>CM033461.1:9279352-10621381 GCA_019425755.1 Amaranthus cruentus
TGTATATATGTATATATATGTATATAAGTATATATATGTATATATATATATATATGTATATATGTAATACATATATATATACATATACATATATATATCATGTATATATATATATAATATAATATATATAATATATATACATATATATACTATATATATATACATATATATATATTATATATATATTATATATATTACATATATATATTACATATATATATATATACATATATATATATATTAATATATATATAATATAATATATATATATATATATATATATATATATATATATATATATATATATATATATATATATATATATATATATATATATATATATATATATATATATATATATATATATATATATATATATATATATATATGAAGAAGTTTCAGTGAGAACCATTCTTATATGAAAATTATGAGAATCAATCTATCTAACAAAAAAGTATTACTTTTTAACTATAAAGGTGTTACTTAGAGTTTTCCCCTAAGTGTGTCGGTAATAGATATAAGTTAAGTCAATTGATTTTAAAAATATTAGTTATATAACATGTACATTTTTCTATCCAACTCAAAATTTATATAACTTAAAATAAAACTAAACACAATATTAATAACCAACCGAAAAAATCAAAATAATAAAAATAATTGATGACACCAATAATAATAAGGATAAGTAACAAAAAAAGTAATAAGAATAAGTGATAGAATCTAATCTGATCTGATCTGGTTCGATCTAATCTGTTCTGATTTGATTAGGTTTGATTTGATAAGGTATAGTTAGGTGTAATATGATATGGTTTGATATATCTAAATCTAATTTGATTTAATCTACTCTATCTAATCTTATTCCAAAATCACTAGTTTTCATAAGAATTAAAGGTGCAATTTTAATTTCTTTCCTTTTTCATAAATAAAAAATAGAAGTAGCATTAACATTCAGATTTCGACAATGAGCTTTATACTAGCTCATATAGTTTTATGTATTAGCAATTAGCTTAATAATTCAATTTAAAGTAAAAAATAATGATAAAAATTAAAGTAAAAAAAAGATGACAATTTTAAATTTTAATGATACAATCATTAAAATTATTTATTTAAACATAAAAATTTTGTTACATAAATTGATGGTAAAAAATGATACTCCATCAGTTGTCCCATTTGCTTGGGCACAGTTATTAAGGGTGGTGTGAGGTCCATTAAAAAGAAGGTAGTTGAGGTATTTTAATTGATTAAATTAATTGTAAAGGTGGTAGTTAAAGTATTGTAAGTAGTAAACGTGGAGGTATTTTAGTCTTTACTTGTGTCAACATTGGGTATTTAGGTAAAAAAAGATGGACAGAAAAGGAAATGAGACAATTAATATGAATTTGCCAAATAAAAAAATAGGACAACTAAATTGGTTAGGAGTATAAGATTTAGTTACATATTAGAATTTATTACTATATGAATTTATGGTAAAAAATAATATAAAATTTATCTAAGGAATACATTTGTAACAAAATTGGACTTGTTTTTTTTTTCAAAAGCTAAATAATTAACTTTCTCTTACTATATCATAGAGAATTCTCTATACCCTTTTTACCTAAAACACATGGAAGTACACATTTTATTATGAGTCTAATCCAAGACAATCCAAATATTCATCATCCATGCACACTAGTATACTCCTTATTAGTTATTTCTTTACCAAAATTGTAAATTTTATAAAATTCTTATTTCTAATCTCCAAAAGAGTGGAAACAAACTTTGTATATTGGGACTTTAAAAAAATAAAAAAACTTTGTATATTGGGACATCTTTTTCAAACATGTCACATTTACAATTCCTTTTCTAGTAGAATTGATTGTTTCATTTTTTAGACTGTGTTTAATAAATTTGTTTCTTAAATAGTTTTTTAATTTTTGGCTTTTGTATGTCTAATAGTAAAAAAATGTTTGATAAAGCTTTTTAAACTAGATGAAAAACTCTAGTCAAAACACAAAAACAATTGAATTATTAGTCAGTGATTTTTGATCAACTTTTTCTCTAATTAATAATCAATAAACAAATTTTATCAAGAATAATTTGCGAATTACAACTTTAAAGTTTAACACTTTTATGAATTATGGACGTAATATATTTTTTTTGTGAATTACAGCCACCAAAGTATCAAAGTTTACAGGTTCAGGTTAAAACACGTAATTTCGACCATTTTGGTGGTCACAATTTCAGGTTAAGTGGTGGGAATTTGTGTTTTGGGCCTGATCCTATAAAATTATACTTTGGTGGCTGTAATTTGTAAAAAATAAACATTAAGACTGTAATTCGCAAAAATGCAAAATTTTAAGACAGTAATTCACAAATAAACATCTCGATAATAATTAACTTGGACAACTGGTTTGACAACAAGTTTATTAGTCAATACTTTCAATAATAATTGGTCAAACTAGTTAATTTATTCAAAAAATATTTGTCAAATAGATTTTTACGACCCGTTTGTTAGGTGGTATTAAATGGTGGTAATGAGAATGATTTATAGTGTAAAATTTCATCAAAAGTCCTATATCATTCCCATGGTAATGAAACTTTGATCACAAATTTTTTTTTTATTTACAAATTTCCATTACCATCTAATACCAGCTCATCCAATCTTAATGCATTGGAATGCATATTAAGAAGAAAATTAGATATTGAAGTTGGACAAGTATAACCATTAAGATTGTCAGGAGATTTTTCAACCAAAATTACACTTATTTTTCATTCCTATTACTACCATTTATACCAACTACCACACCGTGAGTGATTTGAAAACTTTTTCTAACAACCTTATGCTAGAAAGAGTTCACCTACATGAATATTGTTGTCATGTCTTTAACAAAAAAATTGTCTTTCTAACAAATGAGAAATTAATTTACAATAATAATTTTTTAAAAATAATCTACAATCAAAAAAAAAAAAAAAGTCTCAAACTCAAAAAAAAAAAAAAAAAAAAAGTCTCGATTTTCTCTCTCCAGAATCGCTTCTTCCTTAACGCTGTAACTTCAGAGAGCAGCACTTACGCAAATTCCACGCCATTTTTAGGGTTTCATTTCTCTAGATGCTGCCCAATTTAATCACAATTCACTCTCATTTTTGACCAAATCTACTCCTTTGTTAATCCTATCATTAGTTATTTTAATGAAGATTCTCGATATTTTTTGATTCGATTTCTTTCTATATCTGTAGTAATGGTGATTTTTACTTCTTCCATGAGTTTATTCCCTCTCTTGTTCTTCTTCTTAAACCCCAGGTTTTGGCACTCCATCGAGATTGAATCGAGTTTACGAGCTTAATTTATATTAATAATCCTCTTTTTACTAATTGTAATGTCGGATTTTCGTTGTTCGATGATTTTGCTGTTTCTACTATTTTTCTTCTTAAACCATGGATTTTTCTGTTTATCTTCTTTGGAAGATGAGGTTAATTATGAGTCTAGTATAATGTTATATCATCATGATTATTCGCCGCCATCGCCGCCACCACCACCGCCCCATCCCCCGACTGTATCGTGTGAAGGAGATCTAGAAGGAGTTGGTAATTTGGATACTACATGCCAAATTGTGTCGGATTTGAATCTTACTGATAGTGTGTATATACAAGGGAGGGGCAATTTTTTTATCCTCCCTAATGTAAAGGTGGATTGTTCAGCAATTCCTGGATGTGAGATTGCAATTAATATTACTGGTAACTTTAGTTTAGGAGAAAATTCGACGATTGTTTCTGGTGCTTTTGATTTAACTGCTGGAAATGCAACATTGAGGGAGGGCTCATTGATTAATACCACCGGATTAGGGGGTGATCCACCATCTGCGACGAGTGGGTCGCCTGTTGGATTGGATGGGTCAGGTGGCGGTCATGGAGGGCGAGGGGCGTCTTGTTTGATAGATGAAACAAAGGATCCTGAGGATTTTTGGGGTGGGGATACGTATTCTTGGTCTTCATTGGATAAGCCTTGGAGTTATGGAAGCAAAGGCGGGAGTACCAATAAGACGGTGGATTATGGTGGGGGAGGCGGTGGGAAGGTTCGGCTTCATGTTAGCGAGTTTCTTGTGGTAAATGCGCAGGTGTTGGCTGATGGTGGCGAGGGGGGTAATAAAGGTGGTGGTGGTTCTGGAGGGAGCATTCACATCATGGCTTACAAGATGTAAATTTTCTAACTTTTCTAAGCTTTGTTTCAGTTCAATTTATATTTTGTTAGGTCTATTAGTGTTTTTTTTCCTAAATACAAATAATCTAGTAGTATACAACTTTCTGTTTCTAATATAATTTACAAGCTCGTGTTTGGTTGGTATTACCTTTAACTTCTATGGATTATCATGAATTGCTTGGTGAAGCTTGGTTACTTCTCTTGTACATGTTCTTTTTGCTATACATATCTCACTCAGCTCAATTCTATATTTTGTAGCTGGCATCTATTTTGATAGCTAAGGTGTGTTATATATTGGATTTTTCATTTTTTATAGAACATTTTGAGGGTTCGGTGTGCTTTTGGCTTGTGGCATAGTAAGGTTTACATATCATTTTTCTTTTTGATGTGTGGTTTTTTTTGGAGAACTATAGGAATGAAGATTAAATTGTCCTAGGGTGTAATGATAAGCAATGCTGTTTCATTGAGCTAGATTCCTGAGATACGAGTTAGTGGGTTCAATGCATTTTAGTTGGCAATTAATTTTGTGGCTACGGAAGGGAAAATTTTCTTACTTTTAGGCTTTAGCGAATGTGGTTTACATGGTCATCCTAAAATATGTTGTCTTATACATCCTTGATCCTTGTCAATTATTTGTTCTACAATTTTAGCTATGCAATAGGCTATAACATGTAGGAAATTGTTGTTCAAACTTGTATCATTTTAAACTTGTAATTCTTTGTCCAGAAAACATGTTTGGTTTTTGTAAGCATTATGGTAGTTGGCGGAATCAATTGTGAAATGTTTAATTTGAATAATTTTTAGCTCTTAAGGAAATATTTGTAGTTCAAGACTCTTCACCTCACCTCAAATACACGTATTAGACCTTTGAACCCGAACATGGATATAACATTAGTGTCACTTGATTCGGTGGTTTTACCTCACCTTAATCAGAGTTTGTTCGCCGGCTGAATCGCCGATGGGAGCGAATCGGTTTTTCTACTACCTTAAATGAGAAAAAAGGGCACCATGAAGAAGAAATTGCTGCAAAATGTTCTAGGTTTGCTCTTTAAAAAGATATTGTAAAAAAATGAAAAAAGAGAACAATGGAGAAGAAATCAAAACATAAAAGGAAAAAAATCTTACATGATGAACAATGGTAAGAAGAAATCGAACCATTGAAGCCCTTTTTTAAGTTTCAGCTACTTGATCGGTATATTCCTTCACTTTTCCTGGCAGGAAGAAGAGATTGAAGGAAACTTTTGACTCTTTGTAAGGTGTAATATCTTAGTGTAATTACTAAGGTCTTGGAGTAATGTATAAGGAAAAGGTACTGTTCTACTTTATAGAAAGATGGGACAAAATTGAAGAAAAAGAGTAAACTCTTAGTACACCTTGCATTATTAATATCAAACACAATTCTCATTATTATTGTAGTTGGCAAATGTACCGTGTAAAAAGTAGAGCAATACTATAGATTTTTTAATATTTTTTTTAGAATTGTAGTTGACAAATTAATACTCCTCATATTCATTATATTGTCCCATTATTATTATACATATTCAATTGTAAATATCTTAATTTGTGTTTAGTCAAAAATCAAATAATATAGCATTTTAAATAAAATAATTTGAAAAGGTCTGACAAATAAAATGCATGAATCATCCACCTAAAAATCGAATCAAACAACCTAATCGAACGAACAACATATATGTCAACTAGCAAATTATTTCCAAAAAAAAAACTAGCAAATTGCGAATCCGAATTTGTACAACGAATCAAACCGAATCACGAATCGTGTGACATTAATTTGGACTCTTCAATTTGTTTCAAAATATTAGGATTTTGTAAGATAGCCAAGTCATACATTTTGACATGTACTTGAGATAGACATGAGTATATACATAGTTGAAAATGAGTCGTAGCTTCTTAAGTTCATTGATTATAATCTTAGGGAATCTCCCCCCTTATGATAAATTATAGTGAATCAAAGTAGAATACTAGATGATTAAGGTAGCTGGCAAAATAAGATAGTTGTAGGGAAACAAAATAGAGGAAAGAAGAAAGCATTGTAAATATGGGGTTGGAAAAGGTAAGATGACGTGAAAATTTTAGGGGTGTTTTGTTAGACTTTTAAAGCTTAGCTCACTTGGAGCGTGGCTATCAGAAGTCTGGAAAACTACCTTTACATTTTTATATTTTCCATTTATGAACCAAATTTTTACTTGTTTCCATTTCTCATCATGTTACTGATGCCAATTCATCACATAATCCGTAAGCTATTCATTTTATCTTTGCTTTGGTATAATGTTTGTTATTTGTTATGAATTATGTTTAACTAGATCAAGAACTTGCTTTCTTTGTGTGGGTTATTTGTATTAGGTTTGCCATTACAAGGAGGTCTTATTCCAAATTGGTATATCCAGTTTGGATGTCGTACATATTCTCCAACAAGATGTATGATACTAGTATAATATTTTAACTTGAAATATATATGAAATTGCAATATATTTTGGAACGTACCTATTTTTAATATGTACTTACAAACTCCAATCAGTGTTTATAATAAATCACTTTAAAAAAACAATTATCCAGTTCGTCAAATTAGTATTGGGTGTGTCAATAAATGAGCAACAAACAATATTGTAGTTGGAAATCAATTATGTAAAGATTAAGGTTGCATTTCTTCATGGTATAGTTTTTTGCCTATAAAAAATTAGGGCCCTCTTTACCCAATGGCAAGGATATTTGGTTGATCCTTGCATATTGAAATTGATTGCTGAAAAGTTATATTTGTGATCCATCCATTAGAAAACTATAGATTGGATCTTTTTGACTAGATAGACTAGAGGATTGTAGTTTTGAGACTTAGAATATTTTTTCGGAATTTGTCAAATGAATAGAAAGAAAAAAGACTCAATAGATAAGTTGGCAGTGTACTTATGTGATCTGCTTTCCTTGTTTCTTAAAAAAGATATCATTTGGTCTTTTTAAGCATCCTCTTTCATAGTCTGCTATGAATGTGTGGACTTTCTCACATATTTGTTGGTTCGTTCTTGTTCAACTATTTCTTTTAATCTTTGTGTTATGTTTTGTTGTGTGTGTGGGGGGTGGGGGGGTGGGGGGTGGAAGCGGAGTTTAATCTTTAAATTCAAGTTACACTTGAGTGTTGACTTACTTCGATCACCCATTAACCGCATTTGATTAATATGTTGAGTTTATAGGTACATAATACTCTTTTCTTATTTCTATTAGGGGACTATTATCTAGAATGAAAAATAAAATGAGATCTCTCCTCTTTTCCTTTCCATTTGTGGAGTGAGGATATGTAGTTATTCCATTGAACCACATTTTGAAATATGTTAATATATGTAATTAATGTAAGAGGCCTATATCTAATCACTCATTGGTTGTGTGCATAAGGTATAAAATATAAATCTAGTGAAACACATAAGTTGGTGAAAACCATGAAAACAACACACACTAAAGGGGTACATATCTCATATTTGGGGTACGTATTTTGTTTTAGGGGATACACGTTTTTTTGAGTTCTAGAATTTCTAGATATTAATGAAAGTTTGATCGAGCAACATGTATCGGATTGAGTTGCAGATCTTTACACAATTGCCACCGAAAAATATGTACCATCAAAAACCGAGTATGTACCTCGTTATCAGTCCTCTCCACTGTTAATGGTTTCGATGGAATCCATTTATGTATATTTATGTAAATATAAGTTATTGAATTTTTAGATAGTTATGGAATTGTCACCATGAACATGTATCCTGTATTCCCGTATTTTATTTCAAAGTTGCATGTATTTACACAATTTTCACCAGAATATGTATGTACACTCGAATATGTACCCCGTTTAATTTTTACCACTTTAAGGTTATCTATGTGCTTTCGTCTTCAAGTTAATTGTCTTTTATGAATATGCAAATGTATGATTTTTGGGGCTGCTTTTGCTTGTAAGCAGGTCTGGAGATGGTATTGTAAGTGCATGTGGGGGTAATGGTTTTGGTGGTGGAGGCGGTGGGAGAGTTTCTATTGACGTTTTCAGCTGGCATGATGAGCTAAAAACTTACGCTCATGGTGAGAAGATCTGATATTTCCTTATCTTTGATTGACTCTCATTTAATTGCAATTCATTGCTGTCAAAATGAATCGTTTTTTGATTCCATTTTTACGGTGGTTCGATTGCGTATGGTACTCTTAATAGATATGTTGATTAGAATTTGTGAGCTTCTTCAATTTTGGTGTGATCAGTGTGAGTGAGCTGCTTTCTAGTCTAACAAAAGTGGGATATTGTGGAATGAGAAGCTTCTAGTCTTCTTGCTTATTGATGATTGCTGGACCCTAAAAGCAAAATGACAGGGAACTTAGCATCTTGGTAGCGCCAAATAGCTCTAGGAGTCGTGTCTTGTATCTCACATGTATCAGATCATAATATGAATTGGACATGCATCCACATCTCTTGGACAGGATAAGAAATGTTGTTATAGTGTTGGTTGGAAAATTGAACTTTATTATATGACTAACCTCCTTGAACCTTCAAATAAGTTATTTAACTAGAAAGTATCCAAAATATTTTAAAATGATGTTGTCTCAGGAAATACAGATTTTGCTTATTATGATAGAGTTTTCATGAAAAGACTTTTCCAATATACAATAAAAATTGTTTACGTCCCATTTTCTTGATTGCTATTTCCTGTGTCTCTGTTACACTAATACCTGGTCTATGTGCAACCTAACACGTGAGTTCGATCTAATCATCTCTGTGGTTGCATTTTGCAGCTGTTGTTGTTGCTAACCTTTTTAGAAGCATTTATTATCTGCTTCACAATTGTGCAAGTTCAGGAAGCTAGTAGTTGATTTAAAATTTTCTATTCATTTAGAAATTTATACCCATTTGTGTTATCTGGATGGACGGAGTTGGGTGATAAATCTGGCAATGCTTGGTTTCAAAGTATCTTTTAGATGGATTTCAGTTCCCTTCTTTAGCTAATTTTTGGTGATGGTTATTAAAATATTTAAGGTGGAGAATAAACAAAAAGTTTATGTATCACTAGAGCTTAGTTGCACAATAAGAGGATGTTGATATTGTTTCCAAGCCAATTCTTTTTGGAAAATGATAGGAAACGGTATGCTGCTGGTACTTGATGGAAAGGGTTTGGACTTTGGAGCTTTAGTTGTTAGAATCTTGTGGTTCTACAAGGACTTTTTTTCAAGGAAAATAGTAGAGGATGGGAGTCTCACTTTAATGTAAAACTGCTCTGATTGACTCTGTTTTAAAACTGCTCTAGCTTTAGATATCAGGTTCAGAATTTATGAAAATTAGTTTCCTGGGGAACCTTCATCTTCTTTTACTTTCAAAACTTTAATTTAGGAGGGCATCTTCTTACTGGAGACTAAAGCTTCTTTTTCTCCTCACTATATTTCTTAGAGGTGGAGAACTCAAGGATGTCATCTCTTTCTCTTCCATACTTTGATATTGTGGTATTTGTATTTGGTTAGTTGACTAAGTATCCATGTTTTAGCTTGACATGTTTTTTTTAGTTTTTTTAGTTTATGACTCAGATATCTGATTTATTTTGATTATTTTATTGTTTAAAAAGTCCTCTGATTTCCAGTCTTAAAAAGTTCCCAAATTTCAATTCAATTACAAATAACAATGACTACAATACACCAGCGCCAAAACATTAGTCCTGGTTATACGGAGTCGGCTACATGAACCAGAAAAAAAATCACGTTAGATATAGTTGCTAACAAAGGATTCAATTTGGTCGGCCCTATCTTTAATACTTAATCAACAATAAATATCAATTTGAATGATTGTCCAGAATTACAATGACAAGTCCAATATATATCCTAGCACTAAGAACTGAAAGGTGAAATTTTCTTAGAAAGATATATTAACCTGATGAAAGGTAAAATTTTTAAGAAGTTTAGAAGACTGGATTATTCTTAGTTTTATGGTAGCTGCTGGAAGAGGTATGCTTTTTAGATTTGTTTTTTCTATTTTTATGTTGTTTACTTTTGAAAATTTGATTAGAGTTTTAATTTTAGTAAAACAGCTGAGTGACTAAATATGTGAAAGCTATATTCTGAAAATTGCGTCTTTTATCAATTACTCCGTCCATTCTAATCAAAATTTCCAATTGTTTTTAGCACTATTCACCAACTCTTAGCTTGTATTTGATTCTCAATATATAAATTTAAACATAGTCAAGTGAGATCTTGTTAGATCCGTCTCAGTGTAAATTTTTCTAATATCAATTTTTTTTATCATTTTAAATCAAGCTCACTTAGAGATATTTAGGATTGAATTAGTGATCGACAAATGTGTAAAACTAAAATCACATGGGACATTTGATTAAAATAGGAGGGAGTATGTGATTTCAGAGATCCACTGTTTCTAGTGCTGCACTTTTGGTTGTGTGAATTTATTGATGGGCAAACATGTGAATGGCTTAAAATCTTGTTTTCTGTTCCAATGACATTGATTATATGTTGATGACTTGGTTTGTTTTTTGATATGAAATGTTACTGTCTCATGTTCCGATGTGATTGGTCATGCAAATGAATATTGAAACTTTTTTGCTTGCAGGAGGAATTAGTTATGGATGTTCAGACAATGCAGGTGGAGCTGGGACTCTTTATGATGCTGTTCCACGTAGCCTTTATATAAGTAATCACAATCGCTCTACAATCACAAACACATTGTTGATGGATTTTCCTAATCGACCTCTGTGGACTAATGTATATGTACGAAATCATGCAAAGGCCTCAGTTCCATTGCTTTGGAGTCGGGTGCAAGTAAGTTATAGAAAGTTGTGAAGGCTTGTAATTTGTAAATGTCTTCCTTGTTGTAATCGTTTTTACTAATATATCTGATTTATGTTTAAAGCAAGAAATAGAATACTGGTTGAGATGAAAGATGAGCTAGGTTAACATCATCTTCTGTTAATATTATGCTTTTAGTTAAAATGTTTTGTATATTTATTGTCGTCTAACACTAATATGCCATCATCTTTTACACGGTAAATACTTGTCAAAAAATACTAAATATTATGAATCTTGGCTTCATTTTGTTACTGGGTTATGCTCTTGAAATATTGTGTTTATTGATGGAGTGGCTTATTCTCACCCGACATTATGTTTTTCTAACCGAGGGCTCTTACCTTTTACTCCCTCTCTTTGGTGCGTGTTGTAGCATGTTACTCACAACTTTCAGGTTAGGTTAATACTTGTGTAAATTAATTTACATGTTATTTCTTATAGGTTCAAGGCCAAATCAAATTGGAAGCTGGTGGAGAATTAAGCTTTGGTCTGGCACATTATGCTACATCAGAGTTTGAGTTGTTGGCTGAGGAATTATTGATGAGTGATTCAGTGATCAAGGTTTCTGTTATTCAGGCCTTCACCTCCTGGTTTCATTTCTGAGGAGTTGATTTGTTCTATGAAATGTCTTGGAATACTTTGTTCATGTAGCAAGCTAAAGTTGTCCAGAATTTTAGTGCTCAAACACGATCTGCTTGTCTCGTCTTTTATACAGAAAACATCCGTCATTACTTTTTAGGAATTCAGGAAATAGAGCTACCTTTAGTAATTAGGATTATGGAATGGTAATGTTTTTGAGGGGTTACCATTGGGGGTTTGGTTCTTAATTGCTCATGCATGGCTTAGAAAAGAATCTAATTTAGTTATTGCATGTCAACAAGGTTTTCTTGCTTACAAATTACTTATAGGCATGGACCTTGGCGGCCTGAGTCCAAATTTTGTTTGGGCATGGTGTTTTGGTCATTCAGTATGTATTGCCGAGATCTTTTGTGAATGGATTGATGTGCATGGTCTACTCCTTTAGTTCTATTAGTTGGGTCTCCAGCGAGTCAAAGTCTTGGCCTCTAAGTTTAAACCACCAATTGGGTTGTCACTTTGTGTGCGACTTCTTACCTTATGTGTTGAGCCTCTTTTTCTTATTCAGTTCAAAATGTGTTTCTTTCAAAGCTCCTTGTCTTTTTCGCTAGGATTCTTTAATGATGAATTTAATTCATGCAATTACATAAATTAATTACGGAGATCTTGATTTCCCTACCCTGGTACAAAATTTGAGAAGTCAATGTCTATGCAATTTGACTTCACTCACTGTGTCAAATATTTCTAAGGGAGCATTTATGGAAGCTTTCAATGCTGCTTGTTTATCTCTTTTTACATTCATTAGTTTTCTCTTTCCATCATATATTGATAAATTTTTATCTTTATGCCAACTATGTACAGGTTTATGGAGCACTTCGTATGTCAGTGAAAATGTTTTTGATGTGGAACTCTCAATTACTAGTGGATGGTGGTGGAGATGCCGCAGTTGCAACCTCCTTGCTGGAGGCCAGTAATCTGCTTGTTTTAAGGGTACTTTTTTGGCATGTTGTTTTTATTGACTTTATCGACATTCATTCATGTAGTGAATTTGTTGTCTTTCTTATGCCAGGAGTCGTCCTCTATTCACTCCAACTCTAATTTGGGAGTTCATGGACAGGGTCTGTTGAACTTAACTGGCCCTGGTGATCTTATTGAGGCTCAACGTTTGGTGCTATCTTTATTCTATAGCATCCATGTAAGTATTCAAATTTTGTTAATTTATTTTATCAGTCATTAAGCGACATGTTTCTCACCCTCTCGAGGACGTAGATGAATTGGATTAACTTTGACTCGACTCTTTTACCATTGTTATGGAATAAACTAGAGAACTCACCCAAAAGACTGGCATTGTAGGTAAGATAGCCCATTTAGTCTATAAATCCCATATTAGTTGTCTATACAACCGATGTGGGACAAAGTTCCATAACCTTGTAATGGCTTCCATTACACACTCTTGTTTTTATAGTTGTTTCTTACCTCATGTGAACAGATTCATAGGGAATAATTTAAGATCTTATTCATCCTATTGGAAGGGTGAGGTTGTGGTTTATGGTTTCTAGTTGGATTAATCAAATATGAGCACGGTTGTGAATAGATACTTTTTAATTGCATTTTATGTTCTTGTGGGGAGGATCTTAGGTTTCATTCTTAGATCTCGATTGTGTGGTTGACCCTATGCCTATAATAGTTGCCTCTTTTCTAGTCATTGCATGTCACTTTTTCTAGATTTTTTAAGCCTGTGGGTTACGAAGGAAACACCAAGATTATTGTTGTAATCCATCATAATTCGAAACCAAAGAATTATGTAAAAGCAAGCTCAAATTATCTGATATTCAAACTATAATGAGACTCTCAAGATAAAGTAACTGAAAATATACCGGTGAGGAGGATGATTGTTCGAAGAATGTTATAATCAATGATACGATGTTATGAAAGGTTTGTTCTTGTAATAAAATGTATTGTTGATAAGTTCCATGACTTGGTGATTTATAGGGTGAAAAGTGATCCCAAGCAGTTTGGTTTAATTTTATACAAAGGGATATTTAGTTCTTGTCATAGAGGTGTTCGTTCGGGTCATCGGGTTGATTTCGAGTCAGGTGTTTCGGGTCGGTTCAAAATCGGGTTTTGTGTTCACATTGGTTTTTACATGATTGTAGATCCATTTTTAAGTCGGGTCAACTCGAGTTCGGTTATAAAGTCGGGTGTCTATCGGGTTATCGGGTCTGTTTTGAACACGTCTAGTTCTTGATGATTTGATTAATTTCAAGAAAGGATTGGTGTTTTAATTGAAAAGACTTGTCTTTTTTTCAAGTATTGAGGTTAAGCTGGAAGATTCTTGGAAAAAAGGGTCCCCATGAGATACGAGTTACTTCAATATCTTGAAAGGACAAATGTCATGATTCTACTTGGGCAAGTTTGTATTGTTTCTTTAAAGTGAGACAACTAATAATTCCTTTTGTATTTGGTTTCTTTGCAACTATTTTACTCAGACTCAAGTAGTTGTGTTTGATTTTGGTGTGTATCCATGTTTTTGACTCCACTTGTGTGTAAAAAAAACTCAAGATTTTGGTTCACATTTAGTGTGAAAGTGTCATACCTGTCACTGTCAACATATTTATCTGAGGTGAAATGAAGGTTGATCCCTTAAGGAGAGTTTTGAACTTATAATTGCATTCTTGTTGTTGACCTACTATTATTATGCGATAATATGTCTGTAGCTACTATCATTGCACTATATGAGGTATTTTTAGTGGATAAATGATAAGCTTATTAGTTAACTATTTTGTTTATTGATTATAATTATGAGTAACTATATTTTAAGTGATTGTACTAGCTAAAGTAAATGGGTATCAATGAAATTTTAATGGGGAGATGTTATAAAATCTTCTACAATCTAAGGTATATTTAGAACATAGAAGAAAATTTTCTATAACCTCTTCACAACAAATAATATCATAACGGTGAAATGTGGGGCGTTACTTCTACAAGGCATTTTGATCGTGAAAATCAATGCACCGTTAAATGGGATTTAACATAACGAAAACAAACATTGTACATAACGGTCGTTACGTAATGTTATGGGCGAGTTTTTATTCCATGGTCGTAATAATATGGATTTGCCATTGTCACCTGTTGTTGGCTTTGTCTGGCATGAATTGGATCTTGGGTACGACCTGTGTGTATAGCAGAATGGTCTTGATTTTGGATTTTGGAGAGCAAGAAATTATGATGCCTAGATCAAGGATTGAGTTAACTTTTTCGAGTCTTTAGTATGCTTGAAGCATTTTTTTCCGGAGCCTTTTGTGGAAAATTATTTCCCTCTTGCTTGTTGTTTGGTTGACTATAATGCTCGAGGCATTGGAGCGGAGTGAGCTTGAGTTGAGCAGTGTTTCAATAACCTTTTAAATGAACATTTGAGCTTGGGCCTGGGGCTTATCCCCTTAAAAATAGTCCAATTATTTGGGTCACAGTCAGACAATGTGCCTCTGTTAGGCCAAACTCATGTTGCTTTGCAATATATTTTGTCAAGAGATTGCCAAGGAAATGTCCTTATCTCATTCTCTTTCCTGGCATAATTCTTCTGACATATCTTGTGCTTTATTCTCTCTTTGGCGCCTACCTTTAGTCCTTTACTCTCTAAAGCTACATGTTTTAGATTTTCCCAAATGGCTTTTCTATCCCCCAAAGCATCTTAAAACCACACTTCATTGAAGGAATTTCGACTGTCACATAGATGTTCATTTCGGTTGAGTTTGGGTTGGTTCATTTCCCTTTGTGTCACACAAATGACATTTTGTCCCTACAAATTCAAGTTTGAAGTCGGGTAAATATGGGTTGGGTCTAGTGATAGGTCACCCTACATGTGCTCTGATACTGAAAACGTTGTTGTTTTACTTTCCATACTTCTTTGGCCTCAGATCTTTGTTAAGAATGGACATGCACTTAATTGGAGTTCTCACTTTTATTTGGAGTTGATCTCATGGAATGATGAGGTTGTGCTTAAGCTTGTACTTGTAACACTCCCGGTCTATGAATCTTGCAGCTTATAGATGAAAATGGAATTTCTTAGGTTGGCAGAAAACAATGTTTGACAAGAGCTCCCATATTCTGTTTTCATGAATAAGTAATCTTTAGTATATATTTGTTCTTGATTACTATCCTCTTTAGTTGTTACACTTGTGTCATAACTCATAACCACTATTCATCAATATTGTTTCGTTTGTGATTCCTAAAAATAATATAATTATGTGGCAAATTGTTCGATTAGTTTCAATGTGTGGTTTCCAAATATCAATTTTTTTTTTATAATTATGTATAATTAGAGATCTTAAGGGTCAGACTAGTGCGAGCATGTAGGAAGTGTAACAACGAAAACAAACGAAGGATAGTATATTTAAAATGTTATTTTCATTTGATGAGCAATCAGTAATATGATATTTGATATACTCATGTTTGGCAGATTGGACCAGGTTCAATTCTGCGAGGTCCACTAAGGAATGCAAATAAGGATGACATGTGAGTTTTGCTTAATCATTGTCATTTCTTTATAAACTATCACCACAGCATTATAATCTGTATCTCACAGGACACCTACTCTTTATTGTGATCGTGATGACTGCCCTCTGGAACTGCTGCATCCTCCTGAAGATTGCAACGTCAATTCTTCGCTATCTTTCACTCTTCAGGTCGTTTTGTTTCGATGAAGCCTATGGATTAATTGCACTGGTGATTAATCTGAATCCTAACTCACTCAAGAGTTGTTGACAGGTGTGCAGAGTTGAAGACATTATTGTTGAAGGTGCAATAGAAGGATCAGTTGTTCATTTTCATAGAGCCAGGACTATCGATGTGCGACCATTTGGAATCATAACTGCTTCTGGATTGGGTATGCATGTTTAAGACATTTTCTATCATGTGTTTTGGCTGGACGCTTTTTTGTGATTTGATATCTATCAAAGAACCCTATACAACTGCCCATGGTTGTATCTTGTCGGGAACTTCTGTCTTATTTCTCAACTAGATAGTGCCCGTGCGATGCACGACTTTATCAAATTTTTTGACATATTTTTGTATTATATTTATATTTTAGTATTTCACTATGAGCAGTTGTATACATTACGTACATTATATCATATTTTGCATTGTGCGCAATATAATTATATTTATACTTTTATTTTTTTATTTTGAATAAAAGAGCAAATGGTTCTCACCTTAAGTACAATATGAAATTGTAAATTTTTTAAATAAAAAATAACATATTAATTTTTCTAACAAAAATACCTATTACATTAATTTATAAAAGTATTCAATGTTATTACTATCAATAACACACTTTAAAATCAAATAAATACATAGAATTATGTAAAATTATTTTATTAGTTTAAACGACAAAGATAATTTTTTATCATAAAAAATATAAGTAACTTACATAAAAATAGTCACAACCTAAATTATATTAGAATTAATCATTGCATTTAAGTAACCAAGAGTATAAATAACAAAAACTAATCCTAATAATAGTATATAATGTTTTAACCATTTTAAAATATCCAATACACTAAATAATATTCATTTAATAAATGAAATTGAAAACATTTTATAAATAATTAAAATAAATGAAATAAAAATATATAGTTTTCTAATACATTAAATGTGATTTGACCCAAAAAGTAAAAAAAAAACAATTAATAAGATAATAATGTGCTCAAAATAAGAAATAGAAAGTCAAAGATCATAATAAGGATGACATCATCATTTAAGTTTAGAGGGAAAATTTTTAATAAGGATGCGACACGTAAACAATTTTGAAAGGTAATGATGTAAGTCGTGTTTTGTTTTTATTAATAGTTATAGATAGATTGAAGGGGCTGCAACCACTTTTCTCTATTTCTATTGACTCCCTCTTTTCTTGATTTGTTCCCTCATCTGTTGTTGTAGGAGAACTCATTTTAATGATGGATTTTGAGTGAGATTGTGATTTTAATTTGTACAGGGTGCAAAGGTGGCATAGGCAGAGGAAATGTTCTCAGTGACGGGCTTGGTGGGGGTGGTGGTCACGGAGGCAATGGTGGAGCTGGATGTCGCGGTGGTACTTGTGTTCAGGGTGGGGTATCATATGGAAGTGAATATTTGCCCTGTGAACTTGGTAGTGGAAGTGGAAATGAGAACTTAGTTGATTCCACTGCTGGCGGTGGTATTGTTGGTAAGTCACACTAGCTTAAATGAAAAACATTATAATTTAATTCATTAAAGTTTTTTATTTTTTATTTTATATTCTGCATTTCCGTTACAATTAAACTTTGGTTGTTTACTACTTGCCCTTGTAATATCAATTGAGTATTCACTTGAACCTTAATTGCAAAGATCATCAGCTACCTCACATAAATAAGAAACGCAATTAATTTAATGAGTCATTTTGTTATAGCCCATTATAATTCGGAATTAAAAGACCATAAACCTTTGGCTCCATTATCATATTTACTATGAATGAAAGCAACTTTTAATTTTTTTTAAGGAATTATGTTTTCGTATTCGCTCATTTTCCAGATGCTCCTTTTCCGCACAATTTACCCTTTGTTAAATTCTCTTATTGCTAGCTCTACAAGTATTTCTATTTTGCTATGATTTTGAAAGATTTTTTAAAATCTTACATAATGTAAAATGTGATTTTTAACTTGAAAACATCCATTTTATCATAATAATTCAAGTTTTCTTGAACATATATTTAAATTCAAGCTTGTATTGATATTTTAGAATGTAATAAATATTAAATAAAAAATTATAATGACTTATATGTTAACATAACGGGGTTTTGTGGAGCGGTAAGCTCAAAGTCTGTAACGAAGCGTCCTTTATGTAATTAAATGACCTTATTATTGGGTTCATGATACTTTACTAAAATGTATTCCTAATGTTTGTAACATATCTTCCTTGTGTTGTAGTTATGGGTTCAATGGAGCATCCATTGTCAAGCCTGTCTATTGAGGGCTCGCTGAGAACTGATGGAGAGAGTTATGAAGGTGGCACTACCAAAGATTATGCTTCCATCACTAAGCTTAGTAAAGGTCTTGGAGGTGGATCTGGTGGCACCCTTTTATTATTCTTGAGTACATTGACAATCAGCAATAATGCCACCCTTTCTAGTATAGGCGGAAATGGTGGTCCACTTGGTGGTGGTGGAGGTGCTGGAGGCAGGGTGCATTTTCACTGGTCTGAAATTCTTACTGGTGACCTTTATCAGCCAATCGCCAGCGTTAGAGGAAAAATTATCACGGGGTTTGTATTGGCTTCTGAATTCCAATTGCTTTTTTCCACACGTATAAATTTTTCTTTGCATGCTTTCTTTTGTTGCATTGCTTTGTCTTGTGAATGCTATTCATTTTAACCTTGTGTTTGTATATTTATCTGTTGCTGGCTTATCAATCACGCACCGATATCGGTCAATAGTTCATTTCTCTTTTTTTAGTGTTGGTCCTGTACCTAATTTATTTTTTTTGTTAGAATTCACATTTGTTTGTTTTTTTTAGCGGTGAGATAGTTACTCTTGGAGGAGTATGTTTGACCCATTTTATTTGTTTAGAAAGCTATAACTTTTTTCCAAGGAGTAAGTTTCTGAACTCCTATGTCAAAACTCTCATACCCCACCTGAATGTGGTGCCTTGTCATTGCAAAAATTGTCGATGGCAGTGCATGCAAAATAATATGCCATTACCTAATGCCAAGTGGCTCTTGCCTTATCCTTTTCATAAAAGAGGTTGTTTTTAATTGGTGTCTAGTGACGAAAATATATTTGATTGGCATTAGTGACCCTCCTTTGATGTAGTGTATGTTAAACACTTTCATGAGCTCCTTTCTTTGGTTCGTGTTATGTGTGTGTCTTCAAAAGCTTATGTGAGCTGTATCAATTTACTGTCTTTTTTTTTGGATCAATTTTAATGACACTTGGATGTGCTATTGCTTTTTCATAGTGGAGGATCTGGTGGTGATGAAGGTGGTGCTGGAGAAAATGGTACAGTTACAGGAAAAGCCTGTCCTGAAGGTCTCTTTGGCACCTTTTGCAAGGTGAGTTAGGATATGAAGTAAATTTTGATAACACCGTTGTTTGCTTCAATGAAATTGGTGACTCGATGTTAATCTTGTTGATCAATATTGATTGATTTAATAAAAAGCTTAAATTGACCCCATATTGTTTACGTGGGTAAGAATGTATATCTATACTCCCCAAACTGTGTCTAGGTGAGAGACATTTATTGGCATTGAGATAATGAAATGTTGATGTATATGATTGTCCTCTTGTTGCTAATGTAATGATTATATACATGCTCAAACTATTAACCAGTAGGTGGTAGGTCACCCACCCTGCATTGCTAAAGGAGGTAAAATGTAGTTGGTGCCAGAAATCAGTCTTATTACCCCAATATCATGAAAGGGATTCAATCAAACGTGGTTGATGTACATAACCTTACCCTTGTAAAAATAAAATGGTTGTTGATTGACCCCTTGATTGCTACATTTCACTTCAATAAAAAGTGCTCATGATATAATGAGGTATTTCTTAAAGTTTATTAAAATTTGCAATCAAAGAACTATTAATGTTTGGTCCTGATTTGGTCCATTTAAAACCTCCAGGTTTGACACTTTTGAATGGATGTTACTGCTTCTGCTATGCAATTATCGTTCCTTCTCAATAATTATTCTTTTGATCTAGTGAACTACTCTTGTTACAATTAGAAATTGGAATCATATTTACTTATATTTGATTGGGCTTTAAATTGGAATCACAAACTTGTATATTTTTTGGAACTTCAAAGTTTTTTTGGCCCTTCACCGTTGTATCTTGCACTTATTTTTTTTGTTTTTGTTTTTTGCGGACAAAACAATGAGGGATTCAATGGCCTGAAAACAAGGTTATTTTTTGTATAAGCCTTTAGTTAAACTACGGACAGATGCTGTTTACCTACTGGCCTTTCTTTTCATGTTATGTATTTCCCATCGAATTATTAAGGCTGCATGCTTTATATACACTTCCAGTCTGCAGTCCAGTACTATTTTGCATCCTTTTTTTTTTTTACTATTATTACTGAGCCAGCATTCCTTCTAAACTTGAACTCAATATGTTTGATTAGCTTGACTGTATGCTTTAATGGTGCTTTCTAGACCTGTGAATTTTCCTTCCGTCCATTACATGGATTTTTGTTTTCCATTACAGGAATGCCCTCCTGGGACATACAAAAATGTCACTGGATCTGATGAATCCCTCTGCAAGCATTGCCCACCACTAGAACTTCCTCGTCGTGCTGTTTACCTTAGTGTCAGAGGTACTTTGTTAGTGCAATTCTTTAAATGTCAATGTGATTATTGCAGTTCCCTCGCGGAAAGGGTGTATCTAATGGAAAAAAATATGGTTTTTTGCGCGCTACTGCTATGTTATAAGTTTTCTGTATTTTTTGTCTAGACGTGTGTAAATGTCTTTTGAAAAATTGACCTCATTTTTTATTACCCAAAGCAAAAATATGGAGGGTTTCAACTGTGAATGCTTAAAACTTGACTGTATTGTCAATAATCCAGGTGGCGTCACAGAAGCTGCATGTCCTTACAAATGTATTTCCGACAGATATCATATGCCACACTGCTATACTACCCTTGAGGAGTTGATTTATACATTTGGAGGGCCTTGGTGGTTTGTTCTTATTTTAGTGGGCCTCCTAATTTTGTTAGCTCTTGTGCTCAGTGTGGCACGTATGAGATTTGTTGGGGTTGATGATTTACCGGGTCCCGCTCCAACTCAACATGGCTCTCAGATAGACCACTCCTTTCCGTTCTTGGAGTCACTTAATGAGGTGCACAATTCTCTTCTATTTTTGTTCTTTTTCTTTGTTGGTATGACTAATTGTTGGACAAGGGGTGAGTATGTGGTGTAGGTCTTTTCACTATGAGATGTGAAGGAAAGTGATCATCATGTGTCTCTCAACTATTTTTCATTTAAGTCCTGAGATTGCGGTCATGCTGTCTTTTATTGTAGGTCTTGGAAACCAATAGAGCCGAGGAGTCTAGGAATCATGTTCATAGGATGTATTTTATGGGCCCAAACTCATTTGCTGAACCTTGGCACCTCCCTCACTCTCCACCAGAACAGTTAAAAGAGATTGTGTAAGTACATTATTTCTGGTTGTCAAATTGTTTATCAATGAATTTACCTGATGAAATTTGTAGTTGTTTAGTGTCTCTTACCCTTTATATTGCAAATTGTTATGTTCTTCATCTTTACAGGTATGAGGGTGCTTTTAATAGATTTGTGGATGAGATTAATCTTCTAGCTACATATCAGTGGTGGGAGGGATCAATATATAGCATACTTAGTGTTTCAGCATATCCATTGGCTTGGTCTTGGTTGCAATGGCGCCGCAGGCTTAAACTGCAACGGCTCCGTGAATTTGTTCGATCTGAATATGATCATGCGTGCTTACGATCTTGTCGATCACGTGCTTTGTATGAGGGGATCAAGGTATTTTCCTTTCTCTTTCAAAAAAAATGCTTTAGGTTTTTTTAGAAGTGTATAGTTGTCTATTTTGCTATTCTGGTTGCAAGGCTTAATTTTAATGCATGCTGTTGTTGGTATTGGTATGTATGTGGAAAAAAGTCTACCAGTCTTTTAAGTGAAGGATTAAATTAAGCTTGGCATAGCATTAGCAAATTGATTTCTCATCTCTAGATGATGTTTTCTTGGTGCTTGTTACCTTTTGGTGGATTTGAATCAGTTGTTTTTTTAGACTTATCAGGCTATATGACAGTATTCGCCTGATGCAAATTGTTCTGTTTTTAATGCTTTGGCAATTAGTTCAATTTTCTAATCCTGTATTCTGTCATATAGGTTGCTGCTACTCCTGATCTGATGCTGGCATATGTTGATTTTTTCCTTGGCGGTGATGAGAAAAGGAGTGATCTCCCTCCTCGTCTACTTCAAAGGTTTCCTTTGGCTATTCATTTTGGTGGTGATGGTAGTTATATGGCACCTTTTACCCTTCACAGTGACAATATACTTACTAGCCTAATGAGTCAGGTATGTCTTGAACTCGGGTCAGGAGTTTTGGAGAATATTTAAAAATGTTTTCCCTTAATGTTGATAGTGTTTGTGTGTTATGTTTTTCTTTTTCTTTTGTGGGGGATATAATAACTTCAGTCTGTCCCACCAACCACTTGGTATCGTTTGGTTGCCGGTCTCAATGCACATCTACGGTTGGTTCGGCGTGGATGCCTACGGAAAACATTTCGGTCTGTTCTGAGGTGGCTTGAAAGTCATGCGAACCCTGTACTGAAAAGTTATGGTCATGGTCTACGTATTGACCTAGCTTGGTTTCAAGCAACAGCTTGTGGTTATTGTCAGTTTGGTCTCTTGGTCTATGCTATTGATGTAGACATTGAGCTGTCTACTGAATGTCAAGATGGAAGAATGCGAGTTGACCAACTTTCCAGGTACTTTTATTTGTTGATTTTCTTACTCTATTTCATTTTCTTCTGTATATCCATTTGAATGTAATTTTGCTTCTTTTTACAGTGTTTGTAGAGGGAATTCATCAAGCCACCACTGGGAAGATGCCCTTTTAGACCGTGTCAATAACAGGAGTGAATATTTAATGAGGCAGAAGAGGTCATATGGAGCAATTCTAGACACTGATAATATTCGATGTCTGGAGGAAAAGAGAGATCTTTTCTTCCCCTTGACCCTCATTCTTCACAACACAAAGCCTGTAGGGCATCAGGTACAGATTTTGTTGATTGTATGGATTGAACTATGTTGAGTCTTAGTAGTTAAATGGGGCCTCCATGGACTTCTATTAACACATTATGGGTCTTTGTTCTTTCCTCTCTCGCAGGACCTTGTTGGTTTGGTCATATCTATATTACTGCTGGGAGATTTCAGTCTAGTACTTCTTACTTTACTTCAGCTGTATTCAGTCTCCATGATGGATGTCTTCCTTGTTTTATTTATTTTACCACTGGCTATACTTCTTCCATTTCCCGCTGGAATTAATGCTTTGTTTAGTCATGGTCCTCGACGTTCAGCTGGCCTCGCACGTCTGTATGCTCTGTGGAACATTACCTCTTTGGTCAATGTTGTAAGAGAACCATCTATCTATTTTTAAATTTATAACTAGAGTCAAAATCGTTTATTCCAAACCTCGTTTTACTTATGCTTGAAAGGAAGGTTAATAAATGTCGACTTTGAACAGGTGGTTGCATTTATTTGTGGTTACGTACATTACAAGTCACAAGCATCACGAAACAAAATGATACCTTATTTGCAGCCGTGGGGCATGTAAGTTAACTTCTGACTGCAGCTTACTGGTTTATTGAAATAATCTGCACCTAAATTTCTTCCTTTGTTGTTGACTCTGTTTGCACTTTGCAGGGATGAAAGTGAATGGTGGATTTTTCCAGTCGGATTGCTTTTATGTAAATGTCTTCAGTCTCGACTCATAAATTGGCATGTTGCAAATTTGGAGATACAAGATCGCTCGTTGTATAGTTCTGACTTTGACGTATTTTGGCAGTCATAAGTCACTTTATCCTTTTTATTTAGGTTTTTGTATGTTGTTCTTGAGCGTAGATGAGAGGGACAAGAAAACTGAAAGTGAAAAAGAAAAACAACAGGAGTAAAAGAAATTATTAGGCTTAGGGTAAATGCCATTCTTTTGTGTAGTTGATCCATTGTTAAGTCGTTGGTATCTCATTTTGTACATAATAGGTACATATATGCTTCGCTTTTTGACCATGTATCATTCTTCCTTGACATAGTGTCGGATAATCGACAAATGTAGCATACTTGACTAAGTAGCTGCAACTGATCGAAATGATTTCGAGTTGGTTACTTTTCAATACTCACTATCAGTATTACCAATGGTATTATTACCTTCGTTCTGGATTATTTACAACTGAATATGACAGCGATGTATCAATATCTTAATGAAGTTTTAATTTCATCCTGTCAAGGTCCAATGGTTGTGTCATTTGCCTCATTCCTCCAAAAATGACTTAGATTTATGATGCTTCTTGCGGATAAATACAAGGTCTTGATCAACTATCATAAATTAGATCCTCGGTATATAGGGAAATACTACATTGTAAGTTAGTAACATATGTTTCCTACTGACAAACTCCTTAACTAATCAAACATATCAAGAATGAGGGGTGAGTAAGAGTCGTTTTCTCGAGGATTTAGGTTTACTCGGTCTCGAATCTTGATTAATGGTTGATCAACTAACATGAACATTTTTAAAAGGGTTTTGATTTTAAACCTAGGGCCAAATCATGAGAAATTAATGACATAATGTAACACAGTTTAAGTTAAACCTTGTGCAACTCAAGATACATTATAAACATGGTTTTATCCTGGAGAGTGATATTATCACTAACGACAACAAAGAGATATAAATCAAATAAATTAATACAATTTATATAAAGAATTCATTCATTTATAATTTATTAAAATTCAGAAGAAATGACTACATATTTAAGTATGCCAAAAATACTAAATACTTTGAGGCCCTTATTATTAACACAAAAATTTGGACGTTTACGCGTGCAGCAGCATCACACGTTTTCTCTCTTTTTTTCCCATTTTTTGGACATTTATTAATTTTTACCTTAAAGGTATCAATTTCATTGTAAAGTAAAACTTAACAGATTAATTAAAATAATTTTTTTTATTTGGACCTTTAGGTTATAAGTGATCAATTTTGACGTTAAATTAATCAGTCTCTACCTAAAAAATGGTTTTGTTTTACAATTTCAGAACGAAATTTAATAAAATGGTATAAATTTATCATTCTATGGATGAATTTCAAATAACAAATGAATTGTCAATAAAACTACCAATAATGGTGTTAAAATATTGCATAATACAAATACTTCTATTCAATGCATACATGATGGTTTTAATGGAACATAAGAGTACGTGTACTCTTTAATCATCAATCAATAATAGTGATATTGCTCTTTCCTCAATAATTTTTGTTCATAATGGACTTGGAAAATAAAGTTGTAGGTGTATGTTTGCTTACCCGGTTACCCTAGATGTGAAGGTGGAGGAAGTTTCGATTTCAAATTATGTTTGCCAATTGATTCAATGAATGCTCTTGGAAATGACCGAGTTCAAGGCTTCTTGGTTATAAAAAACTTCAACTTTGATCTAAGAATCATCAATTCAGACCTTAAAGTGATTAATTATAATCAGTTATAACTTATAAAAAAAATCAATTTTAATCTTAAATGTATCAATTATGTCTTTAAATAAATCAAGTACTGAGCACATATTGAGAAAAATTATAATTGGAATGATTTGGCTATCCAGTTCATATTGAGACGGTCTAGTCCAAGACAAGTCGTATTATTAAACATCCTAACTCAAAATTCTCGAAAATTTGAAATAGATAAGATTCCTAATAAAAAAAAAGCATGCAATAAGATCCAAATCAAACTCATTCCAAATATAAGCGCCTGATACCCCAGAGCACAGGTTCGGGTCTGTTCGCACTTAGTAAGTGCGAACAGTAATAAAGTGGTCAAAAAAATCAAGTGTCTGTTCGCACTTAGTAACTGCGAACAGGTCAAACAGGGTCAGCATGCTAATTTTAAGACAAGAGCTGTGAATAGACTGAAAACCAAAAACAGGTTGTACGCTTTTAGTAACAGCGAACAACCTGTTTGAGTTTTTCAGTCTGTTCGCACTTAGTGCGAACAGCCCAAACCTAAGGTTTGCGGATTACACGCTTAGTTTTAGAATAAGTTTGATTATGATCTTATTGTATGCTTTATTTTGATAAATATTCTTATTTATTTCAAATTTTCAAAATTCTCTTTGAATAACCTGTAAAATAAGTTGGAAGGACCAAGGAAACAAGATACACAAAATCAGCAGCGGGCAGTCTCCTGAGAGACCGTCTCTTTGAGAGACACCTCTCAGACCCAGCCCATTATAATTCATACTCTTACTTTATATTTTCTTTTATGGCCCAACTCAATCTGAAATGAATTTGTAAATCAACAGAGATTGAGTAATACGAATCCATCTCTTATAATAATATTCCATTTATTCCTTAAACTAGTATAGAATCTCATGCAATGCATAGATCTTTTTAATGTATATTAATATAAAAATTATAATTTTAATTAATGATTTAATTACATATTACCTTTATCTTATTTTCATTCAAATATAGTTATCAGTATAATAATATTATCACAATTATTAATTGGATTAATTATTTGCTAAAAAATAAACTGAGTAATAAGAATGGATGAATGGAAAGCAATAGACTTTTGCCAGCTTAATGAGCTGAATTAAATATCAAATCAAATCAAAAGATAGTATAAATATGTTGTTCCTAATTTCTGATACTCCTATAAAATTCTATATATCATATAAAAGATTTTTACTTGATTTTGTATTCAAGTTTTTGTGTAAGTAATTTCATTAAAAGATGCTATTATTATGTTTTTCCCTAATTTCTAATTTAAAATTTATGTATGTTATGTAAATGAGTTTTTTTACTTTATTTCGTTTTCATGTTTCGTGTCAATATATTTACAAATAAGAATATATGATGAAGGAAATTCACATAGTTTGATATGAAACATAATATTCTTGATTAAAGGTAATTGATTTACATTCAATAATAAATAGAACTATTATCAAACATAATTTAAATATTGACAATATATATTAAATTATTTGTTTCTTAATAAAATTGTACTTAATTCTTTAATTAGACGGAAAAAGTTAATAGTAATAATTACTGTGTTAGATAGGTTAATCAATTTCAATCAAACAATCTTAATTCTTCAATTAAAAAATTACACTTGGTAGAAGCTTTAGAATCGTAACATTTGGCATACTACAATCTTTTTAATATAGATGTTTTGATGATTTGATTTTGATTTTGATTTTGATTTTGATTTGTTTTCATTTGCCATTTTAGGCATTTTTTTGTTCCCCTAAAGAATCCTTCTATCTATATCATAAATATTGGATGTAATTCACCTGTTCATCTTCATTTTAATATTTTATTAATGTTTATGATCTCTATTTATTTCTATTAAATTCATTTTAATATTTTATATTTTTTATGGGTCCTAAATGTTTTCAACTAATTTTATTTAGAAAAAATTAATATTAATAATCCAAACCTTTCACCCATCCGCTGTAAATAATCTCACATTTGGCTTAATTTTTAATAATCTAGCTAACCTTTGTCCTTATTTTGGTATCAGCATAACATTTTATTTATAATAATTCAACTTTTGTTTTTAGTTTGCTATCGGCAAACCCTTTTAGTATTCTCACAACAAACTAAGAGCAAAGACTGGTTTATTATAATATTAATGAAGGATAAGATACTAAAAAACTACAAGACATAAAGCATTAGAATTTCATTTATCTAAAGAAATACTGAGGGTGTTTGGCAAATGACTGATAGCTGGTAGCTGATAGCTGATTACAGTGGCTGATTTGACCAGCTGATTTTATTAACTGGTTTGACCAGCTAATTTTGACCCGCTGCTATAAGCAGCTTGTTCAAAAACAGCTTATTCGTATCAATAAGCTGTTTCAACCGGCTAATTCACCAAACACTATCTTTAGCTGGTTTGACCACCCAACCCTCTATTTATATCCAAATAAGCTAAAATTGTTCAATAAGCTAATTTGCCAAACACCCCCACTGCCTTTGTTTCATAACTTTGTCATCATCATCATCATCATCATCATACCCAGTATATCCCGCTCATAGACTATATCTATGGTCAGGGTCTGGGGAGGGAAGATAGACGGCGTCTCATACCCATAGGGAGAGGGCGGTCAAAAGAGTCCCCCGGCTCAAGGGTTTTCAAAGAGATGAACCTGCAGATATCTGAAAACCTGCATCTTACATCCATGTTAGCCAAGCCTAGAGATCAAGCAAAATATAAGACTTCAATTCTGTACAATACAAAAGGAGCAAAGGAAAAATACAAATACCAAGATAAGAGCAAGGAAAAGGTAGAGAGCAACCAAAACTTGCAAAGACAAAGACAAACGGAGGATGAAAGGGACGAGTTTAGTAATCTGGGACGTGGATAAGGCGCCGCCAACTGCCCCTATCCATGGTCAGGTCCCTGGAGAGGTGGAGTTCATGCAAGTCACTCTTAATTTGTTCCTCCCATGTTTTCCTAGGTCTTCCTCGACCTCTCTTGCCCTCCACTATGATGCATTCGATCCTTTTCACTGGTGCGTCATGTGTCTTCCTCTGCACATGTCCAAACCATCTCAACCTATTCTCCCGCATTTTTGCGGAGATAGGTGCAACCCCTAACGTCTTCCTTGTTTTTTCGATACTATTCAGTTCAATCTTAATTTGTATTTCTATTTTATTCTTAATCTATATGTTAACGATATATGTGATACTCCAGATTTAGCTTGAAAAGAGATTGATAGACTACTCATATCAACAAGGTGCATCTTCTTTTCTAGGGAGTCATTTGCTAAGAACTCCACAGTTAAGCGTGCTTGGTGGGGAGCAATCTTAGGATGGGTGACCTCCTGGGAAGTTTTCCGGGTGCGCACGAGTGAGGCCAAAGTGCGCTGGAAAGACTTGTGTTGATCTGTGGGGTCAGTCTACAGTCTCCATGAGTAGTCACCGGTGGTCCGTTGGGCCGAGGTGTTACAATATAAACGCAAGGATTATTAATATCAACTTTTTATAATTTTAAGTAATGAATAATTAAAAATATTAAGGCTTCAATGATTACCTTGGCAAACTTGCTCAAATCAAATGGAACAAAGTTATTAAAACAAAACTTCAAAAAAAAAAAAAAGTTATTAAAACGAGGGATAAGAAAAATGAAAAATTACTCAGAATAATTCAATCTTTTATTTATTTTCCATCATTAATCCCAACTTTTGATTAATCATTAATAATCTCAATTTTAAGGTCACCTACCCAAGAACATTATTACCCCAAAAGTGATCGTTTTTTTACAGGTTAATTGCTAAAAAAATAAAATAAATAAAAAAACAAAATAATCAAAATAATTAAAAGTCAAAATCAATAAAATAGACTTACATGATTTCTCTTTTATATTTTATTTAATTTATTATTTTTTTATAATTTAATTTTATAATTATTTTTTTAGGCAGAATAACTTTTTTTTAAAGTGTGAGGTTACCTTAGTCCTTAATACATTATTTAGGCAAAATAAACTTTATTGCTCACATCATTTAAATGTATTAGAAAATTATATATATTTTTTCTTTTTTTCAATTATTTATAAAATATTTGTTATTTTATTTATTAAATGAGTATTGTTTAGCGTATTTATAAAATCTTTTTTATTTTATTTATTAAATGAGTATTATTTAATGTATTGGGTATTTTAAGATAGTTAAAACATAACGTACTTTTATTAGGATTTTTTTTATTTATACGATTGGTTACATGTAATGTTTAGTTCTAATATCATTCAGGTTGAGACTATTTTTATGTAGATCAATCATATTTTTTTATGACAAAAACTATTTTTTTCCGTTTAAACTTTTATAAAATAATTTTACATATTTTTGTGTTAATTTTGATTTTGAAATGTGTTATTAATAATTGTAATAATTTATATAAATTAATATTATTTATGTCAGAAAATTTAATAAAACTGTGCATCGCACGGGTACTATCTGTTTTTAATAACTATAAAACAATAATACTTGACAAACATCGGAAGGTAATTTGCACTTGAAAGGTTGCCGGAAAACATCGGACTCCCTTTTACTGTTGCTCTTTACGTTCAGTTCAATTTTCCCTCTTCTCTTCTGCAAATTACAAAAACTCACCACTAATATTTATCAATTCCAACAATTTCACGTCTCAAAATACAAAGAAATTAATTCTTTGAATGCTACTACAAAAATTCCACAATAAAACGCAGCAATTATGGTAATTTCAATTCCACATACTGTTCTTTTCATTTCTAATACTTCTGCTAATTTATCAACGATTGAATTTGAATTTGTGCTAAAAAAGATCTTTATAATCTTTAAATTAATGGGTGTTCCTTTTTTGCAGTTTGCTATTTCTGCTATCAATGATACAGATTCGAAAAGTCAGTGGGAGCCTTTGGCACCTACCAAAGAAGCTCAGGTAAACCTTTTTACCTCTGACTGATTCCCTGTTCTGAATTTTGTTATTCCTTTTCTATATATGGGTTTCTTTTATTTTCTCATTTTACACTATAATTTATGCTATAGTCACTTTTTTTATTCTAAATTTTTTAGTTTAGACTTTAGAATATGATACAGTATTATTCAGAATCCATAGCTATCAGAGTTTGATCATAATTGACGTGTTTGTGAGGGGTTGAACTCTTAATATGTGTGTTTGATTATTGCATTTCTACTTGAATGGTATCTTAGTAGCTGCTTGGTTATTTGGATGATATATTTTGATTATGGTTAATCCCTATAGGCAAGAGGGAAGGGAAATTGATGTTTAGGTGGTGAGAATCGAATTCCTATGAGAAGCGAAAGGAAAAATTTTCAACCTCTAGAGGTCAACCCATGACTCAGTTTATAGCTGTGACTAATCTATGGATTGGAGCCATTGTGGTTGATTTGAATTTTTTGATTTTCTTACTGAAACCCTATTTTGAATTATACGATGCTGCTGAGATGGAAGCTTCGGAAGATATTCCTGTGAAGGGCGTTGTGCCAATAGCCTTAGCTGAAGTTGTTTTATGGTGCTAATTGAGTCAATCAAGTGCATTTTGATACTGGAAGAAGGAATTCATGATTTGTTACGTTTTCAATTTTTCATATAGCACTTGGATGTTCGTAGGATTTTGGGTGTTTACAAACAAGATCTCATATGACTAAGTTTTAACTTATTAATTACCTACAATATGAAAGTCAATTTGCTTGATGAATAGTGTCGAAGTCAAAAATGGTGCAAGATTTTAAAGAACGGAGTAAGTATTTTGTAGTGGGAAAATATCATATGTTCACCCCTCCTTGTTAGTTTATGATATGATAATCTTGGGCTTTGTTGTGTCTGCATTCTTGCTGTTGGCTTATTTATAATATTTCTTTTTATCCTCCCATGCTTGTACTCTTGTAGTTTGACTTTTGGAAATGAGGAGTTGCCTTGTACTATATTCACTTATATTGTTTTCTTATATAGGAGTTCCACCTCACACAAACTTATCATGATGGACTCTTGAAACTGCAAGCAAAGGAGTATAAAGAGGCACGTGAACTTCTGGAAGCTGTAGTAAAAGACCCTCTGGTATCTACTACACAGGTGATTGCTTGCTTATGTGATGTTTAAATATAAAGTTTGTTTAGTTAAAAGTTGGAAAGGATTCATGGATTTATTTTTATCTTTAGGTGGAGAGTACTGCTAGTGATGGCCATCTCTTACAACTCAAGTAAGTAGTTTCTTTCCCTTAATTTCTGTCATGTTAGGTTTCTTTGTGAAGTCTATGTGCAATCTAAGCTCTAAAGTCTGAATTGAATAGTATTAGACTTTGATGATTATTAAATCAAGCCCATATTTTCTAGATTATCTTCTTAGACCTCTTTCCATTCTCTTTTATTTGTTTTCCCTTCTATCAATGGAGAATTTTGAAAGTAAGTTTTTTATTTTATGCATTATATGTATTACGTTTGACTATTTTTCTAATTTATAATTGTCTAAAGCAAGACTATCATGGTCAAAATCGTACTTGGAATCGATCAGGGATAGGACCAGTTAGATAGAATTTAATCATAGGATTGTGCAATCCTACAAATCAAGTTAAATACGTTGAAATATATATTCGTTAACATTATACATTTTAGAAGTGTTAAATTAGGATGTAAAACTTCTTTAAATTTTTTATGAATGAAATTGAAAAAAATCAATAATTTAGTTTAAATCTCCATATAAATGAAGAGTTTCATTTTTCAATTGTAATTATGGAATATTTCAAACATATATGTGTATGTGAAATAAATTAGTGAAAGATGAAAAATAGGACAAAAACATTTTAATGAAGTCGAAATTTGCTAAATCGGACCGTTGGATCTTAGGATCATAGTTGATTACACCACTTAAAATATAATTCCAATTTGGATCATACCAACATTATGATCTTATTTAAGATTTGTATCATATAGTAAAATCTTAGAACATAATTGGGATCTTAATAACAATAGTATAAATGGAGTTGTGAAGAATTCTTGTTTTAGTACAATTTGATTTTTACTCGTTGCCCATTTGAAAAGGGTGGAAAGCCTAAAACATAAATAACACTTTGCAAGTCTTCATCTCCTCGAGGAACATGAATGAAAACTACATAAATTTAATATCAATTAATTTTGTGTTTGGAGATGAAATTTCTAACATTTGGTTGTTTGGTTCTTCAAAAGTGGGTGTTGTATATGATTGACATGGAATTATACTTCATGCGTGGCCCTGGGTGTGGTGTTAATGTGATATTATTGATGTTTTTCCCTCATTTCTTCTCGAATTTACGTTTTTGAGTGTTTTTGAGAAAGTTGGAAAAACTAGTATGATACACGAGTACATCTTTCAGGATACAAGGTTGAAATGATATCAAAATTCAATCTTTGGTTTTCTTCTTTGATTTCTTCCGCTCTTCATATGTGTGTGCATGGCTCTCTTTCCTCTCATGCTTGAAGCTCTCTCATCAACTAACTGTGTATAACTCCATATATTTCGTGGTTTTGTCCCCTTCGTTCACCATGGTTAAATGATAAAGACTTTAAACCATGCTAGTGATTTGATATGTGATCAATTTGTTGTGTAGTCCTCATGTATCTACGCATGGTGTGCATCTGCATTTTTGGAGGTGGATCAATTTTAGTAGAGTGGGTTTGTGATTTGTAAACTGTAGTTTCTGTGCTAAGTGAGATTATTGATCTATTGTCAGTTGCAGACGTGAACATTCTCTTTGTTTGGTCAATAGTAAGTGGATTTGCACTATTATAGTGGGGATGAAGTAATGTTGTCAAGATCATGGAGTGGTGGAGTTTCTGGTCTTATTTGAGTTTTCATTTTATTTGAGTTTGGCTTGAAAACAGATCTAAATCCTCAAATTGTGGATTGGAGATGGCTATCTGTTTGTCATGTTTGGTGTGATCTGGTTATGGTTATCTATAAAGGAACAGGGGGAATGAGCATTTTAAGGAATAAAATGATTTCCAAAGGAAGAAATCTTTTTCTACTTCCATTATTGATTTATAAATATCTCCATCAAAATGGTTTCTTTAGGCTTGTCCTTCCAAGTTACAGCCAGAGTACTTAAAAATGCAGTTTATTTCACTGTTTGAAGCTATCGATTAACTTACTTCCTCATAATTGTTATGGTTTGTTCTAATTCTGGGTCTAGAAACGCCAGGATATACTCATTCTTCTTTAAGATGTCTAGATATGCAGGGAAAGATTGATTACCATAAAAATAAGCCTGGACGTTGAAAGCAATGCCGGGATATACTCTTTCTTCTTTAAGATGTCTAGATGTGCATATATGGTAAATGTCATAATTTGCAATGTGTTTATTGTACTTGTGAGTGAATTTTCAAACTCAAATATGATGCATACGCTTTTTATGGAGATTTGACCAAATCGAGATAGTGCTAAAGGATATGTAACTTAGGCAGTTTAGAATGACTGATTTTATCTACTCACTGAAAGCTAAGGCCTTGCATGCAGTGCTTATGTCAAATCATGTGGTAGACTTATATAATGTTCTGCAATGATTTGTTTAATTTCAAGATGTTGCTTCATTTTTTCTTTCTTGAATGGCAGGTTTTTGGCACTGAAGAATCTTGCTACTGTTTTCTTGCAACAAGGTTCCGTGTATTATGAAAGTGCATTACACTGCTATCTGCAAGCAGTGGAGATTGACACTAAGGATTCAGTTGTCTGGAATCAATTGGGTACTCTGGCTTGTTCCATGGGTTTATTGAGTATATCTCGATGGGCATTTGAGCAAGGGCTTGTTTGCAGTCCTAATAATTGTAAGTAGTACTAGTAATTAGTCCCTTGTATAACTGATGCCTTTTCATCTTTTTATTTACATGGGAGTATAATAAGCGGTATGTTTTTTCTATAAGCAGATGTACCTTTTCTCTTTGTTAAGAATGACATGTTGTGTTTTTCTTTTATAAAATTTTCCATATGTTGGGATTAAGGCATTGGAATTACTCTTGTTATTTGCAGGGAATTGCATGGAGAAGCTTTTGGAGGTGCTCATTGCCATTGGAGATGAGGTTGCAAGCCTTGCTGTTACAGAATTAATTTTACGACACTGGCCATCTCATGCTCGTGCTTTGCACGTTAAGAGAACAGTTGAAGAATCAGATCCTGTACCATTTGCCCCGAGAGGTATTGATAGACTAAAACCAGAGCATGCTAGACTTAAATTTAAGGAAAAGAGGAAATCATCCAACAGCAATCTGGATACAGACACGGAAAGTGTACCAAAAAGGCTAAAGCAGACCATCGAAATCCAATTAAATGATTTCTCATGGACAGCTCTCGCGGATAGAATCTTGGAAATTCTGCTTTCAGATGAAGGTTGTACTTCTGCAACAGCCGCTGAGAAATCTAATCTGTCAGGAAATACAAGAGTAGCAATATGCTTGTCTTCAAAACTTGAAGAGTCTGAAAAGTCTATGACCAATTCTATTCAAAATAGCTCCAATGACGAGTGTAATACGAGAGAGGAAAGTAGTATTGATAGAAAAGAGCAACATTATTCTGACGAGCAAATACAAGAACGACGAAGCATCCGGTTGGTTGGCCGTAGGAGTCAGAAAACAGGGAAGGGGGATGAAGAATTTGCTGGAAATAAAGACATGGAGAAAGTTGTGATTCATTCTCTACAACCTTTTATCTCAAGTGAACAACAGATCAAGTATTTTGATTATTTTCCAAGTCATTCTCTGGACAATGAATGGCAAGATGTACAAAATTTTGTCAGGAAAACTTCCAAAAATTATGGTGCTTATCACTTGGGACATTTGCTTTTGGAAGAGGTTGCGAAAAAATGCCCTGTATATCGTGATGCATTCATAAAACTCTTAGAGTTGGAAAAATTGACAAGGCTATGGAAATGCGATAGAACACCTGAATGTAGTCTCTTTCTTGCTGAGTTATATCATGACATGGGATCATGTTCACCCAATTCATCTAGAATGGTTGAGCTTATGAATGAGACATCTTTTCATCTCTCAAAAATCATAGAATCAGTTGCATTGGAGTGCCCTATGAATTTGAGTGTGAACTGGGGTAAAGATTTCTCTAAGGTTGATTCATCTGCAGAAGATGGCAAAAAAAGTTCTGATGGTGCACATAAATTTACAGAGAAGAGTTCTTTTTGGGTTCGGTTCTATTGGTTAAGCGGTATTGTATCCATCTGGGAGGGTAATAGATCGAGGGCTCATGAGGAGTTCTCAGTTTCTTTATCCCTTTTGGAAAACAACAGAAATTTGAATGATATGCCTGGTTCTGTCCAGTTGCCTCATTGCAAAATTAACAAAGAGTTGACCACTACTAAAATTTTGCATGAAATTAATTTGCTAGAGGTTCAATTTTTGCTGAAAACTGATGTTGCCGAAATGCTTGATAAAGAAATGTATTTGGAATGTATAGATTTGCTTGCGCCACTTTTATTGTCCGCAAAAGATGTTAATGTGGATATGTCCCCTCTAGCTGATAAAAATCAGGATGTTATTACCGATGAACTCTCAGCTCTAGACATTTTGATTAAAGCTCTTGAAAAGGTATACCCTTTGAATGTGGAGGTGTACCTAAATTGTCAGAGGCGTAAACTCCAAATACTCATGGTGGCAGCTGGGATGGACAATTCTGCTACCCATTGTGAGTTATACAGTGAGAAGTCAGCACCAAAAGTAATGTCTGCTTTTGGAACAGACTTAAAAGATAGTTCAGGGAAGAACTATTATAATTCAATTGCAGATCAAGTAAAGGCAGTTTCAGAATGTGTATCTTGTGTGAAGAATTGCATTGATCAGCACAAAGACTTGGTAATAACTGTATGCTTTCTTCTTATAAAGTACTGCTTAAACAAAATTCTTTCCCAACCTATGTAACCATTCCAAATAATTAGAATAAAAAATATTTAATTTTAACTTTGTCGGGAACAAAATGCAAGAGGAATAAGGATTTCGTTTCACTTACATGCTTTTACCGAGTTATTTAATAGGAGAGGTTAACATTAAAAAATTTGGTTGTAGTGCTTCTCTAGGAAGACTTTAAGAAAAAGAGAGTATGATTTCATCCTGGCGAAACAATGTCATTGATAAAACCCTAGTCTGGAAATCCTCTGATTTTAAAATGCTAAAACCATATTTTATTATACATAAATGGTTTTCTGTTGTTTGCTACTTTTGATTAAATTTGTCTGGTTTTCAACTTTTAGAGTCATACTTAAATAAGTAAAATAGTTGGTGAAGTCCGTCTATGTTTACTTTAGTAGTTGACCAAATATATGTAATCCATCTGTGCCAATGTTTTGAGAAAGGAAATACAATATGGTACGAGAACCAAAAATCGAAATGCTAAACGTCAACTTAGAGTTTTGTAACAGAGGTTTAATATATTGATGGGTCCTTTTCAGTATAATATTATGATCTGAAGTATATTCAAACATTTTTTTTTTCATTTGAACATTAGTCTGGAGTTTTCGGAATGGTGTTTCCGAGATTTTAATATAGAGTTTTGGGATGAAGTTTACGTAAACAGATGCAGTGTGAAGCTTCTCGTTTGCACCCTCTCCCGTTCCATCAAAGAAGGGAAAAAGAATGATTCCATTTTAGGTTATAGAATGAATTATGAGAAGACTTGTCTGCATAAACACCACCATTGGCTATTATTGTTCTAAGATAAGATATATGGGTTTGAATAAGTTTTGTAATCAACAAGGAGGTTTAGTATAGGGATTCTCTAAATAAGTTTGTTGATAGTTTGTACTTTGTTTTGTTTTTGGAGACCAATCTTACGTATTCAAGAGTCTGACTCTCGTAGAATGATCTGAATTGAATATTTTGATTAACAACTACATAAGTATGCTTATTCCTAAGTTGTGAAAGATGCCAAATGCCCTTTGTTTGTGTTGGCCAATTTATTACTTCCTCTGTTTTTAATTATTTATTCTGCACACTTTCCTAGTTTCCTTAAACGATTGTTTTTGTTTATTTTTCCTATTTTCATTCAAGGAAACTTTATACAAGTGAAATTCCAATTTATCCATGTGAATAATTGAATATTTACAACATTAGCGCAACAAAAGACTAAGATTTTGATTCCAAGACATGTCTAGCAATTTGCGGTCTTTACAATGTTTTAACATTTTTCTTAAGAAATGTACCAAATTTTCTCTATGCAACTTATAAGAAAATATAGTAATTGTTAGATTAGAGGTGAAGTTCATTTTCTTTGAGTTCTTCATGTAAGTTTCTAAAAAATTTCTTTCCAATTTGTTAATCTTCCCAAGTTTCTTATCCTCTAGAAGGATTTTTTTTATCTGCTTTATGAATAATTTTCTCTTGAACATTGAGCTTGTCAATGGTTATGCCAACAGGAATGCCGTTTTGGAGGACAAAAATCTTATTTGTAGGAAGCGACCATATCGCTCAATTGTTTTGGACTTGGCTTGTCGCAGTTACTCTTCTTTTTAAGCATAAAAACACAATGCTTTCTCTGTGATTAATTTTGCTTGTCACTGGTATATTCATAGTGCAAAAGTATGATAAATTGATAACCATCTTTGATCATGGTGACGGCACGGTGATATGGTATTTTGAAAACCTTTACATGTGGCTGATGCGATGTGGCCTTGTTTTTGCACCATGGGTATATTAAGCACCTCTTTGCTAATTGACCTTGACTAACTCAGCCTAAAAGGCAATGGATATTTCCTGAGTGGAAATATAGCATGATTTTTTGATCCTTTATACAGTGTCAGTATCACATTTTCAATGCTCCACCCTTGATGCAGTTGTTTTAATATGCATTCTCAGCTCCAGCAGCTTTATCATTTCCTATTGTCTTTTTTATGTTACAAACCACTTTAAATTGTGATCATTTCCAGATCCTAATATTATTCACTTGTCTTGTCAATGATACCTTTTAAGTATGCACAGGATGAAGAAATAGTAGCCTTTATTATCTGTTGGTGTGTACTTAAGCATGCTTCTACAAGCCTAGAAGATTACTTTTACTGCTATTTACATCTTTTTTTATATTACCGCAGAATGATATAATGATCCCAGGAAACAGTATAGCTGGCATGCAGACTTTGCTGCTGGCACTCATGTGCAACATTGCAAGAATGTCGTTTTGCAAGAAACCTTCCAGTATTTCAAGTTCAGATCCTTGTGAACAGAAGCAAAAGTGTTTCTTTGTCAATGCAGTAGTTGCTTTCTGGAAGCTTCAACATTTGGATCTGACAATCTCCATTAAAGCTCAAGTGAGTCAAATTTGTAAAGTCATTCTCCAGAACATTTTCTTATCTTTGCAATTTTGCCAATGTTTTTCTCTTATCTTGTCTCAGGTTGATTTAATTGTCGCAATTCATGATGTGCTTGCCGAGTTTGGGTTGTGCTGTGTTGGTGAAGATGGTGAAGGGGTTGACGGAACATTTCTTAAGCTTGCGATTAAGCATTTGTTGGCTATGAAGCTCAAGTCTAGTCACCATACTTCAAACAAGCAATCTAATGTATTCAATGATGATATGAAGATGTCTGCTGATACTGAAATGTCTTTAGCTGAAGCAGCCTCTGCTGAATATGGTGACTTGATAGTTCCAGATAGTCTTTCCCCTGATGAGAGTGAGCAAGGGAAACACATAGAAGATGCTCCTATTAACATGCTTTTCAATGGGAAAGAACCAAGCAAACAGAACTCTCCAGTTGGATCTGAACTTGCCGAAGATGAACGAGAAGAACTAGATTCATTGATTGATAATGCCTTAAATCAGTGCTTTTATTGTCTGTATGGTCTTAATCTTCGTTCTGAGTCAGGCTTTGAGGATGATTTGGCAGTGCATAGAAACACAAGTCAAGCAGATTATCAGTCCAAAGAACAGTGTGCTGATGTGTTCAACTATATATTGCCATATGCAAAGGCTTCCACTGTTGGTTTCTTTCTTACTCCCTTTTTATGCTCAAGTTGTCATTTGCATCTGTACTAATTCTCACTGTTATATCTAACATGCCAGAAAACAGGGCTGCTCAAGCTCCGAAGAGTGCTAAGAGCCATACGCAAACATTTTCCAGAGCCACCAAGTGATGTCCTTGCCGGAAATCCCATTGACAAATATCTAGATGATCCTAATCTCTGTGAAGATATACTATCAGAAGAGGCTGGATCTAATGAGTTTCTTGATACCATAATTAAAGTCATATATAAGGATACAGGAATCCTTAGTCAGAATAAACTCTCAATAGAGAGGTAAAGTTATGGGTTTTCTTTTCAAAGCCTGTTCTTTTTGTTTGCTTTTTCAGAAATTCTTTACTGGTGATGTACTTATGACCACAGCTGCGAGCCTTATATGGATGTTTATAGCGACCTGTATTATCTTTTAGCTCAGTCTGAGGAAACAAGTGCTACTGATAAATGGCCTGGCTTTGTACTCAACAAAGAAGGGAAGGACTATGTTGAGCAGAGTGCAAATCTTTCCAAATATGATTTATTGTTCAATCCTTTGCGGTTCGAGAGTTGGCATCGTCTTGCAAATGTTTATGATGAGGTAAAATGGATCTGTTCTACTATCAAGATCGACTTAACGAGTTATCATTACCCTTGAAAATTCCATGTGAAGGAATAGAAGTAAAATATTAAATTCTGTGATACTTGTGCAGTTACTTTTTCACTTACCCTTCCTCCTCCTTTTTCACTTAAAATATGTTGAAACAGGAGGTAGACTTGTTGCTAAATGATGGGAGCAAGAACATAAATGTGATTGCATGGCGAAAGAATGACACATTGCCTCTAAGAGTGGAGAGAAGTAGGAGAAGGAGCCGAAGATGCCTATTAATGAGCTTGGCTTTGGCTAAGACCCCAGAACAACAGGTAATGCACTATTTTCCTTTGGGAGGGGGTTTGAGGTGAACAGTTTGGTTGATTTCAACTATTTCTTGTAACTCAACTGGGCAGCTATTGAATAATTTTGGGAAATATACCCCAAATCTCGTTATCTCATTTAAATTTTTATATTTCTCACTCCTTTTTCTTATTCTTATCTTGCTGGTTGTCTCTGGATTCATTTTAAGTTGTGGTTTATTCTGCAGAGCTTTGCTCTTTTTTTTTCACTTATAATACTTTCTTATTTGAGCCTACTTTCCATTTTATCTATTCTTGTTTGGTTAGTTCTAGACGTCTAGTTGTCGGCATATTTTCGGATTGTTCGTGAATGTCCATGTTGTCTTTTCTTTAGGAGCTAGTGTTAATTGATTCATTCTAATGTCTAAGGGAATGGGAAGTGAGTCCATGATGCAGAAAATGGAATTTTTGTATTTGCGTATGGGGTTCCTTCTTCGAATTTTTTAGGTTCTCATATTTGAATGAAGACCGGGGTTTGTGGTGACGGGGAAAAGGGTGGAGGGATGTTGTTGCTCTTCTAGAGCTACTGGTATCCTATAGTGACTGATTGTCTTGTCCTCTATAATTGTTTTAAATCTGAATTACAGAGTGAGATACATGAGATGTTGGCACTGGTGTACTATGATGGTCTTCAGAATGTAGTACCTTTTTATGATCAGAGATCTGTTGCACCCAGTAAAGATGCAACATGGATGATGTTTTGTAAGAATTCAAAGAAACACTTTGAGAAGGCATTTTCCCACAGGTACCTTCTACCTTATATACTTTTTTTATCATCATGAATTGTGTCCTCTTTTGTTAATTCTAAATTGGTTTTGGAGATTATATTTGATTTTAACCTGTGGGTTTAGACAGGATTGGTCGCATGCATTTTATTTAGGAAAACTTTGTCAAAAATTGGGATGTGCACCTGAGCTATCATTCTCATATTATGACAAAGCAATTGCTTTAAATCCATCAGCAGTTGATGCAATTTATAGGATGCATGCGTCTCGCTTGAAGTTACTCTATTCATGTCGAAGGGAGAATGTAGAAGATTTAAAGGTGGGTATCTGAGCTTTATAGCAGCTGTGATGTATATTTTTTTTAGCAGTTGAAAGGAATATATTAATTCCAAAAAAACCATTTACAGCTTAGGTTATAAAGGAAAAAAACACCTCCTTAAACACGACAGGGAGGCACCAACCAGAACAAACTAGCAAACAAGAAAGACCAGCCAAACCATACAAAAACAACCTAACTAAACTATATAAGAACTATCTTCCTATTACCAAAAGCCAAACTGAAGTCAAAGAAATCAAGATGCCAAGCCAATGAATCTTTCCAAACTGGAACCAACTTGCTCAACAAAGGCACCAAAAAAACCAAAAAGTGGAATCTCAAGGAAGGGAAGAAGTGAAGTTATAGATCTTCAACCCACCAAGGGCTCTAGACAAGCATCTTCACTACATACCTCTTTACCCTTAGACTTCTTTTTTCTATTCACTTGGACCCATTCCCTCTTCTCTACGTTGGGAGCATCACCCAGTGATTTCCCACCAGCCTCTCCAGTACTCACTATCTGTTCATCTTTCACCAAAATAGCTTTAGGCAAAGGCGTAGAAACATCTACCTCAATCATGACCCGAGCTTAACTCACCCTACGTTGATTAGTGGTGCATTCATCTGCAACTATAGGCACCCCAAGTAAGCTACCTATTCTACTTAAGGATTTAGCGCCCCGGAATTTGATAGGGAGATTCAAGAATCTAACCCACACAGGCACTACGTACACACAGAATATCACACTTAATGTCAAAGTGCTCATTCCATTTCCTAATCAACACAGGTCTTTTTCCAATCATAACATTTCCACCCTTCATAATCGAATTCACATCAACTTCAGAATTACACTTAACTAAAATATATCCATCCTCATGAAGAATGGCCGAAAGGTTGTCTAGCGATGGCCATTTAGCGTTAATGAACGATGTGAAAACAGCTTAAATAGTTTTATAGCCAAAAACAAACATAGCACAAGAGAATTGCCAATTTCAATTTCAAATTAGCGACCTCAACTTTATCCACAACCGCACAAGCAATTCCATTCGATATAGGAGCAATAAAGTTAAGGGCCATAACATCTGAATTCAAAAGGTTTCGGGTCTTCGCCGCAACAGTAGCCTCCTTTGTGCGCTGCTGTATTGTTGCCATTGTAGCTACAGAGACCGACTGTCCAGCAACCTTGGATTGAAGGCCAAGAGCATTCGATCGGGATACGACACCACTCGGGCCAGCAACCTTTTGAACAGCCCCACTGTCAACCAGCACCCCCCCCCTCCCCCCCTTCCCCCAACCTGAGTCACGAGCTGCTCCCGATCCGCCTCCCTACTCAGCGAATCCAGGCGGGTTTTCAGCCTTTCGACAGCCTTGAGTTCAGCAGCATTAGGAGTTTGGCTCTCTTCAATGGCCGAAGGTAACCCGCTTCTCTGACTTTGAGTGGAACCAGCCACATTTGTACTCTTACCCGGTGAAGTTGGAGGCTTCTTTCTTGGCCTCCCTATGGAAGCGGTTGGAATCAGCAAATGCACAGAACAGCCGAGGAAAACAGCCTCTGCCGGAGATACGCACCCGATAAAAAACCAGAATAACCTCAGCAAAAGCCGCTGCACAACATCCGAAGGACCTGCCAGAGACAAGTCCAGCCGCCTATCGGAGAAACCCTCAGCACCCGCACAGCAAAGACGTGAGTCAAAAAGCTCGGCCCCTAATCTCTTTCGGGAAAAACCCACCTCATCTAGAACCCAACGACCTTAGCCGCAGCCTAAGGGAGTGAACGGCACGTCCTATTAGCAGCCGGCAAGTGGCCCGTAAACCCTAGGGCCAGCCTAAACAGAACCTCAGCAGACAGCTTCCTTCACACTCGAACAAAAATCGCAGGGTTAAGGAGCCCTTCTCTTTATTTTCTTTCTCCAAAGTAAAAACGTGTTTCTTTAGCTGTGATGTATGTTGTTCTCTTGAAATTCGTTGTTTTTCTTTGCGAAGATAGTTTATCACAAGTTTTTCTATAGTTTGTTTACTACATTTTCTAAGCTGATTTTCACACATTCATGTGCAATTATGTCACTCTTTGACTCTTTTCATTCTTCAATAATTGTCACTGTTTATTTTGGTCAGTCTGATAGCTTATGAATTATCTGTTATTTTTTCATGAAGTTTTTAGTTTAACATCTCATGCCTTTCCAAAAGGATTTGCATTTTTACATGTGGTTGGATTCCAGCTAAATTTTTATCCTGTATCTCTTATGAGCTTTCTCTTATTCTGTTTAATCTAGGTTTCTGCTGCTTATTCCTTCAACCAAACTACAAAAGAGATGGTCATGAATATTCTCAAAAAAGTAGAAACGTCAAAGTTGCGAACAGTTGATGAGAAAGTTAATATGCTATCTGATCTTGGTGGCCCTAACCCTGAGAAATGCCATGATTTGGATGAAATCTGGCGCATGCTGTATAGTGATTGCCTCTCTGCTCTTGAAATTTGTGTCGAGGGTGATTTAAAACATTTTCACAAAGCTAGATACATGCTTGCCCAAGGTCTTTATCGAAGAGGTGATGTCAATGATCTTCAGAAGGCAAAAGACGAGATCTCTTTCTGTTTCAAGTCATCACGCTCTTCCTTTACAATTAACATGTGGGAGATTGATAGTTCAGCTAAAAAAGGAAGGTACAAATTCATAATTTTAATTATGCCCTTTTTTGTTTTTGAATTTGTGTTAATGCACTTTTTTTGTGCCCTTGGAAAGTTAGTGTTTAGTATTTGACCTTTGAAAAACTTTTGAAAGTAATATTTCTATCTTGTCTCATATTTGGTATATCAGACGTAAAGCACCTGCTGTAGCTGGGATTAAAAAAGCCCTTGAAGTAAACCTGCCAGAAAGCTCTAGAAAATTTATTACCTGCATAAGGAAGTACTTACTATTCTATTTGAAACTCTTAGAGGAGACTGGAGACCTTTCTACTCTTGATCGTGCCTATGTTTCAATCCGAGCAGATAAGCGGGTAATGCGAACTGATTTTTACAAGTTTATTTACATGATTTTTCACACACACGCACACACGCACACACACGCACACAGATATACACGTGTGCATGAGTCTGCCCCATTTGAGCGAGTTTCATTTTTTGCAATGCCCGACCCGGGCCATCTTAATTTTGAGCCTGGTCTCTGCAACATGTCTAATTCTTATGTAACATGTGTGTGTTTATGGTGTTCTGAAGCCCACTGTATAAACAAATAGTGTATCATGTCATCTGACGAATTGTTTGAATCCAGTTTTCATTGTGCCTTGAAGATCTAGTTCCTGTGGCTCTTGGAAGATTATTAAAAACGATTATCTCATCCATGACATCAGCTGATGGTGCTGGTTCTAGTGCTGCAAGAAGCTCTCCGGAGCAGATACTAGAAAAAATGTTTACTTTGTTCATGGAGCAGGCAAGCCTATGGCTTGATATATGTAGTTCGTCAGAGATCAAGTGTCCAGAGTTATCAGAAAGCACATTATATGGGTAATTTCTTTTACTTGGTTTTTGTTTTTTAAATTTATCATGAGCTAAGCTGCCTTTCTTTCCTGCTTTATAAGTTCAATTATGGCTTGTTCCTTTCCATTTTTTATTATGTTTTGTGAAAGGTGATTTTTCTAGGATATAATCAAACTTAAAATTGCATCTTTTTTAAAAAAAAATTTTATTTTAGTGTTATATCCTGTATTCACATGTGGAACATACTGTGTTTACAACAAAATTCAATTTTTGTTTGAACTGACAAAGCAGACTCATTCTTTGTGTATTTTTATTTTTGCCAAACTTACAGCTATCTTCACCAATATCTATACTCTTTGGAGAAAGATGTCAAACTTGATGCCCTTGAAGCTATTAATGAGAAGATACGGAAGCGTTGCAGAAATCCAAAACTTTCAAATAGCAGCTGTTCTGGGGTTTTCAAGCATGCTTCTGTTGCCTGGTGCAGATCTCTCGTGATCAAACTTGTTACGATTACACCATTAAACTCTAGTGTCAGTGGCGACGTGACTGCCGATGTGAACCGTGAGAAGCATTTGTGTCTAGAGCTGAGAACGAATGATTTCTGGAGTCCTTCATTTGGAAATCCAACACACCTAGCAAGTCTTGAAACCAAATGGAATACACTATTGTCAAAAGTTGAGCATGTTGTAATCAAGAAAACATCAGAGGAAAATCTGGAAACTGCATATTCTCTTATGAGATCTGCGTACAGCTTCTATCGTGATAGTTCGTCGATGGTGCTCCTATCCGGTGTCAATCTCTTCTGGGCTCCAGCTCAACTGATCACGACTGGTCAATTACATCCTAGTGCTGATGGGGCTGAAATCATTGATGTCAGTGTACCTCGGAAACTTCTAATGTGGGCTTACACTCTATTGCATGGGCGTTGCCCAGGCATCTCCGCTGTTGTGAAGTACTGCGAAGAAAACGTTAAGGTATGTGAGCTTTCTTTTGCTGTTTTCTGCAGTTATGTTTTCGAAACTATTGCATTCATTACAGAGCCGGCTGTAGGCTGAAACAAGAGGGACGCCCGACAAGGTCCAAGAATCTAAACTGTTTTTATCATTTATTCCAACTTCTTTAAACATATAAACTTCTATGGATTACATTGGTTCTCTTTATTCACAAATCAAATGCTTTTATAAAAACGGAGCACTAAAGCTTATTAGAAATCGTGGCCCATCTCTTATCTTGTGTTTTGAAGTGCCATTTCCTATCATTTTTTATGACACTAATAGGTTCCTGTCTCTCATGACTTCAACACCTCAAATTTCTCTGTCTTATGTTTTTTTCGTCACAGACTAAAGCGAAAAAAGCAAGTGCTGCCTTATCTTTGGCTTCTACCGTCGGCATACCGGCTGTGTCAACAGCTCAGTCAGGTATTCAATTTTTTCCCTTCCAAGAACTGGCTGTATTTGGGAAGTAAAATACGAAGTGTCGTATTTAGGAAGTTTGAAAAATAAACTGTCATACCCTTGATCTCGTTTTATTGTCACCTTGAATTTTATACCCAACTTTGACCCTTTTCTATTGAGTTCTATAAACCAATAAAAAAAAATAGAAAGACAATGAAAATAATCCTCTAGTAGCAAATTTGAAGGTGAACCAAATATGATTTTTGTTGCCAAGTATTTTTTTTTTCTATTAAATTGAACGTGAAAGTTGAAAATTTGTATTGTGGCAAGAGATGAAGTGGTATCAGTGCACATGATTCACTCACCTTCCTGTTAATCGCAAAACAAAAGGTGAATTATGGTTGGTTTTGGTCTATTTATGGGCCATTTTAAGTGCATTGTGTATTCAAAAGGTGAAGTAAATGTGTATACGGTGATCCTAGCTCTTTTTCTTATATTTTTGAATTTTTCAATTGTTATAGTAGTTAGTGGCTCTAAAGACGGGATGCCAATTCAATCCGGAATCACCGGAACTCAAGCTGCGGGAAGTAATTCATCAGTTAGTGAAAATCCAGCAAATGGGTCGGCTCCAAACGACAGCCAAAAGATTCTATCAGCAGCACGGCAATTGCACCATTGTAACAATAGTAATACTAGCACATCTGTTCCAGAAAGAAGAACTTTTGATCTTAACAGTGATGCTGAACCAGAAAGAAATTGATAATATGACGTTAATGGGATGTGTATTGTGTAGTCTTGCCATCTTCCGTGGGTTTTTTTACCTACCTCTAAATTCTAAAGATTCTTTTATGAAGATTTAGTTATCGGCTACTTTTGTGAGAGTCCGTCTCTCATTGAGATGCGTTGTCGAGTATAATCCATCCTTAAGCCTATTATACTTGTGTTAATGGAATAATCATTTCATATACACGCGTCTCATAGTGAGATCACAACAATTTGTGATTATTCATATCTATTCTAACTAAACGGGTAAATATTAGATTTATCTTGACAACGACAATGACATTCAGAGTGTATTGTGGTTCTAATTGTCACACGTAATATAAAAATAATGTTATTTGATATAGTATATCTCGAACTATTAAGACATCAGCGTTATAAAATGGTTATGGGTTCAATTTTCATCTATTCCTTGAGTGGATTTTTAGCACCATGTATGAGAATGAATACAACAAAAGCTACAAAAATTACAACTATATCATTCAAAAACTCATTATATATCTTGTTGCACATCTCGGTCTTTATACTATAAACATTATTTAACAGTTGTACGATTATTGTTATGGACACCGACTATAATGCATTACATAAAGCTATTATAAAAAACTTAATAATAAAACCTTAACTTAACTGAACTAATTATATAAATTTATTAAGTTGAGGTTTGGAAGGTTAAAAGGATTTGGGTTTTGGTTTGAAAGTGGCAAATACCTTATGTGAATGTAGTGTCTAACTTGTAAATTTTAGCTTCGTATCATCCGTATTATAAATTCCAAACATTATTGATCAAGTTTTTCTAAATTAGTTTAACATTGATATTTGTTGATAAGAGCTTAAAGTTATGTTAATTTATAAAACTAATTAATTAAAACCAAAAAAAAAGTTGTTGATCAAAACCAAAACATTAAACCCCATCATTATTTTTTTATTGCGTTTAACAGGATTGCTACATGTTGAATTGGAATACTTCCTTAATTTCTTTCAATAAAAAAGATTGTCTAGTAAGATGATAGCCTGATAGGTATGAGAAAAGCCAAGACCAAACAGTACTCTTGCCTATCTAGGTACATATATATAAGAATAATGAAAGTATTAAGTGCAGGATTCTTATACACAAGGCTGTTTTACATATAGCCATCCTGGGGAGCAAATGAATTAGACGACCGTTTTGAAGTTGTGATTTGTGAACTTGATCTTGTTATAATGACGTATCACCATGATCGCCGAACATGAACTATACTAGAGCTTGTAAAGACCTGAAGGATCTGCATTTTGTACAATCCATGGATGTTCCAAAAGCTTATGCAATGGAAGACGCTCTGACGAATCTTTAACCAGCATCTGATATTTCAAAATAAGGGTAGCCAAATTAGGTGCTAGTTGATTTCTATAACGAAAATTTGACTGATTCGGGAGTGAAGCTTTACCTTACTAATAAGGTCTTTCGCTGGCGAGGACACCAGGGGTTTTGGAGGGAATTTTAGATCAACTTGCACAATCCTGCAGAATGACGTTTCTTTTCAAATTAGAAGCTGAATTAACTGACGGGCTATTTATTCAAGTTGCAATTTTAATTACCTTCTATATGTGTCTGAATGTTCCATTGCTTCAAAAGGAGGGAAACCATATAGAAACTCGTAACATAGAACACCGAGGCTCCATATATCAACACTTGCATCATGCTCTACACTCTCGACTGTAAACCATAGGCGAGCACAATGTGAACAACCCGGAATGATCCACCCTTACAATCAAGGATTTTGTTCAAAGAATTGCATACCCATTTCTGGAGGAAGATAATCAAGTGTTCCGCACATGGTCTTCCTGCGGTTAAATGTATGGACTGCCCAGCCAAAGTCTGCAATCTTGAGTTCTCCCTGGTAACATTAAAATATTATAATCAGTTAGCAGTTTTGAATCTTAGCAAAAACAAAATGGCAGAATAATTATGCTGCTCACCTGTGCTCCTATTAGGAGGTTCTCTGGCTTTATATCTCTATGTATTACATGTTTTCCATGACAGTAAATAAGCGCCCGAGCTAATGATGCAATATACTGCACACCCAAATCAATGCAGGAAACAAAAGATAAGTTAGCATTATTGATTTGCTGAACAGAACTGTAAGAAGCATTTCTTAATTATTGCCTTACAATTACCGTCATTCATCCAAAAATAAGGTTTATGAGAACTTACAGTCGCTGATCGCTTTTCGCTGAAGTGCTTGCATTTCTGAAGCTCTTTGTACAGCTCTCCTTTGGGTGCATATTCAAGTATCAAGTAGACACGTTTCTGCATAAACAGGATGGAACACCTTTCATGTAGTTACCGATATAATGGGCATCTGCATGAGCAATATTATAACATGATAACATCAAGGGATACCTGATCATAAAAGTATCCATATAAACGTAATATATTAGAATGACGAAGATGGCTTTGTATTTCAACTTCTCGACGAATCTGATGTTCCACTTGAGACTGTTTCAGCTGGCTCTTGAACAGTACTTTTAGTGCTACAATATGGCTGCTCTGTCAAGAAGATTACCGTCTTAGCAAAAATCTCAAACTTTTCCATTACTGATTTTAGTTTCATATCATAAACTAAGTGTTCAGCTAGAAATAGATTATTATTGATATACCAGTTAGAAATAGATAAATAAAAATAGAACAGCGAGGATTTTTTTGACTGCCAAAAATGAATTCTCATTCTGTTATGAACAAAAAGTACTATGAGAATCACAAAGTACCAGAGTTCATGAATGAAGCCACAAAATACAGTGATGAACATATGCGAAGGATAGAAGTTAAATTACCAACAATTTAAAACTTGTTTGGTTGTGCTTTATTTCTCTTAGAATTGTAAGTTCCTAGAAAATTGGTAAACCTTTTTGTGTTTGGTAGACAAAAACTAAAAACCATATGAATGTCTAAATTCCAAGGGAATGGAAAATTCTTATAATGCAAGGGAATTCACTCACCAAGCACTCTTACTCTCCTAATTCGCATAAACTCTCCAATGTCAAACAAACAACTTTACCAAATTTCTAGAAAATTGTATGTTGTGCCAAGTCCCAAATCTCATGGTGAAAGGGATGGTTTGATCATCTAATTGCCCATGTTTTGTCTTGCACATTGGAAAAGGAAGATATGAGTGGCACGGGATACGGAGAATTAAGGTTTGGATCACTTGATCAAGAGACCAATGAAGTGCACTTGAGATGTAGTGATCAAGGAGGGTCTTGAGCTGTGCCTTAAACAAGGCAACGCACAAGGGAAACATTGCTCGAACGAGGCACAAGAAATCTGCAGACAGTTTCGAGGGGCTTGGTTAGAGGCCGAAAATAGCGTTTTGCTGTTTTGCGGTATTTGCTTGGGGATCAAGTCTAACTTTCCCTAGGGTTTCTTTAATATATTGTGGGCTATATAAAGGCTCAAATATGTTTTAGAGAATCAGTAGAGAAGGCTACTACATAGAGGCAAATAGGGTTACACCATTAGAGCTTCTTCTACCTTGTATTAGTGTACTTGAGAGAGATCACCATAAAGGTGGGATCTTTACCTTGAGAGATTGTTCTCAAGAGTGCGTGAGGTTTATTCATTAGTGTAGGTTGATTCATTAATGAAAGTAAACAACTTTTGAGGGGGAGGTATCTAAGAAACCTCATAAACACTTGTGTTCTTGCTTCCTTTGTTTGTTACTATGTTTATTATGTTGTTTGTCCATTTTGTTCTTCATCAATCATCAAACATCCACAAACCCTTTAATTTCATTGTCAAAGTTAATTCAATCGGAATTGTCAATGCTAATAATGTTCCTGTTAGCTAAACAAGCTATTAATACATCTCATATTACTTCCTATAAAAGGTAAATTCTCTGATGTCAAACAAACAACTTTACCAAATCCGTAGAAAATTATCAAAGTTAATTCCAAAGAGATCGTCAGTGCAATTTACTTCCTATGTTAACTAAACAAGCTACAAATCATTTCTTTTATGACCTATTGTTAACAAAAATTTAGCATGCTGAGGAATGTGATGATCATAACCAAGAAGTCCCTCCACAAGGAATTATTTCAGGAAGGAATACTATAAAATTCCGACACTGTTATGACTTATGATACATTCTAAGAACCCAAAAAAAAATTTAAAGGCAATACTGAATTTTAAGCATTACTCATATCCAATCAAAGTTAGATCATCGGATTTCTATGTTAAAGAGGCAAACTTCGATTAAGTTTACATTTTAATGAGAAAAAAATGGAGAAAAAAGTAGATGCCATACTCTCTTCTCTCTAGCCAAGTAGACATGGCCGAATTTCCCCCGACCTAGCGGTTTTCCAATGTCGAAATCACTAAGCGTCCATCGCTTCTTCTCCGCAGCAGGAACCTCTGCAGATGTCTGAAAACACCCGTAGAAATATCAAACATTGCCAAATATCTTCAAATTCCCAAATTTATAAATTTTTAAAAATTAATTAATCATATATCAGATATTTTAAACTATAACAAGCAAATCACTATGAAATCCAAACAAATGTTTAAACTCAAAAAGAAAAAAACCTTGAAATTTATTCATGATATAAACGTCGCAAATTGCTGAATCATTAGGAGATTAAAAAGTATATCAATGAAACAAGTAACAAAAATGCGAAATCTTAAAATCATCCAATTTAAAAGTAAAGAATTATGAAAATAACATATTGCAAAAAAAAAAGTCGAGAAACGTAAATTAGCATCAGCATTTCCAACACTTTAGACTTCCGATAAGAAATTCCAAAATGAGCAATCTTTGTTCAACTCGTAAAAAAATTGTAATTTTCAAATTCAAGAACAATTTTCAAATCCAAAACTTTCAAATTCTTGACACTAATTTTCTAGATTGGGAATCTATTTTCGTTACCTTATGCTCGGTTTGATTCTCGGCAGTAATCGCCATAGATGTGGGACTAGAGAGAAGGAAGAGAAGAGAGATGGTGGCAACGATGGAGGATAAATGAAAGAGGAAATCTTAAAGAAATTGAAGTTTTGCATACAACGGTCGACTTTTTCAAGGCGTGAACCAATGGATTTGTGCTGCAATTCAAATTTTCTTTTTGTGTTTTTTTTTTTTTTGCAGGAATTAATGAGAAAGGAGAGGCACCATAATCATAAAAATACAAAATAAAGTAAACAAAAAATAATTAATTATGTTTTCGATTTTTTTGTTTAATAATATATGCTATTTTTGTCTTTATTTACATAATAAAATTCATTTATATTTTTTTTTGCTTTAATTAATACTCCAATACATTTTTAAAAACTTTTTGTGCATGAAATAGATAGCAATTATTCGTATTAAGCTACGCAATTTACCGTTAATTGTTACTTATGTTGCTATTTCATTATGAAATTATGTAATAATATGACTAGTAATCATTGTAAAGGTAAGAGTTTCTTAAGAGGTTTATTGTCTGACAATAGCTCTAAATCTACGCTTTCTACAGAGGACCCTAGTGAAAGGGGTGTTACTTGGTCTAGGTCAACACATAGAGCTAGGCAGGAGTAGGCGGTCATACATAGTTAAGCAGCGGTCTAGCACATTGGAACATGTGCATACACATATTGATAACCCCATGAGCGCATGTAGTTATTTCAAATTGAGGATAAGGAGGAAAGCAAGAATGACTATCAGGGGTTTGTGGGGCAGACTATAGATTTGATAATTATGTAGAGCCAAAAAGACAGACTTGTGTGCAAACAGGCTGACCCTAATACTAATGGTGGTCCTGATGGCCCCACCAGATTGACATAAGTAAGGTGCCAATAGGGATTAGGTGATTACTTCACCCCAACCCAGTGGACCTACGAATGTTTGTTTATTACCTTGCTATGGAGTGCACAAAGACGATAGTGAGCGTGCGCCTTCAATTATGGAGTGTAGTATTAAGAAGAAGACCTTGGAGGATATCACTAGACTAAAAATTATGTCTAGTGAGTTGTACAGAGAGTTGCCCAATACTTCTTTGGGTATTGATTAACACACGAATTTCCTCCCGTCCGTCACGATTTTTGGTTTCGTTTAAGGGGTCGAATCCTCCGCTGCGTAGTTTATAACTTGTATGGTTTTAAAAAGCTAAGTCATTATAAAACGCAAGCGTTGACACCAGAACCACGATCCATGCTTGGTATGTTGTTTGAGAAGCCGACGATGAATCATTCCTTTGTGATATAGTTTGATATGTCGTTGATGCCTTTACTTTATTAGATTCTATATAACTTTTGTTTTTCTACAAAGGCGCACAGTTTCAGGGCAAATGCTGACGAAATTTCCACTCACCTCTTTAAAATTTACCTTTAACGTTTATCTAAATTCTTTTCCTTTTTCTTTTTAATTACAACCCGAATTTCCTCCCATCCTTCACGATTTTTAGTTCGGTTCAGGGGTCGAAAATTCAGGGGTGTTACATATTGCCTTGTACTAGGCATCAACACATTAGCTACTTTAACATCATCTTTTATTGAGAGGTGTCAACTAGATGCCAACACTTTTCACATGCCATGGGAGAGATGACTATTATGTTGCACGACGCACAAGGCATACTTGCCTTGAGTAATGGTGATTCTTTGTCGGAAGAATATTTGGAGGAGACATAGGTACTGACACTCGAAGGGCTATTTGATGAGCCAATGAGTGAGCTCTACAAGATGGGGATGTTCAATAATGGGGACAGAGATAAGTGCAATTATTTGCACTCATCAATTACATTTTTGTGCTCCTTTTCGATGTTTAGAGGCGGTTTAAGGTCGTTTTATATGGTTTCACTCTATTTCTGTATTCCATGTCCAATTTGTAGCCAAATGGGTGAATTATAGTACTTTTGAGTCATTTTTGTGGGTTTTTGGTGTTAACCATGTTTACAAGGCTCAAAGAACGTATCAAGCTATTAATTGTCTCAAGCCATGAAGAGTAAAAAAGCAAAAGAGTAGAAAAGTGTTGTTAATGCAAAAGTTTTGAGGTGAAATTTGATACATGTCTACTTTTTTTGCCATAACTTTTGATAGGAATATCGAATTAATGCAAGGTTTACGGCATTGAAAACTAGACTTCAAGATCTTTCCAACGGTATATTATATGTCCTATTTTGATAACCGAGCAAGAAATGGCGATTATTTGAAGTTGCTGCAGTTTTCCAGTCCAAACCGCCAAGTCGGCGGTTCTGTCCTGTTATATGGCAGCCAACTCGGCTTACTTTAATTTTGATTTATTTTCTTTTATCTTTATTTTAATTAACTTCTTAAGGTTTATTTGGTGGGTAATTAGAGGCATATTAGGTTAAGCCTCCTTGAGGGAGCATGAGGGAGGGGGATTGAAACCCTCTTCTTCTTCCTCCTTCCTCCTTAATCTTTCTCCATTAGAAACCATTTTTGTTTCTTGTAAGCTTTTATTTTTTGTCTTTAATTTACTTTCTTATTAGTAGTTTAATCTTTCTTTATCAATTTTGTATTAGTTTAATCTTTCTTTGTCAAACTTTAATTATTTTCTTAGAAATTGTTATTCATTAAAAGTAGTATTGTTCTTCATATTCTTTTGGCTCTTGGATCTTTAATTGTGTGTCTCATAGTTTAATTATTGTATTTACTTGCAAATTTCATTATTATCATCTTTTATCATACTTAGTTTCATTCTAGGGTTTTTATTTATTGTTTTTACCATGATTAGTGAGTAGATCCATTTTCTAGGGTTAGGGTTTTGAACCTATTAGTTGAGTATGATTTGATTCTTGAATGTGTCTGTGAAACTAAGGATTAAAGTGGTTAAATTGTGCTAATTAACCCTAAATTAAATATGCTTTATCGAACTAGTCAATAGAACTAGCGTGTGGGATTGGAATCGACTTTGTTTTAGGGTAAATTTTAATTAAATTCTTATTAATTCGTTCAATAAAACTAGCGTGTGAGAATCGAATTTAATCCGGCTTTTCATAGACACTAATGAGAATTAAATCATATAAGACTTTAGGGGATTCCCGACATCCTAGATGCTTTCATCATATAGCTTAATCTCATTTTCTTATTGCATTTTTAGCTTGATAGATTACAACCAATCAAACACATTTTTCTCTTCAAGCAATATTTTCAGTAGAGGTTAGCAAGTTTCTTGTCCTAGTTTCTTGACACGGCTGGTTGATAAGATGCGGACTAGGATGAGGCATTACCCTATATTTGTTGTGGATGATGATCAAGATGAGGTCTTGAGGGGAGCGAATACTCTGGTATACCTATATTGCTAGCTGGGTACGGCTTTTAGGTCTGGTGCAAGAACATTCAGGGATGTATAATAGTTGTAGACATGGATTTACGAGTATATTTCGTCTTTTCTTCCTCATCCTCGTCATCATCGTGATATTCTTAACAAGACGAGGGTAGAGTTATGGACGTCGATGAAGACATCACGTGACGTAATCAGGCCGACAGACTGTAGGAGTATAATATATTAGACTCCATCTCAAAGACTCGGGTAATGTTTAGAATTGTAGTTCTGTTGTTTTTTTCTAATGAATATGAGATTATTTCACTGATTGTACGTTTATTTGCATGTTGACCGGAATCCACTCTTGACTAGTCCATCAGTGCTATTGACGAACACCCACGACTGCATATATTGAGTGTACTAAATGCTTCAATATCATTGAGTTGTAATTGCCCGAGAGGACAATCAAACATCTTGGTACGTCCAACGTATTCCTTCTACTCCACTGCGACTTACTAGTGCAAATCAACTTGGGTTCCTATTATATCTCGTATGGCATCTATTCTATCAATGACTGCTTTCACTAATTCTGTCTTTTTCTTCAATCCTATTTCCCTTTTCCAGTTTCCACTAATTCTCACCTAGAAAATATATACTAAAAAATTAGAGAATAAATACCACATTTCCATACAAAATCTTCAAATGGTTGTTAATATAAAAAAAATCTTTAAAAAGGTTGGTAATGAGAGATAATAATTAACATCATTGCGGTAAAAGATTCAATTCCTTCTCAATAGTGAAAGTCAAATTTCTCACTTCCATTACACTTACTACTGATAATGACATTTTCCTATATAATACGTCAAAATCAAGTGCGAATATTTGAGAACGAGGGACGATATTACCCTCATATAATGTCCCCACTCAATTTTTATTCCCCATCACTCCATTTCCATTTATGTCCATCCTTTCTTATTCACAATTGCAATCTCTCCATTACGCATTGTCTTTCTGTCTCTCATTATTTCTCACTGTATCACTCCACTCCAAACTCCCAAGTACTTGAAATCTTCTCCTTCAAACAGCAAAAATGTCGTGGCAAACTTACGTCGATGACCACTTGATGTGTGAGATCGAGGGCTCCGAAAACCGCCTCTCCGCCGCCGCAATTATTGGCGTTGATGGAAGTGTTTGGGCACAAAGTGCTTCTTTTCCTCAGGTCTTTTCTTTTTTGTTCATTTTCTTTGTTGGTATCGATTAATTTACAGATCTAACAAGTGTTTGATTTCACATGGCTATGATTGATTTTGCCTGATCTGATGCTTATCATCTGGGTTAATCTTGTTTCACCGATTCACTTGATGTGTCGGTTGTTTCAGCTTTTGTTTGATTAAATCTAATATGATTGTTAAATTTTGTTATATAGTTGGTATTAATCTTAGTGATTGTTTTTTTTTTTTTTTTGAGCTTGAGTTGTTATTGCTTGAAAATTAGTGTAGATGATTGTGAAATTATAAATGGGTTAGAGTTTAAGTTGTGATTTTCAAGAATAAACAAATTAAATGAGATATTGGAAGGAATTTTTATGCTTCCTTAGTTCTGAATTTGTTGCACTTTTGGATGTTGAAACAAGAATTAAGAGAAGTCACTTTCAATCTCTTGTACTCTCCTTTGAATGGTAGGTGAAAAATAATAATGTGTAAGTGAGAATAAAGTAGGGGTGAACTAGAGAATTATGGAATTGCTTTTTTGACTAAGATGGAAAGAGTGAAGTATTGTGAAACAATATAAAAAGTAATAAGTGCAAGTATTATGGAACGGAGTAAGTAGATTATTAGGTTAAAGTTCGGAATTTTTGTTTATATGATCATCATCATCATCCCCAAATATCCTGCTCAGGGCAGGGTCTGGGTGGGGGTAAGGTGACAAACAATCCATACCCGTACACCCTTTAAGCGAGGACTAGAGGAGAGTGGTCTATTTTTACTTTGTTTATATGATATGAAGGTTTATATCCTATTTTTATATAAATGCATTATATGAAAGGAGTTTTGAAATTTGATATAGAATTGAGAATGAATAGTGTAATTGTTCACATTTTAATTTAATTATGTTTTAATGATACAGTTCAAGGAAGATGAAATAGCTGCTATTGTGAAGGATTTTGAGGATCCTGGAACCCTTGCCCCCATTGGGCTGTACCTTGGTGGGACTAAGTACATGGTTATTCAAGGTGAACCCGGGGCTGTTATCCGTGGAAAAAAGGTAAAGATTTGATTGTTATAGAATGGAATCTTACTTTGATGTTGGATTGATGGTGCTTTCCCTATTTTTATTTTAGATAGTTATAATATCTATCGACATGACGGTTTTGTATTGCTTATTTTTTATGAGAGTAAAAAGTTGTTAGTTAAGTATATCTGCATGAATTCGTGTTTAGGTGGTTGGTACCCTTTTTTTAGTCCCTATAGTTCAAGGGATAATCTAGATTTGGGATTGCCTATGCTGTGGGTGCCCACGTCATCCATATTAAATTGTGTAAATATATTTAAGAAGAATGATAGCCGAGTAGGTTAATCACACATGCAGAGATAAGTGTTCAACTCACGTTATACTAGTATTCTGGATTTGCCACAGTGATATTCGGTTCTATGCGTTGTGGAAATTTGTAATTTGTTTGAAAGCTTGCCAATCCTAAAACTTTTGAAGCTTTTGGTGCAATTCTATGACTTCACACACACACATGTGTTTGTTTGTTTTTTCTTTGTTTGTGGATCATTAATCATCTGGTTAAAAATTCTTAACGAGAGAAAATTAAATCAACCATCTCTAGAACATGGATTAGTATCTGAACTTTGAAAAATTGAGAATACTCGATGCAAGGATGTTGGACAGGGGCGGTTTTAGGGGTGTGCGGGGTGCCCGCATATTGAAATAAACATATTCATGAGCTAAAGTAATATTGGATTTATCAATGTTGAAAAATTTTGGTTGGTTTTGTTTGCTTCAGGATTCAGCTCAGCCAAATTTGATAATAAAAACTTATGATGGCAACAAATGTATGTCCACTCCATTCGACGTGTTTATATGTAACTGTACCGACATATTCTTACTAGCAACATCTCAATAATTTTTCTCTTTATCAATCTGATTTCACTTTTTGTGCTCCATAATTAAAAAGCCTTGTATTGGTTTAATTACTGCACTTAATTTAGTACTTCAATCACAGGTTGTCATTAATATGCTGGTAACCTGGTTCTCATGTGCTCTTGTAATGTATCATGTAGGGTCCTGGTGGAATATGTGTTAAGAAGACCAACCTGGCTTTGGTTATCGGTATATATGATGAGCCAGTGACTCCTGGTCAGTGCAACATGATTGTTGAAAGGCTGGGCGATTATCTCATTGAGCAGGGTCTCTAACTATTTTGGTAAGCTCAGGCGTTGGATTAAAATGTAGTCAATTTTTATATGATCAAGTCTATATCTGTTTGAGACCTAGAAACTGGAATGAATAACCTATCTCCAAAGAATAACTATGCGTTAGGTCCCCCATAAAACTACAAAAGTTAAGTTACAAAGTGCATCCTCTTGGACTCCTAAGCCTAGTGATGATGGGCCTTATGTTGTTTTGTAGCGACTATAAGATTTAGTTTCAATTCTTAAACGACATCATTCTAGATGTGGAAGCAAGTTTCAGCGTATAAAAATTGTTATACTTGTCCCATTGCTAGCGCCGAGAAACCAGGGAGCCCTGCCTACGAACCTCAGGGAACTCACTTACCTTAACCTTAACAGTCGGTGAAACTTCTTGAATCGTGTAATATAATTCTTAAGTACTGTTGTTGACATGCTCACAATTTTCTTTGTAGGTTAGTTACACATATTTGGTTGGCGTATGCAAAGGAGATTGGTGTGGATTTGCTTCTCTATAAACTCGGGATTGGCTTTCTATTGTGCACTATTTATCCTTTATGGTTCTTCCCTTGGAGGGTTTAAGTTAAATATTTCTGGCAACAGATTAGTATTTCTCGATGTCTTTGTATGAATTGTTTGCTTTGATCTTGGAGATAGTCGATCCCTAAAGCGGCTTATGTTTTTAAATGCTGAATAATATTTCTGAAGATGGTTTTTCATTTCAATGGAAATCAAAATATTGTTTATTGTTATGATCCATATTGAACCTAGTCAGGTCTCGGGTCGTGATGATATCAATGGCATGTTTTCAAGGTGACTCTAAAATCATGGACAGACAGTGAAGGTAAGATGCCTGGAGTTATGTATTTTGGTGTGTTTTCGAGTTTGGGTTGATTGTAATTCTTTTTGGTTGAAGTTAAGAGGCGGTGGAACTTTGGGTCAATTTTTTGACTTGGCTCGAGTCAAAGTCGATTACGGTTACAACATTGTACGTTATGGTAGGTTAACAAACTTATTGGTTAGAGTTAAGTTTTGCTCGGTTAAAGATCAAGTCAAAGTCATATTTGACTCGGTTGATCGAGTCAAGTGAGATTTACATTTATCGGTTATATTGTGTTAATCTTGGTTTGGATTGGGTTTGATTAATAAGTAGCTTGATTAGTAGTTGATTTTGGGTTGTACTTACTCAGGTTTGAAAAATTACAAATTCTCAAATAAGACGTTTTCACGATGAGAACATCTCTATTGAATTGGTCTAGTATATACTTGTTGTCTTAAAGCTATCACTTTTAAAGTGATTACTTTTTATAATCTTAGAATGAATACTTCACTGTATGCACAATTTTTCGTTTTTATTCATCATATTGATGTCTAAACCCTTTCATTTCACATCTAAACTCAAAAACATTATTTTAATTTTTTAGGGATTAGGTATTATTGAGGAGTGCAAATGGACTCGGTTTTGAATTTTAACTTACAATCTAACTGATTATAACCATAAAAAAATTTGAAAAGTTTTTTATCGCAAGTTATCCAGACGGTATGAACTACTACTTCAACTGAATATTGAACCGACAAGATGGCTATCCAAATCGAAAGATAATCAATCACTGAATATTTCAAACCAACTTCGAATCAAATCATAATATAACCGACTGAAATTCTACTCATATGTCCTCTTTGATTTACGTCAAAGAGAAAGTGAGTAAAATTTAAGAAAGTGATAATAAATAAAGAGAGAGAATGAATTGTGTGGATGGAATTAGGAGAGTTAAAATGTATGGATGAGATTAAAAGAAAATGGTGGGTCATATTCCAAAAATAGAAATGATGCAAATTAAATGGGATGGACTAAAATAAAAAAATACTGCAAATTAAATGGGACGGAGGGAATAAGTTGCAGCAACTTTTAGATTGATGTGTGAATTACTAGTTTACAACTACCAACTATTGAGCAAACTAGATAAGACTTTTTTCAATCAAATAACCCATTCGAATCAAAATCAAATTCAATGTCTAATCTGTGTTCAACCAAAATTTAAGGAATAAGTCTTGATCACGTAGTTCTTAATATACTTCCTCCATTCTGAAATACTTGCTATATTTTTGTTATCGACACTATTCATCATTCAAGCTTATTTTACATATTGCGGCTAATGTATAAGAAAAAATATAGTTAAGTGGGATATTATTTGAATCGTCTAATCGCATACTTTCATAATATCAATTTTTATGTTTTTTAGACTTGTATAATTTAATATATAAACGATCAAAATAACGCATTGAATTATGTAAAAAAGTGAAATGTAACAAGTATAATGAAACGGAGGAATTAGGTTTTAAAAGTGATTACGTAGGCTTTTACAGTAATCACTTAAAACAGTCAAAGTGAGCACACATGCTTTAAAAGTGATCACCTAAGCCTTAAAAATGATCATATATGTTTAAAAGTAATCACATAAGTAAAAGTGATCACATATTAAATTAAAAATGATCACATAGGTCTTAAAAATATTCACAATGCCTTAAAACTGTTCACATAGGTTTTTTTGAAGTAATCACTTACAATTGTAAAAAGTGATCACATATGCTTTAAAACTAATCACATAAACCTTAAAATTGATCACATATGCATGATCACATATGTCACATAAGCCTTAAAACTGATCATCACATAAGGCTTAAATTGATCACATATGTGTTTAAGAAGTGGTTATATGGGTTGGGCTATCATATCTTAAATATATGACCGTCGCATATGAGACTTCTTGAACAATGTTGAAAATTTGAAACAAATAAGTAATTTTAACAAAAAAAAGCTTCGGGTAAACTTAATTCTATAAAAATAAGCATCTCCATGTCCGAGCCTAATGTCATGTACGTTCGCAGTTACTAACAGTGAACAAAAAAATTCAAAATTGTTTGTTCAAAGTTATTAACTGCGAACTAAAGTGCGAACTAAAGGGAGACAGTCTTAATGTTAGATGAGATAAAAAAAAAGCAATGTTTGTTCGCAGTTACTAATTGCGAACAAACAAGATTTTCATTTTGTCCGTCCCATCTAACGTTATGACATTGTCTCTCTTTTGTTTGCAGTTATCAATTGCGAACAAAATAATTTACCATTTTATTATTCGTTGTTATTAACTACGACATACCCGACCTTAGGCTCGACATAAAGATGCTTATTTTTTGAATTAAGTTTTGCCTGAAACTTATTTTTTATTTCTTTTGTTAAAAATACTTATTTGTTTCAAATTTTCAACAAAGTTGCCCTAAATTGAAAATTGGGATACACTTGAGCATTACTATAGGAAAAAGGAAAAAATGATGTGAATAATCCAACCTATTTTTCATTATCTGTCAATAATTCACCTTTGGAAATTTTTTTAATAATCTAACATTTGCTTTCAGTTTGTTGTCAATGGAAGCTTTAGAAAATGACCTGCTATATTAGGTTACGTTTCATCTGCTCTTTCTTTATAATAATCCAACCTATTTTTCATTACCTGCCAGTAATCTCACCTTTTGAATTTTTTTTTTTAATAATCCAGCATTTGTTTTTATTTTGTTGCCAATGGATACTTCAAAAAGCTAAATACTTAATTTGTATTTGCCACTAGTTTATAATAATGCAACATATCTCATCCATACATGTTGAGTCTCTTTTAATTTCTTTAACACATTTTCTCTTCAATTATTATAAAAAAATCCACAGTTTTAAAAAAATTCAACATATCTCATTCATACATGATATCCGACTTAATGCATTTTGTGGCTCATGACCCAACCCGATCAAGGTAGGTCAGGTACCCGACCCGAATTATATTATTTTTTAAAAAATTGACCCGCCATTTAGGATGTGGGTCAGCGGGTCGGATGTTTTGAACACCCCTGGTTGATGGGATATGTATGTATAAACAATTGTTATTTATGCAATGATCAACTGTATAAGCTTGCGAAATAATAGCAATTTCATTAGCTTCTTGAAGTGTCTATTGGCAATAAATTGAAAGCAAATGTCGGATTATTAAAAAAATTTAAAGGTGGAATTATTGGTAGGTAATGGAAAATCAAGTGCTCTTTTGAGAGATCGTCTTTTGTAAATACGACTATCAAAAGTCCAGTCTAAATCTATATTTAGAGTTGTAACAATATATATTTAGAATTAGATTGGGCTTTTGAGAGCCGTCTTTACAAAAGACGGTCTCAAGTAAGAATTTGTGATGGAAAATATATTGAATTATTTTAAAGAAGGAAGGAGATGAGAGATCTTGATATAGCAGGTCATTTTTTGAAGAGACCATTGGCAACAAACTGAAAGCAAGTGTAAAAATATAATAAAATTTTCAAAAGGTGGGATTATTGGGCGGTAATGAAAAATATATTGGAGTATTCAGAACAAATTTTCCAAGAATAAGCAAATTAATATAAAATATTCAAAATAAGCAACTCTTAAACTTAATTGTCAAAATAAGCATTTTTTGCCCAGAGCACAGGTTCAGGGTTATTCGTTATTATTCGTTGTTGATAACAACAAACAATTACAAGGCTAATTGGGTGCACTTTCTTGTTCCGATTTTAATTGCTTTTTTCTTGGGCCATATCAATTTTACAAGGCTTATTTTTAGGCTTTTAATTATTAAATTCGCTATTTCATTTCCTAAACATTTGAGAAAGTTGATAATCATAGGGTTAAGGGTAATTTTATTCAATTATATATAAAGCGACCTAATGTTAATTTAATTAAAACATAAAATTAGCTTTCCTATTTTATTTCCTAAAAATTTAAGAAAGTTGATAATAATGGGATTAAGAGTGATTTTATTCAATTATAAAAGTTGATAACCATAGCTTTTTAATAATTAAAAGCCTAACAATAAGCCTTGTAAAATTGACATAGTCCAAGAAAATAATAATTAAAATTGAGACAAACAAGTGCGCCTAATTAACCCTGTAATTGTTCGCTGTTAACAACAGCGAACAAAGACCTTGACTTTTGTAACCAAACTTCTTTCTTTGCTATTAATAACAATGAACAACTCTGAACTTGTAATCTGGGCAAAAACTATTTATCTTGTGAATTAAGTTTAAATATTACTTATTTTTTGTATTTTTTATATTAATTTGCTTATTCTTTTCAAATTTTAAAAAAACACAAATTCCTGTGAGAGACGGTCTCTTTGAGAAACCATCTATTGGGTTAGACCATTAAGAAAAATATAGAGTAAATATAGACAATAAGCTTTAAATGAATTGGGTCTGAAAAACATCTCTCAAGAAGACGATTCGCTTAGGAGACTGGCTGTTAAAAAAATAATACTCCAATAAAATATCCACCTCTTTGTGATATTTATCTATGAAAGTGGGGTCAACAATCTTGTAGTCTAGAAGTTTGGGGTTAGGGATAGTCCTAAACTACTCTTACCAAACAAATCACAAATACAATTTCATAACTTCTTCCTCTTGTCTTGAGTCTTGACCTTCTTTTTTTGCCCACCTCTTTGCATTATTCTCCTCTTTCCCATTCTTTACAGATCTTTCTCTCCAGAGAGATCTCCTGTCGTTGTCTTTCCTCTCGTCACTCTTACAAATCATTCTATCAAATCAGTTTTTTCGTTTAACCCAATGACCCCTCAAAAATAACTATTAATTTTCTTTTACCTATTAATTTTCATTTCTTTCCTTTCTTGGAAAATCTTGATTGTTTCAAAATTTCAATCTTTCTTGTGTTTTTTTTATTGAATTTGATTTTTTCCGTCTATTCTTCCCTTTTCAGGGAGGGAAGACGCCCCAAAATTTTCAATCTATGCTTAAATAATTTGAAATTTAGGGTTAGGGTTTTTGGGTTGGGAAGTTTTGTTAGTAATTCAAATGGGTGGAAGCTCTGAGCAGCCAATTAATGGCGAGAGTCCCTCTTCTCCCATTAAAAGGTTTGGTATTACAAAGCCGATTTCTCTTGCGGGTCCTACCGAAGCTGATCTTTTGCGAAATGCTGAACTTGGAAAGGTTTTTTTTTTTTTTTTTTTTTTTTTTTGTGTTATTTGCTTTCTTATTTTTGGGACTTTCTTATTTGTCGTACTTTTTAATCCGAGTATTCTATTTATGTTTTTTGTGATTTTGTAGGTTTTGGTTCATTTAGGGCTTTTTGAAAGTAAGGATGAAGGTGAGAAGAGAGAAGAGGTTCTTAATCGGATACGCGAGGTAAATATCTTCTTGATGTTTTATAAATCTATTATGTATTATATTGAACACTTTCTGTGAATTTCAAATATTTTTTTTTTTTCGCGATCGAACTTTAAAATTGTGTACTCTTGAAAGTGGGGCAATTAGCAAGAGTATAGTTGTACTTGTTTTGTGTCATTTTTTTATTGTGCTACTGTATGAATTTAAATCATCTACATCAACCTAGTAAGGAATAAAAGAACTGAATTTGAAAACCAACTATTCCATTTACAATCCCAGATTCTGAATACGAATTACGAGGTGTAAGAGATAGTTACATATTTTGGTGTAGAGGATCCAAAATCTCATGGTGTTTAGTTTGAATGAAGAATTTGAACAATTATTTTACCATCCATTTTGTCTTGGATAGGAGGGACTATAACACGGATTGATGGACTCCTTATTTTGGTTGTGGGTACAAATATAGGCCAGTGTGGGGATAGGAGGGGGGGGGGGACTATCGATCTTATGATATGAATGCACGACAGTAAATATTTGTATACTTCTGTTATGACTTGATGGTAGTGGAGACTAGTTGGGTGATCTGTGATTGATTTTGTAAATGAAACTATGTAAGCATACGTTTACGGGCGTAGCATTTTAGCTCTATCATTGCGTTGTTGTTAATGATCCATAATTTAAGTGCTTTATACGTTATGATGGATCGATGAAAGGGACTGAAGTGAAGTTGAAAGTAACTTATCTATCTGTATCTAATTTGGAATTAAATAAGTAGTTTTAACATGCGAGAAAGTGGGAATGTAATGGCAAGAGTGACAACCCACTAGGTTTCGTCGGAGTGAGAATTTCAACTTCCTTTGTTTTACAAAGATGAGACCATTTTGTGTATAAAGGCACTTTTTTAGTACTTAAAGTCAATTCTTTTTTGCTAGCTCAACTAGAAGGGCGATGTACTTTTCACTTTTATATTATCACTTTGTGTTCAGTTCTAAGCAATAACCTTTAACCGTTTTGTTTCTTGACTTCAACGCAAGTCAAACTCCCAACCTGCTCTTGATTTGTAGACGCTAAATGGTCTTTCACCTTGCTATGGTTTTGGCGTTTTACCATGTTTATTTTCCTAAATAACACGATACACGTGTTTTAGATTGCTATGCTTGTGTTGCGGGGTGTCTATGTTTGTGTACTTCCCTTCTTCAGAAAGAAAGTTTTCTTGGCTTTCGTCTTTTGGGCTCTTTGTGGTATAGGACAAGTTCTATGAAGACTTTTTGTTTTCTTTTATTGAGTAAGTAATAAAGAAATTAGCCAGGTGTCCCTTACTCCCTTTGAATTTGATGTATTGGGATACTTTATTGATTTTGAGTTGGAGAATAATACAACAAAAAAGTTGATGAAAGAAATATGCGGTTGAGGTGAAGGGAGAAAATCTTGTAGATGAGATTGTTATGACTTGGTCCTTGGGGATAATGGTTTGGTAAAGGATAAAATAGTAATTTTCATATTAGGGAAGACTTGGGGAACAATTAGTTTTAAGTGGTAGTTTTCTTATAAATAAGGGGAATCAAAGGCTCATCATCATCATGAATATTGTTAAACACTTGATGGATGGGTTTTACTCATTTTAGGAGATGTCAAGCTTCTCGAATTGCTTGATCTATCTTTCGTTACTTTGTAATTGTTCTTTAATCATCAATCTAATAGTATAATTTCTCTTTTGTCATTTTATCATTTTGATTTCTATTTTTCTGTTTTAGTCCAATTTATTGGTTCATAGCAGAGATTCAAAAGATATATGATATCACAGTCAAAAAACAAAATGTTGAAAGTTAAATGAATGTAAATGAAAAGCATGTCAAATTCAAAGGGACATAGTGACGAAGGGGAGTATATTGGAAAGACACATAAGAGTCTCATCCATAATAGACAATTAGCACAAGGAAAAAACTATTCATTTACTTTATCGATGTTGAAGAAAAATGCCAAATTTTGCTTAGTGGTAGTACTTGGCTTATGCTATGCAAATAATTTGGAAGGAACTAAAATTCTAGATGAAGGAAACTATCTCCTCAAAATTTCATAATTCTTTCCTTTGAAGTAAAATTGCACCGTCAAATTATCCAGCAACACCATTTTTCTCGACTAGCTTCATTAATTTTTCTCCGAAGCTTCAAAAAATCTTGGAATAAGGATAAATGCTATTAATCATAACACCATTCTATTGCGGTTATTTTGTTTGTCTTTAAAGACTTTGGTGGTTGTATTTTCCTTAGAGTTATTGACATATTATTTATATGAGTTCCTAGTTACAGACCATGTTTTTTTACGGAACCTATGTCCTTTGTTTGTGAAGAGTGATTGTCAATAGCACCCATGGTGCAAAATCACGGTTGCGGTCGCAATAACAGTCGCTATTGCATTTGTGGATCACGGTAATGGACAAAATTCGGTTATCGCGGAATGGATCACGATTGTAGAAATTTTTTTTTAAATGCAAATATTTAAAAACATATAAATTTAAATAAAATAAATAAATATTAGATACCAACAAAAATAAAAAAAATCTAAAAGTTACCCATTCTACCTATACCACCTTTGATTTCAAGAGTATTTATGTAGTCATATTTAAAGTATAATAATTTTTTTAAAAAAATTAAGCAAGTAGTCAAAAAAAAAAAAATAAAGTCAGAGGTTGGTGGGTGCATTAAATGCATTGGGGAAAGAAACATAAAAGTATTTGTTTAAACAACTTTTCAGATATGTATGATGATATCTTTATCTTTTCCAACTTCCAAGAATGTACTCCAAGTCCAAGCTTCAAATAATAAAAACGCAAGCGATTATATTTAGTTAGCCTTTACTTAAGTTTCTTCTTTAATTCTTTAATGGTGGAGCTTCAATTCCTCTTCTACTCTTCTTCATTCTTTTGTTTTCAGATAAAAAACATTAAAATATGTTTTTCCTTTCGTTTTTCGTTTTTCTGGGTAGAAAATCGTCCAAGAAACTCATAACTCGGCCTACAAACTCAAAACTCGCCCGAAATTAACGTTAATCTCCTGTATGAATCGGTCAGAACGGTCGGAAAGCGTGTTGACTCGCCGTTTTTCCATACACCGTGACATATCACGTGTTCTCGGAACGGCTAGTTGATAATCCGTGTCAACTCAGCCGTGTTTTGCACCATGATAGCACCATATATCTCATGTAATAGGCTAATCATAGTTGTCATTGGTAAATGGATAATATTATCAATTATTATAATGCCATTATGTTGCTCCTGCTCAAGTGGAATTTGGTGGGTTGGATTATGTAGTCTTATATAAAGAGATTGTTTAGGATTGGTCTTTGACAAAAAAAATCGTTAGAAAAATATGAAGTGTACATAATTAAAAGTTATTGAATAACCGTTCTTTGGGCTCTTTGAGCATGCTTAATTATTTGTAAATAAATGCTTAAGTTTTTTTTTTTCCGCTGGCTAAGGTTTTGATTGTTGTAATATGTGATGCAGATTGTGAAAGGATGGGTAAAGCAACTGACTCGTCAAAGAGGATACACAGATCAAATGGTAGAAGATGCGAATGCTCTCATATTTACTTTTGGGTCTTATAGACTAGGGGTAAGTAGGAATTACCGTAGTTTGTTTTTAAGTATTATTATTATTGTTATTATTATTGTACTTTGGAAAGAGCTTTGTTAAGGTCCTTTTTGTTCTTTCTGGTTCTACTTATTTTCTTTCTCATTATTCGAATAAGATTAGGATCATGATCTATTACATAGCTCGTTCACTGTAGAATATCTTCTAGCATATCCTTGGAGTTGGTCGCTACCCAAATAATTGCGAGGAAGCGAGCACATTATATTTCATGTTTGACGTGTATTTAGGTGCACTCGTGTTCCTTTGTTTGGCATTTGGACATACTTCTTATCTTTACTTGATTATCTTTTCAAGGATATCTATCTGTTGTGTTTATAAGATTGGTGATGCATTTGTTTACCTTTTAACTTTGTGAATCGGTGGAACCCTGCTGTTATGGATCCTTTTTATGTCATTATTCTTAAATGTGCCTAGAACGGAATCCTATGGATAATATGCTTTAAAATAAGTTTCATGGAGATTGGGTGATATCAGATCTGAGTTAGATGATAGATGACGTGGATAGCTGATTTTTTCTAATTGCTAAGGTAAGAGGCTAAAGTTGTGCATAATAAACTGATATTGCTAGTCTTACTTGGTGATAAAGTGGCTTAAATATTTAGAAGACTAATTTTTTCAATCAAAAGCATGCAAAAATTTCACGTCTAAAAATAGGAGTCAAAGAGCATCGAGATGGACTATTTAGTGAGCCTTTATAAGTTGGATATCTATGAGCTTAGTAAGCATGAATAAAGCCATCCCATGCATGAAACTTGGTAGTAGACATCATGAGCGTGGGCATCATCTAGCTTACAGCCCATCATCAAGTAACAATGTATGGGACGATGCCTATTGCCTAGTGACCAAACCCAACTACTAGTCCTGTGAGATATTAGATAGTGAAATGAGGGAAAAAGTGAAAACATACTCATTTGCTGCTTCTACTTGTGTTTCTTTGCTTCTTTTTCCTTTTTCTTTTCTTTCTTGGTTTACACGAAAGCACTTGGTGCACATCTTTACTTTACGGTATTTTTTCTTTTTTAAAATCCTTTACCTTTTGTTTATTTCCTGTTTTGGTACCTTTTTTCTCCTTTTTTTCTCTTTTTTTGCTTGTTTTGATTTAATTTTTTTTATAATTGTTAGGATTTTTAATCAAAATAGAGGGCCTTAAATTTGTCTACTTGGGCCTTACATTGTCTTTAAAGTCACGTGATTATAAATTAAGTAACGTCAAATAATGTTTAAGTCTATTTTTAAGATAGGATTATTTAATATTTATTTTTATTATTCATTATAGAATTTTTTTTCCATTAATTATCATTACAAAATATAATTTTTTTGATATACTGATTGTCTTGTTGTGCCCATGTCCAAGATATGCTAGTGTTCCATAATTTCAAGCATTGTCGAATTGAACTATGTCTTACATTGACATCAACATCAGTTGACGTAGTTCCTAAGAGAACCATGCACCATCTTTATTAAATCTAAAAGGATTTGTGGTTGAATTCGATTGTGGTTGTGCTCAATAAGCGTTCCAAATTCACTTTTGCATTCAATTGGTCATGGTTTGTGTCTTTTGCTGCCTGATATTTATGATTGTTTGAGCTAAACAATCTATAAGATGCTGTGCTATGTGGTCGAGATCACTAAATATACACTTGACAACTCAGTCAAGTATTCTTTACATGTCATATTTTTGGCCGGCTCTGATTTTGATGCATTAAAAACAAAGGTTTTTGCTTTTGTTGCCTGACTGTATACTTGAGTTGGGTTGGCCAGCTTAACAGATTTTTAGATTGTTGAATAACAAAGTATTGAAGACTAAGATTTACTAGGACCCATCATAAAAAAAGTATTAGGAATAGTTTTCAATTTCCAGCATTTTTGGTGTTTTCTGGAAGAACCTATCAAACTGAACCATTTGAACATTTCTAAAACAATCTGTAAACTCTAGTGTTGTTCCCATCTTATGAAGGGTATAAGAATGTCAAATTTAAAGCAAAATGTGACTTGAAATTGTATGTATATCTGCGCAGACTTAAATGTGACTGGTGATTTGTGACAGGTGCATGGACCTGGGGCTGACATTGATACCCTCTGCATAGGGCCTTCTTATGTGAATCGTGATGTAAGTTATGACTATTAGATGTGATTCTCATCGTGAATATGTTCTTGAATCTGTCCATACATCTTTTGAAAGGTACTTTTTGTCAGGCATACGGTATACCTAAAGGAGACATTCCACTTTTTTTTTTGTCATCCAGGAAGACTTTTTTGTAATATTGCACGACATTTTGGCTGAAATGGAAGAAGTTACTGAGCTTCAACCAGTCCCAGATGCTCATGTCCCTGTAATGAAATTCAAATTTCAAGGTGTATCAATCGACCTTCTTTATGCAAGTGTATCTATGCTGGTTGTTCCTGATGTAAGCAACACGCATCTCATTTTTATATTTAAAATTTTGTTCACTCTGTTTGCTTATTTTGATCTTTTTTCACTGTAATTAGCTCTATGTTCCATCTGTTGTCTGTATTTTCGTAAATGGTACTGCTGCCATCTGAATACATCATCACACTTAAGGAGTTGCGCATGGATTTTTCTTATTGCAGCTAATCATATAATAGTAAACTATTATGCATTGAAAGGGAAACTAAATAAGAGAATGTGTTGTGAAGTGAGAAAAACTTAAGTGAGAGACATGGGAAACATTAGTTTAGGAATGTGTCAAGAATATGCAGAGACCCCAAATTGAGAAGGATGATGGATTTGCAATTCGTGAAGTACTTTTAGTTACTCTGGAGTAGACTTCCCCAAAACAGTTTATTATAGGAAAAGTAAATTTGAGATTGTGTTAAGAAGATATGTAGAGGCCCTTAAAATGCGAAGGATGAAGATGAGTTTGTGATGCATGAAGTACTTATTAGTTACTCTGGAGCATGCTTTCCTAAAAAAGAAGTTTATTATGGGAAAAGTTAGTTTAAGATTGTCAAGATATGTTGAGACCCAATTTGCGATGGATGAAATACTTTTAGTGATTAGTTACTCTTGTACAGGCTTTCCGAAAAAAAACTAGTTTATTGGGGTAATGGATTTATGTTGTTCATTTGCTGTTGGTCTTACAATTTATTTGGAGTTGATGCGTCTGCATGCTCTATTGTCTTTCCCATAATTTTATTTCCGCTTCCGTAATCAAATATTATAATGTAGCATTTGTGTACACAATATTTCACAGGAAGTGGGTTGCCTATTCTGATTTCCTGTGATAAATTTCTGCTCATGAAATTTTGAGAAAGTGATCTTGTTACCTTTAGAACTCGATGGTCCTTGTTGTTTTCATCTGAATATGCTGGGGCTCAGTTTTTTTTGGGTTGCCTAGTCATTCTAGATTCTCTGGTTACCAAGGATATGTTGAGATATTGCTGTAAGCTTTTGTTTTTCAATATAATGTTTGATGCGTAGTATGTCACGATGGTCTACCAAACCATTTTTGAGTCTCATCTTGAGGACTGATTGTTGTCCAATATCTGGTTTCTTTACTTGAGATTTCTTATGCTGAAGATGGACAGTTGATTGCTGATTTGCTCCAGCTTGTGCTTTTGTTACCAACTTGATGAAATGCCTTCTCTGATGACTAATTTGAGAGATTGTTATGACATAAACACCAAATATTTCAAGACATTGTTTCAGGTTTATTTCGAGATGCTGTATGAAAATTTGATTGCTTTATCCCTCTGTCACTCTGTAACAAATTGTTACTAATGATGATTATGGAAATGTGCAAATAAGAAATAGAATCAAGAAAGCCCAATTAATGATGGTATTCGAGCCACCACCTAGCTCCTAATCCTCCTCTTCTTATTACTTATTTGACAAAAATCATAATATGTACAAGAGGCCTTTTATATAGGAGTCTATTATAATAAGACTCTTAGGACACCTCATCAAGAAACATAAAAGTACTTTATTACATGACAACTAAGCTACTAATCTTTATTTATTTTATCCCTCCTATGATAAGTCTTGACAACCGGTTGGGCCGGTTGCCCTTTCGTGACAATACCCCCTTTCAAAACCTTCACCTTGTCCTCAAGGTGAGAAAGACGATAATGCCCTTTGACCCCTTGACTCGAGTCATTACATTACCGACCGCCTGAAGTTCCACCTTGTCCTCAAGGTGGATGAAAATTAGCTTTGGGTGTCAAGTAGGTTATCCTCAATTGTGAGCCATCCTCCTCAAAATTACGACCTTGTTCACTATGCACATTATTGATTTTTGGAGATAATATTTGCATAAGAACATGAGTAATAACCACATCAGCAAGTTGTAAATTAGCCACAACAACGACACGTCCTCCATGACTTCCAAGACTAAGTTCCATCTTTCCAGGTGTTATTAATACCAGCTCTAGTATTTTAATGTAGTTTATGTGGGTAGATGGGCTCCATGCAATTTTAATATGAGGGAATAAGATTGGGTTGGTAGTAGGAGAGGAAGTTTGCCCCTGCACTTTTAATTTTTCTGACAGCTTTAATAAATGTTGGTGGGTGCTAACTGTAATCATCATTTTGTTCAAGAAAATTACCCATGGTGCACTCCAATTCCCACAGGTCGCAATTTTTACTTTTCCCTTTCCACTTCTCTCCTTCCATTTTAGAACCCTTAATAAAATCAGCCTCCTTCTCCAATCCTCATCAGCCTTCTTTTCCAGCTTCATCCACGCGTCGTCCTGCCATCATGTTTTCCCGATGAGCCCATAATTTTCGGCAACGTCAAGTAATGCCTCGACGCCGCCGACATTTATCCTCGTTTTACTCTTGCTCTTCGATTTCTCTCGCCCTTCCACCGCCCCAACGGGTGCCGTCCTCTTCATCTTTGCCTTTTTTCGAATTCGGTTCCACCGGCCCTGTCCTCCGTCTGATCCACAATCATGAACATCAAGTATTTGCTTCCACTTGTTGCGTTTTGTTCTAGATGTGTACCTCCATCCCTTTCTCACCACCTTCTTCTCTATTTTTTCTGTTTTATTTTTTCCCACATCCCTCCGATTTTTCTTGCTATTCTCCCTGCATCTTTCTTCAATTTTCTTCATTTCATTTTTTTCCAAAAAGGAGTACCTTCTGCCTTTGTCTTTGTTTCTCACCTTTTCTTTATGTTGTAGTACTTGTTTCTTCCTCGTTTTAGACACATTAATTTTTCCCTTCTCCATCATCTTCGGGTACTCTTCTTTGTATTTCTCTTCATGGACTGTTATGTCTTCCTCACATAATCCCCTAATCTCTTTACATTTCAAATTTGTTTTGTCTTCAATCTCTTCATTCACCCCAGAATCTTCAACAATAGTGTCTTCCATATCAGGAACAGGTTTCTTGTAGTCTTAGAAACATATTCTTGATCCTTTCTTTCACACCCTCTTCAATCTCTGATAATATAAAGGCCTATATTATCAATCTCTTCATTCACCCCAGAATCTTCAACAATTCATCTTCCATATCTTGATGTAAAATGAGAAGTGAATACCCTTTGTGACTACATTCTTGTTTCGGATCAAAACGTTCATCACAAATCTCGCAAATGCCTTTTCTTATCTTTTCATGAATTTCATTTGTGGATGTTGGTTTGAATGAGTGAATAATATCATTCTGGACAGCCCTTTGGAGCATGTCTAACGGAGAAATTTCAGCCCCTAAACCCTTAAAGAACGCATCAAAATCATCTTCTTGAGTATCAAGATCAATATCGTTCTTCCTTCGAACCCACTCTTCCTCGAATTCCTCTTGTTGCGGCTCCCCAGAAATGGTTGTCCGTTTCTTTTGAATTACGCCTTCTTTATCCTTTCGTTTTCCCAAACTCGTTCTTTCCTCCATTAAAATCGACAGAATCTGGTCGGTTTTATCTAGCCGTCGGGAAAACTTATCGTCAAAGCCGATTATCACCTCCTTCAATTGGGACAGCCCTTGCTCCCAAGATTCTTTACTTTCTTGTCTATCCATGACATTCTTTAACTCCTCCTAACCTTGTTCAAAAGATTCCATGTCTTTGCTTTGAACACCAATCTTTCTTGCCCACAATCGAACAATGCTCTGATACTTTTGTAACAAATTGTTACTAATGATGATTATGGAAATGTGCAAATAAGAAATAGAATCAAGAAAGCCCAATTAATGATGGTATTCGAGCCACCACCTAGCTCCTAATCCTCCTCTTATTACTTATTTGACAAAAATCATAATATGTACAAGAGGCCCCTTTAAATAGGAGTCTATTATAATAAGACTCTTAGGACACCTCATCAAGAAACATAAAAGTACTTTATTACATGACAACTAAGTTACTAATCTTTATTTATTTTATCCCTCCTATGATAAGTCTTGACAACCGGTTGGGCCGGTTGCCCTTTCGTGACGCAGTCACTATACTTTCGTACGCTTTTTACTCTTTTTATGCTCATTCCAATCATGATTGACTAGTCATTCTTATAAATTTCATTAGGAATTATTGTCAGACGTGTTGGCAGTTGCTTTACTATCTAATGCAACATTTTTGCAGGACTTGGATATATCACAAGGCTCCATTCTTTTTAATGTAGACGAGCCTACGGTACGTAGTTTAAATGGATGCCGAGTTGCAGATCAAATTCTTAAGTTGGTTCCTAATGTTGAGGTGAATGCTTAATAATTATGAAGCCAGTGTTTACTTTCAGTAGACTTTTTCAGCGATTTTGGTGATCCATCTTGACTTTTTGTACAACTGTTACAGGACTTTCGGACAACACTAAGATGTGTCAAGTTTTGGGCTAAGCAACGGGGTGTCTATTCAAATGTAAGATGCGCCATGCGTATAATTAAGAAGCCGATTGTTTAATTATATTTATTCTCATCTTAATTCTGAATTTAGGTGACTGGATTTCTTGGTGGTGTAAACTGGGCTCTTTTAGTTGCTAGAGTGTGCCAACTTTACCCTAACGCTGTCCCTAGCATGTTACTCTCTCGATTTTTTAGAGTTTATACGCAATGGCGTTGGCCAAATCCTGTGATGCTTTGTCCTATTGAAGAGGAGGATCTTGGTTTCCCTGTGTGGGATCCTCGTAAAAATCATCGGGACCGTACTCATCATATGCCAATAATAACTCCTGCATACCCATGCATGAACTCTAGTTACAATGTGTCGATAAGTACACTCCGGGTTATGATGGAGCAGTTTGAGCATGGTAATAAAATTTGCCAGGTAATAGCATATGTGATCCTTTTACTCTTTCCACTGTTCCTTTTTGTTACTTATTAATCATGGATCGTACCTGTTGGTTTTCTTTATCCAGGAGATTGAGCTAAACAAGGCCCAGTGGAGTGCCCTTTTTGAGCCTTATCTTTTCTTTGAGTCGTACAAAAATTACTTGCAAGTTGATATTATTGCAGAAGATGCAGATAGTTTGTTGGCTTGGAAAGGTTGGGTTGAATCCCGAATCCGACAGCTTACTTTAAAGGTATTTTTTGCTTAGGAGAATGGTTCCTCCAAAAAGAATTTGGTATTAACTTCTCACTATATCGGAGCAGTAGCTGGAAAATTTTAATTTTTGTTTACTCTGAATTGCTACTTGTGATCTGCAGATAGAAAGAGATACATTTGGGATGTTACAGTGCCATCCTTATCCATATGAGTTTGTGGATACGTCTAAACAGTGTAGCCATTGTGCTTTCTTCATGGGCTTGCAGAGAAAACAAGGGGTAAAAGTCAAAGAAGGTCAGCAGTTTGATATTCGGGGAACTGTTGATGAGTTCAGGCAGGATGTATATATGTACATGTACTGGAAACCTGGCATGAATATATATGTCTCGCATGTTCGTAGGAAGCAGCTTCCTCCATATGTTTTTCCTGAAGGCTATAAACGTCCTCGAAGACACATGAGTCAGCAGACTGAAAAGATGTCTGATGATGTGGAAGGGGATAACGCCGACCCTATTGATAGACCTCTCAAGAGGCGTTCGGATTCTCGATCTGGAGTTCTAACACCATCGCGCCTTGAGAAGAGGGCATCTATAAGTCCACAACGGCTGGAAAGTCTTTCTCCAGAGTTCAGTTCTAGATTATACACTCCTTCACCATTGAGCACTGGCGAAGTGGGGAAGCCCAACCCTTCTCCTGATTTGCTAAGCCACTCGCAAGATATGTCGTCATCTGAACTGCTGAATGGGGACAAAAGTATGAGTTCACATAGCATGTTGCCAGACAAGATTGATCACAAGCAAGATATTGTTGATGGCATGTCTGTGGTTGAAAATGAAGCAAATACAGTGGAGTCGTTCCCAAGTGATGTCACTGACCATGGGACTGAAGCTGCATTTGATATCTGTAACCGAATCAAAGATGCTTGTCTGCTTAGAAAGGATGAAGAAATTTCAAGCTTTCAAAACTCCCAGACAGTATCTTTCCGGAGAGCAAAAGACCTTATAGAAAGAGCTGCAAAGGATGATATTGATAAAGTGGCGGCGCATTGCGATAAGACCAAAGGAGTTGAAAATGGGATTCATTTTAGATCCGATGCTGGCATTCAGACTCTTAATTATGAGGTGAGTTACTTTCTCATGAGGACTTTCGGTAAAGAAATTGATAAATGGCTCTGAGATAAGTAAAGTTTTTGAAATTAGTGAGGGAAGGAGTCTTTGCAGGATGATCTCTGTGGGGCAGATCCTGGTTTGCGTTCTGATAATGGATATATGGGTGGGACTAATGCTTTTCAGGGTGGATCCACAGAAGAGCTAGAGGTTTGAGGCTTTCATTACACCCTGCCTATATTGATTTACTTGTGACTGTTGTGTTTTTGTTGTTAGTCTGCTGTTTATGTTCTCACTCCGTATCGTAATAATTGTGAAAAATAACCTTTTCCTTCAGACAACTAGAGGTTCTCCCATGTCATGATGCATCCTTCGCCGGAATGATTATCTCTGCTCTTTTTAGAAGAAAGCATCACGTAATATTGTTTGATCTGTGTTATATTTATCAATGTGGTATTAATATTATGAACTCCTTTTACTTTTGGAACCCAACAATGTACAAACTTTCCTAAACAAAAGGCCATATCTTCAACGTTCCATGGCTGAGTGCCTGAGTATATTGATGATGGTGTCTACATGATGCGTCTGCTTCCAGTTTTTACTTGACTTATAAATATTTTTCCTTATCGTTGAACCTGACGTAACTTATTACTCTTTATTTGTTTTGTAGTCAAATACTGCTGCTGACGTTGCCATAGAAACTCGAGGTAGAACTACAAATAACCCAAAATTTCTGAAGAAGCCAATCACAAGGCATGATTTTAAAAATCTCATTCTGTTTGTTGCAAAATTTGGTGACCATGTATGTTGTTTGTTTTGTCTGGCTTTTCATCTGTTCTAGCAGGCTGAACCTGAGATCGATGACACATAACATAGAAGTTTCAATTGATCAAGCACATATAAATGTAAATAGAAGTCCAGCAGCTTCGGTAAGTTCAAAAAAAAAACTTACTGCTGGATTGACTTTATGGTTTTCCAGGTGCATTGTGCTCCAACTTTGACATGCAGGAGCCAGCAGCAGCTGCACGAGTTCTCGTGCAATTATTGTATGAAATGTGTGGTTTTGTGGATGTGGCAAAAGTTCGTGTGGACGGGAGCAGCTCGTGCAGTAGGTCTTTTTAGGCAGCGTCTTGGTGTACCAGAGCTGCATAACACCTGTTGCCGTGGAAATCAGATGGCCTTTTCTAGGGCCATCTGCAGGAGAAAATTTAGGAGTATTTGTTTTTGCCACATCTTGTGAGGAGTGATTTTCAGTATTGCTGTAATAGAAAAAGGAAAAAAAAGGTAAAAATAGAAAAAATGAGAAAAATATAGAAAAGGATAGTGACTTAGGAGTGTGATTAATTGAGGTTATTAGTCCCTGCTTTAAATACAATCTGAATTTTCTTTGACTTTGCTGGATGTATTTTTGATTCCAATGATGTTTTGTTGACTCTAATTATTTGTTATATAAAACTCTTTTCTTTGTAAATTCTGTTTTGGTTTTAGACTGCCTATTCGGAATGAAAATTTGAATTAAGTAAGATTATCTATAAAAAAAAAAGCACCAAAGTCAAAAAAAGTCAAAGAGTTGTTCACAACTTGAGCAACGAGGTTGTTCGAACTTACTAACTGTGAACAACATTGCTTTTTTTACAGTGCGAACATCAGTAGACCCTGTTTGCACTTAATAAGTGGGAACAGTTTGGTTGATTTTTTTTTACCAGTTTGCTTATGTTCGCAGTTACTAAGTGCGAATAGCACCAAACGTGTGCTCTGGGGTTTTAGACGCTTACTTTTGGATATAAGTTGAAATTGATCTTATTTTATGTTTTTTTTTGATAAATTGTCTTATTCATTTCAAATTTTCTATTCAGAATCGTATGTTGGAACTGGATTGAGACACATCACACAACTTACAAAGACCTGGTTACTTTACAAGTAACAAGTAAATTAGGTTGTGATTGTTTATTTATGATCTACTTTTGTGAGAAACCATTTTTTGTTAGGATTATAAATAAAGAGCTCATATTTTCATGTATTAGATGAACTATTTAATCTATGTATAAAGCGAGTCTTTTGGTAAAATTGGCTCATATAATAATCTTTTAATCCAACTTTTTAAAGTTGAATTCTTTTTTCAATTGGAATTTTTGTTTGGGTTAGATTGAAAAGTTTAAATAGAAGTAATTTGATTTGATTTGATTTAGTTAGATATACAATTTGGTTAGAAAAATAAAAATTGAATTAAATTTGATTAGATATGATTTTATGAAAAAAAACAAACCCCAAATAAAATTTTCACGGCCATCGAGGCAGGTTGCTAGTAGCAACACTGTGGTGGACTGTTGGTGGTGGAAAAGCTTTTTTTATTATTTTTGTAAGGTATATTATTTTAGTTTTTCTTAAAAAAATAATAATCAGTTATATTAAGACACATGATAATTTATTATATTTTCTTTTGGGAAATATCCTTTAGAACAAAATCATACAAAGGTCAAATCATAAAAGGATAAATGAAAAATCGAACCTTTAAATATTTTTATAACTATATAACAAATTTTAGAATAAAGATAATGTCCTAACGGCCCGTTTGATAGGGGGTAATAAACGATGTTAATGGGAATGGAAAATCTGGTGTAATTTTGGTTGAAAATCTCTTAGCTACTTTGATGTCCATGTTTTTCCAACTTCAATAATCTCATTTTCTTCATAAAATTCATTCCAATGCATTACCACTGGGAGAGACGGTATTAGGTGGTAATGGAAAGTTGTATACAAAAACTTTTTTGTGATCAAAGTTCTATTACCATGGAAATGATATGAAACTTTGGATGAAAATTTACACTATAATTCATTTCCATTACCACCATTTAATATCACCTACCAAACGGGCCGTAAATGTTTTACTTAGGTACTATTTATTATTTATAAGATATAAGATGTAAGATGTTAATAAACCCATCATAAACAATGTTACTAAATAAAACTTGTATCTCATAAACAAGATGAGCTCAAATGACTGCTAAGAAAGATAAGCTACCATGTCTTTTGAGTATCATCAGAAAAAAAAATTTAAAAGTCCAGCAGCAAGCTACAACTTATTCAGCACCACAAAGATTCAGCATTCAGCAGCATCTACCATGCTTCCACCTGCAAAAAGGTGAACAAATTGTTTGAGCATAATATTTGGCTACATAAACTGTCAAGTAAACAAAATCTCAAAATACCAAAATAGCAACAAAATAAAAGAAATCATTCAGCCGCATCAGTTTCGCCTTATTCTTATTAATTTGCATTTGACTAGTTGGGCTATTTGGCAGGATGAGGTCTTATATAGTTATATACTTAAATTACACAAAAGTTTGCAAGAGTAGGAGTTGGAAAGAGAAATTGATGGTTATGTATAAGGCCGAAATTGTTTCAAAGAAACAAAGTCACTTTTGGAAGTGGCATTCAAAGAGAGAACATAGTTGTAAATGATACTACGAGAGCTAATGTGTTGTGCATTGCTCCAATGCCATTAAGCTCCCATCTAGGGTGAGATTTGTAGGGCTGCGAGAGCTATGAGCAAATGAAAAACTATATACCTTCTAGGTTGTGTTGCCTTGCTTCTAGGTGTGGTGTCTATTTTAGAAGTCTGCTGTGCATTTTGTGTGTTTCTGTTCAGCCCTGTCTAATAGCGACACTAGGTACAGTGTTGGTTCTGGTGTCAAAAATAGCTCAGTCCTGTCTGGTTCTAGCTTCTGCACTGTTTGTTCTGGGAAATTGGAAGAAATATAGAGTTTGCAAACTAATATTTAGTGGGTGCATCTTGTGTAGAGTTGTGACGAGATAGTGACAAAAAAGGTGAACTGTTCATGACCTAGCAGTATGAAGGATCTTCACGAAGGAACATTTTACGAGCAACCTACAAATTGACCATCGTACCTAACAGATGATAGGCCCACTGACTGAACCACTGAAGTTTAGAGCAAGAATTCAAAGTTGAATGTCCTATTCCTTCGCCTTCTATAATTAGCTTTTCCTTAGCACAATGGTGGCATATTGGTATCCTTATATCTTAAACACAGGGAAAACCCTTTAGAGGATAATTCAAAGGTGATTTGGCGATATAACAAGTTTACAACTGCACCAGCCCGTTACAGCATCAGCATAAGAATTACAACAATCGAAAACAAACGCGCATTTTAGCACAATATCCCTATAGTGGCTATAGTAAAAGTTCTGTACTTTGAGTTTTACAGTAATGATTATTGAAAATGTTAAGGAGATTTTTTGACGTCTTTTACGGTAATGAATTATCCTTAAGGACCATGATCAAGATCTAGCTTCCCCATATACAAAGCATTTTAAAATTAAAAAGGGTGTTTGGTAAATGGTTTTTAGCTCAGCTTTTTGGTTATCTTTTGGCTTTTTGGTTGGTCAAACAGCCAAAAAAAGGTTTTGGTAATAAGCCAAAATAAAAAGCTCCTCAAATTACCCTTTTCTGGTTGACTTTTGGCTTATTGACCCATTTTTTCTCTAATAAACAACTAACAACCAATACCTAAATTTACCAAACATCTTCATAAACAGCTGACTTTTTCAACTAGCTTAATAGCCAACTAAAACAATCAACATTTCCATCTAATCAAATAAGCCAACTAAAAATGCCAACAACTAACAGCCAACAACCAATTGCCAAACACCCCAAAAATAAATCAAGAAAGTATCCCATCCAACATTTAGCTTATGTGAAAATTTCATAGGCTCATTAGCAAGCATATCAATTCATGGTAGCTATCATTAATTCACTGAAAACAAGTTTAAGTATGTATTTCATGTTCTACTAATTCCCGTTTGTCCTAGAAACATAAACACTAACATATCATTAGGCAAAGATGCCTAATCAGACCATAATATAGATCACAATGAAAAGGCATTAAATATCAAAACACATCTCAACAAGCCCCTCTACCACTTCCTCTATGAACAAAAGCTTATAAAAGTAATGTAATTCCTGATTGTTATCAGCTACAAGAGAGTACAAAAGTGAATATGATAGATTTTCAATTTTTCATATATCATAGTACGACTAATCAGAACTCTTTATTTGTAATCAACAGAAGACCCCTTGGACCACACATCACAACAACATAATCTATCCTTGACGTTGCAAAAAAACAATGCCCAGGATCTACCACAAATTAACCCTTGCAAGCAGATATTAGCTGAAGTAATAGAGGATTCCTCTCAATAATTCAAATTTGCACGCCGACCATAGACTCTAGCATAAGCAAAAGGTATGAACCAAAAGGAGCTGTAACTTAGCATAAATTCATCTCATTTACATTGTAAAATAAAGATATCACCTCCACTATGTAATCCATCCTTAAGCAATCATTTTCAATACAAATTCATCCATCATGTTAACATCTGGTTGACTCTACATCCTACATTAAATATTCATCGGTAAAACAGCAAACAAATGATGAATCTGAATGTCTCAATATAGGGGATGTTATCATGATCCAAACAACTCTAAGTACTAGCAATAATGAACTAAAAGCATCGATCCACAATCGGAAGATAAGACAACAATTCTTAACTAAGTCACTGCCTATTACAAAGCTACTGCACCTAACATGACCAAATTACACAAAAAAAAAGGTAGAGAACTCGACATTTCATACAATCCAAGAAACATTGAAATTCTACATCGATTCGACCAGAACATAATATGAACAATAAGAAGAATCAAATCTCCACAAACATTCTACAACATAAAAATCATCAAAACTTAATTTCACGATCATGTCCGCAAAGATAATTGAGAATTTAAAACAAATCGTTGACACAAAACCCTCCAAAATCATGACTAAGAAACTCAATCGTTTGCTCATAAATGAAATCGAAAACAACAATCGAGTATTAACCAAAAAGACTAACCGAATAAAGGAAAATCCAAATAGACAATTCCGATTGATCTTGAGATGTCAATGGTGAGAAGAGGAAGGGTAAAGTTTGTTGTAGACGGTTTCGCCGACAAGGTAAACACAGAAAGCGGCAACACCGAGACCAAGGCCAGGAACGGCATGGCGGAATTGATTGGTGAGCATGGGGTGCTTCCTCCATGCATCCCTCCTTCGGAAGAACTCTCCAGTTGATCCCAAAGGCTTCGCCATTTTTCCTACGCTTTTTTTTCTTTCACTCTCGATTAACTTCTCCTTCCTGCTTCGATGGGCGGCTCTATTCGGCTTGATTGTGTTTTCTTTCGACTTTGGGTTCAAGGATTTTTTTTTTCACAAATTCCTATGAGACGGTCTTTGTGAGAGACCAACTCTAATTGGATGGCCCATAAAGAAAAACATAGGATAAGAGTAAGAATTAAACTCTAATGAACAGGGCCTGAGTGGCGTCTCTCAAAAAGACGGTCTCTCAGAAGACTTGTTGTTTTTTATTTTGTTGCCCTTCTCTAAAAAACACTAGAAAATTTATATTTTAATAATTTAACATTTTTTTTTGAAGATAATAATCTAACATTTTATTCATTCATTGTGAATAAGTTTATTTTTCAATAATTTTTTAATAATTTAATTTTTGTCCTTAGTTTGTTATTAGCATACTAACAAATTAGAGATAAAGGTTGGATTAATGAATTTGGACCCTTAGGGATCGAATATGAGTCTGAATCTATAAAAAAATAGATAGGTTCAAATCTGGGTCTGATTGGACCCAATCTAGACCCGTCCCATGACCATCCCTAGTTCCAAGTTTTTCATTTTAAGGTATCATTCTTGCTTCACAAAACCTCACAAAAGACGGTCTATTGCATAGACCACAAAATTGGGTCAGCCCATTTTCCCTTAATTGATTTTTTAAATTTTAAAAAAACAAAATAAAAAAATAAAAAAGTAATAAATGCTGAATGGCGTGAGAATTGAGATGTATGCTTTGGAATATGAACAAACCTCCTTCATCGGTAATTGTCATTTCAATGAAGAAAGAGATTGGCATTTTTGAGCAAGAAGAAACCAAAATTCAGAATCGAATACCTTTGCTCCTTCATCATTAACTGCCTGTTTTTTCGATTTTTCTTAAGCTTCATCTATGGCGGTTGAATATGACAATGAAGCTAGCAATACTCCGAAAGAGAACGGGGTCGATGATATAACAAATAAGTTGGATTTTTTTTTTCATTTTTGCGCTTCATCAATGGTGGTTTTTAATATTTGAGGTTGGGCTTATAACCAAGTGGTATAAATATCATGAGATTTACATTTCTTTTTTCTTAAGCTTCATCAATGGTGGTTTTTAATATTTGCTTAAGCTTCATCAATTATTTTTTTTTCTATAATGGAGGTTGGAGATGAGGATTAAAAAAGTTATATTTAATTATTTTTTCTATAATGTATAAGCTTCATCAATGGCGGTTGGAGATGAAGATGCTGCAAAAAATCCGAATGAAAACGTAGACAATAAAGATGATGATTTATATAACCGACAGTTATATTTGGAAATATAGTGTACTATATTTGGAATTATAATGTACTATATTTAGAAATATAATATAATCTATTGAATTTGGAAATATAATGTATTATATTTGGAACTATATTGTACTATATTTGGAACTATAATATATTGAATTTGGAAATATAATATGTTATATTTGAAACTATATTGTATTACATTTGGAACTATAATGTACTACATTATACTCCCAACTACAACGTTATACTTTCAACAACGTTATACTTTCAACAACGTTATACTCCCAACTACATTATGTTATAAAACTAACTAAAAATGATATAACCCACACTACACAACGTTATACTTTCAACTATATTAAACTATGTCAAATGATCACAATTATAATACCAATTATATTATGTTATAATCTTAAAGGTAAGGTATTATAACCTCGAATATACTATTCTATAACCCCAAATATAAGTCATTATAACCCCAAATATATTATATTATAACGACAGATATATTATGTTATAATCCCAAATATATTATATTATAACGACAAATATATTATGTTATAATCCCAAATATATTATATTATAACGACAAATATATTATGTTATAATCCCAAATTCAATATATTATAGTTCCAAATATAGTACAATATAGTTTCAAATATAATACATTATAATTCCAAATAAACTATAATATAAACACAATACATGTCCAATTCTGTTAGCGACATTTAATTTTATAAAACCAAACATATGACATTATAATTCCAAATATATGGTATTATAATTCCAAATATATCTTCATAGTCTCTGTTTTCATTTTGATTTTTTGAAGCATCTTCATCTTCATTATCATCTCCAACAACCATGGTTGAAGCTTGTAAAATAACGAAAAAAAATATAATTGTATTAATCTTCATCCAAACCGCCATTGTTGAAGCTTGTGTAATAACGAAAAAAAACAAATTAAAACATGTGTCATCTCCAACCACCATTGATGATTGATGAAGCATAAAAAAAAAATCAGTAGTTATATCCCAAAAAATTCAGTAATTATAATTCTCCAAAAATAAGCCATAGTTGTCTTCCACCATTGATGAACCTTATTTTTTTAAAAAAAAAAATCAGAAAACCCACAATAGTTTTTATTACCTTCCCCAAATAGTATATATTGTTGTCTTCTTCAACATCATTGCTTTCCACCATTGATGAAGCTTTATTAAAAAAAACACACAATCGAGAATAAGAACAGGAGATCTATTATGAGCAGTTGTGAGGTTGGTAATATTCCACCATTGTTGCAGTATTTTCGAAAAAATGAAAAGAAGCAAAGTGCAAAGTGAGAAGAAGCAAAATCTGATTGTTAGTTTTTTCATACCCATGGATACCACTCTCTCTCTCTCTTCATTGGAGAACAGTTAATGATGATGGACGTTTGGGATTCCAATGCCCGTAAAAAAATCACGCCTTCATTAAAATGACAGTTAATTTTTTATTTTATTTTTTTATATTTTCCAAAAGAGGTAACTGCTGAATGCATTGGGTTGGGCTTTATAGATCCCATCTTTACCATAGACCGTCTCTCAGGAGACTTCCTGTGCTTGTTTGGTTCTCCATGAAACCTTTTGTTAACTTCCATAATGGATATGTCTTGATTTGGGCATTGTTGAATTGAATCCTTCGTGACTAGACCCTGAAAACCTTTATGCTTGATTAGATGAACTCAAATTCCTTATGAGGAACTATCTTTAATTGGGTCGATCTATTATATTTTTTTTTAAATATTGCAAGTAGCTAGACATTAAGAATGATGTAAGTAGACATTTAAAATATTGTAAGTAGACACTAAGGATACGATAAGCATTAAGAATAATGTAAATAGGCATTAAGTATACGATAAATAGACATTAAACTTTGATGGGCTGGACCTGAAAGACGTTTCTAAAAAGACGTTTTAAAAAGACGATATCTCAAGAGACTAGTTGTAATTAAATACCATGAGAAAATTAAGTAGGATCAAGTTGATTGATTAAAAGACTTTTGAGTTGTTTGTTTTGATTCAAAAATGGATAGTCTCTTGTGAGACCGCTTCTTAATGTCTACTAACATTATCCCTAATGCTTATTTAACGTAATTTTAATTTATACTTTCAATATCTTAAATGTCTACTTACATCATTCTTAATACCTACTTACAATATTTATATATATATATATATATATATATATATATATATATATATATATATATATATATATATATATATATATATATATATATATATATATATATATATATAATATATCATGATCTACTTGACAACATCACACGCTATAATTGGTGGCCCAATTATAGATAGTCTCTCAAAAAGACCGTCTCTCACAAGAATTTGTGATTTAATTAAAATCAAAGACAATATCGACCTCTATGGAAATAATTCAACAACTTCACCTTAAGGGGCCATGATCTACTTGACAACATCACACGCTTATATCGCTCGTTCAACAACTCAATTTTTATAGGAAAATTTGCTCTAAATAATCCCAACTATTATCCATTAGCCAAAAATAATCCCAAGTCCCAACTATCGATTATTTTTAAATAATCCCAACTTTGCCATGAGTTTGCTTGTAGCATACTCTATCACTTGGTAACCTACAAATAATTTATGTCCCTAACCTCCCTCCTATTCATCACTCCCTCCACTACAAATCGCTTACCCACCACCATTACAAGAATCGTCAACCATCGCCGCCACCACTACCACCAACCGTCAACCGTCAGATCTTTAATCAATGATGGTATCATGAACTTATATTTTGTTCATATTCATCTACATTCTAGTAGCTCAGGCCTGAGTGAGACTGCCATTTAAAACGAAAATAAATGCTGGTAATCTCACCAACACCATCCACTTCTTTCTCTTTCTTTTCATCTCAATCTCGCCTTCCTTTCAATGCTTCTTCCCTCAAAGCCCCTTTTCACCAAACCAAAACCATTTACAAGTTTACTTCATTCATAACATATTTTTTTAATTTTTTTTGCTGGAATTATTCTGTTTGCACCTGTTTGTTGGTAATCTGTGCATTATGATTCTGTCATCTAATTGTTTGTGAATGTCACTGGATTGAATACTGTTAGAAAATGTGCAAGAGATAAAAGAGAGTAATTCTTATTGATTAATTTTCATCAGTACATTGCAAGGATACAAGAGAGGCCTTTATCTAGACACCTAATTCAGAAGAAAACAAGAAACAAGAAAAGGAAGTACAGCTGTCATAACAACTTAGGGAGTTGGTTATAACTCCCTAACGGAAACTAAACACTAATAAGCAACTAATAAAGACCCTTGGATTAAAGTGTTGCACACCCTTGATCTTTGAAGACACGGATCATCAAACCAAACAAACACAAAGCTTCTCAAGTTGCTAATCCCAAGTGCAAGCATTCAACCCTTCTGTTTCCAAGCTTCTGATCTTCTGGTGTCCTTGCTGAAATGTATGGGTACTGTGATGAATGTGCATGCAAAGAGCTGCTATGTTTAACATCCCCCCTCAAACTAGGGGTTATAAACTCCTAGTTTGTGCATAAGTTCTTTGTAATGAGCAGAAGGCAAAATTTTTGTAAACAAATCTGCTATCTGATTTCTTGTAGGCAGGTAAGACAATTGTAACAATCCTTCAAGAACTTTTTCTCGTGTAAAATGACAGTCAATGTCTATATGTTTAGTTCTCTCATGGAAGACTGGATTTTTTCCTATAAATATGGTTGATTGGTTATCACAAAACAAAGTGATTGGTTTATGGATATGAACATTAAGCTCTTGAAGAAGTCGAACTAGCCAAGTCACTTCCGAAGCAGCACTGGCCATTGCCCTATATTCTGCTTCTGAACTAGACTTAGATACTGTTTGTTGCTTTTTACTTTTCCAACTAATAGGTGACTTGCCTAACATCATAATGTAACCTGTGATGGATTTTCTTATGTCAACACATGATCCCCAATCAGAATCAGAGTAGGCTTGTAAGACAAGCTTGTCTTTTCCTTGTAATTTGATACCTTAACCACATGTAGAAAAGACATAATTCAAGGTATGTAGAAGTGTTGTCCAATGAGAACTCCTGGGCTGTTGCATAAATTGACTTAGACTTTGGATGGTATAGGCTAAATCCGGTCTAGTGTTGGTCAAGAAATTGAGTTTGCCAACTAAACTTCTATACAAAGTGGGATTGTCAAGTAAAGTTCCTTCATGAGCGGATAGCTTGAGATAAGGGGTAAAGGAGTGACAACATGTTTAAACTCCTTGACCTTACTGGCTAATAAAAGCTCTTTGGTAAATTTCATCTGAGTAAGAACAATCCCATCATCTTGATAGCTTATTTCTATCCCAAGGAAGAAATGTAAATCCCCTAAATCCTTTATGGTGAAGACTTTGTCAAGGTGTGTTTTCAGGAGTTTGATTTCATGATCATCATCATCAGTCACTATTATGTCATCAACATATACTGCAACAACAGTGATTTTATGATTTTGCTTCTTTAAGAACAATGAATAGTCATTTTTTGACTGAATATACCCTAAGGATTTGAGCTCATCAAGGAGTTTTATATGCCACTGCCTGGAAGCTTGTTTGAGACCATAAAGGGATTTCTTTAATAAACAAACTTGATTAGGTTTACATGCTATCCCTTCAGGCACTTTCATGTAAACCTCTTCATGTAAGTCTCCATGAAGGAAGGCATTGTTAATGTCTAATTGATGTATTTTCCATTTTGAACTGGCTGCAATAGCCAATATACATCTAACTGTAGACATCTTTACCACAGGTGAGAAGGTTTCTTCATAATCTATGCCATGTTGTTGATTGTAGTCTTTTGCAACTAACCTGGCTTTAAATCTCTCTAAGCTTCCATCTGATTTGAGCTTGACCTTGTAAACCCATTTGTTTCCAATGGTTTTCTTTCCTTTAGGAAGTTCCAAAACATCCCATGTATTATTCTTGGCCAAAGCTTCTAATTCTTTGTTCATAGCAATGACCCATTTAGGGTGTTGAGAAGCTTCCTTGTATGTGCTTGGCTCAATATACTTGTCATATGAGGAAGCAATATTTTGATGTTTTTCAAAAAGGGTATTATTCTTCACAATATTACACCAAGAATGACAAGCATAGTCTTGTAAATACTTTGGTGCTTGTGTTTTCCTAGTAATTTTTCTAGGAGAGTTTAAGGGTTTTGTAGTCATTTTTGTGAAGTTTTGCTTTGTCTCTGAAGTTTGATTCACATTAAAAAGTTTGTTATAGTTATCAATGCTATCTGGTAATTTTTTTTTTTGTAATTTGATCACTATCTTGAGGAAGAAAGAATTGATCGACTGAGTCTTTGCTTAAGTTGTAATAGTGAAAAGGAAAGAATTTTTCATAGAACTTGACGTCCCTTGAAACATACACCATTTTAGTATTCAAGTTATAGAGTTTATAGGCATTTTGCTTTTGTGAATATCCTATAAAAACACTTGGTTGTGCTCTAGGATCAAATTTACCTCTATCATTCTTCAAAGTAGAAGCAAAGCAAAGACATCCAAATGCTCTCAACATGGAGTATGAAGGTTTTGTTTTATATAACCTTTCATGAGGTGATTGGTTATCAATAATGCTCAAAGGCATTTTATTAATGATGTGCACAACACTTTCAATACATTCTCCCCAAAAACCAATGGAGATTCTAGATTGAAATAACAAGGCTCTTGAAACTTCAAGTAAATGCCTGTGCTTTCTTTCTACCACCCCATTTTGTTGGGGTGTGTTTGTTCAACTTGATTGATGGCAAATTCCTTTACTATTGTAGAAACACAAGGTTTCTCCTTGAGATAATTCTCTAGCATTGTCTGTCTTGACAATCTTTATGTGTTTGCGAAATTGTGTCTCAACATAATAATAGAAATTTTTGAAACACGTGAAAAAATCAGATTTGTGTTTAATAAGAAACACCCATGTGTACCTTGAAAAATCATCAACTATAGTGATGAACATAGTACACTTAGTTCTAGAAGCAAATTTGAATGGACCCCAAATATCCACATGAATGAGTTGAAATACATCATTTGTTTTGATAGAGCTTTTATTAAAAACTGCTCTAGTCTGTTTTGCTAATGGGCAAACAGTACACAAAAATTGATTGTCTTCTTTAAACTCTGGAAACAGCAGCCTCAACTTATTGAATGGCATGTGCCCTAGTCTGAGATGCCACATTTTTGCATCATCGGTAAGTTTATTAGAAACTTGTCCAGCAACAGAAGCTTGTGCACTCAAAACTTCAGAAACTTGGTTCTGTACTGGTTGCATGTAGTATAGCCCTTTGATGTTGTTACCAAGAAGCAATGCTTCTTCAATTGCTCCTGGATTATACACTTGTTATCATTAAAAACAACATTACATTTTAATTGTGTAGCAAGTTTATAGACAGAAATTAAATTGAAATGAAAGCTCGGTACGAATAAAACTTCTTTGAGGCATAACCCATTAGGCAAAGATACATCTCCAATGAACTCCACTTTAATCTTTCTACCATCAGGCACAATCACATTATGAGCCTTGTTTAATAAAGGCTTAACTGTATTAAACAAACTCAATTGGTGGCACATATGATCTGTAGCCCCTGAGTCTATAATCCAATTTAATTCATTATGTAAATTTAAAGATTTACCTGTTAATTGTGCTGAATTAGAGGTGTGTGAAACCTCCTGAACATCCTGGATGGTAGATTGCTTATTGAGCAAATTCATAAGCTGTGAATATTGCTCATGTGTTAATCCCTTTTCAGAGGGTTTGTTGCCTAGTGAGCCTGTGTCATTTGTGACATTGTTAACCTTGCTAGACATTTCTTGTTCTTTTCTCCATGTCTTGTTCTTGTACTTTGGTGGGTATCCATGAAGTTTCCAACACTTCTCCATGGCATGCCCTTGCATCTTACAATGTTCACAATATAGGGAGGATCTTTTGTTTCCTGGATTCTTGAATCTAGAATCATATCTTATTCTCTTTTCAACTCTGTGTGCCATAGTGATATCTTGTGGGCTGTTGTCCTCATCTTTTCCTATGTTAAGGTGCACTTGTTCTTGAATGAGAATACCATAAACTTCAGATAATGAAGGAAACTCTTTCATCATAATCAAGCTACTCCTGGTTTGCTTATACTTAGGGTCCAATTTCATTAGAAATTGGATTATTCGACTTCTTTGTTGACTCTTGATGGTCTTTTGAGATTGTTGGCATTCACAACCTATGCAAGTACAAATGGCAATGGGGTCTAGGGCATCTAACTTATCCCACAATCCTTTAATTGTGGTGAAGTAATCTTCAACGGACATGTCATGGGTTTGAACTGTTTTGTTGAGTGCTTCTTGAACTGTAAAGAATTGGGCACTAGAGGATTGCCCAAACCTTTGTTCAAGCTCATCCCAAATTTCTTTTGCTGTTTTCAACCATATTATTGTCTTGGATATCTTATCATCCACAACATTAAGAATCCACCCAATGACAACATCATTAACTCTATCCCAAGCCCTTGCAAGTTGTTGGTTATGAACAACCCTCTTAACTGTACCATTAACAAAACCCAACTTGTTCTTTCCTGATAATGCTATAGTTACAGCCCTTTTCCACCCTTTGAAACCCACCCCATTAAAGATGTTGGTCACAATCTTAAGACCTCTGTCAGTAGGGTGTAGGTAATATGGGCTTGACGGGTTCATGGTGGGATCTTGTGGCTGCAGTTTATCACTCTTATCACTTTTGTCAGTCTTGTTGTTGGTCATGTGTCAAGAATTAGGAGAACAAACAAAACAAAACAAAAAAAATAAGGTTTGAAGGAAAAAACAAAAAGATAACAAGAAGAGGATTACCAGGGGCTGATTTTGAGATGCAAGAACAGAATTAGAGGCATGTGCACTGAAGGAGAAGAAATCATTCTGTAGGAAAATGGATCAGAAGAGGCATGGCTCTGGTACCATGTTAGAAAATGTGTAAGAGATAAAAGAGAGTAATTCTTATTGATTAATTTTCATCAGTACATTGCAAGGATACAAGAGAGTCCTTTATATAGCCACCTAATTCAGAAGAAAACAAGAAACAAGAAAAGGAAGTACAACTGTCATAACAACTTAGGGAGTTGGTTATAACTCCCTAACAGAAACTAAACACTAATAAGCAACTAATAAAGACCCTTGGATTAAAGTGTATCACACCCTTGATCTTTGAAGACACAGATCATCAAACCAAACAAACACAAAGCTTCTCAAGTTGCTAATCCCAAGTGCAAGCATTCAACCCTTCTGTTTCCAAGCTTCTGATCTTCTGGTGTCCTTGCTGAAATGTATGGGTACTGTGATGAATGTGCATGCAAAGAGCTGCTATGTTTAACAAATACTGTTGGAAAATGTTTGTATTATAATGAATTACTATTAATTTATACTCAATTTTGGTTTTTGGATACAGACTTAGAGACCCATTTTCCCCTTCTTTGATTTATTTTTGATATAAAGGAGTTTTGAGTTGTGAATTGTGATTATTGGGCAATTATTGCAATGAGTGAAGACCCAATTCTTAATTGGATTTTAACTAAAAGAAAGGTAACACAAATTACTAAAACAAGTTCTATTAATAGTGCTGATTGGTGGTGGGGTTGATGGTTGCTGTGATGTGGTGGGTAGGTACCGGTGGAGGAAGGGTTTTAGATAAATGGTGAATAGGAAGGAGGTTAGGGACATAAAATATTTTTTTTGGCTTAGTTTGCCTACTATTGTAGGTCACCAAATGATAGAGCATGCTATGAACAAACTCATGGCAAAGTTGAGATTATTTAAAAATTATCGATAGTTGGGATTATTTCTGGCTAACGGGTGATAGTTGAGATTATTTAGAGCAAATTTGCCATTTCTGTAATAGATTAAGATCATAAATGTGATGCCTTATCAAAAACATACTTGATAGAAATTATATCAAAATGTTATTTATCGCAGTTTTTATTTAGCTAACGGCCAACCTTTCTACATTATAATATATCAAAATTTATTAATGACTGCTGCAACAAAGAAATAACCATTTCAATAAAAATAAAGGGTCAATATGCGATTTTTTTTAACTTAATTGTAACTTTTAACGTATTAATATCAATCAATTAATAAATACTTATATCCCAACATCCGATATAAATATTTGTTTGGATGATGATACAAATGATACAAATCCGATATAATTCAGTTAAATTCTACTTTGACAATCTTAATCGTACCAAACTAAATGCAATCGAATCCGTCCAAAATCAATCCAAGCTTCTTCGATTCTCGATATAAAACTCTCGGTCTGGTCTAATTTTTCAAACTCCTAATGTTTTGATTTGAACTATACAATCCAAACAATTCGGGCGGGTCAAAGACCTAGGTAGAGCACCGCCCCATGTATAACAAAAGCTTTTGACCTAGAAACCGAATAGGATTAGAAAAACCCTAATATAAAGGGCGTGATACCAGCTATTGGTTGTTGTTTACAAATACCCTTTACGAACCCTTCACTATTTCGCTCTCTTCAGATTCCTGTTAGAGTTCTTCCTCACGGCTCTAACCCTAGCAATCTTTTTGAACATACGCTTACTAATTCCTTGCTTTATATTTCAACATCAATTACAAGTAGGTTTCTTCTCTTAATTTTTTATTCATCTGACTAACTACTACAGAGATTTATATATTTAGTTGCATACGTTGATTAGTTGTGCGATCTGTTTATAATGTTACATGATTCATTTTGTTTGTTTTGAAATTTGTATTTTGTGAATTATTTGCGTTTTTGATGATGTTTGCTGCCAAATAATTGCAATTTTTGGAGTTATGATGAAACTTACGATCTTTATTGATTTGTTGTGGTGCGATTTTGGTCTAAAGGTCGAATATTTTTGAAATATTTATATTAGTATTAGCGTGGGGGGTTATTTATGCCTACACTCAATGGGACTGAAGTACGTAGCGAATTTAGAGGGGTAAAGATATAAAATATAGTGGCAGTTTGTGTTTGGATTGTTTGATTAAATTATCTTTGAATTTGTTTATTGATTCTTTTGATGTTGTGTTGGTGTAGAGTTTTTGTTAGCTGTGGGATTAATGCTGCAATTTATCGATATTTTGTAGTGATTTTTGTTTTAAGCTTGTATACACTATAAATATGCATGTTTAATGTTTCATGGATCAATATAGTCATGGCTGGAATAGCACCTGAAGGATCACAGTTTGATACTCGTCAGTTTGACAACAAGATGTCTGAATTGTAAGCCTTTGTACTCCCTAACTTCGTGTTATAAATAATTTGAAGTTGTGTTATTGATTCCATTATGTTCTATGTTGTAGGCTTTCGGAGGAAGGAAATGATTTCTTCACTTCATACGACGAGGTTTATGAAAGTTTTGATAAAATGGGTTTGCATGAGAATCTTCTTAGAGGAATATATGCCTATGGTAATTATAATCAGATTTGTGCTCATGTATTTTTATGTGTATTATATTACATTCTTGATTTTTTTGAATCGTTTTTCATAGGTTTTGAGAAACCGTCTGCCATTCAACAAAGGGGAATTGTTCCTTTTTGCAAGGGTCTTGATGTAATTCAGCAAGCACAGTCTGGTACTGGTAAGACTGCCACCTTTTGTTCTGGGATCCTTCAACAGTTGGATTATGAGTTAATGGAATGCCAAGCTCTTGTTCTTGCTCCTACTAGGGAGCTTGCTCAACAAATTGAGAAGGTTATGCGCGCCCTGGGTGATTATTTGAATGTAAAGGTTCATGCTTGTGTTGGAGGAACAAGCGTCCGAGAGGACCAAAGGATCTTGGCTGCAGGAGTACATGTGGTTGTTGGTACTCCCGGGCGTGTATTTGACATGTTGCGTAGAAATTCTCTTCGTGCTACTAGTATTAAAATGTTTGTTCTTGATGAAGCTGATGAGATGCTTTCTCGCGGTTTTAAGGATCAGGTATGGTGCACATTTTGATATATGTTCATATCTAACTGGGCAGTGTAGCAAATTTTGTCCTTACCCTGAAGTTGCAGCCTGGTATTTTGTAATTCTTATGATATGTTCTATGAGAATCTTCTCTATTAGTCCTTCGCTTTTTTGCTCATCCCTGAAGATTAGTTGCCTCAAACTGAGAAAAAAGGTATTTAAAAGCTGACAGGTTGCTGGTATTCAGTGCTGTCTAGTGCCATATTAAATTTTTGATCATAGCGTGCTGCCCTTTTGGAGCTTAAAATATGATTTCTTAGTTATTTGTATTACAAAATTATTAAACTTAAACTGGTACATCCACTTTGAGGTTCTAATATTTCAATTATCCGTTAATTCTATTGAGGGCAGTAGCTACATATTATTCTTTCTTTTTATTTCAACACCCCATCTTGTGTTCTTTTATCATTTTCTTTTAAAGTAAGACACATGTATGAGACAGGGGAGAGGAAGTCATGTGTTTGATATCATCAGTGTTGTTTTGGAGAATACTTTTTCTTTTTCAAGTTACATTTTGTAGGGTAGGGTTGAACTTGTTTGTTTTTTCCTTTTAGGATTTGTAGTTCTTCTCAGTTAATATTATTTCTGTTGTAAACTATAGATCATGTGTTAGGCTGTAATATTTTGGATATTACCTTTTCGTTTCAATTACATATTTAGTGGGGATTGTAGCTGTTGTAAGCTTTAGATCATGTTTGGGTTTTAATGGGTTTGTGATACCTAGTTGCTACATAAGTTTGTCAAAGTGAGGCAGAAGCAAATTGGTACTAAGGGTTTTGCTGGCTTAGTCTACTCGTGTAGAGCTAGATGTTAGAATACTTTATGGAGACAGATGCCCAATAATTAGGAGGGGTTGTAAGCTAGTCATCACATGTGTATGTTATAATGGACTTTTTTTATTAGTAGGACTTATTTCTTATTTTTCCACAGATCTATGACATTTTCCAACAACTACCACCCAAGATCCAAGTTGGAGTGTTTTCTGCAACTATGCCGCCTGAGGCCCTTGAGATTACCAGAAAGTTTATGAATAAGCCTGTTAGAATTCTTGTGAAGCGAGATGAGCTCACCCTTGAAGGTATCAAGCAATTCTATGTAAACGTTGACAAGGAGGATTGGAAGCTCGACACTCTTTGTGATCTTTATGAAACCTTGGCAATCACCCAGAGTGTCATCTTCGTGAACACCAGGAGAAAGGTTGACTGGTTGACCGACCAAATGCGAGGCCGTGATCACACCGTATCAGCTACACATGGTGACATGGACCAAAACACTAGAGACATCATTATGCGTGAGTTCCGTTCTGGTTCATCCCGTGTCCTCATTACTACTGACCTTCTTGCTCGTGGTATCGATGTGCAGCAAGTATCACTGGTTATCAACTATGATTTGCCTACCCAACCCGAAAACTACTTGCACAGGATAGGACGTAGTGGTCGGTTTGGAAGAAAGGGTGTTGCTATCAATTTTGTAACCCGCGATGATGAGAAGATGCTTTTTGATATCCAGAAATTCTACAATGTGACGGTTGAGGAGCTTCCCGCTAACGTTGCTGATCTTATTTGAAGTGATGATCATAGGCTGTCATGTTTGTTTTTAGGGAGAAACTGTTTTGTGAAGTCTGTCCAAATAGTAAAGTTTCAGTTTGGGCAACTTGTTCATTGGATGATGATGATTATTTATCGGATTAGTTTACAATTTTACTCTTCTTACTATGTCTTATTTTTTTTCTTTATGTGAATATCAGTATATCACTAGCCCTTGTGAGGATGCCCACCTTAAATTTTTGTAGGATACATGACACTTTTATTTTGTACTCATGAATGTTTTTTGAAAATATTTTCTAGAATAATTGAATATTTCACCGATTTTCCTAAAATAATCTTAATTTATAATTAAATATGATTAACGTCAACCTCAAGGGTATCTTTTAAGAATGCACCAAGATATCCTCTTATTAACATACAAGTTATTTTGCTTAAAAAAATTTAAAATACAAAATTAAAAAATTAAAAATTAAAAATTTAATAAAAAATCAAATAAGTTTATTTTTTAATTTTAGCTTTTAATTTTACTATTTTTGATATTTTATTTTATTCTTCCTTTTTTTGTAAGTATTTAACCTGCAAAATCGGTCATTATTTAGGCAACAATGTTTTTTGGTAAGTTACCCTAAAATTAGAATCATTCATAGTTAATTAAAAGTTAGAATTATTGTAGGAAAGTCAATAAAAGGTCGAATTATTTTAAGTAATGTATCCTGTTTTTGGTATCCGGTAGTTTGAAAGAAGGGTATGGGTATTGAGAATTGAACCTGGTTCCTTATAAGGAAAGCGGTACATGTTTCAACTGATAGTTTAAACTGAGTTAAAATTTGACTTGTACTCTTGTATTTTTTGTGTTTTCTATTTTTTGTTTGGTATTTGTTTGTTAGGTTAGGGAAATCATGTTAACGTTTATAATTCATCATTATCATCATCAATCCAGCTCAAAAATAGGGTCTGAGTGAGGGAAGGTGACAGACAATCCATACCCGTACTTCCCAGAGAGGGAATATTAGAGAAAAGCGGTCTATTTTACCCCCAGAAGGTGAGAACCCTGCATAGAAAGGAATTGATTAGCACTGTTACTTAAAGATCAAAAAAACTACCCGCAGAAGAACTACAATAGCCAAAACAAAGGTTGGGATAAAATAATAGACCCGATGGGTAAAAAAAAAGGGATTAAGGGGCAGGTAAGTAAACAACTAGACATCAGGGCAAGAAAGACAACTAAAGAGACTTTTACTAGTCTAGAATGTGAATCTGGCGTCTCCAACTATTTCTATCCCTAGTCAGATCTTCGAAGAGATGTATCTCAGGTCATCCTTAATTTGCTCAACCACATTTTCTTAGGTCTTCCTCTACTGACAGGAGCCTCTATTGGCTTTCTTTGCCCAAACCATCTTATTCTATTTTCGCGCATCTTAGCAGATAGTGGAGCAACCCCTAACTTCTCTCTGAATTTCTGATTTTTGATCTTACCATCATTGTTTTAACGCACATTTTAGTTAAGGATGTATGTTAAAAGTTTAAAGGATAATGTTGATGAAAAGGGGTGAATATTTTTAAAGTTTACGGTTCTGTCTAAGGGTCGTTTGTGAAGTTTAGGTTTTGGAGTTTCAATTTTTGATGGAAAATTCTTAGCATTAGAGTTTTTATAACTTAGTGGTTGGGTGATGAATGGATAGATGTTTAAGTGGTTTATGTTTTGATGAAAGGTTTTGTATGGAGTTTTTGACATAAGGTCAAGATTTTTAGGATTTTGAGCGATACAAATCAACTGGATTTATCTTTGAGGATCACAAACTTTGGATAAAAATGTCAAAGGTTGATGGTATAATACATAGACTCAAACTAGAAATTTAATATAGATAATCAACACAAATTAGGTTTTTAGGAATACAATAAAAACTATAGTAGAGTTTGATATGTTTGAATGACTCTATTCACTCTTAAATTTGAAAGAGTAATTTAAAGTAAAAAAATTTAAATGTTACAATTTTGAAAAACATTCAAAATTGAGAATTGAAAGATAACAAATTTTTGAACTTAACATTAATTTCTAAAGTTTTGAAAACAAATAATAAAAAATATATTTAATTTTTTTTTGAAATGAAAAAATATATTTAATTATATGCACGTATATTCAGGTCAAACTCAAAATTTATACAATTTTGATTAAAATGGACGTGTGACTGACTTGCTTTAATTTCAATCTTACTGTTTAGTTCATCGGATTTTGCAATTCAACCTTACTGATTTCAACTGCTTTTTTTTACTAATTATAACTGATTTTTACACTTTGTATTTGGTTTTTCCTAAATAAAACTGATTTTTACTGTTTGGATTTTACTAACCGTAATTGATTTTTAGTTAAAAATTATAACCAAGTTGTACTAATTGAAAGTGATTGTAACTGATATTTTCTAATTAAAAATGATTCTTACAAACTATAACTGAATTTAACCAATTAAAGCTTATTTTTAATGATTAAAACCGAGTTTTTTTTAATATCAATTGTTGTGAGAAACTGTCTTTCAACGAGATGGTCTCAATCGGGTCGGCTCATAAGATATTTTTACAAAGCAAAAAACGAAAAATGAAGTGTATTTGCACGCTTACTCGATTGGGGTTTAGGATATTTTAAGTAGACATTTAAGATACGTCAAGTAGGGGTTTACAGTATGTCATGTAGGTGTTTTTAACATGCTGAAGTTGTCAAGCAGGTGTTATGTGCTATAGGTGTTTAAGAATTTGTTGTAAGGTTTTAGGTTATGTATTGTAGGTGTTTAGGTTATTTGCTGTAGGTGTTTTTGTTATGTGTTGCAGGTATTTATGTTATATGCTGTAGGTGTTTAGGTTATTTTTGGTGTAAGCCTTTATGTTAAGTGTTGTAGGTGTTTATTTGTCTACTTCAATATGCAAAAATACTTATTATAACTAGTTTAAATTCCCACATCAACTATTCAAAATGTCTACTTCAGTATACAAAAATACCCACAAAAACTTGTTTAAATGCCTACTAAAACTAGTTCAAAATACGTACAAAAAATTATTGGTGTTTTTGTGAATGCAAGAGCGTAGTAGGCATTTTTGTAAATTGTGCTATGTTTTTAAAGGCGCCTTTCAAAAAGTTGGTCTCTCAAGAAATCTAATTTTTTTTAATGAATATTATTTTTAATTTGACATTTCAAAAAAGTTATTTTTTAAGGTGAACTAAACATGACATCTCTACTAATTTTTGTGTTAACCATTGATCTGTCTACGTTTGCACACCAATATAATAATACAACAGTCCGTCTTATATGAGACCATCTCACAATGAGAGGACGTAAAAATAAAAAGGTCATAAGCTAAAAGTTTTTATTATTAAATTATTTAACATTAAGTATGAGGCATAACTCACGATGAGATCGTGTCATAACAATTTGTGAGTCCAAGGCTCTGAACCAAAAACCGAATAGAATTAAAAAAAATCCCTAATATCAGATGTCTCCAAAGAGACAAATCCCTAATATAATATGAGTGGAAATCTAGGATTCACTTTTTCGCTCTCTTCAGATCTCTGTTAAGAGTTTTTCTCACGGCTCTAACCCTAGCATCCTTTTTCAACATCCGCTTGCTAATTTCTTGCATTTTTCTTGACATTAATTCCAAGTAAATTTCTTCTCTTAATTTTTGATTTATCTGATTAACCACTAAATAGATTTATCTGTTTTAGTAGCATACCTCTTGATTCGTTGTGAGATCTATTTATGATGTTACATGATTTATTTTGTTTGTTTTGAAATTTGAATTTGATGTGTAATTTGCGTTTTCTTGATGATGTTTGCTACCAAATAATTGCAATAAATGGAGTTATGATGTTGAAGTTTACGATGTTTATTGATTTCTTTAGGTGGATTTTTGTCTAAAGGTCGAATATTTGATAAAATAATCATATTAGTATACATGAGGAGTTATTTTTGCAGAAACTCAATTCGACGAATGAAAAAAATACGTAGCAAATTTAGATGGAACATAAAATATTGTAGCAATTTGTATTTGGATTGGTTGCTTGATTTTTGTTTGATTTTATTATTGATTTCTTGGATGCTGTGTTGGTGTGGAAGTTTTGCTAGTTGTACTGTGGGATTGATGTTGCATTTTTTATATTTTGTTGTGATTTTTGATTTAAGCTTGTATACACTATAGTCTATAAATATGCATGTTCTAATTTTTCATGGATCAATATAGTCATGGCTGGAGTTGCACCTGAAGGATCACAGTTTGATGCTCGTCAGTTCGACAACAAGATGTCCGAATTGTAAGCCTTTGTACTCCCTAACTCTGCCTTATAAATGATTCGAAGTTACGTTATTTATTCCCTTATGTTCTATGTTTTAGGCTTTCGGAGGAAGGAAATGATTTTTTTACTTCATACGACGAGGTTTATGAAAGCTTTGATAAAATGGGTTTGCATGAGAATCTTCTTAGAGGAATATATGCTTATGGTAATCTCAATCAGATTTGTATTCATGTATTCTTTATGTGTGTTATATTCTTGATTTTTTGAATCGTTTTTCACAGGTTTTGAGAAACCGTCTGCCATTCAACAAAGGGGAATTGTTCCTTTTTGCAAGGGACTTGATGTGATTCAGCAAGCACAGTCTGGTACTGGTAAGACTGCCACGTTTTGTTCTGGGATCCTGCAGCAATTGGATTATGAGTTAATGGATTGCCAAGCTCTTGTTCTTGCTCCTACTAGGGAGCTTGCTCAACAAATTGAGAAGGTTATGCGTGCCCTTGGTGATTATTTGAATGTTAAGGTTCATGCTTGTGTTGGAGGAACAAGCGTCCGAGAGGACCAAAGGATCTTGGCTGCAGGAGTACATGTGGTTGTTGGTACCCCTGGGCGTGTCTTTGACATGTTGCGTAGAAATTCTCTTCGTGCAAGTAGTATCAAAATGTTTGTTCTCGATGAGGCTGATGAGATGCTTTCTCGGGGCTTTAAGGATCAGGTATGGTGTACATTTTGGTGTATGTTCATATTTAACTGGGTTATACGCTCTTTGAAAAATTAGACTTGTGCAGTGTAGCTAATTTTGTCCTCACCTCAAAGTTTCAGCCTGTTATTTATATTCATATGATATGGTTATTTATATTCATATGATATGGTCTATGAGAAACTTCTTAAGTTCTTTGCTTCTTGCTCATTCCCTTAAGATTACTTGCCTCAAACTGGGAAAAATGTGTTTGACCGCTGACAGCTTGCTGCTATTCAGTGCTGTCCAGTGCCACATAAAATTTTTGTAAACTATAGATGATGTGTTAGGGTGTAATGTTTTGGATGTAGGGGAGCGTTTTACTTCTTTAATTTTCCTTTTAGGATTTGTTGTCATGCTCAGTGAATATTGTTGCTGTTGTAAACTGTTGATCCTGTTGGGTTTTAATGTGAATTTTTTTAAGCTTTGAAACTTCTGTTCCGCGTTAGAGGGTACGGGTTTGTGATACCTAGGTGCTAGATGTGTTTATTAAAGTGAAGCTGTAGCAAATTGGTACTAGGGGTTTTCCTGGCTTAGTGTATTCATGTAAAGCTAGATGTTAGCTTACTTCATGGAGACGTAGATGCCCATTAATTAGGAGGGGGTTGTAAGCTAGTCATATTACTTGTATATGTTGTAATGAAGTTTTTTTATTAGTAGAACTTATTTCTGATTTTTCCACAGATCTATGACATTTTCCAACAATTACCACCCAAGATCCAAGTTGGAGTGTTTTCTGCAACTATGCCGCCTGAGGCCCTTGAGATTACCAGAAAGTTTATGAATAAGCCTGTTAGAATTCTTGTGAAGCGAGATGAGCTCACCCTTGAGGGTATCAAGCAATTCTATGTGAATGTTGACAAGGAAGAGTGGAAACTTGACACTCTATGTGACCTTTATGAGACCTTGGCAATCACTCAGAGTGTCATCTTTGTGAACACTAGGAGGAAGGTCGACTGGTTGACTGACCAAATGAGAGCCCGTGATCACACAGTGTCAGCCACACATGGTGACATGGACCAGAACACTAGGGATATCATCATGCGTGAGTTTCGTTCCGGGTCATCCCGTGTCCTTATAACCACCGACCTCCTTGCTCGTGGAATTGATGTGCAGCAAGTATCGCTGGTTATAAATTATGATTTGCCGACTCAACCAGAGAATTATCTTCACAGGATAGGACGTAGTGGGCGTTTTGGAAGGAAGGGTGTTGCCATCAATTTTGCCACTCGGGATGATGAGAGGATGCTAGCTGATATCCAGAAATTCTACAATGTAGTGATTGAGGAGCTTCCTGCTAATGTTGCCGATCTTATCTGAGTTGATAACAAGTGATTTTGTTTATGGTTTGAGGTAAGATATCTTGTTTGTCCAAGTAGTAAGATTTGGGCAATTTTCTGGGTGTTTTTTTCTACTTTGTTTTATAATCTATTATGGGAACATCACTACATGTATTTGTCGATGCCCCAGATTAAATTTTGTTCAAGGACACCTCCCTTATTGGCATGTTAGCTGATCATTTTGGCATGGTTTTGGGTTTGGTTGTAAACTGCGTTACTACAATTTGAATGTGCCCGTGAGCCAAACTGTTGTGGCTGATAGATTGGTTAGGCATTTTTTGGCTTAAGATTAGGATTTGAGATATGTTTTTCGGTATACCATATTTGCCGCAGTACTTTTGATCTCGAATCTCGATTTTGCAGATGACATCAATGCACCAATTACTCGTTTTAGCTTTTCAATATGACGGTTTCCTAGGCTTTAACATAACCTTCTGTTTTCATTAGTTGCTTATCTCTGTTCGTCATTTGCCTAGATTTCTTCGTTAGCATCGTCTTTGCTTGTAAATTGAGTGTTGATCGGTTCAAAAGTCCATATTTTAGTTGTGTTCTTATAGGAAACAATTTTGCTAGTAGCAAGTGTCATTTAAGAACCTAAAACATGGAAACTTTTGCTTAAGAAACGTAATGAGTATTTGTGAAAGTGTAATTGTGTAATGTTTTTGTAAAATGCCTTAATTTTTTTTTTTGCTGATAAATAGATTTCTGTTGAGGTATACAATGTTAAGCTATTATATTCCTCGTGCGGCCCAATATGGACAAGCGAACTGGATTGCAACCGCTAGTGGTTAAGCTTCCTATTTTGCTTCCAAGGTTTCCAAGGGGACCACAATATAAACTGAATGCACATATACCTTTATGATCACCCAAAAGCATCAAAAACTTGCCATTGTTGTTGACAATAGTCCAATTAATACAAATTAAAGAGAAAATAAGAAGGTGGACTTTTTGTTTTAAAGTCGTATCTCGTTACAAGAGTAGCTGAAGCTTAAGAACACGCAACAAAAATTAGTTCATTTGGTAATTACTAAATGTATTATTATTTGTTTCCAGATATTTAACAATAGCAATGATAGTATACAAATTTTTACTTGAGATCGTCTTTTGTAAAGATGACTATTAAAAGCTCAGTCTAATTCTAAATATATATTGTTACAACTCTAAATATAGATTTGGGCTGAACTTTTGAGAATCGTCTTTACAAAAGACGGTCTCTCAAGAGAGCTCTGTTGAGAGATCGTCTTTTGTAAAGACGACTCTCAAAAGTTCAACCCAAATCTATATTTAGAGTTGTAACAATATATATTCAGATGTTCTCTTGAGAGACCATCTTTTGTAAAGACGAACCTCAAAACTCCAGCCCAATTTATTTTTAGAGTTGTCACAACATATATTTAGAATTAGACTGGGTTTTTGAGAACCGTCTTTACAAAAGACGGTAACGTGAGTATGTTCTTTTTATGTTTAATGTTTATGAAAATTTGATATATTTTTATGTACAAATTTTCATGCTAGAAAGTCTCACTGTGACTGTGAGATGCTCTCCGTATATCAGTTTAATAATCAAATTAATATAATTATTAACATATGGGTTCTCATACCTCATTTATTATGTTGGTTTATGAGTATTATTTACAAACAATGCAAACTGTATCCTAAGCTAGCTCATCAATTACCAAACAAACCTATAATTCTCCACCATGAGCTAGCTTAGGATACAATTTGTTAATGTAAGAATAGACTATCGAATGAGCTACAAAAATGATATGTATCTTCAAGGGCAAGAGCTTGTTAATATATATCCAATTAAATGATTCAAATAAAAGCATTAACGACCCGTTTGGTTAGTGGTATTAAATAGTGGTAATGATAATATTTTATAGTGTAAAATTTCATCAAAAGTTTCATATCATTCCCATGGTAATGAAACTTTGATAAAAAAAAAACAAAAAAATTTTTTGTTTACAAATTTCCATTACCACCTAATACCATCTCTCCCAATGGTAATGCCATGGAATGAATTTTGTGAAGAAAATGAGATGATTGAAGCTGGACAAGCATGACCATCAAGGTAGTCAAGTGTTAGAGTAGGCTAACGAATGCGAAAGCGTAGGCCTAAAGGTGGCACGAAAGGTTAGCGACCATGGCTTGAAGGTGTACTAATGAAACATGGTTTATATGCAAGTATTAAGGTGATTAAAGCAATAAAAATAAGTAAAACAATAACACCAAGATTTAAGGTGGTTCACCATTAATTAGGCTACATCCACCATCCTAGGCTAGTGTATTATTATGTGTTTAAAGGATAGAGAGCTTGAAAGCTCATTACAATGTTGAAGGAATTATATCAATGGAGATAGTGAGTGTGTGAGCTATACATGGAGTAGAGAATTACAATAGAGTGTGGTAAGGATGATATGAGAGGCTCAAGCTCTAAGCTTGGCTCTACATGTACAAAGGATAGGCAATACATATATATAGGCAAAGGGGGAAACAAGGGGCAACAATAGTACTAGAACCAGAAAAGCGTGCAGCAGCTCCAGAAGACTCGCTCGACTCACGCTCGGGCGAGCGGCTCAGTCGAGCTAGCAGTAGGTCCAACTGGCTTGCTTTTGTTTTCTTCCTTTCCTCTTTTATGCTATGTCCCGATCTCCAATACTTCATACCTTAGCCCTATGATTGAATGTTTGCCCTTCAAATGCTTCACATGTGAAGCCTAATCTTTCTATAGAGCATTGTACTATGATTCCCAAATAAACCAAACACAAAGTGTCCTTTACCATCTCAATAATTTATGCTTAAGGTCTAGTATACTTAGATTGTTACATTAACCTTTAAGACCATATTCTTCCACTCCTTAATTGTCATCTAATTATATGACTAATTAATCCAAGACTCAAGTCACATTTGTTTCACCAAGATATTTTTCAACCAAATTCACACTAGTTTTTCATTCCCATTACCACCTACCAAACGAACCGTAAGTGGTATAAAATAGTTAAGTACACACAATTTTTTATTGCTATAAACTCACAATTTTTTGCTTGATTTGAAGTTTTTAATTATGGAGATAAATATGATTAAATAACCAACTCAATTAAATAATTAAATTAATAGCTGAGATTTTAATGCACTCCCTAATGTGACATTTACTTTTTCACACTATTTAATGCACTTATTTAATGCTTAATATCTCTTATTATGCATAAGGAAATATTATAAAAAGTGGATATTAATAATTTTTGCATTGAGACGAATCGAACAAGATCTTACTTGACTATGTTTTAATTTATAGATTAAGAATAAAATACAAATTAAGAGTAATAAGTAAATAATGTCTAAAGTAATTGTCCCTCTTCTAGCTATATAATACTAGTATATGTTAATTTATAAAACAATTAAATTCGAAAAGTTTGTAACTATATATACATTATATTTTGCTCAAATGTCTCATTTATTTTTTATACTATTAGTCAATCATTTTTAAGTTGTATTTTATTGTCAATTATAAGTTATAACTTAATCAAGTATGATTTGTTTGACTTGTCTAGATATTTAGGATGAAATGGTACATCGACAAGTGTGCAAAATTAGATGAAACATTTAATTAGAATATGAGGAAGCATATATTTTTTATTCTGTGAGACATAATAATTATGACAAATAATCTAAAATAAATGCATAGATGTTTATTGTGTGAGACATAATAAAAAGTAAACTCACAACAACAAATTCTTCAGAATAGGCACAACAAAGTTTAATCAATGTTGAAGTCTTGAGAAAACTCTATTACCAATGATAAACATAAATAATCGAAATAGACACAATTATGTGTTTATATCATTCTAAAAAATACTACATATTTTCTTGAAATAAACTAGAAAAATAAATATTTGTACAAGTTGAAGTCGAATATCAGATTATATCGAAGTCAGAGTCGAGTTAAATTGTCAAAATTTTTCTGAGATTCGTCTTCGATTTGACTCCGGATCAGAATATATAATCAGATTTGAATCAAATCAAACTAAATTCGAATTCAATTAAATTATCATCACTATAACTAGTTTTGATACCTCCCACAAATTATGAATGTGGGGCAAAGCTAACTAGGCCTTCTTAGCACATGAGCAAACACCCTTGTAAGTTGTATGGTGTACATGTGTGATCTATCTAGGAAACATGCTATGCATTGCCTTACTATAAGATGAGTTATATAATCAGTTTATTTTTTGGCTTGATCACTTTAAGATTATAAGTGATTACTTTTAATAGATCATATTAAGAATGTAAGTGATCAGTTTAAGATTACAAGTGATTACTTTTAATAGATCATATTAAGAATTTAAGTGATCAGTTTAAGATTATAAGTGATCATTTTGAAACTGTAAATATATATTGGGCAACCTAATATGATTGGTCTTACCATGAAACCGTCGAATTTGAAAAAATTTCTAATAAGAATGGGTGGAAAGATAATCTTTTAGGAGAATGAAAATTAATTAAAGATGTCATAATATTTAAAATTGAGTGACTTAGAATCATTGTTGAGAATGGTCTAAAAATAGTAGCATAGAAAGTGAATGTCTTATTCCTCTATATGTAGATATGAAAATTTTAATTCGGCAGTGGGCACAAACAAATTTTGGTTTATTAGGCACAAATTGTGTAGTAGTTGGTTTGTTCAGATCTTTTCACACCTCCCTGACGGTAAAGACTGAGGGAGCGAATTACATTGTAGTTGGGTTGTTCAGAACTTCTCACACCTTTCTAATGGTGATGATGAGGTCACTATTGAAAGATACATGAGATACGCAAAGACAAATCTCTTATATTTGATCGGTGATGTCTTGTTTGCCAACAAGACTAGTAACCAAGTACAATTGTTGTACTTGACGTTACTTGATCCGCCATGGGATTGCGCAGAGGGATACAATTAGGGTTTTGCTTTCCTGAGTTACCTGTACAAAAGACTGTAGTTCTGCTCAAAAGAACGTCAAGGAGATTGCTGGACCCCTAACTATTCTTAAGTTAATACTAACTCTTATTGTTTTATTTTCATTTCTTTGCTTCTTAATATATTTAAATATTATTTAACTATTTATGTTTATATTTTATAGATGTGGGTCTAGGAGCACATTCTCATTGGCCGACTAATGAGGAATATTGATTGTGGATACAGACAGGTGCATGAAGGGCTTATGTGCCACTCATATGCTTCGACATAATCTAAGTTTATCTTCATGAGAGCGTAATGCACCAATATGGGATGATATTGGGCACCCCACCACCTTGCGACACAAAGGTCAAGCTGCATCTCAGCCGTGTAAGGGTCAGGCTCCTAAGTGAGATCAACGGGCGACATTATGCACATTGGGTTCATAGGGTGGAGCTGTAGCCCAAGGTACGTCCATTGATGCTGGAGGCGCACCTACTACTGTCGATTACATTTCGTGATTACTCTCCATTACTCGTCGATGAGTGACACTACGAGATATCATTGCTACATCACAGTTCGCTCCTGCCGCACCAACGATGACGCAATTTGTAAGTATTCTTCTACATTTAATAATTTAACCTAAAATTACTATAATATTAAATTATTTAAATAACAATTAATGATTGCATGCATAAAGTGTATTAGCCATAATTCACTCCAACCAAGAGGAGCCACTACGAGAGATTGCGCAGGGCATACTCTTTCATTCTCAATTCTAACACTTCATTCCCAAAGTTGCTCAGTAGGCACCAACTGCTATTTCTACTACCGAGGCGCACATCCGTCTCCTCCTTATAATGTTCATTTGGAGGAGATGTATATGATAATACCCCATGAGGGTGCGAGGTCCTCCCAAGTTGTGCCATCACAACACTAGTCACCTCCTATCCTCGATCAACATATGACCACGCAAGAGGCGTAGTAGACTATCACAATAAGATAGGATGGAGGAGGACGAGGAAGATTAGACTTGTATATGCTTTGTTTGACTTATGTATGTATTGAACATTTGTAAATATTTTGTAGTTTATATATGTTTCTTTAGTTTACTTATATTCTCAATCCTTTGACTTATGAATGCTAGGAACTTTCGGCAATGAATTATTCCACCTTGAACATCTATTGGCCTATAATGTGTTGTAATAGCTTACAATAATGTTTTTATTGCAAATAAATCAAACAAAAACATTCATAACATAGAGAAAATGAAGCCAAAAATTCGACAGAATTTCAAAAATAATAAACACTGGGATAAAAAGTACATAGTATATTCATGAAATAAAAACATTACTACCTAACATTGGTTTTTTATTTTTTATTTATTTTTTTCTCCGTCTCTTCCCTGCTACACATCTTATCACTTGCTTCTCTTCTCAAGTTAAGTATCTCATTTTTATGTTCCTCTTTCTCTTTATCAAGCTTAATGATAATATCTTTTTGCCATTGAGAGCGCCCTCTGGAGCAACCCACCTAAGTAAGAACATCCCAATCCTTCATCATGTAAAATGGACTAGCAACATATTGAGGACCAGGATCAAAGTCGCTCCAATCACAACTATATTTAACTTCATGACCATAATGACAATGCTCTTTCATTGAATGAAGCTTTGACATATACTAATAAAATAACATAATAACGTTTCTTAAAATTACTTAGTAAATTCAATAATAACATTAAATAATGAATATAAGTTATAAGAAAATACTTTAACTTCGAAATGATTTTGTTGCTACTTTGGTTGAATTTGGATGTAATCAAATAAGTCATTTATGTATTTATAGGTCTATTGTTCGCTGTAACCAAGTACAAAACAAGTAACGAGTAATTAAAGAGTTCTAGCAACTAGTTACAAACTTAAAAGAAAAAAAAGTTACAAAAAAGTCAAGTAGTTTGTTCCCTCAAACAAAGGGGACCTGGTCAACAAGGTCAACGAACAAAGATTTGACCCTGTTTGATTAGAACTCTTTTGTAGTTTTGTTCGCTGTTAGAGTGTTACTAATAGCAAACAAACTGCTTAACTTTTTTTTCACCCACAATTGTTTATTTTGTTGTTACTAATAGCGAAAAAATTAAATCATAAATTTGAAAAGAAGTCGCTCTATCTAATTAAGTTTATTTTGTTCAATTTTCCATTGGGACACCATATTTGAGAAAAATTCAATAATACGGAGCACCGTAGCGCAGCACGGCAGCAGCAACCCTCAGTCTCATAAACTAAGCAACACAGAACACTTACAATTACATATTACATACTAGTAATGGTTAATCCTTCCCTGTTTCTGCTATCAAATTGATGAGAATTAGCCAGAAAGATGTCGTCGGTATACGTTTTGGAGCCCCCAACAAAGGGAAAGGTGGTTATTGAGACGACATATGGACCTATTGACATTGAACTTTGGCCTAAAGAAGCTCCTAAAGCTGTCAGAAATTTCGTTCAACTTTGTCTTGAAGGTTACTATGATAACACCATTTTTCATCGCATTATCAAGGGTTTTCTCGTTCAGGGTGGTGATCCCTCTTCCACCGGTGTTGGTACTTTTCTGTCCTCTCAATCTCAATCACAATCTCTTTTTCTATTCAGTGTGCTTTATGGGTGATTTTTGTATTGTAATTGTGATTTTGGAATTTTCCCATCATTTGTAGTTGTAATCTTTTGATGGGTTTCCGTTTAATTGGAATATGTAAGATTTTTTGTAATGAGTACTCAAAATTAGGGTGTTTTTGGACGTTCTTGCTGAAATCGAGATGGGTTTTGGAGTAATTACTTGATGGTGTAGAATGAGGGTTGTAATGTTAAACAGCTTTTCCCAATTTTTGTGTTTTGAGCTAGTGCATCAATATGTTATTCAGTTTGCTTGTACAATTTGAGTAGAGTTTGAGTATGAAATTTGAAAGTAAGACATTATGCATTAGCTTAAGTTTAGGTTAGATATTTAGATTGGAACTAAAAGATGTTTCTTTACATAATTTTTTTTTACATGTTTGTATGAACTACATCTTGGTCAACATTTTGTTATGGTACAGGGGGTGAAAGCATATATGGTGCACCATTTTCAGACGAGTTCCATTCTCGTCTACGCTTCAATCATAGAGGCTTGGTTGCATGCGCGAATGCTGGTTCACCGCATTCCAATGGAAGTCAATTTTTTATGACATTGGACCGTTGTGATTGGCTTGATAAGAAGAACACTATCTTTGGAAAGGTACACTTATTTCTTTTAAAGTTGTGATTTGTGATAAGTTCATCTGAAAATTCGTAATTCTGACAGCTTGTTCTCCCCGATTTCATATTTAATTTATTTTAGCTCAATTTATTATAGCATAGCACTTTACTTTTACCCACTTTTTCAATATTCTTTTAGTTGAATTTAACTCAGCTGTTAGTTAAGTAGTCCTAGAGAAATTTTAACTCGATTCGAAAAAAGAAGGAATGATCTTTTCGATAGATGCATTTAGTTTCGTACTCTTGCCAACAAATAGCAAATTATGATTTGATCTCTTAAAATTCGATTTTTGTTAAGCTAGGTGGTCCATGACCACTTCACCCATTGTTCTTTACATTGATGATATGTTTTTGGCAGGTTACTGGGGATTCTATTTACAATCTTCTTAGGATAGGAGAAGTTGAAACTGATAGTGATGACCGTCCAATGGACCCTGCTCCAAAGATAACTTCTATTGAGGTCTTTTTTTTCTCTTGCCTACCAACAATTTCTTTTTTCTGCATGTATTGATTTTCCTTTTGCATCATGGTTGTGATGAGGCTAAACAAGCTATTTGTAACACCCCGACCCAACGGACTACCGATAACTACTCATGGAGATTGTAGACCGACCCCACAGACCAACACAAGTCTTTCCAGCACACTTTGTCCTCACTCGTGCGCACTAGGGAAAACTTCCCAGGAGGTCACCCATCATAAGATTGCTCCCCACCAAGCACGCTTAACAGTGGAGTTCTTAGCAAATGGGCTCCCTAGAAAAGAAGATGCACGTTGTTGATATGAGTAGGCTATCAATCTCTTTTCAAGTTAAATCTGGGGTATCACACTATTTTTGTTGTCTTCTCGCTTTGAGAACATGTACACTCCCCAAGTCCCTCTTCTTTCACTCTTTATCTCTTCCACATGCACATAATTTTAGAGATACTTGTGTAGAGTCAAGAGTACTAAAGTGCAAAATGCAAAATGTTGTGTTGTAATGCATTTCAAACCTTCCGTATCAAAACAGTACGAAAACACGATTTGATACACCAATAGAAACGTTTCGATTTTCCGACAACAAGGTATGAGCTAATTAGATGTTACCTCTTAGCACCTTTGTTTTACAAAACTATCCTCAACTAAAACGCTCAAACCACACCAATCAAGGACAAAAGAAATTCAAAATAAATAACTTACCAAAAGAAAATCACTGTATTTGGACATCACTATAGCCCTAAATTAAGGTTCTATTGGATCGAATTTTGCTTCCTAAGTTTATTGAAACACTAAATTAATGTTTCTTGTTCTTCATTTCATTTTGAATTGAATTTCGTTTCATGTAATATTGATCAAGAGTGAGAATTGTCTTTCTCTTTCATTTTTTTAATTATGTTTTGAGTAGAGATGTTCATTCGGGTCATCCGGTTGGTTTTTCGGGTAAGGTGTTTTGGGTCAGTTCAAAATTGAGTTATGTGACAATTTTGTATTTTACATATTGTAAGTCATTTTCGAAGTTGGGTCTAATCGGGTTCGGTTATAAGGTCGGGTGGATTTCGGGTCATCGAGTCTGTTTTGAACACCTCTAGTTTTGAGGATATTTTGTGACAAAAAGTTTGTGTAAGATCTCTCGGTGTACCTCTTTTTCTAATAAAAAAACAAGTGAAATAATTGAACTTACTGCAATTTTAATGTTAGTGGACAAGGGAGCATTGAATGACGAAGTTTTTAATGGTGGAAACATGGGCATAGTGGATTATAAGTTGGAGTTTACTTTTAGGGGTATTTCGTGTCTGTTGCCTTTGTTTTGTTGGCTTTTAACCTAGCTGGATAAGCCGAGTGTTAAGGAGATGTTTGGTAAAATCATATATTAGTTGTTGCCGACTTATTAGAGAAAGTGAACCCACAAACCAAAAGCCAATGGAAAAAGATAACAAAGCCAGATTTTTGATTTTGGACCAAACACTTTTTTTGTTTTTTGACAAACCAACAAGTCAGAAGCCAATCAAAAAGTCATTTACTAATCACCGTCTTAATCTTTGTTGTTATTTATCATCATGGGCAGATCATTTTTTGGGGAAAACTCATTTTGATCTTTTTGTTGAAGTAGGTTATATGGAATCCCTTTGAGGATATTGTCCCTAGGGAATCATTTAAGAAAGTAACTCGGCCTGTTATCGAGAAGGAAAACAAAGATTTGAAGAAGAAAGCTGTGAAGTGAGTGACATTTTTTTTTCTATTGAAGTAGTTGACATAAACATTTTCACTTACATATATGTGTTAAGAAAGATATTGACCTATAATTTTACCGATCAAGATGTTTTTTTATTGATGTAGAAAGTTGAACTTACTTTCATTTGGAGAAGAAGCTGAAGAAGATGAGAAGGATTTGGCAACTGTCAAGCAGAAAATTAAGAGCAGCCATGATGTATTAAATGATCCTCGTCTGCTGAAAGAACAAAACCCCGCTGAAGAAATGGTAATCATTTGCCTTAGTATCTTCTTTGATTGTGAACTTTTTTTTCAAGTACATAGGGATAAAGGAGAATAGTGCTTGTTCTTTCTTTTTCCTGTCATGACTTGTGTGGAAAGCTATTTAGTCTATAAGCAAAAGGAACTTATCATGTAATATACATTTGAGTCAAAATTTTGGGTGATTATGAGAACAAATGGTTTAATCTAGACTGCAGGAACTTATCTTATTCAGTTTTGTACAGACTTCGGGTGACAATTATTTAGAATAACTAGAATAATTTTAATACCATGATTTGTGATTATATATGCGGTAACATTTTTATGGTTTGTTGTTTAATGGTGTTAACAATCTCCATAGCCTTCCTTTTCAGATTTCTGTATGCTTGACGCACTGCATTAGGTTTTACGTTTTTTTTTTTCTTTTCAGTTTGGCGTTTTTTTGTTTCACTGTTAGTACTTTGAAGTATTGCTTTTGGTCGTTGAATTTGCATGTGTATATTTAATATATCATGTTATGATCCAAATGATTATATTGCTCAATTTACTAAAGTCTTTTCTTGGTTACTAAATTACCTTTTTCTTTGTATCGGAGATCCTCGCTTATAACAATGTTATTGTTCTGGGTGTTTTAACTTTATGTCATATAGTATTTTTATTGGCTAAACTTTTGCCTCAGAATCCGGATGAACTCAAGATTGCAAGGAGTATGCAATTATCTGTTAGAGAAGCTTTGAGCTCCAAAAAACAAGAATCACAAAAGGGAAGAACTGATGAGTTATCTGATTCTCATGCTGACAGCGAAGATGATGAATTAAGTTTTGATGCACGAATGCGTCAGCAAATCCTGAGGAAAAGAATGGAGAATGATGATCTCCCTACTAAGAAAAATTTAAAGACTGGTATGTTATTTTCTGTAACTTAACTGATATTATTTCATTATTTTGACGTTAGATTTTTGTTGATTTAGCTTTAAACTTGCATAAGGTTGTCCCCCATGCAACCATTAGCTGTTCAGAAATGAGAAAAAGGGGACAAATTGAAGAGGTTTTTACTCTGTTGCCAAAGTTTCCACTGTAGTAGCTTATTCTGTGTAGTTACCATTACCAGTTTTTGTTGTCTTAATTTCGAGTTTAAGATTATTATTAGTACATTGGATAAGCTATGGCCTTATCACTAACTTTTTGGTTGACGTTTGATGTTTTAGTTTTGGGTTTTAGCTCAGCGAAAATCAAAAACTACATTCATTAGCTTATGGGCTTGTTCAACGCAAGTTAGCTTAGGCCTTAGGAGTTAGGGGTACCTTGTCTAAGTAGGTGTTAAAATAAATGTAGTTATACCACCTGTAATATTTATGTACAGTACTGTTCGCTAAAAGTAGTTATGTTATAGTAGCTACAAGATCTCAAATATATTTTACCTTCAATATATACTTCAAAAATCTAATTTAAATTTCTCTCTCTTAAAGTGGATAAACTTAAAGTGGACAAACAAAAAAGATCGGAGGGAGTACTTTTTATTACATTGTTTTTCAAATTTTAATAGTATATGTTATAGTCCCAACTAAAGTTTTTAATGATAGTCAAATTAATCATCTTATAAACATCATTAACATTTTATATTCCTACATTCATCCTTATTCAATGACATCATCAATCTCATGAGAAGATGACAATTCATCTATTTTTTGAGTTGCTTATGTCAGCTGTGTTTTGTTTTAGTATATAGTATATAGTATAGATTGGAATATAATTCTGTAAAAGGGAAAAGTAAATCTTAAAACGCAAGTTTTAATTTTGGAACACTATAATTTATAATGTTTTGAAAACAACCACCTACACCCACTAAACGACGCGCTACTTAAACTGCCACTTTGTCAAATAGTGATATTTTTGCAATATAGTAGTATTTTAAGCTTATTAATACATAATAAGTACTTATACTGCTACGTCAAATCCTTCCTTTGTCTTTCAATTTTTGGTTAACATCTGGCTTTTCAAGAGTGGAATACATTTTTATTTTTAATTAATAATTAATAATTAATGATAGCAAATAACTAACAAATAATAGTCAATGCTAGATAATTAAGGATCAAGCATTAGCATAGAATAATTATTAATTATTAATATATAGTTAATAGTTGATGATTTATAATTCATAATTAATTGGATTATTTGATAGTCAATATTATCAATTATTAAATAATGATCAATAGTTATATGACCAATTAATATAGTTAGAGCTTGCCTTGCCTAAATTAACTGTAATGATTAAGGTGCGATTGATTTCAAGAACAAAAAAATTACTCAATTTAAGGAGGAAGTTGTACAAAACAAAATTTTCTATGAATTCTTTTTTTGCCAACAGTCTTGTAAATCAATTGAAATAATCTCTCGTTTTCCTTCATTTTTTGAACTGAAGGTAAAGGTAGTGTAGAATAAGCAGCACACAATGGTGAAGGGCATATTAGAAGATGTATAGAAGAGTAAATAGAGAAAGTTCTACCATTTGAACCTAAGTAGAGGGAGAAAAAAGAGACTATATTAGGATTAAATCTGAAACTTAGAGAAGAAACCCCTTGAATTCAAGCATAAATAGAATTTTTTTGAAGGTGAGAGAAAGATTAAATTGCAGCAAAATATTGGAGGGAGAAAGATCAAATTGCAAAAAAATGGAGGTGAGAGAAAACACTAATTACATAAAAATAGAGAGAAAATTTTGAAAGTGGGAGAGTAAGAAAGGAGTGAGCATGAACACTTGAATGTGGTTTTTCTGGAGAGAGAAAGCTTGAATGTTTGCTAGTATCAATGGATGGTTGATGGACACGCGAGTGATGAATGTTGAGCCATTAAACGTGTTGTGATGAAGAAGGCAATTAATTTAGGCGAAATATTTACCCCATGAATATTTACCCTAGGGTACTTGGGGTAAATATTTACTCCCTCTTGAGGGAAACTAATTTACCTTGTAAAACTTTGCTCTTTCTATTAGATCATATAACTAAATATGTCCTTAAGGTGTTTGGCACATGGGAATTCAAAGAGGGGATGAGACTTTGGCCTAAAAAAATTCCAAGTCTTTGTTTGTTCAAACGGAATGAAAATAGGGAATGGGATTAAAAATTGAGAAAGTCCCAAGAAAAATATCTTGGGGGAGGGTGGTATTTGAGTTGAGACTTTCATTCATGTATCTTTCATCCAAGTCCCTATTATAACAAACAAGGGATAAGACTTTTTAATCTGAAAAGTCTCATCTTAAAAGTCTCGTATTGAAGTGTCGTAAATCCTAATCCCTTGTGCTAAACACCCCCTAAAGGTCATTTTATATAATATTGACCAACACCAAATTTTACCAAATATTTAATGTATAATCAAACAACCAACAATCGATAAATCTACCCAATTACAATGAGTCAAACAAGGCAAGTATTCCAACCAATTGCCAAAAACAGGCCATTGTCTCTCTCCCCATTTCTCGATCATGTTTTCCTAATGACCTTTGTCCCTGTATATGCATTGATTCATTTTCTTGGCTTTGCAATTAAATATATTAGCTATTAATATGCAAAAATTTGACATCTCTAACCCTTTTTCTAATAATTGTTCTCTTTTCTTTTTGCTAGAGGGTTCAAAGTCCAACGTCCCATCGAAGTCAGCTCTAAGGTAAAAGGACTCAACTGATTTTCATTACCTTTCTTCATTTCCCTGTTTTAGGATTTTGTTTGGGTTAGTGTGATTTGGGGCAGAGCCTATCCATGAAATTATTTCTCTGTTACATGCTTCCTGTGAAATTTTGCTCTCACAATAGTCCGTGCATTTGATATATATCTCTGTGATGGTTACAACATATAGTCATTAAGATCTAGTTATCTAGACAACTTTGTTAGATTGACATCCATACTTTATCACTTTTTGAAGCCTACGTGGCATTATACGCTAGCATTTCTGAAAGTCAATTTGATTTTGGTGTTGATTAAGCTAGTTGAGCTATCATGAGCTAAGGTGATTTGGATTTTTTGAGGCATGTCGATGGAGATCAAATTCATTGCAGCTAATACACACCTAATATTGTTGCTAACTTTTACTATAATATTACAATATTTTAACATCTAGCTGAAGGCATTTTTTTAAATGCACCTATCCCCAATGTTGTTAATGCTTGTAAATCCTCCTGAATTTAGGTTGACACTTCTTCGTCTTTAAAAGTTTCCTCTGTAATTCGCACAATACTTGGAAAATTTTCTACCGAAGTTACAATAATTACAATTCTGTCTTGACTACGATAAAAAATAATGAGGACTGGTCGCCTACATCCTGGCTTAAAATAATAAAATTTGTGACACGACTCTTCTGTTGTTTTTTATCAGCAGGTCAGACCCCGAAAGTTCAGATGACCAAAAGAAAGTGGCAAAACTGTCGATTAGGAAAAAGGGAATTGGATCAGAAGCTAGGGCAGAGCGTGTGGCTAATGCTGACACAGACCTGCAGTTGCTAAATAATGCAGAAAGAGAAAGATTGTTACAGAAACAGAAAAAGCGTAGACTTAAGGGTCGTGAGGATGAGGTATGTTGTCTTGTTGTCTCTTATCCTTCAGCTCCTACTTATGTATTATTTCTTTCCTAGGTATTGCGCCTTTATTTTATCATCTTACTGAAGTCACGAAAATCTCTAGTCACAACACGTAATTTATCTCAAAATTTCAATATATGAAGGTTTTTTTTGGTGAAAATGTTGAGTTTACTTCCTGGAAAAGACTTGGTTATGTAACAGTTTGAGTGTGCTCATTTTCTCCTTGTCTACGTGACATATGCTGCTGCAATCTTTCGAGAGCACTAAGCTTTTTATTTGTGCTTTTAAGATAGAGTAGTTTCATAGCAGAATATCCATAACATTCAAGTCATATTTAAATCAAATATTGTGTTATCTAGTTTTCTTCAATGGGACCCTTCCGTGTACCTTCACTTGCGGGAGTCATTTTGTCCACTAGGTTGCCAGTTAGTTTTTTGTTTATGCTAAGGTTGCATATATGGCTATTAGCTCTCCCCCTTGAACAAACCGAAAAAATATGTTCACTTACCTAATTAAATGTAGGAGAACATGTATGAGTTCATGAAATGTATTCGAGCGATGTGTTGCTTGTCTCTTAAGGTAGTTTGACCATTGTGTGAGTCAGCAATGAAGTTCTTACAGTATGTTACGGAGGTGGCATGCCTATAAAATCTACTAGCACCGCGATGCTGAGAAATAATAGCATGTCGCTTAGAATACCAAGAGAAGAGATTGTCACTTATTAAAAAAATAACCAAAAGCGGAAAGATGAGTATTAGATTATTCATCACAATCAACATTTGTGCAAATGACAGTTCTAATGGAACACAACAATAACAACAACAATGCTAAAACCTTGATTCCAAAAGATTGGAGTCGCCTACATAAACTAATATATCAGTTACAATGGTCTTCCACTTCTTCTCCTTTCATATCGATTTTCTATTTTCTACCAAGTACCATCTCAATCTATATATCTAGATTTTTTATATCCTTTTTCACTCCTATTCTCCAAGTAATCTTCGGTCAACTTTGCCCTCTTTTAAAGTCTCCCTAGCTCCAACTTTCTATCTTCCTTACTGGTTCAACTCGTCTTAAACGATTCTCTTTCATCTTTTCCTCACTATTTGAAATTCTTGAACCCTTATATATTCGTTTCGGATTCTATCCCTTAAGTTATGACCACTCATCTATTGAAACTTTCGCATTTTCACTACTCATCTTTCCGCTATGATGCTTTCTAAATGCCCAACATTCTGATCCATATAGTCGCATTGGTCTAATGGTCATTCGATAAAACTTGCCCTTTAACTGTAAAAGTGCACAATATTTAGTTACTCTCCTTTTTTGCCACCAACACTTAATTCTATTTGTCCTTCTTGTTGAATATCTTCACTACTCTGAAATTTGAGACCTAAGGTATTTGAAGCATCTACTTTGAGCGATTTCTTTCTATTCTAGCTTTATAGTGCCTCTCGTTAGCTCGTCTGTGCTAAAGTTACTCTTCATGTACTATGCCTTGCTCCGACTTAATTTGAAACCTAATGACTCCAACTCTTGTCTCCATCGTTCTAACTTAGCATTTACACCCTCCCTTGTCTCATCTACCAAACATTGTCATTGCAAACAATATGCACTAAGACACATCACCTTGTTTTGATCGAGTTATTTTATCTAGGAACGTTGCAAAAACAAAGGGGCTTAGGGTCGAGCCTTGATGAAGACCATTGTGATTGGAAAATCCTCTGTTGCCCTCCCACATGTCCTGACATTCGCCTTTACTTCTCTATTCATATCGCACTATGATAATGTATTTCTCGGGAATACTCTTCTTTGTCATTGCCCACCAAAGTACTTCTCTTGGTACCTTTTCGTATGTTTTATCCAAGTAAAAACCATGTGCAAGTCTCTTTTTCTCGCCTTATAGTACTTCATGATTTGTCTTATTAAATGATTGCTTTCATTGTAGATCTCTTTGGCTTAAATTCAAACTAGCTCATTGATATGGAAGTACATTTCCTAATATATATTTCAATCATTCTCTCCCATAACTTCCTAGTGCGGCTCATAAGTTTTATCCCTTAAATAGTTGGAGCCATCTTGGACAACTTTTTTGTTATTGTAAATGCGCAATAGAGTACTTCTCTAGTTATTGGGAATTGGGCATCTAGTTTGTCCTTCAAATCTTGTTGAATAGATTAGTTAGCCAAATTACTTCCATCGTCTCTAGCCATCTTCATACCTCTATATACCAAGTCCTACCGCTTTCTTTAGCTTTATTTTTTTCAAAGCCCTATCCACATCTACTTTTTGTATGTATCTCCTTGTTCTCAATCAAAATACTTCTTCCATTGATCCTTGATGTTCTCATCTTGTTTCAGAATGTTCTTATTCTTATCTGTAATATAGGTTACTACGCCTATAGCTTTAGTTGTATTGATTGAGTTGTTGATAAAATGCATGAGAAGTTAAGCTATGTTCCAATAAACAAGATGGTGCTGCAAGATGGAAATAATGCACCAGATACAAAGTTTGTGCTTTGTTTCTACTACACCAACTAGAAAAGGGAGCAAAAACTTTTGACCAAAAAATAAATATTAATCCAATGAGAAATCCAAAAGTTGTGTTAGAAATCGAGAGGTTAACTAGAGGGCTTCAGGTGGGAAAACACATAGGGAAAAGATGTGAAATAAGTTTGTGGTTGAAGAAAACCCTAGATCTATGATGCCATGTTATATTAGATGTAATTTTACTCCTCAAATTTGAGTAATTTCCGTTGATCAATATTTTTAGTGATGGGTTAGAATCGCTCTCTCCCCTAATAGTCCTAACTCTTAAGACATACAAAATATATTTTATCTATCTCTTCTTAAAGTATTGTAAATACTACATTACTACTATTATTTTTATTTAGGATTTTTGACATTCATTTTCTAAAGTACGCTTGTATTTTTGCCCATTTTTATGTTTAAACTTCTCACAAAATGTTATGTATGATCTTTTATTTTCCAACTATCAAAATGGTCAGTTACCAAGAGTGATATTTGGATTCATTTTTTTTAATATTCGAGTAATTCGTCTCTTACCCCTATTTTCAAAAATGATCAGATCAATGTGTTACTGTAGCCCCTCTTGGCTCGAAATCTACTGTCTAGTTGCCAATGTTACCAAAAACACTTGATCAGCTAACGTAAAGGAGAAAGGCTATGGAGAAGATAAGGAGGAAGAGAACCGATTAAAAAACCCTATATGGATGGAAAGTCACTAAAATAATTTAGAATAGAAATATGTCCATGTAAAAGGGTTACTAGCTTCAGCAAGGCGCCCCAGGAAGTTAAAATTAGAAGCCTTAATTCAAAGCTTTTGTTTGCAGCCTCCTATTAAAAGTTTTGAGCTACTCAGAAATCCTTTTCAGTTTCTCAATTTTACTTTATTTTAGTATCTGTTTCTCACCGTGACAGCTGTTTGGAAGCTTGGCTAGCAGTTTTCCATATTATGAAGTGGAAATACCAACTATTAAGATGCTTAGCAGGACTCTGCCTAATACTGTTATTGAGTAGTGACACATTAAAACTCCTTGTGATTTATATCTCTTGTCAGTTACTTGACAACAACACAATAACATTTCATTATTCCAATGCCCATTAAGTGGTTTCCACCTAGGGTGGAGTTTGGGGGTAGGATTTACGCAATCTTACTTTTGTTATGTTTGATAGCTAACATCATGTGCAACTTTACATAAATAAGAAGTGCACATGATTTAATGAGTCATTTTTACTATAGTCCATTATAATCCAAAACCAAAGAAATGATCTTTGGACCCATCAAAACAAGGGATACATTGTCAATTTCGATCGGAAAATGTTAACTCGTCCTCCACAATCATTTCCTTTACTGTAGTTGTAATCCCTTAGCTCTCTCAAGTGGGCTTAAAGACGTGGCAAAGAAGGAATGAGATTATGCTTTTCTTTTATTGTCTTTTTCATATTTTTTTAGTTGCTTCCTTTCATCTTTGTAATGTTTAGGGTTTATAAGTTTGCAAGTGTTGCTTTTCTGTATGTCAGGGCTGTTTGTCATTGATTTGTGTATACATTTCTTAGGTACTTGCCAAACTTGAGCGGTTTAAAAGTTCATTTGCTTCAAAGGCTGTTGAATCAAACAGCAAATCTGATGGTGGAGATGAAGATCTATCTGACTGGAAAACTGTTCGATTGAAGTTTGCACCTGACCCCAAAAAGGTTAGTCTTATTACCCGATTCATCTGTTTTGGCAATCAGGATGTCAAATTCTGGTATAATTTGATTCTTTTAGAAACTCAAGAAATAAGAATCCTTTGAACAAGAATTTGGAATAACTGATTCTTCAAAACTTGGTAAACATTAGCAATTCTCTTACAAAACTGTAGCTCTGTTTAGAAATTGTTAAGCATTTATGTGTGTATAATACAAATATGGTTGCAGTTCAAATCAATAATTCCTCTGAGTTTGCATTTAGATCATAAAACCGATGAAGATATATGGAGGAAATTATGTTGCTTCCAGAGATTTCTGTTTACACGGTGAAATCTTTCTGGTGTTCTCAAAAATGCATCTCAATAATCTTCTGTAGAGAGTTCCTTTATTTTCTGGGAGGTGATAGAGGCGCTTAAGCTAATACGATAGATCTTATAAGGGAATCTAGTGTATTGTAGTTAAAAGTTTGTTGCTTTTATTTGCTACATGGGATAAGATGCCATGGGTTATTATTCGATGATTTTTGAATTAATGTCACATACCACACGTTACACATTGCACATTGCACATTACACATTGGGCATGCAGACCCGAGTCCTTTTTTAAGCATTTATTTGAAGAGAGCATATAATTACTCGGAACCTCATCTAGTCTATAGTATTAAGTGCACCGTATGTCTCAAAAATGCATCAGAACTTTAAATGAATTAGTGTACTTAAAAAAATGAGGGAAGTACTAGGTGGAGTGTGTGTCCATAAACACCCGTTTTTCCGTAAATTTATGTGTTTTTAGAGGCTTTATTGAACATTCAACCATTTGCTTCATTGTATGAATATGGTAGGTTGAGAAATTTTTGTTTGATGGTTCATACTTCCAAGTTTAGATGTCAGAAAATACACAGTTGATGGAAATGTAGTTTGGAGATTATCTAACTGGAATTCTGCACTATAGAATTTCGGACTGGCTGCGATAGGCTTGCTAGCTAATTCTATGTTTTACATGCTTCAAATATTCCACAGAGTAATATGTCACGGAATGAAGATGTGAACGACTATGCTGTAATTGATCCTCTTCTGGAGAAAGGGAAAGAGAAATTCAATAGGATGATAGCCAAGCAAAAGCGACGAGAACGTGAATGGGCTGGGAGATCCCTTACTTGATTCTTTCTTTTAGCTTCCTCTAAAGTTACAATATAAGACCCAACTCTTCATGCATTCCAAAGCATCAAAATACGATCAAGATTCGGAAAGGTTGTAAAAGTTGGTGCGCATCTTGAATTTCTGCCCGGTAAATGTCACGCTTTCACTCATCGATTGGGCTTCGTAGCGTGAACCGAACTATGTCTTGTATCAAATTAGAACAATTTTTGAGTAGTTCTTGAATTGTATATTGCCCTAACTGTGATAGCAGAAGTACAAAGATTTAAGTTCATTGCAAAATCACACTGATAAGTTTCTTGTCATACCACAACTAAATTTATGTCAACGAGTGTTTTTGTGTTTCTGTCTTTTCTTTTAACGGATTAAAACATAGAGATCAGTTGCAAAACTTTGACGGTCCGTTTGGTAGATAGTAATAAATGGTGGTAATGATAATGAAAAACTAGTGTATTTTAGTTGAAAAATGTCTTGGTTTCCTTGATGGTCATGCTTGTCTAACTTCAATCATCTCATTTTCTTCATAAAATTCATTCCAATGCATTATCATTGGGAGAGGTGGTATTAGATAGTAATGGAAATTTAAAAACAAAAAACTTTTTTGTGATCAAAGTTTTATTACCATGGGAATGATATGAAATATTTGATGAAATTTTACACTATAAATCATTCTCATTACCACCATTTAATACCACTAACCAAACGATCCGTGAGTGCTTGTTATTATTATATGTTTAAATAAATATGATGGAAAATTACTTCTAAAAATTCCAATTTTGGAGTATTATTTATCTGGAAAAGTAATCCAGAAGTATCCAATTTTAGTCTAATTTGCTTAAAATAATTCCAAGTATTGATTAACCATAAATAATCTCATTTCCAGTGGCATTGTTGCATTTAAAAGCAACCGGTCTAGCAGGTTAGTTTATGATTGTTGCTTCCTCTTCTAATTTATAGGTTTTTCTTCCATTAAAATCCACCTTCAAAATCTGTAAAAAAAAAAAAAAAGAAAAGAAAAAAATTCTTTCCTTTTTACTATGAAACCCCATTTATAGCTTTTTACCTTCTCCTCCATTAAAACACTATTAAATTTTCAATCCAATCCAATATGAAAAATCGTAATGACTCAAATTGTTCTTTAACTTCCAAAAATTCCATTACTAGTTACCGGTGATACTCCAAGATGTGAACATGATGCTTATGCTAAATTGCACACACTAAAAAAGAAAGATAAAAATTATTGGAAGTTATCCAATTTTTAATATTGAAACCACTTATTTTGATATTGAAAGTTGAAACCAAAGTAAATAGTAGAAGATATTATGTTTTTCATGGAATAAATAAATAAGGTAAAAATCACTTATTGAAAATAAAAATATATAAGGTAAAAATCTCTTTTGAAAATGTAAATTTAAGGTAAAAAATCATCTTGAAAATAATATCACAATTAGCAAATTTTAATGTTTGTAAAAAATAAACCCAAATATTGGTTAAATAATTCAACTATTTTACCATTTGAATAACACAAATTCTTACTTGAAACAGTCTTTTGTAAAGACGACTTTCAAAAGTCCAGTCCGATTCTAAATATTATATTATAACTCTAAATATAAATTTGGGTTGGACTTTCGAGAGTAAAAGACGGTCTCTCAAGAGAGCACCTGTTTGTATAATGTTTATCGTCTTTATATATTTTCAACAAACTTTATTTTAATATTTTTTAATGTTCATAATTCTCATTTTTTTACACTACGTTTATTTTACATATTTTTAAATACTTATGCTCACCACTTTTTCTCGATTAAGTTCTTTATTGAATAAAACAATATTTTCACTATTTAAAAATTCAACTTTTTTCTAAGTCTCTTACATTCCATATATGCATATCAAATAAAAACAAATAAAAAAAATAAAATAATAATAAACTAAGAGTTTAAAAGGCCTTAATTAAAAGTAGTATTTTTATTTTGGTGAAAAAAAGGAAAATGACAGGCCAACTCAAAAAATAAAAAACCAAAACGTAAGATCCACCTAATCTCCCTGTCTTTCTACAAATCACTTGGACTAGATCTTAACAATCCAGATTCCACTCTTCAATGCTTTTTCTTACACTCTCTTTCATCACGTGCTCCTCACGTTCCAATTACCATCTCACGTGACACTCACGCTCCGTCTTTTAACATCTACAGTACTACTCAACAACTGACAGTACAGCGAAATTGAGGTATTATCCTCTGTTTCTCGAAGTCAACATGGTCAACGTGGTTGGTAAAAGAATATGAACCAATAGGAGAATGACACGTAAGAGAACAGGGTGGGATTCGGTGAGGATGAGTTGTAGAGGATTGGGAAATTAAAAAAGAAAAAAGAAAAAGGAAAAAGAATAATGTAGGTGTCGGGTTGGCTCTGAGGAGGTGAACAGGGAAGGGCCAGGTAGGTTTCTGCAACCTGTCCTTGGTTCTTTGTAATAAATATTTTCCCCTTCTGAAATACTTGCTATATTTAATTTTTTTACGCAATTCAATGTACTATTTTGTTTATTTATATGTCGAACCATACACATTTAAAAATTATAAAAAGTTTATATTATGAAAGTATGCGATTAAACGATTTAAACAAGATCCCACTTGACTATATTATTACTTACATATTAGTCGCAATATATAAAATAAGCTTAAACGATGAATAGTGCCAAAAACAAAATGTAGCAAGTATTTCGGAACGGAGGAACTATATTTACAATAATTTTTTTCTTTTTTTTATTGAGATCGTCTAATTATTTAAACAAATTATTTCCTAATCACTTTTGTGAAATTTAATTTTTACTTTTTGTATAGAAATTAAAACTATTAAAATATCAAAGTATACTACGTTCAGGCCAAATAACATACTTCTGACCATTTTAGGAGGAGGTCTTAGTAAATAACGATTATTTGTGAGATTAATAAATCAATCTTACGTGGTAGAATTAGATATGATGAGAGTTTTGTTAATTTTATTTATCTTTTTTGGCTTTATTATTTTAAAATTATTATTTTTGTTTTTTTTGGTGATTTACAAATTACAATTATTAATTAAGAATTGTTGCCATTTTAGTAGTCGCAATTTAAGGATAAGCGGTCGGAATTCTATAATTTAACTTGAATGTTTTAATTTTGAAATATTTGATGACAGTAATTCGCAAAAGGCAAAAGATAAACATTGATATCGTGATTCGCAGAGCCGCAGAAGTACTTGGCTAATTTGCAAATTATTATTAAAAATAAAAATAAGAATAAAATTAAAATTAAAATTAAAGCTTAAAATTCTACAAATAAAAATTACTAGAAAATGTATGGGAGTCGACTGAAATACCATTCAGTTTATTTCTCTTCTTCGCTGTCTCACAAAATTTCTCTCTCTACTGTAAGCCTAATTTACGAAAGGGAGGGAAGAAGAAGAAGCTGATTGAAGATTGAAGATGGAGAATCATGAAGCTGTTGTTAGAGGAGAGAAAGAAGAAGAAATATTAGGGTCTAGTTTGACTATGGAGAAAGTCAAGGCTGCTAAAAAGTTTATCGAGAATCATTATCGTGCTCAGAGGAAGAACATTCAAGAAAGAAAAGAGAGGTTTTCCGTTTTTAATTGATGATTTTTTTTTAATTTTTGTTTGTTTTCTGTCTTAATTTGCTACTAGTATGTATTTATTTCAAGCTAATTTGTTATTTTTAAAAATGTAATGTTTAGATCTCAGTTAATTGCTGATTGTTCATATTTTAGGTTTTTTAATGATGAATTGACTTTTTCAATTTTTTAAACTAAGATTAATTCAGTGATTTAGTTTGATAGATTAAAGTTGGACTTAATGATTTAGTTTGATTTGGTTGATTGAATTTGGATGAGATATTAGAAAATTGCGGAACTGTGTGTTTTGATAGTTTTGTTGGTTGAGTGATAATTAGGTGTTGATTGTTGGAGTTAGAGTGTTTTGGTTGTTTGAGGTACACATTAGTTTAGGGTTTGCGGTGGAGAACTGAAAAGAGTACGTAGGTGAAATGCTGAATTACTACATTGATACTCCAGTCATTGGACTTGATGAAGGTTGTGGCAGATAATTATCAAATTTTAATTATGTTTGTGAGATCTAAATTGAGTAATTGGTGGAGGTAGTGAGAGTTGTTGAAGAAGTGGATTTGCCTATAGTATATAATAATGTTAGAGATTTGAAGGATTTTGGCAGATTGGCTTTCAGGCCAGTTGTGAGATTGTGAAATGTTATTGGTTTGAGCTTTCAATCTGTAAGGGTACAAAGTTGAAGGAGATAGACTTGGAACTTGTTGGAGAGATGTAAAATTTGTGATTTTTATATCTGTAATGCTGTTTCCTTTCATGAATGGGGATTCACGCAATGTAATAAGTGTGGTGATTTGGGGCAGTTTTGTTTAGATCATCTACAGAACTTGTTGGAAGTTGGAACTAGTTTAGAAACTTACAAGGCAGGTAGTTGTCTTAGCATTACCATCGTCTCTTAATGTACCTCTTTGATATTTTGCTTCTCTCAAACCATTTAGATGGCATAAGCTGTGAATTCAAGGAGTGTGTCTCATTAATGTCTTGAAATTTGACATGAGAAATTTGTGCATATGGTGGCTTAATATTAGAATGAGATATGGTGGCTTATATTGGAATGAGATAGGTTTTACATGGCATTAAGGTCTTTTTTAAAGAATTGACTAGATGAATATAGATGTACAAAGAGCTTTTTATCTTAGCACACAGCTACACGCAATGTAGAGGTGAATGTGGATAGTATTTTTTTATAACATGTAATCTAATCCACTTAGAGTCTTCATAATTTTTGGAGGTGGCATTCGAGCCATAGGTTCGTTGATTTTGTCTTAGGTTTTGTGTGACATATTAGCATGTTTACTTAGGATTCATATATAATGCTTGTGTCATTTTCAAATTGGGTTAAATTGCACCTAGTTGCTCACTTCTAAATATAATTTTTAGTTGAGGAAGGGATGACTATGAAATTATATCTTCATGTTATATGTCCTTTTAGCTCGATGATCTTATTCTTCTTTTGGGGTCCCTTTGTTTTTTACACACTTATGGATATTCTATTCGACTCCTCTTGGATATTTCGCTTGTACGCATATTGAGGTTTAGGTTTCAATTAGCTAATAGTGTAACCTTTACCTTGCTCCTCGAAAATAAGTATCTTTTTTCTTGATAGTTTTTTTTTTCTTGAAAAGGAGAATATGGTGTTCTTTCTTTAACTTATTTTGCTTACTTTTGGAGAAGATTCATATATATTGTCTTACTATATCCTGCTACAATTTTTTCCATTAACTTCAAAATAATGTTGGTTCTCTTACATTATAGCTATTCTGCATTAGATAATTTTGCTTAATTGAAAAAGCCATTTGTGTTGTCCTATCATATTGTTGGCTAACCAATGTGGTGTCTGATATATTTGTAGTTAAATTGAGCTACTTCCAATTTAAGTATGGTTTTTCTTGGTAGTTATTAATGAATATAGTCCCTCATTCTTAATACATTTTGGATGTTTCTCCGTTCGTATTAATTTTTATGTATGATAACCCTTTTTCAATATCGAACATGCTAACCAGTTCTTGATCAATAATATTTATGCTCATTTGTTTAGTTTGTTGATGAGATGCATTACACTTATGGGTGTTCTCTCTTATATTTTATATTTTTTAGTGTAGAATGTTCTATTAAGTGGCTTAATTCCTTAATGTTGTAGACGGTGGATACTAGAAAGACAGTTAGCTTCTTCAGATGTACCCAAAGAAGAGCAAATGAACTTGATAAAAGATCTGGAGCGAAAAGAGACAGAGTATATGCGCCTGAAAAGGAATAGGATCTGTGTAAATGACTTTGAACTATTGACCATCATCGGTAGAGGAGCTTATGGTGAGGTGAGTGCTGATATCTTAATAATGCACTCCATGTATTATTCACTCTAATCTTGGTTGTTTTGGCAATCTAGATGTTAACCTGATTGCTTTTGGCATTTGTAAAAATTTGCATGTGAACATTGTAATTTGTCTAGCATATGTTACTTGTTCGTGCCGTGTGCCATACTTTAAATCCTATAGCCTTTCACATTTTTGCCCCTGTCCTTTCTTCCTAGCATAAAGAAGGTCAAAGTTAAAATTGAAGTTTTTGTATGTCATAAACCTTCTTTTAGGAAGGATGGTTCAACAATCATAATTCCAAAACCTTAATCCCAACATATGGGTCAAGAACTCGAGCTCTTGAATAAGAGATCAATTATCTGATACAAATATAGTTGTTGAATACTTCCTATTGCGCTTTTTGAAGCTTGTCGTGCCTCATGATTCAATAAGTTGAATAGTTATTTGATTGAAACCTTTTTCCTTTGCATACTTAGTGATGAGTATTATTTGTTATTTCTTATGTAAGTGTCTGTATTCTATATGGGTCATTGTGCTTGTGGAATAAGTGTGTTGTTACACTCCCTTCCCCACCTCAAATAAAAAAAATCAAGTATCTTTAAGTTATAATATTGGCAAGATATTGTTATATTCTATTAAAATTTTAATAGAACTTTTATATTGTGCTTGATTTTTGTTATTTTAGGAGAACAACCATTCATAGTTGTACAGTTTTTCCAAATTATTAATTTTCTGCCTCTTATGTGAATAATTATTTTCTTACCTCTTAAGTGTACAACTTTTGAACTTTTTAATCGGTTACATCTTGAGAAGTTCTCTCAAGTTATGAACTTTTAAAAACATTTTAGTTATACATTCTAATTAGTTTTCCTTTGTAGGTTCGATTGTGCCGGGAAAAGAAATCCGGGAATATATATGCCATGAAAAAACTGAAGAAATCTGAAATGCTTAGTCGAGGACAGGTAAAATCCTACATATTATGATTGTTGATGCAATTTAACTCAAACTTGTTAAGACTCCTTTGGTAGTTTCATGGTGCAACCCGTAGATCCCATCTCGGGTTGCGAAATGGACTGGTGATTTTCCACCTAAAAGGTACGTTTTGGATCACAAAACTTCACATATGCAACAACTAATGGCTGTATCAGTAGAAGAAAGAAAAAGAAAAAAAAAACTAGATTGATGGAACAAGTGAAAAGTTGCACTGCATATCAGAGAAAAATGAGCTAGTGATGTGAGAGAAAAATAACTCGAATGGTGTGAGTGACCACAAGTTTCAACAAGTTGATATTCTCATATTAATAGAAAATGTGTGATACAACTATTTGATTGATTACCACTTGCTAGTTGTGGTATACCACTATACTCTTACCACTTATGTCTGATGTTTGCTTGAGTACAAAGGGTGGTAGGTGTTGGTTAAGGGGACAAGCTACCGCCTATGTGGAAGTAGATGATGTGATATTGAGGATAGGGGTGTCAAACAGATCAAGTTGGGTCGTGTTCGGGTTCGGGTCATATATAAACAGGTCAGAAAATCCTTGACCCAAACCCAACCCATTTAGTGAATTGGGTCGAAAATCACAACCTTGACCCAACTTGCAACAGATCAGGTTGACCTGATTTCGATCCACTTTACCCGTTTATCATTTTTTTTGTTTTCGTTTTAAGTTTTTAACGTTGATTAAATCTAATTTTTTAGGGTCTAATTTTAATTTATGTTTTTTTTGTTGTTTATTTTGTTTTACTATGAAAAATAAGAAAATATGCAATGAACTAAGTTTAGCTTATATTTATTGATTTATCTTGAAATTAACACATTTAATTAAATGGGTTAAACAGGTTTTTTTCAGGTTTAAAAGTTTGACCTGAACCTAACCCATTTAATAAACAGATCAGGTCGGATCGACCCATTTAATTAATTGGGTCAAAAATCTAAACCCAAACCCACTTATTTCGGGTTAGGTTCAGGTCGGGTTAGCAGTTCGGGTCAACTTTTGCCAGCCCTAAGTGAGGATCTATTAATATATCCATGATCATTAATTCTCATCTTAGACCATTGATAAAACCTCATCCACTGCTTTAGGTCTGTTGTGATACACTTTTCAAAAAATTGAGGTCCTGCTCCATCTCCATTATTAAAATTTGTATTTGATATTTAACTTTACTAAGGGTCAATTGGAAACAATTCCTTTGTTAGTTTTATCATTAATAAGGGTAAGGTTACGTACAACTGACCCTCCTAAACCCCATCATAGGTGAGAGCCAATTAATGGCATTGGTGTAATGGAATGAAATTTAATATTTATCTTCCTTTCTTATCCTTTTAAAAATATGGAAAAAAGCTAGTGGTACTCATCGATTCGAAGCCACCTTATGAGCATTTACATTTCCGTTTTTATGCTACACACTCCGTATTTTGTTCCAGGAAACAATGGTGCAATCTGTATTGTTAAATTTTAGTTGTGAACAAATGCTGCTTCTGATGCATCGAAGGTTGGAGGCTGGTTCTTGTTGTGAATGTCAGTATATATTCGAACTTTTTAAATTTTCTAGTTTGACTTCTATTTCAGATTCTTCCATAAGTTATCAAAGTTCAGTCTCCAGTTTTAGACCACTAATGTCTCAAGCAGAGATCGGATGGCCTCTGTTTTTACTATTGGAATTTTTAAGTGTTAAGAATGACATTTGTTTTTTGTTTTTTTTTTTATAACTGAAGATATTAGAATCTTGGAACAGTTTACTGCTGTATGATACTGGACATTAGTGTGTACTAGACCAATCTCCCTTTCATCACTTTTAATTGTTTATACTTGGACTCTGGATCATGGAATGATAATCATTTTAATTTATTGGTATTAAGCTTTTCAAAGTTTGAGGATATTTCATTTTCCTATTCATGTATTTTTATATATATCCCTAAAAGATACTCATTTTCCATGAGAATGTTAGTTTTCTTTGCTTGCTATTTAATTTGGTTCCTTTCTTTGTGTGTAACATGTTGCTTATTGTTTTGTTGAATACTGATCACACATAGTGCAAATTCACATTTAATGACTGGAACAAAGTTAGTTTCATCTAAATATTTTCTTTTGTTCTAGGTGGAACATGTAAGAGCTGAAAGAAACTTGCTTGCAGAAGTTGACAGCCACTGCATTGTAAAACTTTATTACTCCTTCCAAGATGATGAATATTTGTACCTGATCATGGAATATCTTCCTGGTGGTGACATGATGACCCTTCTAATGAGGGAGGATATTTTAACTGAAAAGGTTGCAAAATTTTACATTGCACAGAGTGTTTTGGCAATAGAATCTATTCACAAACATAATTATATCCACAGGTTTGTACTTCATAATATTCTGAGTTCAAAATTAAATAATTCATCATCATGATCAATATATGGTGTTGATTTTTGTATATGCTTCTATATTGTGATTGGCTGATGAATGCATTATAATCAAACATGTGACTAGGGATATTAAACCAGACAACCTTCTTTTGGACAAAAATGGCCATATGAAACTTTCAGATTTTGGTCTGTGTAAACCTCTTGATTGTGCAACATTGTCTACCATTAAGGAAAATGAATCCATTGATGATGCTTCTAAGGAACCAATGGATATAGATGCTTCCCTTCCGGATGCTGGTAATAATGGCAGCTGGAGAAGTGCTCGTGAGCAACTTCAACACTGGCAAAGGAACAGGAGAAAGTTGGTAAGCAATGTGCTTTCTTTCATTAGGGACAATTTGACGGCAGTTGTCTTGAGGAGTTTGTTTGGTTTATGAATAATGAATATATTCGATCTTCTAGTCACCTTATATTTAAGGTCAAATGCAAGTGCCTCCAACTTCAATTTTTCCAAATCATTGTTGTTTAAGGCTTCCATAACCATCTAATTAAATTTTTCCAGAACTTGTTTTAGAACATATTTCTCCTCTAGAACAGATTTGTCTGAGCTTGTGGACAATACGCGTTTTACTCGAAAATATAACTGTAGTGTTCAGTATGCAGGATTGACTTTGACTCTCAAAGGTCCTTGAGCATGCTTTGGTTAGTAAGTTACTAAAATTGTGATGTATTGGATTCTAGAATTAATCTGCAGAGTGTCTTATTGCAAATGAAGTAATGTAATTAAATATTTTAATAGGGTCAAATCCTACATAAAGTTTCTCCCCTCTGCAAAACAGATGTTTGTGTTTATTGAAATTCAATGTTAGTTGAATTGGTTGCTCTGTTGTAGGCAAGAAAACCAGTTTTCAATTTAGTAATGTAATTGGTGATGTTGACAATGTTAAGGCAGAGTGTCAACTAATGCTTGTGTGAATTCGTGACTTTGAAAGATCTGAATTTACATTCTATTGTTACATGTTTAAGCATTATTGAGATTAAAAATAGTCTCTGCTCTGCATAGCAATTCAGTAACTTGTTTTTTTTATTAAATAGGCGTTTTCTACTGTTGGTACACCTGACTATATTGCTCCTGAAGTTTTACTGAAGAAAGGATATGGCATGGAGTGTGACTGGTATGCTTTATCAATTACTTGGCATATGTAGAATGATTAATTTAGTCAGCTTTCAGGCATTGCTCAAAACTACTGTATTCCTACTTCAATACGTATCCAAGTATCTATTTTGGCTATTTTGTATATGCCGGGTGTTATCCTAAAAGGGTGCTGGGAGTGTTGTACTTACATCCATGTTGGAGTGTCTAGTATTGACATGGGTACTTGAGGTGAAATTGAGGCGTCTAATCAATTGTTGAAATGACCCAAGCAACATAGGCTTGATCTACATTTAAGCTTCGCCTGCTATGGGACTTTATTGTTCTTGACTAATTTTAAGAATAGATTTCAATTGTTGAATCTTTTTGGAATCAAGGTATCTTGAAGATGCTACCATAACTAATTTAATTTTGAAATTAGATTGTTAAGTTCGTGATAGTTAGTACTTAGTCTGTGATAGTACTACTGCAGTTTTTAAATGGATTCCTTTTAGTCTCTTAGAATTCCTGATCAATCATGGGAAAGGTTGAAGTTTGGATCTTACTAAATGGAGGTTTTACCTTGCTAGTAATATCGATGTTGATTTCTGAGTGGTGGCTACCATATTTATTGTTTTTCATTTGTAACATGAGTGTAATTTATGAGGTTATATCCTATTATAACCAATTTCTGTATTTGAACATATGGTACCTATGACTTTGCTACATGACCAACTGCACACTTTGTTTTGATTAAAATGCTAGCCTTGTATTGTAAATTAGATAGAAAGATAAAATGTCTCAATTATATTATCCTCCGCTTCTTTTTAACAGCTACACTTCCCAGTTCCCACTTTTATAAAAGCTTTTTAAGAGAAGTGTAATTGTTTAAAATAAAGGATAGTATAATTATGTTATTACATTTTCATAACCATTTCCACCAGATAATACAAATAATCAAATGAGAGCTAAGAGGTTGTCTAAATACAATCTTTTGCGTTTTTAAGTAGTCATTAGGGTCCAAGATTTAATATATAGGGTGTATTCCAAAATGCAAATTATGCTACTTTGGAATGGGAAGCTAATATGAATTTGGGATTTCCAGACTTGTAGAAAGCCATAACAAGCTCGAATGCTTGGTTACTTTTCATTTGTGTAATTGTTAATGCACAAATGCAAAGCACAATCTACATAATTGAATGTCATAGCTAAACTTCCTGTTGACGTGATTGAATTATTTTTTGAAGCCTTTTTTTGTTTGGAAATTATCAAGATGTAACATATGGTGGTTCTACTGTTTCAATTCTGGCTATTGTTAAAAACATGAAGTGTTTTAATATGTTGCTTTTATTGCCAACCTGATATTGACGTGCAATGATACATAAGATAATAATTGTCATGATCAAGTTTGTTACCATACTTCTTGTTCTTGACCATTGCTGCAAAGTATACCTGTAAAATGTTTCAATGGGTCAGTTACTTCAGTTTGAAAAATTATCTTATTCAGATTGCTTTTGTTTTTGTTCTTCATGTTAATCTGCTTAGGTTCTGTGCAGGTGGTCATTGGGTGCGATTATGTACGAAATGCTAGTTGGTTATCCTCCTTTCTACTCCGATGATCCAATAACAACCTGCAGAAAGGTATTTAATTTGGATCATTTATTTTAGATGTGTTGGAACTTGGAAAATCAATGTTTCATTGCTGAATGTTGACTAGCCTGTATTTATTTTTCATATGCTGGATTCGTGAAGAATCCTTGATGCATGTGAAATGTTATAGGATGTTGCATTCATTTATGAACAAAATGTCGTTTAGTAAATTCATTGTCAGCTGGGGAATTATATGATTTAGACATATCATCTTTCTGTCTAATGCACTTTATGTGGATGTATATGTAGATTGTTCACTGGAGGCTCTATCTACAATTTCCAGATGACGTAAGGCTGACAGTTGAGGCAAAGGATCTCATTATCAGGCTGCTTTGTGACGTTGAGCATCGATTAGGCACTGGAGGGGCAGATCAAATCAAGGTGTGATATTGATTGTAGCATAGCCCACTTTCCTTTCTTTGATCTTTTACTTCGGCTAGTCTCTGACATTAAGCATTATCAGGCACATCCTTGGTTTAAAGATATTGAGTGGGATAAGTTGTATGAGATGGAGGCAGCTTACAAGCCACAAGTTAATGGGGAATTGGATACTCAAAACTTCATGAAATTTGATGAGGTACGCAAAGAATTTGATTCAATCATTATCCTTGCATTAGTTTGTAAAGATCTTGTGCTTTTGATATAGTAGAAATTTTTTGTCTAGGTCTCCCTACATTAAATTTCTTGCATAAGAAATCTAATAAAAGTATAGGGAAATTCCACGTGGTAATTCTGAATTTTCGACTTTTCCACGTGGTACACTTTTTTTAATCCGCATGGTGACCCGAGCTTTCAACTTTTCCTTGTAATAGACAAAAGGTCAAGTTCTTTGTTAAATTAAGTACTCATTTCAAACAAATTTTCAAATATATGTCCATAAGGTTGATCCGTCGTAACGTCTGTTTTTAAGGAAAAAAAGTTGTCATGATGTTTAATAATAACGTGAATTTAACAAAAACCTTAACCTTTTGCCTATCAAGTGAAAAAGTTAAAAAATTTGGGGTCATGACGCAAATTATAAAAAACGTTTGTCTACCACGTGGAAAAGCCAAAAACTTAGGGTTACTATACGGGATTTCCTAGAAATATATTATATAAAAACAATAATGTATATATGTATGCATGTATGTATGTGTTTATGTATACATATCCTATATAACTCGGACACAACACATGTGGCTCTCATGCATTCTCGTGTCAACATTACATGACACGAACATTGACAAGTGTCGGACTTGGTTATGTGCAAAAGGGCACGACTACCTTATTATCTTTATCTTTAACCTTACTTTTAATGTAAGAATGAGAAATATCACTTGCTATCTTTAAGCTTTGTTCTTGTCAAACTTCAAAGTAACACGACAATAACTACAATGAAATTGCATTTCAGGGTTTAAAGAAACAGAACTGTAAACTCTATGAAAATTTTATTTCTATTATTTGTATTTTAAATAAATATCACTTGCTGTATGCATGCACAAATTTCGGAGAGTTTCCTTATGTCCCAAAAATTTAGGCATTGATGTGCCCTGCTCTGTGCTACGTGCTGACACCAACAGTGGGATTTTTGCCCGAGACTCCTGAGTAACATAGACGTAATATTTGTAAATTAAAATGGCAATTGCTATGAGTTAACTTTGAAATTTAAGTGTTATTGAAACCATAACTATGTATCGTATTAAACCACGTTGATAAATTCTATGGTTTAGCTTTGGGTGTACCTGCCTCTTGTTGGGTTTATTCAAGCTGACAAGTCCAGCATGGTCATCCAAGGGTTCGAGGACGTGTTTGGGTTTGAGCTAGTGCTTGTATGTTATAAGCAAAGGGAAAAGAACTGAAGAACTAGAAAAGAAACTTAGAGGCTGTCCAACGAGGGGGAGCCAGAGGAGGGGGCAAAGGGCTGTATGCCTATACTCCACGCAAAGGTTGCCCAGAGAGGGGAGTGAGAAGTTTTTTTAATTTTTATTTTCTCTGGGAAGGGGTGTTTTCATACCCTATAAATAAGGGGTTTGAAATATCATGTTGGGAGAATTAAAATACCTAGAGTGATTGTACGTATTACTAAAAGTTGCTCAAGTTTAGTAACAGTGAAGTGGTTTTCCCCAAGTGCATGATTGGATTTTTTCATGTGAATACTTTGTCGCTTGCTATTGAGTTTTGCACCTTTGATTGTTGATTGTTTATCATTGTGTTTCACGCTTCTGAATGCACTCTTAAGCAAGATAAAATTTCTTTCTTAGGCTGAAAAGGTTTCATTGTTAATTTTTACCCTTGATGCATTCACCTCTTGTTTTCAGATGAATGCTGCTACACCATCGAGATCTGGATCAGGGCCCTCAAGAAAGGTATTTTATCAATTGGCAATCTTATGTCATCCTTTCTCACTGTAATAATGATAACATAAAAGGTGGAGCGTTTTGTTCGTAATATATTTTCCTTATGATATTATTTAGTTTTTGACTTTTGAGAAAAACGTGGTAATAACCGCTTAAGGGTAACAGGCATGGGAATGCGGTAATGGAAGTAATGCGGTTGTGTACAGCTAAATTCGGTTGAAACCATGAGATTTTCTGAAATTATCCTAAAACACATTTTTTTTACACCTTGACAACGCAGGTTATATTGATACGTTATACTTGAAAATCCTTACAGCGCGGCCGATACGTTGACGCTTTGTGCATAAATTTGCGCATCATTGCAAGTTGAAGCAAGTAGGTTCTGTTGCATCTACAAGACTTGCGAAAAAAAATTCCCTAAGAAACATTAATGAAAGAAAGACAAATAAAATATAGTACCTAGCGTCTTTCAAGACTTGGGCAGAAGCTCCTTCATATTTACTTTTATAACTCCGCAATGACCATTCGTGCCAAAAACGACTTTCCATATACTCTATTTTACTTTGACTTAGTTTAAACCCTTTTGGTTTTAACGCCTCATCTTTTTGACCCGTTCTCTAGTTTTGTTCACTGATACAATGTCAATAACAAGCAATATGCAACATGAAACATCTTATTCATTAGGTCTTGTTATCCATGCTGCAAACGCAAATTACTCAAAGCAAAATCTTGATTTATACCAATTGTGGTATACCGTTTTATCCATTACTCACGAAACTACCTCCCTTGGTATTTTGCCAGATACTTTCTCCAAATTAATAAAAAAATATGCAACTCTTTTATTCACCCTATAGTGCACTATTTATTTTTGCGTCAGATGGGTAGTACTCAAGGTTATCCTGGCATAAAACCAAATTAGTGTTTGAAAATGCTCGTACCTATTCTCAAATGGTGTTCAGTTATCTTTTCCTTGTTTTAGGTTCCACCATTTATTCTTTCTTGTCCTTGGATATTATTCTTGCGTGGCTTGATTACATGTGAAAAATGAAGACAAGGACTTTGTACTTTTTTTTGTATTCTGGGAAGGAACGAAAAAAATTGCATTTGTTGGGAATTGCATCTCTAAACATCCACATCAATGAGCAGTCTTTGGCCTCCCCAAACTTCGCTCCTCTTGCTCTCCTTCCACCTCATTCTCTTTCCGTTTGCATCACTTTCCTTCTACTTTGCAACTTCATCTTTATTCAGTTGACATTACCCTCCTGTTATCTCATCTCCTTTATGCATACCCCACTCTGTATTTTCTATTACCCACCTTTATTTAAAAATTTGATGCCCACAAGTTCCATGTGTTATTATGTGCTAGCTTTTTCACTCCCAACATATAGAGGAGCTTAAGGAACTTCTTTCATTGGAGGGTTGGCTCAAATCATGAGAAAGTTTGTTGGGACTTTGGGGAGGTTGGCTCAGCCCCACATCCAATTGATCAATAATAACTTATGCCCACTTCTATGTTGTGCCCAGTAATTGTGTTTTCTTCCTCTATTATGATTTTACATAGTGCTAATATTACTTTGTTTGTATATTCTCGAACTCTATGGCAGATGCTTATGACGTCAAAAGATCTAAGTTTTGTTGGCTATACATACAAGAACTTTGATGCGGTCAAAGGGCTACATCCTTCTATTGGTATATTCATTTTCACCGGAATCTTGTGCTCCCATACTTAATATCTATGTGTCTTCACTTGATGTTTCACGTGGTTTTTGATGATTAAAAGAAAATATTCATTTAGAAGTTTGAATGCCCATGTACAAGCTATCCTAATGAAAGCAGGGACAGGAAATGGATAACTTAGACAACACAAGGCTTATGCAATGAGAAATGAGTTATGCAAATAATATTGTTAAATATCAACCTTTGCTTCTGCAAAGAAATTTCTGTTTCCCCTCCCCCCTTCTTAAAAGGCCTTTTAGAAGCAAGAGTCGCTGTTGCTCCTATAGAAAGAGATCTAGATGCGAGATAAGTAATCAAATTTTGAACTATGCCCATTTCTCCCTGTACACACCTTTAGTGGCGCTTATGAGGGGGCTTACGGAGGATGAGGAATGTGAGGCTGTGCAAAGCATAACCTTATAGAAATTTTGTGCAAAGATTTATAAAATCCAACGGTTCATCTCTGATTTTAAACTATGCCAATTATTACTCTGCTTTGTTTCCTGACTCCTTGTCCTGTATCACTGCATAGTACAACTTTATATAGCAATTTTTATATTTCAAATAATCATAATGGGGATTCAATTTTTCTCTTTATGGTGGATATTAGCCTTTTTATATGGAAAAGGCCCGTATCAATAATCTGATTTTACACATAGACGATTCCTCAACATCTTGTTCATTCACAACAAAAAAATTTCTGTGTCGGTAAAAAAAGGTTTTTTTGGAGAGATACTATTTCACCAATTGAGTCCTCTGTGGGGATATTCTGTTTAGTTGTGAGTTGTTATGCAAGGGTTATGACATTTTTCCGACATTTTTGGCATTGCAGATCGGAAGGGGAGCACATCACCGAAACGTCCGTCTCTAGATTCGATGTTCAGTAATAATTCTACATCTTGATAACCTCATACATTCAAACTCAACTTCACTGCATTATTTTGTTTCAAATACTTGATTTAATTCATCACAACTTATGCAGGTGAAAATGGAATGGAGTATTCAGCAAAGCACTCTGATGAAATGGATATACAGATGCTTTCGACAACTGACGCTTGTATGTCCCCTTGAAGAATAATTGAAAAAAGACGTTGCAATCTTTTGGAGTTTGTGGCGTGAACATGAAATACGGGGCTTTATCGATGCGATGCTTTATATGGTTTAATTTACGAGGCATCTGCAGCTCCATCATCCTTAAGATTTAAGTGTACAGCATTGAGAAACTCAGGTAGAGCCCAATCCAGGATAGATTTGGCTGAACTGGACCTAATTATTAGAAGGGGTTTGTGTATTAGACTTTTGTCCCCGTTTTTCTTCTCTTTTTTCCGAAACCTCCTATTGTCGTTTTGTTTTATTTTCTAATTTCCTGTCATCTTTTGGCTAGTTAATTAGAAATTCATATATGTAGAATTTCGTCCTGGCTGCCCAGGTTGGCTAGTGTAGGGATTAGTGAAATGCCTTCTCTAGTGGCAGTTTCTGGTCGCTGTTTTGAACTGTGTGGGGACTCAAAATATTCCTTATAATATTTGTAACCAAATTATAAAGATTTAAAATGGAACTTGGAAGTATGAATTAGTTCCAGTTTTACCTGATGTGTATTGCAAGAAATCCGACTATTGTGTATTTGCGTTGATGGCTATACTATATGTATAAAAACTGAGCCCTTTTGGTCATTGGCTCATAGTTTAAAGTAACTTCAAATATAATATTATAATCCCAGTGTAAAATTAAATAAATAATGATATAAAATATTAAATATTTATAAATATGGGTTGTGCAACTATTTTTTGTGAGATTTGACATTAAAAATCAATATTATTAAATTTTTATTTTAACTTATTTACTAGCATAAACGGATGCTGTAAATTTTTTCTTGCCTTATTAGTATAATGTATTTTTGCCTTATTAGTATAATGTAGAATAAAGAAATCTATTCAATGTATTGTCAATATAAATTACCAATATGGTCATTCCATGAGTCAAGCTAATGTTAGAACGCCACATTAAATTTTTCCGTCGTTTAAGTTTATTGTATGTTATGATATGATGATTTGGGTGAAAGATAAATATGAGAGTAGCAAAGACATGTGAGGGAGGTTAGGTAATAAAATGGGTTTACTAAAAATAAATAAAGAAAAGTTGTTTAACCGGTAAATGGTAAAGAAGAATGCTAATGGGAAAATGACATCAAACATCATATTATTCATGGTTAATCTAAAGTTCGTATTATTGTAGGAAAATCAATGAAAGGTCGTATTATTCAGGGTAATTTTTCCATTCTTAAATGAGACGGTCTCACGGTGAGACCATTTTTATAAGGCCGGCCTAATATATATATTTTTGTCTTAAAATGATTACTTATAACGTTATAGTGATTACTTATAATTTTAATATAATTAATTTTTATAGTCTTAGAATAATTACTTATAACCTTGAAACGATTACTCCCTCCGTCCTCTTTAATTTGCATCAAAAAGAAAGAGGTTAGTTTTTAAGTATGTGGTAATAAAGCACGTCTCATAGTAAAATCGTTCTGATACAAGTATTTGTGGTTTTTTATCCCTGCTGGCCATGTGATGGTGCTGGGCTTGGGCAGTGGGCACCATTGAGGCGTTTGCTTTGCATACTTGTATCAATTCTGCTAGGTAAAGGTAAAGGGTCTTCCCGGTATCCTGCACAAGGCAGGGTTCGAATGGGGGTTTTCATTTTCTTGAAAGATGCGGATAAATCATACTCGTACCCCCAAGGAGGGAGTAAAGAGCGATGCACGCAGTGAAGAAACCCCCAATTGATACCTGCGCCCAGTAGGAGTCGAACCTCAAACAATCTGCTCCACATTCAGATGTGCTATCCATTGAGCCACAAGCGCTTTCGATGAGAATTGCAATTTCTCAAGTGATCAATTTATCACCTCATTTATATATATTTTTCTCTTTTTTCTTTATTTTTCATGAGCTCCTCTTTTGGGCTACACATTCACTCTTTTCATTGACTAAATTTTCTCTTATTCAAACCTCAAATTTGGACCAAAAAAACATTTATTTTGAAAATTACTTTGATCTCACGCTTATTGATTTTTTTAACCAAAAATTCTCATTTATAAAATTTTTCAAATCAATATTCCTTCGCTTCTGGATCCAACAACTATATATCTACGCCAAAAGTTATAAAATTAGACAATAATCAATACACTATTAGAGTCATGAAATTTTTGCAGAAATGTGACCAAATAAGTCATACTACCCATGAATCAATCTAAAGGAGCTTATAAGAATTAAGAAAACCAATAAGTAGGGATGGGCATGGCCTTGAACCTTAAGGGTCTAGACCCGATTCGACTCTAATTTTTAGGGTCTGGGTCCACTTATTTTTGGATCTTATGGATCCGGGTTGGATCTGGGTCCATGACCTTAGAGTCCGACCCAGATTCGACCTATAGACCCATTTACATTTAAAAATTTTTTTTATATTAATTATCATGTGTATTTAATTGTTTGATTGAAATTTTGTTTTATTTCTAAACATTACTCCTTCTGTTCTTTTATGTTTGTCCACCTTACTATAACGGGTAGTTTCAGATGTTTGTCCACTTTAGAATACTTTCCATTTTTGGAAATCATTTTTCCCAAATATACTCTCATAATTCCTCCCATTTTCCCCAAATAACTTTCTCTACATTAATGACAATGATAATTTCCTTTTTTATCTTTAATTTAAATGTTTTTCTTTCTCATGATACCAATACAATCATTACTTCACATTACTATTTAATTAAAATAATACTCACTTACTATACAGATTCTAGCTTTCTTAATATGTGTGAAAACCCCATATTGGACAATCTTTTAAGAATAGATGAAGTACATAATTTTGAACTTTCGGTTCAAGTAATTTAAAATGTGGTCATTGTATCTATACTTGAAATAGTAAAGGCCTGATAAATATTTTGTTATAAGAACTTGAATGTTGGAAAAATTCATATATTTATTCGCTCAATAAATATAAAGTATTAAAAGATACTTGTTAGTCGAAAATGTATAAATAATTTTATGCGAATGGTCGAAATTGTACTACATAATACTCCCTCCGGTCCAGTTTAGATGTCCCATTTGACTGGGCACGGAGATTAAGATAGTGGTGGGGTCCATGTAAAAGGTGGTAGTTGGGTATTTTAATTGATTAAATTAATTGTAAAGGTGGTAGTTGGATATTGGGAATTGAAAAAGTGGGGGTATTTAGGTAAAAAAAGGATATCCAAAAAAGGAAATGGGACAAGTAAAGAGGAATTGCCAAAAAAGGAAATGGAACAAATAAACTGAACCGGAGGGAGTATATTTTTAATAAATTTCCAGGAAAAGAATAAAATTATTATGGACCCAGATCTAGACCTAGACTCTAGACCCACCAGACTCTAAGGGTCTGGGTAAGGGTCTAGTTTGGGTCCAAAATATTCAGACCCTGCAAATCTGAATCCGGGTCTAAATCTAGTAAAAAAAATTAGGATATGAATCTAAGTCTAGTTGAACCCCGATCCAGATTCAATCCATGTCCATTCCAATAATTGAAAATAAATGCTCTTAATCTGCTTTGTAGATTTGGTATGACCAATCTTTTAAGTGAAAAATAAATCTTATTTTAAGTTGTAGAAGACTAGAAGTATATTGAGATTGATTAAGAGCATTGTTGTCTCTTCCTAGTTCCACTCCTAGTGAGTAGACTAGTGATTAATCAATAATAATGGTCCAAAAACACTCACATTTTGTAGCTTTGTAATTATTATTGTGCATTATTTTTTATTATGATCTTTTGTCTTTTATTTTACATTATTTTTATTTTTAAAAACTTTTCATTTATTTCATTAATTTTCATCTGTACATTCTAATTATCTTTAGTTATATTTATATTATTTATTTTCTCTTTTCATTTATAATTAAATATTTATATTTTTCTAAAAAAACAAGTCATTTTCTCTTACCTAATAAATTAATCATGCTTTGTGCATTCATGCTCATCTACTAGTACTTTTCTTCACAATGTCCCCTCAATTTCTACACCCACCAATAACAATAATAATAAAAATAAAAACAATGATAATATCCTCTCAAAATTCAATGCTAGGAGTAACATCTCCCCAATCAAACTCTTCTCTATACTTTCTATCCCTCCTTCTCAAATGCGCCTCCCTCATTTCCACCGGAAATCTCCAAGCCGCCGGCGATCTCTTACCGGAAATCTTCGAATTCTCTTCCCCTTTCGGTTCTCCGGCTGATCGTGTTGCTGCTTACTTTGCTCATGCTCTTCGCTCTAAAATCCTCTTTTATTTTCTCTCTCCGCCGTCTAACCCTATTAGAAACTTAACACTCTCTTCACAACTCAAAAACTTTCATTCTGGTCTTCAATCATATAATTCTCTTACACCTTTTGTTAAATTCTCTCATTTTACTGCTAATCAAGCTATTTTTGAAGCAATCAATGGTCATGATCATGTTCATGTTATTGATTTAGATATTATGCAAGGTCTTCAATGGCCTGGATTGTTCCATATCTTAGCTTCTCGTCCAAGGAAACTTGGATCGGTTCGTGTTACTGGATTCGGACCTTCATCTGAGTTACTGAACCAAACCGGTTATCGACTCGCTGAGTTTGCGGCCTCGTTAGGTTTGCCATTTCAATTCAATGCATTGGAAGGTAAAATTGGGGAAATGTCCGCGTCGGAATTGAGTCGACTCGGTGTTAAATCAGGTGAGATGACGGTGGTGCATTGTATGAATCATTGTTTGTATGATATCAGTGGTTCCATTTCGGGAACGTTGAAAGTATTGAGTGCGGTGAGGCCTAAGTTAGTTACTATAGTCGAGCAAGATTTAGAGGCATGTCAAACGACGTCGTTTTTAGAGAGATTTGTGGAAGCTTTACATTATTACTCTGCATTGTTTGATGCTTTAGGGGAAGGATTGGGTAAGGAGAGTGTGCAGCGGCATATGGTGGAGCAGCAGCTTTTTGGAACTGAGATTAGAAATATTTTGGCGTTTGATGAGAGAATCAACGGTGGTGATGATAGATTATGCCAATGGGCCCATGAACTAGTTCGGGTTGGGTTTGAACCATTTTCATTATCGGGTAGCCCAGCAGCCCAAGCTAATTTGTTATTAGGAATGTTTCCTTGGAAAGGCTATACATTGATGGAAGAAAATGGGTGTTTAAGGTTAGGATGGAAAGATTTGCCTTTGCTTACTGCTACTGCTTGGCAACCTTGTGAAATAGGTAATTAGCCCTGCTCATATGGTCATTTCGGTTGGGTTGGGTTGGGTTGGGTCAGGTTGGGTGATGTCAGATTGAGTTATTATTGTAGATGGCATTTCTAAAAATGGAAATGTAGCAAATGAATTGGATAACTAAAAAAATATAGCAAAATTAAAAAATATTGTTTGTAAATAATGTAATATATTGAAGAATAAATGTTACGATTCTTGTAATATGCTACTATTGTTTACTTGTGTTTTAAAAGGAGGAAAGGGAAACCAGTGGATGGATGATTAATGTGAATTATTGGAATGAAAGAATAAATACTTTTTTCGTCACACTCTGTGTATTATTTATCATTTTAAGTTGTTTAACTTATTTTTTTTCATTTTTATATTTGAATTGGATTCATTATTTTTTTCTTGTTAATATATATATAGTAATTTATTTTAAATTTTATCTGTATAATTTAATTTATATTTTTATTTTATTACTAAATATCTATTTTTTTCTTTAAAGAAATATATTTTCTTCCTACTATATATTTCCTCTGTCCTGTTTTACTTGCTATAAATGCATGGGCACACATATTAAGGAAGTACTGTGCAGTTATTCGGAGCATGTGGGGGTTTCTTTTTAGGGATTTTTTTAATATTATTTGATGAAAAATGAAAAAGAAAATAAGTTTTTTAGATGATTGAGAATATTTTAAAGATTAAATAATAGTAGGTATAAAAGTTAACGAGGTATAGAGTAGGATAAAAATAAAAGTATGTGAAACTTTAAATGATTAATTTTTTACTAAAAATAAAAATAAAAATATAATAAGTAAGATGAAACTTTCAAAAATAAAAAATTTAGGAGTATTATGGGAAGAATCTAGTAGAGTAGTACATAAAGATGATTGGAAAGGCTGAAATAAGTGAAGAAAAGGTGAGGGTAACAAGGCAGGACTGTATGAGATTTAGTGTATGATTATTTGTTTGTACTACCAATGTTATAAAGTTGTGTTAAAAAGGTTCAACACTTTATAAGCCCAATTATTACTTTCGTTTCTCATCCATGCTCTCTTATTTGTTTCTTTTTTAATAAAATGTGTCAATGTGTGAATATTACCTTTTTTTTCTTTTAGTTTTGTGGTCACTCTTATATAATATTATTATTCAAACATTAAGAAATTATGACAATTAAATTCTGTGATATGATTAGACCACTCCCAATGGTGTGGAAATTTATTGTGAGATTTTATACACCATTAGTGAATAAGTGTAAAAAAACCTTGCAAATGTTTGTAAAAAAAGAAAAACTCAATAAGAGGAAACTTTCAACAACCCCAAACAAATGTCAGTTTGACACTTGTCCTAAATTTTTTTTTAAATAGGTTTTTTATTTTATACATATATCCAGGGGCGGATCTATGCCCTGGGAGAAATTTTTTTGATTTTTTTTGTTTAAATCTTAATCTTAACCTTTATGTTTAAAATTTTGATTATTTTTAGGTGTTTTCACTCTTAATTTTATTTTTTATGTTAAAATCTTTAATCATAATATTAAATTCTTAATCTTGTTGTTTTAATCTTTATTATTAATCTTGATTCTTGTTGCATATAAGTATTTTTTTATATCTGATAACACACCAAGTACATAGATTCACAAAAGAGAATGAATTCTTTAAAAGTTAGAAGTGGAAGTTGCATATTATGTTTTTAGGTATTTGGTTAGAGTCTCACGTGAATTACCGTGAAGATATAATGCAAATCTAAAGTCTCGAGTCTTGGTTAATTCATTTTATGAATGTTATGTTTTAGGTGAAGTCAAGATTTAGGTTGACTGAATAACAAAAGACCATGGTTGACTTTTTCAATTGATCAATATGAATCTCAATTGGTTGGTTGACTACCCTCCCAGCTGGCCAGCTCCCTCTTCTCTATTTGTTGGGAATTGCTTGCTATCAAACCTTTTTCCTGGTTTAAGTGATTGTTTCACAAAGATACAATATGCTGCTCACATTAGCTAATTTCATACATTCGTTGGTGCCCCAGGGAACTCTAAACCTTAGATCTGCCACTGCATATATCAAAAGATAAATATAAATATATCAATATTCATAAAATTTTATGCTTGATAATTAGACACCCATTTTGCTATATTTTAACGTACTTTAAAAAAATTATTTTTTAAAATTCTATATAAATTAGTATTTTGGAAGTGGTGAGAAATTTTCTCTTGTGTTTTCATTGATGGGATAACTTTTCTATGTAAAACATTTCCACACAAAATATATGATGTGGATGAGAAGGAAAGTGTAGTGAGATATTGGTGAGGAAATTTTTTTCCCTCACCAATGAGAGTGCTCTTAGAAGTGATAGAAAAAAAGAGAATAAAGATGCGCGGGAAAAAATGAAGAAAGTGATGAATACACTACAGAAAGTAAAAATATTGCAAAGTAAAAAAATACGAATTAAAATAAAAAGATTGGCAAAGTGGCTTGTGAAATACCGTTGTGGGATTACTTCTGAAGGTGGTTACTTGTTTGCCCATGATGGTGCTGTGATGACCACTAATCATTTCATGAGGATCGAACCTAACCCCGCCTACAATTAGGAGCAATATTGTTGGAGATATACTAAATGCTCGATTGTAAAAGGTCACCATAAATAAGAGACCTCAAATTTGATTGCGAGAAATAATATACAAAAAATTTTAGAAGAATCCCTACAAGAGGGAGGGGCAGAACTAATATTCTTGTGGATGATGACAATCAAACTTCTATCACAATTTACAAGAGTGGAAGGAAAATCATCAATGATCGCCCAAATCGTGATTCTCACCAAATCATTTTGAGTCATGTTCTAAAAATATATGTATGGGTTATGGGGTGACTTATGCTCACCAAATATTTAGGAATTAATCAAACAAATTAATGAAGTTGTTACTATTGTTATAAAAAGGCCCCAAGCATGCACTTGGGAATTATTGAGGGAGAATCCTCGTACAATTGTCCTTTATACTCATTGGTTGGTTTAAAGCCTTGAAAAGCTAGACATGCATCAGTCATAGCACATATGCAAAAGCATTGAAGGAAGTATTGAGGACCATAGGGATAACTTGCACAAAATCAACTATCACAAATTCTTACTTGAGACCATCTTTTGTAAAGACTGCTCTTAAAAATCCAGTCCAATTCTAAATATATATTGTTACAACTCTAAAAAAAGATTTGGGCTTGACTTTTGAGAGTCGTCTTTACAAAAGACGGTCTCTCAAGAGAGCAACCGATCAACTATAGGCTTCCATCAAACATGTGCTCCAACGAGCACATGCCATCAAATACCTCAAGTCACGTTTCTTGCTTGATGATGCCTCAAACATGTTTCTCTGTAAATACACTAGTCCTTGGTGACTTAGTATGCCAAAAGTCTCATTGTAAAACCCTCCTTATTGCTTAGTCTATTCCACTCATTTGCTCTTCTCTTCTCTTGCTCATCTAACTACCATTGTAATTCCTTTAAGAATATACTTTGTCCTTTTAAACACATTATTAATACCATCCTAGTTAGATATGGTGAATGTAGCCGGGGCCGGCCCTGAATTTTCGGGGGCCCGGGGCGAAATATATTTTGTCGGGCCCTAATTATATAAAAAAAATTTAATTTCACGAAAGGAAAAGGTATATGAATTAATATAGAATAGATAATATAAAATCAAATAAAAATATTCCTACGAGCATTTTTCGATGTAAAATCACTAATAACAGTGTCTAAATCAAGAGACTTAGTCATATTTTTCTCAATGCACAGCATAGCAAGACCATTCAAGCGTTCTTGTGAAATTGACGATTTTAAGTAATTTTTTAATATCTTCAACGTTTTGGCATCATCTTATTAATTCTGAATAAATTAAAAAATTATATTAGAGACTCCTCTTAAAACTATTACTCTTACTAAAATTGTAATGATATGACATCAATGGAGACCTATAACTTCAAAAATTTTAACAAAATAACACAATATTACTAAGATAACACACAAAATTATAAATTATAATCCTCTTTCACTTTTTAAAAGAGAATACATGTAATTCATTGAATTGTGACAATAAAGAAAATTAAAAAAAATATCCTAACCTTAACCGTATGTATTTTTTTTATGTATTTCATGTATTTTTTTAGTTTTATTGTAATTTTTATAGTAAATATGGGGCCTCTATTTTAAGGGTTTTCTAACTTTTGGGAGTGGGCCCTGGGCGCAGGCCCACTTCGCCCCCTCACTAGGCCGGCCTTGAATGTAGCCCTAATTTAGTAAACATCTTAAATTTTGTGTCTTTATTTACTTTGTTTACATTCATTATTAGGCCGTGACAATTCGTCGCATAATCTCACTGTGGCCCACTCGTGTGGACACGGAAAACCCGTGGGCTTGAGCTCACAAACCCACGGGTCAAGAGCGTTGGCTTGCACATACACTTGGTGAGTTTCATTATTTTCCGAAACCATATGGTAGTAGGAAGAGTATCTCACCAATTATATATGCAAGTCAACAACCCATTATTTTGTCGATGTGGGATCTTGTCTCACATGTGAAGTATTTCCAACATTCATCACATGCTTGCATGTTTGTTTCTTAATTTCTTTCGCACTATAAATATTCATCTAAACTCCATGTTTTGATCTCCGGGTAAAAACCTCTCATTCTAATATAAAATTCTACTACCATTGCAAACTTGTAAAGTGCAACTCAACAAGGATTTGAAGAGAAGAAAAAGAACAAACTTATGAACTTATTATCACAAATACAAATATATTCTTAGTTTACAACCAAAAAATAAAAATATAAAGATTTTCAGGTAGATCACCAAACAACAAGCAAGTGCTAATTACATAACCCAAAAAGAAGCTTTTTGGTGGACACAAAAATAAAAACTTAATTGCCACCAAAGCTATTTATAATTTAAAGACGATACCAAAATATATGCATTCAATCAATCATGAACCTCAACCAAAGAGGAAAGGTAAGATTGCAAAAAGAATTGGGATCTTAGTATCTTTTTCCAAGGATGACACCAATGAGAATGGATACTAATGCTACTCCCATAATAAATTTGAAGTTGATGGTTGAAGCGGCTTCAGTTGTTGTAGTTTGAGCCATTGATGATGACGATGATGATGTTTGTGCAGACGATTTTTCTAGTTTCTTGCTCTTCCGCTTTACTGGACTAGTAATCGTCGATCCAATATCTCGAGACCTTACCTCCGTTTCACCCTCAGATGTACCAATATTGCTTTCATCAGCCTAATACATAGATCACATAACCACTTAGATCGTGTGCATAATATTATTATTTATTACAAGTCAACAACAACATTTCATAACCTAATGATATTAAGTGACTACGATCTAGTGGGGCCAATTTTACTATTTACAAGTGTTAATGGTAAAGGCATGTAGTAGGTGTTGCTTAATACATCAAATATCCACTTTTGCACAAATTTTCTTACAATCTAATCCATCAACTTGGTGAAACCAATCATGATATACTCCTTCCAACTAAGTGGTTGTTTCACTTTCAATATTAAGATCTTTGGTTGCACTTGGTGCTTTTTGAAAAAAAAATTGTTGGTATTGTAATTAATCTTGTAATATCCTACATGACCGTTACACTTAACACGAAAGAGCAGAGGGCGTTTTATTCGCGGCTCTGTAGCAAGAGCACCAGGGGTGACGACTAAATTTTTTTAATATATTTAAATTTTTAAATTATATATCAAAATAAAAACTATACAAGTTTTACCAAGTATATCAACACATGCCAGTCAACATCTAATCCATGGCATAATTTTCAATTAAGTAGTGAGCATTCATTGTCAAACCCCACCTTAGATAGGAATCACTCATTTGAGTAATGAAATGAATAGCCATTAATGATTATTTATTTTTTATAATTGAATTCAGATTATTGGTTACCGGGTTTTATTTGATATTTATATTATTTTCAGCAACAATCATTTATTTCAGGTGTGGTATTATTAATTATATTCATGAGTAACTAAGGTTGTTTGAGCAAATAGGTTTTTTGTCTATTCGAGAAAAAGAAATTGTACTTAATCAACTTTCACTAAAAAGATGGGACATGCACTTTTGTGTCTAAAGAGCTCATTTTTAAACATTTGCTTTGGGCCCCTAATTACTAAATACACTATTATAGGCCCCTGGCTATCAAATATTAACGTCATTTTTCTAATTTTTTTAGATGAGCCCGGGGCACAGGCTCTTGTACATCCTTGTAGGACGGGCCAGCCCTGATATTCAAGTTTTCAAAGCAACGTATGCACAGCATATTATTAGTGTTTCCATAGGTTTGATTTAAGAAATAACGGATAACCCAAGTTTCAAATTTCAATAAAAAGAAAAAAATACCTTCTGTTTGGATTCTGCTTTTGAAAGTTTTTGCTCAAGTTCCTCAATTTTCTTTCCTAAAAGCACAACTTCTTTGCTTTTGGAATCAAGTTCTACAGATAAATTACTCCTAGCAGCTTCTAGTTCAGACACCTTTGCAGAAGTCTCTTCTTTCTGTTGATCAATAGCACAAATGACACATTGTCGGTCAGTGCCGTTCCTGACATTTTAATGGATACTTTGCAAATAACAAAGACAGACTCTATATATTACAATTATCATTATTAATGTACACATATTATACATACTTCTTGATTAATAACAGAACTAACCTAATAAACAATGCATGTTGAGTTAAGGTATTGGGCTAAAATAAAGTTTAAAATTTTACGGAGACGGAATGTCATACGTGACGACATTGCTTAGTTGAGGTATAGGCCTCTTTCTAGCTTTGGTGGGCAAATGTCTACCTTGCCTAGGATCAGGATGGCCTTACTATTCCAGAGTTTATGGAAACAAGAAACTGTATGTCTATAATGTTGAGATGAAAGTATCATATAAAGATGAATTAGAAAACAGTATGCTAACCAGATTAGTAACTGTGGCCTCTGCAAGCTGCAGTTCTTGTTCAAGTTTAACAATCTTTTCACTTAGCACATTTTGTTCTTGGAGTTTCTGCACAAAATGCATGAAGTTAATTGTTAGTTTGCGGCCTATATTTCAGTCGCAGTAAACTAAAAAACATTTATGATATAGTTGCAATACGGTTATGCACCCTTGTTTTTACGCTATGTTGCAAACACAATCAAGATTGAAATTTGATTCGAGAGAAATTATCACCCACCTCTTCTTTTAATCGAGCCTCAGTTGCCTGATATTGTTCTTCGAGTTCCTTCAAACGTGACTGCAGGGCAGATTTCTCGCTTATTTCGACCTTCAAAGCATCCTCCTGTTCTCTATATTTTTTCAGTTCCTCTTCATGAAGCTTCTTACTCTCCTCCTGAACTACAGATATCTGAAGGATGTAATATGTAATCTAACATGTTAGTTGAAAGTGCAGAATATGTTTAAGATGATCGAGGGTGTTTGGTATTTAGCTTTTTGGTTGGCTTTTGACTTTTCGCTTATGGTTGGACGAGTAGCCAAACAAAGTGTTTGGTGAACGACTTTTAAGCTGCCAAAATAAAAAGCTGCTCATGTTAGCTTTTTTTTGTTGGCTTTTGGTTTATGGACCCACTTTTCTCTTATAAAGTGCCAATTACCAATGACTAAATTTACCAAACATCTCTCTAAACAGCTGGCTTTTTCGGTAGCTAAGCCGAAAAAAACAACCAACATTTACAGTTGGTCAAACAAGTCAATTAAAAAAGCCAACAGCCAACAACCAATTGCCAAACACCCCTGATTTTTTTTTAATAATACGAACCTCTGACTGAAGTTTTTGCTTTTCAGAAGTGAGTTCCTGGGTTAACTCGTCAATCATATTGTTTGATAAGTCATATTTTGCAGCTAGATCATTTTTCTCATCAATGGCATGTGAAAGTTTAGCATGAAGATCACTCTGTTCGCTTTCGGCCAAAGCAAGATCTTGAGTGAGTTTCATATTTGCTTCAGCCAAGGCCTCGTTACGTGTCTCGACATGGCCTAACTTAAGCTGCAGTTCATCAACCATTTTTGCCTGATCCTGTAGCTTCAGTAACATATTTTCGATCTCAAGTTTTCGAGAATCAGAAATCCCTGATACCTCACTCAAATGGGTTTCAAGGGCACTTATCTTTTCGGTCAGTTCCTTGATTTCCAACTCCCTTTGAGCTAATATCTCGACTGTTAGTTGGAGCTGTTCGATTTCAGCTTTTCTTGCCTCAGCAATCCCTGACGCTTTGCGGGCAGCTTCCTGGTGTACTGTCAATTGCCCTTCAAATGAAATGAGCTTTTCATTCAATCCCTTCACTTCTGACTCCTTGTGCGCTAATTTTTCCGACAAGTCTTGGATTTCAGCTTGTCGAGTTTCAACAATCTGCGACACTTTAAGGGCGTCCTCCTGAGTTTTCGTCAACTGATCTTCAAGCGTACTTATCTTTTCGGTCAGTTCCTTGATTTCCATTTCCCTTTGAGCTAATGTCTCGACTGTTACTTGGAGCTGTTCGATTTCAGCTTTTCTTGCCTCAGCAATCCCTGACGCTTCGCGGGCAGCTTCCTGATGTACTGTCAATTGACCTTCAAAAGATATAAGCTTTTCATTCAATTCCTTCACTTCTGACTCCTTGTTCGCTAATTGTTCCGACAAGTCTTGGATTTCAGCTTGTCGAGTTTCAACAATCTGGGACACTTTAAGGGCATCCTCCTGATTTTTCGTCAACTGATCTTCAAGCGTACTTATCTTTTCGGTCAGTTCCTTGATTTCCATCTCCCTTTGAGCTAATGTCTCGACTGTTACTTGGAGCTGTTCGATTTCAGCTTTTCTTGCCTCAGCTATTCCTGACGCTTCGCGAGCAGCTTCCTGGTGTACTGTCAATTGCCCTTCAAAAGATATAAGCTTTTCATTCAATTCCTTCACTTCCTCCTCCTTGTGCGCTAATTTTTCCGACAAGTCTTGGATTTCAGCTTGTCGAGTTTCAACAATCTGCGACACTTTAAGGGCATCCTCCTGATTTTTCGTCAACTGATCTTCAAGCGTACTTATCTTTTCGGTCAGTTCCTTGATTTCCAACTCCCTTTGAGCTAATGTCTCGACTGTTACTTGGAGCTGTTCGATTTCAGCTTTTCTTGCCTCAGCAATCCCTGACGCTTCGCGGGCAGCTTCCTGGTGTACTGTCAATTGCCCTTCAAATGAAATAAGCTTTTCATTTAATTCCTTCACTTCCAACTCCTTGTTCGCTAATTTTTCCGACAAGTCTTGGATTTCAGCTTGTCGAGTTTCAACAATCTGTGACGCTTCAAGGGCATCCTCCTGATTTTTCGTTAACTGATCTTCAAGGGTACATATCTTTTCATTCAACTCCATGATCTCTAACTCCCTTTGAGATAATGTCTCGGATGTACCTTGCAGCTTTTCAATTTCGACTTTTCTTGATTCAGCAATCGCAGACGCTTCAAGAGCTACTTGCTGGTGTACTGATAAGTGCCCTTCAAGGGAAGTAAGTTTTTCATTCAATTCCTTCATCTCAGACTCCTTCTGAGCTAGTTTTTCCGATAGATCTTCAATTTCAGCTTTACTAGATTCAATAATCCCAGATGCTTCACGGGCGTTTTCCTCATGAACCTTTACTTGCCCTTCTAGGGAAGCAAGCTTCTCACTCAATTCTGCAACTTCACACCCTTTCTGAGACAACTTTTCAACTATCTCCGAAGCTTCAACTTTTCGTAATTCAGCTATGCGTTCCGCTTCATGGGCCTGTTCCTCGTACTTCTTTGCTTCGCCTTCAAGTGCTACAAGTTTTTCATTGAGCTCCTTGATTTCGACCTCTTTTAACCGTTCAATCTCCGCCTTTCTAGATTCCGCTATTTCAGATGCTTCACGAGAAGCCTCCTCATACGCTTTTACTTGACTTTCAAGGGTGCTAAGCCGTTCATTCAACTCTTCCACTTCCTTCTCTTTATCAGCTAACTTGCCATTCGTTTCCTTCAATTGTTCCTCGGCCTGCAAATGACGACTTTCTGCAGCAGTGTGTTTCTCTGTCAACTCAGCAATGGTATTCATATATGAAGCAAGTTGAACAGAAGTCGCTTCTTTTTCTGCATTAGTCGACTTCAACGATTCTTCGAGCTCATCAACCTTGTTCTTCAGTTGCACGTTTGTTTCAACCAAAAGTTCATTCTCGGACAGTGATTGTCCCAATTTCCCTTCATTTTCCTCGATCACTTTTTTAAGTTCTTCAATCGAGCTTTCTAAGGAAGCAACCTTAGCAGCACTCTGATTCAATTCTTCGGTCAGAGATTCAGCTTTCGCAGCTGCTTCACCCATCTGTTCTTCGTAACTTTGCACTTTTTCTTCAAGAACTGTAAGTTTCTCGGACAATGATTTAGCTTCGGTTTCCTTTTCACCAACATTCAACATTGCCTCTTGCATTTTCAACTCAAAATCCCGAGTAGAACTCTCGTGCAAAGACTCAAAATGTGTTTTGCTCGCAATAGCTTCTACTATCGCTCTCCCTTGCTCCTGCAACTGATCCTCCGCAATTTTCAGCTTCTCAATAACTTCACTTTCCCTAAATCCAGCACTCTTAAGATCATTCTCAATCCCTTCGAGTTTCTCTTGCGTAACACACAATTCACCACGCAACGATTCAAGCAAACTTTCGGTTTCCTGCAGCTTTTTGGTCGTACTCTCCAACGCTTCTTCTGAGCACCGCTTCTCCTCCTTCATAACACTCAACGATTGCATCAACCCCGCCTCTTTTTCACTCGCGCTCTCTAATGAAGTCTCAAGATTCAACATCAAAGATCGAAACTTTTCGATTTCACCAGTAAGTTCAGACACCATATCAGAAAACTTCTTCGATTCAGCTTCTGCATCCACACATTTCGACTCGAGCACACTAATATTCCCTTCAAGTTCTTCAATTTTCCGCTTCTTTTGTTCCAAAAGCGATTCAACCTCACAAACCTTCTTCTCCGCATCCTCAATCCTCGACTGAGAAGATTTCATTACGCCTTCCAATTCTTCTGCACGAGACTGTAATTCTTGCTCCAACTCATGAATCTTCTTCTTAGAGTTTTCAGACTCTAAACTAAGACTTTCAAATGATTCTTTAATCCCTAAGAACTCCTTATGTTTCTCTTCATGATCATTCAAAGCATCTTGCAAAGATTTCAGCTTTTCGTTGTACATATTTTCAGCAACAATCGACTCTTCCTGCAATTTCGTGTGGTTAAGCTCGAGCTCCTCACACTTCTTCCCACTTCCTTGGAGCTTTTCCTCTGTCGAAACGATCTGATCTTTTAGCTTGTCATTCTGTGACTCCGAATCTTTTAACGCAGCAGCGACCTTTTCTAATTCGATCTCAAGCTCTTTTATCTTCTCCTGTGCTTCAACAAGCTCTCGGCTTGATTCAGCAAAAGACGGCTTGCCTTCATCGGATGATCTTTCTTTCGTTTCAATCGTTTCTTTTTCGACCTTAATGAATTCTCCATCATCCAATGTGTTTTCGTCTTCCTCTTTATTTCCATTTTCCTGTAGTTCAAGATATTAAAACAGGAAAAAACTTCATGAAAGGAACATAATAATACTTGAGTACTTTTGGGCAGTATGACATGATTCGCCAGTTAATTCGCTTTATGAATTCGCGATTCGCTCAAAAATGATGCTAAAATAGCCCAGAACTGAACATAATTCGCTTGTTTTGATTCGCAATTTGCGAGGAGATTAGTGAATTATGTTACAGTGCTTTTGGGTATAAGAAGTTTACCTGATTTGGGTGTGTGATAGTAGCATGTTTCTCCTTGACTTCCACCACTGGGACCTCTACAGTTTGAGTCTCTTCTTCCATTTTAAACCTGAGGTAAACAAATTAGCAGCTTAGTAACCTATACTAGTAATAAGTAGACGGTATCACCATGAGGCGTGCCACATATATAGTCCGAATAGTCTTGAAGGACGTCTCTCCGAGAGACAGTTTCTTACAAGAGTAGCTCATTTTATTCTTTATTTGACTCTGACATCGAGAAAGTAACTCTTATAAGAGCTTTTTATGAGACTAACAAATTTGCATATAACATGGAATATTGTTACCATATATTGCTTGCATATACGAAGGAATTTTGATTTTTTTGGAAATACTACACATATGAGAAAAATCTCACATCACTAAAATAATGGGTTACAACTTACAAGCTTGCATATGCTTGGTAGATGATTCTTTGAGAAAGAGTAAACCCAATCAAATATGTATCCGTGGGTTTGTGGGCCCAAGCCCATGGGTGCTCTATGGATGTGTCTACATGAATGGGCCTACGGGATGCTTAACGAATTGTCAGGTCTATCAGGGTGGGCCCAAGATTTTAAGGATGTGGTAGGGGCTGCTTAATTGAACATAGCATATTAACGCACACATAAAACAAATTTTGCATTTACGTCAATAAAAGCATACATGGAAGGTAAACGTATAAATGAAGAAATATTTACTCAATAGAGAAAAATAGAAAGCCAATCCAGCTTCTACTTAATAAAGAAAAATCGTCGACCAACTAACTTGATAACTCGAATAGAAAACAATTTGCCAAAATTCTATTTATAAACAATACGCAAATCCGAAACAGTAATGTCTTTCCAATAGGCAACTACTTCCCCAAAGTCTACTTAATAAAAAAATGTCAGGTCATTTCAACGTAATAACTGTTAGAGTATATAATATATCTTGGGGCCTCAATCATTAGCTTAAGCTTTTGGTTGAGTTAGTTCCTTGACATGTATCAGAGCCAGTGTGACAAGAGGTCACAGGTTTGAATCTCAACCACTCCTCATTTAAAAAGTGGAATATTTAGCACCAGGTATGAGGAGGGCCTGTGTTGCATCCACACTTCTAGCCCAAAGGGCTCTCATGTGAGGGGGGCATGTTAGAGTATATAACATATCTTGGGGCCTCAACTATTAGCTTACACTTTTGATTGAGTTGGTTTTTTGACAATAACTCAAATATGTTACTACTATTTTATCAAATTCTATTTAAAAACAATATGCAAACTCATAAATCATTAACGCAGAAACAACGTTTACTATGTATATCATGTCAACCTTAGAAAATATAAATTAATCAAAAATAAACCAAAATATTAAAATTTTGTCAAAAAAACAAAGTATTAAAGGGTATTGTATAGTAAAACGAAAAGTTAATAAAGATAAATCTCAGATTGAAAAATCTAAAAAATTCAGCAAATTATTAATCAAAGGACAAAAAAACAAGATATATGAAAAACATGATGTATCATGCCTGTTTCATCTTTCAAGCATTTAAGTGTAACAAAAGTCAAACACAAATTCTTGTGAGAGACGGTCTCTTTGAAAGACCATCTCTTATTGGGTTGGACCATACAAAAATGTGAAGTAATAGTAGAAAATAAGCTTTGATGGATTGGGCCTGAGATACGTCTCTCAGAGACACGGTCTTTTAGAAAACTAGCCGAAAGTCAAATGAGTAGATCATCAATATTAATTTTAGACAATAATACGGACATTATACTTTAATAACAAAGTAATCTACACTAAAATACTAATATATATGTACACTGCATAATTGTATTTTATATTATAAACTAATCCTCTAAATATAATTATTTATTTTAAGCTTTCTTGCTGTCCATTACAAAGCTTAATGGTCTTTGTCAGACAATGAGAATCATTTTATGCCTAATTTTGTCTACCCCCACAATACTACCAAATTTGCTCCAATTTTATTATGATTTTTTCTTTTGAAATTTACTCTTATATTTTATAACTTTCACTCTTTTAATTATCATCCACATATGAATTATATATTTTTTTTATTTAGATGTTTCTCTCACTTTTCTACAATATACTATTTTACCTATTTTTCTTAATTTCCGTAGGAATTGCCTTTGGGGCAAAATCGGTGAGACACATGAAGTATATTATTTACTACTTTTACCCCATTCATTTATCATTGTACCTGAAGTATTTTGGTCTGTCTCAGTTATATCGCTTTATTTTTTCCTATGTTTTGTTTTCAATTTTATTCATACATTTTAAATTAATTTTTATCCGCAAAACTCAATCTCTTTTTCATTTATTAGCAAATATTCCCTTTTCCTTATGGACACCTAATTCGCACTTTAATGCTTAGTTATATGGACAGAGTAGTACTTTACTTTAACGACTATATAACGAACAAGCTAAGTTATATTTATCCACCGGATAAACTGTTCAACTATTAATATGTATATTTTTCTATTAATAGTGGGTAATTTACCATCAATTAAATTTTTTTTCCCCAAAACACAAAGGGGACATGTATGTAGGATGATCAATCAATAATTGTCTTATTTGAAAGTAATATTGAATCTAAATCTGTCTCCAACCCAGTGTAACAGATCTAAATCTCAACAAATTAATTTTCTTTATTTTAACACATCATCTTATTTTTTTAATAGTTCATCCAATTCTAGATATTCCAAATAGTGCAAATAAATTATTACATAATACTTAATATTTTTACTAGTGTAAATTACTTTATAGTTGCTATATTTTTATTTTTCACGCTATTAAACGCACAATTTAAATCTTTAATATCTTTAATTTTATATGATAAAAAGTTAATATTACGAAAATATGTATCAAGATGAATTAAATAAAAACTCACTTGACTATGTTTTACATTATAAATAGAAAAATATATACCGAATAAAATCAATTGATAAACTATAATTGCTAAAGAAACTGCGGCAACTATTAAAATCCGTATAATCTTAAGACCTTTAATTTTAGACGTCACATACAAACTGATGTCATATACATGCCCAAACTCCTATTACGATAGAATAAGATAATGAAAGATATATGATCACGATTGTCATAAATGGTGATAATAGTAATAACTCTCCACCTAAGCTTTCAAAAGACATGTCATTTTTATTTAATTATAAAACTTTAATTATTTTCGCTATTCAATTATACAGAAATTCGATTAACAATAGTTGTAGAAAAAGAAAAGGACATGTTTGGTATGCTAGTCTTTTTAAGTTTTAATGGACATCATTCATCAATACCATCATTATCAACTTGAAACCGCGTGCGACCAGCCATCCATAGACTAATAATCTTCTCTTTTTCTTTTTGTTCATTTTTTAAACAATACCATACTTTGTTCTTTTTTTATTTTTTTAATTAAAGTGTAAATAAAAAAATGAAACGTAATATATTGAGTAAAATTCATTTACTTACATATGTTTTTTGTTCCTTTCAAATTTACTATGATAGTTATAGTTATTATAACTCGTAACATACTCCACTTTAAAAATAGCATTAAATATTAATTAATTTTTAATAAAAAATACGTAATGGTAACAAATTTAATGATATCAATAATTCTTTTTCTGAATTCTGTAGTTAGTTATTTTTAAATTTTTACGGGTCGTCTAACAGGTGGTTATCAACGGTCGGTGGTAATGGGAATGAAAAATCAGGTTTAAAAATTTATTGGCTATCTTAATGGTCCTGCTTGTCCAACTAAAATCATTTCATTTTCTTTATAAAATTAATTTCAATGCATTACCATTAGGAGAGATTACATTAGGTGGTAATGAAAATTCGTAAACAAAAATCTTGTTTTGATCAAAGTTTCATTACCATGGAAATGATAGGGAGTTTTTAATGAAATTCTACGCTATAAATCATTCCATTTAACACCATTTAGTATCATTAACCAAGCATGACGTTATTACCTATTTTACTTCCTTTTATTCAAAAAGTCGCAATTTTACTTTATTTGATAATATATATAAATAATGTATGTCTAAATAAAAAATTATGATAATAATGAGGTAAAACATTCTTGATCGAAGTATAAAGCATAATCCAACACAATATTTCACAATAAGATAGGCTGCCGAAAAGTGAGATTAATCAATCCTTAGTATCTCATCTATAAAAACGATAATTATTCGTACCGAATTAAAACCTAATTCTCGGAATACATTTACTAGTTACTAAAACAAATTAACAGAGTAACATCGGAAACGGTTAAAGATGAATCAAATCTGAGCTAACCGGGTCCGGTTCTGGCTCCGGCGTGATGATGACGGATATATGACATATCAGAAGACCTAAATTCTACGAAGTACTAAAAAAAGAATTAAAAGAGCTAAAACGGAAACGGTTATTGATGAATCAAATATGAGCTTATCGGCTCCGGTCTGGCTCCGGCGTGATGATGACGGATATATAACATCATAAATACAAAAAATAAAACAATAAAATAAAAAAAAAGATGATAAAAAAAAAAATCAAAAATTCTCCGCAATTTTGCCCTTAGAGTTTACATCATAATGTAAAAAATTCTGGTATATTTAAATTAAAAATTGGAGAATGAAGAAGAATTATACCTGAGTGTAAGTTGATGATTATTGTTGCTTGTGCGGAATTATTTATCGCTTTCTGGAAAATGCAAATAGCAGAAGAGAGAAACAGAGACAAAAAGTGAAGAGAAAGAGAGAGAATGAGAGAAGTGTTCAGGATGGAATGCGGACTACAATTTAAATGCAAAAATACGAAAATAAACGAAAAGTAGAGATTATAGGAGGAGAATGGGCCCAAATAACTAATTGACTAAAATTTAGTATTTAACAAATATAAAATTAATTTTAAATTTAAATCAATTTTAAGATTATTTTACAATTAATTATAATTTTAAATTTGTGAATACTCGTTAAATTTTGTGGTTTTGAAATTTTTAATTTTTAATTTTTTATTAAAATTTAGATTTTAAAATAATGTACTCCATCTAATTCTTTTTATTTGTTTTCCTTACTGGGTAAGTACATATTACTTGTCTCATTTCTATTTGAGACTTGTATTTATAGGTGGTTCTCTTATTTTCTTAATATTAAAAATATCTAATATTGCACTTGAGTCTACTATTTTAGATATTTTTCTCCAATTTTATTATTAAAAACACTCAATATTACACATGAATCTACTATTTGAGGTGATCCCCTCCAAATCTTAATATTAAAAACACCCAATATTACTTATAAGTCTCCTACTTTAAGTGGTCTTCTCATTTTCTTAATAGGAGTATTTGTACCTAAACCATATAGGACAATAAATTGAATTCACACACAATATCTTGTGAGAGACGGTCTCTTTAAGAGATCATCTCTAATTGGATCAGCTCATAAAAAAAAATAGAATAAGAGTAAAAATAAGCTTTAATAGGTTGAGTTGGGTCTAAAGAGTGTCTCTCTAAAAGACGGTGTCTCAAGAGACTGAAATTCACAAATTATTTATTTAAAGACAATAATTAAAGGAATTTTGTTGACGCCTGCCGTTTTGTTAGCTGTCTTTTTTGGGCTTTTTTTCCGCTTTTGTTTGCCTCTATTTTCTTTCTTCCAAATTACAACGTTGTCCTCTTTATTTTCTTCCACATACATTTTTATGATTTTTAACAATTTCATGCCTTTCTCTTCGCTACAAGACGCTTACCTTCAAAAATTAAATATTATTTCAGCTCGAGTATATATTATTTTTTCTGGCAGCAATTTGAGTTTATTTCTTATTACCTTTTGTTTTTCTTTTACGTTACCTTGTAACAAACAAAATTAATTATCTTTAGGGATAAAAATTCAGTTTGCGATTTGATTTTTTTAAATGAGCATATTAAGCCAGGTTTCATTCGTTTTTTTTTTTTGTCCAAATTTAAATCACAGTTAGTCACTATATACGCCAAATTAGATTTATATATGTTTCATTCCAATGCAAACTGTAACACCTGAATTTCCTCCGGTCCTTCACGATTTTAGTTTCGTTTAAGGTATCGGAAATTCAGAAACTAAAATCTTAAAGGACCGGAGAAAATTCGTGTCTTACACAAACAAACAAAAATCTAAAATACCAATTGAATTACAAAACCTAAACAATACAACAAACGATCACCGCCAAGAGTGAGGTCGAAAAAGTTAAAGTGGAATTCTTAGAATAAAGGTTTGGGTAAAATTACCTAGAATAATTCATCTAATCTATTGATTAACTATGTGTAAGCTCAATTTTAGGAGGTATTTAATTTGTCCAGAGTAAACTTGAATAACCTAATTACATGCTATAAATGGTAATTCACCAAAAAGGTAAATGAAAATTAATGTAAAATTGTTTAAAAAAAATAAAAACTTACTATAGCAAGTTATCCGATAATTGGGTTATTTTAAAAAAATATTCACAAAAATTAGGATTATTCATAGTTAATAATCAATATGTAAGTGATTTTAGACGACGAACAATCTTGTCGATTTTATCAATTTTCAAACCCTAATTTTTTTGTCAATTTTGGACTAAAATCAACATTTTAATTGATAATAAGCCTCCTAATTTCTTAATATTAATTATTTCTCTCTTTTATGTTTAGAATTAAATTTTACATTCTCTACCATCTACATAGAGTTATATAGAAATTAATATTATTAATTAAAGAGAACAATTTATACCAGTCATTTAATTAATGTAGGGTTATTATTATTAATTATAAACCGTAGGCGTAGGATTAAATATTAATGAAGATTTCCAAAAAAAAAAAACATATATTAATGAAGATTACATGCAAACTAGGTATTTACCCGTGCTATGCACGTGATTATAAAACTATTTTATAAAAAAATACATAATATTAATTCAAACATTGTTTAAATTAATACAAATATTATTTTGAACAATTGTATCTATACAATTTTAACATAACAAAAAAATATCAACTAATTATAATACAAAACATCTTCAATTTATGTTAAGATTATCAAATAACCTAATATTGATATTTTTAATCAAAATTTTTTACTAACACTTAAAAAGGAGTGATTCTTAAAATAAAAACTACTCATATGCTTACTAAACTTGATTATCATCATAATAACATATATTTGATTATTATGACATCCATAACTACACAATATATCAATATGAAAATAAATTAAACATCATCTTCATCAATATCTTCTTTCTCTTTGTTTCCATTTCATCTCCAATCAACTTTTCAATATTTGATCTCAACAATTGATAAGCCTTGTTTTATCTCACATCTACACCTATAAAATTTCTGAGATAAAATTGCATATTGACATAGCAATAAAACAAAAACTCATATCTTTCTCCAGTTTTATCTCAATTTTCATATTAATTTAAATAATCAATAAACTCAACTCTTAATCTATGCTTTCTTAAGTATGTGGGATGCAAACTTTAAAATTCAATCATATAAATAAGACAAGCTATGTATGTGGCACTAAAAAAAATCTTAAAGTTTTGTCTTTTCATCTTCAATATAATCAAATTTAGATCATAAAGAGTTTTATTTAAATTGATGAATTAAATGAGATGAATTAAATTGGAGAACACTAAGAGTTTCAATATAATTAAGTTTAATTGATATTTAAGAGTTTCAATGCAAAAAAAAAAAAGAAAAGAAAAATAACAATTATATTAATTTGGGTGGTGTATATGAATGCCACTTGGTACAAATTTTCCTTGATTATAATATGTATATGACTACTCAAAATCATTTCATTTTTATTTAATATAGATATAGATAGATTGCGTGTTCTTTATAACGTATTTAATATGCTTTTAATTGTGAATTAAACTTGAAATTTTTTTTATATAACTTAGGCCTTGTTTATTACAATTATCCGTTTCGAATTTTAGGCCGTATTGGATCTGAAAATTCGAATATCAAATACGAATTCAGATATTAAATTTTTGATATTCAAATACCAAATATTTATTGAATAGACGGATATTGAATGTCTAACATTATTTTGGATATCGGATATCCTCATATTATAACTAAATTCGAATATTCGATATTAATAAATAATAAAATAAAATTATATTTTATTTAAAGTTATTTTGATTAGATTTTTGGATATTTTGGATATCCGATTGGAAATTTTCGGCTTATCCTCATTGACATCGTATAGCATATATTTTGTATATCCGATTCGAATTTTTTGGATATTTGAATCATTTCTGATATCATATATTGGATATTTGATTATAACCACCCCAAATATTCGACTATAAACTATAACTAAGTTGTATAACTAATCAATTGCTAACTAACTTATACTTTTTGAAAGAATTAATTTAGACTTTTTTTTTTTTGAAGATCCCACCCAATTAATTTATACTTTTGAATATCCAATCATATGTCCAAAATGATTTTTTTCATACTTCAAAAAATAATCTTGATTGAAGAAAGAAAGACATGTACAAAAATACAAATTTATTTTAAAAGCAAAAAAAGAATTTAAATACCGAATATTTGGTATCCAATCAGATTAAATCAAATATTTGAATATCCGATTTTTTGAAAAAAAACTAGATTATGATTTTCACACAACTTGAAAAACTGGATATTCGAATTTCCCGAAATAAATCGATCCGATATCTATTTTTAAACACCCCTACAAATATGTATAGGAAAGGAAAGGCTATTCGAATTTCCCGAAATAAATCGATCCAATATCTAATTTTAAACACCCTACAAATATGTATAATAGTCTCTTTTTGTCCAAGAGGTTGCAAGAGCCCATCTAGACACGCATGATGCATGTTTAAAAAATACGCAAACTAATTATAAGGATAAGTTTAAAAAAAAGTAAGTGAAAATGATAGAAAATATTATGTGGAATTGTGAATAGACCATTTACAAAAATAAAAATGTTACAAAATTAAAGCGGACATATTAAAATAAAAAGTGCTTAATTTATAGAGACAGAGGGAGTGGTAACTAGATTCCTTTTTATTTATCATTAATTAATAGAAAAAATTGTGCAATATAAGAGTTTAATAGTATAAAATATTATATTATCGTGATTAAATTTATCGAGTATATGATTTTTTTTTAAAAAATCAATTACTGATTTTTTAATTTATTTTACCGAATACATTATTTTTTCATTTATTTAAGCATATATATAGTCGTAATAATAGGCTATTTAAGCATATATATATATCGTTAAAATGTCTACATTGCCTATGATCAGGAACGACCCTATTGATAATAACACATAGAGTATAGACTGCAGTTAATATAGTAAAGAAAAAAACAATCTAAAAAAACAAAATAATACTATGAACATAAAAGAATTAAGAATGTAGAAAAGGGCATTTTGGACAATTTGTTTTTTTTTTATTTGAAGTATTTGGACAAATTCAAAACCTGAGAAAAAGAAACAAGTAGTACTACTATTTTAGTCGTAAATAAAAGAGAGAAAATTTGGCAAAAAGAAAAAATGAAGAATCAAAAAATGTAAGTGGGGGCGTCAATATACGATTACAAATTCTTACTTGAGACCGTCTATATAATAGACGTCTCAAGTTTTGGAGCTGACCCAATTTATAAATTTTAAAAAAACTGATTTGTGGTTTTATAAGTTAAAAGACAGATATAAATTAGACTCTTAAAAAGACGTCTATACTATAGACGGTCTTTCAAGAGAGAGTCCACAAATTTATGAGTCTCAAAATGCCAACCTATGTGGACCGACCACACCGCCCATTCTATGCTTACTGCTTAGCTGATTATAAAATTTTAGACTCTCTTGCTTTCATGGGCCACATCCAAATAACTTTCCTTTTTTTATGCTTTTTCCTAATCTAAAAAATTAAATTTAGGAAATTGTCTTTAATTATAAGGTAGGTCGAGGGGAGAGGAGGATTAGGTGAGATTCGATCGCATAATTTTATTGGGAAAGTGCGTTATTTGAAATTAGAATTGGTAGGCTGAGAGAATTAGGTCTTATTTCAGTTAGAGCAAGTATTGTCTTTTCCAGACAAGAAAAAAATTGTAGGCTGGAATTTGGGGTGACATCATTTTTATTGGGGGCACCGATTGGCTAGGTGCATCCTGTCAAAATTTGATCCGATTGAAATTGATCCAAAATTCAATTGAAAATTAATGGGTCGTAATTCGAAACTTTTGACCCGTGATCCAAAAATAACTCAACCGGAAAATACCGTCTAAAATTTGAAACATACCATTTTAAACCTTTTATAGTTCAACATTATCATTTTTAGTTACACATCATAATTTTTATTTACACATCATAATTTTTAGTTTGTCGGAATCTACTATATTTCTACTGCCTCCATGGATGGGTCATTGGCAGTCTGATGGGGGTAGTGTGATACCCCAAATTGAGTTTTGAAAAAGATTAATAGACTATCCTAATTAACAAGGTGTATTTATTTTTTCAAGGGAGTCTATTTACTAAGAATTTCAAAGTTAATACTTGGTGATGAGCAATCTTAATTAGGACGAGTGATTTCATGAGAAGTTTTTTTGGGTGCATACGAGTAAGTTCAAAATATATCGTAGAGACTTGCATTGATTTGTGGAGTTACTCTACGGTTGGGGTGTTACATTCATATTCAAGTACTTAGGAAATTTTTGTGTTTTCGTCTCACATTGGCTACTTGTTTAACCTCATATTCATTGATCCTAGGAAGGAGTTTGGCTACTCCACTTTTTTAATTTGGTGGTTTTCTTTGCCATTTGAATATATTTTGAGCTTGCACTTGTTATATACCTTAGATTTAATTTCATAATTATTTAATTACTTTTGGAGTAAAATTAGGCCAAAGACTATATATATATATATATATATATATATATATATGAAGAAGTTCCAGTGAGAACCATCCTTATATGAGAACCGTGAGAACCAATCAGCCTTACAAAAAAGTGTTACTTTTTACTAAAAAGGTGTTACTTATGCGCAAAACGATGTTACTGTATTTTATGATACTATTGGGCAAAAAAAGTGTTACTTTAAGAAAAAATTTCTGAAAAAAACACAGAAAAAGGTGTTACTTTTTACATTAAAATGTGTTACTTTTCAAAGAAAACGTGTTACTTTATTTTTTTGAAAAAAAATATTTTTTTCTGAAAATAACACTTTTTATGCTAAAAAGTAACAACTTTTTTTAAAAACAAAAGTAACATTTTTTTGTTCAAAAGTAACACATTTTCTATAAAAAAGTAACACATTTTTATCAAGGCGATTGGTTCTCACGGTTCTCATATAAGCTTGGTTCTCACTGGAACTTGACCCTATATATATATATATATATGCGCTTAAGGTAGAAGAAGTATTGAATATCTTCAAAAAAAAAAAAGAAAAAGAAAGTAGAAGTATTGAATAAAATTAAGGAAAAATTACATAGTATAATCCAACATTTTCATGATTTTACTACAATAATCCCACCTATTAATTAACCATGAATAATCCCAACTTTAGGGGTATTTTCCTAGAGTAAACTTGGGTAACCCGATGACCTGCTATAGTAGATAATTCATCAAAAAAATAAATTGAAAATTAATTTAAAATTAGAGAAAAAATTTGAAAATTTACATAAAAAATTCTAAAAAATAAAAAAAATCATAAATCTTTTTAAACATTTTTTTCGACATTTTATTATAATTTATCTTTTTTTAAAAAATAAAACTTGTTAAGTCATACGGTTACCGGGTTTACTCTAGGAAAATACTTGTTTCTGCTAAGAAACTGTCGAATTTGTAAAGGGAACCTTAAGGAGGAAGTACCTTCAAATTAAGGGAAGTGTGATGATCCAACCGCCGCAAGTGGTGTACCTGCAACCACAAAGAAAGACTAGACCGGGGGCTGATGTCTCAGAAAAGCCCTCCGATGCTTAAGTTAGATCAGAGAGAAAGTAGTATGAGTATAAGTGAGTTTCGAGAGTTAGATTGCATAACCCTATCCTGATAGTGAAGAATTCTATTTAAAGAAGTAGCCTCTGTGGAAGTTACCCCTGCTGGGTGGTTACTTCTGTGTGATTAACTTCTGGAGACCACCACGGAGGAAGTGACTTAGTGGTTTGGCTATTCCGGGGTAGTGGGCAGTTATATATGGAAGCGTCTTTTAGAAGGAGAAAACTGACTAACTGCCATATGGTTATTCATCTGGACTGGTAGCTGAATAATATAGGTGTTGACCCATATGTTTGACCTTTGACTCGTTGACTAAGGACATGTTGGGTATCTCGAGTGAGTGGGATTTATGATCTCTAACATTGGCCCCACACATATAGGGTAAGGGAGAGAAGGTTCTGCTGTTGAGGAAGCTGATCTTAGCCTATATGTGGAAGGCGACACTATCATGCCAAAAAGTTGATCAATCTCCTTTGAGCTCATAGCTTATAGCTTTCTTATCTTTTATGATGTCTCGGAATTTTTAATGTCTCGGATACCTTAAGTATACATAGGTATACTAAGTCTGATTTGGCCCCAACACTTTGTAGGGTCAAAGAGGGGATCCGACTTATAGAAGTCTCGGACCTTGTGAATATACATAGGTATACTTAGTCTGATTTGGCCTCAACACTTTGTAGGGTCAAAGAGGGGGTTCGACTTATAGAAGTCTCGAACCTTCTGAAGTATACATAGGTATACTTAGTCTGATTTGGCCCTAACACTATGTAGGGTCAAAGAGGGGGTCCGACTTATAGAAGTCTCGGACCTTCTGAAGTATACATAGGTATATTTAATCTGTTTTGGCCCCTGTATAATGTTTCACCAAGGTGAATACTGTGTTTCACCAAAACGCATTAATGGTGGTAATAAATATTCACCTAACTCTCCATTTCACCATTGTTCCAAAAGTTATTCTAGTGAGAAAAAAATTCAAGCAATTTCCATTTACTTTCTAGAGAGAGAGGCTCTGACGTTTGGCGATTTCTAACATCATATTTGGATATCCATTTCAAACCTAGGTATACCCTAATTTTCTCATATTTCTTGATTTTTTATTAAATATTCCACTAATATTCAAATATATCTTTATATCTTCAAATAATATTCATAGATCTTCAAAGTGTTCTTGAAGATCGTCAACTTGTTCTTGAGCATATTGTTTTTGATCTTGTAATTGCATAATTGTTCATATTGTTGTTTATATAATGGAGACCCTATACTTAGAGGAGTTATGTAGAGAACTTCCCCAACTTGATTTGAATAAGGACTCGGAATTCCAAATTGCAAGGACAAGGGTTGGTTCTGATGAGTCGGATGATGGTAGCCCAAAGTGCCAAGTGACTCCGCATTATGAACTAATTCTGAGTGATGATGAGTCTGATGTTTCGCCTTTTAACCCACCGGAGACCATTTTGCCTTATCCATGGGAAGTGTCTTTGGCATTTGCTCCCGGATACTTAAGTATTGAACCTAAACTTTTGGAGATGGTTCATGTAGATATGGAGAAGACGGCTGACAGAGAATGTTCGCCTAGCCGGGATCAAACGAAGAAAATTCCTCATCCGTTCTATATTCCAAAGGGAGGGCCCCTTAACTACTTTATCGACAAGAAAACCATGGATTTATTAGACTCTGACAGGCGTAGCATGGCTAGGCGTTGGGGTTTAATTGATGGTTATGATGTGGTAAAGCCGACGTTGTATGACAAATAATAATAATAGCATCTTTTAATGAAATTACTTTCACAGAAACTTGAAAACGAAAATCTTTTATATGATATTCAGAAATTTATATAAGAAATTAAGAAACAACATATTACAACATCTTTTGATTTGATTTGATATATGATTCAGCCCATTAAGCTTGAAAAGATCCATTGTTTTTCATTCATCCCATTTGTATGTTAAAATCATACATTTTATTAATTTTACTGTATAATAGCAAAAAAAAGTTTGATTATGAGCATGTCATTTGTCTTTTTATTAATGGAATTTGACTGATTTACATTTTTTACACTTTACCATATTTACAAATTTATATTTTTGGAAAAACTCATATATAATGGATGCAATAAATCACAACCATTTCAATTACACAGTTGTATATAAATGTAATGTTTAAAAAATTATAATGAGAAATAAATCAGATTCGAAGGATCTGGGTCTGGGTCTAGGTCTGAATCTATAAAAAATAAAAGGGTCCGAATCCGAATTTGACTAGACCCGCTCAAAATCCTCCCCCTGACCATCCCTATCCCTTAAAAGAGTGTAACTGTAAAGAATGTGAATAAAAAGGAAAATAATAGAGGAAATAAGAATCAACTCATATTTCAATAAAATAAAAAGCAGCCGGACCGTCTCTCAGAGAGACACCCCTTAGACCCAATCCATTAAAGCTTATTTTTACTCTTATTGTACATTTTTTATGGGCCAACCCAATTAGAGATGGTCTGTTATAGAGACCGTCTCTCACAAGAATTTGTGAATAAAAAATTAGTACTTTGTTAATTAGATGATAATAAATGTGAAAATTTGAAATAGATAAGATTTTTAATCAAAAAAAAGCATGCAATAAGATCCAAATCAAACTTATTCCAAATATAAGCGTCTGATACCCCAAAACACAGGTTCGGGTCTGTTCGCACTTCGCACTTAGTAAGTGCGAACAGTAATAAACTGGTAAAAAAAATCACGTGTTTGTTCGCACTTAGTAACTGCGAACAGGTCAAACAGGGTCAACATGCTGATTTTAAGACAAGAGTTGTTCGCACTTACTAAGTGCGAACAGCCTGAAAACCTAAAACAGGTTGTTCGCTGTTAGTAACAACGAACAGCTGAACAGCCCGAACCTAAGGTTTGCGGATTACACACTTAGCTTTGGAATAAGTTTGATTTGAATCTTATTACATGCTTTTTTTATTAAGAATCTTATTTATTTCAAATTTTCAATAAATGTTGCATCAATTGGGCCTTATTTTAGTATCACTTATGGTTGCCAAATATGCAGAAACAGGCCCTGTCTTGCACCCCAAGTGTATAGAAGCTTTTTTAAACGCACTGTCCTTTAAATATATATATTGTTACGAATCCAAATATAGATTTGGGTTGGACTTTTGAGAGTCATCTTTACAAAAGACGGTCACTCAAGAGATCACCTATTAAAAATTTAGTCTTGTGTTAGTTGGAGAGAAGCAGGGGCGGAGCCAGTAGTTTGGGAGTGATTTGAGTCCACTTGATTCATTCGGCTCTCGAAAATTAAGGTATATTGGTTAAGCTATAATAAAAAAAACTAAGATTATTATATATATTATTGTACCAATTTGACATTTAAATTATTAAAAAAATATCTTAAATTGAAAGTGGTGTATAATAATGAAATTTATCATTTAATTTTATAAATGTATCATAAGCTATAAGTTTTTTGTATTGGATAAACTTTGTTTTGTGGGCATATACAAATGACTACTTTTCTGAAAAAATTAATTCGCCAAAATTTAAAGTTCTTAATTAGTCAAACAACAATTATTTGATGTTTCAAAGTTTCATATATGATTCATATTAATTTATGGTAGCAGTATAACAATAAATTGACAATTGAATGGTGTGTATTACTAATTGCAAAAATTTTCTGTAATATAATATAGATTTTATTATTGACTTTGACTTTTAAATCCACTTATAATGTCCCTTAAAAAAAACCACTTAATGTAATATTTAGATCTGCTACTAGAGAGAAGTAACACTTTTTAAGAATTGTTATGAGTTTGATTTTCACGTAATCTTCCTCTTATCTCAGCCTACCCTGTAATACAAAAAAAAAAAACATGTCCAGCTATATCTCAAGCAAAAACTTCCTCCATGCTATGTGCTAGCTTGAAGACCAAGAACACAAAACTTTACCACCTCTCTTACGATTATCGGTTTTTTAGTTATTTGTACTTATTCTTTTTGTTGTGTATGTCACTTACTTTGATGTCAGTTAATTGAATTTTATGCTTGGCTAACATGGGTGTAAGATGTAAGAAGCGGGATTTTAGTTTTTTTTGCAGGTTTCTCTCTTTGAAGACCCTTCTTGAGCCGGGGTACTCTTTGACCGCCCTCTCTATCTTCCCTTCCCAGACCCTGAACATAAATTGTCTATGAGCGGAATACACTAGATATGATGATGATGATTTCCCTAACCTTGTCGTGGATACAAGGCAGCGTCCCAACTTGGTCAAATCATTGGATTTAAGGGTTGAAAATACGGTCAAACTCCTCCCAGCATCAAGATTCAAGATAAAATTTGTAGCACAAATTTTCGTGAGAGACCATCTCTTATTGGGTTAGCCCATAAAAAAATATGCAGTAAGAGTAGAAAATAAGTATTGATGGACTGGGCCTGAGAGAGACCAGTTGAATTTGTAGGGGGCAGTCAGCAGTGGGCTGACCAGGAGACTCAGGACTATTCAAAGTCATGGTCATTGGTCAATATTAAGAATGTCTACCCATATCCCATAGCATAGGCATGTGCTTAGAAAATCATGGACATTGAGCTTTGTTTGGAGCATATCTCACACCATTCATGTGCTAATTTTTGAGTGGACACAAATTTAAAAAATTATACATTCATCGTTTAATCTTATTTTATATATTGCGGCTAATATGTAAGTAATAATATAGTCAAGTGAGATCTTGTTTGAATCGTAATCGCATACTTTCATAATATAAAGTTTTTATAATTTTTAATAGTGTATAATTCGACATATAAATGAACAAAATAGTACATTAAATTGCGTAAAAAAGTAACGGAGGAAGTATACCCCATAAGTTATATATGACGCATATGTAATTATTGTTGATGATGTACGTAATATTGTTTTGTTTAAGCTACAATTATTATTGTGTCATTTTTGGTGTTGGTGCTAATTTAGATAGGTCTTAATTACACTAAAGATGAAGATAAAAAGATGAGATTTCAATATCAAGAATGGGTCCAATGTAGCTGTCTTGTTAACTTAACGATCAAGTTTAATACTCCTCACTTCTCCTTTATCTTATGTTTGGAAATAAGTATTTTATTTTAAATTATTAAATTTAATTTTTAAAATCATAATCAAAGAATTTGAGAATAATGAGGTTTGAAAAGTCATTTTCGAATTCTCAACTTTAAGTACAATAACAACAATTTTAGAATTTATCCAAATCTAAATTTGAAAACTTTTAATTTGCCAAATAATAAATTTAAGCCAATTTAAGATTATTAAATGAAATCATCGTTCTCAAACATAATATTATGAGAAATTCTTACATAGATTTAGACTATTTTAATTAGTGTATCAATTTTAAGCATTATTGAAATAATAAATTATTTCAATTGATAAGTACAATTATTGAAAAAATATGTTATTTTTAAGTTTATACACAAAAATTGTGTAAATCAATATCATATAAATCTTTTGCCTCTATCTTTTTTTTTTTTTAATTAAGTATGTTTTATTTGTTTTGTACAAAATGTGATGGAATTATTTTCTATACTTCGCGTACCTTCATACCTTTTTTTGGTAAAAATGAAAAAAATTTGATGTTATACTTAATTTATATGTTTAAGTACTACTTTACGTTGAACCTTTAAGGTCAAAATTAATACCTTTAAGGTCCAAATTGAAAAATGTCCAGAAAATAAAAAAAATAAAAAGTGGAATTCTAGAGGGCGCGTGTAGCACACGCACCTGCAATGAACAGGCCTAATCGTGGTTTTATAATAGAACGGTGTTACGCAAGTTTTTATGCAAAACAAAAGGGTAAATGGAAGTGCCAAACTATGGCCATGAACTAGAAGTATGTTGTAATTTGAATATCAAAAATTCAAGCAAAACTTTGTGATTGATGGTTAAATTGGGATGTATATATAGATTGTGCCCTTGTGCGGGTATGGGTATGATTTGTCCGCATCTTTCAAGAGAAAAAAACCCCCTCACTCGGACCCTGCCTTATGCGGGATACCGAGAAGGTCCTTTACTTTTTTATATAGATTGTGCCCTTCTTGTCCCTTTTTATTTTAGTCCAAACATACCAATAGATATTAATATTATCTTTCTACTTGGAAAAAAGAAAATTAAGCAAAATATACCCTTATATATATACTAATGGTGTTAAATACAAATATTTGAAGTGAGTATATATATGTTTCTAACAAACCTAGAAGATAGAGGGATAACTTAAGGCCCGATGGTGACTAGGCCATGGCTACAATCATCTGATCAAAGTTCAGTTAGCTCATGTTTGTATTGAGAGTAAATATTTATAGGAAAAATATAAGTCAAACTAAGAAAATTTTGTTGTTGTTAAAGGTAAAAATAATTGTAAAGGGAGTGTGAAGAAAAAAAAAAAAGAGAAGAATATGTCCCCTCATACTAATAAATTATATATCCTTCGTCTCTCCTTGTAAATTCACAGTTACTTATTACATTAATTCGTGTAATTTGACTTTTATTTTTCTCCTAAATTGATATTTACACTCAATACAAGCATACTCTCAGTATATTATTAAATTATGCAACATATAAAATAAAAATACAGCAATCGAGTTGGTTTATGCATGTAAAAATGAGCGTTGGATTCATTCTATACTAATATTCTCAATCCGCAACCCTTGGGTTTATTGTGCTGAACTATATCACCACGTACATATCAATTGACAACTCACAATTCACCAGGCAAGTGAAACATATACTCTCTCTGCCCCTTTGCGTATGCACCATAAAACTTAAATATGTGAGATCTTCTTGAGTTCTATATGGTGCAAACTCAAAAAGACAAAGAGTTAATACGCGCAAAAAACTTGCTAGAGCTTTGTTGAAGTTAACTAGTTTGGAATTAGAGGTGTTCATTCGGGTCATCGGGTTGATTTCGGGTCAGCTGTTTCAGGTCGGTTCAAAATCGGATTTTGTGTTCACATTGGTTTTTACATAATTGTAGATCCATTTTTAAGTCGGGTCGAATTGGGTTCGGTTATAAAGTCGGATGTCTATCGGATCATCGGGTCTATTTTGAACAACTCTATTTGGGATTGATGGTTATGATTTGCTTCATAAGTTGTAATAACGTAGTTCATGTCGTCCCTGTCCCTTTCCACCCGTTTCTTCACCGGGCAACCATCTACCGCACACCTATAATAGTTCCTGAGTTGAATTGTTCAAAATTAATTAGCTAGTAGTATAGAATTTCATAATGGGTTGCTATTCTTGTGAGAAACTATCTCTTAAAGGGGCGACTTTAAAATAAGTCCTGTATAATTTGTTTAAATTAGGATATTTAGCCCATATATTTAATGCGTCTTTTAAAGAGATCGTTTCTCACGACAATTTGTGATTTATAAATGAATTGTTGTTTTAATTTGCTTGTAATTTGGGTGTGTAATATACCTTGGGTTAGGGCTATTTTTGACCATTTTCTTGCCATATTTTCTCCATTTGTAACCGTCATCGACTACGTCCATCTCTGATTTCATTCTGAATGCTATTCTTCCCTTCTTTTCTTTGATGTTTCTAATGCTTTCCCCTATTAACAATCAAAACGAAAATATTAAGATGTAGTGTAATTAAATGCCCATCAAATGGTTACAAACATAATGGAAATAAAAACATTTAATTACAGGCGGCCTTAAGTAGTGATAAGATTAAATTATCCAATTATAAAAGGTCTAATAATAAATCACGCTCTGTACTATAATAAAATTTAAGAAATAAAACTTAGCAATTCAAGCAAGGAGAAGAGTAAACTCATTCATAAGATCAAAGAAAGTTTACTTTGAAATAAATGACCAGCTCTAAAAGTTACTCACTACACAACAGTACAAAATTAAAATTTGAACGTCATTTTGGTATTTTTTTTGCTTAATAGTGATATATTCTCCATATTAAAATTGTACATCAATGATAATGTATATAAATTAATGGGCTTTAATTATTGGCTTTTAATTGAGTTGGTTTTAACTTGTTATTATAAATATAGTTTGTGGGTTCATATTTCATTTATCCCTCATTTTACGACAAATTTAATAGGCTACAACCATTAGTTTAATATGATTGTGCTAATTGAATTGATTTCTTGATTCAACTCTCACTCACATCCTCATTTCTAGTTGAATATTAACGTTTGATACTACAAGAAAAGCATGGGTTGAATCCATACTTCTAAGCCAAAGACATCTTAAGTTTAATAGCGTAAATAGAACACATAACATATTACAGTGAAATTCTAGACCATCAGCTTAAGATTTCAATGTTAATTTAACATAGTATTGAAAAATTGAAGCAATAATAAAAAAAAATTGACATTAATAATCCAATCTTTTGCTCATCCGCTGTGAATAATCCAACCTTTTGATTATTTTTTAATAATCCAATGTTTGCCCTTAGTTCACTGTCAATAATCCAACCTTTATTTTAGTTTGCTAGCAGCATACCCTATTATTACCTATCATTAGTAATAGGGTATGTTGTGGACAAATTTTTTACAAAGGTTGGATTATTAGAAAATAATCCAAAGGTGAGATTATTCATAGCGGATGAGTGAAATGTTAGATTATTAATGTCAATTTTTCTATAAAAAAAAAGCTTACTATTACTATTTTCTCCTTCATTTTGGATGTTGCTACTCTCTCCAATATCAAAAAACTCATTTCCATGACACCCAAAACTCTGAGTTTGTTGGAAATCCATGGTTTGTTGCTCATCATGCCCATAATCTTGAATCAAGAACAAGTTAGAAAACTGTAAATCATAACTCCCAAATGAATCATCTAAGGGACTAAAATCAGTCATTTGAGTATTGTTTAAGTAATTCCACTCCATGAAGGGTGAAAAAGGAGTAAAATCAAACAATGAGATGTTGTTTGTAGTTGCCATTTGCCATTTACAATAGTATTATTTAGTACACATATATATAATGCTAAGAAAAGCATTAATAAGTGAAAGTGAAACCTTCCAAGGTATTTCCATTGACATTAAGTCTTAAGAGAATGAAGCTTCATAGGATGGTTCTAGATGTAATGCTTCTTTGCTTTTATAGGAATTGAAATTAAAGCACACAAAATAAAATGAGGGACAAGTCATTTCCTAAGTATGGTTGACTTAAGAGTAGACTTTGACAACTTTTGTAAATTTAACTTAACTTTAAGATTGTGTTGTGTGAGTGCTTATTGGTTGAAATTGATGGTTGTAATTTGGAGAAGTTATAGTTAGATTGGTTTTTAATAGTTGCTACAGATAGTGATATTTATCCTTATAAGACTTATTATTTGTAGTAATTACTAAAAATCAGAGGAAAACGTAATATTTTTTATAAGTTGGAATCAGGGGAGAGAGGAAGGAAGGTAGCGGATATACAGAAACGAATTCAAAATTTTGAGTTGAGAGGCTAAATTGTTAATAAACTAGCAAATTATTTATAATATTATAAAAACTAATTAAACTATGAAAATTGTTTAGAATCATATAGACTGAAATGAGTTGTCGCGCTTTCCTTTATGGATATGAGTTGTCACCGTCCTTTCCTCCTCAGACTCTGTCTATAATTTTCTATGAGTGGGATACACTGGGTAGTATGATGATGATAGACTGAAATGAATTGCTTTGATAGATTTATCTACAACTTAAAATATATTCATGTGAAGTTTCCAATGCTTTGATGGATATTGAGTCAAAGATATGGTTTAAGAACTATGTAAAATCAAAACATCAAATAATCTCATTCACTTATGCATTTGAAGTATTTGAAGTACTGTCAAAGAACCAACTCAACTGAAAGCTTAAACTAATGGTTGAGGCCCCAAGATATGTTATATACTCTAACACGCCCCCTCAAACGATAGCCCTTTGGGCTAGAAGTGTGGATGCAACACAGGCCCTCCTCATACCTGGTGCTAAATATTCCACTTTTAAATGAGGGGTTGTTGAGATTCGAACCTGTGACCTCTTGTCACACTGGCTTCTGATACCATGTCAAAGAACCAACTCAACCAAAAGCTTAAGCTGATGGTTGAGGCCCCAAGATATGTTATATACTCTAACACGAAGTACATTTCATTTGATCCATAATGATCTCATCCATTTTTTACTCTTCAATCCCGAAATTAAATACTTCCTCCGTTCATTAAATCTAGCTTCATTTGATGACCATTATGCATTATTCATCAGCAAAAGTTATTTATATTGTCGTAAATCTATGAGTTAAGACATGGCATATGAAATCTTATTTGAATTGTCTGGATCTAAAATATACTTCTTCTGTTTCATTTTAAATGTCTCATTTACTTTTTGCACGTTTGTCAATGCACTAAAGTATATATAATTTAAAATTATAAAAATTAGATATTAATAAACATTATGGAAAGACAAATCAAATAATATCTCTTATAACTGTTTTAATGCATAAATTAAGAATAAAATATATAAATTAAAACTAATTGATGAATACTAAACCAAAAGCAAATGAGATATTTAAAAAGAAACCAAGGGAGTATTAATTTGTAGTTTTCATAATTTTTTTATAAACATAAATGGAGATATTAACAATTGAAAATGATTAAAGTTGTGCATTAATTAGGGATGTGAAAAGTCAAATGGTGCAAAATTTAAAGAACGGAGGTAGTATTTCTTAGCAGTATTTATTAAATTATTAATCACTTTTAGTATATATATTTTTTATTTTATAAGTTAAAACATGATCAAATAATATCTTATTTGATTAGATTCAATGCAAATTTTATTAGGAATACAATTTTTAGTATTCCTTTTATGCAATAAGAGACATTAAGTATTATTTATAAATTGACAACCACATGAAACCAAAAGAGATATTTGATGAGAATAGGAAAATACTTTTTCTCCTAATAATCTCTATACAATATTAAGAAAAACAATTAATTAATGACGTGGCTAGGCTAAGGAAACATCATATATTCATATCATGTGATTGTGTTGACTTATCGTTGACGTGGATTGATTCATGTTCACGTCAAAGACCATTAGACCGTTACTTGTAAAAATATAAAAATACTTTATATTTTTATTGTGTTAAAATGAGAGAATATATGTAGATAAAAAATAATAAAAAAATTCAAAAAAAATAAAAATATATGTAGATAAAAATATATATATATAAATTAAATGTGCGGGTAATTTTTTTTAACATGTATGAATTATGACGTTAATTTTAAAATAAGATAATAATTCTAATAGGAGGGACATAAAATAAACACTAAGTTTTGTGAAGTAAAGAGAATATTAGAATAGTTAGTACTTAGTACTTAGTAGTCTATTACTCCTTCTGTCTCATAGCTTTTGCTACAGCCCACAAGTACAAATCTTTAGCAAACCAAGGAGAGTGAAAAAATAGGTAAAAACTGTAAAATGATTTTATTTATTTTTTTGTTATCTCGGTTACACTATAAGAATTTTGACATTTATATGTTCTAGATAACATAGATTATCTTGATAGAATATCTTGATACATAGATATATTACCTGGATCTAAACCAGGGCCGACCCTAAGTAAGGGCAAAGCATGCCTAAGTTCAGGGCCCTAAAAAATTTTAGTTTTCAGTTGTTGATAAGGTTCGAACTTTTCTATGTATTCAATAGTTTAGGGGCCCATAAATAATCTTTCGCCCCGGGCCCCTAAAAACTTAAGGTCGGCCCTGATCTAAACTAAACGATAGACTCTTCCTAACACTAATCAATGATGACCCTCCATGGATTCGCCTATATAAGCTGCAGCTAAAGTTGCAAAAATAAGAGCCTGAATACCACTTGTAAATAATCCAAGAAACATGACAGGTATAGGAACCACTAAAGGTACTAAAGAAACAAGAACAACAACTACTAATTCATCCGCTAATATATTTCCGAAAAGTCGAAAACTAAGTATGTTGTGTGAAATATTTTATTTATGGGGAAGTGAGAGGATGTAGTAGTTAGACGATGAAATTAGATAAGTTAAATGTTTGGATGGTATTAAAGAAAGATTGTGATTATGGGAAAAAAATCTAGCAAAGCCTATAAAACGGATTTAAAAGTATAATGTAACAAAACCTGTTAAACAAAGCGAATAATTGCGATTTATAATTTAATATCTTAGGATATTCTAAACGGACTTTTAGATTGTCTTTTAGATTTTGATTTGTTTGATTAACTAGCTATATTTTTTTTCTTGTCATGGCTCACTCATACGTGCATTTTTATTTTTGGTAAGTGTCAACTATATTTCCGTATTTGGATATAAACTACTATTTACAAAACTATACATCTACATATTTATTTTCTTTCTTAATAATATTAACATGTGCGCTTTAATTTTTGTGTCATAATTAATTTTCGAAAAAATTACTGCCATTAAAAAAATAAAAATAAAATTTAAAAAAAAAATAACAAAATGACCAACAAAGAGTGAGGAGTATCTCACTATGAAGACCCTTATATCTAGCTAGACCAAATCATGTTGTGTTAGTACGTTAGAAACTTGCCGTAACATTTACATTAAGCATGACCATTGTTTTTAAAAAAGTAATTGCCAAGTGCAAAAGATGGTCGTGTAAGTTTGCAAAGTTTATCGGTATTAAATATTGAAAATGATACTGAATAATTAGTGTGATTTTGATATAAAAATTTCTTGACAAGTTTGATGATCATGCTTGTTCTAGTCGTTCAATTATTTTATTTTTTTCACACAATTCATTTCAATGCGTTACCATTTGGAGATATTGTGTTAGTATTAAGTTTGTGAACAAAAAAACTTTTTATGATTATTGACGACCTAGGAGAACATGGGAAGGACATATAAAAAAGAACATGTATGCATGAGTTGTACTTCTCTTAGGACATGACTAGGAATAGAAGTAGTTTGAGCATGAATGCGTCTTATTCATGTTTAAAATTACTTATGCTTTCCCTTTACATGTTGTTTTTGTTCCTTATACCTTTCATATATCGCTCTTTGACTCGTTTTTACATAGTTTTACTTTTCTTTTATTTATATGCTTTGGTGTATCTTATTTATATCTCTATTTGATAATTATTTTTAAAAGTCAAACTTATGGTGTAAGTTATAAGCTTGCGAGTAGTTGTTGGAAGAAGTTTTTCGGAGGATCTATCTTGAACCAGGGGACTTTTTGGGCCTTTGGCTGCATCCTTCTTTATGTATATGTGTTGTCGTCTATCTTCCCTTTCCAAACCCTGTTCATATTCCTTAGCTATGAACGGAATACACCGAGTATAATGATGATTAATACCGACAAGTGACAACCAAATAATAGTCGTGAATGTCAAACGAAGTAAGCCATGTTGCTTGTTCTAGATAATAAGACTTGTCCAATTTTCGAATACAAGGAGTAATCTTATACTTCCTCCGTCCCATAATACTTGTTGCATTTAACTTCTTTACCCAATTCAATGTACTACTTTGTTTATTTATATGTCGAATTATACACATTTAAAAATTATAAAAAGTTTATATTATGAAAGTATGCGATTATACGATTCAAACAAGATCTCACTTGACTATATTATTACTTACATATTAATCGCAATATATAATAAGCTTAAACGATGAATAGTGGAGGAAGTATATTCTAGTTAGACGATAGATTTGTCAAGCAGCCACAAGTCTTAATAAAGACTTAATAAAGAGTTTATGACTATATGTGGTAGTGCGATTAGTGGCACCATAATATTCAACTTTAGAAATAGAGTGTGTAGCTTCCTTTTTTTTAGATTTTTCAAATTCATTTTTCACTTGGAGTATTAATCATTTATTATTAATAATCATTAATCATTATTACAACACTCTTTTTCCACTATTGGGTTTATGATCATTAATTTATGCTTTTTTTAGAAGAATGAACACGAGCAGTAATGTGTATGTGAGTTGTCCCACATCGGGGAAAGAGAAGAGTATGCATCACTTTATAAACTCAAGGAGTGACTCCTACTATCACCAATTGGTTTTAGTAGTGAACCGTCTTTGGATTTATGAGTGGACTACTTCTTCTCCACCTTATTTGGGTTGCCCAGGCCCATTTTCTAAATTCTATCAGTAATTAGTTAGTGGTGGATCTAATTAGGTTGAAAGTTACGAGGGGTCGAGATTATTATCTGAATAAAAATATTTAATTGATGTTTTCATGAGAAATGTTTATGTGAATTAAGAAAGATGAAAATTTTTGTGTTTGGAGTATTATAGGTAGATAGTGAAACTATTTTATATTGGTTTAAATTTTTAATTGTAAGTGAGGAACATTTAAAGACCAACATATCATCATTATCAAAATACTCAAGTTTATTCCACTTATAGAAAACTATGATCAGGGTTTGAGGACGGAAAGAAGACAACAACTCATACTCATAAAAGAGACTACGGCCAAAGATCCTTCGGCTTGAACAAGATACGCAAATGTTCATCTAATTTTGTAGTTAATAATAAAACCTAATTTTGTTTTTATTCACCCTAAAATAATTTCTGTACAATAAAAAAGAGGGATTAATTATTCCCTTTAGAATGTTGTTATAACAAATAAATCACTAGTATAAAAAGAGGATAACTATATTTGATGTTATAATAAATATACTTCCTCCGTTCTAAATTGGTTGCAATATTAGTAATATTTGTACTATTTACTCCCATCATACTTAATTTATAATTAATTCTTAAACTATAAGTCAAAACATAGTCAAGTGAATTCTCGTTTAATTTATTTCAAAGCAAATATTATTAATATTAAAATTTTATGAGTTTTTATTGCAAGTAATTTGGAACATAAAAAGTAATATTTACACGAGTTTATAAAATGATTTTGAATAAAGGAACTCCAAAGATCTCACCCAAAGATCCTGTTGGTCCCATCCTAATTAATTTAAGAATCTGAATACAATTTTTTTGACACAAAAACTTGGACGAGATCGTTCTACTCTAAGACGAGATCTGGGCCGGCCCATTGTTAGGCGCGTGTACTACACGCGCGCTTTGCCCTCCATAATTTTGTTTTTTTTGTTTTTTTTCATTTTCTAGGCATTTTTCAATTTGGACTTTAAAGGAATCAATTTTGACCTTAAAGATATCAATTTTAACGTAAAGTAGTACTTAAACATATCAATTAAAGTAAAAATTTCAATTTGAACCTATAAGTGATCAATTGTGGGGTTAAACTGATCAATTTCTACCTAAGTATTTGATGTTTTATGATCTAACTCAATTTTAAACGAATAAGCTTCAGTTATCATTTTCACAATAAGTATTTTAAAGTCTATAAAGATATTATATAGGTTTTAGCTCAAATTAAATAAGTTAATAGTTAAATTATGACATATAATTTGACAATAATTTTTTATAATCTAACTTAATTTTGAACTTCTAATCTTCAATTATCGTTTTAAAATAAGTACTCAAACTGTATAGATATATTGTATACCATTTAGTTCAAATTTAATTATTGATAGATTTATTGACCATTCATTTGTTGTTTGACATTTATCCATAGAATGATAAAATAATACCATTTTATATAACTTCGTTCTAAAATTGTGAAACAGAACCATATATTAGGTAGAAATTGATCACTTTAACGTCAAAATTGATCACTTTTAGGTTCAAATTGAAAATTCTACTTTATTGATATGTTTAAGTACTACTTTACATTGACATTGATTCTTTAAGGTCAAAATTGATATCTTTAAGATTAAAATTCAAAAATGCCCAGAAAATGGAAAAAAAAGAGAGAAAGCATGTAAGGTGCGCGAATTGGGCGGCCCACTCTTGTCTCAATTTGAGACGGTCTCGCCCAAGACCAACTGTTTTTTTGACATCAAATGGTTTCGGTTTTAGATTCAGGTCCAAAAACAAAAAGGGTATGGAATTGGGTTTAGGGTTTTCAGACCCACACACGACTCATGCCCTTTTTCTGGATTCTTTTAAGATTTAAATTTGCTAGACATATTTTATTTTTATATTTATTTAGATTCAATTTAAATTTATATACAACCTATAAAATCATTTTAATTTTAATAAAATCTTTAAAATATACTCCCTCCTATTCACTCAAGTGTCTCATTTCCTTTTATGGGCAATTCACTCAAGTTGTTCTATTTTCTTTTTTGTCTATCTTTTTTTACCTAAATACGTCCACTTTTCCAATTCCCAATACTCAACTACCACCTTTACAATTAATTTAATCAATTAAAATACCCCATTATCACCTTTTTGGTGGACCCCATCCCACTCTTAATATCCATGCCCAACTCAAATGGGACAACTTGAGTGAATAGAAAGGAGTAATAATATCCAAGTACGAATATTAAACTAAAACTATTTAGGACCCTATCTACCTAATGGGTCTAAATTCAATTCTAAAATTTTTAGACCCTAAAGGTCCAAATGGTATATGGTCCACAAAAAATCAATTAGTTTATCTTGTATGAGACGGTCTAATTATTTGATAAGCCTAGATAATCAACCATTTCTCTAATTTATCAGTTTAAGATCAATGAGTCCCTTTTGAAATCGCCTAAGTCGTGCTTTTGACCTAGGCCTCGTATAAAATTTTACTCCCTCCGGTTCTTTATTATTGTCCATTTTGGGTTGGGCACACATATTACGAAAGTGGTAGTTGGGGTTGATCGGGACTTTACGTCCTTCAAATGTAATACCGCAAGTGCACGACGTAGCTTAGTACGACGGCAAGTACGGGTCGAATCCACAGGGAGTGGGGGTTAAGTCAATAGCTTCTCAATCAATTAGTTAGTTCAAAAACGTATAAAGTGGTGTTTGGAGGTAGAAATAATTAAAGCAAACTATAAAAAAGAACGAAATGAAAAACGAAACACAAAAGGAACTAAGGACACAATGAACTACGACAAAGATAAAGTGATCAGCTAGCTAAATAGGCATAGGCTAGGCTTTCTCACCATGGTAGTCTTTACTAACTTCAACCTAAGGTCATGGTTATGGGTTGTTATGAGGAAGAACGTATCTTAAATACTAATGTTCTCTCTCGAGCAACAATAGCTTCCTAAAACATACTTAACCACCTATTCTCATGGAGCTAAGCATAGATTAAGACATGGAGCACACATTCATTATTTCCAATCAAAACATCTACCTATTCTCATGGAGATGATTCAACTGTTAAGCATAGATTATCGTTAAAAATCGACTCTCGCCCTCAATTCAACGACACTAAACAAGATAGCAAAACCTATGTTAAACCATAAACAACACAACCAAGCCAAAGGTAAAGATAACAATTCAAACTATATACATGGTGATCATGCCTAACCTAAGCCAAAACAACTACTCACTCATGTTCATATTCAAGTTATAGATTGCAAATGAGTTAAGAAGCATGGACGGATAAATTGAACTAGAATATCTTAACAAGATGAATGCAATTAATTGAAGAACAATCAAACATAAACATAAAAAAGTAAAGGCAAACAGTAACTAAATAAAATGAATTGAATTCAGATCTAAATAAAGGTAGAAATTACTCTTTGATGAACAACATGAATTGATGATTCAAAGCAATAACTTCTAAAAGCTTCAATGAAAATACACCAATGGTTGAAGAATTCCAAATTGCAAAGTATTACACTAAAGGATAAGCTAAGATTGTGTTTGGAAATTAAAGACACTTAATTGAATTGAAAGGAAACTATACTAAACACTAATTCTTAATTGAAAATGAAAGCAAAGCTAAGAAGACATAGAAATTACTCTAAAGTGAAGGGTGAAATCTGAGATGATTGAACTCCTCCTTCTTCTTCTCTATTTATATGCTTCAAAGCATGTGGGGGTGGTGGTTTCATGATTGCTCCACCACCCCTAGGGTGTAGGAGGGGGGTGCCACCCCTAGAGGATAGGGTAGGGTGGCAAGGGAAGCTTCGCAGCAGAAATAAGAAGCAACTAAATCTAATTGGACCCAAATGCTTTTTAAAAGAATCGCGAAAAGCTGCTGCCGCCCATCTCGCTCGACCCGAGCAAGCCCGCTCGACCTTGTCGAGCGAGCATCAGGTACACAGGTCAAAATCTTCAAAAACAGAACAGTCACCAAAAAATAGCTCCGCTCGACCTGCCAGCTCGACCGAGCGAGCTCGCTCGACCCATCAAAAATGCTTCTGTTGACATTCTAAAGCTACTGGAAGTGAATAGTACTTTCGCTCAACCCGAGCCAAAATCGCTCGACCGGTCAAGCGACCTTCAGGATGGTCCTGCTCAGCTTCTATCTCTAATGCAAGTCTTTTTGATGCTCGAGCAAGCTTGGCTCGACCCAGTTTTTGCCGAGTGGGCTTAGAATGGTCTATTTTAGCTCTTTTTGGCCTTGTTTTCCTTGACTTGGGTCATCAAAGCTTTGATTACTTTAGCTTTCGAAGTTAAGTGAGTATTGTATGCGCCAAATGTACTTGGTTTGTGATCGGTTTTGACGAATATTACCTGAAATGCACAAAAACACCAAAATACCCAACCAAGCGTAAAATCCCAAATAAAGCAAGCATAGTTATGCAAAATTCCAATTTAATAAAGCTAAATAATAGGGATAAAATATGAATAAAATGCATCTAACAGGGGTATTTTAAATGATAATAAAAAGGTGGTAGTTGGGGTATTTACGTGATTATAATAATTGTAAATGTACTAGTTGGGGTATTTTAAATAATATAAATGAGGGTATTATGGTCTATAATTGTGTGAACATAGGGTATTTAAGTAAAAAAATCTTTGCTAAAAATAGAGGGTGGACAATTTGAGTGAACTAACCATATAAGAAAAGTAGACAATAAAAAAGAAACGGAGGGAGTATTATTTTTTAAAATTCTGACATATACCAATTGCAAGACATAAAAGACCAAAACTATGACTTAAAAAGATTAATTTTAAAGTTTTTAATACTCCCTCCGTTGTTTTAAGTTTTTTCACCTTATATAACGGGTAGTTTCAAAAGTTCTTCCACTTTAAAATACTTTCTACTTTTGGAAAGTTTTCATCCCACTTTTACCGCTTAAAACCCCACTTTTTTTATTTCACACTGCTATTGAATTATTTTCTCTCTTATACTTCCAATACAATTATTTTTTCACACTACAATTTAATTAAAATAATACCCACTACAACCCAAAGATTCTATCTACCTTAATAGAAGTATTTGTGAAAAACCCAAAGTGGAAGAACAAATAAGATCGAAGGAAGTACAATTTTAGATGTTTAAGTCATCGTATTTGAAGTTAGAATGATAATTTTAATCTTTGAAATAAGTCTATCTTTTGAGTCTTAAAACTGTTTTAAAGTCTTAGAATTCATCTTTTAAGTTTCATACTTGGTTAAAAAAATAATTAAGTCTATCCAATAAGATGTGTCTTATAAATGAGACACTCTCACCTAAGATTTTGTGCGTTAAGAATGTAAGTGATCACTTTAAGATTAAAAATGCTTTCTCTAAGACTATAAAAAGTAATTATTTTAAGTTTATAAGTGATTACTATTTTAAGAGTAAATATACATTCAGCTAGCCCAATAAAAGTATTTTCATCATGAAATTGTTTCATTTGAAAAGTTGTAAAAATTAAATAATAATATCCTGATTCGTTTCAAACCATCTCTAATTCTATTTTTTTCCCCAAAAAATAATGAATCAAGCTATAGAAAAGCATACGAGTTAATTTAACATGACAAAATAACCCTATTTCTAAGGGTTTTACTAAAGTTCGCCGCCTTTTTATTTTATCGCCACCCCTATTTTAATGAATTGACGAAAATGCTCTAGACTTGAAATTTGCAAAACACACTTCAATCTCACTCAATAACACATTTAATAATTATAAACAAATATAAAATTATTTTTTAATAATAAAAAATATTAAATATTAATTAAATACTCCCTCCTATTCAAAATAATTGTCCACTTTGGGTTGGCCACGGATTTTAAGAAAATAAGAATGGATTTTAAATAGGAGGGAGTAATAACTTAGTTTAATACTTCAAGTTTAAATAAATTAACAATAACAATACAATTAAATAAATAATTTAACTAAATAAAAAATTAAAAAATAAAATAATTTAACTCAATAACACTTTTTTTTGCGTTTCAAAAAATAAAAGTTACTTTTTATGGAAGGAATGGTATTGTATCATTTTAGGAACAATCAATCATTTATAAGTACATTTTACTAGTAGACTACAAGTACAAGATGTTGAAATGATTTGACACCTGAGCTAATGCCTAATTCACTGTCTTCACCTTACTGGATTCCTCTTCTTTCTCCTATTTCCATTTTCGCACACATCCTCTTCTTCTCCTATTTGTTCGTCAAAACAAAATACACAAATTATCTTCAAATTCGTTGCTGTTGAATTATCCTTTCAGGTTGGAATAATTTCCTGGAATTTCTGAATATGGGTGGATTTTCTTGGCCATCAGAAGCAGAGGTGAGGATCCCCTTTTCGTTCCTTTATCCAAAATCTTGCTTCCATTTTTAATTTCAGGAAATTAATTAGTTAGGTTTGTTAATTTGACTTGCAAATAATCTTATAAATCCTTGATTATCATTATGGATGTGCTCAGTTTCACCGGATCTGAATTGGTTGAGGGCAAATATTGGGTCTTCTTTTTTGTTGCTTTAGTGTTCTGTGTTTCTTATTAGCAATGGAGCACTGATGTTTGTTCAATGTAATTGTTTGTTTTTCTTTTTATTTATTATGGGTATTGGGATTGGGATTGGGATTGAGATTGAGATTTTTCTATTTTTTCCATATTTTTCTGAGTTTGCATTTTCCAAAATGGCATTTATCATCTATTATCTTTCTCCAAAAACTATTTTTTTGAAAAACAATTTTGATTGTAATGTTTTGATTGCATTAGCTTTGAAACCTGTGCCATAGGTTGAATTTAGTATCTAAATGGTTCAAAGTATAGTACTCCATTCTTAAAAGTATGTCCTATTTGAATTTTTAATTGTGTGAAGCGGGTATTAAGTGGATATTATTTTAATTAAATAATAGTGTGAAGTAATGATTGTATTGGTATTATGAGAGGGAAAATATTTAAATTAGAGACAAAATAAAGCAAAAAAAAGAAATTATCATTGTCATTAATGTAGAGAGTATATTTATGGAAAATGGGAGGAAATATGAGGGTATATTTGTGAAAAAAGATTTCCAAAAATGGAAAGTATTCTAAAGTGGACAAACATTTGAAACTACCCGTTATAATAAGGCGGACAAATACAATTTTGCAGTATGGTATAATGACCAATTGATAATAAATGGATTTGTCATACTCCCTCTGCTAATTAGCCCAAAGTACACATTTTATTTAAATGAAAGGACATGGAGAAAAAGTGGTTAAAAAGTATACTTTATGGAAAAGGGTTGAAATGTGTGGATTTCATGAAATGTTAAATGAATGGATAAAAATTAAAGAAAGATTGTGGGTCATTGGCAAAATAGAATTTGGGTAAATTTGGTGGGATGTACTAAAAGAAAAAAAGGGGCAAATTTCGTGGGATAGAGGGAATAGTTATATTGCGTACATCGGAGCTCCAAACCTTACCTAAATGGAAGGCTAAGTGTTAACCACTTAATAACATTCAAGTAATGAGGATTTCTTATTTGAGTAGTCTGTGGTTGAAAAGTAAGGGACCCTATGTGCACGTATAATCAATGTTTAGGTGTGTTTGGTGGTCCTAAAATAATGTAGTGAGTAGAAGGTTATAAAAGAGGAATAGTCTTCCTCTTATACAAGCATAGGAAGTTGTAGCTCTATATATGTGGACCATAGTCATTTTGAATACAATAGACTTTAATTTTATCTAAACTCGATTTCTTATGAAATTTTAGCGTACTCTTAGTGAAGCAAAAATCATTGGAAGATAGTTATTGGTGATGGCTTTTGATGGTTTAGGGGTTTAGTTAAGGTTGTTTTATAAGGGAGAATTTGGTTTATCTTTGCTTTCTTTATTCTTACACCTCTAAGAATACTCTTAGAGTGCTTCCACATTAATTTACCCTTTTTGTGATTGTTCAATAAGTTATCCTAGCTGGCACACTTTATGCTATGTTAATATTCCCCTTATATATATAGATAATTTAATTGATATTAAGCTTCAAATACCTTTCCACAGATGGATCACTCGACGAAGGTGGTGGCTGAGATGGCTGGAGTAGCTACCAAGGATGTTAGATTGGTTCTCTCCCCTTACAGAGTGTGTCCTTTGGGAGCACACATTGATCATCAGGTAAAATATTGGTCATTGTCAATTATAATGATTAATAGCTTATAAGCCTTTATCGTGCTTCTTTTTTATGTATTTATCTTATGTTCCTACGCTTGGTTTAATTAATCTTTTAGACATTAACTTCTTGTTGAGCTAGGAACCTATTATGTGTGAGCTCCACATTGTAGTATTTATTGCTTAATTAGAGTATAAGAAATAATATTCGATGTACTATGTTGAGTGAGAACTCATTGATCTATGTTAAACAATAACTTATTGATCTAGTTATCTTTATGTTATTGTTTTGATATGGTTAATTAGTGGTTGCTCCTGTTTTCATGTGATGAAATGAATGGTGTTGTTTGCTCATCTATTTCAATCAGGGTGGAGCTGTTTCAGCTATGACCATAAACAAGGGAATTCTTCTAGCATTTGTTCCTTCTGGAAATCCTGAGGTATGACGTGAGTTTCCTTGTCATGAACATGGTGATTATGAAATGTTTTGTTGTCTCATGAATATAGGCTCTGATAGTTTTGACTCAGTTTTGGGAGTAGGTGGGGAAATTCGCTGGGGGGAGTTATTGCTGAGGAATCAGGTGTAACCTATCGGAGGCCGTAGAGGAGCCATATGTGACAATTAATTGAGGAAGGCAAGGGGTTAGCTTGCAGGTCCAATTTTTTTTTTTACTATTGTATAATGTATGTAAACAAGGTTTTCCATTAAATAGGACCAACCAAACTCCTTAAGTGATGGGAGCATGGAATAAAAACTCCCCCCATTACATTAGGTAACGCCAGTTATGTAACATGTTCTTGAGTTGCTGGATAACGATGCATAAATGTTCACGGTCATACACCGCGTTGACTATTATCACTTGTTATTTCACCATTACGATGATATTTCTTTGTTACAATGTTGTTTGTTTGCCAGTTATAATATTATTAATACTCATTAACTACAATTTTTAAGATCATTTAAATTGCACTATATTAGAAATAATCATATTTTCATAGGTTGTCAAATAATTTTTAATAATTGATCTATAGAAGTATTATAAATTAAGTAGTATATTGTGTGCACTGTGTACTAGCAGGTATGGTGCAGTTAAAAGTTAAAACCTTGTACCCACCAGCTAGCGACAATCCATGATGGGTCAAACTTTCATATGCATATCGAGTACCCACTAAATTTATACCCATACCCTCAAACTGAGCAGATGTGGTGCAAATCCAATGAAATTTTAGCCATCTTTTAAAATGATGTATCTGGTTTTTAGAAGTCTAAAACTCTAAATTTGGCAATCTTGATGCACTCTCAATTGTATTTGTAGTCACTAAGGTTATCTATTATCCTCTCATGTAACAAGATGCTTAATTTTTACTTATGTTGTTTTCCCACATTGATTTGCAAAGTATATAATTCTGATTCATTTTGTTTTCAAGTTAGGAATTATATCTTAACTCAAGTAGATGTTTTCTTTTTTCTTGTAGTATTCCCAAGGCTGATAGATTTTTTAGAAGACATATTTTGAAAGTTTTGTTGTTAGCAATTTTAATAGGAGAGGGAGGGAGGGGGTTTGAAGCACTAAGAAATAGACAACAATGTTGTCCTTTGTTTCATTGACATAGATTTGCTTTATTCAGGTTGTATTACGTTCTGCACAGTTTGGAGGAGAAGTGAGCTTCAGGTAACCACACAATAGATAAAGTTATCATTACATTGTCTTTCTATCATCCTCATAATTTCTATTCTCATAGTATGTATTACTTCATCTTCGGGACTCAAACCCCTTAGGATTAGGAATATAAAGGTGGGAAAGGAGGGGGGGGGGGGGGTTCTTGGAAATGAATGTGGATCTTTCCCCTTTGGGATTTGGAACTTACCATATTGGAATCCACAAAGGGAAGCATGTTTTATTGTGACGCGTTATGAAATCCACAAAAGGGGGGGGGGGGTGTGGGGTGGTGGTTCTAGACATGTAGGCTGTTGGAGTATAATATCTCCAAAGAAACTAGTTCTTAAAGACTATTTTATAAAGCTACAAGTGATGTTATTGTTACAGTGCTAAGAATATGTGAAGTGGCAAATGCAAGCTTATCTCTATATGCAAACTTATTTCAGTTTGAATACTTATATGTAGAAGTAAAGTGATAAACAATACTGCGAGATAAGAAATCATTGTTAGAATTTTTCTATTATCAATAGTGATTCTAAGCAAAGTAACATAGAAAGGAAAATCTGAGTTTATAAACAATACCAACCACCTTTCGCTGGAGTATTTGAGTATTTAATTCGACATATTTTTTGAATAGAGAGAGATTGTCAAAAGGGTTGCTTGGCAATTTTTCTTAATTGATCTATAAATTAATTTGAAAAGTTTTATAAGCGGGTCTAAATGGATGGTTTGAAATGTTGAGAGAATAATTCAATAGATATACAAAAAATCAGTGGGCCATTCACATATATTCTTCATTAGTAATTAACCTGTCAACTGCCATGTTATTTATGTATACTAAAAGTCTCCAATACCATCATCCTTCTTGATTCAATCCTACGTATTTAATTTTGAAGGTCATTGTATATCATATAATAAGATTAGTATTCTTATGTCTTATGTCGGTGCTACTCTGTTTGCGACTTGGCTATTGTTTTCAACACAATTCTTCCGGAGATTTGGTTACAAACCCATAATATTTTTGTCACAATTCATGTTCTTACGGTCAAGAAGGCGAGAACCATAAAGTATTTCTAGGCTTTTTAGAAATTAGAAAACTAATAGATGCCTTTATTTAATGTGGTATTCTCTAAAGAAAAGCAAACGTTCTCATACTTTTAATTATAGGAATTGATCTTATCAAATTGGACTTGAAATTTGTTGTATGAGTTTAGAATCATCCGCCACTATTGAATATGGTGATAAGCCTTCTCTCTGTACTGTCAGCATCTATTTATAAGATATACCACTTGGTTATTTTTTGAATGTGTCAAATGCATTAAGTTATCCTTCTGGATGCAATTGAAGTTTTCTATTCATGTACATATCATTCATGTTAAAAAAGGCAATTTACCGATATATAGTATTTTGGAAAGCTGTTAAGTTCTAATTGCATGAAAGTAGAATTTTGAAATCAGGATTATTGCAAATTGTTATAGGACCACAATTGGAATACCGTTTTGGGGTCTAAAATATAAACAATGCTGCAGCTAACTGCATTTTATCATCATGGAATTTCATATTTGAAATTTAGAGTTTTGACCCAAGTTAAGCATTTAAAGGAGCTCCTCACCTTTTTGGTTATTAGTTCTTACGGTTATCTTGGTGCAGTCAAATCTGCTGATGTTTCTTAGTGTTCAATGGTGTTGTCTGGCAAGTATATCTTTGTTCTGCAATTTCATTGCAAGTGGAAGTTCCTGTAGCAATGATAAGAGGGCAATCGGTTTTAATAAATTTCCACTTTCCAGAATGGAGCCGAAAGATGGTGTGAGGAAATGGCGAGTCTTTACAATGATGGATTTGCCATATTAAGTTTTATCTAAGTCCATTATCTACTCTTTAAAATTTGGAGATCTGCACATATTAGAAAGTATCTTAGTCCATTATCTACTCTTGGTAGCAAAATTGCATTATCCTCGCTAAGTGGCAAAGGTGCATTTCATAAAGTAGCAAAGCTGCATCATGCCATCATCCAAAATGGTTAGGAAAGTAAAAAAAATCCGCCTTCTTTGTTCTTCATTTTTTTTCCATATGTTAATGCTTTATGATTTCATTTTTATAAACGATCAAGGGTCTTCTGTCAAAGTTGATTGATTTTTTTTTAAACTGGTTTTACTGTGCAGAGTTGATGAAGATCACCATCCTAAAAAGGCAGGAAAGTCTAATGTTAATGCCAATGGTTCAACTAAATCTAAAGAAGAGTGTAGTTGGGGAAGATATGCACGAGGAGCTGTTTATGCATTAACATGTGGAGGGCACATTCTCAATCAGGTTAGAGATGCTTGTTTAATATTCTTAATGCTGAATTTAATTATGTACTTGGTAGTGAAGCTGTGAAACCATATAAGGGTAATATAGGTCATTTTTTTCCTATTTACTAAAGATCATTAGAAAGTTTTGTTTTTTTTGTTTCTTCTTTTTTCAATGCTGATCTTGTTACATATCTCTTTGTTGCACAAATATTAGTTTGAATGTGCTGAGTCTTTAGTTTGAAACTTTGAATCTTCATGTGTTGCTTTTAGATTGTCTGCCTCTACTTATTTTCCATATTTCTTTTGAAGTAATATGGAGCATTCATGTAATTTATGCTAGTTCCCCTCTCTTTTGTTCTTTTCTATTCTGTAAACAACTTTATCCATACTGTACTCATCATGAGTCGTTATAGATCTTACTAGAAGAACATACATCTAAGGACGGGGTCACTGTTTTCATTTTCTAGTTGTTAGTATGTATGTATGATGCCTTCAATTTGCTTCTGGTTGATTAAGTTTGGAGATTGTCAAACCTTGGTGAGCTTTCTTCATTGTTGGTTGTTAATATCTAAATATAGTGGAATCAATTAGATGGTGCCTATGCCATGTCTAAATGGGGTAAATGATATTTTTTGAAGAAAGATGTGACAAATAATTTGGTATTGTATAATATGTCAAGGACGCCTCTTTATGGCAGGATTCCCCATCAACTGTTGGATCAGGTTAAAAGTTGATATTTTTGTTGCACAGACATTAGGAAGGTTCAGAATGTTCTGTAAATTGTTGAGTAATTGAGGGTCGAGCTATGTGTAGACAAGTTTGCCTGAGGGAAACTGAAGGCACTGAGGCGCATGATTCAGAATGTGATCACTTTCATTATGCCTCTAGGCACTTCAGCATGAGAAGAGTCCCTCTTAAGTCTTAATATCTTTCTAAATCGATGTCTTTTGTAACTTTTGTTAAAAAAGGAAAATCAGGGATAGAGTTTATTTTTTCTTCCAAGTAAAAATATGGTAATATGATACGTTGAAAAACCCAATGACTTCTATAGTTTATTGTATAATACACGAATCTAAAGCAGTGTTTTACTTTTTTTGTTATTATAAGTGCACTTGTTTTACCAATTTTGTCCCTTTGCACTGACCTTGTGTTTAGGCTCTTAAACTTTCTATTTTCTTAGTCTCCTCATTCATTTTTTTGAAAATGTCTGTGAGCTTGTCCATTCTCGATGGAGCCAAAGATTTATAGTTATTTGGTATTGGATTATAATGAAATATAATATAAGAATAATTCATTAAATCATGTGCACGTCATATTTATGTTAGTTGTAGACTTGTAGATCATGTGTGTTATCTAGGGTCTATCGAAAACAACCTTTTTGTTATCACAAGGGTATGGTTGTGTACATCTGACCCACAAACCCCGCCTCTTATGAAATTGGGGGTAACAGAATGTTGTTGCTTGTTCATGTAAACTTTTCTTTGACTTAGTGACTTTCTTCCTCTTAAATTCATTGGTTCCTCCAGATTTCCAGATACGCATAATCACCTTGGATTTTGATCAATCTCTATTCTACTGGCTCAACTACAAAAGTGGCTTCTAATTATCTTGTTGACTTTAATGTTGCATCTGGTTTTAGATGTTCCTACACTATCTTCTATGCAGTTATCTTAATGTATGGAATTTCCGAATTTCATTTGTTTCTCAAAATTACATTGTTGAGTTGGGGGCTTGAGGGCTGCCTGTCGTGATTTGTGTGTAATGAAACCTTTAAATGTACAATCAAGGATATTTGAATGAAACATGCACACTTGCAATTTTATAGTTAAAATTAACAGTTACCAATACGGCAATGCTTGTTAATTGAGTTCGACTGTCTGGTTAACTCTCTTTGATTTGTAGACTATGACTATCAAACCTCTGCATTAAGCCTCCTTGAATTTTGAGTTGAATCAATAGTGTATAAATTCTCTTTTTCGTCCCTTTTTATTCATGTGAAATGTTATAAAATAAACTATTCAATGTATTTTAATTGCATTTGGGCATGCACATATATATCTATGTTTCGAGTTTTCAACTTTTTTTCATCTATACCAATCATCTACTATTGGGAAACTTATTCTTACTGCTATTCTTGTATGTTTCAGGGTATTATTGGATTGATCAGCGGTTCTTCAGGCCTTGATAGCTCTGGCCTTAGCTCTTCTGCTGCTGTAAGTTGCAAGTATTTTAACTAATTTCTTCTCTGAAGTCACTAAGAAATTTATTGATTCATAGTAATATGCCATATACTAGAGATCTAATCATCATCTCCGATAGCAAACTAGCTTAATAGTTGTCCACTGCATTGATCAATTGTATAAGGTTGAATGGCTGATTTCAGGTTGGAGTTGCTTACCTATTGGCTCTTGAAAATGCCAATAATATATCAGTATCTCCTGCAGAGAACATTGAGTATGACCGGTAAGCTCACATGGTAACTATTTTCTCTTACTGTTTATGATAATTGAACTTTCATGATCTCAAATATCAGTCTTGATTACTTTTTATTTGTTATGTAGAACAAGTCAGAATAAAAAATAATATTAGATTTTGTAACCATAATTTGTAACTGAAAAGTTAGAAAAACATTGCATTTTCATAAGCGTAATTTGGATTTTCATGATCTCAAGTAGCTGAGCTTGTCGTGCTTATAATTTGGGTTCCTTCTAGGTCAGGTTCGGTTGTGTAGCAATGTCAGGTTCAATCAGAATTTGGATTTTCAGGCTTTCTAGTGAAGTTTTTGCATGAAATCATTTATTCAAAATTCAGATTGAGTTGGGGTGTCTGTGTGCCGAATAAAATAAAAAAAGTAAACCAATGAAATAAAAAAAATTTAAAAATTAAAATTTGGGTCTTTTTGTTTTTTTTTTTTCCAGTTTCTTGGTTTAGTTCAGGTAAATTTCGTTTCCGATTCAGTTTTGGGTCTCCACGATTATGGCCATATGGCTTGAGCTGGTCAGTTTTTGTAGATTTACCATGCTGGTTGTATTACATCAATAGAGCAAAAACTATTTTGCCGAAGACTTCTATATAGATGACTCCTCTTTACACCAATTCCGTCAAAATGATTAATCATGGTTCCTTTATTAATCCTGCATCATTATGCACCTTTCCTCCCATAACACCGATTTCTTTGAATGTAGGCTGATTGAAAATGAATACTTAGGCTTGAGTAATGGCATACTTGATCAATCGGCAATACTACTTTCACGGCAAGGTTGTCTGACCTTCATGGACTGCAAGGTAGCAAATTTTCTATACTCCAAACAGTTTGTTCTTCAGAACTTTATGTTGTATACTGAATGGAGCACTTCAGACTTGCGCTAAGGAGTTTCAGCCCGTTTATACTTCTCAATTGTTGATCTTTACTTTATAGATAAGAGTTTTTCACATGACAATATTTTTTCCGTTAGGTATTGCATGGTTTTTCCAAATATTTTTCATGTAGTTGTCTTATTCTTCTACTTTTTCTTTTAGTATATGTGAAGTTTGAACTTGAACTCTAAATATCTTGAACTTTGTTATAAGTATCAAGAATGGACACTCACGCAAGTGTATTACATGTCTTCAACAAAAACAATACTGAAGCAGTACGCTATACGGGGTTTGCTACCTTAACAAAAACAAATTTGCGTGGGAAGTCGTCGCTAAAAAAAGATGACATATGTTTGTACAAACTAGTTTACTCACTAAAACTATTTTATTCTTCTATGGATATTGCTGAGTTATGTTTTTGTGAAAACTAGTTTATTGCTTGATTTTCTGAAATGCGGGCTTGACTTTTTTTGTACAGACCAAAGAACACAAATTGATAAGTCCTTCAAACTTAAAAGGGGGTGATACAAATGGAGCACAGAAATCATACAAGATATTATTGGCATGTTCTGGCCTGAAGCATGCTTTGACGAGTGACACTGGATATAATCGCCGAGTTTCTGAATGTCGGGAAGCAGCAAGAATTCTCCTAGAGTGAGCGCTCTATCTTTTAAGATATCGTGTACTATTGTAGCTCATCAGTCTTTGGCACTTTACCACCAAATCATTATTTTGCAAAGAAAATGCCACTTAGTGGTTGATTGAGAGATGCACCAAAGCTAGGTTATTGGGGAACAAAGTAGTTTACTCCTCAATTCCAACTTAAATAACCATGCTTGTTAATGATGAGAGGTCAGAGGAATGATGGAACGAGAAGGAAAATTTGTTTTTCTAAAATGAGGAGACAGAGAGAGAAGCCATGTGCTAAAAAAGGAAGTGTTTCGTTTGTTTTGAAACTAGCAAAATTAGCAAGTGTTTTTGGAATGGAGGGAGTACTATCGTGAAGCTTTTAATGTATTGCTGTTCATTCAACTAAAACTTCAAAACAATAATAACTAGAATAATCAACTTATTGTCACTTCATGCACTGAATTAAGGTATACTATTGAAGAAAGTGGATATTCATTTGAGGTATTTCATTGGATATTTGCAAATTAAAAGGAAATATTTGTAGTCTTGTTTGTCTTAGTTGCGAACTAGTTCTTGAAAATCAGGCTGCAGCTGTGAACTGGACAAGTGTCCTGAAGCCGGATTATATTTTTTGTGTTATGTTTTGACATTTGGAGGTGGAAGTTCTCAAAGTTATCAAAATATGCACTATATAGTCTCCTAGACAAAGTTCTTCATACTATTGGTCTCGGGATCATGTTGTATGTTTGCTATAATTAATATGAAATATGATTAGGATCTGTTGACATCTTACCATTTTCCCTGTAGCTTATGACATTCCTTAATAATATAATGTTGGCAATGGAAATTGGAAGCACTACATTCAATTTGTCCGTTATACGTGTCTCTATAAAATTGACTCTTTTCAGTTTGTTGTCTTTTGGCATTGCAGTGCTGTTGGGAGGCATGAAGCAGAGGCAGTTCTATCCAATGGTTAGGATTTGTTCACGCTGTTTTAAAGATTAATAAAACCTTATCTGTACGCTGTATTCTAATTCTTAGTTCTTGTTCAAACAGTTGAACTACAAGTTTATGAAGCTCACAAGGTAGTCTCTTAATTCTACTCTCGATACTGCTTATAAAGTCCTGGTTATCTGTCATTGTGCAACGCCGCAGGATTGAAGGGGAAAGTAAGAATTGAATCATAGTTACGTGGAACGTGTAACCTAGCCACGTTCCGCGATCTGGGAACGTCCATCCCCAATCACGACGAAACGCGACCCAAATCACTCTAGGTGACGTCCCGGTGTAGAAGACCTTTTTTTTAAAAAAAAAATTATTGATTCTACTTTAAATGGTTAATTCATTCTAGTTTGGGAAATCCATGATTGATATGTTGGCCATTGTGCAATACTGCAATATATATATGTCCATCTTTGATCATATCTTGAAGGGTCTCTGTGAGTGTATTATGGTTCTTTGGTTTTGCATTATATTGGACTATATTAAAACTGACTCATTAAATCATGTACAATTCTTTTTAAAGTGAGGTTGCCCATAATGTTTGCTCTACATAACCTCTTTGTTAGTGTTATAACCAACAACGGTAATTTTCTGTACATCCAACCCCTAGACCCCACTCTAGGTGGGAGCACTTAATGGTGTTAGGATTATGTAAGGTATGTACTTGTGAATATTGGGATTTTGACTATTAGTATTGGGGACGTTTTTTTGTGCGATTTTTATCGTTGCAATGATTTATTTGAATTGATTTATAGGACAAGCTAGATCCTATTCTTGCTAGAAGAGCAGAGCATTATTTTAGGGAGAATTTGCGTGTGTTGGAAGGTACCATTTCAATAACTTTCTCTGTTATCATTTTATCAAATTCCTGTGTAGTTTTTCCTATACAGTAAACTATATTTAGCCTTGTTTTACTGCGACTTGATCCAGGAGTGGAAGCTTGGGCTTCAGGTAGGATGGAAGATTTCGGAAAATTGATTACTTCCTCTGGTCGAAGTTCAATTCAGAATTATGAATGTGGTATGAATCATCTCTTTTTTCCTGCCTAGTACAGGGATGACATGTTTAATTTGTGAGTTGCTACCGTTACTTAATGGCAAAGTCCCTTGGACATATAAAAGCTTACTTAAGGCTCACTTGGATTGAGCGTAAATATTTAAGGGGTAAAAAAGTCAAACAAATGATTAAAGGTAAGTAGAGATGCAAATGGAATAATTGAAATACTTGTGAAAGAGGTAGAATGAGAGTATAACACTTGTTTGATGGCTTTGTTATCCAAGATGATTTTACATGAATTTAGGACCTTTAGAAGCGTCAAGAGTAAGCACAAAAACTAGTTAAAGTGACTTTGGTGCATGGAAAAAGTTTAGGAATAGGTAAAGACTAAAATCAAGCTTGACAAAGTCCTAGTTAAGACTTAAGCGTGGAGGTGTTCAGTCGGTTCATCGGGTTGATTTCGGGTTAGGTGTTTCGATGTTGGTTTGAAATCGGGTTTTGTTCCCAAATCCCATATTTTTTTACATGATTATAAATCATTTTTTAAGTCGGGTCAAGTCGAGTTCAGTCACAAGATCGGATAAGCACAATGATGAAAAGTCGTAGAAAATTTGAATAATATAAGTAATAAGCTGTCAAAACAAGATAACCAAATTAGTAATTATATTTTTCTAATACTTTCTTTATACTCATTAGATAACAAAATGATAATAGTATACCGATTTCATTATCCTAATGTCAGTAATTTGCTTCTACCTAAGTAGAGACTGCAGGGTTTGGGGGTCAGATGTAGGTAACATTATCTTTGTTAATTTTAACATTGAGGCTATTTCAAGTTGACCTATAAATGTTCATATAATACCAAAATAATTGGTTTCCTATAAATAAATTGTAAAACATAAGTTTGCTTTCCAACAAAAATAAGTTAGTGAGTTTGGACAAGAATCGAGAAGTTTGGATAATGGGAAGTGAATGCGAAATTCCGAAATTTATATGTTTAGATCAAAGAACACAAATCATAAACTTGAAGATCTCTTCTCTATAATCAACCTATGATGTAATTGCCTTTTATTTCCATTAAACATCTAACGGCCCGTTTGGTAGGCGGTAATTTTAGTTGAAAAATCTCTTGGCTACCTTGATGGCCATGCCGGACAAACTTCAATCATCTCATTTTCTGCATTAATTTCATTCCAATGCATTACCACTGGGAGAGGTGGTATTAGTTGGTTTTGAAAACAAAAAAGCTTTTTTGTGATCTAAGTTTCATTACCATGGGAATGAGAGGGAACTTTTGATAAATTTTACACTATAAATCATTCCCATTACCACCATTTAGTACCACTAACCAAACGGGCCGTTAAGGCGAATAATAATTGATTTCATGTGCCGTATTTTGAGCTTCAGGGTGCAAGCCTCTAATAGAACTTTACGAGGTCCTCCTACGAGCTCCCGGTGTGTTAGGAGCCAGGTTTAGCGGTGCCGGGTTTCGAGGATGCTGCATTGCGTTAGTAGATTCAGAACATGCAATTGAAGCTTCTTCATTTGTGAAAAGGGAATACACTAAACTTCAACCTGAATTGGTTAGTAAAATTGGTGAGGATGCTCTTATTTTGGTGTGTGAATCTGGGGATGGTGCTCGTGTAATTTCTAGCCATTAATGTTTTATAGAATGATTTACGCTGTTTACAGTCTTATTTTTCATTTTTTGGTGATTTACTTATTCATTCATTATCCTTTAGAATTTGCCCCATTTACAAAAAAAAAAAGTTCTTATGAAAGTTGGTGAAATGGGCATATTCAAAGGACGGAGTAGCTTAAAATGTACAATTTCATACGAGAGACATTTTGTCGTCAAAAAGCTAATAAAACAATTTTTTTTGTTTGCTATCAACAATTTTATCGCATTGAGTTTTGAGAGTGGAGACTTCTATGTAGGGATGGCAATTCGGAATCCGACCCTAGTCCGATTCGATTCGAGAAAAATAATCCGATTCGAGTCCGAGGAAAAAGTCATCCGACTCCGACCCGACTCCGACCCTGAAGGACATCCGATTGTGAATTTGACTTTTACACTAATATTTTGTTTCCTTTAAAACTCAAAATGTGACTAATTCAAGCTTTCTCTCATACTAATTGTAATTTTCGATTTTGAAAATCTATTTGGAATTTTTATTTAAATTAATGAATCAAGATAAGACAAATGAGTTACACTAATATTTTGTTTCCTTTAAAACTCAAAATGTGACTAATTCATGCTCTCTCTCATACTAATTGTAATTTTCGATTTTGAAAATCTATTTGGAATTTTTATTTAAATTAATAAATCAAGTAAGAAATGAAAAAAAATTAAACCAATTAAATACGAGAAAATTTTGTTAAATTTTAGTAGTAGGATTATTTCTCTTGTTAAAATTGAATTCAAATTAAAGTACATATTTTTTTTGTCAAATTTTGTTTGAAAAATATATTTTGTAATTTTATATGCTTTAAAATCATTAGTACAATATCACAAAGATACTGTTTGATAATAATCCGACTAAAGTCCGACTATTATCCGGAGCAAAGTCGGAGTATGTATAATCCGAGCCGAGTCCGACCCATTTCCATCCCTACTTCTATGTAGAACATTGGAAAGGATTTTTTTGAAAATATTGGCTAATTAAGATATTCCCTAAACTTATTGTTAAAAAATAAGCTTCGAAGGGAAATGAGCTGAAAAATGGATTTTACGCCTCATTGAATTCTCCGTTGATAACAACGATTTTATGGACCGCTACATGAAGCAGCGGAACTTTTTTTTTTTAAGCTTTATTCCAAAAATATTTGGAACAATAAGAGCTCCCCAAACTATTTGGAAAAATAAACTTCTACGCTTCATGTTAATAACAAATAATTGATACTTAATCGTCAAGGTTGGTTTTAGTAAGTTCGTTCATGCTTACTAACAAATAACTAACACAATGACTTGCGCCCAAAATAATATATCAGTAGCTTATTTTGCGAGACATTCTCCATTTTCCCATTTCTTACATGTTCTATATAATTAAGTTAAGGTAAGGAATTATATTTAAACATCAAAGTAATTAATTAAAATACTTAAAATACATAATTAACCACGTTGGCGTTGTGCACAACTACGCCTGTTATGTCCTGTTCCATTGCATAAGCCACATTTGAGATCTCTATCCGTACGATCATTTATCTCATTACGCAATCTCTTTGACCGTGGACGTCCCTTTAACGCCAACATGGCTCTCGTTTGATTTCTGATACTATTAGAGTACGAACAACTTACACTAAGTGGTAGGAGTGTTATGTTATAATAATAATAATAAAACAACAATAATACAATAAGTGGTAGGAGTGTTATGTTATAAGAATAATAATACAATGCCAAAATTATCACTTAAGTAATAGATGACACAGTGATTGGAGTGTTGGATTGGTATAAGATGTTGGAGGTCTTGGGTTCAAAGCTTCATGGATGCATTTGTCCATCAGGTTTCAAACCCATGACCTCTAAGAGCTTACACTAACATTTCAATTATTAGGCCATATATTACTTATTTATGGTTGAATGATGACTTGGCAGACGTGGTATAGAACTATATTCAGACTATCCAAAATAGTCAGAAATTAGTCGCTATAGAACTATATTGAGATAGTCAGTATTAATGCGTTTTTTCTTGAGCATTATCATCAAGCTTTACCCTCATCATGACAATCATATCATGAGCAAGTTATATTCACCATCTTCTTGCCTCAATTTTGATGAAGTTTGGGTTTAGGATAATATTAGAGATTAATTAAAAGCTAGCTAGGTTGATTTAAATGTCATTATATAATTAGGATCGATTTTATGACAAGTATATAGGATACGTCTTGGTTCGATTACTTTAATTATCCTTATAATTATACTAATTGGGAGTTAGCTTGCGAATGGTGTATTCCATCTATTGTTCAATTTTCAATTATGATTAGTACTCTATGTCAAGTATTGAGGTAAGTGTTGTAATATGTTAAAAGGGTCTGAGCAGACTATATTTCTTGAAAATAGTTATACTAAACTATTAAAGTTCTTTTGAAATTAAAAATCATTGAGAGAAACTACTCATTGGGATTACTTATGCTGATATTGTGACATGTGTGATATGGGTCACTATATCGGACTCGCAGGCTGGCTATTGACATAATAGAGGCACATTGATTCCTACTCCCTATTTTTTGAGGCGAATTGTCATTAAGATATAATTAACTAGTTTTACCCGAGAGTAACATAGCATTAGAGTTATGGATGCTCCTCCCAACTAGACTTCTAGTGCGCACAAAGATCTAAAATTGATGTTGCTCTTAAGTCTTTTATTTTGATTTATCATGTTATGTTTTGTTTTGGGTTATTTCTTCTCCGTTAGTTAAGTTTGACCATATGTTGTTTCTATCCTCTTTTAGATTGCTCGCATATCGATACCAAGAGGGAAAAAGGGGCAACAGAGATGATTAGATTTTAGTTCAGTGGACTTTTATTTTGGTTAATTAAATAGCTGTTGTAGAAACCATGTGGTCTATATTAGTTTTGTAATAGTTAGATTTTGTAGACTCATCTTAGTCATATGTAGTTTCTGGTTATATTTTGGACTGTGGATTAGCTATTTGGACTCGAGATCAATTATAATACTTAAGTTTATTCCTTATGACAGTACCCCTTTAAAGGTATGGTTTGAGACAAGGTTCCTTTGGTTATGTAAAACCCATAATGATTTTTCTTACTTAGTTAATAAGTAAGCTAGATTGTTACAAATGGTATTTCTCATTGGCTTAAGAAATATGTGCACTCTTTTTTATTTGATATATGTAGACGTTAAAAATAAAACCAATACAATTTAACATATAACTAAATATTTAATTCTTACATATAATTGTATTGTAAAGTAGAATACAAATCACTAGTAATGTATAGTACAAAAAAAAAATATTTTTACATTATTAAAAACCTTTATTTTAAGTTTTTTGTTATTTCTCCCTCTCTTATTTTTTCTTCATTTACCTTACAAATAATGTCTGTTATTTTTGAAATAAGATCAGACTTTCTCTTTTCTCTTTCAAATATTTCATCGGAATTAATGATATGTTTAAAGTGTAACATTATTTTTAATTTATCTTGATCATGGAGAAACTCTTTCACGAAACCATATTCTGTATACTTTTTTGTATCATCGAGATAGCTGTGCACAACGTAACAGACACATTTATTAGAACTTAAAAAATATTTGCTTTAAATACTCCATTCGAATCAATTTAGTTGTCTTATTTGCTTAGGCACACTTGTCGAGATAACATTTTGACTCTTAATATCTCAATTTAGTTGTCTTATTTGCTTTAAATTAAATGTCGCTTAATATATCCCACTAAAAACTAATTATGTTGTAGTGGAAGATTTTTCTATTATGAAATCTAAGTCATAGATTTTTCTTAGAAATCAAAAAATATTATATTAAAAGAAATTATTTTAAAAATTACATTACCTTTGAATTTGGGTTTCAATTTCCTGAGCCATATCATTTTTGGGGTAGAACACCAAAAGATCACTCATTTCATGGCTTCTTGAATAATTGGTGATTGGTTGGTTTTTTAAAACTTTTTTTGTGTAATACCTTTTTTCACCATCCATTGTCAAAGTAGATATGAACGAAATACCTATCTCTTTAATACTCACCTGTAAATTTCAACTTTAAATATTATGTTACAGGAAAAAAATGTTAAAACTGATTGATAGAATTTGAATTGTTAATTGTATAAATAGGTGTACACCAACATTTTAGCATCGAAATTAACGTTTACTAACAATTTCCGTGGAAAAAGGTTACGGTAGAAGAAGTCGGTAAACCTTAAGGTTATCGTGTCAATTTTTTTAAAGGTTTTGAAATTACCACGTAGAAAACCTAAAAACTTCAGTGTTACCAGGTGGATTTTCCTATTGTGACGAGACAAAGTAGATGTATTGATTATTACAGTAAATTTAATTATTTATTGTACATGTGTTGTTAGTAGAGAAAATTATTTATTCTCAATTAAACTAAAATAAACATGAAATAGATAATTGCATTATCATTTATTTGAGAGCTTCTATACAATAGACGTCTCAAGTTTTGGGGCTGGCCCAATTTATAAATTAAAAAAAAAACTGATTGGTGGTTTTGTAAATTAAAAAAGAGATATGGGCTAAGCTTTTAAGAGAGTTCATACTATAGACGATCTCTCAAGGGAGGGTCTGTAATTCTTACAACAAGTCTTTTTGAAAGACGTCTCTCAGACCCAGTCCATTAATATTTAATTCTTACTCTTATTCTATATTTTCCTTTATGGGCCAATCCAATTAGAGTTGGTCTCTCAGAGAGACCGTCTCTCACAAGAATTTGTATTTTATTAATATAATAATAATAAAAAAAAATGAAGTATTCGTTACCGGAATGCCTTGAATTAGACACGTGTCACCAATTTAAAAAAAATTGAGAGAAAAAAGGATAGTTTTAGCAATGTCTCCAATAAGGAAGGCTGAAGTAGCAATAACGGCGCCAAGAAGGCCAAGTAATTTAAAAGAAACCAAATGAAGTAAAATAAGAGCCAAAGTGATGATCAATATCAGCAATAGAACGTCTATTATTCTGCTCGATGCATCATATGATTTTGTGTTGCTTTTTAAGGCTTTCGATAATGTCTCCCGATGCTTGTATATTTTCTCCTGTACGTACGCAAATCAACGCTTATTATTTTTGTTGGCTTTTAAGCTAACTAGCTGAAAAAAACCCTACTATTTGTGGAGATGTTTTGTAAAATATTTAAGTACCGAATGTTTGTTGTTTATTAGAGACAAGTAAGCCAACAAGCCAAAATACAACAAAAAAGCTAATTGGAGTTAGTAGCTTTTTATTTTAGCTTAAAAACCAACTTTTTTTCTGGCTTAAAAGCAATTTACCAAACATTTTTTTTTGGCTGTTTGACTAACCAATAAGTCAAAAACTAAAAGTCAATGTAAAAGCCAACTACCAAACATTCTCATTCCAAATTGTACTTTTTTTTTTGAAATGTTTCAAAATTGTATTTACTTTGGAATAAAGTTATTAATTTACAAGAAATAATATATGATCGGGTTCTTTAATTTAAGAATGATTTGTAAGTTACAGTATTAAAGTTTAGAATTTTGTGACTTATAGCCTTAATGCTTATTTTTTGCGAATTACAATCACCAAAGTATCAAAATAATCTACAATTTCAAGCCAAAAACATAAAACTCCGACCACTTAACCTAACATTCTAACCACTAAAATGGTCGAAATTTTGTGTTTCGGCCTAAACCTTTAAACTTTGTTACTTTATTCACTGTAATACGGAAAAAAGAAACATTAAAACTGCAATTTGAAAAGTTCTTAATTAACTTTAAAGATATGTAAATTATTCTTAATTTATTTAAATGTTAGATCGAAAAATAAGACTTAGAAAAATAATATACATACCACCAATTGGTTTTTATCAATTGTTCCGGTATCAAGATCAACCAAACCAAACAACTCTTTATATAGTAGATTTTTATCCTCAACTCCTTTTTCTTTAGCCCACTTCGTTGTCTTGTCCCTATCAAAATTGTACCTACTTTGTTAGAACTGATGTTTTCTTGAGAGACCATTTTTTGTAAAGACGACTCTCAAAAGTCTAGTCCAAATCTATATTTAGAATTGTAACAATATATATTTAAAATTGGACTGGACTCTTGAGAGTCGTTTTACAAAAGACGGTCTCAAATAAGAATTTGTGTTGTAGAATCATAACAAAACAAAAATAGACACATGCACTAAAATAATACATGTGTATGGGAAATGATTTTTTTTTATATTTCAGCCAAAAACAAAAATCTACTCATACTAATTTTTGATTGGCTTTTAGCTTTCTGATTACAATCTTTTTTCTCCATTGAACAACCAATAGCCAATAAATTATTTTTGACTAAATTTCTCCATAACATTTTGCTTAAACAACTGGCACATCATCCAATACTTTTAGTTAGTCAAACTAGTCAACGACTTCAACTATCGTTAATCAATATAAGCATAATCCAAGTGAGAACTTACTTCAATATTTCCAATTTAGCGTCATGAATACATTTCACAACTTCATTAATATCCTCAATCTTTTCAATGAACTTTATATTTCTTTTGGGATAAGGGCTTTGAGCATCTTGATCATCGTAGTAATAATAAGCAACTTTTTCTTTCTGAGTTAACCACTTAATAGCATCATTAATCCACCAAGAAGACTCTTCGTCCTTGAATAAATAACCTTCTAATACACATGGCATATCCTTCGATCTCCGACATTTACTCTTACTCATACATTTTCCATCTTCAATTCCATCCTCATGATGAGGAAGCTTGTCAGTGAGTATGTTTAACACTTCTTGATGCAACAAAGCTTTCCAAACCCTCTCTTCGAATCTATCTATTTGGAAGGAAGATTTTGCCCTAAGCAACATTATATCTTTTAAAAGCCAAAGAAATGCACCAATTATCAAGGTAACAAGAGTAGTTCTTATTTTATCAAAGGTCTTTATAAAGGTTTGGTTAAATAAAGTTTTCCTTTGTGGTGGGGTCCCTAAATACCTTGGTTCATCCATTATCCAAATCCAAGCAAGTAGTATGATACCAAGCCATAGTAATCCCCAAGCACTATTCACCAACTTAACCATGTAATAGATTTTTTTTTTTTTAGCCCATACTCTATTTTCTACTAAGAGTTGAAATAGTTCTTGTAGTAATTTGCTTAACAAAGGTCCACTTAGAAGAGAGGTTATAAGCAACATCCATTGCCATAATGGTAAGCCCCATGGTGCACTTTTTCTTAGTGATGTTATGGTAATACTTGCCACACATACTCCTAGTGATACCAAGAATAGCACCAAATTACACCAATATAGAAACCTTTCTGTATTTTCTTGGGTGATTTTCTCTTTTGAGCCTGATTTGTAGCTTGTCCAAAAATAAATTTTACGTTAGTTAATTAAATTTGTAGTCAACATTATCCAAAATGATTATTATAGGAAAAACTGTCAAAATTACCTAATAAAAATGAATTTCTTGGAAAAATTGACATTAATAATCCTACTTTTCACTAATCCGCTATGAATAATCCCACTTTTTGATTATTTTCTAATAATCCAACCTTTGTAATAAATTTGCCTACAACATACCTTATTATTACTTATAATGGATAATAATAGGGTATGTTGTTAGCAAACTAAAATAAATGTTGAATTATTCACAGCGAACTAAGGCCAAAAGTTGGATTATTAGAAAATAATCAAAAGGTTGGATTATTCACGGCGGATGAAAATAAGGTTGAATTATTAATATCAATTTTTCCTTTTTTTCTTTTTCTGACCTTTTTCTATTAGAGGGTTGGTCATTAGGCAAAAGAAAGAGTTAAGTAAGAATTGAATTCATGGGTGTGTACTTGAGAAAGACGATACTCGATAGCTAATTGCCATAGTTTTTATCAGTTTACCAATTTATAGTATATGCATAAATATTGGCCATTTTCACTTTATTATTACGTACTAGGAGTGTTCACCGGTCCAAACCCGGATCGGAACCGGTTGGACCGAAATCTCAAAAAACTAAGACCGGAGACCGGTCCGATCCCGGTCTAACCCGGAATTCTTCCGATCCGGTCCGGGTTTGGACCGGTTAGACAGGAAATAATTTTTGAGACCAAAAATAAATTAAAAAATAAAATATTTTAAAATAATTTAGCAAATTAATTATTATAAAATTAACATATTTGAATTAAAAAATTATTTTGTGTTGAAAATAAAATATTTTAAGTCCTTTAAAATAAATATATACATAATAATTGTAAATATTACTCGTCTTTCATATCAATTTCATGACATCCGGTCTCATCCGGTCTAACCCGGATTTTTCCGGGTTTAGACCGGACCGGACCGGAAACCCGAAATTGGAAAAAACTAAGACGCGGAGACCGGACCGGATGCACCCGGTTCGGTCTTAGCCGGTTCCGGTCCGGACCGCCGGTCAGGTCTTATTTTGCACACCCCTATTACGTACTCCCTCTGTTCCTTAAAGAAGTTTTTCATTTGTCATTTTGGGGTGTGTTATTTGTTGTTCTCATGTAAAATCATCTATATATATCACAAATTTTGGACAAAAATAACCTTAATTATCCTCATTTTAATATTTTAATAATGCTTATGATCTCCACGTATCTTTCACTAACTTTAATTTAACATTTTTATATTCCTTATGGTTTCCATATGTTTTCCACTAACTTTACAAAATTATTTTCTTATTAGTTTTGGTCTTAATATTTTTTCCATTAACTTTCTTTTAATAAAATAATAGGAGTATATTCATTAGAGAACGGAGGGAGTATATACGAAATATGAGCTTGAAAGTTAATAATGACGAGGGATATTGGATATTATATTTGTGTGTTTCTTTTTTATTATTTTTTTATAAATTTAATGATAAGAAAAAATTATACAAGTTTATGACCCATTTGAATATCCAAATCCGACTCAGATCTGACCTAATTTGACATGAAATATTTGTACAAATACATATATAAATTTGGCCAAAAATAAAGGTAAAGGACATTCTCGTTATTCCGCAGAAGGCAGGGTCCGAGTGGAGGGTTTTCTTTTTCTTGAAATTAGATGCGGACAAATCATACTCATACCCCTAAGGAGGGAGTAAAGAGAGATGCGCGCAGTCAAGAAACCCTTCAATTGATATCTGCGCCTAGTAGGGGTCGAACCCCAAACCTTCTGCTGTACATGCAGATGTTTTATCCATTGAGCCACACGCACTTTTAAATTTGGCCAAAAATATAAAAATAAAAAACGTAGACCAGATTGTTGTAGAACGATTTGGTCCGGTGATTTAATTTAAATGGTCCGATCCGGTCCAGAAATTTTCCAGACCAAAAATTTTAATTTAGTCTGATTTTAGTGTCACACCAAACTAGACCGGACCGTGTGCACTCCCAGTAGTTTTTCATATTAATGGTATTTAAATAATAATAATAATGTATGCGTGTAATTTTTGGAATTTATATTTTGTTTAAATAGAGGCCACTGACTGTATTGTTCACTGACTGAATTTCAGTCAAAAATTACCTACGAAAATTCAGTCAAAAATTACCTACGAAATTTCTTAGTGCGTAAAGGGGACCGTGCCTCATGCTTAGACTGTAAAGTAGTCTTGGGTACTGAGATGCCTACCCAACACAGGCTCTTAGTTATGGTTTTCCGGATGAGGAAAAAGATTACAGAGAAGAATATCGAGCTCAGGGGTAGGATAATGTGGGGGAGACTCAAAGGGGTTATGATCACCACCTTGTCCAAGAAGATTAGCGCCTTAGGTTTCCCAAGTCAGCCTGCGGATGCGAATGCTATGTGGGAGATTATGGCAAATACCATTCGAGAAGTGGCGAAAGAGACTCTTGGGGTGGCATCAGGAAAAGCAAAGGCGTACAGAGAGGCGTGGTGGTGGAATGACGAAGTGGAGGAGAAAATTAAGGACAAAAACAAGAAATTTAGAGATCTTATGTCATGCACGGAGGAGGAGGATAGGACGGAAAAGAAGAAAAGCTACAAAGAAGCAAAGAAGGCGGCAAAGAAAGCGGTCGCAGAGGCAAAAAATCGGGCATATGAGGATTTTTATCGGAAGCTCGACTCCAAAGAGGGGGAAAAGGATATTTATAAGTTGGCTAGGAACAGGGCTAGGCAGCAACAAGACTGGAGGCGGTGAAATACATCAAAGATGAAGGGGGACGAGTCCTCCTGAAACAAGAGGACATTAAAACCAGATGGCGTCAGTATTTCTCGCACCTGCTCAATGAGTGTAGAGGGCCAAGGGAAGATGATAGTCGAGTTGTGGAGGCCCCAAAACCCCCGGATAATGGCCTAGCATGTGCTATTACCACCGAGGAAGTAAAAGAAGCCCTCAAGAAAATGGGGAGGTCTAAGGCGGTCGGTCCAGATAGCATTCCGATTGAGGTATGGAGGGGTCTAGGAGAAGAGGGCATTCGTTGGTTGACTAACCTATTTAATGTTATCCTGAGGACTCATAAGATGCCCGATGAATGGAGAAGCAGCACGATAATACCTCTGTTTAAAAACAAAGGCGACGCGCAAGTATGTGGGAACTATAGGGGTATCAAACTTCTAAGACATACCATGAAATTGTGGGAGCGGGTGATAGAGAGGAGGATCAGACAGGAAACTGTGATTAGAGAGAATCAATTTGGTTTTATGCCAGGCAGGTCTACCATGGAGGCTAATCATGTCTTGAGGAGGCTGATGGAAAAGTATAGAGACCGGAAGAAGGACCTGCATATGGTGTTCATAGACTTGGAAAAAGCGTATGATAGCATACCACGACAAGTCATTTGGGATAGCCTCAAGGCTAGGGGTTTTTCTTCTATCTACGTTGAGGCTATACGGGATATGTACGATAACGTATCGACTAACATTCAGACACCAGTGGGGTTAACAGAGTCTTTCCCTGTAAAAGTAGGACTTCACCAGGGATCAGCTCTAAGCCCTTTTATCTTTGTGGTAGTTATGGATGAGATCTCTAAATCTATCTGGGAGACGGTTCCGTGGTGCATGCTTTTTGCGGACGATATTGTGCTAGTTGCAGAAACTAAAGAGGAAGTGAGTAGTAAATTGGATGAGTGGAGAGAAGCTTTAGAAGGTAAAGGTTTGCGCATTAGTCGTACGAAGACCGAGTACCTACGATGTGACTTTAGTGGGATACAACCGTTGGGGGAACCAGAAGTTTGCATCGGGGAAGAAGTCATTAAAACAAAGACCAAGTACAAGTATTTGGGATCGATCATACAGAGGGATGGAGAGATCGATGGTGATGTAGACCATCGTATCCAGGCAGGTTGGCTCAAATGGAGGGCAGCTACCGCGGTGTTATGTGATAAAAGGATCCCAAATAAGTTAAAGGGAAAATTCTATCGGGTAGCAATCAGACCGGCTTTGCTGTATGGGACTGAATGTTGGCCTGTAAAGAAGAATTTTGAACATAAGATGGAAGTCACTGAGATGCGTATGTTGAGGTGGATGTGCGGGCACACCTTAATGGATCGAATTAGGAACCGAGAGTTTAGAGACAAACTAGGGGTTGCTCCTATCTGTGGTAAGATGCGCGAAGGAAGATTGAGGTGGTTTGGACATGTGAGGAGAAAGTCTTTTGACGCCCCTGTGAGGAGAGTCGAAAGCTTTATAGTAGAAGGTAAGAGGAGTCGAGGAAGACCCAAGAAAACTTGGGAAGAGCAAATTAGAGGGGACTTACGTGAGTTAAACCTCTCTGAGGACCTGATTAGGGATAGAAATAGTTGGAGGCGTCATATCCAGGTTTTAGACTTCGGTTGTTCTCATTAGAGTCGTTTGAGGAGTCCGTGCTTTCTTGTTTGCTATAGGCTCTTGTGTATCTTGCTTAGTTTCTTTGGCTAAAGTTTGATTGTGTTTTGCGTTTTGGATCTATTATGTGTCCTTTTTCACATCACGGGGCAGGTATGAAGTCTCTATCTTTCTCATCTTCCTGGAGTCGGGGGACTCCTTTCTTTGGTCGTGCTCTCCTTACGGGTATGAGTTGCCGCCGCCCTTCCCTCCCCAGACCCTGCTCATAGTTTTCTATGAGCGGGATATACTGGGTAGGATGATGATGATATAGTCGGAATCAGTCAACCGGCTTATATAAGGAAAATTCCATATGATAGCATCCAGTTTTAATAAAATGCCAGTGGTAGCACTTTTTAAAGAAAATTCCACATGGTAGCATCCAGTTTATGCACTATCTAATTACCGTAGCATTTCCCGTTAAGTTCTTGTTAAATTCTGTTAAATTCATCATTTTGTAAGTTTTTTTTCCACATGGTATCATCCAGTTTTTGTTAATTTACCATTTTAAATTTTAATTCACCATTTTAATGTTTAATTCACCGTTTAATTCATTAACGCACATAAATGTTTAATAATTTTATTGAAAAATTATAAGAAACTATCTAATCTGGTCGAAACAAGTATTTATTCGCCTATTTTTCATACATAAACCGAAAAAGATATTTGGCGTCAGTTTACCTATCATAACGATTTTATTTCAAAAAAAAGAACGTTGCAATTATCCTTATGGGGTAACTCTTTCGAAAATCCGGTCGAAACAAGTACTTATTCACCTATTTTCCCATACGTAACCCGAAAATGATATTTAACGTTATTTTTACCCATTATAATGATTTGTTTTGAAAAAACAGACGTCGCTATTCGAAAGAGTACTTGTTTCGATCGATGAATTAAATATTAAAATGGTGAATTATATGTTAAAATTATTGTTTCGTAATTTTAAAATTTCGACCAAACTCCTGCAGTTTCTTTAGTAGGAAGACTTTTCGAATTTTGAAATCAGCTTTTGGAGTTTCCAGATTTAACTGATAGGCTATTGTCTTGGATTTTTCAAAATTCCGACTAAACTTGAACTATTGTTCATTCAAAATTTAGGCTGAATTTATTATTTGTTGATTTATAAAACAATTTTTTTATTTCTAATTTATAATATAAACTATATGTTTTGTTTTATTGGGATACTAAATTTTAGAAATTATTTATTGTTAATATTTTAATTATTTATAATTAATACAAATATTTTATGTCAATAAATAAACAAGAAAAGCACATACAAAATAACCTATGATTATGATTACCGAGTGTAATAGCCATTAATTATATATTATTTTAATAGGTGAATATAGAAAAACTTTTGAATTTTAGATATTAAATATTATCGACTTTATTAGTAGGAAAATAGTCGGAATTAAATTCCTACTAGAATTCCAATTAACGTTTTGTTAGTCAAAATCTGACTAAAGTTACTAGAAGTTCTTTATTCCAACTAATAACAGTGGGAAATTATTCGATATAATTCTATAATAACTGAATATTGACTTTTTGTGAGTCAAAATAAAAAAATATTATTATTAGTAGTCGTAAATTCATAACAGGGACTTTTGAGTAAGTAGTTATTTGCCAATTCTACTTAAAATAAAAATATATATTGAGCCCTTGTATATATGATTATTATAAATCATCATACAAAGATTCACACATTCAGATTTTTAGATATTCGAATGAATTTTCAGCAACATTTTTGGATTAAGGCAATTATGAGTGTTATGTGAACTTCTTACCTAAATCGTCAATATACATTATTTAATGTTAAAATAGTCATCAATCAAAACTTCATTTATGTGCTAGATAGGTTCATTCCATTGTTATTGGACTATTAATCATTAAACTGTTAGAGTATATAACATATTTTGGGACCTCAACCATAAGCTTAAGCTTTTGGTTGAGTTGATTCCTTGACATGGTATCAGAAGCCAGTGTGACAAGAGGTCACAAGTTCGAATCTCAACCACCCCTTATTTAAAGTGGAATATTTAGCGCCAGGTATGAGCAGGACTTATGTCGCATCCACACTTCTAGCCCAAAGGGTTCTCGTATGAGAGGGCTTGTTAGAGTATATCACATATCTTGGGGCCTCAACCATAAGCTTAAGCTTTTGATTGAGTTGGTTCCATGACATTAACTACTAATTAAAATTATTTTGCTCAATTTTTTTAAAGCTTGATGGCTCAAATTTGATCAACTACAAATCAATAACCTAATCTTAATTGGTCAGACTTAGTAAAACTTTAGAATAGAAAATTTTGCATAACATATAAGTACGTTAATATGGACTACAAAAAAAACTCATTTCAGACACAAACTCGTTTTCTGTATAAACATGTTTAGTGACAAAAATGACAAGACAAATGCTTTGTCGCCAGCTAGCTACAAAGACTTTGTCGCTCAAATTGTAGCTAACTAAAATGAAGAGAGAAAACTAGCGACAAAAATTTTGTCGCTAAACTTTTAACCGGACTTTAAATTCAAACTTCAATCATCATATATTCTCATTTTATTCTTCAAATTTATTCATTATATTCTCCAATTATCCTCTATTAACTATATATTTCTCTTCCTCTCTACTTCTCACCACTCAATTCGGCAACTTTCCGGCGATTCTTCGTTGGTTTTCTCCTTCCCTTTCCACGTGTAATCTCATACTTTATCTATTTTTAATTTATTATTGTTGTCGAATTTCATGGTTGATTTTGTTCATTGTTCATGTTGATGTTTCATGTTCAACTACATGGTTGTTTTTGTCTCACTTTGTTCAATTTCATGGGGATTTTTTTGAAATTTCATGTTTACTTTTATGGCTATCGAAATTTTCACATACATCGTTGGTTTATGTTTAATTATTTAATGGTTAATTTTGTCTTTTTTCGAATTTCATAGTTGTTTTTTCGAATATTCATGGTTGTTTTTGGTAGAATATATTGTTGTTTTTAACGTATAGTGTTGTTTTTGTAGAATTTCGTAATTTCGTTATGGTTGGGGTGGTGATATGTAAGTTAGCCCTAGTGAAGCTGATGGATTCGTAGATCGCATAGTTCCCATTGTAGTGGTAGTTGATCTAGTTTTGGTGGTTATTACTAATTTTCGTTTTTGTTTAGACATTGATATTTGCATAGACATTGATTTAAAAAAAAATTTTGTAACATATCTAATTTTTGAATACTTCTTTAATGTGTATTTTAATCATTGATTAATTTAATTATTAAATTTCAGTTTAATTATTTTTGTTGATTGTATAATTTTTGAGTATTATATACAAAAAATAATTGAATATTTGTTATTATTGTTAAACAACATGCAATAGTTATAATTACTAAATAATGAAAATAAATATTCAATTATTTTTTTAGAACCTGGAAATTAGCTAGCCATAAATTAGGCAATAAGTTTTTATTTTTGTGGCTAGGCTAGCAATTAATATGGCGACAAAAAAACTAGCAACGAAGCATTTCTTCACCAAAATTGTAGCCAAGCCCCTTTTTGTGACAAACTAAGTGACAAACTACTTTGTCAACAAATTGTTTTAAATTGTAGTGATGTTTATATCAATCTTTAAACGTTACAGTAGGATCAGAGTTAAATTCGAGTCGGAATATCAAAAGAATTTCTAAGATCCACCTCAGACTCGACTCCAATTCGAAGTCATATTTTATTATCAGACTTAGAATTGGATAAAATTTCCTGGAATTCCAATCATGTTTTTTTCTAAAATTGAGACAAATTAAGTTCAGATTTAAATCTAAATGTCATCTCTATTAATCACTATAAAATTACCACAAACAATATACCAAAATTTGATCTTAAATTATACATTACTATTTTAACAATTTTGAGTAAAAACTAACCATTAAAATATGGTGAACAAAATAAAAAAATCTAATACTCTAGTAGTTATATAGTGAAGTCATGTACCTTTGTCTTGATTTTTTACTCCTGCGGGCGAGCTCATTTTGAAATAAACCACTAATCTGCTAAGAGCAAATATGTAATAAATAATAATGTATAATATTAGAAAAAAATTAATATTGATAATACAACAACTCGTTTACTGTGAATAATCGTAGCTTTAGATTATATTTTAATAAATCAACATTTGCACTTATTTGATGTCAGCATAGTAATAGGGTATGTCGATATAGCAAATTAAGGGCAAATGTTAAATTGTTATAAAATAGGAAAAATTATATAAAACCACCTAATCTATACACTATTTTTAAAAAACCACCTTATATAATTTTTTTTGCAAAAAACCACCTTACATAATGCATTTCTTTGCAAAAGACTACCTGTTACTCTATTTCGTCAATTGACCGGCATGTTTAACGTTTGACCAACATGTGCTTTTGCAAAAACCACCTTACATAATGCATTTCTTTGCAAAAAACCACCTTACACAATGTATTTCTTTGCAAAAAACCACCTTACATAATGCATTTCTTTGCAAAAGACTACCTGGGCAAACGTTAAACATGTCGGTCAACTGACGAAATAGAGTAACAAGTAGTCTTTTGCAAAAATGTATTATTAAGGTGATTTTTTAAAAAAGAGTGTCACTACAACAAAACATGGAGCCTTTAGACGGTTTTTTATAGACGCAATAAAAAGCGTCTAAAAAAAAGGAAGTCGTTTAGACACTTTTTTTTAGACGCATATAATAGTTAAAAAAATAAACTTAAAAAAGCGTTAAAAAGCCCAATTCAAAATATTATAGTTAAAAAATATAGTTGTTAGACGCTTTTTTTTTGACGCATAGAACAGTTAATAAAATAAACTTAAAAAAGCGTTAAAAAGCCCAATTCAAAATTTTTTTAGAGCAAAAGCGGGTAAAAGTCATAATTTCTCAAACAATTAATAAACCGCTCAAGATCATCCCGCCCTTTTCTCATTACTGCCTTCGTTCTCTCATATTACTGCCCTTCTCTCAAACACATAAAAACCGCCTTCATCGTCCCAATTCTTTGGACGATTGTTCTTCAAGTGAAACGCCTTCATCGTCTTTGATTCTCAGTGAAACGCCAGCAATCGTCTTCAAATCACTGTCAACGGTACTTCTTGATTTCATCACATCTTCATCCGCAAGAAACCGCTTGTTCTATCATCATCTACAAATCAGGTACTTCTCTTTATTTCATCATCTACAAACCGATTTTAACTGTAATCGATCTTTTTGGGATTTTACTGTAATCGATCTTTTTGGGATTTTACTGTAAAAATCAGGTGTGAGGGAAATCTTGAGATAAGATTGTTTAATTATTAAACGAATATGTAAATGAAGAATTTAAATGAGATAAGATTGTTTAATTTAAAATTCAGATGTGAGGGAAATCTTGAGACAAATCTTGCAGATGATGAATTTAAATGAAGAACAGTATGCGATTACTGTTGGGATTTTTTACCGAATATTTTGTATAAAATTAGATTGTGTAATTTTTTAAAATATTCCTTGAGATAAGATTGCAATTATGTTTCGCCATCTTTAAATGAAGTATTTCATCTGATTTTATTTTGTCATCTGTAAATTAAGTATTTCATCTAATTTTATTTTGTCATCTGCAAAATAAACGAATTACCTCCACTGCTGGATCAATAAAATTTGCTTAATTTATCATTTGCAATTACTCATTTAGGATCATCTATTGTTCCTGACACATAATTGGGCTACTCTTCAAGAATTCATCATTTACAACTCTCAAAATCAGGTACAATTCATCATTTTCTTAATCTAGGTTAAACTGAATAGAGGTTAACATTAATTTTATTAGAAAAAAATAGGATGTTGATTTAGCATTAACTTTTTTAGAAAAAAAAATAGTATTTTGATTTTGTGACTATTGTGAGTTGTTTGATTTTATTCGAAAAAATTGGGTTTTAATGTTTGTATTTTGGATATTTGTTCATGTAAATTCTACCACTGAATTTTTGTTCTTGAGATTGATTTTGATTTTTTAGTTTTAGTTGTGTATAGGAGACTAGGAAAACTAGTGTACATTTAAGCTTTTATGTTGTTGATGCCCTTGTTATTAATTGGGATGTTGGTGCCTTGATGATTTACTATTGGTAAAAAGAGTGACAGAAGGTCCTTATAAGTGTCCCAAAACCAACCAACTATTTTGTGTAGAAATTCCTTATTTCCTTCATGTGAAACTTCTTTATACTTGGACAAAGCATGTGCCTATTATATATAAAACTGTATATAATTGTTTAATTCCTTTTGCAGGATATTTTCCAAAAACCTCAACTTTGGAATTCTTAAGTGTTGATATAATTTGGTGCGGATCACAAAGTGAGGTGTGTATGTCGTTTATCTCCTTTTATTATTTTATTGCGATGATTATTATTATTTGACTTGCACATGTCAATTTGAGTTCTAAATTTTAGTGAGTTCATCTTACAAACAAATTATGCCAAAACTTTTACAATGTTATATTTATTTACTTCAATACGATGATGCTACCCATGGTTTTGAATCCTGGATTCACAATTGTCTACCACATTTTGAATGAATTTGACTTACTATTTTGAATGAGTTTTTGAATATTGTGAGATGTTTAATTTTATTAATAAAAATAGGGTTTGATGTTTGTTTTGTGCATTTCAATTTTGTTTGTTCTTTCCTTTGTGGGAAAAAATTTGATTATCGCCTTGTTTTTTTGGTAAATGTACTGCATGCCTCATATGTGTAGTAGAATTTTTTTTACATAATATTAATTGTATATGGTTTTTATTAGGATGTCTCAACATATAGATAAGAGTTGGATAGATAAACCAAGAAACACTGAAGCTTATATTAAAGGAATTTATGAGTTTATAGAATTTGCAAAGAAAGGATTACAAAATGGAAAGATTATATGCCCATGTAACAAGTGTCAAGTTGATAGAAAGAAACTTCTTCCATTAGAAGACGTTGAAAGACACATTTTGTTTAAAGGCTTTTATAAGGAATACAAGGAGTGGATTTTTCATGGACCTCTAAGTGTCGCTGAAAATGTTTGCAATCAAATAGGGATTCCGTTTGAAGTTTCTAATGATTCAGAAGTTATAGGTCAGGATGATATATCAGGGTTACTTCGAGATGCTTTAGGGGTAAATATCCCTAGTGTTCCTGAGTTTGTTAGCGAACATGACGATGATAGTAGAGCCAATGAAGCAAATGATGAGTCTAATGATCAATTTGATTTTGATGAACACTTTTCCCAAGAGCCCAATGTTGACTCTTCCTTTGAAGAGGTTAAATATAATAGGCTACGAGAATCTTCAACAGAACCTCTTTATGAAGGTTGCACTTCCTTTTCAAAGTTATCATTCATATTGCATCTTTTTCATCTTAAGTGCATGTTTAAGTGGCCCGATAAATCCTTCTCAATGTTGATCAATCTTTTACTCGATGCATTTCCTCAAATAAAAATTTTTCCTTCCTCGTATTATCAAGCAAAGAAGTTGATCATGGATTTGGGTTTAGGATATGAAAAGATCCATGCTTGTCCCAACAATTGTGTGTTATATTGGGGTGAAATGGCGGAGAAAGATTGTTGCCCTAAATGTTCCACTTCAAGATGGAAGAGTGAAAATGACAAGGGTAAAGTTCCGGTAAAGGTGATGAGATATTTTCCATTAATTCCTAGATTAAAAAGGATGTATATGTCATCTAAGATTTCAAAAGACATGAGGTGGCACGATGAATGTAGAATTAATGATGGAAATCTTAGACATCCAGCGGATGGGCTAGCATGGAAGAATTTCGATACCTTATACCCTGATTTTGCCAAAGATGCTCGTAGCGTTAGGCTTGGTCTTGCTAGTGATGGGTTCAATCCTTATCGTCTCATGAACACGACATATAGTACATGGCCCATAGTTTTGATTCCTTATAATTTGCCTCCATGGCTTTGTATGAAGCCATCTTCATTTATACTTTCAATTATCATTTCGGGGAAGGAAGGACCAGGGAATGACATTGATATTTATATGTCTCCTTTGATACATGAGTTGAAATTGTTGTGGAGAGGTGTTGATGCATTTGATTCTTACACTAGTGAAAAATTTAAACTTCAAGCAGCTTTAATGTGGACAATTAATGACTTTCCTGCATATGCCATGTTATCAGCATGGAGTACAAAGGGTTATAAAGCTTTCCCAGATTGTAATTACTCAACTCCATCAATACGGGTCGGGAAAAGGATATGTTATGTTGGGCATCGCAAATGGTTACCTAGTGATCATCCATTTAGATTTCAAGTGAGTTTGTTTGATGGGAGTGAAGAACATGAAAATGCCCCTTTGCCTTTAACTGGTTCAGATGTCTTAAGAGAGCAACTAAAATTAAAGCATACACATGGTAAAATCGAAAATTCAACAAGAAAACGGAATCGGCAATGCATGGGTGATAATGATGTGAATGATGCTGATATTCTTTGGACTAAGAAGAGCATATTTTTCGACCTTCCTTATTGGGAGCATAATAGTCTTCGTCATAATTTAGATGTAATGCATATAGAGAAAAATGTGTGTGATAATGTGCTTGGAACTTTAATGAATGAAAGTGGAAAATGTAAAGATGATGAATTTGCTCGCTTATATGTTGAGTGTAAGAATGTGAAGCCACATTTTTGGGTTGAACGTAATGATGAAGGTGAAGTCATCAACATGCCCATAGCCCCATATTGCATGTCAGTAGAGGATAAGGTTGCATTTTTACATGTATTGGCAGAACTCAGATTTCCAGATGGATATGGGTCGAATATTTCCAGATGTGTGAGCATGAAAAATAAAAGACTGATAAATTTGAAGAGCCATGACAACCATATTTTAATGCAAGATATTCTTCCAATAGCGTTGAAAGCATCACAAACTTCAACAGTGGTTGATCTTATCGATGATCTCTCTTCATTTTTTAAGTCTTTATGTGCCAAAGATATCAATTCAGATCACCTTGACGCTTTACAATCCAAAATAGTTCAAGTTTTGTGTCAAATGGAGATTGACTTTCTTCCTCCCTTTTTTACTATTAGCGTTCATTTGTTAATTCATCTCGTGAAGTAGGTAAAGTTAGGAGGACCAGTTCATTACAGATGGATGTATCCCATTGAAAGGTTTGTATCCTTTGATTTTTGCACACTTATTGTTCACTCATTAATTATTTGAGGAATATATTTAACTGTTAAGTTAATTTTCAAAAGGTACCTATCTCATCTTAAGACATATGTGAGAAATAAAGCTCAACCAGAGGGTTCTATTGCCGAAGGTTATATTCTTGAAGAAACTGTTACCTTTTGCTCAAGATATTTAGAAGGCGTGGAAACAGTGTTCAATCGACAACGCCGCAATGATGATGATGATGCTAATTTGTCTAGTTATTTATTCAATTCATGTGGTCGGCCGATTGGGGAGGTGAAAGCTATTGATTTAACTCACAAAAGTAAGATGCAAATACATCGTTATGTGCTAACTCAATTCCAAGAGTTGCTTCAGCCCTTCGAAGAGTAAATACTAAACATATGTATAATATTATTGAATATATTTGCCATTTCTTAAAATTTATAGCACAATGATAATTATTGTTTTATTACAAAGAGTTCTTGTATCAAAAGCAGAGAGAAAACCCCACAATTAGTCTTACTGATGAGTTGTTGAATAAATGGAAGTTTGAAGAATTTCCAAATTGGTTCAAATTGCAGGTTACCATTTAGCACCTTTATCAATTAAATAAAAAAGATTATAGTTAAGTGAACACACATATTGTTAACCAATTGTTTCACACATAGGTACCAAGCATTGATGAATCTAGTTCCGAAGGAAGAAAGTTGATTGCATTGGCTTGTGGTCCAAGTTCATATGCTAATAGACTGAAGGGTCATGTGATCAATGGTTTGAAGTTCAATACATTCGCCAGTGAAAGAAACCGCAAAACGCAAAATAGTGGAGTGATGGTGGAAGCCGATGAAAATACCTATTATGGAAGATTAACAGATATACTTGAAGTTGATTACCTTGGATCATTTAAAGTTGTCGTTTATCGTTGTGATTGGGTAGATTTGGTGAACGGGGTAGATAATAGTGGTACCAGGCCTCGAGTGAACTTTTCAAAGTTAATTCACAAGGGTCGTTTGTTAACTGATGAGCCATTTATTATTTCAAGTCAAGCAAAGCAAGTTTTTTATGTAAATGATAAATCAAAAAAAGGTTGGAGTTACGTAGTTGAAACTAAGCCTAGGGACTTGTTTGACCTTGGATATGATAGTGATTAATTTGAATGGATTGATGTAGCTATTTTGTGCATTTTGTTGATAGTGGACGTGAGTTTGTTTTTTTTATGAAATTTCTTATTTATCAGAGGCCGTAACTTCAGTTGCAATTATTTATTGATGTTTTATGAGTTTCACATTTGCACTACTATTCTCTCTTGTCTTGTGCAGCTAAATCAACGTGTGGGTTCTGAGAGATCTACCAAAGTTTCTTTAGTGGCCTCTGTTTCAGCGTTACTTGACATTTTGTTCCATCCTTAGAGGTAAAATAAGAGCATATGAATTTCTATAAATTAATTGTTGTTGCTGGGTGCATTTACTTGGCATTAATCGGTGTTATTTTGGTGCAGGTTTATTGTAATTGTGAAATTATGAGCTTCCGAAGTAAAGCTTCACAAATTAATGCTGAAAATTATGTTCGGATCAAACAAGAGGCATCTGCAAACGTACCACTACGTACAACTTCAAAGACAACCACACCTAATTCACATAGTCTTCAGTTTGGACCTTTTGAACCCAAGAAAACAAGTTTGAAGACTTCAATACCTACAAATGATCCACCTAATTGCTCCATGTCGTCAAATTCCAAGTCTTCAATGCCCAAAAATTATCCATCACATACCTCTATGACGACTACAACCCTCAAGCCTTTAATTAATCCTTGCGCAAAGTCCTCACATGATGTTGCCAAACGCTCTCAAGTGGTACTGCCAGAGTCCTCAAATGGTATTGGTAAAAGCTCTATTCCTTCCAAGTCTACTGCTCCCACAAATGATCTTGCAACTTTTAAGTCTTCAACTCTTATCAATCCATTCACTAAGTCTTCAAATGGTATTTCTAAGAGCTTCATGCCTACCACTTTTAAGTCCTCGGCAGTGACCAATGATCTATCTATCAACACAAAGCCTACCAACCCGAAGTCTTTCACAAATGCTTCCACAAAGTCTTCCACGTTCACAAATGCATGTTCACAAATGCATGTTGATACCCAAGTATTAGATGAAGGTCTACAAACTGAAGAGGCTGTTGAAAAGTCGTGCGAGGGTAAACAAGATCCCAATGCAAAGGAAAATGAGATAAAAGCTCCTAATAAGACAAAAAAAGTGTGGAAGCCAGGGGGTAAAGTTCAATGGACCGAGAGCATAGATGTGGATCCAGACGAGGTTGTTGAAGTAGAAGGTAAGCGTGCTTAAACTTAGTTCATTGTTTTTGATTCCTAATGACTATACAAAAATGATTCATTGAACAATGTGTACTTTTGCTGTTTGTGGAATGCTTTGTTGTGTTGATGTTATTCATGTTCTGTTTGTGAAAGTCATGTATGGTTTGATGGAGATTACCTAACAAAAAAAGTGCTTCATCATTTTCACTGTCCTCTCTATTTTCACAAAGGTTGAGCTTTCAGGAATACCTTTGTAGGAATCGATTGATAAGGGCAAGGTTTGATGGTTATGAACATTCGAATACATACTTTAAATATGTCATGGTAAAAAGTGCTTGAATTTGCGTGGTTGCTGTTTTGTTTCTGTTCTGTCTCGAGGATTTTTGTTGTTGGACGACCAATTGATTGATGATTATACATACTTTTCTGTTCTGTCTCGAGGCTTTTTGGTTGCTGTTTTGTTACTGTTCTCAATCTCTTGTTGTTGCAAATAGAAGAAAGTTACTGTCAGAAACTAAAATTCATATTCTTTGTGCATTGCTGTCAGAAACTAAAATTCAGTACCTTGCATTGCTGAATTTTTGTTTTCATATTCTTTGTGCATTGCTGAATTCTGATTGTTTGGTGCTTACCAAAATTGGAACATTTTGTTTATTATACAGAAATAAGGGAGAACGAACCTCCAAAATTGGGGGTAATGGAGGGGACATTAGTTGCTAAGCATGTTTGGTGCTTACCACCTGGACGAAGAATCATTGTTCATTTTAATGAGTATGATCAGCCGGTGAGAAAAGGAGGGTTGGTTCTTGTTCATTTTCTTTCTGATTTGTCGAAAGATGCATCGTTTTGTCCACTTGGAGCACATACATGGAAACATGTCGATGATCATTATAAGGAAAGGATCATTAAAACTGTTCATGTACGTATAACACTATTTTTTTAACTTTAAGCATAAAATGTGGGTTTTGTGTTTTTCATCCAATGATTATTTTTTAATATTTGATGTAGGAAAAATTTGTCTTACCTGATAGAACAGTGATTTGTCGTATGTTATTATTGTTTGTTAATCTGAAATGGAAGCATTATAAGTGGAAGCTTCATCAGGCATACTATAATCCTAATATGTCAAAGGAAAAGATGATAGAGAAAAAGCCTGAAAATGTGACAAAAGAGCAATGGATTAACTTAGTTTCATATTGGTGCTCAGAAAAATTTAAGGTATTTGTACTTGGTGAATTACATTGGATACAAAATTGAGGTTTTAATTTTGAACATGGAAATACTAACAATTAAATATTATTAGACATTGTCATCGCTAGGGAAAAGAGCTCGTGAAATGCAAGATCAAGTGCGTACGACAGGCTCACAAAGTTATGCTCGTGGGAAATGTGACTTTGTAAGTATGCTTTATTATTAATTATTAAATTAATTGTTGCTATGAAATAAATTAAAAGTAACAAATTATGGACGGTCATTAGTGAAAATTGGAAAATGTGACTTGGCCTTTGTTTAAGTGAGAGTTGGCTACATGATGTAAGAATGATTCTTTTAGTATGTTTCACATTACAATGATAATAATTTTTCTTACTAGTTAGTCTACAATCAATTAAAGTCATGAAGTTTATACCAACTATATATAGGTTAAGGAGTATGGAAGAGAACCTACTAGTTTAGAATGGTGGAAAAGATTAGGTGGTTTTATATAATTTTTCCTATAAAATAAAAAATTATGTTGATACAAATCAAAGATAAAATTTACATTATTAAAAAATAATTTAAAGTTAAAATCATTCATAACAGAAAAGTTAAGATTATTCACTGCAAATACATTATACTATACATGTATAAAACTATTAATAATAGTGGTAACCACTTTGAAGTGAAAGAAATTACCAAATATACAGCAAGTATTTGAAAGAAGTAATGAGTGTGAAGTATATATAAATTAATCACAAGATAACATAAATTGATAGTTATATATAGTGAAAAACTTGTGGCATGTGGGGTTCGCAATAAAGCTAAGTTAGCCAATTAGTACAATTGAATATTACTTTGCGTGGTTGCTATTAGAATAATATAAGGTATATATGCTATGTTTATTTTATTAAGTAATCTTTATTCTCCCCAATGTAAATTGTAACTATCACTGTTCTCTAATACATGTGTTATAAGTTACGAGAGGGGTATCGCCCAGGGTTCTATATAAAAAATAAAATTGATGGTGATAGAAGGTTCATATAAGTTATAAATTGCAAAGGAAAAGGGCCTCAATATATGTGTTATTTCGCCTAGGACCCTAAAATATTTAGGGTCGGCTTGGACTTACAAGTATATATGAGTATATATTTTTGTTAATAAAAAATTTTAATTATGTTTGTAGAAAAATAATAATAATATATAAATGATATGAAAAGGTAAATAAAATGTGTTGATAGCTCCATCCTTTTGGCATTCATTTATCACATGTTAAGGACACATTGATTTATAAATAAAAGTAATATTTTAATAGAAGTTTCACAATACATAGTCTTAAAAAATTATTGGAAAATTTTATGTGGTGATCATGAGAATTTGGTTTTTTTAGGTAGTAGATAATAAATTCACTTGGTAATCCTGAGCTTTCAAATTTTTATACGGTACAAAAAACGTTAAATTTTTAATTAAATTAAGTACTTGCTTCAACTAATTACGAAAGATGTGGCCAATTAGGGTAATTGCAATGTTCTATTTTTGGGAACAAAAATCATTGTGTTTAAGAAAAATAGTATAAAGTTGACAAAAATACTTTCTATTGTCTACCATGTGGAAAAGTTGAAAGGTTAAGGTACCACATTGATTAAAACAATGTTTGTTACCACGTAGAAAAGTTGAAAATTCAGAGTTATTACGTGGAATTTCCTAATTATTTTTCTCTCTTTGCCGTTATGGATGATGAAAACTTGGAAAGTAATAATCATGTTGTTGGGATGATTGACCCACTGTAACAACCCGTCTTTTTAAAACAAGAAAGGTTTGCGAGTAACACCCCAAAATTTTGGGGTGATACACCCACATTGATAACTAATGTGCATATTTTTTAAGTCATCGGAGCTTTTCCATTATTTTATGATTTTGAGATAACATCTCATTGACTTATAAAGTGTGCAGTATATCGTATACTTTTAACACATCTTAATTTAACAATTCTTAGCTTATATGATTACAAAACTCAATCACGAATAATAAAAAATGATCTAACATTTTATTAATAATAACAAGTGCTATAAATGATTCAGATCTTTTAAGGATAGAGAAAAAAAATTTTCTTTGACAATGCAAGTGATTAACATAACGTATAGCTAGTTGGCATTAGCAAAGTGTCTAACCGTAGGAACCTAAATAGCTCGCTATCATCACGTTCGATTAGCAAGGATAAAGTGGAGTATTGTTCAAGATTTTAATTTTTTAAAGTTCAAAATTTTATTTATATACAAACTTAATATTAACAATTAAATTTAGATATAATTTTGCTGTGCAATATAATATGAGTTAGTAGATATTTTATAAAATAGTTAAAATATTAACAATTCAAGACAAAAGGAATACTATGCAATTTATTATGCCTTAAGTTATTAGGAGCTCTGTTATTTCTCGCTCTAAGGCTAAAAATAAATGAGACAGACCTAATAGTTGGGGTTCCACAAACAACAAAATGGAAGGGACGAAAAAATAGATGGATTTCTCTTAGAAAGAGCTAGAACGATAATTTTTTTTATGTATAATTAAAAATATTCACAATTTAAAAAATTCTTTGACATATGTACCTTATTTCTTAATTTTATTTAATGTTTTATATCTGTAATTTAATCTAAATATTATATATATATATATATATATATATATATATATATATATATATATATATATATATATATATATATATATATATATATATTATATATGCTATGACTTGGCGACGGGCGAAAGGGTCTCCCACTCTCTTACTACACCTGCGTCCAACTAACGACGGGTCTCTGGTCGCCCAGAGTCTGCTGCAGGTGGCGACGGATAAGTTGGTTGCCCTCTCGTCGCCAGTTGTGTTTGAAAAATGGCGACGAGCTCGTGTCGATTTTGAATTTAGCGTTCATAAATATAGCGTCCGTCACGAGGTCGTCGTCAGATCGACGCCCCTTCTACTTTTTTACCAAATAGCTAGGAACAGGCGACGAAATAGACGGTCGTCATTTTGCGTTTCTTTTGTAGTGTGTGTTTGAGAAATTAGGTTGCAAGCAAAAAGAAACATAAGAGAAAGTTCCATAAAGAAAAATTCCATGAATAAATGAGAAAGTTTTAAAAGTTCTTTGACGTACTATTAGTATACATCATATTTGTTTTGGTATATATGTTTTAAAAAACTTGCAATAAAGAAAAATCACTAAATTAAACCATAAAGAAGAAACATTAAAAATAAGAATTAAAACAAGAATAAAATTACATGCAATTACCAAAGCATCATATCATATCATACGATTTAATAAAAAGATTGGAGAATGAAATGTGTCATCTTCAAGGAGCTCCATATATGGCTCACTTGGCAAGTAAAATTAATCGACTTGTCATTTTTAACTATTCCAAAAATTAATTTGATTGAGCAATTTACCATTTTTAAAAAACAGGAGAAACTTAATGATTTAAATAATTTGAATATATTAATGAAACTAATTAAATTGAGTAATTTACCATCTCTATAAACTAAATAATTTTGATATTTTAATAAAACTAATCAACTAAACATTTTTCTTGCATCAAATTATATAAATAAGGTTACAATATATTTACATGGTTATACACTTAACCTAACATAAATGGTTTAATTTATTAAAAGTATCTTGATTATATTATAATAATTTTGTGAACAGTTTTATTATTAATAACAAACATTTTAACCGTTGTTTAAAATCCAACAAAGTGTTGTAGAGAAAGACCATTTAAACAAAAAAGAATACATAAAAATACCATTTTAAAAAGATTTGTAAAAGTTAAGTTCAACACCGATGTTTAAGTATCTTTGTGTTTTGTGGAGAAATCGATTATAAATGCTGAGCAACGTTAGGAAATGAAATAATAACAATATCTATGTAAAAAGAATTTATACGTAAAATTAATAAATCAATTATATTTAACATACAGGACAATTTCGTTCATGTTTAAGGATATCAAAAACTATTTAAGTTCATTGCGCATATAAACAATGTCATATCACAATATCTATAATAATTATTACTTCATCTTTAATATATATATTTATTATTACATATCTTTGAAATTTTTATTTATATATTTTCATACTGACAACTTCGTATATTGCAAATATTTTTTTTACCAGTAAACTTAAAAAGTGAGACAAAAATTAAACCTAATTGAGGAGCTCCCTTAGTAAAGGGTGGAAGAGAGCTAACAATAAGGGGTGGATAATTATTACATTATATTCTTCTCATTTTGCATCTCATGTAAATTGGATGAAATGTAGTGGATGAAAATTATGTTAGAAAATAAGACAAAAAAATAAGTGTAGGATAATGAGCAAAGTGAACGACCGAGTCCTCGCCACACTTGCCGAAAATGCGATCGTATGTAATATTGGCTTTGGCCCTTTTATTAATATATTATATAATTTAAAGAGTGCATAATTGTAATAAAGATTACTATAGGTCAATGCTTGGGATATATATTTGTAATCTAAGGGTAATGGATAACCCAAATTTGAACTATTATTTTTAGTAGACTAATAAATCTAAATCATACTATAATGTCACTACTATTTAACTTTCACATCCTATTTTTAGTGTGTGCGCTTATAAGTTTGTTATCTTAATTTTAATAGTGTTTTTTTGTAGACTTAGAAGACAAATATATGGAGTCAAAAACAGTTTTTTTTTCTCAAAAGGGTAATTATAAGAAGATTTAACTCTATTTGTTATATATAATTTTTGCTATAAAGCAAGTTTAATTCAATCTATATGATTATAGAATTTTCATAGTTTAACTAGTTTTTATATAATAAATAATTTGCTAGTATATCGACAATTTGGCCTCCCCTAACTCAAAATCATGGCTTCCCCCTTGGAAACGAGTGATTAAGATAGAGTGAGTATAAATTTATGGATGAGATCAAAAGTAATAAAGTAAAACCATTGCTAAAAGAATATGTAAAATCAGTAAAACAAACTAAAATAAAAAAGTATTACACTTAAAATTAGATGAACAAACTCAAAAAAAATTCAATAATAAATCAACATTTGCTTCATCCGCTGAAAATAATCCCACTTATTATTTATTGTTATATAAAGTCACCCATTAGATATATTTGCTAAAAATAAACTCACTTTTTGTTTTTAACCATCTTCAAAGCTTCTTTGTAAGCAAGATTAGGAATAAACATGAGTTAAACCTCTTTAAGGACCTGATTAGAAATAGGGGTAGTTGGAGGCGTCATATCCAGGTTTTAGATCTCGGTTTTTCTTCTTAGAGTCTTTATTGGTGTTCTTGTTTTTTTTATTTGCCCTCGTTTCTTGTATTTTTTAGTATTTTTGTTTAAGTTTTTTGTTTTTACTTATTTATTGGATTCTATTATGCGTTGTTTTTATCACTCACGTGACAGGAACATATTTTTATCTTCCTAGAGCCGGGGGACTCTTTTGGTCGCGCTCTCCTTTATGGGTATGAGTTGTCGTCGTCCTTCTTTCCCCAGACCTTGTCCATAGTTTTCTTTGAGCGGGATACACCGAGTAGGATGATGATGATAATAAGGTGAGTTTATTTAAAAAAAATAATAATTAAATTTATTTTTAGCGGACCAACATAAGTTGATTTATTTTTCACAATTTTCTCTTTAATCTTCTATTATCAAATGCACCAAAATATAGTTATATATGGCATATTGGAACTAGAATGAAGCTACAGCGAGGAATGGTGCGCAACCCTTATCTTGCGCTTTCTCATCGTTATCATACTTATTGTAGTTTCGCTAATAAGAACTATGATTAGGGTTTGAAGAGAACTGAAAGACGATAATCTCACACTACAATATATTATGTTTTTAGTGAGATATATTTATCGACATTGTTTAACTGTCGCTATTCACATTTTTAATAGTATATAGAGGATTTAGTAACATCTATTAGACCCTTTTAGCAACATAATAAAAAATCATACTAAAGCAATTTGCGACATAAGATCTTGTGACATTTCACACAAATGCCACTAGACTATAAAAACAGCAACATATGCTACTAAATTCAAATAAAGTGTCATTAAATCACTTTATAGTCGTACTTAAAATAAAAATCAATAATTATTACGCTAAAAGAATTATTGACATTTTTTTAATTTCACTAAATTTAATATCGTAAAAAATTAAATTAGTTGTAATGCCATAAATAGATAGATTTCTACAATTACAACACAAGCTAAACGATTAAAATAATAAAAAAAATTAAATGAATTAAAAAAGGCGTAACATCGCATAATTAAGACTTACGCTTCCTTTCCCTGATTCTTTTCTTGCTTGACCTACTTGGTGGATTTGGTATTTGGTGGATTCACATGAGAGTTTGAAGATATAGAAGTATTAGATAGGCAAATATCTACCCAAAAAAAAAGCCAAATTCATATTATCCTAAAAAGACGTAAAATCTAAGGAAATATATTAAGAAAATACTTTCCCGTTCCATAGATCAGTGTAACATATTACGTGGGAAAATGTCACAATCAGTATCCAGTATTATGAAATAGAGAAAGCACTTGAAAGCGAATATTTCTAAACATAGCTAGGCGGACCTATGTGGTAACAAAGGGTAGCATAGGTTACCCATACTTTTTTTAAAAAAAAATTAATACTTCTCCTTTTTAAAAAATTATTACCTTGTACTACTCCACTCTAATAATATACTGCTCTCACAGCTATACCCTACGGCCCTGCCCATAACCCACTACTCAGGCAATCCAACTACCTTTCCAAAATTTCATCACAAATTCTTGCCCAACAGTATAGTCATAAGTCTGGCCAAGCGGCCACCTCCCTAGCTTTGATTTTGCGTGCAGGCAGTCGGTTGTCGCTGCATCAACTGGACCACCATTCTTCGGTTTTTATTGTAAGTTTATCTTTAAAATTTTGATCTCTCATTCAATTAATTTAGTATTTCATCACTAAAAATTAAAATCTTTAATTTTTTTGTGGGCTTATTCTTATAATGATTATTTTAGGATTTAGCAATAGAGATTATATATTAATTGTGAATTAGATCGCACACTTTTTATTTTAAAAAACAAAGAAAATACTTTCCCGTTCCATAGATCAGTGTAACATATTATGTGGCAAAATGTCACAATCAGTATCAAGTATTATGGAATAGAGAAAGCACTTGAAAGCGAATATTTCTAAACATAGCTAGGCGGACCTATGTGGTAACAAAGGGTAGCATAGGCTACCCATACTTTTTTTAAAAAAAATTAATACTTGTTCTTTTAAAAAAATTATTATTTTGTACTACTCCACTCTAATAATATACTGTTCTCACAGCTATACTCTACGGCCCTGCCCATAACCCACTACACCCAGGCAATCCAACTACCCTTCCCAAATTTCATCACAAATTCTTGCCCAACAGTATAGTCATAAGTCCGGCCAAGCGGCATACACCTCCCTAGCTTTCATTTTGCGTGCTGGCAGTCGGTTGTCGCTGCATCCACTGGACCACCATTCTTCGGTTTTTATTGTAAGTTTATCTTTAAAATTTTGATTTCTCATTCAATTAATTTAGTATTTTATCACTAAAAATTAAAATCTTTAATTTTTTGTGGGCTTATTCTTTTAATGATTATTTTAGGATTTAGCAATAGAGATTATATATTAATTGTGAATTAGATCGCACACTTTTTATTTTAAAAAACAAAGAATAATTAATTTATAGTAAGTTATTGGTTATTAATAGCATATATTATAGCTAATATTTAATTTATTGAATTCTAAAATACTTTTTTATAAGTTATGTATGATGTTAAATAATGTTATTTTTAATATTATATAAATTTTTTATCACTATAAAATTGTAAGTGACAAATAATTATCTTTTGTTTTCAAATTAAAATTTAGCAAATTATTATTACAGAGAACAAATTTACAAGTTGTGAGAATATATTATATTGGTAGTTTATTGTCAAACGTGTGAACAAATTATTAGCAAACTGTGAAAAATGTATTATATTATATAATTATTCTACAAAAATTTGGAAAAATTAGTGAACAAATAAAAGTCAGTCGGTACTAGTTTTTTTCAATTTTTTGATAATTTGCAAATTGATTTGTAATTTGCAATGATTGTGTCTGCCAATTGTCTCCCAACTTTTTTTCTTATTAATTTTCATTTGTCATTTTTTTAAGAATTTTTTTTATTTATTTTAGTTATTAATAACTTGACTTATTTTATTTGATTAAAATGCACAACTTTTATTTATTTTCTTCAACTTGTCTTACTAGTTTAATTTATCGGAGCTCGACAAGTATACGATGATAATAATAATAATAATAATAATAATAATAATAATAATAATAATAATAATAATAATAATAATAATAATAATAATAATCAGATTTATAATATAACGGTTCTCTCTCTACACCACACCCCTTCTCTCTGCGATCCCGACCTTGGTTCTCCCACAACCCATATGGGCGGACCCGCCGTGGCCAGAGGGCGAGGAAGGCCGAGGAAGGAGGCACCGGTGAAAGTAGCAGAAGCGTCCAGCAAGTTGTTAGCCCAGTCGAAGTCGTGTTCTCCATTGAAGAGCACCTTAATTGAAAACCCTAAAATGGATTTGGGGAAAACAATTGAAAGTGATGAAGATAGCCCTAGCCCACGCAAATGGTCTGAGATTGTTCTACAGCACACACCGACACCAATGCAAGTGGCTGACACCAACAAAACAGCCGGCCAGCTGCTGGAACAGGACATAAGCGTACTGGTATGCGAAAATGAGTATGAGCAGCTTTTGAGTGAGCAGGAATGTATGAAGCATGATACTGCTGTTGTGCAACCTTCCTTGGTTAAACGCAGACGTGGGACAGAAGAAAATAACAGCTCTTCAAACCCACAATCAAAACAGGAGGACAGCAGCGAGGCAGTAGGTACAATCTCTGCAGACACTCAATCACACCAAGGTAATATCACTAAATCCCGTCCTATATGCAAGATAACTATTGATGATATTGCTGAGGAAGTTAAATATTTTGAGAATGCTGTGGTGTGCTTTGTTATTGGTGCCAATCCCCCCACGTTGTTGATGGTTTCATCAAACGGATTTGGAAAGAGCTTAGTGTAGACAAAGTAGGAATGGTGAACAAGGGAGTTTTCTTGGTCAGGTTTAACACAAAACAGGAACAAGAGAGAGCGTGTGGAATGACCGGGCTTATGTTTGATAAGAAACCATTTATCATCAAACCTTGGAATGCTAATATGTCCTTTGACAAGAGTAGTCTAACAACCATGCCAATATGGGTTAAATTACCACAATTGAACATCAGATACTGGGGAGAATCAACTATAAGAAAGATTGTGGGATATCTTGGGCGAGTCATTAAGGTTGATACAGCTACTCAAAAGAAAGAACGTATGTGGTACGCACGAGTTCTTGTGGATATGGATATCAATGAGGGGTTCCCGGACGAACTATATTATACCAATGAACATGATGAATTGGTGAATCAACAGGTGCAATACGAGTGGATTCCACTTTGGTGCTCCAAGTGCAGCCAGTTTGGACACACACTCACAGAATGTAGGGTTGGCACTAAACAACCTACAATCCATGTAAACCTCGAAGTGGATGAAGATGGATTTAGGCCGGTGAAACAGAAATGGGTGCGTAAGAACAAAAGCAAATCAAAAGTGCCAGTAGAGCATACAAACACCACCATTCATGGGACAGATGAACAAGCTTCGAATATGGACGTCATACCTCATCAGCAACATGAAATTGACACTTGTTTTGCACAGAACAACAGCATCAGTCAAATAGGGCATGGTAATGGGAACACTCCACCTAGAGCAGAACGTGAAGGAATCGAGACCAGTAATGGGTTTGAGATACTACAGGGTATGGAGGATAATGACAATGTCAGGCCTATCATAGATGAAACAAAAAGCAATGAGAGCAGCACAGCCACTACTACAGGGGAGGGGGGAATGGAGGGGACACACCCCAACATCCCACCTGATGAATAACATCTTAGCGTGGAATGTAAGAGGGCTAAATAAGGCAAGCAAACAAGAAGAAGTGGCTAGGTTCATATCCAACCACAACATAAGCCTGTTTGGTCTTCTTGAAATGAAGGTAAAGAGGAATGGTCTAGGTCGTCTTTACCAGAACATTTGTCCTGGATGGTGCTTCACACACAATTTAGAATGGCACAAAGGAGGAAGAATCGTAGTAGCCTGGAGGAGTGAGGTCGTCAAAGTTGATATCATACGGTATCATAGCCAATATATCCACCTAGAGGTATCTCCCACAGCTAGTAGTAACTTCCTATGCACTTTTGTATATGGCACGACTGATAAGAATACAAGAGCGGAGCTTCTTAACCACCTAGCAGAGTTGGGGCAGCAAGTATCCAAACCCTGGATTGTCATGGGTGATTTCAATTGCATAGCAAATCTCAATGAAAGAATCGGCGTCACACCTAGACTCACTGAAATCACACCTTTGAGACAATGTATGGAGACATGTGGGTTATATGATCTGAAATGCAATGGTAGATTCTACACTTGGAACAACAAACAAGCTGGAGATGCTAGAGTCATGAGCAAGATTGATAGGGCTTTGGGAAATCCACAATGGGAAGAAGCCTACCCTGAAGTCGAAATTACTTTTCACCCCAAAGGGGATTTCGACCATACCCCAATGATAGCTTATTTCCTTAGCCCAATAGTGCGAAGAAGCCGTTCAAGTTCTACAATCATTGGGGCAAAGACCCCGAGTTCACAGACATTGTCAAGCGAGTCTGGTCAACGAGAATACATGGCTACTTGAACTTTCAAATCCTGAAAATAATGCAGATTCTGAAGCAGGAGCTGAAAACCAAATTCTCCAAAAATCATATGGAGGATAAGTTGAGAAATGCAGAACATCAGCTAAATATAAGGCAAAAACAGATGCATTCTAATCCTTTCAATCCCTTGTATGCAGATCTGGAACAGGAAGCAGCTGAGATCTATCGGCAGGCTAAAACAGACTACGCATCCTACATCAGTCAAAAAGCAAAACTAAACTGGCTGAAGTATGGAAACGAAAACACAAGCCTCTTCCATAGGAGCATTAAAAACAGAAGAAAGAGGAACAGCATCCGAGCTCTTACTATTGAGGGCAACACCATCACAGATCAAAGCAAAATTAAAGATGCGTTTCTCGATCACTTCAAAGGGATCATGTGCGAGAAAATGGAGAATAGACAGAAAATCAACATGAGCATCATCAAAGAAGGCCCAGTCCTTAATGACAATCACAGAAACACCCTCAACCTGCAATTCTCACCTGATGAGATTAAGGATGCAATGCGGAGTATTCCTGAGGACAAAACTCCGGGCCTGGATGGCTATAACAGTGGGTTCTACAAAGCAGCTTAGGATGTGGTAGGAGATGATATTGTGCAAGCAGTACATAACTTCTTTCATACAGGGATCCTACTCAACGCATGGAACGTGACAACAATCACTCTCATTCCTAAGATTGCGTGCCCGAATGCTCCTGGAGACTTTAGACCTATATCCTGTTGCCACGTAATTTACAAATGCATCTCAAAATTGATCTGTAACAGGCTAAAATTGGTTCTTAATGATATCATTGATAGTTCCCAAGGAGCTTTTGTTGCAGGTCGTAGCATCTTCCACAACATCCTGCTATGCCAAGACATAGTGAAACATTATGAACGGATGAACTGCCCTGCCAGCTGCCTACTAAAGATTGATCTGCGCAAAGCATATGACATGATGGACTGGGATTTTATCAAAGATATGTTGATAGCTCTCAACTTTCCAGAAAAATTTGTCCGAATCATCTATACATGCATCTCCACAGCAAAGTTCGCTATTATGCTAAATGGCCAACCCTCAGAGATATTTCAGTCAGCAAGAGGCGTTCGACAGGGAGACCCAATGTCCCCCCTCCTCTTTGTTATCGGGATGGAATACCTGTCTAGACTACTAAAAGCATCTAGCAGATCAAGCAGCTTCAGCTTTCATCCAAGATGCAAAAAATTAGGCCTCAACCACCTTATCTTTGCAGATGACCTGATGTTGATGAGTAAAGGGGACCTCTCCTCAATCCAAATCCTGGTGGAGAGCATTAACTTGTTCACTAAGACCTCAGGCCTCCATGCAAACTGCAACAAATCTGCTATGTTTCTAGCTGGGCTGAGTAATGATCGCAAAAATGAATTAGCGAATGTCCTTCAATTCCCCCTTGGTACCCTCCCAGTCAAATATCTTGGTGTGCCCCTATCTTCAAAGCGCATTTCAGCTGCTGATTGTGACATCCTCATTGATAAGATGACTGAGAAAATTCGATCATGGCACGCAAAGTACCTTTCATACGCCGCTAGACTTCAACTGGTGAATGCGGTGCTTATGAGTATCTCAAGCTATTGGTGCCAAATGTTCATACTCCCCAAAAAGGTGATAAAGGAAATAAACTCGGTATGTCGCGCATATCTATGGAATGGCGATGCCAAAAATACATCACCAGGTAACGTTGGTTGGCATAAAATCTGCACACCTAAGAAGAATGGTGGCCTAGGAATTCGAAACCTGGAGACTTGGAACCTGGCTGCAGTCGGGAAAGTCGCTTGGCACATCAGCACAAAACAAGATTCATTGTGGGTAAAGTGGATCCATGAAGTGTATATGAAGGGTGGTATGTGGAAACTGTTCAACCCCCCAATTACCTCCAGCTGGGCGTTTAAAAAGATCTGCAAGGTTAAAGATAAACTGTGGGATTCAATAGAGCAAAACAGGTACTCCATTAGCAAGGTCTACCAGAAGATGCAACTCCCCATTGAGACAGTAAACTGGGCAAGGCTAGTATGGTCTAGGCAGGTCATCCCCAAAACAAGATTCATTATGTGGCTCGCTTTCCTCAACAGACTGAAGACCAAGGATCGCCTGTTTCAACTGGGTGTAACTCCTAATGATACTTGCCCCCTTTGTGGGAATAATAGTGAGTCCATTGATCATCTGTTTTTTGCATGTAGGTTCAGTCACTCCTGCCTTAAAGCGGTTATGGCTTGGCTCGGCTCTAACGTTCGCATTTCGTCGCTAAACAACTTAGCCACAAAGAAATGGCGAATGAGTACAACAAAAAAGAAGGTCTTTTGCATCGCCCTGTGTTGTCTGGTGTATCAAATATGGCGAACCCGAAATGAAGCAATATGGCAAGCCAAAGTCACAGCCATAGATAGTGTGTTAAAGACAATTAAGCACGAAGTGAAGTCCCGATCCTCTCTTATGTGTATCAAGGATAATGATAGAGATAGAAACTGGATGTATAGGACCATATATGATGTATAGTTTTTTGCTTATATGGCTTCCTAGTTTTTTGAGACCCTACCCCTGAATTCTATGCACATGAAGAATACGGGTGGGAAACCCTTCCTAGAAGGTGGGCCCTCTTAGCAATCTGATGCAAATATCTGAATCCGGGTGGTGAGGTCTGGGACGTCTCTTTTGTACATGTTGTAATTTTCTAGTATCAATAGAATTTCATTCATCTTCCAAAAAAATAATAATAATAATAATAATAATAATAATAATAATAATAATAATAATAATAATAATAATAATAATAACCACTAATAAAGTAAACTGGGCTACAGCAGTATGGAATCGAGCTACCATCTCCAGAAGCCGCTTTGTGGTATGGCTCGCCTATCATAAACGACTCAAAAAAAAATCGGCTCAAAAGCATGGGTGTTGTGGACTTAGATTTGTGTCCAATATGTGGAACACAAACGGAAACGATTGAACACCTCTTCTTCGAATGCACATTCAGTGTCCAATGCATGAAAACACTTATAATCTGGATGGGCGTAAATTGGAATATTAAGAATATGAGAGACAGTTATCGGAAACGACGTCTACCCAAGGCAAAGTCGAGACTCATAGCTACAATCTTTTGCAACCTTGTTTATGTTATCTGGAAGGTTCGAAACGAAGCGGTATGGCAAAGAAGGTAACGACAGTAGGGAAGGTGATAGACACCATCAAAACTGAGTCCAAAATCCGATTCGCCTCCCTATCTCTAAACACGGCCACTGCACACTGGTTGACGAAGCTTTAGTTGAGCCCCTCTGTTTTGTTGGCTTTTTGTTGTTTACTTGTTTCGTTTTTCTTTTGCTTAAGCCAAGATCTTGTATATGCCGTATGTGGCTTTTTTGAGATGTCCCGGCTTCTCCCGTGCACATGAAGAGTGAGGTGGGGAAACTCTTCCTAGAAGGTGGGCCCTACTTTCACACTGATGCAATGGATAGGGAGAACCCTGGATATCTGGGTTTTTACCCTGTTAGTAAAGCTCTTTTGTTTTGCGTTAATATATAGTAAATCGTTTGACAAAACAATAATAACAATAATAATAATAATAATAATAATAATAATAATAATAATAATAATAATAATAATAATAATAATAATAAGTGATAGATGTGTTATGTTATAAGTATAATGGCATTGTTCGAATCCTCTCAAAGCAATTGTGAGAGGTATTGTGCAATAGGCGCCACGCGCGCGTGATGTTGGTGTCAGGTGGGCGCTGAGTTGGCATGACGTGGCACTAAGATGTTAGTTTTTTTTTCGACCAACCAGGTGGTCGGAAATTTGGTCGGAAATTTTTATTAATTTTTTTTTGGTCATTTTGGGTTGAATTCTGAAATAGCGCTTAGCGACTAAATTCCGACTAAAAGGGTAGTCGGAAATTTCCGACTAATATCCGACTAACGGGTAATTGGAAAATTCGGCATCCTCTTGAAAGCGATTCGCAAGCCAATGAGTGACTAACCCAAAATAGTCGGAATTTAATCGGTATAGCTCTACACTAAATTCCGACCAAAGTACTAAACAACTAGCAGGTTAAACAACTATCTTATCAACCAATACTTTCATATGATTAAACCAGCTAACGGTTTCAGCCAACAACAATTTAGTTAGTAGTCATTTGCCAAACAAGTTTTTTCATTGGTTGTTGGTTTTTAATTAGAGAAAAAACGTATCAAAAAATCAAATAACTACCATGAGTCTCTGTTAATATTGGCTTAAAAGCAAGCTTTTCAACTGACATACTGCAAAATAAAATATATGGATGAAAATTTCAAAAATTTGATTAGTGTATTTTCATAAAAATTTATAGCAAAATAAAAATGAAGATTAAAATAAAAGTTGTAGCAAATGTAGCGGATAATATTGCTCTTATGACATACTCTGTTTATACCAAAATTGTTTCCATTATCCATATTTGGTCATTTTATTTTTTTCAATAAATGATCTTTCTATTTATATCATTAACATTGGATATAATTAATCTGTTTATTCTCATTTATATACTTGTTAACAGTTATGGTTTCCACATATTTTTTATTAACTTTATTTTAAACTTTTTTATATTGCTTATAGTTTCTACATGTTTTTCACGGATTTTATTTAAATATTTTTTACGTAATGATCCAATGTATAATTATGATAATTTATATCCTAACTTAAGTATATTAAAAATTATAAAAAAAAATAAGATTATAAAAGTATACAATTAGACGATTCAAATAAAATATTGTTTGACTATATTTTTCCTACACATTAATCTTAATATAAAAGTACTAGTATATATACCTGCACAATACACGGATGTGTAAGTGCATTAATACATATAATTTTAATTTCTAAGTAATTCAAGTATATATTATCATTCAAATTCATCAAGTTTGGATAAAATGTAATATAGATATAAATAAAAAATAATAATGTGCGATTGTGATAAATTCTAAGGTGAAGTTATTAAAATATATTGTTGAGTTCACAAAAAATAATTAAATGGTTTACATGATATCTAATTCTCAATGGAAAAAATTTTATACGTTCTAATAATGGAAAACTTATTTAATTATGAAAGATTCTCTTACTATCTAATAGAAGTAAATGACAATTTTGAGTTAAGCTTGTAAAAGACGTTTTTTTAAAAACAATTTATCTTCATATCATATCATACAATATAATAAAAAGACTAGGAAATTCCACTTGTTATCTTTATGGAGCCTCGTTACATGGAAATATTTAATTGATCTTGGATTATGTGGCAAATAAAATTAACCAACATGTTATTTTTAGTCCTCCTAAAATTTAATATATAACGAAAATTTTTTATCATTGTATGATGATGATATAATGATATGATGGTAAATCTACGGTATATAATAAATTCAAATTAATAATTTGTCTAATATAGCAAAATCTAAGTCATAACCATTCAATTTATTATGTTTTTAAAATGGTAATACTTGATTTATAATTAATTAAATTTTAGGAGAGCTAAAAATGCCATTTTGATTAATTTTATTTGCCACGTGATTCAAGATCAACCAATAAAATACTTTCATCTAATGAGGCTTGATAAAGATAACATGTGAAATTTTTCAGTCTTTTTATTATGAGGGTGTTTGGCAAATAGCTGATAGCTGATTATAGTGGCTGATTTGACCAGCTGATTTTATTAACTGTTTGACCAACTGATTTTGAACCCGCTGCTATAAGCAGCTTGTTCAAAACCATCTTATTCGTATCAATAAGCTATTTCAACTAGCTAATTCAACAAACACTATCTTTAGCTGATTTGACCACCCAACCCTCTATTTATATCCAAATAAGCTAAAATTGCTCAATAAACTAATTTGCCAAACACCCCCTATATTGTATGATAAAACGGATTTCAGATTTTTTTGCAAGTTCCTATCTTTGAAGGCTCTTCTTGAGCCGAAGGGCTCTTTTGACCGCTCTCTCCTTATGGGTATGAGACCCCGTCGATCTTCCTTCCCCAAACCCTGAGTATAGATTTTATCTATGTGCGGGAACACTGGGTATGATGATGATGATGATGATATGATAAAATAAAGGAAAATTTCACATGATAGCATCCAGTTTTAATGAAATGCTAGTGGTAGCACTTTTTTGAGAAAATTCCACATGGTAGCATCCAGTTTAAGCACTATCTGATTGACGTAGCATTTTTCGTTAAGTTCTTGTGAAATTCCTTTTAATTCATTATTTTGTAATTTTCTCCACTTGGTACCATCCAATTTTTGTTTAATTCACCATTTTAATGTTTAATTCGCCGTTTAATAAATTAACGCCCATAAATATTTAATATTTTTATGGAAAAATTATAAATATTATATAATTTTATGGAAAAATAATTAACGTTTAATTCACCATTTTAATATTTAATTCATCGGTCGAACAAGTACTCTTCGAATAAGTATTTGTTTCGATCGGATTTTCAAAAGAGTTATCCCATAAGAAAAAATTATGACGTCCTTTTCTCAAAAAAATCGTTATGATGGGTAAAAATGACGTCAAATATCTTTTTCGGTTTACATATTGGAAAATAGGCGAATAAATCTTTTTCGACCGGATTTTCGAAACAGTTACCCTATAAGGATAATTGCAACGTCCATTTTTTGAAAAACAATCGTCATGATAAGTAAAAATGACATCAAATATCTTTTATTATTAATTTGTTAATTTATGTGTTTCAATTAATTAAATTTATTTAAAAATAAGAGAACTAATGAGATACTGCCACATAGACAGCTTAACCTCTCAAATTAGTCAAACTCTCTAACTTAACGGTCAACTAACATTTTCCGTGAAGTGGTAGTCATTTGCCGAGAAATATATCAGATTAGGTAGTTTTTTGCATAAAAATACATCATGTAATTTTTTGCAAATTGACCTATAGATTAAGTATTTTTATTATATAATTTTTCATAAAATTATTTAACATTTATGGATGTTAATGAATTAATATAATCAAAAACTCCAACCGTCCACTTTTCTATTTTGGTATGGAATATATTACCTTAATATCCTATGTTCATACAAGTAAAGGCCATAATTTTTCCACTTTCACTACTTAAGATACCTTAACTATCACCTTAACAATTAATATAATCACTTTAAAACTCCAACCGTCTACTTTAAATGATACTTATGATACCCTTAATTTGCGTCTAAAAATTGGACAAGTAATATCAAAGAGTTTGCAAAACATCTCATTGAAATGAGAACACGAACTAGTACTCATATGAAAGTCTTAGTAAATAACAGTTATTTATAAAGTTAATAAACCATCTTTATATGATAGGATTTGATAGGATGAAAGTTTTGTTATTTTAGTTTATTTTTATTGGGTTTGTTTGTTTTATTAATATTTTTTTTGTCTTTTAGTGATGATTTACACATCACAGTTATCAGTTATTAATTAGGAATTTTTGGTACTGATATAATGACGTGTTAGATTGGATTTTCTAGACTATGAGTCTATGAAAAGTGAAGTTCCACCAATTAATGAAGTTGAATGATAATGAATTAATGATACTTCCTATGTTGTGTTTTCCTTATTTCCTCTATACTCTCCATTTCTCCAATCTCCATGTCTCATTCAAATGCTCACCTTATTCTATTTATAAGTATTATTTATTTATTTTTTCATTATTTACTTATTAATTTTAATTTTATTCTATTTTTAATGTATGAGTTAAAAATAGTCTTGTGAATCTATCCATTTTATTATAAGGATTATCCATATTAACTTTTTCACAAATTTTTACTTGAGACCGTCTTTTGTAAAGACATGTCTTAAAAGCACAATCTAATTCTAAATATATATTGTTAAAACTCTATATTTAGAATTTGATTGAGCTTTTGAGAGCCGTATTTACAAAAGACGGTCTCTCAAGAGAATACCCGTAACTTTTTAAATTTTAATTAAGTACTTCCTCCGATCCATTTTACTTGCAACACTTATCGTTTTTGAAAGTTTCATATTACTTGCAACATTACTATTTTTGGCAAAAATAATCTACTTATTTTATCCTCACTTATAATAATTTTTTTATTTCTACTCCACATATCACCATCAATCATACATCATCCCTACTTTTATCATATTGATTTCACGACCCTTAAAAAATGTGTCAAACCCAATGGTGCAACTAAAATGGAACAGAGTAAGTACAATAAAAGATATTAAGGATTAAGATGTTGTTATAGAAAGTTTGTAAACTAATTAAGGGGTTGAATACGAGGCAGTAACATTATTTGCTTTCAAAAGCTAATATGTTGAGAAATAATTATTTTTGTGTTAAAATGAGTAAATAACATTATAATCATCAATAAAGACAAGAGTGTAAAGTTTTTTTTTTTTTTTGAGAAGAGTGTAAAGTTAAAGTTGTATGATGAAGGAAAAAGAGGTGCAAATTAAATATTTATATACTATTTTTTTTTGAAAATATATTTATATACTACTTTGTTCTATTATACTTATTATTGATAGTAATAAAATAAGTAAAACACAAAAAAGTAAATAACAATTTGAAAAATGTCGCCCTATCAATTTCTTCTACATGAGTGTGATTCGCCAAGTTGGCAAATAACGATTATTAGCCTAGACTTACTCAATATCATATATGTACTAAGGGTGTGTTTGGCAAGAGGGACTTGAGGTTGGGGAATGAGATTTTTGGGTAAAATTATAAAAAGTCCCTTATTTGTCCAAGGGGAATGAGAATTTAAAAAGGATGATACTTGAGATTTAAGAAGAGAAAATACAATTTATGAAAAAGGATGAGACTTGAGATTTAAGAAGGGAAAAAAGTCTTGGGGGAAGGGTGGTATTTGGGATGAGACTTGAAAATTTATGAAAATACAATTTTGCTATTAATGAAAGTAAAGAAATCTAAGAGTTATAAGGACAATTTTGTAAATATAATTAATTTTTATCTAATTCCATATTTATTTTTATCATTTGCCAAACAAAGACATGAGACATTTACTTTCAAAGTCTCAACTCAAATCTCATTCTAAAGTCTCATTCTAAGTCTCGACTAAAGTCTTACAATTCCCATTTCCACATGCCAAACACCCCCTAAATGTCTAAATGTGATTTTCTTGATTGCATTATAGGGGTGTTTGGCATGTGGGAATGAAGCTTTGTGAGAGATTACATGAGATTTTTAAGATGAGACTTTAAAGATAAAAAGTCTCATTCTTTGTTTGTTATATTAGATGAAACTTTATATGTGGGAAACGTTTGTTTGGGGACAAGCTAGAACAAAAACAAAAAATGAAGTCTCATCCTCAAATACCACCTCTCTAAAACACTTATCATGGGGACTTTATTATTTTTAGTCACATTACCTATTCCTATAATCCTATTCCCTTCGAAAAAACAAAAACTTACTCTCTCTATCCCATTTAATTGCATCATCATTTGTCATATTAGTTCATCTCACTTAATTTGCATCATTTCTATTTTTAGACAATGACCCACTGATTCCTTTTAATCACATCAACACATTTTAACTTTTTTCTAATTTCATCGACACAATCCAACTTCTCATTTTATTTATTTCTATTATCTACATTTTTATTGAAAAATACGAACTTTCTCTTTGCATCAAATTAAACGGGGCAGAGGGAGCGAGTAGACTTTATTTGGGATAAATTCCCATTCCCTCCCTCATGCCAAACTACTTTATGTTGTCTACTTCTTTTGCACTACTGGTTCTTCCTTTCAAGTCTTCTTCCATTTGCACTACAAAACCAATCATATAAAAATAACTGTTGCAAAACAATGGCTACTTCAAGCACTAAAAATCAAAAAGAAGAAGTTGCAATTCCTATTTCACCTCAAACAAATGAGCAATCTCCCATAATGGGTCCTCAAAATATTGAATTTGAATCAAAACCCACAAATTATTTTTCCCAATCTCCTGAAAGTTTCAATTCCAATCCAACTCCAAGCCCTAATAAACCCCCTTTATACCCAACCCCAGATTCCCCTTTAAGAAAGATACAATCATTTAAGAATAAAAGTAGATTTGGTGAACCTTCACTTCCTCTTGATTCTCAATCCTTGGAACAAATTGCAAACTCTTCTAGATTTTCAACCCAATCTTCTTTCAAAGAGAAAACTCCAAAGGAAGCTTCTAGAAGGTCAAACATGGAAGAAGGAAAAGAGACGGGGAAAAAGAATGAAAACCCAGATGAGAATGAGATTTACAGAAGAGTAACTTCTCAATTAAGTGCTAAAAAAAGTTGGAAAATGACCATAAAATTACTACTTGAATTTCTTGTTTTTTTGTCTATTTTAAGCTGTTTGATTTGTAGTTTAACCATTGAAAGTTTTAAGGGCAAAAAGTTATGTGAGTTAGAAGTATGGAAATGGTTTGCCCTTTTATTAGTAATCTTTTCTGGGTTATTGGTTTCAGGATGGTTTGTGCATTTAATTGTGTTTTTAATTGAATGGAAATTCCTTTTAAAGAAAAATGTTGTGTATTTTACTCATGGGTTACAAACCAATGTTCAAGTTTTCTTATGGATTTGTGTTGTTCTTATTACATGGGTTGTTTTGTTTAAACATGATTCAAAAAATGCCCCAAATATGAGCAAAAAAATGAAGAATTTACTTGATTTCATGACATGGAGTATTGCTACATTACTTATAGGTTCATTTTTATGGCTAGTTAAGACTACATTGATCAAAATATTAGCCTCATCTTTTCACTTAAATAGGTTTTTTGATAGGATTCAAGAGGCAGTTTTTCATCATTATGTGCTCCAAACACTATCAGGAAGTCCTTTAGTTGAGATGGGTAGGAAACTTTGTAGGGAGGAAAGCCAATTAAGCCATGATACTCAAGTTAGTTTTAGGGAACATATGGGTGATCATACTGAGAATAAGGTTGTTGATTGGGGAAAATTGCACCAAATGAAGAAGGAAAAGGTTCCTTCTTGGACTATGAAGTTGTTGGTTGATGTGATCTCGAATTCGGGTTTGTCTACAATGTCTAGTATTCTTAATCAAGATGTTGTTGAAGGAGGAGTTGAGTTGGATGATGATGAAATTAGTTGTGAAGAGGAGGCTATTGCAACTGCTGTTAGGATTTTCTACAATGTGATTGGTGATAAGATTGAATTGTAAGATTGTGTTTTGTTTGTGTTTCATTGTGTTATTAGGGTCTCTCTTGAGAGACCGTCTTTTGTATAGACGACTCTAAAAAGTTCAGTCCAAATCTATATTTAGAGTCGTAACAATATATGTTTAGAATTGGATTGGGCTTTTGAAAGCCGTCTTTACAAAAGACGGTCTCAAGTAAGAATTTGTGTTGCAAAATTGGTTATGGAAGTTGTTTTTCATGTAGACTCATATTTTGTGTTCTCAGGTACATTGATAGATCTGATCTCCATAGGTTCATGATTTGGGAAGAGGTGTCTTTGATTTATCCGAATTTTGATGTCAATGAAAAAGGGCAAGTTGATTTGAAAGCTTTTTCTAAATGGGTGGTAAGATTGTTTCTCTATTTTTTGATTATAGACGTGCTCATTAATTCGGGCTATCAGATTGGTTTTTGATTTGTTGTTTTGGGTCTGGTCAAAAACTGGGTCTTGTGTTCATATCGATTTTTACGTCAATCAGGTAAATCTATTTTTAAAGTTGGGTCAACATTAGATTTAGTTATAATCTATCTTAAACACCTCTAAACAGTATAAAACTTTGTTCTGGTAAAAGTGTCCAATCTTGATAGCAAATATCAAATGCAACATTTTTACACTAATCTTCTAATCCATTGGTTTCACAGTCACATGATTCACTAATTTTTTGCAAATCGCGAATAAAAAAGCGAATTTTAATCATAATCCGAGCGAATTACAAATTTAGAAAACGAATTAACTAGCGAATTATGTTACACTTTTTTCCGTTTCCAGGTGAAAGTTTATAAAGATCGGCAAGCACTTAAACACGCTTTGAACGACAACAAAACTGCTGTGGATGAGTTCAACAAGCTACTGAATGCAATCCTGATCATTATAATCATAATCCTATGGCTTCTTCTCACTGAAATTGTTACTACAAAAATTCTTCTGTTCTTCTCTTCTCAACTATTAGTAGCAGTTTTTGTGTTTGGAAACACTTGCAAGACCATTTTTGAAGCAATTATATTTGTTTTCGTTATGCATCCCTTCGATGTCGGTGATCGATGTGTCATTGATGGATCATTGGTAATTCCTTTTGCTCTGTGACAAGACCCATACGAGAAAAGAGAGTTGATTGCACACAAACCTGATGAGGTTCCATTCTAAAACCAATTGGTAACAGAAAGAGTAATCCATCAAGCTTATACTATGTTAGTCAACTCTCTTTCATTTTCGATGTGGGATCACACGTGGGTTATTTTTCCAATGCTCTGATGCCAATTATGATGATTCATTTAACTCAATTCATTTGATTTTGAATTAGATGATCGTTGAAGAAATGAATATCTTAACAACCGTATTTTTGAAAATCGACAAAGAGAAGGTATATTATCCCAACGCAGTTTTAGCCACGAAAGCAATCGGAAACTATTACCGGAGTCCAGACCAAGGCGATAGTTTAGAGTTTGGAATCGATTATAAAACTCCATTGCCAAAGATCGGAGAGCTAAAAGAACGAATAAAGCAGTAAGTTAACTAGAATATAGTTGTTATTACAACCTCTTCAAATGATTGCGTAGTTGAACTGATCGTATTAAGTTTTTGTTAACTCGCAGGTATGTAGAAAAAACGCCTCACTATTGGCACCCCGACCATAGTTTGGTTGTCAAAGAAATCGAAAATGTGAATAAGATGAAAATGGCTCTATTTTTCACTCATACAATGAACTTCCAAGACGTTGTTGCAAAGGGCCAGCGAAAAACCGAGTTTGTGTTGGAATTGAAGAAAATATTTGATGATTTAGAAATTTCATACCATCTCCTGCCCCAAGAGGTTCATATTGCAAAAATGCCCTAAATTGTCTAATTGTTTTGCTTGCCTAGCCCTGTTGACGAGGAGGTTTTAGTAAATAACAGGTGACTTGTGAAGTTAACAAAGATTCGATAAGGTGAAAGTTTTGTAATTTTGATTTACCTTTTTTATTTTGTTTATGTTATTGTTATTTTTTTTGTCGTTTTGTGTGATTTACAAATTACAGTTATTGATTTATTGCGCTGTTAACTCTACTCAATGCATTGTTTTGTGTTGTTTAGAACAAATATGCCGAAAAGCCAACAAAAACAACGCTTTTAGTTTTTGGCTTCTAGCTGATCAAATGAGCCAAGAACAGGGTCTCTCTTGAGAGACCTTCTTTTGTAAAGACGACTCTCAAAAGTGCAGCCCAAATCTATATTTAGAGTTTTAACAATATATATTTAGAATTGGACTAGGCTTTTAAGAGCCATCTTTACAAAAGACAGTCTCAAGTAAAAATTTTTGCTCGAAGAAAAAGGTCTTGGCATTGTGGCGAAATAGTGCCTTCAAACAATTCTAGAATTACTTAATGGAAGCAGGATATTGATGCCGCTGAAATTCTTGTTTGTTTTGAAAATTTTGTAAGGGGAGCCAAGCCAAAAATATATGGATATAGTCATGTACTCTTTTTAATCCCTCCTTGGAATACGGGTATGATTTGACCGCATCTTTCAATAAAGAAAATCCCCACTCAGACCCTGTCTTGTGCGGAATACTGGAAAAGTCTCTTACCTTTACCTTTTGATCATGTACTCTTTTTGTCTTTTAGAATAGCACTTTGACTAAAAAAATGTGAAAGCTTCTTGAATTAAATGATGTTAGTAATGCATGTACTTTTTTTGTCTTTTTAGTAGTAGCATTATGATTCGAGTTATTGTATGAGAGACTATCTCTTGGTGAACCTAACTCAAAACAAGGAGCTTATAAGCTAAAATTTGTGTTGATTGAGTCGATTAACTTTTATGAGTAATGTCTTACAGTGAGACTGTCTCACATAAGAATTGATGGAATTGTTATCTAATTCAATTTACAGCTTCAGCATTCAATTGATTAGATTTTAGGTTTATAAATAGGAAAAATTATTCCGAATATTTCATTTTTTAAATTTTCTTATAATAATCTTACATATTGATTTCCATAAATAAATACAATTTTAAGAGTGTATTCTCAAGGTAACGAGTAACATGCTAAAGCGAGTAAATAACAAAATGGAAAACATAAAGCAAAAATTGATATTAATAATCCAACCTTTCACTCATTCCTATGAATAATCCCACCTTTAGATTATTTTCTAATAATCCAACCTTTGCGATAAATTTGCCCACAACATATCATATTACTAATAATTGATGATAAAAGGGTATGTTGCTAGCAAACAAAAATAAAAATTGGATTATTCACAGCAAACTAAGGGCAAACGATGGATTATTAGATAATAATCAAAAGGTTGGATTATTCACAGCGGATAAGCAAAATGTTGGATTATTAATGTCAATTTTTCCAAACATAAATTCTTGTATGAGATAGTCTCACAGTGAGACCTGTTTTATACTTCCTCCGTTCCGAAATACTTGCTACATTTTGTTTTTGGGAAATATTCATCGTTTAAGCTTATTTTATATATTGCGGCTAATATGTAAGTAATAATATAGTGAAGTGAGATCTTGTTTGAATCGTTTAATCGCATACTTTCATGATATAAACTTTTTATAATTTTTAAAGGTATATAATTTGACATATAAATGAACAAAATAGTACATTGGATTGCGTAAAAAAGTTAAATGTAGCAAGTATTATGGAACGAAGGAAGTATATGACTTAAATAGTACATTTATCTTATAGACTTTTTATTTTAAGGTTGTCTAACTGTGAGACGATCTGATATAAAACTAGCTGTAACAATTATGCTATATCCACATTGCCACATACCCAACCAGGTAATTGGATAACTGACTGGGTTTTCTGACTGGACTTTTATGGAACAGTAAGTCTCATGGGAGACGGTCTATCCTATAGACGGGTACCATCAAAGTCCAGCCCAAACAAAAATCAGCATCTTAATTTTTGTAGAAAAAGGAAAAAACAAAAAACAAAAAAAAAATCCTGTGTAATGAGTTTACTTGGGAAAACCAACCGTCCGTCTCTTCCCCAAAAAGACATCCTCTTAACTGCCATTAGAATCCTGTTCATTTCTTCCCCAAAATCATTAGAATGCCAAAAGACAATCTTCATTGATATTGAAACTGAACACCAAAAACCTTAAGAACACCAAAACCCATTAGAACACCAAAACACCATTAGAACACCAAAAACCTGCAACAACGATGGAAGACATAATGTGTGAATTCGATCAAGTATATTCGAAGGAGATGGCGCAAAGTATGTTACTGATTTGATTTTTATTGTTCATGATTTCTTAATCATTTCTCTTATGTATTTATAAATTGAAAGTTTTTTTTTTGTTCACTAAGGTTCATCAATGACGGGTGAGAATTACCATATTGAAATGGAACACGAAAGTAATGAAGGTAATGACCATATTCGATCAATTTTTTTTTTAAAATTTAATACCTAGTATTTTTTTTAATGGAAAACGAAGGAGATGATGGTAATGAATTTCGTTTTAATGAATTTCGTTTTTTTAATGGCTTAATCATTTCTCTTAATGAAGGTAATGAATTTCGTTTTAATAACAGCGTGGTGTTAATTGTTTTTTTTTTTATGTATTTCAGTCCTTGGAGATGGAGATGATGATAACGACCATAACAACGCTATATGCCTCTACGAAGGTATTAAATTTTGTAATTATGATATAATGTTTTTGTAATTATATTATGTTTTTTTTGGGAATGTAATGGTATCTTTCAGGGACTATAATGTCTGTGTTTGTGCGTGTAATTATATTGGTTTTGTTTTTTTCAGCTATAATGTTTGTGTTTGGGTCTATAACGGTATCTTTTCGGGACTGTAATGTCTGTGTTTGGGACTATAATGGAGATGATGACAACGAACGAAAGCAACGACCATATAATATTGTTTATGTAATCTTAATGGTTTTTTTTTGGGGGGCTATAATTGTAACAACCCGAAACTAACTAGCTGATTAGACAAGATTAATTTAAACTAATGCGGAAGCTAAACACTTATATCGGACTATTACGTTGATAATATAATCAATTACTCAACTGATTATATCATCCACTAGACATCTATTAAGAATTTAAAGATCAGAGTTTACAACTTTGAAAGATGTAAATAAATTACAAGATAAGAATCATTTGAAGTGATTCAAAATATACAAATTTCTGCAGAAAATCCGGCAGTATTTCATTTGTAAATCGAATAAACCAAAATTTTTCCTTTGACTTAAAGTCACCCTGCAAGATTAAAAACAATATCTTAAAATAACAACCAGCCAATGGCCAAACATACCAAAATCACATCACCTCGTAGGGTGAAATCTTTTCTCCAATAATTGAAAATAAGTACCAAAATAATTTTTGATGATCAATGATCTTTACGCTTCCAGGTGTTGTTGACTTCAACAATCTCAAAACTGTCCTCCATCAGGACAAATTTATAGAACAAAATCACATAGTCAGCTTATGCTGGGTACACATTTATATAGCTTAATTTTAATAATTAAATTTATTTAATTGTTTACATCTTTCGGATTTGTAGTTTTAAAAAAATAATCCAACCAAAATGCTAACTATACTTAAAGTTTTGGCAAAAGAAAATGTTATAACTAAAATGAGTGGACGTTGCCTTTTTACTTTAACTCTAATCTCCATTACCTGTATATATCGGCGTTGAGCTAAATTCTGTACAATAAATCCAATTACATATGCTTATAGAATTCATCAATCATTTCTATAAAACATTTACTTTTGCAAACACAATATTATACAAATACATTATAAAACTTTTGCTTTCTTTATCTGTTTTGTTAAATCTATATATTTCATTTTCTTTGGTAAACAATTTCTTTTCAAAGTCAATAAAACATCAACCTATGGAATGGATAGAACCTTCTCTTCTATTTTCTTTGCTAAAACATTTTCTTTCAAAATCTTGAAATCATCAATCTATGGAATGGAACGGACTTTCTTTTCCATCGGGCTAGCTAGGCCCTCCGGATAACTATTAGACAAAAATCCCTAGTGTGCACACCCCACAAACGGCCAAACCGCAGCAGAAGATCTTAATCCGAGGTACTGATCAACGTACCCCCCAACTATTATGTAGTGTCGAGATAATCCCGACGAGGTTCCAATTCCTTGAGACACCACAAAGGTAATCCCAACCGTTTCGAAATATTAAACCGTCTATAAAGCTTCTCTGTAACTATTTTGTAGTTTCGAGATACAAAAACAAACTTTCTATATTAAGAAGAATATCTTCTTATATTCAAAACAATCTCAACTAAAGTAAAATACACACCTTTGAAATGTTTTCTCGTAATATTAAAAATTTGAGTAAGAAATTCAACCTTTTCAATCATAGCAAGCCAACAAGCTCAATCAATACAGTTTTTCAATAAAATCGAAATATTCAATGTAAACATATTTGTGCTTGATCATAACTAACAACTGATTTGACTTAACTAGCACATAGGCTTTGCTTCACTTTGATTTTATGAAACAACTTTTTATTCAAAATCTAATACAACTAATTCCTATATCTTATTTACTTAAACCGATAATTCCCTTTAATCTCAAGCATCACCTTTTCTTAGTTCTTGATTCCTTATAATCCTAATCTTTCTTTATATTTATCATATAATCGATCATATTATACACACACTCGTGAGCAATTTGATTCTTATGAACAACGTATGCATCCGCATAACCATTATTAACATATAATTTGTAATCTTTCTAACAACTTAACATAATTCTAGCCTTATGAATAACTTCATAGTTTACTTCATAATACTAACCGATCATCAACTCATTATTCAAACTATATAAAACCAACTCATCATCTCAACTAACAAATAACTTACAATTTCAGACTACCCACAATAACTAATAATCCTAACTTACCAATTTAATTACCTAATGCTCAACTAACAAAGATCAATCCATAGCTTAACTAAGCAAATCACCTCATAACCTCATCAACAAATCAACTCATAAAATCCTAACGAGATAATGCTAACCGTCACGAATACATTAAACAAACCCACGGTACTTGATTCATAACTATTCAGTGCCGTTCTTGGCATTTCGTGGGCCCTAGGAAAAATATAAAAATGGGGCCCCTCTATAATATTTCAAAATATAATTTCACATCAAGAAAATACAGAAAATTCGCATAAAATACGTAATATTCATAAAGTTTTACAATTCAACTTCAAAACAAGTAGTAAAGCGAATTATAATCATTTTTCTTTAATCTTTATCGACCCCATCAATCCTAGAAAAATCTCCTTGTATCATCATCACCTACAATGATAAAGTAAAAAAATCACAAAAACTTATTTCTACGAACATTTCTAGAAGCAAAATCATTAATAATAACATCAGTATCAATTTTCGCTAATAAATCTTTTTCAATTGATAATATGGCCAAACCATTCAATCTCTCTTGTGACATTGTAGACCTCAAATAGCTTTTAATCAGTTTTAGCTTAGAAAAACTTCTTTCCGCTGATGCCACAGTTACAGGCAAAGTTAAAAAAATTCTGTAAGCAATTAAAGTATTTGGATAGCAATCCGCATACTTTAAAAACTTAAGAATATCAATAGCAGACATTGACTCATTTGGTAGTGTCATTTGTAAAACTTTTAACTCAGAATAAAAATCTTCAAAATCAACATCAGACGAATCAGCATGAGAAAATGTGGAGTGAAAATTAGCACAAAAGTCTCTCAATTCATTATTATTCAATGCTTTCAACCTATTTGAATTAAACAAAGCTCCAAAATTATTTTCAAATGTCTGCAATTGTTCAAATCTTGTTTCCAAAGAAGAGATTGCTATGTCTACAACTACAAAAAAGTACTATCTTGTATACGTCTAACATGATCTTGCATTACAATATCAAATTCGACCATCATTTCAACCAATCCCAAAAAATTGCCATTACTATCTTGATAAAGTTTGTTATTGGATCCTCTAAAAGCTAAGTTATGTGTACCAAGATATTTTATAGCACATAATATCCTAAAAAAAACTTGTCTCATACGTTCTTTTTCTTTCGTAATCTCTTCCTGCAAACTTTTATCAATTGTTTGATTTTTATTCAATCTTTCTTTCAATTCATTCCAAGTATTCATATTAGTCATATGTTGTACACTAATTTCATGTTTTTTTAGTCTTATGTTAATATGTTGCCAATCACGTAAACCCTCATTTGCTAACAAACTTCGATTATTTGCGGACTTAAACAATTTACAACAAAAACAAAACACTTTGTCAACACTTTTTGAATAAATTAACCACTTTCGATCACTAACCTCACCATTACTCAATTTTCGAACAAAATAGGAATAAGAAAAATGTCTACCATTATCATCAAAAGGAAAATTAAGATTTAGTTCTCTAAGAGGTCCCTTTTCTATAATAATGTCTCTTGATTTAATATCAAGATTATCCCAATCTTTGGGATCATAAGAATCCATTGGTGAGGTAGTTTTTACATTATCTTGCATATCAAGAGGCTCACTTAAATTATCAATTTCATCATCTTCATTAACATTATTATTAGAAATTTCATTAACACTCACATCATCTTCATTAGTATTATTATTCAAAAATTCATTAGCATTAACATCATCAACCAAATTAGTATTTTTACCAATATCATCATGTAAAGATTCATTTATATTCAAATTATCATGAGAAGGTCTTGCTCTAAAAATAAATTTATCAAGAGCTCCTTGTTGTGTTTTTTTTAGTTCCTCTTCTCTTTTTTTCTTTTTTCTTTTTTCACACCCAGATAAGTATTTTTTAGGCAACATCTTGTATCAGTATAAATGGAGTAAGGAACAATAAGACCTGATAAAATGCCGAATATGTGCTTTCAAAATTCAGATAATCATTGAAATTTAGCCAATATACCAAATTGCAAAATTCTGCATAAGAAATTAGTATACATAAAAAATCAGTAACAGTAAGACAGTAATCAGTATGCATATCTTTTAAAATAAGTATAAATTCGAATTAAAAATCTATCAAAAACCCAAAAATAATCAAACACAAAACAATAAAAATGATAGATCAGGACAGACAAATTCATACCTGAGAAAAATTGAAAGAGGAAACGAACAACCAGTGAGCCAAAGAAAAATGAACAGTGGGTTTTTAATTGAAAAATAGGGATAAAGATAATAATAAATGAAATTGGGAAAAAAATTAAAAAACTTAAAATTAGATGTATTATTATGATTATTAGCCATAATTATGAAATTTGGGGGTTTGAGAAGGCTTTGATTTAGCCGAAATTGAAGTTAGAAGATAGAAGATGGAAAGTCTTCTAAAGATTAATGAGTAGTAATGGCGTAACTGGGATATGGGATGGCAGGGATGCGGCACGCGTTTCACGAAAAGGTAAATTAAGTTTAGTTTTTTTTTTTTTTTTTTTTTTTATAATATAGGAGTATTTATATATTTTGGGCCCCTTATTTTTTGGGCCCTAGGCATTTGCAGACCTGGCCTACCCTAAAAACCGGGCCTGTAACTATTCATTCGATCTTTAATCCCTATCCATATTAATTCTAGCTCCGACTCTTTCCGCTTCTTAATAAATTACAAGTACAATTCTCTTTCAACTTTTGCTCACAATTCCAATTCTAGTCAACTCATTTGCCACTATCTCTTAGATTGTACCCAATTCAACATTATTCTTCAATGGACTGACGATAACGAGGAGGACTTTTATGCATCAGTCTATAACCATTTTAAAGCAAACACTTGAGAGCTCAATTTGCATCTAGAATCAATTTAATATTGTACCCCATTTCTTCCAACAGTTCCAAATAAAATCTAAACTAAAGTAAGGCTATTTAAAATCCCAACTTTTAATTGTAATCATCCATTTTGTAATTTAATAACAATATTAAATCTTTAACAACTACTCATTTCACATATTCAATTGTTATATAACAATTTCTATGCACACATGATTTTAATTAAGCTCATTAAAGTTGATATAGTGGGGTGTACCTTGAAACGACCATAACTTCCCCTACACAGATCCAAATCACGCGTTTCTTGAGGCTATCTTGGGTAAAATTTCGATACGAACAACTTTTGTGAAATAGCGTTTTTGCTGTAAATGGCCAGAAACTGGTTTAAAATGCAATTTTCGAAACAGACAGATTTTTATACAAAAATCTTCTTCAACTTCATAATTCAAGATAAAAACCTTAGAAAATTAATACTCTAGATTACTAATAAACAAATAGTTAATTCTCCATTACAACTTAGTCGTCCACAAAACCTTTAAAAAAAAAACAAAAAGCCCCAAATTGATTTCATCACATAAACCTTAGTTTCTTTAACTTGATAAAAACTAAAATTAAAGGGAGAATTGAGCTTACCCATAATTAAGGAAGATTAGAACTTAATGGAGCTTGAGAAATTACCATCTAAATAAGCCTTATGCCCAAAACGAATTGAAACCCTAACTTCTTATCTCTTCCTTTCTTGATTGAACAAGTATTTATGGATAGGAGATGAAGAAAAGAGAAAACAAGATGAATGAGAATAATGAGGTAGAAGAAGACTACTAATAGATTGCTTCTTTGGTTTGATGTATGAAGATGGTTGGGAGTTTTGGCATTCCTCCATAATCTGATAAGTTAACATATGAAGTGGAAGAATGTGATTATGCTTGGTGTCTTATATCATACATAATATTTTAATTCTTTTTTTTTTTTAAATACATTATTATTATTATTGTTATTATTATTATTATTATTATTATTATTATTATTATTATTATTATTATTATTTATATTTTATGTGAAACTATTTATTTCCTCCTTACAATTAATTTTTATAGATTCCAAGCTTTCTTTATTTATTTAGTTTCAATGGTTAAACTTTTCACAAAACTTACCCAGTTCAAACTAAATGACTATAATCATTATTTATATATACATATATATATAATATTAAATGTAAAATAAGATTCAATATAATAATTCTTAAAAATATGGTGTGTTACAATAATGGTCTGTGTTTGGGCCTATAATGGTATATTGGGGTATAACGTATTATTTCTGGGGGTATAATGGTATCTTTTTGGGATTATAATGTCTGTGTTTGGAGGGTATAAAGGTATATGTTTGATGCTATAATGGTTTGTGTTTGGGACTATAATGTCTATATTTGGGGGTATAATGGTATATGTTTGTTGCTATAATGGTTTGTGTTTGGGCGTGTAACGGTAAATTTTTGGTTCAATAACTAATTATATTTGCATAGATGATTGTAATGAAGAAACTGAGGCTTCTGGAGCAATTGAACAGAAATGTGCTACTGATTTATCAAAAGTAGACCTATTTAGATCACTAGAAGACATTACTGCCAAAATAGAAGAACTAGAGCAGCTTTAGATGTCACATGCACGAGTGACGAGTTTTGGTATCAAAAAGTACACCCAACGAACAACAAAAGATGTTGTAGTAGAGAGGTATTACATGTATCAGGTGCAGGAGTCTTGGTATTAGACCTGGAAAAATCAGTTACTAAGGGGCGAAGAAAGAGGATCAAGGGCCACTTTGAAAAAAGAAAGAGCACGACCAAAAAGGAGTTCGAATCTGCAACACCCAAAAAACATGTAATATAGATAATGTAGTTGATGTTTTATATTATGGATTTTGATGTTTATAATATGGATTTCTAAATTATTCCAGAACTTTGTTATTTTAAACCCAAAACTTAGCCATTTAGACTCCAAAACTTAGTCAGTATAACTCCAAAAAGACGTCATTATAACTCCAAAATTTAGTCAGTATAACTCCAAAACTTAGACATTTTAACTCAAAAAATTAAACAGTATAACTCAAAAAATGCGTCATTACAACTCAAAAACAAAATCATTATAACTCATTTTAACTCAAAAAATCAGTAAAACAAATTACAACTCAAAAACAAAATCATTACAACTCAAAAAATCAGTCATTATAACTCCAAAACTTAGTCAGTAAAACTCCAAAACTTAGCCATTATAACTCCAAATCTTACTCATTATTAATCTAATACTTAGTCATTATAACTCCAAAGCTTTGTCATTATAAACCCAAAACTTAGTCATTATAGCTCCAAAACTTAGTCATTATAGCTTCAAAACTTTGTCTCTATCTTTATAAGAGAGGTCTGCGGCCTCGGAGCCCGCTATTTGGTAGGTTTACCGGCGGTCCCTGTAACGGAAATTGTTCCTTTAGGCTGCTTATCACCTCCTTTTCTGTTCATTGTTGATATTCCGAACAAGGAAACTAAACAAAATGTAGAAAAAAGAAACATAATCAAGTTCAAACACCAATTCAAAAAATTAAATAAATTAATAAAACCCATTAAAATAACAAAACAGAATCAAGTTCTTTGTTCACTGGAAAATTCACCCCATGTGACTTACTGAATTCAAAAATTTAAAACACATTACAAATCTGGAACAAAAAAAACCCATTGATTCCCTCCTTCGTTTTCGAAATGGATTTTAATGGGAATTTCATCTCCCATTAGAATCTGGAACAAAAAAAACCATACCTAGAAACCCATTAAAATCTAATTATATGATATTATAATCATATCAAAATGTCGAATACCCATTAAATTTCAGGAAATAACCAAAAAAAAATGTTTAAAACCCATTACCCATTTAAATGTCTGGGAAATTCATAAATTAAAAAATGTTGAAAAATGTTTAAAACCCATTACCCATTTAAATGTCTGGGAATTAAAAAAAAAACAATCTTTAAAACCCATTACCCATTTAAATGTTTGAAAAATGTCTAAAGTTAAAAAAAATGTTGATATTCCATTTAAATTCATAAATTAAGAAGATCTGGAAATTCATATACTGAAATACGAAATACCCATTTAAATTCATAAAAAGTTTAAAACCCATTACAAAAACAAAAAATAACCCATTAAACAACCCATTAAATTTCGAAATTCCCAGTTAAAAAACCCATTAAAATCTGGAAATTTCGAAATACCCATTAAAATGTCGAAAATGAAAAAATCATACCTAGAATTGATGAACTTGTTTACTTGTTTTGCAGGAGAAGATCTGGAACAATATGAAAATCTGAAGAAAGAGACCTGCAGGTTGAAGAAATGGCGTGAAGGTTGAAGAGTAATGGATGGTTCCTTCTCCAAATGAGTAATGATGAGTAGTTTAGGAAGATGAAATGAGTACTGGTGAGTAATGATGAGTAATGGATGGTTCCTTCTTTCAAAACATTGGGAATCAGTTTTTTTTTTCTTTTTTTAAATTTTTTTTTAAATTTAAAAAATAAGTTAATGTGATGGGAAATGGGCTGGCCCATTTTGATGGTCTATGGGATAGACGGTCTTCCCTGAGATTTTGTGTTTGGCGAATATGGGTTTACTGATAGAAATTAGAAAAACTCAATGATATACTTATACGCCACACAACCTCCTGAAATACGTTTCAATTTATTTATATGTTATAGTTAATATGTAAAAAAATATAGTCAAATGAGATTTTATTTTTATCATCTAATTACATACTTTTACAATATATTAATTTTTTTTATAATTTTTAAAAGTGTATAGTTCAATATATAAATGATTATATAACACATTAGATTACGTAAAAAATGTCAAAAAAAACAAGTATACTAAAATGAAGAAAGCATAACAATAAAATTTAGAGTCTTTTATGGGCGGGCTTGGACGGGTAGCGGATCGGGTAGCACCTAAAAATTCTACCCGCGGGCTCAAATATTCAAAACCTCGCCCGCATTTGTGGGCATATTTTTTTGTCGCTACCCGCCCATTTTTTAAGCGGGTGGGACCCGCGGGTAGGCGGGTATTTCTTATATAAAAATTAAAAATATAAATCATAGTATAAATTTAAGATTTAGTAATAATTAAAATACAATATAGACGGTGGAGTCGGCTACTTGTTTGAATTTTGATAGTCGACTGCTAGAGTGCTTTGAGGGTTAAAATATTAAATATAGACGGTAGAATTATAAACTTAAAAGTCTAAAAACGCAAACCCTAGGGCTAGTACAAGGGCAATAAACTAAAGTTGGATATGGGTAATAATTACTTAAGTTGGGTATGGATCAAGTAGTAGTACTAGTTTAATATATTTAATAGAATTAATTATTTAATAAATAATATATTAAACTAAGCGGGCAGGCAGGTATACCCGCGGGTTTTTTTTTGGTGTCGCTACCCGCCCATTTATCTTGGCGGGCGGGTATTACCCGCCCAAACTTGAAGTTTTTTTGAAAAATGTTGTCCATGCCCGCCCGTTTTTCGAGCCGAATGGGTCGAGTCTGACGGGTAGCCCGCCCATGAACAGCTCTACAATAAATGTCATGAAATAAAGCCCTCTAAACACAGTTTTGAAGGAGGGAAAACACAAAATATAATGTAGAAGTATAAAATACCTCAAATGTAACCTAAAAAAAAAAAAGAACCTCAAGTTGAACCATGCATAAATTATTAAGTAACGAAGGGTAGCAATAGCCAATAGCACGTGCCACCCTTAAAAAAATAAAAAGAAAAATTCACGTGGTAACTCTTAGTTTTGGGTTTTTTACGCGGTAACCCTGAGGTTTACCAAATTGTGACACTGTAACCATTTCGCACATAAAACATTCGGAAAACGTTAATTTCGAAGCTTTAAGGCTGTTGTACACCTATTTATGCGCACTACAACATAATTTTCTTTTAGACATTTAATTTAAATGTCGCTATTTCAAATTTCTTATAGTATATATTGAGGATTTAGTGACATAGACCCTTTAGCAGCATAATAAAAAGTCACACTAAAGCTTTTTGCGACATATGATCTAGTGACATTTCTCACAAATGTCACTATAGGCTATAGTGACAATTATATATGTCACTAAAGACTAAATAAAGTGTCGTTAAATCATTTTATAGTGGAATTTAAAATAAAAATCAATAATTATTACACTAAAAATATGAATCAGTAGCATTTTTTCAATGCCACTTAATCTAATGTCGCTAAAAGTTAAATTTGTTGTAGTAGCGACTCACCATTTCAAATAACATCAGTTTTAACCTTTTCCCCAAAAATATAAACTCTAACTTTACCATATTTGGATTTGAAGGGAAAAATATGATTTGGATGAAAGATGGTAGAATGAGGTCGTTTCGGGAAAAAAGATTGAAACTGATGATATTTGAAATGGTGAGTCACATAAATAGGCGTACAACAGCCTTAAAGCTTTAAAATCAATGTTTGCTAACGTTTTTATGTGCAAAAAGGTCACGGTTGAATAATTACGTAAACATCAGAGTTACAGCGTAAATTCTTTAAAAATGGATAACCCAAAACCTCAGAGTTACCATAAAATCAAGTTTCTAAGTGAGTCATGTTTGTTAAAATTTTAAGGCTTTCTTTTTTTTTTTTTTTATGTTCCCAGTTCCCACTACTCTCACTTCCTATCAATCTATTTAAAAGTTCTTTTACCGTTGTTGTTACCCATGTATTCCATGTATTTTGATCATGGATCCCACTACAAAATAAAAATGCAATTAGAAATTCACAACCACCTTGCTATCAAATGATGACCATCCTTTATGTTTATTTTATTTTATTTATATTATTTTCTTATTTTAATTTTGCATTTCAGAATTAGTTCGTTGACTAGTCACAAATTCGAGCAAATTTGAAAAAAAAGATGAGAAGAAATTTTCACGCCTATATTCGAATCATCATCATCAACAACCTAATATCCCGCTTGAGAATAGGATCTGGGTGAGGAAAGGTGTCGAATAATTCATACCCGTACTCCCTTATGAGGGAATACTAGAGGAAAGCTGTTAATTTTACCCCCAGAAGGTGAGAGCACTGCACCTCGATTGGATACTATACAAATACGACTAATACTAAACTAATACGACTAACATAATTAAATGCCTAATAATAAACTAATATATATGACTAATATTATACTAATACGAATAATACTATACTAATACGACTAATACCATACAAATACGACTAATATTAAACGAACACTACTAGTGTACACTTGACAAGAGCATCATTAAATAACTTATGGCCTAATGGTTGAAGATCATTGGAGTACTTTGTGTGATTGTGTTTAGTGCATGGGGTCGAACTGAATGATGGATACTAATAATTCAACCTATTGCGCATTTTCTAAATAATTTTTTTTTATTATTTTAAAATTATCTCATTTATTGCACGTGTCCACTAAAGATGTACCCAACCTAGCTAGACAAGTCATCTTATATGTTTATTCAAAAAAAAGTCATCTTATATGTAATCTCATTTCAGTCATTAAAAAATCTTAATCTCTATTATTTTTCCATAAATCTTCGTACTTATTCAAACAAAGCTTTTAATTAAGTTTTCAAAACATCAATTTTCATTTAAGGATTTGATACATGTTCAGTGGACACAAGTAATAGATGACAATATCAAAAGTAATTAAAAGGTAATTCTATAAGAAACTACCTTATTTATAGGTATATTTGCAAATACTAGTATATTTGCAAATACTATTTTATGTATTTTTTTTAAAAAAACTACCTAATGTAGAGTATATTTTTCTGTAAGTGACTACCACTTAATAGAAAACATGAGTTGACCATTAAGTTTGAGGGTTTGACCAATTTGAGAGGTTAAGTTGTCTATGTGGTAATATCTCATTGTTTCTCGTATTTTTAAATAATTAAAATTAAAACACATAAATTAACAAAAAAAATATTTGACGTCAATTTTACCCATCATATTCATAACTATATTTTTTCAAAAAAGGACGTCGCGATTACCCTTATGGGGTAACTCTTTCGAAAATCCGGTCGAAACAAGTACTTATTTGCCTATATTCCCGACCTGTAAACCGAAAAAGATATTTAACGTCATTTTTTACCCATCATAACAATGATTTTTTCGAAAAACGGGATGTTGCAATTATCCTTATGGGGTAACTCTTTTAGAAATCCGGTCCAAAACAAGTACTAATTATTCGCCTATTTTCCAACACTTAACCGAAAAAGATTTTTTACGTCATTTTTACCCATCACAATGATATTTTTTCAAAATCCGGTCAAATATTTGGAAAATCTGGTGGAAACAAGTACTTATTCGCCTATCTTTCGACATGTAACCGAAAAAGATTTTTAACGTCATTTTTACCCATCATAATGATATCTTTTCAAAAAATGGACGTTGCGCTAACTCTTATAGGGTAGTTACTCTTTCGAAAATACGATCGAAACAAGTATTTATTCGCTTATTTTCCAACATGTAAATCGAAAAAGATTTTTAATGTCATTTTTACCCATCATGATGATGATTTTTCAAAAAAAGGGACGCCGCAATTATTCTTATGGGGTAACTCTTTTAGAAATTCGGTCGAAACAAATACTTATTCGCCTATTTTCCAACATTCAACCGAAAAAGATTTTTAACGTCATTTTTACCCATCATAATGATATTTAATTTTTGTAAAAAACGGACGCCACGATTATTTTATAGGTCGAAACAAGTACTTATTCACCTATTTTCAGACACATAACCGAAAAAGATTTTTTACCGCATTTTTAATCATCATAATGATATCTTTTCAAAAAATGGACGCCGAGATTATCCTTATAGGGTAACTCTTTTGAAAATACGGTTGAAATAAGTACTTATTCGCTTATTTGTTAACACGTAACCGAAAAAGATTTACGTCATTTTTACCCATCTTAATGATATCTTTTAAAAAACGGACGTCGCGATTATCCTTATGGGGTAACTCTCTCGAAAATAAGTACTTATTTCGAACCAATTTTCAAAATGACGTCAAATATCTTTAGTTTTTTTGTTAATTTACGAGAGCCAATAAGATGCTGCCACATAGACAACTTGACCTCTCAAATTAGTCAAACTCTCAAACTTAACGGTCAATTAACGTTTTCTGTTAAGTGGTAATCATATGTAAAGAAATATATTACATTAAATGGTAGTCATATGCAAAGAAATATATTACATTAGGTAGTTTTTTGCAAAAAAAAAAAAAATACATAAGTAGTTTTTTGCAAATAGACCTATAAATAAGGTAGTTTCTTATAATTTTTCCTTTATTTTAACAGCAAGTCTCCTGAGAGACCGTCTTTTTGAAAGACGTCTCTCAGGCCCAGCCCATTAGATTTTAATTCTTATTCTTATTCTATATTTCCTTTTATGGGCCATCAAATTAGAGTTGGTCTCTCAAAGAGACCGTCTCTTACAAGAATTTGTGTTATTTTAATAAATGGATAATTAGTTTGATTATTCATGTCAATTTTCTCATCAAAATGACTAGAGTTGATGATAGTATTTAACATGATTAAAGCATTATAATGAATAAAGTTAGTGGAAGATATGTAGGGTTCATAAATGCATTATAAAAATATTAAAGTGAGTATGAATAAGGTTATTTTTGTCCAAAATTTGTGACATAAATGGAAAGATTTTTTATGAAAACAACAAATAGATCACCCAAAATGACAAATGGAAATTTCTTTAAGTAACGGAAGGAAGGTGTACTTCTATTTCTTTATATGTTCATTTCTTTTGTAAATTTTGTTTTGTGACGCCATTTCATAGAAAGATGTGCTTAAACTGTGAGCTTATACATGGTTTTAAAAAAAAAATTTGCAAATTACAGTCTTAAAGTTTAACGCTTTTTCGAATCACAATCTTAATATTTAGTTTTTGCGAATTATAATCACCAAAGTATTAAAGTTTGCAAGTTCAGGCTAAAATACAAAATTTTTACCATTTTGGTGGTCGGAATTTTAAGTTAATTTCGGTGTTCTGTGTTTTTGGCCTGAACTTGTAAAATTTGATAATTTAGTGGTTGTATCCTATATTCACAAAAAATAAACATTAATACTGTAATTCACAAAAATGCTAAACTTTAAGATTGGTAATTCGCAAATTATTCTTTAAAAACAACATGAATTACACGAAATTTGCAATAATGCTTTATTCTTTGGTAAAGGATATAATAAGTTAACTCAAAGAGATAAATACGACTTTATTGATTCTTGGATAACATAATCAAGCTAAGTATACTATCAATTGTATTTTAGTACTTATATATATCACAATTCGCAATCCAAAAATCGTCTCTATCAAATTCATAGCTATTTTTGTTCCTGCTACTCAGCCCAAAGTTCTCATTTTTTGCTAGAGCTTCTATATCATAATATATTGTGGTACGTATGTTTTAAATTCCGATCTAGTAATATAACATTTATACAAATTAAGTATAATAACAACGATAATGTTTGAATGTATTAGTAAGCTCGTCAATTGTTACCCACATGTGAGTTGTCTTAAATCATTATATATAATTATAAGCTATAGGAGTAACCCCTGTCCCCTACTACTACCAGTTGATTTTATGATAATAAACACCGAACATTCTTTAGGTTTATAAGAGATTTACCTCTTCTCTTGTTTGAATGTATCGTTGAAATGTTCATATGTTATTCACAAGTAAGTTATCCCAAATTATTTTATAAATTACAGAAGTAACTTTTACTATTACTAATTAATTTAATAATAAATACTAAAAATCCTTTAGATTTATAAGTGATCAATTACCTTAACTAGTTTGAATGTACCGTTAAATTGCTCATTAGTTGCTCACATGTAATTTGTCATCCCAAATTATTTTATAAACTATGGGAGCAACTCGTACTAGTACATATTGATTATAATAGTGAACAATAAACATTCTTTGGTTTGCAAGTGATTTACCTCTTTTCTTCGTTTGGACCACCCAAACCCATTTTCTAATACGTTGCCTTTTATTTGTAAGGAACAACTCGCTTTCATATATGTGTGTTACAATTATCCCGTCTTTACAACCTTAAATTTACTACATTATAAAAATTAAAGTGAGAGCTTTTATTACGTACCAGTATAGAACCTATGCATCGTACGAAATTTTGTAGAATGAATATTTTTATTTGAAATGTAACTTTTAAATTATTGTGCAATTGCATATTTGTAATGACTTTTAAAATTATATTGCATTTAGTATAAAGAAAAGTATTGTGATCCTGTACTGTTTTATTATAGGAGCTTAATTGTTTTTTGACTGTTTTTATTTGTGATGTATAGTATTTTCTTAAAACTATTGAATTTGCCTGTAAATGCAGTAATAAAGGAAAATAGAGTAATATTTTCTTACAAAAATATTTTTGAAAGGTTTATTATTTTCCAATTTCAGTATTTTAATGTGTGATGTTATAACTATTGTATTACTGTAAAATAATTTCTGAAAGCTATGTATTTTTTAAAATTAATGTATTTTTTGAAATAAATTGTTTTACTGTTAAAGGACCAATAATCTTGCTGCATTTGGCAGGTGACTGTGAGATTGTCATTTGTCATTTAGCAGCAAAATTATGGAATTGTATGAATGTAGCAGACAAAGTTATATATACTTGCATTGTAAAATGCTTTCTAGAAGTTTCTAACATTTTGATTATGAAATTTTAACCATCGACAGGAAGTACCATAATGTTAAACGAAGAAGAAGAACGCCAAATAACAATTGAAGTAGCCAACAAAAAATGGCACGATCCTTCAAAGTTCAAAAAATTTGACAAGAAAAGGAGAGATCAAGTGTTATTATGGGGTTATTTATCCATATTTTTAATATCGACAATATTTTGCGTACTAAGTTTTACAATCCCATCCCTGAAAAGGACAAAACCAAGGGGTGTAGCAATGTGGCAATGGAGCTTACTCATAACGGTTCTTTTAGGGGGCCCACTTGTAAGCAAACTTATTATAGTAAAAACCATAAAACTATTTATAGATAGGGAATTTTCGGCTAAAGAAAATGTTATATACTTTGTTGTAGGGTTAGTGGAAAGTGCTTGGGTGGTACTATGGTTTAGTATGATACTTATTGCTTGGTGTTGGGTAGTTGATGAACCAAGTTATTTGGGTGTGCCCCAAGAAAATGAAAAAATTATGAAGAAATTCTCTAAAACATACCCAATTGTTATTATTACATTAATTACCTTAATTATGGGTGCTTTTCTTTGGTTATTAAAGGATTTGGTGTTGATATATGCTAAATCGGCTTTTCATATAAGGAGATTTTTTGATAGGTTACGAGTTGCATTGTTACATCAGTATGTTATCGAGGTTCTAGCTAAAGGATGTGATATTAATGGTAATAATATAAATATTAGTGATAGTAATAATAATAATTTGTCGATATATGTGGATGCTAGTAAAAAAGGGAAGTTTCGGAAGATTCGATCATTTGGAAGGAAGGAAAAAACAATAATCGAGTTATCTTGTTTAGATGATGTAAATGAAGATAATGTATCTTGTTGGGGGATGAAGATTGTGATTGATTGGATTAGGGAAAACCCACATTTAAATTATAATGATTATGGTAAGTTTTTTGGTGGTGGAGAAAAAAAGATTGATTCGGAAGATATAGCTATTGAGGTTGCTAATCATGTTTTTGATTCCTTGGTTCAGCATCAAGCTTGTTCTAAGTAAGTTTCCAAACCCTTTATGCTTTCACAAATTCTTGCTTGATACCGTCTTTTGTAATGACAGCTTTTAAAAGGCCAATCAAATTCTAAATATACATATTATTACAACTCTAAATATATATTTGGGCTGGATTCACTACAACAAATTTAACCTTTTGCGACATTGGATTTAGTGGCATTAAAAAAATGCCACTAATTCATATTTTTAGTGTAATAATTATTAGTTTTTATTTTAAGTTCCACCATAAATTGATTTAGCGACAATTAATTTGGTCTTTAGTGGCATATGTCAATTGTCACGATAGTCTATTGTGGCATTTGTGACAAATGTCACTAGATCCTATGTCGCTTAAAGCTTTAGTGTGACTTTTTAATATGCCACTAAAGGCTCTAATAAATGTCACTAAATCCTCTATATACACTATAAGAAATTTGAAATGGTGACATTTAAATTAAATGTCGCTAAATATATCCCACTAAAAGCAAATTATGTTGTAGTGATTTATGAGATTCGTCTTTACAAAAGACGGTCTCTCAAGAGAGCAACCGTTATGCTTTATGATGAATAAAATCATTTTCATGTCTTTGGTGGTTATTGCATGCATTCATTGATAATGTATATAAAAAAAAATTTTGAAAAATATGAAAAAAATAAAGTAAACAAACAAAAAGAAAACTACTAATTATAGTAACCAATAAATTAAGTCATATTGCAACCTTTATCTTTTTTCTGTTTTTCATGTCATTTGAAAGAGATTTGACGAAAAATATCTTCCAACTAATCTTCTCCGACAATCTCAGCCACCTTCACTTAATTAATACTCCCTCTTATTCTACTAATTAGTCTCATTTAACTTTTCACTAACTTTTAGGTGGGTTAAATAAGACTGCTTATTAGAAATGAGAGAGAAAGGGTGATAACAGATAAGTAATTATTAATGGTTTTTCATTAGATTTACTGTAATAAGATAATGTGAGTAGTAAGGATAATAAAGTCAAAAATACATACGATAAATAGAAATAAGACTAATAGAATAACTTAACCGTATTTGAAAATGGGACTAATAGAAGAATTAGGAGCGAATATTAGACATTTATTTTTTAAAAAAATATATATATTGATATTTGGTATCTAATTTGCATTGATGAGAAGCCCCCACATTGGAGAGAATGAATTGAAAAGGTGTGGCATTGTTCATAAAAAGCTGTCTGAAGTGAAGAAGTGTTTACTTGAAGGAGAATCTCAACAAATTAACAAAGAAGTTCTCAAAAAATGGATGGTATCCACTTTTTCTCGTTTTAACTGTTAATTCAACCTTTCACTCGTCCGCTATTAATAATCCCACCTTTTAATTATTTTCTTATAAAAACACAACAGGTGAAGGCGTACAAGAACCGTAAAGCCTTAGTTCGAGCATTAGAAGCAAACAAGGGTATTTTTGCAGCATTCAATAAATTTATAGATGTGCTGCTGGTGTTCTTTATCTTCGCATTATGGCTGATTATGCTTAATGTTGAGACTCGTAAAGTTATTTTCGTGATTGCAACCGCCATTGCTGGTTCTGCCTTTGTTTTTGGGGAGACTTTTAAGCTTCTTGTGTGCAACATTTTCTTCCTCTTTTGGGTCCATCCTTTTGACATTGGTGATTCTTGTTTCATTGAGGATACTCCCGTACGTATGATTTTTTCTTCTATCTACTATTTCTGACATTTTCCCATTCAGCCAACATGTCACATTCGGTAGCAAGTATTATGGAACGAAGGAAGTATTTTTTTTACTTTTGTTTTTGCAATATTTTATTTCCGTTAAGAAATCAATTCAATCAAAAGTTCAGATTGATGGTTGAATTTCGGCGTAAATATATGTTATACTCTATCCGAATCAGTTTAGATGCCCCATTGGAGATTTCACGGATTTTAAGGGTTGAGTGAGGTCTATTAAAAAGGTGGTGGTAGTTGGGTATTTTAATTGATTAAATTAATTGTAAAGGTGGTAGTTGTGGTATTGGGAATTTGAAAAGTGGGATAAAGGTGGTAGTTGGGTATTAGAAGTAGTAAAAGTTGGGATATTTAGTTAAAAAAAAGGATAAACAAAAAAGAAAATATGACAATTGGTATGGTTTTGCCAAATAAGGAAATGAGACATCTAAACTGATTCGGATGGAGTATATTCTAACACGCCTTCTCACATAAGAGTCATTTCGGCTAGAAATGTAGATACAAGTATACAACACATACATGACGCTGAATATTTCACTTAAAATGAAGGGTAATTAAGATTCGAACATGTGACATCTTAGCTTGTTTGCTAACTTCTGATTTAATGTCAAGTAACCAACTCAACTAAGATAAAACTGATAGTTGAGGCCTTATATACTCTAACACGCCACTCACACAAGAGCTTTTTAGGCTAGAAGTGTGAATGCAACACAAACCCTCCTCATACCTGACACTAAATATTTCACTTTAGACCTAATAGTCGAGGACGTTTTACTTTTACCCTTTGTGACAGAGATTTAATTATGATGATTAGGTGATAATCGAAGAGATAAACGTGCTTGCAACAACAGTTTTAACATTGGACAATGAGATAAAACACTACCCAAACGCAAAATTGGCTGATCAATGTATCAGCAATTATACAAGAAGCTCACCAATGGGTGATTTTATTGAGTTTTCCCTGGAAGCTAATACTTCAGCTGATAAAATCAACCAGCTTACAGATCAAGTAAAGATGTAAGTTTATTTATTCTTCTTTCTATTATTTATCATTTCTATTAATTATTCTCTGTCTGAGAAGGTCTCACTGTGGGACATGCCTCATACTTAAGTTATATAGCTCAATTATTGAAAATTTTAATTTACGAGCTTTTTATTTTGAGGTGGTCTTACCATGAGACGGTCTCATACAAGACGTGCTAATTATCTTTTCTATTACAAATATTTGTGGTACCCAAGTATAGGCTATAGTAAGGCTATAATTATCCCTAAAACCATCAAATAGAATACGCGGACGGCCTTTAGTAAAGATATCAACAATTTGATAACAAGTGGACACAAGGAAATACTAACTGCACCACGATGGACCTTCTCTCGCACAAAATGAATATTCATTTTAATGTGTTTGGCGTGTTGATGTTGTAATGGATTATCAGATAGTTAAATAACAATAACATTGTCGCACTAGGCAAGTCTTGCTTCATTGATGGGGTTGTGAAGTTTTATGTAACGAATTTCTTAACTAATTATATTCAAATACGACATTAGTAACCCTTTTATATTCAGCTTCAGCGATAGATTTTGAGACGGTGCGTTATGTTTGACAACCTTTCTATATATATAAAATAAGAAGGGGAGGAGCTTACTCACAAATAATATTTTCTTGTATCATTACCTGCCCTTTAAACTTAAACGGACGAGCGTAATTTCCATACTTTAAACTTGTTTAAATCGTATTGTCCAAATTCGTCTATTTTTCAAATCGGGCTGACCGGGCTTGCCAAGCTGATCCTTACAAGTACGACTAAATTAGCGATAACTTAAGTTTTGTGGTGTAATTTCTTTTTTTTCAATTCAAAAAAAAAAAGTTTTGTGGTGTAATTTTTTTCTATGTTTATATATGTACTTGATTAATATTTGTTTGTTTATACAGATACATTGAGAAACATTCTCAATACTGGCATCCAGAGCATCATTGGGTGATGGATTTTGAGTCTTTGACTAAAGTGAAGATGAGACTACAATTTAAACATACTATTAATTTTCATGATTATAGGGAAACACAAATTAGAAAATCTAAACTTGTTTTAGAAATTAAAGATTATATCAACAACTTAAAATTAATTTAAGCCCTAATACATAATCATAACATTTGAGATGATGTAATAGTTACTACTTTTTCACATTGTTTTTTCAGGTCCTCTCTCAAGAGTCCAACCCATATCTCCCTTTTAACTTACAACACCACCAATCAGTTTTTTTTAATTTATAAATTGGGCCCGCCCCGAAACTTAAGACGTCTATTATATAGACGTTCTCAAGTAAGAATTTGTGTTGTTTTTTTGCATCTTAATGATGTTTCCCATATTGGTTTTTGTATTGATGTTTACTAGAGTGATTTAAGGGTGATATATACCACCTATTAATAAAGGAGTTCGCAAGTTTTCATTATTGGAGAATCGATCATGAGAAATTTGGGTTTAATTTTTGTTGTCGTTCTTAATCCTCCCCTCCCCTTTATATTACAAACTAATACTGCAAAACACAAATTATAATTGGGAATTTGTATTAATCACTTTGTTGATGGCTAAAATAAAAATTATAAAATACACAAAGAATAAACTTGAAGATTATCTTTGTAACGACAACCGTTACCCGGAAACTTGATACTTGTTGTAGGCGTGTGATCACTTTCCTTTTGTGATATTTCCCCCACAAAAGTACTTGGGTTTTAACTTGAATATTCACAACGAAATACAAACAACACAACACATCCTTAGTACTTAGGGTTATCACTTAACAAGTGTTAGATGAATTATAAGATTAATATTAAAAAATTTCAACTTTGAACAATTTAATTCTAAAGCACTCGGCTAGTTAGTATAACATGTATAAGAGGCTAAAATTGACACATGTCATCATTCTACTGACTCACTAATCAAAAAAATAAACACATCTCCATAACTGTCAACTACCTAGCCTAACCCCAATTGTTGATCACCACCCAACCCTAATCTTATCAATAACTACCCAACAACCCCCACCCCAACCGCGGACAACCCAGAGACCCTGTTACTAAGAACCTATCGCTGACTCTCTTAGCCATGGGCGAAGCCACATCGGGGCCGGCGGAAGCTCGACCCCCTTGCCGGAAATGCGATCTTTTGTAATTTTGGCTTTGGCCCCCTTGACTAATATATTATGGAGTATAAATTAAAGAGTGCATAATTGTACAAAAATTACTATAGGTCAATGATTGAGATAACATATTTGTAATTTAAGGTTCATAAATCAAACCCATATTCAAACTATTATTTTTTAGTAGACTAATTAATTTAATTAAAACTTTAATGTCATTACTATTATTATTATAAGTACTAAAATCAAACCACTAATGGGTAACTATTTTAGTACTAAATAAATTAATAAATAAGTACTAAAATTAATAAATAAGTACCTTAATCAAATGAGGAGGGGCGGGACTTTAGAGTGTTACTTTGCAAATAAGTGACAAAATGAATGAACATATATTATTTATATAGAATAAAATAAAACCCAAAAGTACAAAAACGCTAAAGAAATTATACATTAGAGAAACTCAAGTATGTTCCAGAACATTTTAATAGTGCTAAATTTGAAGGAGAGATTTGAGGGGTTGAAATTTTAACGGATCGACTTTAGAGCAAGATGTTCAAATTTTTTTGAGTTAAGGTTTAGGAGCTAATAAAAAACCGTCAAATTTTTTGTTCGTTTTTTGACCATCTACTCTTTTATTAGTTGTTACTAACAGCAAACAAAATCTTAACTTGAGCTTCAAACTAAAGATTTATTTAATAAAAATATTTGTTTTTTGCAAAATAAAAAAACTTGATTATTCATGCACAATCAATGAAGGTGATAACTGATAAATGAACAACTTGCTTGTGCTGTGATTCCCTACTCACTCCTAACCCATGCAATTTCCTCTTTGTATAGTTACTTTGCTAAACTTTTTAGTATTCAACATAATTTGCTGCATTTCGACTTGAAAATACTAAACATTTTGCTAGCGCCACATCTACACCAAAGTTACCCATATCAACGTGCTAGCTACATCAGCTTTCGCCAGAAAATATCGAGCCCATGCAAACTGAATATGTATAAAATTTCGGGTAGCATTTTCATGGAAAATAAATAAATAAATTCAAGACGGAAACAAAACAAAAAGGGTGTCATTCCAAAACAATCGGAATTTGACCTTCAATTACGGAAAAATAACACTCATAAGAACTCGACATTATTCTTGCGTAGAAACATTAATTAAAAATTAAATTAACCATTCTTCCATTTCAGATTTCAAACTCTTTGGCCATGATAGACCAAAAACTTGTAAGATTTATGAGATTTATGCCTAGGCAACACATGCCGAACAAACTGTTTCACAATCACTATTTTATTATGAACATCTTATATGATCTATTTTATTATGAAGGCTACAAAAAAATAGAAAGACGTAAAGAGACCTTATTATTTCGCCAAGGACAAGGGCGATTTGGCTGATATAAGTTACCTAAATCAATTCGTAATAAAAGGGTCTTCGCCATTTCACTCGCATCACACCACACGACAGAATCTCTGTTGTAGGGCACCTATAAATGCATAAATCTAGAATCACTAGTCCCGAAGAAGACGCGTTTTAAGCAAGGATTTAAGGCCCGGAATTTGTTGGCAGCCGCTGAAGAGAGCTGTTATATAAGCAAACCAAAAGTGTCAAAAACACAAGAATCCAAAACAGATAATCAATGGCAAAAATCAAAACCAAAAATGATTGAGCCTTGGAGGCAAACCTTGGGGCAAAAGCGGACATCAAGAGTTTCCAGATCCCTACATCCTGATATTGCGGATTCCACAGCCTCCTCGTCAACATTGCAGGACTGTCAACATATCCATCCACCACAGCCACCCACAGTTCCAAAATAATCGAGCAGAAGGCCAAAGAAAATTGAATCAGACAAAAACTAATGTCTAAGCAGACTTATCAAGTTTCACTAATCGCCTTGCGAATCGCAAATCGAAAAAAGCGAATTATGGTCGGTTTTAGGCTACTTTTGAACCATTTTGAGCGAATCGCAAAATCAAAGGTGAAATAACTAGCGAATTATGTTTCACTGTTAACTATTAATCAAAATTTCCTCTGTTTTTTAACTTGCAACATGTCTCAAAACACGCAAGTAAGCAGTTTTTAAACTGCTATCTCCAATTATATACATATGTAAAACTACATAAAGTTAATTTATTGAAACAACATATTAAGACGAACGTAAAAAGCTCTCACATGATTATATTTTTCGTTAGAGTTAATTCACTATAGAAGGTGAAGCTACCCTTGTGAATAGTACAAAAGTAAAGGGTTGCAGATAAAAAGAAACGTAGGGAGTACAAGACAGCATTAAGTATCACTTTTTCAACCAAAATATTTACCTGGAGAAATAAGGTGGTCAACTTTGGACACGCTAGCTTTAGAATTTCCAGTGAGCAACAATTACTAAACACATAGTCAGGAAATTTTAGAAAATGAATCACCCAAATAAAGATAGAACTTAAAAATCAAGGGTTTCACCTCAAGTTAAGGAAGCACAGACTAGAACACGCAATATCAACCTCCTTTAAATTCTGGGATACAGAAAGGTTCAATGACGAAAGATGTATACACTGGGCAATCAGTGGAATATATACTCTTTTGATATTTGGGCAACCAACACAATTAAGTTTCTCAAGTGACCGATGAGGTAGCGCAATAAGCTCATTCATATATTGACTAGAAGGCAGGCCAGACGCCTGATAGCTTGTTAGCTCAGTGAATCCCCAATCAATATCGCGCATATTTTTGCAGCCATTTAGGCTCACATGGGTCAGATGTGTGCAGTAGGCAAGCAGCTCCTCAATGGAAGATTGGCAAAGGGTCCCATACGACAGATCCAACTCACGTAGGGAAGGCAAAGCACCCTGCTGATAGAGAATCTCTAATGATGAATCTTTCAGATATTTGCATGCTTGCAGCTTCAAGACCTACATCATAAGGGGGGGGGAGCACACAACATGTTTTCAAACTTTTGAAGTTTAGTCATTCGTCTAGTAGAAACATTGAAAAAATAAACAAACTGTGAGTTATAAGAGTATAATATCCGCTCCACTTAAGAAAAAAAATACATATACAACTTAGAAGATATATTGCAATTTGCAACCTGACACTAAATTGGGCAACAGTTCTGATAGCAATCCTAGTCCACTAGCAATCTCAAACAATCCCATCATCGTCAAACAACTACCCATGGGCAACAGCCAAGTGTTGCAAGGAAAAAACATCATTCAAGAGGGAAAGGGGCTTCATTACAACCTGATGTCCTCCTCTTGTATAAGTTATCTCCGTTGCGTTGTTTTTTTTGTGGTTTGTATGATTTAAATAGTTATCATTCTTTTTCTCTCTTCAAACTCAAGCGTTCACTTTAGAACCACGATCCATGCTTAGCATGTCGACAGAGGATTAGGCGATGAACATTCCGTTGTGATTTTTGTTACAAGGTTGTTGATGCCTCTTCATTTTATACTTTATTGATGGTTTATTTTCTTTTAGTGCGTCCAATTTCAAGGCAGGTGCTGCCGAAATTTCTGCACGGTTTTGTTTGGAAGTTTTTCTATAATCCCAAAAAAATTAAATCAATTAAACCTTTCTTTCTTTTTCTTTTCCTTTTCCTTTTCTTTATTTTTTATTTTATTTTAAACGTAACACCTGAATTTCCTTTGTTTCCTTGCGGTTTTGGTTCCGTTTAGAGGGTCGGAAATTTAGGGGTGTTACAGGGTGTTACAATTTGTCTTCCCGTTAAAATTTTATTAATACACATTAACTTTAATTATTACGATTACTTAATTTATAGTAGTTCAGCAAACATAATTAACTAATAACTAAAAGAATCAAATACTGCAATTATAATAGCTAGTTGCATATTATTGCATAATAATAGTAGTTCAACAACAAAAATGCAAAAAAATCACACCGCGCAATTCGCGTTATTTCTCCGTTATAGCCGTTTTCCGCGACACCACGACCGTTTCCGCAAACGCATCCGCGACCGCGATTTTTTTCCATGCTTACTACTCTAATTTTCCTATAATTCCTATTTTTCAATTCTCATATACTCTCCACAACTCCCGATTCCCGCCACCTAATTCCCATTTTCCAATTCCCTACTTTTATATTTATGTAATTTGAGTATTTTGAGATATTTATGTTTTTAGAGCATTTTGGACAATGTATTGTATTATTAGAAGACTTAACATTATAATTGGTATTGTATTTTAATTTTTAAATAAGAAATACCCGCTTACCAGTAGGTCCCGCCCACTAAGAAAATGGGTGGGTAGCGACAAGAAAATACGCCTACAAATGCGGGCGGGTTTTTGAATATTTGAGCCCGCGGGTAGATTTTTAAGGCATTACCCGGTCCGCTACCCACCCAAGAATAGCTCATGTAGTCACCCAATACATATTCCAGCCTTAGTTTTAAAAGGTGTGTCTCGCTTTGCGCCTTGAGCTTAGGCTCAGCTGAAAACGTCTCGGTAAGGCAAGGCAAGGGGAAGCCCACAACAAGAGGTGTGCACCTCTATGTGCTTCGCGCTTTGTGTGCTTGTTGCGCCTCCTGATTAGGTCGGATAATTAACTTAAAAGCTTGTACCTTTTGAAAAATAAATAAAACTCAAAACCCGAATTCACTTTAAATTGAAGTCCGAGAAACTTTTGCTCAAAAAAACAGAGACAAGTTAAGAAGAAGAAAATAACTTTGATAATCTTCATACTCTCACTATAATTGTCTTGTGCTAAATTAGTGTTTACCACTATGATAATGAATGTTTTCAAGCTTGTTGATATTGTCATATTATTGTCATGGTGTTTTAAATATAATATGTTTTAAAACGGCATCAAATTATAAAAAAAAAAAGTCTAGCCTTAAAAAAGCTCTTGCCTTTGCCCTACGCGTTTCGCATAGGCTCTAAAGACCTTTTGCGCTTCAGTGCGCCTCGCACCTTTAGAATCTACGACTCCAACTCTACAAAACCATAATTCTAACATTCATATTGAGATCAATATCTCAATCTTTATTCTTGTGAAGAATCAATCCAAGGTACTTAAAACACACTTAAGAGTACCCAATCTAATGTCACTACATCTGTTCCTCTCACAACTGGAACTCCATATACAAGACTTTACACCTGACTTCTTTATAACCTTGGAGTTCTAATGTGTCTGTTCTACTCTAAATATCATTTTCTTCTAAGGAAAATGTTATGAATTGGATGGGCCATGAGAAGAAATCACTAAAGATTGTATATGAATGTATCGATTTGTATGTAAAATATGATTGTGTAACGAAGAACGATTGTGTTATGGATCCAATATGGCCCAGGCCCACCATCAAGTACACATACTCAAGAAGGAAAGGGAACATTGCAAAACAAAATCAGTAGTCGGTTATAACAACTTTGGCTTTTTTCTTGCTTTTACAAATATACCTTGTTTGTTATGCTGAGGTGTACCTTCTAGAGATGGTACTTGCTATATATAGTTGAAGGAGAATAGATTTCATTTCATGCTTGTAGCGTCATTTGGAGGTATTGTACCTTGGGAGTTACTGGGCCACTCAAAGAGCTCAGGGGAGTACTTTGCTCTCTAGTAAATAATACAAGCACTCTACATTCTTCTCTCTCAAACTCTCTTTTCTCTCTCTTTTCTCTCTTTTCTGAATTCTTACCATTTGAGTGCAAGCTGCAGCCCTAGCACAACAGATTGTAATGTGTAGTATACAAGCATTCGAGAGGCTTGTTCTCTCCTAAGAGTATTACACTCCACCAAAACTATTACAATTCTTTTATGACTAATTCTCTTGCCTTCCCTTCTATTTATACTACTTATCCCTACATTTTATTCCCCAACTAACCAATTACTGAAATATTATTTATTACTAAATTCCTATATTACTCCTTCCTACCAATTCCTATCTGAGAAATTTTAGTTGTCATGATTTATAAAGTATGGGTAAGTCAAAGTCAATACATGATTCATATATCAGTTTATTAAATGTCCTGCAATTCCTTCCTCAACTACTAGAAAAACAGAGCATGCACCTCTGAAAAAGCTTGTATACAAAATTGTAGTTAGTTGAAGAGCAAGGAAAGATTACCGTGAGCTGCAAGCAATAACTGAAAACTGGTTGTAAATCCATCACAAAAGTGTAGGATAAATCAAGATATGTGAGATTCGTTAGCCAGCATAAAGATGACACATCAGAACCAACAGAGGGGCAAGACATCAAAATCAACTTATCAATGAGTGGACATGAAACAGTTGTTGCAGACAAAAACTCATCTGTGAGCTGGCTGCATTTACAAATTTCGAGGAAGTCAAAAACAAATCCTCAATAAAGAAACTGTATTACCTAAATCGCTAAATTTCCTTGTAACTTAAGAATCAAGAAAAGAGCATTAAGGTTGATTTTGGATCATTTTCTGCGCAGTTGCCAACATTTTGGTTGCAGCAACCTCAAAAATCTTGACACTACGTAGATGATGATGATGATATTTTGCACTATGTTTCTAACCCATTACAGCTTAATTGCAAATTCAAAAGGCAAGTTTTGGTGGCAAATTAGGTAACACTAAGTTGAATACAAATTGAAGTGTTTACATCACCTGCAAAAAGATGCATCCAGAGATGTTAGAAGCGGACAATTAATCGAGGCTTCAGATAATACACCACATGCTTCCAACTCAAGACTAATCATGCGAGGTGCACCAATATGGAGAGCACTCAGCTTTGGAAAAACGCCAAGGTTTAATGATCGGATACCAACCTGCATAAATTCTGGTTATAAATGATTGTTCAATGGCACCTAATAGCTACCAACATCTGAACTTAATTGTCAAGGGAAAAGAATTCTTCCACCACATCCAAATAGCTTATTTGTAACTAGTATAAAACCCGTGCAATGCATAGAGTTGTAAATATAAAGATATATATAAAAAAACATGAGCAATTTTTAAGATTTTTGATGTATTTTCAAAAATTACTAACCTCGTAAACATATTTTAAAAGGCAATGTTAAGGTTTTTATTGACTGCAATAAATATAGTTTGCAAAAAATATTGTTCAAATAATTTAGATAATTATTCCAACTAAAGATACTATTCATTAGGCATATTATTTGCAAAAGGATTTGAAATAAGTTCACATAATAGTAGTGATGACTTCATTGTAATTAATCTATTTAATTTAGAAAACCCTTCAATCAAAAATTATGTCATTTATCAAGTCAAAATTATGTTTTGATATTATTACATGAATAAAATTGACACTAATAAAAGATTTTCAATGATATTGTTGTAATAGCTTTTTTAAATAAACAACCATTTTTAGATGTAATTTTATAAAGTCAAAAACTACCATTTGTCATTTTACATAAAATTATTAAATTGTATGATTGACGGTTTGACGCGACTATAATAGGCAAAAAATAGGATAATACAACTATATAAATCAAACTATACCAACAAAAGATTGTAAGCTCCAAAAACTTCCTTAACAATAAAAAGGCTAGCTCAAAGTAATTTTAAAACACAAATGCAAACAAAGTCGTAAATCAATCTTGCATGCTTAATCATTACAGGTTTAAAAGATAAGCTTCTATGATCAACCATTGACAAGCTTAAAAGTTAAAAGTGGTGAAAACAATGTGGGATGTTAGTTTATGTCCTAGTACATAGGATAGAGAACTAATATACATCAAAGACCAACTCACCGGGAGAAACGAAGCTCTTTCAAGGTCATCACAGCCATCTAAGCAAACTTGATCCAAAACAGGGCATCCAAGATTGAGTGTAGTAATAGCACAGCAACCAGCCAGAGAAAGGCTGACAAGAGAAGTACTACGTAGTTCAACAGCTGTTAGATTCTGAAAAAAATAATGGAAGAAAATTTAGTATAGGTCATACACATGAAATAATGATGGAAATTATAATGTCCAACTACGAGATAAAAAACATACTTAGAGGACACAAGGAAGGATTAAAAATAGCATCATGTTCCAAGTCATCACTAGTTTTAAACATTAACATCGACATAAAATGAATAATATCCATCAAAAATCTTTGATCACTTCACATTATTTGAAAATTTTTTGGCAGTTGTTAAACAAAACTCTTAGTGAAGGTGAGAACCTTTTCCTGACACCATAAGTTGTTAAATATACATATACATACATACATACAAAAATCCTTGATCACTTCACGTTATTTGAAAAGTTTTATAGCATTTGCTAATTAAAACTCTTAGTCAAGGTGAGAATCTTTTCCTAACACAATAAGTTGTCATATATACATATACATACATACATACATACATAACTTAGAGCCAAGGCGCAAAGCGCACAGTGAAGGCACGAGCTCTTTGTCGGTGAGGCGCACTTTTTTGCTAAAGCTTAAAAATCATTTTTAAAATATACTCCCGCTGTTTCTTATTAAACGTCTCATTTGCTTTTTGAGTACAATTCATTAACTACTCTTAAATTGTAATTTATTTTTAATCTATAAATTAAAACATAGTCAAATGGGATCTTGTTTGATTCATCTCAACATAAGGTGCATTAATATCTAGTTTTTAAAAAATTTTAATCATGCACAATTAGAAATATTAAAGATTGAATTAGCGCATTGGCAAACGTACAAAAAGCAAATGGGACGTTTGAAAAGAAACGACGGGAGTATATCATACTTCAAACAACATGATTTTCATATGTTAGTTTCAACAAGCATGAAAACATTCATTATTCTTGCGGTAAACACTACTTTAACACAAAACTATTATGATGAGAATATGAAGAATTCCCAAAGTTATTTTCTTCTGGCATGCATTTTGTTTTTCTTTAAGAAGCAATGGTTTTCGAACTTCATATTCAAGTAAACTTGAATTTCAAGTTTTATTTCTTTTTCTAACAAACAAGTATAAGTTAATCACCCAACCCAACATGGAGGAGTACCGCGCAAAAGGCATGGAGCGCATCGACGCGCCCAAGGCGCACACAGCACGTCTCTTGTACTGGGCTTTGCCTCACCTAGCCGAGGCATTCTCAATCGAACATGATACGAGGTGCACAAGGCGCAATTTGAGGCGCACTTCTTACAACTAGATTCAAGATTTGCATCATGTGAATACCAATAAAAGTGGTCAAAACTGAAAACAAATGTACATAAAAGCTTAAAATGTATACATATGCGAAGGGGAAAATTGTAAATAATTGACATTTGCTAAAAGATGTACATACATGCTTAAAAGCTACATATTCAAGTGGCATTTCTGTAAATATCACGAACTTTTTTCTTCACAAAAATATATAACCCTTTAAAACAATATGTACACCTTTTGCCACAATATATATATATAGGGGTAGGATCAAGTAAAAACACTTAAAGTGGTGAAAACTGAAAACCAGACAGAGGTATACATATTATAGCAAAAGGGGTACATATAATCTTATAGAGTGTACATATTTTTTGTGAAGAAAAAAGTTCATATTATTTACAAAAATGTCATCCGAATATATACCCTTTTAAGCATATATGTACACTATTTAGCAAATGTCTAATAGTAACACTTTTTTTGCTAAAAAGTATCAATTTTTTTTTAAAACAAAAATAACATTTTTTTGTCCAAAAAGTAACACATGTTCTGTAAAAAGTGTTACTGTTTTTTGTGAGAATCAAACTTATATAAGAACCGTGAGAACCAATCTCCCTGATAAAATTGTGTTACTTCTTTTACAGAAAATGTGTTACTTTTGGACAAAAAATGTTACTTTTGTTTTAATACAAAGTTGATACTTTTTAGCAAAGAAGGGTTATATATATATATATATATATATATATAGGGGTAGGATCAAGTGAAAACACTTAAAGTGGTGAAAACTGAAAACCAGACAGAGGCATACATATTGTAGCAAAAGGGGTACATATTATCTTATAAAGTGTACATATATTTTGTGAAGAAAAAAGTTCATATTATGTACAAAAATGCCATTTGATTATGTACCCCTTTTAAGCGTATATGTATCCTTTTTAGCAAATGTCTAATTATTTACAGAATTGCCATCCAAATATGTACTCTATTTGAGCTATATGTACCCCTGTTTTCAGCTTTACATGTTTGAAAACAGGAAGGATAGGGGTGTGATGCTTTCTTAATTATTATGTGATACTTTCTGTATAAACATGTGATACTTAAAAGTGTGATGCTTTTTAAATTAATGTGTGATGCTTTCTTCATAAATATGTGTTACTGGATCTGCTGCGTTGACAAATGTTTTTCGAACGTTAGATCTTAAAGCTTTCCATTGTTTTTCCTTCACACCCCTTCTTATTGGATCCCTCCCCTATATATATATATATATATATATATATATATATTGGCAGATGAATTTAATGAGTTGATTTAGAACATCTAGATTCCAAGAAAGCTTTCCATCTGTCTTTATCCACTATAGTTTGCACCAAACAAAAGGATGTAGACTTGTTAAACTCAAAGTGGTGATTCAACAGGAACACTCACTAAAGAAAACAATATTTTTAGATGATGTTAGTTAAACAAGGGCCATCTTTTTCAGCACAAAAGGAATCCAAATATACTACAAACAAAAAATATGTCAAACTCATGATGATAAATAATAAAAGCAAAGTTCAATCCTCCATGATTTCACTCTTAAAACTAGAACAAGGACAATTGTTCCTAAAAAGTTTTTTTCTGTTATTTTCTCAATTGTATTGACTTGGCACCAAGTACAAAGATAAAATCAATAAGTATTTAGCATCTCAAGTTCTCTACTAGCAACCAATATCACATCAAGAAAGTACCAGAGCTAACATAAGAGAATATGAATAATTGTATCAGTTCATCACTTCTAAACAATTAGCTACACATGCAAGAAAGTATAACACAACCAACACAGAATTTAAATAGTTGTATGAGCATCAATTGATATCTTCTAGGCAATTTGCAATACAAGCAAGAAAAACTCCTGGCATAGAAGAACTCAAACACTGACCTTACAGTTATCAAGAACCAATGATTTCAGCATTGGGCATCCGCCTCCATCACTGAAGACGTCACATACTGAATTTGTCAAAGCCTCGCAATCTGAGAGATCCACTTCTTCTAGATATTCACAATGCAATGAAAGTGAGTTCAAGCTTTCTTGTTTATGCAATGATAGTCTCTGTATCACATGAACATAACTATTTATAGTGCATTCAAATTACCGAAATAAAAAGAGACATGCTTACAACTCAAAGAAATACATACTTGAAGTGCATGTGAGGTGATACTAATACGTTGAAGGGCAGGGCAATCAAATACATTAAGACATGACAGCATAAAACATCGTAGATTTAAGTCTAAAAATCTGCAGACAAAAGATAAAATTAGCCAGTTTGCTGGACTGCAAAGCTCAACATAGCCAGATTCACAGATAAGGGCATACTTGCGACAATGCACCAGACTTAGATTACTCAGGTGAGGAAGCTCTAAGGAAACAGATGTCAATAAGTTGCAAGAATCAAGCACCAACACCTGCAACGTACAACATATAAATTGTACAATAATCAGTTTTACAATGTTTCAAATAACTCTGCACAAGGACACTTGAACAAAGATGATGAAATCAGAAAGGAATTCCAAGTTTCCAACCTCCAAAAAATTACTCAAAGATATTGCAGTCATTGAAGCAGAAGTTATCCGCTCACACCTCTCAAGCTTCAGTATGGTCAGTAACTGCATCTTCACAGACTAGGAAACAGAAAAGAAAAACGGCATTCAAAATATAATAATCAATTAAAAAGCAAGGATTGTACAGCGAATTCAGAAACCTAACCTCAAGGGAAATGTTAGGACAGTAGGAAGCATTGAGTTCACGAAGATTCGGACAAGCTTGAGATATTTCACGAAGTGTTTCGTCACCAATCCATAAGGCGCGTGAAATGTCAAGATTTGTTAAAAGGGGACATGACATGACAGTAGATTGAATTGTCGCACCAAGAAGGTAGTGACAAAAGCCAATATCCAAATTGTGCAATAAAGGACAATCAAGAACCACATTTCCCATGTTACTATACTTCAAAGATAAAGTATTAAGTTTCGGACACCTGTATAATATCAAAAGTCAGTCAACTGAAAAAGGCAAATTATTGAAATAAATAGATAACTTTGCCTATGATTGCTCTGCATTTATTGCTTGCCCAAACCCAGGTAAAGGAAGATTGTGTTAGCTTAGTAACAAAACTATCCCATCTTATGTCATGAGCCTAATTAAAATTAACGATGTTTGTCCCCTTAAAATAAATATATTGGGATTAAGGCTTCAGAATCGTCGTTGTTGTGATTTTAAACAATAGATACATGCATTTAGGTATTAAAAGAATGCAAAGAAAACTATCCACCTTACAAGCACTCCAAAAACATTACATTTAGTAACTTCAAGATCCAGCAAACTATCATGGTTAACAGATATCTGTGCACCAAACCGAAAGGTAGCATCATTAACAACCAACTTTTTCAGCATGGGACAATCAGGGAGAGTATGAAACAATGCTTCGTCGAGTCTTCCTCTACCTAAGATCAAAACCACAAGGTTTCTATAATAAAAATAAAAGTCATTTGTATGAACTATGAAATTTTAAAAAGTAAAAAAAAAATAAAAATAAAAAATAAAGCAAAAAAAATTAACATCTAAAGTTTCAAAGTAATTTACCCCAACAAAGAAACTGCTCTCAAGACGAGCATTTGCATATTAGGATTTCCACAAAAATTCACCACGGTAGCCCTTGGATATCGGTGACATATATCTTCCACTATAGAGATTAACAAACAATAGTGTAATTGCGCCTAGAATCAGCATAAACCAAAGGCAAAAGCATGCAAGATAAAGAAAATAAACAGAATGACAATTTTTTATACATACATACATACCTACATACATACATATATACATAAATATATATATATATATATACATATACATACATATATATATATATATATACATATATATACATATATATATATACAATATATATATATATATATATATATATATATATATATATATAGGATCAAGTTCCAGTGAGAACCAAGCTTATATGAGAACCGTGAGAACGAATCGCCCTGATCAAAATGAGTTACTTTTTTACAGAAAATGTGTTATTCTCTGACAAAAAAATTGTTAAATTGTTTAAAAAAAAGATTGGTACTTTTTAGCAAAAAAAGTGACTTTCAGGAAAAAAAAAATTCAAAAAAACAAACATACTACAAAGTAACACGTTTCAGACGAAAAATAAAACCTTTTTATGTAATAAGTAACACCATTTTATGAGTTTTTCAGAATTTTTTTCTTAAAGTAACACTTTTTTGCCAAATAGTACCATAAAACAGAAACACCTTTTTAGTTAAAAGTAACACTTTTTTGTAAGGCATATTGGTTCTCACGGTTCTCATATAAAGATTGTTCTTACTGGAACTTCTTCTTTTATAATATATATATATATATATATATATATATATATATATATATATATATATATATATATATATATATATGTGTGTGTGTGTGTGTGTGTGTTTGTGTCTTTTTTTTATACTATTATCCTTATATGAGAACCGTGAGAACTAAAATCTCCGATAAAGATGTGTTACTTTTTACTAAAAAGGTATTACTTTTAAGCAAAAAGATCTTGCTCTTTTTTTTATACTATTAGGCAAAAAATTGTTACTAAAAAAAATTCTGAAAAAAAACTCAGAAAAAGGTGTTACTTTTTTACTAATATCGGAAGAAGTACAGTGAGAACCATCCTTATATAAGAACGAACCGTGAGAACCAATCTGCATGGCAAAAAAGTGTTACTTTTTTACTAAAAAGGTTTTTTTTTTTGTCATAACTAAAAAGGTGTTACTTTTAGGAAAAAAAGTGTTACTTTTTATGAACAAAAAAAATGATACTTTTTGGCAAATAAGTGTTACTTTAAGAAAAAAAAATTTGAAAAAATCTCACGAAAAGGTTTTACTTTTCGGAAAAAAACGTGTTACTTTATATTTATATTTTTTTTGAAAGTAACATTTTTTTTGCTAAAAAGTACCATATTTTTTCAAAAACAAAAGTAACATTTTTGTATGCAAAAATAACACCTTTTCAGTGAAAAAGTAACACAGTTTTATGGGAGAGATTGGTTCTCATATAATCTTGGTTTTCACTGGAACTTGACCATATATATATAGAGTCAAGTTCTAGTGAGAACCAAGCTTATATGAGAACCGTGAGAACCAATCTACATGATAAAAAAATGTTACTTTTTAACTGAAAATGTGTCACTTTTGGGCAAAAAAAGTGTTAGTTTTTAGAAAAAAAAAAGTTGTCTTTTTAGCAAAAAAGTGTTATTGTCAGGAAATTTTCAAAAATCAAATCATACAAAGTAACACTTTTTTCTGAAAAGTAACACTTTTATATAAAAATCAACATCTTTTTGTGAGTTTTGTTCAAAAAAATTTTTTGAAAGTAACATTTTTTCGTCGAAAAGTATCATTTTTTTAACAAAAAAAGTAACACTTTTTTGCTTGAAAATAACACCTTTGTAATAGAAAAGTAACGCTTTTTTGTCAAATAAATTGGTTTTCACGTTTCGCAATATAAGGATGCTTCTCGCTGAAACTTCTTCTTTTATATTTATATATATATATATATATATATATATATATATATATATATATATATATGATCCCTTGCTTAACTTAAAGACCCAGCTCACATCAAACAACCCTATTACATTAAACAACCCTATTATATAATCTTGCAAAATTGAGGGCATAGATACAATAAAATAAATAACTCAGACTAAGAAAGTTAATATGATCCCTTGCTTGTCACTAATTCTACTCATTAGAAGATATATGAGATTCTGTAAAATACTGTTCGCATAGAAAAGACCTATGAAATTAACAAGACCTAGGACCCAACTATCACTCACATTAAACAAACCCTATTACATAATCTTGCAAAATTAAGAGCATAGATACATTGAAAATAACTCACATTGTGCCATTGTTATGTTTCGATTTTCAAAATTCAACGACAGCCAAAATTCTTCACGGGTACTCACAGATCGCCACTGCTTGCACACCATAGCAGTTACGCAAAGATGAGTTTGCCCTAAGTAGGAGAATACCTGACACCACATAAAGCAATTACAATTAATTTTAAACTCACAAATAAGCAGCAGGAGAGTGACTGCAGGACACTTGAACAATATCATGGCATTCAGGGTGTCTCTATGAGGCTCTCCCACCGCTTTAGGTATAAGAGCATTGGAAGAAAACAATGAAGATACAAAAGCATAGCGATACCTTATGCAACAAATCATCAGAAAGATCCAACGAGAATCCCAAATCTTCAATGTTTGTAGCATCAGCGTGACCCTCAATAAGAAATCTATCATTATTATAGTTTGCAAAATCATCTCTGGGAGACATTGTGTCCTGAATCTCACCAATCACAGAAGCATAAATCGACCTCCAATCCATCGTACAAACCGTAACTGAAAAAATCGACCACCGGAAAAACCCTAATTCACTCAATCGAATAATGTTGATTGTATATTTGTGCCAAAATATTATCGGTGTAGAACGAATTCTGTGAAAATTATTACTAATGTCAAGATCAATTAGGCAATACAAAATAATTATATATCACAAACTCAAACGGCGGCTATTTATACTCCCTCTAATTCACTTGTGTTGTCTTATTTGGGTTTGGCACAAATATTAAAAGTGGATGGTAGTTGAGTATTTTAATTGATTAAATTAATTGTAAAGGTGGTAGTTGGGTATTGAAAATTGGAAAAGTGGGATTTTAATTTGATTAAATTAATTGTAAAGGTGTTAGTGGGTATTGGGAATTAGAAAAGTGGGAGTATTTAGGTAAAAAAAGATAGATAAAAAAGGAAATGAGACAATTGAAGTGAATTGTCCCAATAAGGAAATGGGACAACACAAGTGAATTGGAGGGAGTATAATTTAGGTCTTTTGACCGACGTATTTCAAGCTCAGTCCATTAAAGATTACTCCCTCCGTTCTTATATGTGTGTCCTATTTGAGGATTTCACACATATTAAGATAGTGGGAATCTTTGTTGATTGTTGGTAATATTTTATTATAATAGTGGAATATTTTAATGATTGTATTGGTATTATGAGAGAAAAAATATAAATTAATTAGAGATAAAGAAAAACAAAAACAAAAAAAAATGTTGTCATTATTATGAGAGAGAACCATACAAAGTGATCAAAAAACAGAAATTTCTGTTTTGGTTACAATTGAAACTTTCCATTTTAGGAAAGTTTTGGAGGGTATTCCAAAATTTGGAGGGAATTGTCAAAAATTCTAAAAAAAACTCTTACAATCCATTGGGCAATTACATTAAACATGAATTAATCATCTAAGAATACATAATCAAGGATAGCATTCAAAGGCATCCAATCATCCAAATTCATACCGAAGGCAATGTTCTTAGGGGCGGTTGCTAGGCCTAGATGGAACACACATGGGCAATGCATTTTTGATGGGAAAATTGGGATTTTTCCCTTCATTAATAGGGTGGCAGCCCAAAGAGATTCAAAATATAGGCCAAGAGGATCGATAGAAATCAAGCCAACCGAATCCGTCACACAAGAGGTATATAGAAACATGCTTATACATAATCTCATTCCGGCCATACTTAGAAAGTGGCCAAGAGAAGGTCCATCGGTCATATTCATTAAACAAGACAACGCTAGAGTCCACATAACAAACGACGATCCGATTTGGCAACAACACAACGTACAAAGAGGGCTTACATTCATATTAACACAACAACCACCCAATAGTCCAAATTGTAACATATTGGACTTGGGATTTTTTAGAAGCATTCAATCATTGATGCACAAGAAGATGCCTAAAAATATGACGGAGTTGATTGGTGCCGTCGAAGAAGCGTATGATGAACTGCATCCAAAGACATTGACAAATGTCTGGATTTCATTGCAACATCACTTGAATGAAATTCTAAAAGTCAAGGGAAGTAACGATTATGTACAACCACATTTGGGCAAGAAAGTTGAAGAAGATAATGGGCGGCTAAGAATTCAAGTTAGGATTCCAACACAACTAGTAAGGGAATCGGTTGCGTTTGTGAATCCTACCATGAATCCTCAAGCATCCCAAACACAACAAGAGAATGAAGATGTGGCACAATCGTCAAACGCAATGCAAGAAGCATATGATCAAGCATTAGAAGAGACCCAAGGTTGATTAAATATTTTTTTTTAACTTAGAACTCAACCCCTCAGTGCTTGTTTTGTAAGATCATCATTAAAGTTTTTGTTTAACAAAGTTAGGAGCAACATTTTGAAAAAAAAAACTAGATATGAAGTCAAAGGTTCATGTACATGAGAATTAATGGCTCATTTTGGTTCTAAATCAAGTTAAAAAAATGCCCCCTGTTTCATCATAGAGTTTGTAATACCTCTTAGAATGTGTATGATCATCATTTTAAATGAACGCCATTAACCATGCATTAAACACAACGATTTCAAACGTTTTTATCAAAAGCTACTCAACTACGATGTTAAAATCAAACTTTTCAGATTTTTTAAAATCATCATTGGGGTATCATCATTCACAAAAGGAACAAAAATCATCAGAACATGAACTAAACAGAACATGAACAAAGCCCTAAACAGAATATGAACAGAATATGTTCAGAAACGGAATATGAAAACCCATAAACAAAAATATTCATCAGAACATGAACAAAATCAACAACAGATCATCATCTTCACAACAAAATCATCATAACATGAACAACAGATCATCATCATGACAACAAATTCATCATAACATGAAGAAAACAGACCATGCACAAAACAATAACATCATCATCAACCAAAAACATGAACAAAACCCTAAACCCTAAATCAGAAAATCATAACATGAACATCACAGAATATGAACAAAACCCTAAACCCTAAATCAGAAAATCATCATCATCAACCAAAAACAAACATCATCATCAAAAAAAAAAAACCCCAAATTTTTCCAGCAACATACAAATCCAGAAGTCACCCAAAATGTGCAATTACAACCTAAATCCCAAATTGTCTTTTACTCTCAACTACATAAAACGAAAATAAACTTAAACTTAAACAAATGGGTCTTACAATCAACGACGGCGTTTTTTAGGGTTTTTTTTTGCCCTAGCAGAAATGACATCTTCAGGAGTGTCAGGAACAACCTTCACATCATCATCTTCAACAGGAGGAGTTTGAGGAGGCGTTTTAGAAGGGGAATCAAAGACAAACTTTATTTTCACCGGTGGATCACCTCGCATATTCGAGCAAGCATCATCTTCAAGAACTTTTTGATAAGTCTCAAGTTCTTTTTTGGACCATCTTAGTATCTCATTTGAGTAAGAATGTGACAAGCCATGAATAGAACAAGAACACAACTCACCATATTCACAAAGATCATCATACAAATGACTAGGAATTGATGAGGAACTTGAAGAGGGTTTTTTATCCATTAATAAAACCCAGAAAAACCGTCAAACTATGCTCAAGAACAGGGGACGTTTTTGAAGCCAACCACCAAAAATCACAAAACTTACCTCAAATTGTAGAGAAAAAGACGATCTATATTTTGGTCCAAAAAAAATGAACCGAAAATAAGGTAAAACAGGGGGGCAAAGCTTGAACAATGAAACGAAAATGGAGGTTCAGAAGAGAGAGAGGGAGTTACTGAGAAATGAGAGAGAAACGCAAAAAAAGAGAGGGTGCAATAATGTGGCGTTTTCAGCGAGGAGAATCATCGAAGAATAAGGCTGTTTAGAGGTGAGAGAGTGTCCAAAACGGGTATCAAAAGTTTCCATTTTAGGAAATGGTCTAAACTAATGAAACTACCCGTTATAGTAATGTGGACAATCAAAAAAGAACGGAGGGAGTAATATTTACTTATTGTATTTTTTTTGCAAATTATATTTATCTACTTATTGTATACTTAAAGCGTATTTGAATTATCTCGTATTCTTAATGCCTGCTTTTACTATTTTATATGTTTACTTACATTATTCTTAATGCCTACTTATAATATTTTAAAAATTATATAACGGGTCGGCCCAATCAGAGATCGTCTCTTACAAGAATTTGTGATTTATTTTTACACAGCTTGGGCTTACCCAATTGAAGTCGTCTCACGTTGAGATAGCCTCGATCACGAATTAGTGTTATTTAAATATTGTAAGTATGCATTAAGAATGATGTAATTAGACATTCAAAATATTAAATTTTAAAAGTAGACTTTAAGGATACGGTAGGTAAGTATCAAGGATAATTTAAGTAGGCATTAAGAATATGGTAAGTATACATTAATCTATAATAAGATCAGCTGAGATACGTCTCTCAAACAGACGGCCTCTCAAGAGACTGATTATATATTAAAGAAAAATTACATATAATAATTAAATATTTCTTTAATTTTTTTACAATAGTTCCTACACATATTCTTGTGGAAAACGGTCAAGAGCAATAACGATTACAATAATTTTTATAAAAGGGGTGTTACACCAGAATTTCCTCCCGTGACCATCGTTACTTGTATGAGACCTCAATGTGAGACTAGTGTAACACCCGAATTTCCTCCCGTCCTTTACGGTTTTGATTTCGTAAATGGGGCCGGAAATTCAAGGGTGTTACAACTAGTCCATATAGAAGGTCTAAAATTTTTTATTATTGGGTTATTTAACACAAGTATGAGAAAAGTTTCAAGTATAGATTAAACTGACAATATGATGATCAGAAGGTCTCCTAAGAGACCGTCTATGGCAAAGACGGCTCTCCCAACAGCCAAGCCCAATGATATTAAATTTAAAAATAAGGCTGATGACTAATCAGTTACTTATTTTGCAAAATGGACTGACCCATATTTACCCCTCTATGCTATAGACGGTCTATAGCAAATTTGTGTATGATTATTTATATCTAATGAAACTATTTAACATTGTCACATGTTTTGTAAAACACAAATTTTTGTGACAGACGGTGTCTTTGAGAGACCAACTCTAATTGGGTGGCCCATAAAAAAATATAGGATAAGAGTAAGAATTAAACTCTAATGGACTGGGCCTGAGAGACGTCTCTCAGGAGACTTGCTGTTTATAAAAATAAGTTAACGATTTTGTTAAGGATCCAAGGCCCTATATTAATTGGGTCTCAATCTCATACATGGTCAAAGAAATCCTGAGACTGGTCAATCCTAAGTAGGACTGAATAAAGTTTGGTATAAACCGTAAATCTAATCGGACTAAACCGAAATTTTAATATTTGGTTTGGTCTACGGTTTAAATTGTCTGGCATGGTTTTTTTTCAAATTAAATTACGGTTTACGGTCTGGTCTCGATTTTTTCTTTTTCAGACAAAACCGGACCGCAAACCGTACTATGGTTGAAAATCATACTTTAGTACTTCCTCCGTTCTGATTTACTTGCTACAATTGCATGGGCACGAAGATTAAGAAGTTACTGTGTAATGATGAGCAGTAGATGGAAAGTTGCTTTTTTGGAATTTTTTAATATTATTTGCTAAAAAATAAAAAAGAAAAATAGGAGTAATTAGATATAGAAGAGGATAAAAATAGGAATATGTATAACTTTAAATGATTGGTTTTTACTAAAAAATGAAATGTAGCAAGTAATATGAAATTTCCCAAAATGGAAAATGTAGCGAGTATTATGGAAAGGATGAAGTATTTATAAACTTAAGTTGCTACCTAGATATTTTGAGATATAGTTATTTTTATATAGCAATATACACTTGAATGATGTTGATGTAATCAACTAATTACAAATTATTATATTTATTAATTGTATTTGTAGGTGTGAAATATTTGCATAAATACATGTATTAATTTGGATAAAATATAAAAATAAATAACCGTAGACCAAACCAGAACGGACTGTTGTAAAACGGTTTGGTCCGGTCCGGTCTGAAAATCTGGTTTAGTCTAATTTTAGTGTTAGACAAGACCAAATCGGACCGTGTTCACTCCTAATCCTAAGGCAAATATACTCAATGAAATGTTCAACCTTAGTTTAAGGTTACGTTTCAGTCTGTTTCATTAGTTATCAATTCGTACATTAGATTTATTTTTTTTTGAAGATATTCGTACATTAGATTCGGCCAGTTTCAATATTTGTATAGAAACAACAACTGTAAATAATATAATAAAGTTAGATTTTATATTTTATCTTTAAAAAGTCATCCTACTTTCATATTCAAATTTATTCTCCAATTAATTTAAGCATCAGAAGAGCTTTTTTGAGTGTCCCCCAAGTTAATAACATTTATTCGTATTATAGGTTTATTTGAAGATTTTCAACCACCTTTGAGGCTTTGACCTAATCACACTCAACTCCAAGGAATTAAATTCGCTATCCTATACTTTGACACGTGGACATTTATACTTGAACATACGAAAGACATTACACATTTCCATTTAATACAAATTGCACCAAAGTCGCCCGAAACAAATTTTATGTTTTCTAATTTCAACAATCTATTCAAATCTACTCCCTCGCCCTACAACGTCAACCTTTGCTATAAATAAATGTTGTGAAAATTCGAATAAATAGGAGAAAAAAATAATGTTTCGTGAGGATGCGGAAAAAATATATCAATGAAATAAAAATAACTATTAAATGTACCGAATAATAATAGTTTTCTCTCTCTTCCAGAGCTCCTCTCTCTACGAATTCCGGTGTGTTCTTCTCTTCTCTTCAAATTCTCCTGAATTCCGGCCATGGGCAGGAGAGGGAGGCCACCAAAGGTGAAGGTAGCTCCGAGGAAACCTTCTTTGAGTCGATCTTAGCATGAGTCTTCGTCTCCGGACCGGTATGTTTTTCAATCCAGTGTTAATGGTGCTTCTAGGTCGGTGGGTGATGTCTCGAGGGTGGGGCTGAGCTGGGTCACAGTCTTAAAGTCACCGCCGGCACCTGCTCAGGTGGGCGAGAAGCTTGCAATTTCAGGTAACCCTAATTTGACTTCCTCTTCTGTTCCTCTGAGTAAATCCCCTGTGGTGGTTAGCTGTAGCCCTGAATGTCGCTCTTCTTTTCCTCTTGATTCTGTACATGGTCATGGTAGTGTTTTGAACAAGGCTGGCCATGTCGGTAATTCCCATGGTCAGCCGATTGCTAATAGTGGGGTGTTGCATAGTCATGGTTTGTTGCCTTCTACCCGTCCCCCCTCGCGTGTTATTGGTAAGATTAGTAATGCTGACATAGAAGATGAGGTTCGGTTTTGGGAGAATGCTGTTGTTTGTTATGTTACTAGCTCCAATCCTCCCCTTCCCGTGGTTGAAGGTTTTGTGAAACGGTTATGGAAGGACCAAGTGATTGATAAGATAGGGATGGTTAATCGAGGTGTATTTCTGGTTAGATTTGCTTCCAAGGAAGACCAAGAGCAAGCTTGCAATATGAATGGTATTTTGTTTGACAAACGTCCTTTTATTGTTAAACCTTGGTTTCCTAAGATTTCTTATGAGAAGTCGAGTCTCGATTCAATTCCGGTGTAGGTGAAATTGCCTAAACTTGATGTGGTATATTGGAATGAAAAGGCTCTGACAACTATTGCAGGTTACCTTGGCAAGGTGTTAAAAGTGGATAATGCCATTATTACTAAGTCTCGCTTGATGTATGCCCGTGTGTTAGTGGATATGAATTTTTCGGCAGGTTTTCAGGAGGAACTTTTTTACTCGAATGAGCATGATGAGCTCATTGCTCAGCCTGTTCAATATGATTGGATACCTACTTGGTGTACTAAATGCTCGCAATTTGGTCATGTTAGTGTTGATTGTCGTTTGGAGAAACCTCGACCTCCCCTTGCAGTAGACGAGAATGGGTTTAGAGCCTATAAGCGGCCGTCTCATAAGAATCGGGTACCAGTTCAGCAGGTTCCCTCACAGGTTGTCCCACCTACCATTCCTATTGATCCGGGGGTCGCCCATGCTCCACAGGTGGGGGATTCACATGCTCCTCTTATAGCTGATTCTCTGACGGAGCCTGAACTGGGGCAAACTAAGGTTGTTGGGCATCCCTTAGGCGACTTGCAGACAAATAATTCTTTTGCTGTTTTGCATCATGTTGATGGGGATGAACGCGAGACTTCACATGGAATAATAGCGCTGGGGGCTGACCCCATCCGGGGCAATGATTAATTTTTGTGCTTGGAATGTTAGGGGGCTTAATAAGGTTAATAAACAGCTAGAAGTAGCTCACTTCTTGTCATCACATAATATTAGCCTTATCGGTCTCCTTGAGACTAAGATAAAGAGGTCGAGTCTTGGTGCCCTTTATCTTAGAGTTTTTCCTAGGTGGTGTATCACTAGTAATATTGCTTGACATGATGGTGGTAGGATTATTGTTGGTTGGCGGGGTGATGATTTACAGCTGGATATTCTCTCGTGTGATAGTCAGAGTATTCATGTTCTTGCTAAACCTAGAACTGGTATTAATTTCTATTGCACCTTTGTGTATGGTTCCTCTGTGGTTCAAGAGCGGAGGGTTTTGTTTTCTACCCTTCAAGGAATGAGTAGTTCTATTAGTTCTCCTTGGGTCGTCTTGGGTGACTTTAATTGTGTGGCTAATTTTGATGAACGTCAGGGCCAACCTATTAGGTTCCATGAAGTTAAACCTTTTCGAGATTTCTTGGACTGGTGTGGTCTTCATGATATCCCTTTTCACGGTCGGTTTTTTACTTAGACCAATAAACAGGCCGGCTCGCGGCGTGTTATGAGAAAAATTGATAGGTGCTTGCTAACGATCTATGGGATGAGGCGTTCTCGAATGCTTCTGTTACTTTCTTACCTTAGGGCTTATTTGATCATTCCTCTATGCTGGTTACCTTTTCTGTTGCTCAGCGGGGAAAGAAACCATTTCGTTTCTTTAATTACTGGACCTTGAAAGAGGATTTTCTAGAGACTGTTAGAGGGGTTTGGAGTGCACGAATTGATGGCTATCCTAGCTACAAAGTAACTCAGAAGCTGCTTCTTTTGAAGAAGTGTTTGCGAGTGCGCTATGGCAGAGAGCATCATTTTCTTGAGATGCAGAGAGCGCAAGATCACCTATTAGCGACTCAAAGGCTTTTTCATGATCATCCTGATAATGCGGAGCTTGTTACTTCTGAACATCAAGCTTCTCTTACACTGCAACAATTGCGAAAGGAACTAGAGTCTGCTATGCGGCAAAAGGCTAAGATGAAGTGAATTCAGCTTGGTGATGATAATACTCGTTTCTTTCATCAAAGCATTAAACAGAGGCAACGGTCTAACCGGATCACCCACTTATGTATCAATGGGATTGATATTTCTGATCCCGTTTTGATCCAGCAGGAGTTTTCTCAGTTCTACACCACTCTTTTTTGTTCGGAGTTGGAGAATCGGGCAAGGATTAATTTGGATATTGTTCGTAAGGGACATATACTTAGTGACTCTGAGCGCGATATGTTGACCTTCTCTTTTTCCGCAGAGGACATTAAAGCAGCTATGTGGAGTATACCGGATGATAAAGCCCCGGGTTTGGATGGCTTTAATAGTGGCTTTTATAAAGCTGCGTGGGATGTGGTTGGTGATGATGTAGTTCAGGCTATCTCTCATTTCTTTAGTACTGGTAAGCTGCCTAGGAGCTGGAGCATTACCACTATCACTTTGATTCCTAAAACTCGTTGTCCGTCGCATCTAGGTGAATTCCGACCAATTTCCTGTTGTTATGTCATTTATAAATGCATTTCCAAGTTGATTTGTTCTAAACTTCAATTGGTCCTTGGTAGCTTAATTGATCAAGCCCAAGGGGCGTTTGTCTCGGGTAGGAGTATCATGCATAATATTTTGCTTTGTCAGGACTTGGTCAAACAGTACACTAGGAAAAACTGTTCTCCTAGTTGTCTAGTTAAGATCGACTTGCAGAAAGCTTATGACACAATGGATTGGCAGTTCCTTAAGGAAATGTTGGTTGCGCTAAATTTCCCTGACCAGTTTATTTCCATTATTATGACTTGTATCTCGACTACTAACTATTCTCTCATGCTCAATGGTAGTCCTTCCCCTATGTTTCGAGCTAGACGGGGGCTTCGTTAGGGGGACCCTCTATCCCCTCTTCTTTTTGTTATCGGTATGGAGTATTTGTCTCGCATTTTGAGAAGTGTGGAGGATAGTTATGGATTTCACCCTAGGTGTCGGCGAATTAGATTGTCTCACCTATGTTTTGCTGATGACTTGATGCTGTTCTGTAAAGGAGATATCTCTTCTATCTGAATCCTTCATCGGTGTATACAAAGGTTTTCACAGGCTTCTGGATTACAGGCTAATGCCTCTAAGTCGGCCATTTATACAGCTGGAGTTGATCTGCACATTCGTTTAGCCATTGCAGACCTCACTCAGTTTTCATTCGGCTCTCTTCCTTTTAGGTACTTGGGGGTCCCGCTCTCTTCAAAGCGCCTCTCGGTAGCTGAATGTGAAAAGTTAGCAGATATGATGACCAGTAGAATTCTAAGTTGGCAGGCAAAACATCTTTCGTACGCAGCTAGGCTTCAGCTCATCAATTCAGTATTAATGGGAATTTCCTCTTATTGGTGCCAAATGTTTATTCTACCGAGAAAGGTCATTAGCTGTATTAACTCCGTTTGTCGATCGTTCTTATGGTTTGGAGTAGCTGATTCACATAAACCTGGGTTGGTGAATTGGACGGCCGTGTGTAAACCTAAGAAGGTTGGTGGTCTTGGCATTCGCAACTTGTATATTTGGAACCAAAGTGCAGTCGGGAAGATTGCGTGGCATATTTACAGGATGAAGGAGTCCTTGTGGGTTCGATGGGTTCATGGCGTGTATACAAAAGGCGACAACTGGGAGGTCTTCAATGCGCCGATCACGGCTAGTTGGGTTATGAAGAAAATTTGCTCCACTAAGGACAATTTTCGGCATTGGATTTTCCAGGATACTTATTCCATTTCAGATGTGTATCGTGCGACTTTTAACTCTGATCCTAAAGTCCATTGGCGATTTCTGGTTTGGAATAGACTCTCTATTCCCAAACACCGGTTTTGTTGTTGGCTCGTGGCTTTGAGCAAGCTCAAAACTAAAGATAAGCTTCTCGCTTTGGGTGTGGTGGATAATGATTTGTGTCCCCTGTGTATGTGTGCTAAGGAGACGGTTCGCCATCTATTCTTTGGTTGTCCGTTTAGCCAAAAATGCTTAGATGGTATTGAAGCTTGGTTGGGTGTATGCTTTAAATATATTGAGACAATGAATTTCCGCAAAGTGAAGTTGACAAGACTTCAACACTAGTTTATGTGCGCTATCTATGAATGTACTGTTTATGCCATTTGGAGGAGCCGCAATCTAGCGGTCTGGGAAAACATGGTGCCTATTCCTAGGTATACGGTTATGCGTATTCAGTCGGAGATGGTGCGTCGTCTTAAAGCTTTTCACCCCTTTGCTTGTGATTAGCTAGATTGTGTTGTACATTGATATGTGAGTAGTGGTTGTTTCGTCTTATTATTTTTGATTGGCATCTGTTGGGTTCTGCCTTGTTACCTTGATGCTGCCTGGTGTTGTCTGTTCTGGAGGCTACTCAATCTACTGATGCACTAATCAGTGGTATTTGTTGGCTGTTGTTCCATTTTGTTTGATGGGTGTTGATAGTGTTGATGTTTGCATGTTGTTGTCTTGTCTTTTCCTGTGCTGTTTGCTGACTTATGTCTGGATCCTTTGGTGCTGGTTTTAGAGGGGTACCTCTGGAAGCTGCTTGTTAGATTGTGTCCTGGGATTTGTTGTCTGGTTTTTTGTGTACAAGTGGCTGCTGGTCAGAGCACCTCTGCTGCTGTTGTCTTGTTTTGTTGGTGGTTTGAGTAGTTGGTGCAAGGTTACTGCTGCTGAAAGGCTACTGCTTGGACGCTGCTGCCTGGCTGCTGATATGCTGATTGCTTCTGTCTTCACCAAGCTATGGGCTTCAAGCTGCTATCTCTGATGACTGCTAGCTGCTAGCTGCTGTACTGATGCTCATGTTGCTGTTCTACTCGAAGCTGCTGGTTTTTTTTGTGAAGGGCTAAAATGCTTTGTTTTCTTACCGATGTATTTATATCTTGGTTTGTATAGCTTCTTTTTGCTAGTTTCTCTGTCGGCTGGTTTTGGCCTCGGTTTTTGCCCGTATGTACATGAAGAGTGGGTCGAGGAAACCCTTCATAGAAGGTGGGCCTCGGTTCCACACTGATGCAAATAGGTTTTTTTCCGAGCCCATTTGACTTGATGTAATTGGTTTTTCTGGTGAATGAAAAAGTTTTTATTTGCCAAAAAACAATTAAATGTACCGATAAGGATAGAGTAAAAGCATGAGTTATGCTCATAGATTGTACTACCTTTATTCCATCGTACTTGTTATTATAGTAATACTAGTATAGAAACTCGTGCAATGCACAAATTTGTTAGTGCGAAATATATATAAAAACAATTTCAAATAATAATGTAATTACTGTATACTATCGTTCTTAAATTTACCAAATTTATGTTTTTCTAAATCAAAATATAATTACTGATGTTTATTTTAATTATTTACCTAATACATAACTTTTTTTTCCATTCAATTGAACATATTAAATTCTAAGTTAACAAAATACAATTGCTATAGTATATTATATAAATACTTTATCTAATTTAGTTTCAAACTTAAACAAAAATATTAGATTCTAAATTTGATAAATATTTTCATGCCTCTTTAAATGATGACACTTGGAATTTTTCAAGACTTTTATAGTATTGTATGATTCAATTGAACATATTAAATTCTAAGTTAACAAAATACAATTGCTATAGTATATCATATAAATACTTTATCTAATTTAGTTTCAAACTTAAACAAAAATATTAGATTCTAAATTTGATAAATATTTTCATGCCTCTTTAAATGATGACACTTGGAATTTTTCAAGACTTTTATAGTATTGTATGATATGATATGATGTATGATATTTACCTGATACATAACTTTTTTTCCATTCAATTGAATATATTAAATTCTTAGTTAACAAAATACAATTGCTATAGTATATCATACAAATACTTTACCTAATTTAGTTTCAAACTTAAACAAATATATTAGATTCTAAATTTGATAAATATTTTCATTCTTCTTTAAATGATGACACCTGGAATTTTCCAAGACTTTTATAGTATTGTATGATATTTACTTGATACATAACTTTTTTTTCCATTCAATTGAACATACTAGTATAAAACTCTGTGCAATGCACGGTTATTAATATTAAAATATAAAATTATTATGATTTTAAACACTCATATAATTATATATTATATCATTTCAATATATATATATATATATATATATATATATATATATATATATATATATATATATATATATATATATATATATATATATATATATATATATTATATCTATTAAGTTGAACTTTATATTAAAATTTTAGAACCAATGTCAATAAAAAAAAGGTTTTTACATTCCTTTGAAATATACTACTTCCTCCCTTTAAATTAGTGGCAAAGAGATTTTTTTTTATAAAAAATATGGATATTTGATAATAATTGAAGAGAAAATAAATTATGAGAAACAAATTAAAAACCATTTCAAAAAATTCAAAATAAGTGAGAAAGCAAATAATGTAAATAAGTCGGATGAAATGAGTATTTTTTTTTACTATTTTTCCTCCCTTTTCATGATTTGCATAAAATATGTACTTGGAACTAATTTCATTGGACATGATGTACTCTTTAATAGACTAATAAAAAAACACACAAAATAGATAATCAAAAGTATTCAAATCTTAATTTAAAAAAACAACCGTACCTCGGTCAAACTAATATTTTTAAAAAATTTAATGTCCTAATCTTTAAGTTTTAATTAAGATGTATATACAAACAATCTTTTATTTTTTTAATGTCTTTTTTGTAAGTTTAATAGATGTATATACAAACAATCAATAGTAAAAATAAGATAATGTGTAATATAATAAAATCAAATATACCTTATTTAGTTTAATAAATATAGCAATTAACCAATTTGATTATTTTATGTGGAAACTCTTTGTGAGGTCATGTGCAATTTTTCAATCGTTTTAGTTAATTGGATGATTGTGGATAATCAACAATTTAAATTTGACTTTTTTTAGTTTTATTTATAGTGTTCTAGTTTTCAGTTGAATTGTTTTAGCTTATATTGGGGTGTTACTATTTATTTTTCTCCTTATTGAATAAAATTTTACTGTTTTTGTTCAATCAATTACTGGCAAAGAAAAATTGAGTGTTTAAAATAAAAATTGTGGATAATTAACAATTTAATTTTGACTTTTTTAGTTTTATTTACATTGCTCTAGTTTTCTGTTAAATTTTTTTAGCATATAGTGGGGTGCTGCTATTTATTTTTCCTACTTATTTAGTTGAATAAAATTTTACTATTTTATTTCAATGAATTAATCAATATTTAAAATAAAATAAAAATAAAATAAAATGAAATTTACCTTATTTAGTGCAATAATAAATATAGCAATAAATCAATTTAATTATTCCACATGGCAAATCTTTGTAAGGATGCCATGTGGAATTTTTCAATCTTTTTAGTAATTGTATAATAAATATAACAATAAATCAATTTAATTATTCCACATGGCAAATCTTTGTAAGGATGCCATGTGAAATTTTCCAATATTTTTAGTAATTGTATGATTGTATGATTAAATTCTAAGTTAACAAAATACAATTGCTATAGTATATCATATAAATACTTTACTTAATTTAGTTTCAAACTTAAACAAAAATATTAGATTCTAAATTTGATAAATATTTTCATTTCTCCTTAAATGATGACACTTGGAATTTTCCAAGACTTTTATAGTATTGTATAATGTATAATATGATATGATTTTTTCACACAATATATGTACTTCCTCCGTTCCGAAATACTCGCCACATTTCGATTTTGTGCACTATTCATCGTTCAAGCTTATTTTACATATTGCGACTAATGTGTAACTAAAAATATAGTCAAGTGGAATCTTGTTTGAATCGTCTAATCGCATATTTTCATAATATTAAATTTTTATAATTTTTAGATAAGTGTAGTTTAAAATATTAATGATCAAAATTATGCATTGGATTGCGTAAAAAAGTGAAATGTAGCAAGTATTACGGAACAGAGGGAGTATGTCACAATCAGATCGAGGATTTCATAAAAGAGGCATGAATTTAAAATTAATGAACTATTTTTTGTTAATTAATGAATATAAACATATACTTATTCCATTCTATAATACTCCTCCGTCCCTATGAATTTGCAGCATTTATTATTTTCGTCCGTCCCACTCACTATTTTTCTCTTTGTTAATATTTCACAGGAAGGGAGTAATTGCTACTTAGTGTTAGATGCAGCGTGGGAAAATATTACTGTGAAGCCGAGGAACTATATTATACTTCGACCCAAACGACACTTGACTACTTGAGTACTGATGTTGAAAACATCACCGACGCATTCACTATTCTATTATTTCTCATCCCCATTGATGCTCCAGGAAGAATATCAACCAACAATGGCGAAGCAGAAAATGTTACTTCTTACTCTTCTTTCTCTTCTCTTTTCAGCTTCTGCTACTCAGACTCAAAGTAAGCTCTTTCATTTCTTCATTATTAATTGAAATTTTGATCTTTCAAATTGATTGCATTTTAGTTGTTTTCCTACCTATATGTACTGAAAATGCCGACTGATTTTTCTGAACTTTGGTTTACTATTTTAGATCTGGAATCTTTTTGTTATTATTTGATAATTTTTGTAGTGTTAATTTTACTTTTGCTTTAATTGTGGGAACTATTGATCTATTTTAGGATCTGCTTAGTCCTTGGTGCTTATATGAATTAGGGTAACTTATCAGATTTACTACTTCTTTTTCTCATAATCACTCATTTGTATAAAAAAAGTAGTTAATAGTTTCATGATTTTGTAATGTTCCAAAACTTGGGAATGTTTGTTACCGTAAAATGTAGTTATCTGATAACAACAGAAAAGGAAGCCTAGTTTTAAGGGGGAATGAAGATTTTAGTGGCCTTAATTTGCATTTATTGCCAACTGATTGCAAATGAATCCTAATGAATTTTGTTTGTTAGTGTAGTTTGGATTCACGGTAATACAAGCTTGCATCATGAACTAAAACAAAGGAGTGTTCATTAGATTTGAATCGCTTTGGGGATGCTTAAACTTATGGTAGCACGGACAAAAATAGGATTTCATAATGAATTCTGCTAGAATTTATTATTAAGATAGGATTTTTGTTATTTAAAATTATGATATAATTTGAGTGAAAAAATAAATCATATAATACGTTTTAGAAGTGTAGAGATATAAGAGATAGATGTGAAAATTTGATTCTTTGGATGTAGAGGAAATATGGCAAAATTGGTGCCTATTTATATGTACTCATCATCGTGATCGTGATCGTGTTTGAATTTCGGATGGTGTCCTTGTGTGAAATTTTTTTTAACATTATTGAGTCGGACACTTGGACACGTGTCGGATACTAACACCAGATAGGTAACAAAGGACTCTTCTAGAATTGTGACTGGTGTCAACCGCTGACACCGCAAGCAGTTCACAATGGATTACAAGGGCTGCAACCCAACATTTAAACTTGCCCTGGATTGGCAAGAGCAAATTGACATTAGGTAGGCCTACTTGGATAGGGCGTCGAAGAAGATGTGTGAGTGGGCAGCCCAACCTAGTCGCCCAAGGGACTTTCAAGTTTCAAGTGTTGGTGAAGTTGCTTCTGCAACAGCAGAAGGCCTACTGCAAGGCGATCAAGGGCCTTGTTTGCAAGTATAGCTGTATAAGGGGCCATTCACTATCCTGTCGTGTATCATATCGACTTGAGCTTTCCTGAAATGCTTTTGATCCATTCTATGTTCCATATTAGCTTGTTGAAGGCTTGAAGACATACCATGCTGGCCCAACTAGGGGAGAGTCACATTGTGGGAGCAATTGTGACATCGTATGATTAAGACATCGAGGAATTAATTGATGACTGAGTTGTAAGAGAAAGGGACACTATAAATTTCAAGGGTCAATCGGAAACCACCTCTTTGTCGTCACTAACAAGAGTAAGGTCGCGTACATCAGACCCTCCCAAACCCCACCTATCCAATTAGCATTAGCATAATGGAACGTATGTTGACACTTGACAATGAATGTTGACTGAAGTTGATCACTAGTTTGAGAACCTTTGCAGGAACATCTTGGAAAGCATTCAAGTTTCAACATCGATTCCTCACCATTATAAATGCTCAAAATTAATCTGAGACAAACACCTGAATATCCATTAGTCAACTTAAGAAAGCATAAGTTGGATATCACCATTCTAAATTTTTATCTTTACAACTCTTCATGGAGATTCTAGGTTAATCTTCAAATTCAAACAACAGCTATATTTAGCTAATCAATGTCAGTTCTTTCGCTCACAGCATGAAGATTACTTATTAATTTCATCACTAAGCACCTTATCCGATCTGCCTTTCCCTTTGCGTCATGTGATAATTTGAGAGGCAGAAATCTTTTTGTTTTGCGATTGAAGTTGGCTTACTATCAGTGTTTCCACATTGTGTTTCTTTTACGTCATTCTTATTCTGACTAGAAACACAAATTATTGCAGGCAAAGTCACAAATAACCCAGCTGACCAGCTTGTGGCTATACTGAACAATAACAGAACTGCTCATCATTCAACAGCCCTCTACAGCAACCCTGGTTTGGGTTGCATCGCTTTGCAATACATAAAAGCATATGAAGGCAATTGTGATTCGGTAGGCGGACCCAAAGCCAAGAAGCCCGAGGATTCTGCTTTCGCAGAGACATTTGCCCCCAATTGCAATGTGGAGCCCACAACCCTGACCCAAATCACAGGGCGCTTTTTGGGCTGCCAATCTGAATATCTCAAGCCCGATAGAGCTTTCTCAGAGTTACTAATTAAAGACGATAAAAGCCTGAACATTCTTTACAGTAAAAACCATACTGAAGTTGGGGCTGCAGTTAGTGGGTCCGATGGCGGGGCACCATATTTTTGGTGTGTGCTCTTTAGCAATGGAAAATCTAACAGTAGCTTCGTTCTTGAGGGTGGTGTAGCTAAGGTGAGTAGACCGGGTTGTTTCAGTGGCGCCAATGATGATTGTAGCAGCGCGGAAAGAAGTTTACATTCCAGCCATGTGTTAAATTGTGTTCTAGCAGTAATGGTGTTAATCGGGTTTTCTTTCGGTCTATGATAGGAATTCCCGCAAGGTCATTTCTATCCATTTTACATTTCTTTTTTTGTTCGTAATTTTTTTGTTCATTCTTGATTGAGTTCATTTTTTGTTGTAAAATGAAATTGCTCTGCGCACCCCTTCATGTAATGCGGTAGAATGAGGGAAATAGAAAAGAATCTTGTACTGTTATGTTACCTAAGAAATATATTTGTACCATTGTTAACCAACATAGGAAGCAATCTGTTTTTGACCTATTTTTTCTCTAATAAACAACTAACAATTAAGTTTAACCAAACATCTCAGTAACAACTGGCGGTTTAAACAGTTGGATAATTTCAGATGGTCAAACAGCCAAAAATCATTTGCCAAATAGACCCTTAATTAAGCTGCCTATGAAGCTAAGTTTAAAAGTATCATCATCATCATACCCGATGTAGCCCCGTTTATAGGAACTATGAGCAGGATCTGGGTAGGGAAGGAAGACGGCAACCCATACCCATAAGGAGGATGCTGCCAAAGAGTCCCGCGGCTCAAGAACATAAAAGGTATGGAAAGCTTTCTGATTGTTATATGGCACTTTTCATGATCAAGTTGATCATGACAAAAATTATAACCTATTTTGAGGTTCTTTAGCTCAGTTTGATCCCAACTAAAACACTTTGAACTTTTCATTTACTGATATGATTGCAACTACAATAACTAAATCATACAGTGCTTAAAAGACATGCAAAGGACTAGTAAAAACTACCAAAGCCTTAAAGACATGTAGAATGGAGAATCAAAAAGAAGAATGAGATCTCCATCTTTATAATATCATGATTTACACTTTAAAACTAGAATAAGAATAGTGAGAATAAGAAGAATCCCACCAGACGAACCTCCGACTCTATGAATCCAGTAAGGATCAAACCGGTTTTGATCCATGTAGCCGGAGATAATAATGGCGAGGATAACGATCAAGAGCAGGATAGGAAGGAGTAACGACAAACTGAATGCTTCATCTTCTTCTTCGAGTTCAGTCGATGATTGTTGATCGATATAAAGAGGAGATATCACTGCAAGTATGGTAAAGATGATAGCTAGAAGCCTTTCATATGAAGATTGGTGACTTCTCCTGATACCAATAGAAGAGTCCATTATTAGAAATGCTGCTGCTTTGCTTTGATTCTGTCTTTGGTGTTCTTGTTTGAAAACCACTACTAGTTGAGTTTGAGAATATATGCTTTTGTTACATTGATCTTATGTAGTGCTATATTATAATGGGAATCTTCAATAGTAGACTAGTATTTTCGAAAAGTGCCCTGTTAATTGTTACTACATTCAGCATAAGTGTTACATTTGAACAGGGCTGGCAAAAGTTGACTCGATCTGTTAATCCGACCTGAACTTAATCCGAAATAAGTGGATTTGGGTTGAGAATTTTGACCCAATTAATTAAATGGGTCGACCCGACCTGATCTGTTTATTAAATGGATTAGGTTCAAGTCAAACTTTTAAACCTGAAAAAAACTTGTTTAACCCATTTAGTTAAATGTGTTAATTTCGAGATAAATCAATAAATATAAGCTAAACTTAGTTCATTTAATATTTTCTTATTTTTCATGGTAAATACAAAATAAACAAAAAAACATAAATTAAAATTAAAGCCTAAAAAATTAGATTTAATCAACGTTAAAAACCTTAAAATGAAAACAAAAAAATGATAAACGAGTAAAGTGGGTCGAAATCAGGTCAATCTGATCTGTTGCAGGTTGGGTCAAGGTTGTGATTTTCGACCCAATTAACTAAATGGGTTGGGTTTGGGTCAAGGGTTTCTTAACCTGTTTATATATGACCCAAACCTGAACACAACCCAACATGATCTGTTTGACACCCCTACATTTGACTGTTAGACACTATTCATCAATCACTATTGAGTGATATTTTATTCTTAATCTATACTTTATAACTTATAATATAGTCATGTAAAATCTTATTTAATTCGTCCAATATAAAAATTATTAAAATATTAATAATAGAAATAGTGCATATGGCAAATGTGTCATGAATAAGTAAGAGTATTTACTTAAATCTCCTATTTGTTCATATTATTAATTTGTTTTATTTACTTACTTACCCCTTCCTTTTCAAATTTATTAATACATATTTTTGGCTGATTTATGTTGGTTGATATAGTCAACCTCATATAAGCACAGGCAGGATGAAGTGATTTTCTATCCCAAATGTTTAAAATGCTACTTTGGTAGTGACTTCATGAAATATTCTATTGGTGTTCAATGCACTTGAATAAACCCACATCCTTTTTTTCCTCCAAGGCCTTCTTGCCATTTCTATGGTCAATAGAAGAAATTAGAAAGGGAATTCTAGAGATAGACAAACCATACAAGGGAGCTCAATTAACAATTTTTTAAAATTAACTATTGTTTTTAATACGCTTGGCTGAATTATTATATTTTTAAAAACTCAATAAAATATTATTAGATAAGATTTTTGAAAAAATGATAAATAAAATATTTTCTAACCATTTTTTCCTTTGATTTTATATTAAAACTCAAGAGTTAAAAAGATATTGTCGAGTCTTAACCAGATTGACCGAGGTCAAATTCACTCAAGTCCCATGGGTCATGATGCATCACTCCCATTAGCCTTTGCCCCTCTAATGTGTATGAAGTCTAAGAGGCTAGAGCTAGTGAAACCATCTACAGCATAGCTTTTCATTGGAGGAATCCTTCTAGAAGATTATATTCCTCAGAGCTTATTCAAGAAGTTAACACTCAACAAAGAAGGCTTCATACTTTAGAATCAGATTCCTGCCTACATTATCTAGCACCTCCATAGTTTCACCTACCATTGTTTTGAAAATGAAGACCTAGATTGTCAGTGTCCATGTCATAGTTAAAATCCTGAGTCCGTCACTTAGTATTGTATCAGAGCACAAACCGAAAACAGTTCCCGACAGAGCTGAAAGACTAACGCGGTTAAAATAAGCAGAAAGAAATAGTAGAGGTGTTTAACGTGGCAGGTCGACCCAACGGGTCATGGGTCAGGTCACATTTTAACGGGTTATTAGCGGGTCGGGATAATCCGAGCTCATAATATACAGAAAAAATAACTAGAAATTTAATCATACAACAAGAACAGTTATTAGAATATAATTTCACAACAAGCTACTCAAAATCAGAGACAGATTCTTAGCACCATACAAAACACATCAATTGGGAGCATCAGAAGTACTTGATCTCTTACTACGAAGTCTTTTCTGCCATTTTCTTTGCGACATGGTAAGATCTGATAATCCGGGCTGTGCTGATCCTTCACTTGTTACCGTGACTGGGGGAAGTTCAGCAGGAAGTGCAGCGGCTGCACTTGTAAAAGCATTTAGAACAAGGAATGCTAATATAGGTGACAAATCCAAGGTTCCTCCGAGCGGTGGGATAATGCCGCGAAATATGTTCAAGTAGGGGTCACACAAGGTGCTGAGAACATGAAGTTGTCGGTATCAGAAGTGCAATGTTTTTGTTTATCGGGTTTTTGAAAAATTCTACACAATCGGGAAATTATACAAACGTACCTTAGGGGACTAACAACTTGAGGTGGAGCATTTGGGAACCATGTCAAAACAAGCCTGACAACTAACAATGTGTTGTAGATATTCAGGAAATTCATGACGCCATTTCCGACTACAATACCCGCGACTGAATCACCAGGTAAAACAGCTGCGAAGTTGTGACTTGACAGGAAATTTAGACTCCTTTGATTTCTAAAATGAACCTGAAACAAAAACCTTATTTGTTCATTTTCACTATATTACAAAATCTACAGATGATTGGTGCCAGTTATTTGGTGTCGAGAAACCAGTGAAACATAATTCGCAAGTTAGTTTGTCTTTTGGATTCGCAATTCGCTTAAAATGGTTCAAAATAACCTATACCCACCATAATTCCCTTTTTACGATTTGCGATCCGCAAGGCGATTAGCGAATCATGTGACACTGGTTGAAACTCTCAGCCCAAGCCAAATGACCACACAACCAAGGTAAACCACGTCTGGTCGGAACCATCTACACTGGCCAATCATTTGTTCTGTGTGTAGTTCACACATAACTATCAGAGACGAAGTTCTGTAAAAACATGCTGCAACCCAAATGACTATCTAATAGCTATTCCATGTGTTATGTTTTCTCCATGACTCCATTCTTTCCAAACTCGTTATTCCTTCTACCAATAGTTCACATTATTATTTTCCATTTTTATAAGTAAATTATCCTTCAACCAATGTTTGTTGCCGTATAGAATAATAAAAGATCCAACTTCAAAACAAGTACAACTAATGCATAATTAGTCAGTGATAGACAAAAGTCTGGATGTGCATATCATTACCCAATAAGCAAAGATGGATATGCAAACTCAGCAGTCAGGTCCGCACTTTGTCATGGAACAGTGTGGAAGGCTGAAAGTATGGCTTATTATAGAGGTGTTTACCCAAAATATTTTGCATAAATCTCTTTCTACAAAGTTTTTTGGATTGATTTCTTATGTATATTTCACTATGAGGCAAAAAAGTAGCTCGGTTTCTGATTTTTGAAAAGCTTTTAATGGATCATTTTCCCAGCTTAGTACTCTAGTTCAGCAAATCTCTATAGAAGTGCGTTGACCTTGAATGAATACTGGATTTCCTAAAATTAGTAAGAACAAATTTCCATTTTACATGGGGAGAAAATAGAGATATAACTATATAAGTTCACAGATAATGATGACTACAATGTAGAAAAAGCATGATGATTTCCACATCATGCACTAGAAACATCATCGTCTATATTCATTCTCATACCGACATACCCTTCAACAATGTAAATCTACACCTTGTTTAATACAAAATTACTCCTTAGCCTAACTACTTTTGCCAATAGCCAAAAGAAAAGTATTAAACTAGATAATATCGGCAAATGTTAGATAACATTAACATATTCTAGTACTTCGGTAGCCAACAACTAGCAGGTTTTCATCTAAATGGTTGGTTGTTTAAATATGTGGATGACATAGAAAGACATTGTTAGGCTCCTTAATTACATTATTTATGCCCTAATTCAGTTTGTGTTTTTGCTAGATTTTAGTCATTCACCCTTTTTTCCCAGGGAATTGGGTATTGTGTGTTTTGGCATGTCTTTGTAGATATTCGACTATCCTCCAAGGCCCAAGCCTTCGCGAGCAGTATGGCGGAAGCCCCCTAAACCCTCAGAAACCTAAGGTTGTAGAGACAAGTAGAGGAAGACAGAAGAGAAAAAGAGTCGACCAGACCTTTGTTCGACCCACTTTGGCGTGCCAGCCCCACCCATTTAGGTAAGATCCTACCAAGGCCACTCCAAAGTTCAACGTAAGCAAGAAGCTTTTGCCCAAGCTACTTGGATGGGTTGGCCAAAGCCACTCGTGCAAGTTCTCTTTAACCAAAGCAGCAACAACAAGCAAGCATCAAATTTAGCCAAGCACTTCGGGCGGTCCCCATTTCAATAATTTTTCAAGCCAATGTTCTGAAGTAGCCCAAACCACTCGTGCAGCCTTGCCCGACTTGATCAGGAGAAAGCTCAATACAACTATTTTTTATTTGATTTCCCGGCTTTCATTTTCCTTTTAATTCTTTCCATTTAAGAGAGTTTTTTGAGACTTTAGGCATAGATTTCATGTCCATTTTAACTTAGCCTTGATTAGGAGTTAGATTAACGTTTGATGAGCAACTCCCTTCTCCCATTTTAGTATTAATATTTACTATTCTCCCTCTATGTAATTAATTCTCTTCAACCTTCTGCTAGAGAAGCTCATTAGGTTTAGAAAGCTCTTCTCACTTAGTTTAATTTTGTATTTGCACTTTAATTTTTAAAAAATTTAATTTTTAATGTTTCCTCAAAATTTCTTTCTATAATACTCTCTTTAAGCTTCTTTATGATGTTTTCTCTTTATTGCTTTCATTTATTATTTTGCTCTTCCATTCTTTTTTGTTCATGATTTTGTTTACCTTCATATTCTTCTTTTGATTTTTTTTCTGAATTTGTTCCTATTAATCTAATGTTTTCATTAGTTTGGTTAATTTTTCCCTTTTTATTGTTAATTTTCTTTTTTATCCTCTTTGTTTTTCTCTTATTTTTATGTTGGTTGAATTATTGTTTTTGTTAATAGATTTGTGTATGATTTTGTTAATAAATAGAATCATGTTTTCTGTGGGAATAATAATGTGTGAGTAGTGTCTCTAATTAGGATTTAGAACCCCTTGAGATGAATGGTGATTTACTTTTAAGTTTTCTCCCAAAGCCATATTCCATGGCCAAGGTCCAAGTTTTTTCACTAAATCGACTCAAGAGAGGTGATTTTATGACACAATGATTTCTGAGAGGCATATAGTTGGGTTAGCATTTGCATGAGGGCGAGGATCAATCCTAAAGTTAATGTATCTTGATCAACCTTGGCTTATGGGTTTAATTGGAGTTTAGGTTAAGTTAACCTTAGGAGTTAGATGTTTCTCAAGAGGAATCCCTTGAGATAAATCTAGTGAACCTTGAAAGGGATAACAACATAGGTATTAAGGGGATGCCAAGAGTTGACCTTTACCCCAACTTAGCCTAGTGATTAGTGGACCTCTGCAAGAGTGGTTAGAAAACCTTATTGGTTGTTTCGTACAAGGGGTCGGAAATTCAGGGGTGTTACAATATAACATATTCTGGAGCTGCAACCATCAACTTAAGCTTTTGATTAAATTAAGCTTTTGATTAAATTGGTTCCTTGATATCTATCAGAACCGATGATTATAGCCCACACAGGAGCCCTTTATGCAAGAACTGTGAATGCAATACATACTCTCCTCATAATTAGAAACCAATGACCTTTCTATCACGGTTGCTTCTGATTCAGAAGCAACCCCGATAGAAAGATCATTGGTTTCTAATTATGAGGAGAGTATGTATTGCATTCACGGTTCTTGCATAAAGGGCTCTTGTGTGGGCTATAATCATCAGTTTAAGCTTTTAATGGAATTGGTTTCTTGATAGTTAGGGTACTCTTATTTCATTTATTGCTTTGCTTAGTTATAGTCCTTGCCTTTTCAATCCTATCCATCTATCCCTTTGTCCTAACAAACCCTGTGCGGTCGAACACCACAGAACCGCCCTTCCTCCCAGAAAAGCCACCAATAAAAACCACTCAACCAATCAAATGAGTAAAAGAACATCCACACATAAACATAAACAACCAAGAAAAAAAAATCAAGCATAGACCAAAATACCCAAAATAAAACAGTTACAATTACCTGAGAGAAGTGGTGGAGGTGAGAAGAAAAGGAAAGTAGCTTGCTGAGAAAGGGATTCTGGGTAGCAGAAAAGTGAAGGGATTGAAGACATTTCTCAACAGTTGATGAAATTGATTTTTGTAAATTGTGAAGAACTTCAATGGAAACAGTTGAAATGGGTTTGAAGAAGAATTGATGGGGACTAAATGGAGGTACTATAACGGGAAACAATGATAATGGATTCGGAAGCTCGCATTTGGTGGTCTTCTCAGTTGAAGCTGTGGAAGCCATTTTTGTTTGGAACATGATTTCAGAATTTAGATGGATAGCTTTGAGCCTACAATATTGTTTAGTCCCTAGATATTTTGTATTGTTCGGATAGGGGTCTCTTTTGGAGGAAGGTCTAAAGACAAGTATTGTATTATCACAAGTTCTTTGCATCATACGAATAGTCTGATAATAGAAACTTTTAGTATAATGGAACTTTTGAATTAACTTGTCTTATGATAAGACGGTCTCATACAAGAGGGGTTGTTGCATTATAATCCCACATTCCCACAGTTATGAGTTTTCGTAAAGAAAACTTCACGAAAATTAAGAAATAGAATATTTATATTGGGAAAATTATATTAAAAACTCCCAACTATTTGCGATTTAAATATAAAACTCCCAACAATTGATTATTATTCAAAACTCTCAACTTTAGGCCCATTTTATATTTAAAGTCCAAGATGACTTATAACCGGATAAATTGGTTTTAATTGAGACGTAGTGGGATCCAATTGTATTTATTAATCACCTCACTTCCTTTAACTTTACACGACCCTTCACGTACCCTCTCATTTCAACAAAAGGTAACCGGTTAAAACAGGTTATAAAATGTATTGGTGCTTTATATTTAAGATGGGCCTATAGTTGGGAGTTTTGAATAATAATCAATAGTTGGGAGTTTTATATTTAAACCGCGAATAGTTGGGAGTTTTTAAAGTAATTTTCCCTATTTTAAATGATGAATATATTATTCAGAAACACTCATGTGTGACCGTCTTATCCGTGCAACCGGCTCAGGCCCAATAAGTTTTTTAGTATATTCTGACATACTAATTTTAGGACTTAAAAATCCAATTTTAAGACTTAGAAGGTCAATTTTAAAGTTTTTAATATCAACATTAATGTTTGAGTCTCCTACTTTAAAGTCGAAATGAGAATTTTAAGTCTAGCAATTGGTCTTTTAAGTGTTAAAATTGGTTTTTTAAATATTGAAATTGAACTTTAAGTCTTGAAATTGTCAAATTTCATGATTTAAAATGTCAACTTTACATCATTGAAATTGTTCTTTTAACTCTTAAAAGTGACATTTCACAAATTCTTGTGAGAGACGGTCTCTTTGAGAGACAATCTCTATTGGGTTGGCCCATTAAAAAAATGTAGAGTAAATATAGACAATAAGCTTTAATGAATTGGGCATGAGAGACGTCTATAAAAAAGACCACTCTAAAAACGATTATATTCGCAAATTTAATCTTTATTATTATATTGATGTATCACTTTACAACCAGGTTTTAATATATGTAAAAAACTTGTCTTTTAATACAATAAATATTCCATTATTTTAATTTGCTATATCGAATTTCTTACTTCTTAGCCTTCATACTAACTACAAATTAAAACTAAACGGTTAAAATAGAGGAATTAGGTTTTTTTCTCCACCATTCAACTAGGTTTTGTTCCCTCCATGATTCAACCATATTTGTAACAATATCCAATTATTACCATTTTTAATGAAAGAACGACAAAATAATACTCCCTCCGATCTTTTTTGTGTGTCCTATTTGAGGATTTCACACATATTAAGATAGTGGGAATCTTGGGTAATATTTTATTAAGATAGTGGAATAATTTAATGATTGTATTGGTATTATGAGAGAGAAAGTATAAATAAATTAAAGATAAAGAAAAAAGAAAAACAAAAAAATTAAGTTGTCATTAGTAAGAGAGAGAAACGGTTACAAATGGGAGATTATACTCAAAAATCTGTTACACAATACCACTTTCCATTTTTGGAAAGTTTTGGAGCTAAAATTACAATTTGGGAGGGAAATTTGCTAAAACTAAAAATGGAAACCCTTACATTCCATTGGGCATCCTCATAATACATGGATTAACAAAATTACATAGTGTAATCAAGGATTGTAAATAAGTGACTATACAAATTCTGATCAAAAAAAGAACCTTAATTTGATCAATGATGACTATAAAACAAAGAACTAATGAATGAAATTTCATCCCAAAAAAAAAATAAGTAGCTTCACTTATGAACTTCAAAACAGAGCAAAAGCAGTAGCTTGAACTTCCCAAACACAAACCAACAAGATGCAGGTTCACACACTTCAAACGAAGTTGTAACAAACGCTCCAAAAAGAAGACGAACGAATGCAATGAGCTTCAAAACGAAGTTGTCACAAGAGCAAGCAGCTTCACTTCTTATTTACTCCATCATTGGCTAACTAATGGCCTCGGAAGTGAAGACGAGATCGAGGGCATGGTACTTTGGATCAAATCAATATGATCCTCAATCAAGCTCCGAATCCGAGCAAGAACCACAAGAAAATATTATAGAGCAACAGGGCACAAGAACCACAACATAATCCAAGGATTACTAATGAAATGCGACATCTTATTTTTCAAGAGTTGCTTTCAATGCACACAAACGACAAATTACCTCATGGAACATTCCAAAGCATCGGTCAAAAGTACGGTTATCATCATAGGACTATAAGGCGATTATGGCATAGGGCAATGCAATCAAAGGAACCAAACAAGCCATACATGGTGGAGTCTAAATTCAAGAATTGTGGGAGGAAGCGGGTTGTTGTGCCTCCCAACGTTCTTGAGTCTAGACCGATGGGGGAAAGAACATGTATAAGGGATGTGGCACAATGTCTAGACTTGGCACCATCGACCGTATGGAGGCTAATCAAGAGAGGAGAAATCAAAGCACATTCAAATCCTCTTCACCCTTGTCTAACCGATGCCAATAAGGTTAGAAGGGTGGAGTGGATATTGAGTCTCATTCAAGAGGATAGCATTCAAAGGCATCCAATCTACAAGGGTATGTTCGATTTTATTCATATCGATGAAAAGTGGTTCTATTTAACCAAAAAAACTCAAAGAGTTTACCTTGCACACAAAGAAAAGATCCCGTATAGGGCAGCAAAATCATCGAAATTCATACCGAAGGCAATGTTCTTAGGGGCGGTTGCTAGGCCTAGATGGAACACACATGGGCAATGTATTTTTGATGGGAAAATTGGGATTTTTCCCTTCATAAATAGGGTGGCTGCCCAAAGAGACTCAAAAAATAGGCCAAGGGGAGCGATAGAAATCAAGTCAACCGAATCCGTCACACAAGAGGTATATAGAAACATGCTCATACAAAGTCCGGCCATACTTAGAAAGTGGCCAAGAGAAGGTCCATCGGTCATATTCATACAACAAGACAACGCAAGAGTACACATAAAAAATGACGATCCGGTTTGGCAACAACACAATGTACAAGGAGGGCTTACATTCATATTAACACAACAACCACCCAATAGTCCAGATTGTAATATATTGGACTTGGGATTTTTTAGAAGCATTCAATCCTTGATGCACAAAAAGATGCCTAAGAATATGACGGAGTTGATTGGTGTCGTCGAAGAAGCGTATGAAGAACTTCATCCAAAGACATTGACAAATGTCTGGATTTCATTGCAACATCACTTGAATGAAATTCTTAAAGTGAAGGGAAGTAACGATTATGTACAACCGCATTTAGGTAAGAAAGTTGAAGAAGATAATGGGCGCCTAAGAATACAAGTTAGGATTCCAACACAACTAGTTAGGGAATCGGTTGCGTTTGTGAATCCTACTATGAATCCTCAAGCATCCCAAACACAACAAGAGAATGAAGATGTGGCACAATCTTCAAATGCAATGCAAGAAGCGTATGAACAAGGTTTAGAAGAAACACAAGGGTGATTATTTTTTTTAGAATTTGAACTCAACCCCTCAGCTTTATTTTTACAAATCATCATTAAAATGTTTTGATTTAACTATGTTAGGAGCAACATTTTGAAAAAACAAGATATGAAATCAATGGTTGATGTACATGAGAATGTATGGTTCATTTTGGTAGTAAATCAAGTAAAAATGCCCCATGTTTCATCATAGAGGTTCAAAAGCCTCTCGAATGTGTATGTTTATCACTTTAAATGAAAGCCATTTACCATGCAACAAACACAAAGAGTTCAAATGTTTTTTCAAAAGCTACTCAACTACATCGTTAAAATCAATTTTTCGACATTTAAAATCATCATTGGGGTATCATTATTCAAAGGAAGGAAACCCTAAATCGATTATGAACGTAAACAGCTACATGTACAAACCAAACAGAAGTTCAACATTAACATCAACGTAACATCTTCATCACCACACAGATAACATTATGAACAAACTGAACAAAAAGGACATGAAAAAACCCTAACTTAAAAATTAGAGCAATATATCAATATACAAAAAATATCAACAATTAAAAAAAAAAAGTCACCCAAATATTGCAATTACAACCTAGATCCCAAATCTTTATAAAACAAAAAAAAAAAACAGGAACAACCTTAACATCATCATCTTCAACAGGAGGAGTTTGAGGAGGCGTTTTAGATGGAGAATCAAACACGAATTTAATTTTTACAGGTGGATCACCACGCATTTTCGAACAAGCATCATCTTCAAGAACTTTTTGATAAGCCTCAAGCTCTTAGTATCTCATATGGAACAAGAACACAACTCACCATATTCACAAAGACCATTATACAAATGACTTGGAATTGATGAAGAACTTGAAGAGGGTTTAGTATCCATAAATAAACCCAGAAAAACGTCAAAGATAGTTCAAGAACAGGGGACGATTTTCAACCCAATCACCAAAAATCACGAAACTTACCTCAAATTGTAGAGGAAATGTCGATCTTTATTTTAGTCCAAAAAACTGAACTGAAAAGTGGGTAAATACAGGGGGCAAAGCTTAAAAAGCTTAATGAAAATGGAGTTTCATAAGAGAGAGAGAGAGTTACAGAGAAATGAGAGAGAAACGCAGAAAAAGAGAGGGGGCAATAATGAGCGTTTTGAGCGAGGCAAGAGATTCGTGGGATATGGGGTATTAGAGGAGAGAGAGTGTCCAAAACGGGTATCAAATGTTTTCATTTTAGGAAATGGGACAAACTAATGAAACTACCCGTTATAGTAATGTGGACAATCAAAAAAGAACGGAGGGAGTATCTACTCTTCTATTTCATTAGATTACAAAATTATATATAAGCTAGTATAAAAACTCGTGCGATACACGAATTTTTTAATATAAAAATACATTAAAAAATATAAATTTTAAAAGAAATATCCAATTACATAAAATGTAATAATCACTATTAAAATTTAATAACAACCTCACAACTATTAATTAAATTGAAGTTTCTTTTTATTCATTAAAAAGGTTTTTTTTATGATGACCTTCTAATAAAGATTTTGAATGTGATATCATTGTTTACCTAATTTAACATAGTTTTAAAATATGCCTATAAATTATGCCTCTTGTAAAATTTAAAATATGCTTATAAATTATACCTATTATAAATTTTTAAATATTTGAATCAATATTATTTCCTAAATTAAAATGTCATGTAATCAAAAGAAACCTATTATTCAATTTATCGAAGCTCTAAGAAGCTGACACTTGGAATTTTCCAAATCTTTTATTATATTGTATGATACCTATTATAAAATTTTAATTATTTGAATCAATATTATTTCCTAAATTAAAATATCATGTAATCAAAAGAAACCTATTATTTAATTTATCGAAGCTCTAATAAGCGGACACTTGAAATTTTCCAATTCGTATGATTTATGTTACAACTTTTTGTAACATATTTCGCAATTAGATTTTAATGAAAGAGGGAGTATTCTTCTAGTGGTTGGCAATTGGCACAGCTTCTATATTTTGCATGGAATAGCTTTGCTTACCTTACAAAGAAAGATAACATTTGTATTCTAAATAAAGCAAAGTAGTTAAATTTTAGATGTACAAATTATTTTACTCCTTCATCCTATTGAACTTACAATATTACTAAGAACTTACCGAGAGCTTTTAAGAAGAAATGTTAAAATATCAATAGAACATATAAAGTATTGGAAAATGATTAGGTATGTTTAATTTCAAGAATCAACTCCACAGTTAAACATGCTTGGTAGGTAGCAATCTTAGGATGGATGACCTATTGAAAAGTGTGATGAAAAAGGCTTATATTAATCTGTAAGGCCAGTCTACAACCTCTATAGATAGTCACTATTGATTTAATGCGTCCGGGTGTTGCACTTACAAGGTCCTACAAACTTGTCTTTTTAAGTTTGTTAGAAAAAAAAGTGTAAATTATGGACAATAGTATAAGTAATATATAAATAAAATGGTAAGATTGTAACATGTATAGTCATTCTTCATTAGAAGGCAAATGCCTGCTTACAGAATACAATATGAGCAAAAGAAACCTTCTAAAGGCAAGTTTGTAAATCATATTCATACACCATCCATTTTTGTCGACAACTAAACCTTCGCTACATTCACAAAAAATGGCCTTCCGATTGCCAGGATCACACATTGTGTAGAGCACAAAATGGTATAATACGCTAGGATAGCGTAGCCGCATAGGTGTAACCGAAATAACAAATCTACATGAAAACTCAGAACTCATACACACCATGGATCTTCAAGTTTTGCGGATTGAGCTGAAATGGACTACTGCTGTGCGGGTGCTCTTTTGATGGTCGAGCTTTCTTTTTTGCCGGAGGAGTTACATCGGGTCGACCATGCAAGGTTGTCGGTTCAGTTGGGACAATCCATGACAAAGGACTCGCTGCAAAGAGAACACCAAATACATTAAGGGGTGGTTTGGTATTGGTTTTGCAAGTGTTGGAAACAGAAACAATGAACAAATCCTGTTACTTATGGTTTGGTAGGCAAATATAGTTAACAATACCCATTTCTCGAGGGAAACTGATACCACCAAAACGTTACCTTATTGAGACGGCTTCTTAAACTCTACACAAATATACCTTATGTTTCCATTTTTGATGGATACTACAACTATACGCACATTCCCTTAATTGTTTTTTATCATATGACTCTAATCCAAACAAGTTATGATAATAACGATTATAGTTTTCATTTCCCTTTCTCATCTCGTTTGTTCCTTTTTCATTGCCACTGTTCTACCAAACGCCCCCAAATTGTGTGGGCATATTATTGAATAATAGAAAATGTAAAACTTATAATAGTCCATCACCCTGATGCCATTTGAAAGGATTGCAGGTGCAAATGCTATAGACCATTTGACCTCGTGTCGTGAGTATACCTCCTATGAATTTACAACGAACAATACTAGATTGACAATAGGACAGCTATAGGAGTAGAATATTATCAGTGCTAGGTTCTCATCTATAAGACAGAGATATATAGTAAACAAAATCTATGATGCCCATCACACTAAGCTCTTCCTTCACTTGTATGCAAGCTCTATGCCGCCCACCCCCTATTACCCTATAGCAAGAGTTTTGCAAATTATGCCTACTGCAGAATAATAGGAAATAATTTCATTACCATGCATGCTCAATAGGAGCATAATTTTCATTTTCAAATTTTTGATAAATGTAATCAGCTAATGAACAAGTATATGTCAAATTTTATGAATTGGTAAAAACATATAGAGACACCTGTTCATTATAAGACCCCTAACAAGAGGTTTCGTTGCTATAAAGTACCAAAGCATAAAACAAAGAAATACCTTCGATGGTGGGAAGGGATCCTTGTCTACCAAAAGCAGCATCACCAGGCAAACGAGCAGTACGCTTTCGGACATAATTCTCTTGCAGAGGCTTTGGGATTCGAAATGAAAACTGGGATAAGGTTACACCTTGTGCCATATATTCTGGATGCTGAAACAGAAATCTGCTCAAAAACAAGCATTTAATTATGGATACTGCTAAAAACTGTAATTTTCAAACAAGCACTGGCACAGGAAAACTCCTAAACAGGTTACTAAAAAAGATATTAAGGCGGAAGTGCAGGAACCTACTTCTGAACCTCAACCATTGATCGAAGTCTTTTACCAGATGGTGCAATGTAGTACCTGAAATTGTTGAGCAAAACGTATTGTCAATTTGTCATGGTACATACATAAACGATATAAACTACAATAACGAATTAACAATATACCCAAAAGGGCAGAAATCAATATTTTACAAAAGCGGCGACAAAAGATAGTTAATAATAAATAATGCAATCACGTGTTGTAGCGTTAGCTCATACATCAGTCACTATCTACTAAATACTGTTAATTCCCAAAATGGACAATTAATGAGCCTTCTCTTGCAATAACAACCCAGAGAATATGTTATCCATAGCTTTGAAATTATCTTCGGAAAAATAAAATTAAAAAAAAAACTCAATAGTCAATAGCATACAGGCAAATTCAATTATAAATTATATTAGCCGTTAAATAAATGCAACTCGAGCTGATACATGGATATTACATACATATGTTTGAATTTATTGCTTGGACTCGGGTAGTGATGTCAGATATTGGTACGTGTCCAATGTCCGAGCAAAGATCAGACACGAGTACGTGAAGCAAACTGAAGAGTCCAAGTAGCATAGGTTAAATATTGCTAAGTGCAATCCTTATTTATAAATAACTACTGATGATAGCTCCTTATTCCTTAGAGAGCATTATCTTAGCAAATAGTCCATTTTCAGCAACTATTTAGTACTAATAATACAAATACTTCTTGCAAACTATCGACTTATAAGTAATAACAGAGATCCTACTACGCAAACCACATAATCAGTTGATAATATCCATAAACATCTCCATAATAGCATATCAAATCTGCGTAATCAGTTTATGAAGCAACGGATAAGCTAAAAGTAAACATGTCACTACATTAACGCACTAAAATGTAAAGATCCTACAACGTAAATTATGTAGAATGCATATCATCCATAAATCTAGTATAGCTTAGAAATAGTAAAATTGCAAACCCTTAAACACTCAATACTAACACAGGCTTCCATGACATTAATTTAAAAATTACAATCATGCATCTTAGTGAAAGGTGTTCATTCGGTTCATTGGGTCAATTTTTGGTAGGCATTTCAGGTCGGTTTAAAATTGTATTTTGTGTCCACATTGATTTTTACATTATTTTAAATTCATCAGGTCTGTTTTGAACACCTCTGAGTGATAAATATGTTGATCAAAATTCAGTGCAATTGTTAAAAGGGCAACTTTGTAGAGTAATGAAGCTAAGAATAGATTTGTTTAAATCATAACTAGCTCAACAACAACCAAGACTTGAAAAAAAAAAAAAAACATTAAAAGGACAAGTACAAGCAACATTAAAACACACAAGAAAGCTTTCATCCAAAGATGCCTTACATATTTGGTCACCAGTCACTGCCATGGCAAAAGGTATACCATATACACAACTCATAAGCAATCCCAAGCAATCACAACCATATTAATGATTGCCAGAAAAAAAGCTCAACAAATCAACATAATTTAGCTGCAATTAATATGGTCAAAAGTATACACCAAATACAAACCAACCTAACAACAAAAAGAAAGTAATACAAAGACCAAAACCCAACAATCAATGAAGATGAATAAAAAGTACATGTAGACATCTATTCAATTACAAACAACAACATTACACTTCACCAATATCTATCAAGAGGATCCCACCTAGTTAGAATTATGGTAGATAGAATGTACCTAATCTTACCCAAGAGGTTGTTTCAAAATAGAACAACTAATATCATATGCAACTTGAATGTAATCATTCATCTTTATCGCTGTAATCTCCTCGTGAATCGCAAATAAAAAAAGCGAATTACGGTCGTTTTTGAGCTATTTTAGGATGTTTTCAGCGAATAACGAATTCAAAAAGCGATTTAATTGGCGAAATCATGTTACACGGACGACCAAGAGGGAAAATCCAATCTTAGAGAATCATAATCATAATATAATATAAGAGCATAATCTATGATAAGCCAAACCAAAAAATTATCAATCTTTACCCCATGAAAAACATTAAAAAATCAAACAAATTAAGCACACATCAAATAGAAAAATCAAAACAAAATTAAACAATATAAGCTTAGATTTTCCATAAAAATATAATTGAAAAAATATCCAAAAATTAAAAAAGGAAAATCCCAGAAAACATACACATCAGCAAATTTAGAACTTCCTTCCCCACGAATTCTGAGCTCTCTTTCCCAGCCAGGAGGAGGTTGTGCAATATTAGGCGTATCAATTGCCCATAATCTACTATTATCTTGCTCAATATCACCTTCTACATCACATGATATTTCTGGTCTCCATTCTTTAGCTAAATCGCATGAAAATGGTTGTTCCAAAATATGTTCCCGTATTTCTTCATACTTCTCTTTTGTGGGTATTAACCTCCATTTAAAACACACGGCACACTGAACTGTAAATGCACCAACAGAAGGAAGTATTTTCTGAGATCCTGGTTCTTTAATCTGAATCGGGTCGGGTTGAGGTACACCATTTACAGATGGATCATACAAAACTATTTGCTTGTTATTATTTAGGGTTTCTTCTGGTTCGTCATCATCTGAGGATAAAACAACAGGATTTGAACATGGGTTTTCTTCATTTTTCTGTTCTGAAACTGGGTTCTGCATTAGAATATAAAATTTTAAAAAAACACACACACAACTTGAAATCCCTTGAAAAATGGTAAAATAATCTGAAAAAAAGGAAAAAAAATACAAATTCCCAGAAGATAAAAAAAATCTGGATCTAGAGAGAAAAAGGGGGAAATCTTGATTGTTAAAAATTCTTTAAAAAATGAAACGCTTACTCCTTCGTCTGTAAGAAGAAGCAGAGAGCGATAGATGAAGAAATTAATGGAAGTTAAATTATTGGGGAAGATCTAGAAAAGGGGAAAGGAAAAACTGCGGGAAAGCGGAGGAAGAAGAAAGGTTGGTTTAATGATGACGAGAAAAATGGATAAAGATTAATGGCAATTTGAAAAATTTTATAAATAAAACAATGAAAACTTGGACGGAGAATCGTTCTTTATCCTACTTTTTTTTTTTTTTTTTTGAGATAGTTCATCATCCTACTTCGAACGATTATACTTTCGTTTAATAGTAATAATACTTACTTTCCTATTTTAAAATAATAATAATAAATTGTTGTGAGAGATACTCGGCTAGTTTCTTGAGATATTGGATTCGACAATCGCATTGTAATAGGCTGGCCGACTTTTTAATCGACTTTTCGACCAAATAAAACGCTGACGCTTTTTGGCTTTTAAGCTCAAATTGCTTCAGTAGACGCTTGAGAATTAATATTACTGCCTACGCTTATTGAAAAAGTGTGCCAACAAGTCTCAAAAGCTTAACTCAAAAGTTAACTGAATGAATTTTCATTTCGCTTAAAAGTTAGTTTTTCAGCTGCTTTAAAAACCATTTACCAAACACCCACATAAAAGTCAATTGTCAAACACCCACATTATCTTTTTGAAAGACGTATCTAAAATTCAGCTTGCATACATATCATATTCTTCCAAACATAATATTAATGCTTACTTACCATATTTTTAATGTCTACTTTTAATATCTTAATAAATATCTAAAATTCACCGAGCTCTATTCTTTCGAATTTGAAACATCTCTATATGGTTACATTTTAATTTGTTTTTTACAATAATAATAAATAAAAAATAAAAAAAAAACTCGGACGAGTTTGGCCGGTAAGGTGAAAGGGTGGATACTGGATAGCGGTTCAATGAATATCTAGGGACAAACTTATTTAGTACCTTACATATATGAATGATATATTTTTAAAATATGAATATGAATATACTGATAATACTGGTATAAAATCACTAAAATCAACCTGTTATCCGGTCTGGTACCCGTACCCCTCCTTATGGCATCAGCCATCAAATATCCATTTGGTTTTGTGCTCAAATATTCAATTCCTTATTCCTTTTTTGAAGTACCGGCAAATATACTCCCTCCTATTCAGTTTAAATGTCTTTTTTTTGCATTATTTATTTATCACTCTTAATTTATATTTTACCTCCTAATATTTAATACTCCCTCCGTTTCTTTTTTATTGTCTACTTTTCTTATTTGGTCAGTTCACTCTAATTGTCCACTTTCTATTTTTGGCAAAGATTTTTACCTAAATACCCCTAACTACCCCAACTTATATTATTTAAAGCACCCCACCTACCACCTTTTCAATTATTATAATCACTTAAATACCCCAACTACCACCTTTACAATTATTATAATCACTTATACTACCCCACTACCATTTTTCTTAATTTGCGTGTCTACTAGAAAGTGGACAATAAGAAAGGGGTGGAGGGAGTATATAAGTAAAACATAGTCATGGGGGATCTTGTTTTATTGTCTCAATACAAAGATTATTAATATCAAATTTTATAATTTTTAATTAAGAATAATTTGAGATATTAAGGGTTAAAATGTTGCATCGGTAAGTGTGAAAAACTAAATGGGACAATTAGTCCGAATAGGAGGTAGTATATTTTTAAATTCCACGTGGTAATTATGAGGTTTTGGGTTTTCCACGTAGTAACCAAAACTTTTAAAAAATTCACATGGTAAGCCCGATGTTTACTAAATTGTGCCACCGTAACTTTTTTGCACCTAAAACATTAGCAAATGTTAATTTTGAAGCTTTAAGGTTGTTGTAAATCCAAATCATATTTTTTGCCCCAAATCCAAAGATGGTAGAGTTAGGGTTTATATTTTGAGAGAAAAGGTTGGAACTAATGGCATTTGAAATGGTGAATCGCATAAATAACTGTATAACAGTCTTAAAGCTTTGAAATTAACGTTTGCCATTTTATGTAAAAAGGTCGTGGTGGAACAATTTTGTAAACCTCGAGATTACCGCGTGAATTTTTTAAAAGCTTTGGTTACCACTTGAAAAACCCAAATCCTCATGGACCATGATTACCACATGAAATTTCCCTTATTATTATTTTGCACTATTGAATTTACACGTTAACTCTTTAATATTTCTAATAACTTTATGCGTTCCTTTTTGTTTGTCCACTTTATTTTTTTCACGTATTTCAACGCAAATTTGAACCTCGATATCTCATACTCTGTACGCATAATAAAAAAATTGTAAAAATTATATATTAAAATTATTTGCATCGAGACGAATCTAACTAGATCCTACATGAATATATTTTAACTTACTTTAAAAAAACAAATTTAAATTTCTCTCTCATAAAGTGGAAAAACTTAAAGTGGACAAACAACAAGGAACAGGGGAAGTATTAAAATATATTCATGTACAATCTTGATAACCATGATATGTCTATTTCAATATATTTTAAAATTTTAGAGTAAAAACTTTGACTATGACTTTTTTTCAATTTATATAAAAATAGGCATGTGAAATCTTGATAGATTTATTTTAATATATATTTTTCAAATTCAATTTTTTAATTCTTATATTAATAAACCAATAATTTTTAGTTATTTGATATTGTGAATTAAGTTTTAAATCTAACCGGATCTCATATGATTATATTTTTTCGTATATCCTACTAAAATTAAATGTTAAACTTCATGAAACACAAGATCGATTCACGAACTAATGTCGTCTTTCAATCAATCCATCTCATATATTCGGTTAACATAACCATATTAATCGTAGGTAGTTATATTATAACTAACAAAACCGAATAAAACGAACATTGCAAAACCAACGCGAAACTCGCGACCATCGAAAATCTTTGCGACCCGGAAACTAGCGACCACTGACAAAAGTTGCGACCCGCGAGAAGTGTGTTTTTCAAAACAGAAACTTTGCTTTGAAAACTCGCAACCTGCAAGCCTTTTCGCGATCAGCGAAAAACACTTTCCACAAAATAAGTAACTTTGCGATCTTGGGATATTTCTAATTAATTATTTAATTTATTTATTTAAAATAATAAATTATACTTCCGTTGACCATTATACGCTCTAAATATCAACAAATCCGGTGGCTAACAATTTTCTTCTTAAAAATGTAATTTCTTAAATTTCATAATTTTTTTGAAAATATCAAAGTTGTATATTGTAGTTGTAGTTGGTGAGTATTTCCTTTGTCCTACTTATTTTTCATTAATAGTTATTTTGGTCCGTTTCATTTATTTTACTTCATTTCTATTTTGTACAATAGTTCATCATTTTTTTAATTCTCATTTATATATTTTAATTCTCAGTTAATTTAATAATTTTATTCTATTTTCATTTATTACCGATATTTATTTTTTTTATAACAGTTTTCGGTTTTTCTTTACTTTAATTTTAATAAGACAAAAAGAGTATGTTATTTTGTGGGGGCACTTGGTTTCACAATCTAGGGACATTTCAATTGGTTACTTAATTAAGGGGATTTTTTTTCTATGAGCATAGGAAAAGCACTTCTTTTAAGAAGTGTTCTATTTAATTTAAAATTAAATTTATCCATAAATCACTTGGATGCCGAATCCTGCCTGTATGTAAAAGCATTTCTTCTGGTCAAACATTGGTTTATCCACCACATTAATTTTACACGGTATTTAAAAGTTGCCACTTTTTTATTGTATCGTCACTCTTTTATTAATGAAATTACCAAAATTTTATTAATTTTATTTTTGATTTATGAGAAATTATCAATGGTACTCTTGTATTATAACAATTTATTAATGGTATCTCTGTGTTTTTTTAACTCCAATGGTACCCCTACATTTTGAGTTAATTACAAACGTTATAACTTCCTTTGGAATTAAAAAACACAGGGGTACCATTGGAATTAAAAAACACAGGGGTACCATTGGAATTAAAAAACACAGGGGTACCATTGGTAAAGTGCTCTAACACATGGGTACCATTGATAATTTCCTTTAATTTATTAATAATAATTAAATTTAAAAAATTATTAATTTTATTTCAAAAAAGAAAATAACTTTTTAAAATCGAAATATAAACCTAGTCACACGTTTTGTGTTGAAATTTGATATATAATTACTCTTTTGGCCAAAACTTTTGATATGAAAATCACATTAGTGAAATGTGATCTGCGGCATTAAAAGCTAGACTTCAAAATCTTTCTAATGTTATATTATATGCCCAATTCTGATAACTGAGCGAGAAATGACGATCATTTAAAGTTTGTTTATGCTGAAATTTGATACATATTCAATCTTTTGAGCATAATTTTTTTAAAAAAACGTATTAATGACTTTAAGAATTTTCCAACGACATATTATATGCCCAATTCTAACAATCGAGCGAGAAATAACAATCGTTTAAAGTTTACAGTGAACATTCAGCCGCGCGCAACCGATGCGCGGTATAGTCACACAAAACTACGCGATTGGAGTGTGAAGTAAATAATTTACAATAATGCAAGGAAGTCATCCACTACATCAAAAAGAGAAGAACGACTCACATATATTTTCAATCTAAAAATCAACCAATATACAAATTATTATACAATTAATTAAATAATAAACAAAAATTCAATTTTTGAGATAAATAATTTGGTAATGTAGGCTTTGTCAGGAATAGAGATAGAGAAGTAAATACTCTAGGTTTTTGTTAGTACTCAAGTAAACTCATATTTTATTTAGTCAAACTCTAGAAACTAAGACCGAAACTATCCCGTTTGTCCACTACTCTAAGCCACTCCCTAAGATAACTTTCCGAGTCACCCATAACCTCCCTAAAATAATACCTACTATCATCCATCATACCCATGATTTCTTTTAATTTTGGTAACCGACTCTCATTCTACTTATATAAATACTTGTTCACCATTCTTTGAGAGACGTACCCCAAGCCCAGCCCGTTAAAGATTAATAACTACTTAACGTACTCTTAATGCCAACTTACATTATTACTAGTGCTTACTTACCGTATCCTTAATGCCTACTTTCAATATCATAAATGTCTACTTACATCATTCTTAATGTCTACTTAGTTTCAAAAAAATATATAATGAGTCGTCTTAATTAGAGATGGTCTCTCAAAGAGATCGTTTCTTACAAGAATTTGTGTAACTAAGTTGAACAAAACAAATCAAAGCCCCAAATCATCATGAGGCCTGAGCCCACTGTAAAATAACACAGCAAGATTGTCGAATAACATGTGTAAAGCGGTTTATAGCGCATGGTCCTATTATCAAAGGGTTCCAAACATCCATTTTATACTTATATATTTAATTATTGTTTATATATATATAGATTTATTACTAACTTTTTTTACGGTAATATATATATATACATATATATATATATATATATATATATATATATATATATAGACTCAATCTAAAATTACATACAGCCTTATTTTAGTAGTAATAAAACTTTTAAAATATGAAAATAGTTAAAGTATGAATAGTCAAATATAGATCCATTTTGGAGCCTTAACCCATGAGACTTGATAAATTTGAGTCCATACAAATATTAAAAATGTAATAGGAACAATTAAATCATGGAAATAAAGAATATGATGCTAGGTCATTCTCGATACTATGCAAGGTAGATATTTGTCCAAGATTCAAAGCTAAAAAGGGTCTAATATTTCGATTCAGCAATGTTGTCACATAAAACATAAAATATCGTTTCTAAATCTTTAAACTTTACTTTAACCCAACACCTCAACTTAACTTGCGTTTTTTGATTAAGTTATTTTTTTATTAATTAAGAAGTGTATAACACGTCTACATTTATAATAATTATTATAATATATAGCGCACATGTTATTTTGCTAAACACTCATTAGAAATTAAAATCAATCTTTTAGTGTCTTTTTCTAGGACCTATAAAATATGAGGAATGACACTTGATGTATCGATAAAAATTCAAGTCATCGCAACATTATTAATTTATTATCCCTAATAGATACTGCCCATTTCTTTGTTCAACTGGAAGCAAAGAGAAAAATGTGATATTTAAGAAAAAAGTGGATACTGATAATAAAATGAAGAAAAAAAATAAATTGTATGAATGTAATCAAAAGAATTCAAATAATGAATAATATTAAAAAAAATAATTAAAAATAAAATGACGGCAGGATCGACCAAGATGGCAGTAGATGCAAAATGAGTTGGTAGTATCTTATGTAAAATAAAATATACTTCCTTCGTTTCAAATTATTTGCAACATATTCTTTTTCACGTAGTCTAAATGCACTAATTCAATCCTTAATATTTCTAGTTATATATAATAAAAAATTATAAATTTTGATATTTAATAATCTTTGCTTCGAGACAAATCAAACAGATCCCACATATTATGTTTTAAATTATAGAATAAGAATTAATTCAAATTAAGGATGATGAGTGAATAGTGCAAATATTGCTAATGTTGCGACTAATTTGAAGCGGAGAAAGTAAGTTTTTTGTTTTGAAGTTGTATAACCGTGAAACGGTCTTATACAAGACCGACTGAAATAAAAAAAAAAAAGGTTACCATCGGTCCATACTCCATACATCCCTCGTTTCCGGACATCCATACGATTCTTGAAGCAAAACTAGCACTGTCAAGGTCATCTTCAACTAAAAGAACCATGGGGGGAGGCATGGAAGCATCCAAGAACAAGTTCATTGAAGAATGGGGTACTGCAAGAGAAAATCTCGAGCACAATTTTCGTTGGTCTCGTCGTAATTTTGCTCTTATTGGTCTCTTCGGTATTGCTATTCCCATCTTTGTCTATAAGGGCATCGTCAAGGAATTTGTAAGCATTCTTTACTCTCCCTCTTTTACTCTTGATTTGTTGATGTTGCCTTAGATTTTAATTTGGGGATATTCGATAAGGTTTTTTAGAATCGACAAAGTTTGGATCAAATGCGAAAATTAGGGCGCTAGGTTTTTGAATTGAATGTTGAAACTTTGGATTGTGTAACCGAGTTTAATTCTTATTGTTTTCGGATATAATGTTTTTGCTGTCGTTTGTGTTGTAAATGTAAGTGAATTTAGGTATTGAAATTTGATAATGTCGATTTGCGATCAATGTTTAGCCATTTGCTTGTGTGTTTTAAATGTAGTTTGAGATGAGAAACTGGTTAAGGATGTGGGGAATCGATGGTGACAGTTTGTTTTTCAGCTAACTTTGGGGATTGTTTGAGTAAAATTGGATTATATTACATAGGAGGTCGATGAGGGAAACTAATTATCACTTGTCTTTGGTGCTTCATGTTGTTAATTGAGCTTTCTTATTCTGATGTATGAATTGCTGGCCACTTATGAATCAATGTGCTTGTTTTAGTGAAATGAGAGGCATCTCACTCACCAAAGATCAAACTTGGAGTTTTAAATGGATGTTTATAGTGTGTATGAATGTATGAACCAAATATGCAAGTATATAATGAATAGAAAAATGAGCAAAGCAAATAAAGACACAAGATTTATGGTGATTCACCAAATCGAGAATACATTCATTATGATAGTATTAATATTGTGTACTATAATCTTGAAGGAATTACAGTGGTGGTTTGATGAGAAAGAGAGGAGCTAATGATGGAAATAAATTTAAGCAATATAAGAGCTTTACAAATGAGACTTTGTCTTACAAACAAATGACCTAGGACTAGTGTTTTTATAGGGAAACATATAACATAGAAGTAACAAGTGGGTAAGGCATCTGCACTAGGCAAGAAAACGAGACATTAGACATCTGATTGCCTGTGCTCGTTCAAGCAAGACGGTGCTCGTTCAATGCTCCCTTCAATGCTCGTTCAAGACAGTCTCTAGTTGGTTCTGTGCAACGTATCCCTACACTTGTCCTATGACTGATGCATGCCTTGCTCTTTTAGGCCTTAAACCAATCAGTGAGTACAAGGGGGAAGTGTACTAGGTTGCTTCTCTCTCAACCATTACCAAGTTAGTACTTGGTCCTTTTCTTACCTCACTAACACACTTAATTAATTTGCTTAGTTAAGCCCAAATTTTTTTGATGAACATAAGTCATCCATAATCCTAACATTTGGTATTTAAGAAATCAAGGCTATTTGGTTGCTTTCAATTCCTTGGTTTCTTGAAGGATTATTTGTTGACAAGAAATTCGAACATTATTTGCCGAATCTCTTCTGTTTGATTTACACTAGATAACTTAATGAAATACATTGTCCGACGTTGTAAAGGGACACTGTATTTTTGTTCTGCATCCTCCCCTCTGCTGTGTAGTACCCCCATCCCTTGATTTTTCTCTACACACACTCCATTTATTTCCTCTTTAAATTTATCTCCGCACTCCTCTATCACTATTCTTACTTTCCTATGTCCTGGAGCGATCAAATTATCAATTGTCTACCTACATCCACTAAAAAGATAACATCAATGCTCTTTTTGGGGCTGTTGAATTGGGCATAATACTCTTGAGATATTTACATTATGTTTAGATAGGATGAAATGGAAGGAAGAAATGGGAGGGTAATGAAGAGATATCATTTCCCTCTTGGATACCAACGGGGGAAGGAAGGAAAACAGAGGGGAAAAAAAATTTGAAGGACTTACTTTCCGTTCCTTTCCTTTTAAAATTTTTATTCAAATATAGTGTTTAAGAAATAGATACTATTGGTAATTTAGTAAATGGTGAGAAAAAGGTAGAAGGGTTGATTGGACTATGACCTCCATCATCCACATAGCACAAGTTGGACCTAATCAAAGTGCAGAAAAGTGATTAATCATATGGGCCCTTTTCAACAAATTCCTTCCAATTTCTTCCATACTTCATGTTAGGCCCATTTTGTTGGGAATTTAACTTTATTATCAATTCTTCCAACCCCTTGGACTAATTTGATACATAGTGTAAAATATGATCTGCATCACGACATCACTGTATTGCATCATTGTGTAGTGAATACTGACCTTCATTGTCTAACCTGGTTCTCTACCTTATCTGTTTTAAAGTGTGGTCATTCATCATACTCATTATCATAGACGTGAATATGAATTATTCTTCAATTACGTTGTCAAGTGCCGTGTTTGTGCAAACTGCAAAGTACATGGTCGTTTAGTGCTGCTTTGTAACACCAACCTTTGATCAGAACATTTTACGCTATTAACTTCCCTCGTCGTGGTAAGGGCTCTGAGTTTCGTGAAATAAGCACGTTGAGTTTGCTTTAACTAGGTATCTCCACCCAATCTTACGCTTCTTGACTCTTGAAATGGTGTTAATATGAATGGCTGTTTGAATATAAAGTTTGGTAGGCAAAGTAATCTACGAGTGATGGATGTTTCTAAGTAGTAGAAGGTGGATCCATGGATGGTTTGGCTTGGTTATTTTATTTTGTGGTCAACCAATGTAGCAAAATTCACCACTTGCTGACTAATTCGCCTTTTGAGTTTACAATTCACTCTAAATAGCCCAACAATAGTTGTATATAACTGCCATTATTTTCATCTCAATACTTTTTGGTAGTGGAGCATTAGTTACTGAGGTTGATCAAAACACTGGAGATCGGGCTTTAGTGCATTTGTCCTATTGTAGTGATTTGAACTAGTTACTAAAACATGACTATTAGGGCTTATCATCGTACATCATTTCCATTGGTGCACGCTTTGTGCCTAGGGTTTAGAACGCTCTAGCCTTGGTGCATGGTGCACATTACTTTGGCACTCATTTAGGGAGGGAGTATTCATATTTAGATGTAGACAAACTAACAATTTGTTATCTCATAATTAATTATTATCAAAATTGGCTCATTAAATCACATTCACTTTTTATTTGCGTGAATGTGTATATGGTGTTTGCGATCAAAGGTCAATTGGAAACAATTGGTTTGTTATCACCAACAAGTTAAGCTCACTTACATCCCTCCCCATACTCCACCATAGGTGGGAACGCCTCTTCTGCGTATAGAATCAAACAAATCAACTTCACTTGCAACCATGTTTGATGTTGAGTAGATTATTGATGATCAATTATCAAACGGCTCAAAGTTTTTACTGTTTATCAAATTAATCGATCGTGATATTTCCAGCTTATTTGATGCTATTTATCATGTAGAATGAAGATTTATACTACTATATTGTACTTGATTTTGTGACAATATGTTAAACACAATTGTGCAGCACATGCAAGATGAGGATGCTGGGAGACCATATAGGAAATTCCTTTGAGTATTGCTGCTGCGCATTTCTTGTCTAATAGAGGTGGTTCTTTTGTTGGACACCAACATAATTGCTCCTCAATATTGGGCATTTCAGTTATTTTGAATACATCACGGAGTTTTCTTTTGGTTATTGTTATCGACTAATACTCCCTCCATTTCGATCTACCTGTGTTTATTTTTTAGACGTTATTCATCAATCAGTATTCTTAATTTATAACTTAAATATAATCAAGTGAGATATTGATTGGTTTGTTTCAATGCAAATAATTTTTATATTAATTTTTTATAATTTTAATTATGTTAAATTGGAGATATTATGCATTGTATGTGTTTCAAACTAGATGGCACATAAGAAGGGAGTAATAGTAGTGAAGTTTCACAATGCCCCTTTGATTTAGCTTAGGTGTCCATGTGTGTTCTGTTGAACAAAATTAAGAGTTAATTTTTATTGGATAAATTAAGTTAATAAGAGTTAAAGACAAAAAGACTTAAGAAAATGTTGCAATTCTATGAACCGAAGAAGTAAAGACTTTCTAACTTAGAAAGTCTTTCTTGTATAAAGCATATGATACAAAATGTTCATATATTTATTATGAAGAATATCTTACTTAATACTAATTAAAAGAATAATTTGCGAATTAAAGCCTTAAAATTTAGTACTTTTGTGAATTGCAGTTTTAATGTTTATTTTTTGCGAATTATAGCCACCAAAGTATTAAAGTTTGCTGGTTCAAGTCAAAACACAGAATTCTGACCATTTTGGTGGTTGGGATTTTAGGTTAAGTGGTCGGAGTTATGTGTTTGTTAAGTGGTCGGAGGGATGTGTTTTTGGCCTGAACTTGTAAAATTTGATACTTTGGTGGCTGTAATTCGCAAAAAATAAATATTTATTAATTTGCTGATATTTATCTTTCAGGTTAAGTGGCCTGAACTTGTAATTCGCTGATACTTTGGTGGCTGTAATTCGCAAAAAATAAATACTTTGGTGGTCGGGATTTTAAGTCAAGTGGCCTGAACTTGTAATTCGCTAAACTTTAAGGTGTAATTTACAAATTATTCTAATTAAAATAAATATTTATTAATTTGCCGATATTTATCTTTGTGGCCATATAATTTTTAGCAAGAAAAAACAAATATGAGTGCGACATGTGGCATTGAGATTAACAAATTTAATTTTAATATTATTCCATCCGTTTTACAATATTAATTACATATTTTGTTTTGAGTGTTTACTTTTGTTGGCTACATTTAAAATCTTTTCTTTCATCGACAATTTTTATGATTGCCTGAACGAATAAAGAAATTTTGTTAGTCCATTAAGTTAATGATAGGTTGTAAGAATGTTAAAAGACCCTTAGTACTTAGTACTTGAGTAATGCTTTCACAAATAACAAAGTCAAAAATGATAAATCTCATATCAAATTCAATTTTGAATTCCTAATTTCAATATGAAAGATAAAGTACAACATTATACAATTGTCTTTTATTAATTATGGTACAAGATATTATATGAACTAATATTTTAGAACGAAACAAGTATATAATCTTTAAACCAAAAATACTAATAATTAGTTGATTCATAAAAAAAGCCTAGCATATAGGGGTGGAACTAGTGGGAATTCAATGATGTTAATTGACATTCCTTAAATTTTGGGAAAAAACTAAATAGTTGCTAAAATTAGGCTAGTTCAGTTGGTAAAGAGTTGTGTATTTTAACCCTTTGGTCTTTACTTCGAAACCCACTCTTAACTCTTCTTTTTTTTTTTAAATGTTGCACCTTCCATTGAACAAAACCAATTGAAGACACTGGATGGACAACTCTCTTAGCGAATACTTTCACCATTTTCCATCCCTTCACCCTCATCATTTCTCATCTGGCCAAATCATCCCATACGCTGCATACTATCGCTGCCCATAATCGACTACTTACCATTGTCGTTGTCGATTTAATTCAATCTCTTATCTCCATGGATTTCACTCATTCTATGAACTTTTAAGGTATCTAATTTGAACATTCTTCTTAATTTATAAATGATTCATTACTTATTTATCATTTTATTCTTAATTTGTATATGGTTATTTTGAATATCTATACTTTTCATTAAAATGTTAGTTTTCTAATGTGAGATTAGAGACAGAGAATGAAAGACAAAAGGAAGAAAATGATTCAAGAAGAATATTTCATTTCTCAGTGATTTACAAATGAGGGTAGCATACATATATATAGCCTAAGATACAAAGCTTGTTAAGAACAATGTTATAACAGAATTCTGTTATGACTAAATGCTAACAGAAAGTCCTAGTCATCATTCCTAAGCTAACAACTGATAGCCTGCTCCTTGTCACGTGCCTACTTGCTACTGGTAGATTAAGGACTGCTCCTGCATATTGTTGAAGACCAAACTCTTTGCTGCTCATTGCTTGCTTGTTGATTGCTGTGATGTGTTGCTATACTTAACATCCCCCCTCAAACTAGAATAGGGGCACACCATGCCTAGTTTGCCCAAAAGAGTGTTAAATTGTGGAGAGGGAAGGATTTTAGTGAGGATATCTGCTAGTTGGTGAGTGGTTGGCAGATATGAAAGCTGAATGAGGCCTTCCAAGACTTTATCTCTTGTGAAATGGCAGTCTACCTTTATGTGCTTTGTCCTGTCATGAAAGACAGGATTCTTAGCTATATGTATAGCTGATTGATTATTACAGAAAAGAGTTATAGGCTTTAAATTTGTGAGGTCTAATTCTTCCAAGAGTCTTACTACCCATGTAATTTCTGTTGCTGTGGAAGCCATAGCCCTATACTCAGCTTCACTACTTGACCTAGACACAGTTGGTTGCTTCTTTGACTTCCATGATATGGGGGAATGGCCAAGCATGATCAAATATCCAGTGACAGATCTTCTAGAGTCTATACATGCTCCCCAGTCACTAACTGAGAATGCTTGGATGGTGATCCTGGTAGTGGCTTTGAGAAATATGCCTTGACCACAAATGTGTTGTATGTAGGATAAGGTATGCTGAAGAGCATCCCAATGAGTGTTGGTAGGTCTCTGCATGAATTGGCTGAGGTTTTGAACAGCATAGGATAAGTCAGGCCTTGTGTCAGTGAGGTAGTTGAGTTTCCCTACTATGCTCCTATACGGTGTAGGATCCTCCAGAGGGGTTCCCTCTAAAGCAGAGAGTTTGATGTGTAAGGGAAGGGGTGTTAAACATTTTCTCTTTATGCTGGAGGGATGTTCTTGCAACAGATCTTTAGTAAACTTGTATTGAGATAAAACTACACCCTTATTGTGATAATTGACCTCTATACCAAGGAAGAAATGTAATCTTCCTAGGTCCTTAATGCTGAAGCAGTGATCAAGGTGATGTTTGATATTCTGAATTTCACTATGATTGTTTCCTGTTAATATTATTTCATCAACATAAACTGCTAATATAGTGATAGTGGTTTGCTTTCTTTTAGTGAAAAGGAAATATTCATTTTTGGATTGTTTGTAGCCTTGTTTGAAAAGCTCTTGTATTAGTTTGGCAAACCATTGCCTTGATGCCTGCTTAAGGCCATAAAGGGACTTGGTTAGCTTGCAGACCATGTCTTTACCTTTAGTGTACCCTTGGGGCAATTGCATGTATACTTCTTCTTTTAGCTCACCATGTAAGAAAGCATTATTAACATCTAGTTGGTGAAGATTGACCATTTACTAGCAGCTACTGATATGATGCACCTGATAGTTGTCATTTTCACCACAGGTGAAAATGTTTCATCATAGTCGATCCCATATTTTTGGTTGTAGCCCTTGGCCACCAACCTTGCCTTGTACCTTTCAAGAGTGCCATCTACTTTGTGTTTTACTTTGAACACCCATTTACAACCTATGGCTTTTTTGTTTTTAGGAAGAGGCAACTAAATCCCAAGTTTTATTCTTTTCTAGTGCATCCAGTTCCTTGTTCATTGCTTCTTGCCATAAGGAGTTTGTAACTGCTTCTTTGAAGCTTCTTGGTTCATGATGTTTGGTGAACTTGTTTACTGTTGTATCAGAAGATGTGATGTGTTGGTGTTCAACTAGACCACACCAATGTTTAGTTAGATTACAGTGATAATCTTCAAGATATGCAGGGGGTTTCCTTGTTCTTTGTGATTGTCTCTGGATGTCATCATTGTTGGGAGGATCAGTGGATACCTCTGTATGGGTATTATCCTTCAAAACAGTGACTTCCTCATGATCTTGTAGATCTTTGTCATGATCATCATTATTGTCATGTTCTGTGATAAGTGAAGTAAAGTCATTTAGAGAATTGTAGCTGTATGTGTTTGTTTTCTCAAGAGTACTTGAATCTTCTTCACATGCAAATAAGAAGAAAGGTTTTAATTTGCTCATTTCAGGTTTGTGATTCATGAAATGATAGGGAAAAAGTCTTTCATGGAAGACTACATCTTTTGAAATGGTTTCAACATCACTTTCTAGGTTTTATACTCTATAACCCTTTTTGGTGTTGGAGTATCCCAAGAACACACACTGTTGTGCCCTTTGGGAGAATTTGTGTCTTCCTTGTGTAGGTTTAGTCCTATAGAATTTTTCATATGGTGTGATACCACCAAGAACACTCAGTGGCATCCTGTTGATCAAATGGACTGCACACTTGACACAATCTCCCCAAAATTTCATGGGGAGGTTTGATTGAAAGAATAGACACCTTGCAGTCTCAAGGATGTGTTTTTGCTTTCTTTCCACTACCCCATTTTGCATGGGTGTTTCTGCACAGCTTGTTTCTTGTTTGATTCCATGTGCAAGATAAAATTCTAAGGCTTTTCCCTTAGTTAATTCACTTGCATTGTCAGTTCTTATTGCTTTAACCTTCATGGACATTTGGTTTTCAATATACTTGACAAAATGCATGAAGATTTCTGGAAATTCAAATTTATTTCTAATCAAAAAGATCCAACACATCCTACTGTAATCATCTACTACAGTGATGAACATGCTACAATTTGTTCTACTCATATATCTAAAAGGTCCTCATATATCTATGTGGAGTAGGTCTAGGGGTGCTACTGATCTTTTACTAGAAGCAGGATATGTGTTCCTCCTTTGCTTTGCAAGGGGACAGATAGTACAAACAACTTTATTCTTGGCTGTTTTATGCTTTAATTCTGGGATTAGGAGCTCCAATTTTTGTATGGGCATATGTCCCATTCTAAGGTGCCATAGTTTGGCTTTGTTTGTTAAAGATTCACTGCTGGTTATTGCACTTGAGATGTTTGATGAATCCCTTGTCTTTGGTGGTAATCTTGTACTTCCTTTTTGTTCTTGGATGATGTATAAGCCATTCCTTTCCTCACCAAGAAGCCAAGGCTTCTTCATCAAGGGTTCCTAGACAAAACACCCATTAGTGGTGAAATAAATTTTACAGTTCATGTCCACAGAGAGCTTGCTAACAGATATGAGATTGTAATTGAATTTTGGAACAAAGAGGACATTGTGCAATGCTATACCATTTTGCAAGACAACTGTTCCTGAAATTTCAACTTGGAATTTTGATCCATCTGGGATAGTGACCTCATGTTTTTCTTGCTCAACAGAATTATAGTTTGCAAATACACAAAGATTATTACACATGTGGTCTGATGCACCACTATCTATTATCCACATTTTTGTGTTAAAGGCATTAAGACAGTGGTTACCTGTTAGATGACTAGCATTGGCATATGTTGCATTTGACTTGGTGTCCTGTTTGTTCAATAGGTCTATGATTTGTTGATATTGATCCTGTGTAAACCTTGCATTCACAAAGCCTTCTTGCTCTTCTTGAGATGTTGCAGTGTTGGCAAAGACTTTACTGTTATTCTCTCTTTTCTATGTGTTGCTTAGTCTGTGATTGGGTGGATACCCCACCAATTTCCAACATTTTTCTTTGACATGTCCACTCATTTTACAGTGGTCACACCAAAGATGTGGCTTCTTGGATTTGTTGGACTCAGTATTGTAACTCCTGCTTGTACCTCTTTCTTGTGCCTTGCGTTTTTCTACTCTACATGCCATGGATTCATTGTTGCTTCCTCCACTAGTGCTCAACATCAAGTGTGTCTCCTCTCACAACAAAATCCTGTATGCTTGGGCAGCTGTTGGTAAGTCTGGCATCATCAACATGTTGCTTCTCACCTGTTTAAACTTCTTGTCCAGTTTCATTAGGAAGCTGATAACCTTGGAGTTTTGTTGCATCTTATAAATTTTCTTGGCAACATCACATGTGCAACTTGTTGCTGCTGCACAAGTGCATGTGGGTACTGGATTGAGGCCATCAAACTCATCCTAAAGTGTTTTAATTTTTGTGAAAAATTCAGATACAGACATTTCTGGTGTTTGGGTTAGGGTGTTCAACTGTTCTTGTAAGGAAAACATCTGCACATTCGAACTTTGCCCATACCTCTCAGCAAGTTCGTCCCAAATTTCCTTGGATGTCTTGAAAGAAAGAACACTATTAGCAATGGAATCCTCCAAGACACCAAGAATCCAATCCATAACAACATTATCAACCCTATCCCAATTTTTGCTGCTGAATTATTGGATGGTCTTGTTAGGCTGCCATCAACGAATCCAAATTTGTTCTTCCCAGAGAGTGCTATGGTCATCACTCTCTTCCAATTAGCAAACCCTCTTCCTGAGAAGACAATATTCACGAGTTTCTGACTGCTATCTGAAGGGTGTAGAAAATACACGGATGCTGGGTTACTGGTTGGATCTTGATGTGTTGATGCGTTTTGTGATGTTACCATGTTTTCATTAAAAACTTTTGTTTGAAAAAAAAGAGGGGTATGGCTATTTGTAGAGAAGAATGACTATTCAGAAAGGAAGGATATAACCAATCTGTTTCTTTGTTTCTTGAACCCTTGTTCTTTGCATAAAAATGGCTGCAGGAGGGTTAATGGTTCTTGATTGAACCTCCTTGCTCTGATACCATGTTAGTTTTCTAATGTGAGATTAGAGACAGAGAATGAAAGACAAAAGGAAGAAAATGATTCAAGAAGAATATTTCATTTCTCAGTGATTTACAAATGAGGGTAGCATACATATATATAGCCTAAGATACAAAGCTAGTTAAGAATAATGTTATAACAGAATTCTGTTATGACTAAATGCTAACAGAAAGTCCTAGTCATCATTCCTAAGCTAACAACTGATAGCCTGCTCCTTGTCACGTGCCTAGCCTTGAGTGAATGATTGCTCCTTGCTACTGGTAGATTAAGGACTGCTCCTGCATATTGTTGAAGACCAAACTCTTTGCTGCTCATTGCTTGCTTGTTGATTGCTGTGATGTATTGCTATACTTAACATAAATTGAACTGATAATTGCGTAGGTTAGGTTTTTTTTTCAAAATTTAGGGCTTTTGTTTGATTTAATTTGATGTCTAAATGGTATTATCTTAAATGTTGAAAGCTCAATTGGGTTCATGTTGTTTGATGAATTTTTGACTTTCTTCATATAGATTGTCTACTCAAATAATTCATAATGAGAATAATTTAATCTTTTCTAGAATAAAATCTATTTTGTGGAAACCATTGATATGAACTTTGATCAAATTGGTAAACTAGTGTTTTTCATTCATATTTTCTTGTTTGTGAATTTTGATTTATTACAATGTATCAGATTAAGTAAATTCCTTCTTTAGCTTCGTTCAAGCTGTCATTCTCATCTATTTGCAAAGTTGTATTATGATCTAGTCTTTGGGAATAATATATAAGTTATAACTAATTTAATATTTCAATTGTGATTAATGATTGAATTGTTTTAAAATTTGTAAGTTGATGACATTATGGGCTATTTTTATAATATAAAAACTCGGCATAGAAACATTACGTAATTTTCTGTTTATATGTTATTGACATCACTCTTCTTTTTTTCTGGTTCCGCCCCTGCTAGCATATATTGTTTTTGGGCTACTATTTACTTTATGGTTGACTTTAAACCGCTAATTTCTTTATTTTTATTTGACGTTTTTATTTTTAGTTGTGTTTTGTTGAATAATAAAGTAGGAGTTACTTGCTCCAACATCTCATCTTCATGATGACTTTGTTTCACATCCCTTCAATTGTTGTTTTTGTTGCTCTCCTTTGTGGAGCCTTTTTAGCGTTGTAGGTTTGGAAATGTAATTCATAATCAATAACCATAATTTGTAAATCACTTTTAAAAGACAAAAATTATAATAATAAAATAAATAAAATAAAAAAAGTAAATTAAAACAACAAAACTCTTACCCTATCAAATCCTAACACATAAAGGTGATTTATTAACTTTACAAATAACCGTTATTTACTAAGACTTCCTCAGTTTGGAATGCCCGTCTAATAAATTTGCCAATTTAAACTATCAATCTGGTGATATCATCTTTGTCGTCAACGGAACTCCACAAAAATACAAAGACATCAAATGTTTCACGGAAGCCCATTACAAGCAACGCTATTAGTATAGAGTGATTATTATTTGCATTTGATTTATAGTCGGTGTTTTGAGAAACGTCTCTCAAACACAGTCTATTAAAGCTTAATGTCTATTTATTGCATTTTTAATGTCTACTTATATTATTCTTAATACCATCTAATCATCCTTAACGTCTACTTACCGTATCATTAATGCCTACTTATAATATCTTTAATGCCTACCGAATAAACGTGCATTACTTACTACTCCCTCTGTTCCTTAATGAAGTTCCTAAAAGAAATGTTCACGAGAATTAAGAAAAATAAAATATTTTAGATAGTGAATATATTATTTAATTGAATAATAAATTTGATTGGAGAAAAGTAAAGAGTACAAGTATTAAAAAAATATTAAAAGAAAGTTAGTGGAAAAAATATGAGAACCACAACTAATAAAAAATTAGTTTTATAAAGTCAGTGGGAAACATATAGGAATCATAAGAAATATTAAAATGTTAAATTGAAGTTAGTGGAGGATATGTGGAGTGAGGTACATAAGGATTATATAAATATTAAAGTGAGTATGAATAAAGATATTTTTATCCAAAATTTGTGACATAAATTGAAAGATTCTTTATGGAAACAACAAATGGTAAAGGTAAGGTAAAGGACCTTCTCGGTATCCCGCACAAGGCAGGGTCCGAGTGGGGTTTTTTTTTTTATTTTTCTTGAAAGATGCGGACAAATCATACCCATACCCCCAAGGAGGGAGTAAAGAAAGATGCGCGCAGTCAAGAAACCTCACCAATTGATACCTGCGCCTAGTAGGGGTCGAACCCCAAACCTTCTGCTCCACATGCAGATGCGAACCCCAATTGATACATGCAGATGCTTTATTCATTGAGCCATAAGCACCTAGTATGGAAACAACAAATGAAACACCAAAAATGGCAAATGGGAGTTTCTTTAAGGAACAACGGAGGGAGTATATCTTAAATATCTCCTTACAATATCTTTAATGCCCACTGAGCAACGTATGCTATATTTTTTTATGAGCCAACCCAATTAAAAATAGAGACCATCTCCTACGATAATTTGTGATTTAATATTTTAGATTTTATAAGGAATGATTAGATGTTGACTCCTCATTCCTTTTTTTTTTTTTGAGAAAAACCTGTGATAATATTATAGATCAATTGAAAATCGAGCTATAGGGCTTTCTCCTCTCCATTTGTTTTATGATATATTTGTAGTCTTCGTTCGCATTTTGTTGATTTTGGTTGTAGCTTTGTAAGCCGTAGTGGCAATACTTTGGCTCATTTAGTGGCTAGGTGGGATACGAGGGATGCAAATGAGAAGATATGTATGGACCTTTTTCCCCAAAGCTTATTGACCTTGGCCGAGCTTGACTCCTCGTTCCTAATCCTTCCCCAATACCAAATTACCAATCCTTGGGTGACTCAATTCTTAATTCCTAGTTCTCTTCACTCCTCGTCCCCAAACAAACACCAACACATCAATCTATCAATGAATCGGAACTAAAAAACGTCATAAATTCAAAATCAATAAACTACCGATATTGGATCATCAATCATCATACAAAAATGTCACAAAGTTTAGGGAAAATGATAAAATTAGCGATGTTAGACTTCATAATGTCGTTTGGATGGATGTTTACTGTTTCCACACTCGGCATAGCGACGTCGTTAATGGCGGAATTTGTAGGGGTGGATAGACAAAGCAACTTGATTCACGCTGTATTCATGGCGGTTATAATGGTTCATATCCTGATTTGCGAAGTTATGGCGATGGTACTTGGTGGTGCAAGTTTCAATCCCACCTTTAACGCTGCCATGTATGCCGCTGGTCTTGGTGGTGATTCTCTCTTTTCTATGGCTCTCCGGTTTCCTGCACAGGTAATACTTCACCTTCTTTCATTTAATTGTTCTTGTTTTTTATTTCGATTTAATCTACTATTACTTATTTTGATTGGGAGTAGCTTGATGTCTGGTCATGGAACGAAGAGATCGTAACTACGAAGCAATCACAATATCCCTAATCCTAATCCAAATCCAAATGAATATTCCAATTTATTTCCGATATTCAAATCCAAATCCAAATCAATAATCAAATTCTTATTCGATATCCAAATCCAAATCCTTGATTCATCGCTTTGTTTTGGTTTAATCAAAGGTTCAGCTTTTCTTAATTATCTTTTTGATTCTATTGGTCAAAAATTATTTTTTTTGTTTGAAATAGTGACCAGTAAGTAGTGTGCCATGTGCAAAAAGGATAGCATGAAAATGAAATCCCTACTGTATCCATTTTGGTAATAAAAGTACTTGTCTTTCCACCACCCTTGTCTTTTAAATTTTGGACTTTTGTTCGCTGTTTTAACTTTTGACGAGATTTTTCTTTATTACAAATTTGAGTATAGGAGTAGCAAATTGTATTTAAATAGTCAGAGTAAAATAATGAATTCACCTAGTTAAAGAATACAACTGAAGAACCTAATGATCAATGAGATTGTAGTAGCTAGTTGAGTTCATCTTGAAAATGATTAAAATTAAATTAGAAAACTATGAGAATGGAACTTTGTCTCGATTGAAGTAAGTATTATCTATTCCAGATCAAATTTTGATATCGATTCTATTTCTCACCATCTCACCTTGCCGTCTCCTCTCCTCCCCTCCCCTCCCCTCCCCTCCCGTCAGCTTAATGTCTAATTTAAAATAAAATAGAAAACTACGCTCTGAATAAGAGTTAAAACCTTTTTGATCATATTTTGAAATTCTGGTTATGCTTTGTTCAATAGGTTGATAATAGGGTTTTTTGATTGAGACTCATAATAGGTGCATGTAGTAGTAATTGATGTTCTTTTATCGAAAGTGCATTCTCCCTCCCTACCATGAGTGTTCCCATTGGCTAAATGGGGATGACACCAGTAGTATAACAGCTAGCTGTTAGAAATTTGATCTGTTTTAGGCTAACCATGGTAACTTCTTGGTTTTTAGTTTCTGTTTTCTTGAAGCACCTGGTAGTTTTTGATAACCACTTAGGTTTAGGTAAGTCTATCACTTCATTCGGCTAGATATGAGACTATTGGAATTTGAAAGTTCGGTGGAGAATTTTTCCATTTGAAGAAAAAAACTTTCTATTTTTCATTTGTCTTGCTCCTGCTATAAGCGTGTTATAATCACTAGTCAAAACTTTTGGCTTTTCCATTGAACATATCTTCAAAGAACTGATTAGCAATGTATTGATTTGAAGTTTTAAATACGTTACAAAGTTGTGCTGCTATTACATTTTAAATCGAACATCCATATTAACTGTTGCTGTTCTTCGGAAGTTCCCTGATGATTAATTACTGGAAACTAAAAGGAACACATTTGTGTTTTGGCAGGTTGCTGGTGCTGTAGCAGGTGCTTTAGCAATTTCAGAAGTGATGCCGACTGAATACAAACACATGTTAGGGGGACCTTCAATTAAAGTTGATTTGCATACTGCAGCCATGGCAGAAGGGCTGTTAACTTTTCTCATAACCTTGGCTGTCCTGATCATTATCCTAAAGATTCCAGGTGGCATGTTGGTCAAGACATGGCTGCTTGCTATGACTACTGTAACTTTGGTTGTTCTTGGATCCAGTTACACTGGGCCTTCAATGAATCCCATCAATGTGAGTATATTTTTCCTTCAAATGTTGTAGCATAGTTTTTACCAATTTTCTTTAAAGATGTCAGTAATAGTCAGTCTGATGCAATATTCTGTTTAATATGGCTTCATATCTGGCATTGCTACCACATGAGATATACAATAATAGAAGTATCAATTATAGTCAGGAATAGTAGGTAGCCTGAAATGTATGTTTTATGATTATTGATTGGGGGTGAAAAACAGGGCTATTGCCCTAAAGAGTCTACTGAACCCGGAATATGGTTTTAAACTGATAAAGAATTCAGTGCAATCCTTTGATGTTGTTCCTCTTCCTCTTTGTGATTGGCCACTAACACATTTGGATTGTACTCCAATGGGCATGCTTGTATTGCGGATAAATATTTAAGAGCGAATAAAAATCAAATTATGAAAATGAATGCAAGTGCAAGTTGATTTGAGTGGTGAGATGAATGAAAGATGATACAGTTATATGAGGAGGGAAATCTTTCCCCTCCATCTTCTACCATTCTTATTTTCTAATCACATTGTTTATTTTTGAGTTTTATTTATAATATAAATATTTATGTAAATAATAGGCGTGATCTATATGGTATTAATATTCTATCTATAAAACGTAGGTGCTATTACATATGTTTAAACTTCAAAATTTTGACCTCCAAAACTTCTTGTGTTGTGTCTTGTCTCATGACCAGTTATATTTTAACCTGAACCCGAAAATGACCTCACGTGTTAAATTTTTAACTCTGATCTGATGTATTACTGATGATGGGTTTGATTAATTATTGCAGGCCTTTGGATGGGCATACATTAGAAAACAACACAACACTTGGGATCAGTTTTATGTTTACTGGATATGTCCCTTCATTGGTGCAATTTTAGCTGCTTGGGTGTTCCGAATCCTCTACCCACAACGTAAAAAGCAGAAGAAAGTTCAAAAGAACAGGAAAGCCGACTAGATTGGTTCCAAATTTGTAGTAAAGCAATTTATTTGTTATAATTAATGTTGTAATTTTTAACCATTTTCTATTATCATTTTTCATGAATTGTGGGATGATACTATCTAAGACGTAAGATAAGAATGGTTCTAGTGCACTAAACCCTCGAGTTTTCGACAAGAAGTTCAAGGCGTAAAGGATAGCGTGGGGAGGAATGCTTGGCTTCCAAGTTCTAACAATGACATTCTAAGTTCCAATGCAAAGAATGTATTTTAAATGGTTTGCTCCAAGCTTCTCTTTGTCTTCAATGGAATATACCCTCAATTGCTTCACTCAAATTGATGGTAATCAAGAAGATTGATTCACTCACAATGATCTTGGAATGGTTCTGGATTTCCAACCTTCGAAGTTACTCGAGAAACTATGAGAGAAATTTTATTTATTTTGATATAAGAATATTTTCTTTTTTATATAAACTTTAAGGCAGTTTGTTGTACTGTTTTCAGTTTTTCTGAAAAACTAAAATCAACAATTGGAAACAAGGAAAAGTAGATTTTACTTATTATTTGTTTGTTTTGAAATAATCAATGAAATGTTTTGCTATAAAGTTTCCTGAATATGACCAAGATTACCTAAATTGATAAATGATGTAAGATCCATTGAATCGGTTAAAAGCTAGCAAACTGAATCAAAGTAGTTTTCCAACCTCTGTTCACTGTTGATTTTCACTTTAAGTTCTTGGCTTGTTGCCAATTCTTCAAGCTTTTATGAACAATTAATATCTAACTAGTCTCTTGAGAGGTCGTTTCGTTGAGAGATGTATTTTAAACCCAACCCTTAAAAATTAATGTCTACTTACCATATTCTCATTGCTTACTTACATTATCCTTATTGCTTCCTTATTGTATTCTTAATACCAACTTTCAATATCTTAAACATCTACTTACATCATTCTTAATGCCTACTTACAGTATTTTAAAATATATATAATAGACCGACCCAATTAGAAATGATCTCCTAAAAAGACCGTCTCTCACAAAAATTTGTGATTAATATCACTCTAACTTCTCTATCCATATCATCATATCAAACTTCATTTCAATGGTAAGAGTTTAAATCATATTACAAGGATAAAAGAAAGGAAAATTTGATTTAAATGATTCAAATTTTAACTCATTTACTTTTAATAATCTGAACTTTTATTTATTTTTTAAAAACTCGAACTTTAAGGACATGTAAAGTTCCAATGCCTTTTAATCAGTTGAAGTGTGAAAGAAAGAAGAATTAGTTTGCACCTTACTCTAATCATACAATTTACAACTTACAATTAGAGTTGTACTCTACCCAACATTACAATTAAAGATCCACTCCTTTTCGTCATACAATCCATAATAAATATCCCAAGAACCCTTAATTAATCCCTGACCCAAATCAATTTTTTCATTTTACATATTTCTTTTCTGTAACAAAAATCTCAAAAAAACAATACCCACAATACATTTCCCATCAATCACTCATAAATTTCTATCTTTCAAATAAAAAATCTAAGATAATTCCTTACAAATCTGAAGAACTGGAGTCGTCGGGGGGAGTAAACGGTAAGATCAGGTACAGATCGCCATCATCGGCGGAATTAGCATCAGAAACTCAACAAACTACTTCATTGTCATCAAACCCAGTTGGGATTTCTATATCTTCACCTTCATTGTTATCCGATTCTACCCATTTACAAGACCCTGACAAAATGCTTAAGAGAAATAAGTATCAACAAGAATCTTTCTTCGATAAATTGTATAAGTATCGTGGAATTATTCTTGTAATTACATTACCACTTTTGTTGATCTCCTTTGTTTTGTACATGATGCCGAGAGTTACTGATGATGAGGGGTATTCTCCCAGAAAGATGAAAAGTGGTTTGATTTCAGTGAATGGTGATAATAGATATGCTGTGATCTTTGATGCTGGAAGTTCTGGGAGTAGAGTTCATGTTTTTTGTTTTGATAAGAATATGGATCTTGTTCCTATTGGTAATGATCTTGAGCTTTTCTCTCAGGTATGAGATTTCTCTTATTTTTGTTGGGTTTTATTTGAATTATTATTTGTTTTACAGGAATCTCTAGAAAATTTCTGATATTTACTCTGTTGGGTTTGTTTTTTGTTGATGGAATCATGGATTTTGGATATACATATATTTATTAGTGTGGGATTTTCAAATTTTGTTAACATTTGTATAATTGAGCTTACATATTTGTTGATGGGGTTAGGAAGATGGATACTGCATTGTGTAGTAGATGTCTTTTATGGATTGACTTATTATGTGGTTTATGAATTGGAATGCTGGATAAATATGAGACTGTTAGATAAGTCATAGGGCAAATTAGAGTGTATTATTTGTAGAATGTAAGTATATTACTTGATCTTGCTTGTTTACTAGTGTTAACATATGATCCATGTATTTGCTTTAACATAGCAGGTTGGTGATAAGATAAATGTAAAGGGGCTTGAGTCTTTTGGGTGTTTATGAAGGGATAGAGATTATTGTTTGACAAGGTTGCATGAGTAGAATTATCCTATAAGAGTATGTTTAGATTTAGATAACATTTATAAGAGGAAAGGGGAGGGAAATGGTGGTGTGTTTTGCTTTCAAATTTTTCCATTGTTAGAAATGTTTTGTTTATCAACAATGTGAAGGAGTTCTTCATTTCCATTCCCTTCCCTTTATTCCTCTCCCCCCCTTTGCTATCCTAATAAAGGGAGTATCTTCCCTTCATTTCCGTTCTTTTCCTTTCTCTTAGTTTCCTCCAATCTAAACATATCAATGTTATTCTATGTTACTTGGACTCGGGTACTGATGTCGGATACTGGTACGTGTCCAAGTGTCGGATACATCTAAGCATTCAAGTTTTACGCGTTAAATGAAGCGTCTAAGTGCTATACCAATGTCCGAGCATCAAGGATTGACATAGGTACTTGAAGCAAAATGAAGAGTCCAAGTAATATAGCTGTTATTTTTTATCAAGGGCACAAGCACAACGAGCAGAAAGTTTTTGACTGTTCTGGACCTTTTCCTAGGCTGAAGGTTCTTGTGTTAGAAATGCAGCTTGGTATGATCTCAATTTTTGCCAAGCCGCTCTTGAACTTTGAGTGGTGGGTTTTTTGCTTGTTGACTGTTATGCTACAAAACCTAAGACTTCAATTCAGTTCTAAGACTTCAATTCGGTGCTCACAACTGTCATGTAATCTTTCCCCTTTTGGATTTATAGAAAAAACCAGGTCTGAGTGCATATGCAAGCAATCCTCATGAAGCTGCAGAGTCACTAGTGTCTCTTCTAGAGCAGGCAAAAGCTGTTGTTCCCAAAGCGTTGCAACCGAAGACTCCTGTCAGAGTTGGGGTGGGTTTTTTTAATTACTTTGTTCCTCCATTCCCAATTGATTTATTGGGTTCATAAATTTATTTTGATTACTTCCACAGAAAACTGAGCCATCTTGTCTTACAGGCAACTGCAGGTTTAAGGCAACTGGCTGGCGATGCACCTGAAAAAATATTGCAAGCAGTACGAACTTTTCCGTATTTGTTTGTTGTTTTGTAGTTATCTGTTGATTGTCTAAGAAAATAAAACAGAAAGTTTATTCCTCTCTTTCTTATTGATATTGGAACTTGTTCTACATAGGTCAGAGACCTGCTCAACGATAGAAGTGATCTGAAATTAGAGGGAAATGGTGTCGCTGTTTTGGATGGAACCCAGGAAGGTTCTTTTCAGTGGGTATGTACTATTCATTTCTTCTTTGTTTTACATGTGACTGCTCCAGCTGTGCATGCATGTGTGCATTTCTTCTTTCTATACCTTAAGTCACTCGAGCCTCTTGAGAATGATCTGGTTTCTTCATTTGTTTGTAGGTGACCATAAACTACCTTTTAGGGAACTTAGGAAAGACGTACTCGAATACAGTTGGAGTTGTTGATCTTGGTGGTGGTTCTGTTCAAATGGCATATGCTGTTTCTGAAAGTGATGCTGCTAAGGCTCCAAAGGTATCAGATGGTGAAGAGGTATACATTAGGGATATGTATCTCAAGGGTAGGAAATATCACCTATATGTGCATAGGTGAGCTATTTTCTCTGAATGCACCAAGTGCTTGTTCATCCTTGTTTTTGCATCATTAATTTAAAAATTTACAACGTTTGAGCTCATTGAGGTTTTTGTTTTGCAGCTACTTGCACTATGGTTTACTAGCAGCTCGTGCTGAGATTCTGAAGGCAGTTGGACATGCGGAAAATCCATGCATACTGACAGGCTATCAAGGTAAGTTGGAGTTCGCTAAATTTCCCCTTTCATATCCATGATCGTGTCAGCTGGTAAAATTGAGTTTTGCACATTATATTTCATTCTTATGGCTTTGAAATGTCGTCGGATAGTGTTTCATTAACCCCTTATTATTGCTGAAGGTGTTGTTACTGCCAGTGGTTGGGCATTTGGTTTGAGGTTTTGTACGGGTATAAGATTAGGATTGAAATAAGAGTGGTGTGGGGTCAAACGTTGATTCCTAATACCATGTGTTGGGTTTAATTTTGGAAAGGACATCATTTGACATCATCATGTAATCATTATAAATACTCAGAATAGGTCCCTTCAATTTTCCCCAATATTTTTGACGAACCTCATAGAACCCTACTTTCACGAACTTCAGAAATTTTGCACCACAAACAATTATATGAAAACTGGTAACTTCAGAAATTTTCCACCCCAAGCAATGAGATTCAAGAGCAAATGCCCTAAACTGTTGATGTGATTCCAGTGGGGTTGGAATAGAGTTAATGCATGAAGAGATTGGGTTGGATTAAAGATGAAACTTTACTCTATTTTGATGATGATGACCCCATTTTTTGTGATAACATAGCTGACCCCGTATTTTGGGATTAAGGCTTTTGCATTGTTGTTGTTTGCTATTATGGATCTTTATAGATTTATAATTCTCACTAAATCATGTGCGCTTCCTATTTATATGAAGTTGCATATGACCTTTACTACTAAAGGTCAATCAAAAACAACCTCTTTGTTAGTTGTATCACTATCAAGGTTAATGTAGCGTACATTCGACCCTCCAAACCCACCTTAATGGCATTGGGGTAATGGAATATAATGCACAACAACACAAGTCACATGTAACTAATTTGATTGTAATTTCCAGGGGTTTATACCTATGGAGGTGTTAAGTATGATGTGGCAGCTTCTCTATCTGGCGCAAATGTGGATACTTGCAGAGCTTTTACGTCGAAGGCTCTTAAAGTCAATGACACATGTACACACATGCAGTGCTCTTTTGGCGGTGTTTGGAATGGCGGTAGGGGTGATGGACAGAAGAATCTCTTTGTTGCCTCTTTCTTCTTTGATAGAGCCGCTGAGGTACCATCACCAATTCAATTTACCCGTATTTGCCTAATTGCCTAGCCCATCCCTCCCCTGTCCAAACACACACTAAAACCGCTTTTTCCCGGTAAATTAACCCAATTTTTCCTGCAGGCCGGTTTTATCGATTCTAAGAAGCCGGTTGTCACTGTGACCCCTTCAGCTTTCCAGGAGGCTGCTAGGATTGCTTGTGGCACCAGTATCGAAGACGGGAAGTCCAAATATACAAATGTCGAAGAAGATAATCTGCCTTATCTATGCATGGATCTCGTCTACCAATACACGCTACTTGTAGATGGTTTTGGTAAGTTGATGCTCAGCTCAAATTTGATAAACAATCATAGAGTAAAAACAAGGCCGCATTGCATTGCATTGGCCACGCTGTAAATGTTTTAAAAATAAATGAACCGATATTTCCCGAGCTGTAAAGGTGTAAAAAAATCGCATTTTGGGCCGCATCATGGTATAACTTATGGTTTCGACCGATATTTAGGCGATATGATAGCTACATCACTCCTGTTACGCAACCATTACCGCATTTTTACACTATGTTAACAATACCCATTACAGCTTATTGGATCAATTATGATTTCTCGTGTTTTTCATCCTTAATACAGGCCTAGAACCTTCACAAACGATGACATTAGTGAAGCAAGTGCCTTATGGAAATTATCAAGTGGAAGCGGCATGGCCACTAGGAAGTGCCATCGAGGCCATGTCATCCTTGTCTTAAGATCGAAATTCTTTGGTTTTGAGGCGATTTCACCCAGGCTAATCTTTTTGATGGAATTCGGTTTTGGCCACTGCTAATATCGGTTGGTCGACGGGTTTAGAAGTTTTGACATGGCTTCTTTGTTTCGCAGATCGGTATCAAAATTTATTCAGAGAGGTGTTAACTGTTATTGGATTACATTAGACAGTTAGTTATTTCTCTCTTTCATTAAGTTTTGTGATTATATTTCAAACAATACAATCAACCTTGAATTTTTATAGAATACATAAGGAGATGTGATCCTCCTGTCTCTTTGTATGAAGACTGAAAAGCAAGTCAAATTGGTAAAATTTCATTATTTTAAATATAAATTTGAGTATTTTCATATAGAAGATTGTATTTAAAAATGATATATTTATGATAATCGAGTCTTAATCATTTAAGATCAAATAAGATTTTGAGTTTAATTTTCATCACTCCTCTTTTCTAATTCTCCTTAGTTTACCGATCAATCTAATCTCAATGCTATAAACATTTTTTTGGTAACAATTTTTTTCTTATATATGCTCTAGATACCATTGTCCACCATGATTGATATTTGAAGCAATTACCGAAATTCAAAAATTCTTAATCAATAACCGTGATTTGTAAATCACCACAAAAACACAAAAAGAATAATATTAAAATAAATAGAATCAAAAAAAATAAATTAAAATAACACATCCTACCACATAAAGGTGATTTATTAAGCTCACAAATAACTGTTATTTACTAAGACCTTCTCTACCGACATTTGGTCTAGTAGCTATTTTTTAATGAATTGATATCGGACAAATGTGCTTTGCACTTTGCTTTCTATTAACTATTTAAAAAGTACATGTTCAATAGAGAAATATATGAAGAAAAGAAAGGGAAAAGAAAGGGACGAGAAGGAACAGATACAAAAGGTAAATGAATTTTCCTTTCAATATTTCCAAATTCCAATTACAGATATACTAATGGTTTTGGTGAAACTTAGTTACAATTTGTATTAAGTGGGGGAAGAGTAAGCTTTACCGTATGTCCAAGTAGAAATGTCCACGTGCCCAAGTATAGGGAAGCCCAATCCAATTCCTTGAAGTTGCATGCAATTAAATGTGATTGAAGGTGGTGGAAAATGATCGAAGAAGGTTGAAGATCTTCGAATGAAACTATAAAATAAACAAAGGTTGCCAACCCAAGGGCGACACTCGAAAAAGTCAATCTGATGCTTAAGTCGGACGAAAGTTGAATGTGTTAATGCTAATTGGAATTATTTAGAGAGAATTTGTGAGAACTTATTGACATTAAAACTAACTGAATCTGCTTTCGAACTAGTAATTGATGAAACGGATCATAACGTAACTTGGAATTGGGCATGAATATTCAAGTGATATGTTTGACTTAAGCTTGACAAAGTCATAGTACTTCTTTGACCATATGTGAGGCCTAATTAATATTGGGGCTTTGGGCACAAATTAACTAATATGACAAATTTATTTATTTGTTACAAAATATCAAAGATCTCGTCCACCAATCTTTTCTACTTTATCTCTCCATCTTATTATTAGTCATTTGTTTTTAATGGATACAATTTTCAAAACAAGCATAAAACGCGCGTGACCGTACCTTGGTATAGTCACGTAAAATGTGCGATCGGATCGGGTTCAAGTTGTGTAAAACGCGCGACAGGACCAGAGTATAGTCGCGTAAAACGCGCAACTCCACCCCGGTCCGGTCGCGCCTTTTACGCGACTATACCTAGGTACGGTCGCGCGTGACTAATGTTAGATTTCACCGCAAACTTTAAACGATCGTCATTTCTCGCTCGATTGTCAGAATTGGGCATATAATGTGTCATTGGAAAGCTCTTGAAGTCTAGTTTCTAATTCTGCAAACCGTGCATTATAAGATTTTTCTATAAAAAGTTATGCCTAAAAGATTGAACATGTATCAAATTTCAACACAAAAAAACTTTCAACGATCGTCTTTTCTCGCTTGGTTATCGAAATTGGGCATATGATATATCATTGGAAAGATCTCGAAGTCTAAATTCTAATGCTGCAAATATTGCAGTAATATGATTTGCCTATCAAAAGTTTCGGCCAAAAGAGTGATTATTATCACACAAAACGTGTGATTAGGTTTAGTTTTTGATTTAAAAAATTATTTTCTTTTTAAAATTAATAATTTTTATTTTAATTTAATTATTATTAATAAATTTAGTTTAGTAATAAGAATGGTTGATTTTGACATTTTTGAACTTTTATTAAAAAAGTGGTGGCGATATAATGAAAAGAGCGGTGAAATTTAAGGAGTGGTAATTTTTAAACACAAATCCTTACTGTAGACGGTCTTTGTCATAGATCACTCGTCTTGGATCAGTCCAATTATAAAATCAGTTTTTGATTTCCAATATTTAAAATAAAAAAAAGGATCATTTACCAACTACAGCCTTTAAGTTTAGTCATTTTCAAATAAACAGCCGCGAACTTCGTTTATTACCAACAACAGCCTCCAACTTAACAAACGAGACAGCGATACAACCAAAACACCCTAGCTTCACTAAATGACCGGATAAACCCCAATTTTTACCTTTGACCATGCCCTATTACCGTTGACTTGAATTTTCAAAAAAACCCATCTAACTCTAGTTAATGCCTAACCCTAACCTCAACTACCTTTCCACATTTACTGATTTTCCAAAAAAAAGAATTCTAAATTCGCAATAACTTCCTGCAACTCGTCACTGTCAACATCATCTACATCCTCCATTGAAGGTAACTTCTTCGTTCTTTCTCTTTGCTTAGGTTTTCATTTGGTTTATGATTTTATTTGTTTCGTGGTTTATTATGTTACGTCTTTTAGGGTTTGTTTGTAATGTTGCGTGAATTTTTGTTTTTTTCTCTACTCAGATGTCTAATTCTGGGAAGCTAAGGGTTAGATATGGTGGTCAATTTGTTAATGAACATAATGAGGTCTCGTATATAAATGGTTCTGTGCATGAAGGTATTGAAATTGGGATAGCTGATTTTAGGAAGGAAAAATGTTATGCAGAGGTGAGACAGACATTGAATTTGAAGTCCCCCTTTCAGATATGGTTTAAGGAGAAAGGAATGATGTTAGATAAGGGTAGGAAAAGGCTGAAGGACAATAATGATGTGTTTGAGGCTTTTAAAAGTACTGATGAAAATGAGTTTGTAGATTTGTATGTAGTGGGAGGGGATCCTGGGAAGGGGACCACATCAAACACAACAAATGTGGTGGAGCCTAATGTTGGTAAAAGGAGAAAACCTTTGACCTCACCCTCATTAGATTCTTCTAGGAGACCACAAAAGCTACAACCAGATGTTGAGGTACTTAGTGTACTTAACATTAAACCCATTGCTGTTGACTATTCACAATCACCCCTTCATAAACCTTGTTCTAAGATACCAAAACCAAGCTCTCAAAAACCACCTAAACCACCTTCAAGAAGACAGAAACTTCCTGTTAAGAGGAACACATCTCAAGCATCCAATTCAGCCCCCCTAGGAAAAGACCAACACCTTCTCCTCCACCTCCCCCACAACCTGTAAAGAACGTGACCCCAAGAAAAAAACACTCAGCAAGAAGAGGACCTTCTCCTAGGAAAAGAGTAACACCAGTTCCTCAACCCCAACAACAACCTGAAGCTGCTTCACAACCTCCCTCCCAAACACCAACTGAACCCCAACCACAACCTGAAGCTGCTCCACCACATCCCTCTCAAACACCACCTCAACCACAACCTATCAACTATATTATATGGAGATGGTGCTGATCAATACAAAAGGGTTTATGACTACGCATGCTGTTAGGAAGCACAATCTTGGGAGTTCAGCACTGGTAAAGGTATTACCAGGGATTGAGAGGCTCATATTTCAAAGCATGTTTATATGTCTAAAGCCTGTGCTGGATGGATTTGTTGCTGGATGTAGGCCAATAATAGGTATGGATGGCTGTCACTTGACAGGAGCATATCCTGGTATATGCCTGATAGCAGTGGGAAAGGATGGGAACAATAACATATACCCTTTGGCATGGGCAGTTGTGGATGTGGAGGATTTTCAAACATGGTCCTGGTTTTTGACAAATCTAAAGGAATGTTTGGGCACAAATGATGGTAAAGGGTACACATTTATGTCTGATAGACAGAAGGTATTTCTACCTCATACCTCTGCTTCTTTTTTTTGTACATTAATTTCAAGTACACATATCAAGTAAGTGTTGTGTTTTATAGGGTCTTATAAGAGCACTTGAAGAGATTGTACCTGAGGCACACACAAGGTACTGTTGGAGACATCTATGGGGGAATTTCAAACAAAGATGGTCAAGTGAAGCATACAAGTTTGTGTTGTGGGCAGCTGCTAAATCAACAACTGAGGTATGTAATGTATAGAATGCTTGAATTGTTGGTTTTTTATTGTTGGTTTTTATTGTTGGTTTTTTTTTTTGCATGTAGACAAAGTTTAAGGAGAAAATTCTTGAATTGAAGGACCTTAGTGCAGAGGCTTATGATTATATGGCTTCAATACCAGCAAATGCATGGAGTAGGCATGCATTTGACACTGACTGTAAGTCTAACATGTTATTGAAAAACATGTGTGTCTTTCAATGCTGTTTTGAAACCTTGTAGAGACAAGGCTGTGTTGACACTTATGGAGTGGATTTGGAGATTTATAATGCAGAGACATCATAAAAAAAGGGAGGGGTTAACTATTATAGAGGGTGGTATTTTGCCCTATGTTAAAAAACAGTTTCAATTGTCAGCTGATGCATACAAGACATGTATTGTTAGAGTAGCTAGTAGCACATTGTTTGAGGTTGATTTTAAGGAACAAACTTGTTTGGTTGATTTGAATGAGAGGACTTGTAGCTGTTTTAGATGGCAATTGACAGGTATTCCTTACCAACATGCATATGCTACAATTATGAACAACAGGGGAAATTGTGAGGAGTTCATACATGAATACTACAGCAAAGCCAGTTATGCTAAGACTTATGCTCCAGTAATCATGCCCATGCCTGGTGCTTCTGATTGGGAGAAAACCCCACATAACCAGCCAGACCCTCCACTATACAAGAAGTTGCCAGGAAGGCCATCTAAGAAGAAGAGGGGATTGGAGCCAGATGAGAAGAGCAAGGGTAAGAAGCAAAAGGGGAATACAAGTACTGAACAGATAGGAAAAGAGATTGGTAAACAAAACAGATGCTCTTTTTGCAAGCAACCAGGGCACAATAAAAGAAATTGTCAAAGCACACAACCAGGGCACAATAAGATGCAGTATCACCTCCTTTTGCCAATCAGTCATTTCCTTGTCAACCCAGCGAAAAAAATTACAGCTTCTAGTGTTGGAATGAGCATCGTAGTCAGGACATGCAACAAATCTCCTTCCTGGGTTTTGAACAGTGCACCCCCTTTGCACAGAAACATCATACCCACAATAGCACTCTATACGAGTTTTGTAGTTCAGAGCACCAGTCGACATCTACATAAAAAAAAACCTAATTTGAAATGCAAATAATACAAAAACAGTAATGGGTAGGTGAGAAAAAGAGATTACCTGCATTTAAACCTTAGATGAACATGTACAGAGGAGATTGGTGGAACATACCTGAATTTAATGCTTGATTAATGAAGCTAAAATGAAGAAGTTGAAGTGGAGAAGAAATGAGAAAGAAGAGGCGGTTTAAAAAGAGGGAAAAACATAAAGAGGTAGTTGGGAGTTGGGTTAAGAGTACTAACTAGGGTTCAATCCAAGGTTGAGAGGTTGGTCAAAGGTTGGTCAAAGGTAAAAATTGGGGTTTATTCGGTCATTCAGTGAAGCTAGGGTGTTTTGGCTGTATCGATATTACGTTTGTTAAATTGGAGGTTGTTGTTGGTAATAAACAAAGTTCGCGGCTGTTTATTTGAAAATGACTAAACTTAAAGGTTGTAGTTGATAAATGATCCTTAAAAAAAACTGCATTTAAACATTTAGTTGGGTTGTTTTAGAGAGTCGTCTTTGTCATAGACAATATCTCAGGACACCTTCTAAATTTTAAAACATCTTATTAAAATTCGACTCTAATGATGTGAATATAGAATTTTTTTAGTATTTATTATGCCACCTCTGGCTAACTTCATCTTCCAATCTATATTTCATTCTTGATGAAATCACATCATAGCATCCGCAAACCCCAGAAAAATCACAGGTAATTTTCCTCTTTTCTTTTTGTTCATTCTAAAATTTCTGCTGAATTTTTGAACCATTTAATATCAAAAATGAATGAAAGATTTGTTCTTGATATCCCTGAAGAAATCTGGGAGCAAATCATTTCACTTCTAGATCAAGATCTTTACTTAGAGTCTTTATCACTTGTTTCTAAAACCTTTTTTTCAATCACAAATCGTCTCAAACAAACCCTAATAATTTCCGACACGACTACCCATTTCCTCCCTAAATTCTTCCATAGATTCCCTAATCTCAAACACATCTCTCTTTGCAACTTTCGAGGAGAACCCAGTTCAATTCTTCAATTAATTTCACATGCAAACTTCCAACTTGAATCACTTGATCTTTCAAATCAACCTAATTTTCCCTCTAAATCAATTCTTGAAATGCCCATTTCATGTTTAAGTTCAATTAAGTTGCTAAAATTGCATAATCTTAGAGTTCTTAATGATTATGATCTGGGGGTAATTTCACAGTTAATGACTAATTTAGAGGATTTAGATGTTAGTGAACCTAATGATGATTGTTATGTAGGTGATGTTGAGATTGTTGGTGGGGGTTTAGGGATTACTGATGATGGTATTGATTTGCTAGCTTCAAAGCTTACCAATTTGAGGAAAGTTAATTTATCTGGAAATTACTTTATTTCTGATAAATCTGTTATTAGTCTTGTTGATAAATGCAATAATTTGGAGGAAATTGCAGTGAGGAATTGCACTTTTGTTACCCAAACTGGATTAGGTTATGCTTTTCAAAATTGTTCCAATTTGAAATCAATATCCCTTTTAGGCATGGAAATGGTTGTTTTAGAGATTAGTCCTTTGCTTGCGTTTGCTCGAAACTTGTCTGTGCTCGATTTTTCGTATATGAGTGTTTCGGATGGTTTGCTCTATGCTATTGTGAAGGCCTCTATTCCTTTGAGGAGGTTGAGTTTATACCATTGTAATGATTTTACTTTTCCTGGGGTGTTAGCCCTCGTTCGTTGTTATAGCTCTCTCGAATTGTTTGGTTTAGAAGGGGTTTATTGGATCACTGATCAGAATATCATTGATATATCGAAATTCCTTCGTAAGGTTCACACTGTTAAACTTAATTTTTGCTCGAGGCTAACGAGTTCTAGTTGTTTTACCATGCTTAAAAGTTGCCCTTCATTGAGTGTTCTTGAAATGGAGAAAACGGATATGGGAAAGATGACATTTGCTGTGAATAATGCACAAAATACCCAGATTCGAACTCTTAATTTGAGTTCTAATAAGCAATTGAGCAACGAATGTCTCGAAAAAATCGCAGATTCCTGCCCAAGTCTAGAGCAATTAGATGTGAGTGATTGTCCTTGTATAACTAGGAAAGGCATTGGTGAAATTGTGCGGAACTGCACTGGTTTGAGGCATTTACAAATTAATGGATGCGCAGCAATCAAAAGCCTCGGTGTGGATGCAAAACTTCGTAAGTTAGAAGTTTTACGGGCGTCAGTTTCAGGGCTTAACGATGACGGGTTGATAATGATCGCAAGGAAGTGTCCCGCGCTATTGAATTTGGATATCATGGGTTGTTCTGCGGTTAGCTCGAATGGAGTAAAAGAAATAGTTTATCATTGTCGAAGGTTGAAGGAGATAAATTTGAATTTTTGTCGAGATATGGGTCGTGACATTGTAGCTTGGATGGTGTTTTCTAGGCCTTCACTGAGGAAAATTGTGCCTCCCCATGGATTCATTCCGACTGAATTTGAAAAGAGCTTATTCTTGCGCCATGGATGTCTTGTATGCGATGGCTAACGTAATGAAGGGGAACTTTCGATCATTTGGAGGGAGGAAGACCAGATCGGTTTTGTGATGGAAAGATTTGGAAGGAAAACGTATCTTGATTTTCCTTATCCAAACACAATCTAATTTTGAAAGTTACATAAGCTGTATGCTTCTTTATTTTGTGTATAAAAGGCAGACTAGTTTACTTTGTAAATCATTTTAGTACTTCCATTAATTAAAAACTTTTAAATGTGAACTTTGAAGTGTAAATAATGCAATGAGTATGAATTTCCACTTGTTATATGAATGACAAGGTCTTTTGGTGAATCCTAATTGCTTTATTTCAACGGTGTCTCTTGAAAGGCCGTCTTTTGTAAAGATGACTCTTAAAAGTCCAGTTCAAATATATATTTAGAGTTGTAATAATATATATTTATAATTGGACTGAGCTTTTGAGAGCCGTCTTTACAAAAGACGATCTCAAGTAAGAATTTGTGTTATTTCAATGCTATGATATGATTATATCAGCTATCATGTGTATCTTGTTCAAGTTAGGAATTAAATTAATGGGCGTTTGATGATTGAGTTTTTGATTTGTTGGTTGGTTAAATAGCAAAAAACAGTGTTAAGTAAACTACATGAAAACCTAGCATAAAATGAAAAAGTTGTCTCTATTCATGTGTATGGTTTCAACTTCGAACAATCTGTTTGTGTTTGGTAATTGATACTAAATGATAGAGATAATGATGGAAATTTAGTTAATTTTATTTGGAAAGTCTCTTGATAAATTTAATGGTAAAGTTTGTTCTTTTTCAATCATCTTATTTATTTATAAAATTTATTCCAATGTTTTACCATTAGAGAGATAATACTAGATGGTAAGAAATTGTGAAAAAATAATTATATATTCAAAGTTTTTTTACCCATGAAAATAACACTATACATTTTACGAAAATTTATTCTAAAAATTAATCTTCGTGCTACCATTTATACTAAAATTATTATTACATTTGAATTTGACTTTGACTTTATTATTACATTTGAAATTTGTACAGTTTTCAAATACTTTTTGTTCAATTGTTCTCATTTGTCATTTTGGATTGTTATAGTTGTTGTTTTCATAAGAATCTTTCTATTTATATCACAAATATTGGACATAATTAATCTTACGCAATTTAATTTTAATATTTTTATAATGCTTATAGTTCCCACATATTTTCCACTATATTTTTTTTGTGTATTTTGATTTTTAAAAAGTCAAAGTAACATGTATCATAGGTTATAAGTCATTTGGCTCTTTCATTGCAAATAGGAGTAAATTATTGGACCTATATAGAATAAATGTAATGTTGGCCCTTTATCTGCAGACAGGGGTGTTCAAAAATACCTGACCCACCCGACCTGACCCGATGACCCGTCGACCCGCTTCATAATTGGCGGGTCAAAAATTAAAAAAATTTGAAAAGTCTGGGTCGGGTCATGGGCCGTTTTTAAAATGACCCGGGTACCTGTTAATGACCCGCTTAGTTACTATATAAATATTTTTTCATAGAATTTTAGCCTTAAAGATCCGTTAATGAATTCTGAAACATTATGCCAAAAAATAATATGCTTGAAGGCTTTGTGATCTTGAAGGAAAATCCAGAATACAGAGAGGAGCATTAATATTCTATTTGAGCAGTGAATACTGAATACTTACATAATTACATGAACAGTGAATCTTGGCCTTCAATAAGAGGGTTTAATATTTAGTTTTGTAGGCTAGATCCTCAAAGAATATTCACTGTTTTTTTTATATTCTTGTATGTTAATCATTTAGTTTCGTTTTTGTTCATCATTTATGTAGATTATGTTTTTAAAGATTATATTGATATAGTTTTATCATTTAGTTTTTGATGAAGCTTGTTATATTTTTCAATTTTAGAATAAAAACTATAATTAAATATGTTAAAATAATCAAAAAAAAATAAATAAAAAAAATTAAAAAATAAAAATTGGGTACCCGGTGTCCCGACCCGTCTTATCCGGGTACCCGAAAATCGGGTACCCGCATTAAATGGGCCGGGACACGGGCCATGAAAAAAGGTACCCAGCTTTTCGGGTTACCCGAAATGTCGGGTACCCGCTAATTAACACCCCTATTTGCAGACAGTTAAAGGTTGGCCTTTTAGAAACAATTTTACATATTTTAAATGTCTACTTACAATATGTCAATATCTTTAATGTCTACCGAGTAAGCGTGCAGTACTTACAATATCTTAAATGCCTACTTACAGTATCCTTAATGCACACCGAGTAACTTACTCTACAGTTTCTTGTATGCGTCGACCCAATATGGTTTCTCAAAGAGACTGTTTCTCAAAAGAATTTGTGTTTGATAATAAGGAGTCTTTGTTGAAAGTTATCAGAATGTATCATATCATATTCGTAGAAATGTGAAGTATAGAACTGAGACTTCCAATGAAATTGTAATTGCTTTGAAGTGTAAAAGGGGATGTACATGGAAAGTTGAAAACTAAGGGCTAAGAAAAATATGTATTCATCTGCATGGCACATTGTAATATACAAGGGAGGCATAGGTTTTGTATATTAAGTATTGATAATATGTCAGCTGATATTCATTTGACATCCTTTGTGATTAACAACTTGATTAGAAATAGTGTTGCCCAAGACCCATCAATTGAGGCTGTTGTGCGATAGATAGTAAAAGATCAATTTGGTAAAGATGTGACTTATAAACAGGTATGGTGTGCTAAGCAACAAGCCTTTTTGTCAATCTACAGTACTTGAGAAATTCTTATCCTCTTCCTCCATGCTTCTTGAAAATAATGCAACATTCTAACACAAGGACAATGGGCGAGTGGTATTTCAAGGAAGACAATGATGTAGGTTTGTATGTTCGTTGTAATACTAGAATTTTCCAACGTGTGTTTTGGGCCTTTAAAGCTAGCATAGAGAGGTTCAAGCATTGTAATCTCTTATCGCCATTATCGGCACACACTTGTATGGTAAAAATTGCCATGCCCTCTTCGCTGCGATTGCCCAACATGGTAACAAGGGAATCTTCCACTTGCCTTTGCCTTGATATAGAAGGAATGCATAGCTGTATGGTCTTGATTTAAGACTCTTATTCGTAAGCAGGTGACGCGAAGGATGGATTTATGTATTATATCTAACAGACATGCAGGCTTTTTAGCAACGATGGAGGAGCCAGAATGGCAACCACCTCATGCCCATCATAGGTTTTGCTTAGCAACTTTAACTGCCATAGGGAAAATGTGAATTAAAAGAAGTTGTTTAGATATGCAAAACAAAGACAGCCACCTAAGGTAATTGAGGGCTTGAGGACAATTGGAGCAGCTCCACGTGGTGCATCCGTTGGGGACGCAGCCACACGTATCACTACGGATACATGTTGACTCGTTGTCTTCTCCATCACTCAACGATAGATAGCACCACGAGGTATATCAATGCCGCACAGTACACTCCAGTCGCACTTTGACTAAAATTGGCCAAATTTGTTTTACTCGTTGTAAACAGCTGCGAATAGAACTTTAACTAAAAGACTCTTATTTTGAAAGTTAAAATTTCACAAAGCTTACTATGAGATTCTTTTAATAAAAAAGCGCTTCTTTTGTTCAATTTTTTACAACCTACAACCTATATTATCACTTATCAGTGTTGGGTTAAGTTACTTGCTAAACAAACCCAACCATTCTACTCTTCTCAATGTTGCAGTTCTCCCAATTTTCAATTCTCCTCTCAAACCATATGGAGAAAAAAAAAAATTAATGCGATATTATTGTGAATTTTAAAATAAAATAAATCAACTAGCATGAAGCATAAGATAAGTGCAACAAAATTAAAGAATGAAAGGATCATCAAACATTACAAACTACAAAGACAACATTAACAGAACTCAAAAATAAATGGAGACGTTTATACAAATAGAAGTATTTGGTTTACCCCAAACAGCTCCCAAAGTTGACAGTTTCAGTAAAATGGTGTATATGTGAACACGTTGATCTAACATGCTACATGATTGTATGATAACTATCTTTACAAAAATCCCTATATTATACCTTGTTTTTTCTTCATTTCGGGTAAGAGTGTATCGATAAAAAGGTTGTTTTCTCCAGCTATGGTACAACTGTGTAAAACAATACTTCATTACCAACACATTGAAGAATGTAAGCAAAGTTTTCCTTTTTGAGCGAACAATGCGACAAAATGTATTCTGACGCACCACGAACCTCTGCCAGGCAAAAAGTTATATGGAAACACTCCCGCTTCTGTTGGATTAGCTACTGCCTTTTTTCTCACTATTCTAATTTCCAAAAGAATCAAAATTTACAAAAAAGCAGTCTAATCGTCATCTGTTAGAACGGCAAAGGAAAAAGGTTTAAATTTGTAGCCGTCACCATGGTAAAACTTGTTCTGGAATTCTACCCAGTGAAGCCTCAAAGCGTGCAAGAAGGCACTAAGAGTCTCCATCATAAGTAATATGAAAGCAGTTGCAAAGGTGAACACCGCAAGACCGATTAACCGGATAATAAGATTGTCATATCTGAGGGTACAGAAATAACAATCATTAATGACAAGAATCAAAATAAACATGACATATCTTCATAATATTACTTCTTAGCACAAAACAAGACCTAGCAAAATGTGCAAGCACAACAATAAAGTAGAAATCATGCAATGACGACAGCTGACTGAGAGTTGTAAGAATTAGAACAGCGCAAATTTATGCGTGCTTAAAGATAAGCGTTCAAACCAATAAGAGTCGTTCCACTAAAAACTTGAAAAGGACCTTTTATTAAAAAAAAAAAATTATTTCTCCACTAGTAAGCATAGGCCCAAACACTCCTCTAATAGTTCATTCTTCAGTGTTCTTCCCATCTGCCTGTTCAGCCACCACCTTCATTCCCTTCCCGTCCCACTTTCCATCTTCACCAAGCTCCCATCAACTGCCCTTATCCACCATTTCTATCTTCACCCCACCTAGTACCACCTTCATTCATTCTCTCATGCATCAATATCATTCAATAGGATAATGTATCACAACTATTCCCCTAATGAATCAAGAACACAAGAAAAGGGACAGAAAAGGGATAGCACTATCAGGTTAAGGATGAACTGAAATGATGAAGTGTGACTTTGGATGAACAGACTAGTGCTTATGGGTGTTCTTGTTCATTTTGAATTTGAGGTGGTTTTTAACAAAAGAAACCCATTTATCAATAATAAATTGAAGTTACTAGTAGCTTATTAATATATAACTCAATTAGGAGACTCAACTTAATAACTGATGTAAAGGACTATTTTCTAATTGACAACTAAGCATAACTACAGAATCTAATTGATGTATAATCTTTACTTTTTAGTCCATGCATCAAAGAACAGTATAAGTTTTTTACAGTTAGTCTAAGAGATTGTGAGCATGATGTAAATTTATATATATACATTCAAAATAAAACACTTAATAATTAGACTTAATATTGCTTTAATTTTTTTTTTCATGATACACATAAGCTCAAGCAGGAGCAGGATGAAAGTTCTTTTCTCTTTCTTATATTTTTCACAGGAAGGGGGAGGGATGGAGAGGGATGAAATGAATCACAAACACTTACCCCCAAGCAAGAAGCAGGACCTTCTCATAGAACACAGTGGATAGTTCCGAGTGAGCCAAACTGTAATTATTTTAGCCATGGTCAATTTGATGGAAAAATCTGATCAAGAGATAGTATAAATTTGCAATCCCCAAAGCATATAAAAAATGTATGTTACCTCAAAGCCCAAAGACGTAAATAGGAAGCTGTATTTGAAACTGCACCCAAGACAAATTCTATAGAGTGTATTAATTGATGCACAAAAATCTCACTAAAATTAAAATCCTCATGATGATGTTGTCGTGCAGAGTCAGGCTCCCCCTCAGGCTCCATTTCAGATGAGTGAAGTATCCCGTATGTACGCCCTTGGAATCTCTTTGAAGATGAATAGTAAAACGAAAGGATAAGAAGAAACATAAAGCTATATGCACAAAAGAAGAGCAAAAAAGAAAACAAAACAACATAGATCTTAAGATACATCATCCTAAACACTATTGCAATATAAAGATTCATTATTCTTTGGTTTTGGATTATTATGGATGATACTCAAATGAATCATCATATCATGTGCAATTCTTATTTACGTGAAGTTGTGGATGGTGACAACTTGTTTGTCATCACAAACAAGCATAAGGTAGTGTACATCGAAATTTTCCAAACCCCTTGCAGGTGGGTGCCATTTCATGTTATTGGGGTAATGGAATGTTGTATTATGTATGTTGTAATGTTGTTGTACACACTGTTGCTGTCCATCAAAATGCCATTTATGGAATCACAAGGGAAGAGGTATGTTTGAGATCTTCAACAACTGATGTCGATTTTGATAGCTTAGAAAGGACAGATTTGATTTAACATTTACATTAAAGAATTGTCTTACAATTCACACACGGGTGTCAGTCTTTAAAATAAGGAAAGTTCTACATGGTAGCAACCAGTTGTAAGGAAACGCGATTGGTAGCATTTACTAAGTCTTTTCCCATGGTAGCAACAAGGTATCAAGTTTATAAAAATCGTTGCAAAATCAATTAAATCTTTGTCAAAAATGAATGAAAAGATAAGTATAACCTTTTTGGATTTTAAGTGTTTTGAAAATTAAAAAGAAATAAAGAAAAAACAAAAAACTCTAAACAAACAATGAAGCCCCACCCTAGACCCACCCAACACCATCGAGCCACCCATCAGCACCAGACCACCCTACCCCCTCCTCGTTCATCACCAGACCATCACGTTTTCCGTTCAACAACCCAGCCCAACCATAACCAGCCTCATTAACCACTACGACCATGACATTTGGCTACCACAAATGCTACTTTTTAACGGAATTTGTTACAGCTTTTATAAATTGAAACCTAGCTGCTATCATATAGAAAGAAGTTCAAAAATGCTACCACTCACGTTTTCTTAAAATTGGTTGCTACCATGTAGAATTTTACTAAATTTAACTAATAAGACCTTGCTTCCATAATTTTCTTATGAATTTACCAAGTGCAATATTTCATAAATAAAGCAAGGAATTATGGCATTGCACATAAGCCAATAAGATAAAAAGCTACCTCAGAATGAAGCTTCTTCAAAATAAATGGCTTTGGGAAGAGCATCCAAGGAACTGCGATCACAGCTAAGAGCAAAAGTAATATCTGCAGATGACAAGCATTAATATGATATAAAAGATATACATATTAAGAAGTAATAACAAATGAATTAGGAAAATTGCCTGAAGTGGTCTCTGCCCCCAAAATAACTCGTTTTCTCCAAGGTCGTCAAAAGGACTCAGAAACATATAGATCATAACATGGTAGAGGTCTGCTTTAGATCCAGTGCACCACTTGATGATAATTAGAAGAGACAGATACCCAAAAAGGCTGTTGAGGAATATTATTTGAGGCACAAACTGATACCTAAGAACCAAAAATGAGCTCAGTGTACTTACTACTTAAAGCATACATACTCGAAAGAGCGGACATTATATGAAGCCAAAGACCGCACCTTATATCCAATGAGTTGTTAAAGAACCATGCATTAAAGTAACTTAATATGATTCCCAAGTTCATTTGCGCCACACCCAACAATATAGACATTTTCATCTTCAGCGAGTTAAGAAATGGTAGCTCTGAACGACTTCCACGCCAACTGGGATCTACACCAAATGGGTACGGGTCCCGAAATTTGACTAGACCAAACGTATGAGAATCACTATGAAAACATAAAGAAAAGAAAATCTTAGTGGAAATTATATAAATTATTAAAGACAGCAAGTAAATGGAGACAACCTTGTCAATCAATGGCACCTTGTACCTTGATTTGACAATCAACTAAAACATAGATCAAAAGAAAAACAGTTATATGAGAAGCAGAATCTCACAGGTGTTACAACGCATTTTGCATCAGTTGTCCTTAAATGATTAGTTGATATATTCATTTTGAAATAGTAATTCAAGATTTTATAACATTTGAGGTTTTAGTATAAATTATACGTTTTATAATCTTAAAGTTATATGACTAGTATGGTAAAATATTAACTCATAACAGTTTTCTTGGTATACAGAGTACAAAATGAGAATTTGCAGTTCAGCAGATTAAAATCTGAGGGAAAGCAGTCATTATATAACACAACGGCCTGCATTTTATTCCATTGACAGCACAAACCCTAGAATTCAGATTTTTGTATTGTGCTGTTGAAGGCTCCAGGCCTTTTGCAATGACATAAATAGTCAACCAGCACTTCAGAGAGGTCTGTTGTCTGACAGAACATAACTAAGAGTTACATTTCTGCTGTCATGTTGTTATTTTGAAGTTTCCTGCTTTTGCTGCCTTGTTAGGTGTTCATGACTTGTCCCAGATTTCAAATGCAGCATGGCATAGAGTCATCCAAAAAATATCAGCGTGTTTCAATGTTTTAGGGACAATTTGAAGATCAAAATGAATAAGTGATCTCCCTGAAAACATATCACAAGTTAAGAAGTTTCCTATTGACCAGGAAAAGCAGCAGCAAATTTTAAGTCGCTAAAAGCCTAAAACATCAAAAATCCACTATTAAACCCTGCAAAGTAACATTTGTACAGAAGTTGGCAACCTTCTGAAGTGAAATTTTCTAGCTTCCTTTTAGAGTATGATGTTTCCCACAATACTTCCAGGATCGCCCTATGCATCATTATGCACCATATTACCTACATATCCTTTTGTAATACTCAAAGATCACGTTTATACTTGTATTCATGTGGAAGGTGACTTAACTGTTTTGTTAAAAATAGAATAATATTAGGTTTACCCAAGGAGTTCTAAAACATAATGTATTGCCTTTTCGATTACGTGTTCAAAAGATGCTTCTCAGAGGTGGAAGCAAATACAATATGGATATTCAAGACAATCGTTTGATCCAATACTACACTGGAATCTAGAGGTAACGGAGCAATTTATGAATGACAAAATCATTCCTCTTAAGGTGTATGCTAAAAGCCATTTAGCTGAAACTAATACTCCTTTTGACAAAGCTCAATTTAAGCAAAGGGAAAATGATTTCAGTCGAAACCCAAGTTTGAAGTCATTTTATAACGGCCTTATTAGTCATGCGCCAAAGAAAGTATTTTCATATAATTTTTCCATTTGCATTTACTAATTTTTTCATCCTCAAATCTCTAACTCTTTACCCCCAGAAATACTGAAGGGCAACTGTACAACTCTTCCATGCTCAACAAAGCTAAAAATACTTGTGCATTATGTTACTACCAATCACCTGCATGTTGTGTCTCTGCATTTGTAAGCAGATTGGCCAAATATATGGAATGGGACAGAGAAGAACTCATTGTAGATCAAGCCACAGTAAATTGAAAAAAGAGACATAAGAAGGACCACATATCGCCCACCAAATAGCATTTCCATAAAGCTGCCAAGTCTCTGCAAATAAAGGTCACATGGTAAGAAAAGTACATGAAGTTGGAGCAGTGAGGATGAATCAATTGCAACAAAAGAATCAAAAAGATGGGGAGAAAATATAGAATATCAGAGAACAATGTTATTGGAGAAGAGGAGCAAAGAAAAGTTCAACAGCCAAACAACTGGAACTAAAACTAAACCAGTCAATATATCTTTTCAATAGTGCAGTAGACCACAAACTATGTAGGGTCAGGATGTCCAGACTCCAGACATAAACAACTTTTCATTAAGGTGATTTTTTCCAGAATTCTCCCTTTATCTTGCTGGGTAACCTGGGCTTGCTACACTTCCCTTTTCCCAAATTTCGATGACCCAATGAGTTTGCTAATTGCATATTTGGTTGCATGTGACCCAAAACCATGGTGCAAAATATCGCCTGCGTGACGCGTCACTATATCACGACTTTATTATAAAGGTTTTTTGAGCTTATCGCAAACAGAATATAGGCCAAGATAACCGTGAGACCATCCACATTGAACACGAAATCGGTTTTGCGGCCATGAGTGAAAACATACTTTTGTACTCTCCCCATCACTCTTCACTCACTCACCCTCTGATTCTCCCCTCCACTCATTTCCCCTCTCTCTCTCTCTCTCTGCCTCTACCCCTTTCTCTCTCTCACACCTCACACACTCATAATCCAACCCACTCATTTTTTGTGATCTCTCTCTCTCTCTCATAATCTTACCCCCTCTTTTTTGTGGTCTCTCCCTTCAAATAAGCCAGATTAACAAACTAGAAAGAATAAAATATAGTAATTTTAGCGGGACAAAGAGAGTAAGAATTAAGAATGACGTTATGTGCAAAATAATCCAAAAAAAACTCATGTTGCGCCCAAAACCCTTTAAAAAAACGATCTTAAGTCAGCTTGATAAAGTAGATAACTACTAACATTTCAGAGAAAAGCCATTTGGTTAATGTAAATTCAAAGACTAAATCTTATTGTAATCTCAAAAAAAAAAGCCATTTGATAAACAAAGAATCTCTATGATATGATGACAAAACAATGAAAGGGAAAGGGAAAAAACAAAGAAGGCTCATCCATACCGACATGGCGACATGTATAACAGAAATATGCAAATTTAACATGAGAAGGACCCACCTTAACCTGACTATACAAATGTATGGATAAGCAATCAATGAAGGAAATGGAACTGGTAAGAGAGTTACTGACAAATCACCAAAAAATATGCCCAACAAAATGCCAGAAATTTGTAATACCTGTGAACTAAGCTTGCTTTCTCTAGCTATGAGGAATAACGCTAACAGCAGCAGGCAAATTCCATGACCCCAATCCCCAAACATAACCGCAAACAAGAATGGAAAAGTGACTACAGTATAAACTGCAGGGTTAGCCTCTTGATATCTTGCAACACTGTTAAGAGAGCTCAATTAGAATATGACTATAAATAAAGAGGAAAAAACTTAACTCAACCAAACTATTTGGACTACAAGTTGCACTTTTGGACAGAATTTTGAAATTCAGACAACCAGCATTCGATAATTCGAGATCATTAAAAACTGATGGTGCAAGAAAACCAAGCAAAACAGAGTATGTTTAAGATGTTTAAATCATATATGAAACTCTAATTAATATATATCTGCAACTGATAAGTGATAAGAACCACCATATGATTTACAAGCCACACAACATCAAATCAGAGTTCATCCAAAATCAAAGACTACCCAATTTGATACTTTTCTCCCCTCAGCCTTAAGAATCTTATACGGGAAATTTGAAGGAAATATATGTACCAATAAATAAAAAAGTTGTCATCACTTAGGAGAAGCTTTATGAATAAAAATAATGAACTCACCAATATGTATCAATGTTTCAATAATAAACTCACCCGTATGCATCAACGATTTCTTGAAATGCATTTGTGAACTGGTTCGTTTTGAAGTAAGTTGGAGGAGATTCCGCAATATCCATAGCATGAAATATTATACCTACTTGTGAATTACTATGAAAAGTTGCACGCTGAAGAGCCTCTTGAATCTGTGAACAACAAATGCTGTTTCCTTAACAGGAAATATACTTCTCAAAAGAAATTGAAAAACAAATTCCAATGATACATTGCTTGATGGAAATGATTTAGAGTATTACCTGACTTTTAGCAGATAATGGGCACCAGCCTTCCCCAACTAGGCATTTTTTTGTCACATCAAAATTCAGCATGTTCATGGTATCATATACAGCTTTTTCCCTTCTTACCTGTGAATGTTCAAATCTGACATCAGCACTCAAACAGACACAAAAAAGAGACATAAAACACTGGTGCAAGAAGAGTGTGAGAGACGAAGAGAATCCTGATGAATGATAGCCATAGGAGACAAGAAAACAAGGGACTTAAGACGATGAATGCCTACGTATGACCTACGGTGTTGCTTTTGACTGATTACGTAATATGCAGTAACCAGCAATAGTTCTAATTAATAAAGTGCACTTTCATGTTAATCATAATTACATCCGGTAAATAGAGTTACTCAAAGATATTAATATCTTCATGTTTTATACCACAAATAAATGGATGTTCGAATCACGCATTGACGAGAACAAACAATAAAGAGTCAGTACAAAACCAGATCTATATGCAGATTCAGAATTGTCAAAACTTATATTACCAAATTCATCCATCTTGATAGGTGGAAGCTGATATCAGAAAGAGCTTTATTGCGATGACGGATCCCAGCATCCAGAGTGGCTTCCAAATCAGCCAACCGTGAAGAAACCTGCAAACACAATGAAATGTTTCATGTAATTCCATTATCAAATCGAGGTTGGAGGAAGGGCAGTGATTATGTTCACCCAACAACTTTAAAAAATGAATGAGCATTACGTTTAAAAAAACAAATATCATAAGTATATATTCCCTCCTATTCACTTCATATGTCTCATTTGGGAATTCGCACTAGTCACCAATCACTCTTAGTATGTATTTTAATCTTAATTTATAAGTTAAAACATAGTCAAGTAGGATCTTGTCTGATTTGTCTCGATGTAACTTTTATTAATATCAACTTTTTATAATTTAAAATTATGCACAATTATAGATATTAAGGACTAAATTAGTGCATTGACAAGCGTGCAGAATCAAATGGAATATATGAAGTGAATAGGCGAGAGTATCATATTATATACCGAAAATTACAGACTAACATTCAAATCCCTAAGAAAAAAATCACCAAACTTGAAAGCTCTAATTTACTCTAACTTATAATACAAACGAATACATTAGTCACTAGTGGTCTCTTAATGCTTCAAATTTCGTTTCTAGTTTTTTTATCACCAAACTTGAAAGCCCTAATTTACTCTAACTTATAATACAAACGAATACACTAGTCACTAGTGGTCTTTTAATGCTTCAAATTTCGTTTCTAGTTTTTTTATGAGTGTCAGGGAGAGCGATTATGATGTACACATCATAGCCAGTAGGCTCTATCAGCTTTAACTAAGCGATAGCAAAGAATCTAATTGATTTATGACTAAATGTTAATTACTAAATAAGAGGAAGGGGCAATAAAGTGAGATGATGATTAAGTCCTTTGTTATTTGATGATGATCCATTGTCATTCACAGTTAAAAGGGCCACAACTCCAGTCCCAAAACCATTGAACCTCCCTTAGATACAAAAAAAAAAGCCATCTAACTTTCTCTCAGAAGTCAGAACTCAAACCACTGAGATTTCTCTAAGAATCACCATCTGGCATGGATTAACCAAGGGAGACATGACAGAATGAGAGGATTCATGTTTGCAATTCACTAAAGTTGATCGTTAGTAAAATTAAAGATATCAATCAATGGGTGGTGGTCATATAAACCTCTAAGGCTCCTAGAACAGAGCCTTGACTATCCCAATTGAACCATCAAATGGCTACTTTCAGCTTTTAAATGATTTATAGAAGTTAAATACTCCCACCGTCCCCATAAGTTTGCCGATATTTCTATTTTGGTCCGTCTCTTTTACTTTGCAACATTTCTATTTTGGGTAATGTTTCCACCACTTTCTTTGATTTTTATCCACACACATTCTCTCTTTTTTTCGTATTTCTAATCTTATCCACGCAATTTAATTATCCCTACCATTTTCTTAATATGCATGCAAATGTTTGTTGCTGCAATCTATTGAGGACAGAGGAAGTATAAGGCAATAAGACCACAATATGGATTATGATAGTGTTTGTGGGCTGTGACTGTACAAGACAATAGTGTTTGTGGGCTGTGACTGTACAAGACAGCAACAGTGCTCCACATCAGTGGAAATCCCTTTTTCGGAGAGGGGGGGGGGGGGGACACTGGGAGGCTATCAGAAAATATGTTGAATTCTTTGCTGTTATAACCAACCATTGGAAAGGAAAATGATTCATTTTCCTTACTTAGACCAACCATGTTTCAAATGTCTTTTTTATTTCTTTCCACTTGAGACCTTTCTACATTTTTCCCGTTCTTCCAATAATACATTAAGCGTCATAAACACACAAACCCCTCCATAATACTAAAGTAATTATTCAAATCCTTAAAATTGCATCAAGATGAAAAAAAAATGTTTTAGTCAATTATACGGAGTGGAAAGGCATACTTGACCCCCAAAGAACCAAAATTTTCACACATCACAGTCAAGCATTGTTCAGCCTGAAACCAGATTGACCAGATATGATATCATCCTTATCCAAAACAATCCAACCCAAAATTCCAACCTATCCTAATCTATTTGATGGGTGTTGTAGAAACAGTATCGTCATTTCTTTTTCTAGATGAGTAAAAATAATTTACTTCTTACCCAAAAAAACGGAGGCCACGAAAAAATGAAAATTGCAGTGAAGTCGTCTACTATAACAAAATATTGCATAAGAAAACCATGTGGAAGTAGACTTACTTCCTTATTGATTTGCCTTTGCTTGCTTACTTCTTCAGGAACAGGATAGCAATTAGCACCAAATGCTTCACAAATTTTCAAGATTTTCATTCTTGCCTGCTCTCCAGAAAAGAATACAACAAAAATTGTCTTCTCAACCTGCATGGAATATTCACAGAACCAAGGAACTTTAAATCAGAAGATAACAATGGGAAATTTATTTTCCCAGAGTAAAGGGAATACTCTGAGAGTTTTACATGTTAATCCATTATAATTAATATAGCAACAACAAAAACAGCCCAAAAAGAAAATGGCTGCAGAAAGGACCAAAACATGAATGCAATGACTTCCAACAGTCACCTGCATGCAAACTTTTCCAAAAAGAGAAAAGAAGATAAATGAAATAAACAAGGAATAGTAGTGAACTTTTTCCCCTTTGCAGCATAGGTGAAAAGAAGTGAACAGACCACAGTAAGTAAACTGAGAATATTTGCACCCCAGAACTTGTTAAAAAGACTGACCACTTCAGCTGATGTAGGATCTGTAATATGCACATCTGCTGGTGTCTGATTGAAAAGCAAGTTCCCTCTTGTGGCACGAAACAACATTCTCTCAAATTTTAGAAGCTTGGATTTACATATGATTCCACAAATACACCGGACACCAGATTGTACTGGAGTTCCACGCAACTCCTGGAACAGTGATTCTATATAGTTAAAAAAATATAACTAAAAGCTCGATGGAGAGAAAGCTCTAGGCCAAAACACATAGTCACCTGTTCCAGTAAAGATGATGTATCAGCATAATCATCACTTGAATGAATATTCTCTAGTTCTGTTTCTTCTGCCACAGCAGAACTCTTTCCTGGTACAAGGAAGGCTCCAGCCTGATTGATCAATTCAATATAAATAAGATTAAAAGAGGATAAAATATTTATATAAAAAGGCTGTATGCAAGCAGATAACTCAAATACTTTAACTTTCATGGCTTGACAGCTAATATAGAGGTGTTCAAAAGTTAAAAAGAAGTTTGAGCGGAAAAAACAAACTATGAATAAACACAACTATTACTTGCCAGCACAACAAGGTGACAACTCCATTAACCAAATACAACAAAGCTGTAAAAGATCAGAATAAGCTGAGGGAGGAGAAGACAGAGTGAGAGGGGGGAATATGATGAGATTTAGGTGGAAAACACCTTTGAGGACAAGATTTTACTTTCTAGATAAATATTCCTTGTGTAGATGTCCCAAAATAAGATTGTATAGCATTAATGTTCATACTTGCATTGAAGTATGTTAAATTGAAACAACAACTCCACCCTGAATCTGCACAAAGCTTCTCTCATTGTTGAAAGTCATTAAGAGGCTCCATCATTGGTTCAACATCAAAAGTTATATATCATTCGGTGATAAATTGCTCTTATCACAGTGGGAACTGGGAAGAGAGAAACAAAATGAAGAAACAAGAAAGAAATCAGTCAGATAATGTAGCATTTTTGAGTGCTGCAATGCTCTCAAGATTCACCTTATTTATAATTCCTATTGTTCTTTATAAATCTGTCATGAAGTAGACAGTCATTACAAAATCATGGGTATATATAAAGATCAAGCTTAAAGACCTGAAAAAAACTCAATTACAAGAATGATCTTATGACAAACATAACAAACTAAAGGCTATCCTTGACAGAATTAGCAAACTAAAGGCTATCGTTAACAGAATTAGTTGTGTGGTACAGCAGGCAAAACGGAATACTTCATCCTTTACTCTTGTTATGCCTTTTTCAGGTAATAGCCTGAATTTTCCACATTGTTGGTGTGACACATTCATCTTTTCAGGTGAAGTGTCAAACATGCAACACTCACCTTCTACCATTAACCAAGTAGTAAGTAATAACAATGTCTTTTGGATCCAGTATTCTGGTTATTCAAAGCAAGAGAACATCTTCCAATAAAACTTTGCAAAGTCTTGCAAGTTCAGAATATTCCTATAAAGTGTAAGGTCCACAGAACATATATAATCTACATTGTTCCATCATCCACATCGCTGCATCGCGACCACATTGTAAAGGTTTTTGATTGATTAGGGATTTTTTGCTGATTCCTCCAAGTAAATTCATAAAATAAGGAGGAAAAAAAAGAATAGGAAAAAAAGAAAACCTTCAACACAGGCCACCAAACCCTTCTCGCATCAATGCTTCCCCCTAACACAAAACACCCAGATACTGTCTGTATTCCCCCACTAGTTTTCTAACCGTATTCAACATAAGGATAGCATCCCAGTCTCCTTCCAAGTTCCACCTCAAACAAAGTTTTCCTATCTACCAAAATTTTTATTTCTGGTTAGGTTCCGACAGAACACTAACTAATCAAAGTGCAAATTCAAGTTCCGGAAATCTGGTATTAAAAGTGCCTAGCGACAACCTGGGGCGGATTCCCCGCGAACAGGGGGACAGGGGACACAACAATCTCCGAGGACCTTGAATACATCATTTTTTGGGCAGAATCTAGACGATACTCTCTCTTTGATTCCCAGGGATCACGGTTGTTGGAACTCTTCCCCTCTTCAGCCGCAGCAACCACAAAACCGTCCATGACTCCAAGTTAACCACGAAAGTGTCTTCATGACCAATACCACATACGCATCCAAGATTTTTCACAAGCATCCACTGTAACTTTGAACCGAGTTTCAAGCGCCAAGCAGTTGAAGTATGAAACTACCCTCAACCATAGAATAAAAACAAGGCCGCATCGGTTTCCCTTCATCAAACTTCATCTATATCTACCCCAAGATAGTATCAAGATAACTAAATGACTCCACTTGTCAAAGTCAAGTGATGTCTTAACACACCACAAGTTTATGAATTTTCCAAACTAATTATTCAGTGCATTATGACAAGAAATTATTTGCTTCATTAAGTTGTTTATGGTAAGATTGTTGTTCACGGCAAGTGATGAGCAAGAATCTTCATATTGGTTTTTTTGAAGCAAAGAAGCACTTTGGGGCATAACTCGAATACATGTTTCTATGCTACTCGAGCTCTTCATTTTACTTCAAGTACATATGTCAGTCCTTTACATTCCAAGAAACCGTACAAACATTTCAACACTTCATCTCAGACGAAAAACACTGAGATTTTCGGGGAAATAATCATGTTTGGCACTTGGACGATACTCATATTCAAGAATTCCCCGGTCTAAAGAATATTAATGCAAATTCTATGCTTATAACATTGTGGTCTTATGTGATTTTTGTACAACTTCATGAATCGGATATGTTTATTGTTGACTTTCTTTCACTAAATCTCAACTAATATGATTACACACCCTCGAGCTTGCTTAGCAAATTCAACTTTCCCCTTGAAGAAGTAGTCTTATACCACAGTACTATATAACAAAAGAATCGGATAAGTAAATGGTATCCATCAGAGGGACACCATGTCATCATGTGGAAAACTGCAACCAATGAAAAGCCAAATGACTCCTCCATTCATAAAAAATCCTACCAACATTAACTTCCAACCACAAGGATGTTAATGGACAAAGAAAACCAGCAGTAAGCAAAACGGAGCTTATATGGAAGAAATATCGAACACCAAGGAGAAGTACTTGCACAGTTCAGGAACAGAAACATTCTTTATTTGCAAAAACAGAGGGTAGCCAAGGGGCAAAGACAATCAATAAAATTAATAACAAAGAAATCCTAGATACTCGTACACATGCATACCTTCTGCAAGACCATCTTGAATTCTAGAAGCTCATTATATGTCTGATGTAACTTCTCGCTGTTCAAATTCATTTCGATCAGCTCGTGTTCATGCTCAACTAGGCGTGCCTACAAAAAAAGGGAAACTAAGTCATTCTGAAACATACATGAAGTTATGAGAATAATAAGCTAACCAGAAGAAATTATGTATATGTTCCTCACATTAAGTCATAATAATGTCTTAAAAGGAACATATTTTAAGCTGTAATGTCTACTTTAGTCCATATATGATTGGTGGTACCGTTAAGAAATTAATTCAATGTAACGACATGGAGTATTAATTACTAGTTTGCATTTTCCTTTTCTACTCAAGGTTCTCCTTTGATTTTCTAACGAGCCTTCTGCTAGACTTTTTAAATAAAGTGACAATAGAATATTCCAAGTTAATTCATTTTTTGTGGTTCAACTTAGAGTTTATATGCTTTTTTTCCGAAAATCAATGTGGGCATTATTCGAATGCCTCTAAAAAGGCTCTCCCTTTGTGGGTGGTTCGTTATATAAGAAGAAAATGTACGTATGAAGTCTTTACTGCAATTACAACATGGCTGTTTTCAATAGATCTTTAATGCCAAAATACCAGTGGCAGTATAAGAACACATGACAACATGATGAAGAAGGTTGATTAATCCATTAGAAACCAAAGCCAAGTGTTAAATATTAGTAAGATAATTAAAAACAAGTATTTAAATTCATAAATTTTAGCCCCAAGAAAAACTCTCTTTTTTAAACTTATTCACGTATTTTGAAACTTTCTCTTATCATTAATTTAGTATTTGCAAAGAGGCAATGTCAATCAGATTAAATTATTAAAAGAGAAATGGGCATAAATTTTTTTGCATAAAATACTTTTGAATTGTAGGAGTCTATAAATCATTATATTGTTTCACTTTTTGGATAACATGAAAAAAAAACATATAATGTGCTGTTGATTAGAAGCCTCAAAAATATGATACTAACATATGCAATTCCATGATTTCTTAGCAATAGAGGGCACCTAAACAAAGTATAAATCAATGTAATATTACAAGGCAATTAGACAATAATCCCTTCTCTAAATAAATAAATAGTTTCCTTCTGGGAACACCACAAAATATAATAACATTATATTATCTCCTCTTTTCAAATACTGTCAACTATATATAAATGTCGATCCATGTAACAGCCACATTTACTGATACTTGAGCACTTCCAATATTCACAGTTTACATTATCCGTTAATCTCTATTCCACTCAATGTGTGAAACCTATTTACAGTGGGAGTAGTACTAAAAGGCAGTTTTCTAATACTTATCATCTTTAACTCAAATTTTCTATTTTTCTCTAAAAACACATTTGAAGTTAACACAGTGCTTTAAAATGCTTAATAAATAAACTAAATAAAAATTATTGTCTCAATGTCAGTAGTCAACATTAGACAGCTTTTTACAACTTTGATAACAATCAAAAAAAGAGATAACCTCTAAATCCTCTAACTCAAGATCAGGTTGCATCCCAGAATGACCAGAAATTGCCAATCCAGCTTTACTGATTTGATCTTTGAAAAAACGCAATTTTCTTGACATCTCCGCACACCGTTTCACCTGTAATGAAACATCTAGTCGTGAATTAGACAGAACAAAAAAAGCTACATTTGTCTAAACCAGTACGAATCTTAGGGATTTGTATGTATCCACACCTTTATAGTCAAAAAATAATATTTTTTTGTTAGGAAAATTGATTCTCATAGTTCTCATATAAGGATTGTTCTCACCTGAACTTCTTCCTATATATATATGTGTGTGTGTGTGTGGTTGTGTGTGTGTATATAAATATATATATATATATATATATATATATATGCATACCGATTACAAAGTTCAAACTCATTTGCCATATTCAAAGATAAAACATCAAGTACGAAAACTGAGAAGAGAAAGGAAAAGGTAGGAAAAAGTTGGGGTTAGATTACTTAAAATAGTATTGTCACAATTAATATGACATTTCCCATGATGGGAAATGCTGATTGTTATGAAAGGTGTAAAGAAACCGCATATTATGTTGGCCAAGACGTATCTTATGTTTAAGTCTAAACACGTGTTTTCTATGGAACACAAATAACATTATAATTTTACATTAAGAATAATTTTATAAGGGTGTGTCAATATGGGTGTCCAATGACAAAAACACAAAATCTTTGAGCCTACTTTTGTTCATATGAATTTTTTATTTTTATCTTCTCAAAAAACTAGCCTATAAAATGTTATAATGTGAAATAGTGTTAATGATGTTAGTCAAAGTCATTGACATGATTGCATCATAATGAATATATGATAACTACACGACTTCATTGTTGAAGTGCTTATTGTGCTCACATGTGAGTTCTCCCACATCGAAAAAAAAGAGAGTAGGGAACCTCCTCTAAGTTGTAAGTGGGTTTAATATTCTCCTCCTTGTTAAGGTTTTTAGGACCATTTTTTATATCCTAACATGGAATCAGAGCACGATTTGTCCTTGTTCTTGGACATTTAATCAAAAAACTGGCACAACGTTCATGGACATTTAACCAACCCACTAGTTAACGGGCCTTTAATTTGATGCATATTCTCCTAGGCATCTAAATATATCAAGTAATAATAATGTGTTAACTCATCCTCCCTTTAATTTTTGATAAACAAAAGAAAGCATGTTAAAGAAGCCAATTCAAACTCAGCATTGTTTTAACGAAAAAGCATACTCCCTCCACCCCTTTCTTATTGTTCACTTTCTAGTGGGCATGCAAATTAAGAAAAATGTTAGTGGGGTATTTAAGTGATTATAATAATTGTTAAGTTGGTAGTTGGGGTATTTAAATGATTATAATAATTGAAAAGGTGGTAGGTAAGGTATTTTAAATAATATAAGTTGGGGTAGTTGGGGGTATTTAGGTAAAAAATCTTTGTCAAAAATAGAAAGTGGACAATTAGAGTGAACTGACCAAATAAGGAAAGTGGACAATAAGAAAGAAACGGAGGGAGTAAAGGTTTAAGGCATTCCAAATGTGAGGTCATCGGAGTCCTCCGACATCTAAGATCATCAACGCCTTGAAATTAAGTCAAAGGTGAAGGTGGTTATGAGGTTGTTGGGTTTGGTCATTCGCATGTAGGTTCCATTCTTTTGATATTTTATTTGGGTTCAAAACTCAAGAACCTTTTCCTAGAGCCAAGAAATTGGTGAATCAAGAGGAGGACGAAGCCATAAAAGAAAAGAAGAGATTGAGGAAGGGAAAATAAAAGAAAGGAAGCCATGATGTTGTGTATGCATGTCTTCAAGAAAAATTAATATTTTATATTCTTTATGATGTCATTATTATGATACGCAAAACAAGAAAAGAGGCTTGTAATGCCTCTGATTGCCATTGGAAGAAAAAAGGAAACGTGTATAATTTTATTCAAATTCTTGTAAAATGAATATTTGTTTGTAAAAAGGGCTCATATCAACCCTCATTGGATATTCATTCTCAATAAGGTCTGTAACCATTTTGATGGACTACAAATTCTAAGACATCCACATGTGTCCGAAAGTGTTGAAGTGCATATTGTCAGCCACATGTGAGTTGTCCACATCAGAGAAAGAGAAAATAGTACATCACTTCATAAAATTGAAAAGTAAGTCCTACTACCTACCAAATTGGTAGGTGGCGACCTCCTTTGGGCTTGTAAGTTGGTTACACCTCTTCCTTAGTTTGGATTGTCAAGGACTAATGACAATGATTTGAAGCATGGGATAATTGATCATCCCATGCATCAAATACTATCCTGACTAAAAAACCTTTTTCTTTTGATAAGCTATAAATATTAGCAATCATGAGTAAGATAATAATTGCAATTTTGCAGCGAGCAACTTGATATTAAGGTTAAGTAAGCTCAACAAAAATTAAATGGCACTAACATGTTATCAGGGAGTGGTTAATGTTAAACCAAGTTTTGCATCTCCCTTCCTAAAGTCAAGGGGAAACTTTTCCAAAAATGTATTTATTAGTTTATACGTCAATAATGTATGTAGCAACTACAAGAATAGAGAGGAAGTATAAACAAATCACAATTGAGCCCCAAGATATAAATGTTAACAACCATAAACAAGAAGCTCCAAACAACTAAATACCTAATAAGCCTTTCCAAAATTTAACTAGAATGCACTTCAACTTCACCTACCACCTCCTGTATGACCATTCAATGCCTCTCTAAACCTTGACAACCTTAGCAAACACATTTTGTTTCAAAAAAAGATCTCTTAGGAAGAGAACTTACCTAGTTACCTCGAAATCTTAGTTGCGAAATTAATTGGCTTAAGATCTTTAACCTAAGCACTCTACTCTTTATTAACCTTACTATAAGGAAGAATAGACAATTTTTCAAACAGAAAATTTGCCTTTCTAAGAAGAAGAATATTTTTCATTAATGGATGGGAACAAGTAAATTGGGTATAAAGTCCTTCACGAGCATTGAAATTTTCATTAATGGGTGTTCTTGTTGTGAAGGTGGTTGTTTTAACTTGTTTTTTTGGGCATCGTGGTGGTTTATTTACCCCGATGTTTCTTCGATTTATACAAGTTATTTTATAATTGAAATTGATATATTGGTTCATATAGTTGACCCCAATCTGTTGGGATTAGTCGATTAGGTACTATGTGATTGGACTAGTAGGTTTTTTCTTCTTTCCCCAACTTATGTATAATTTTAAATGTGCACACCTTTAAGTAGAAATATCGTTCTGCGTACACTCAAGTGTTTTCACTTCACAATTATTTAAACAATGATTTCTATGTACATAAGTATTGACAGAATAATTACCTAGATTGAACTTGACAGAAAAAAAGGAGGTACCTGGTTTACAAATGTTCTTTGGAAAGGGCTCTTATCAACATTTAACTGCACAACCAAAAGCAAAAGTAAAATCAACAAAATGAACATCTCCATTGTATCAAAATCAAGCATTGCATCTAGGTTTAGAAAATCGGACATAAATGATACTCATATTGCTGCATATGTAATATTTATGATGTACAAATATAACTAATTTTGCTGTCACAATTGAAATATACCATATCCTCAAGGCTCAAAGAAAAGTTAGTTCTGCTTAACTGCAATGTAAACATAAGTTGTGACCTTCAATAGCTCACTTATCTTCTACTTTGTACCACCACGATTCTTCCTCTCTTTGCGAATCAACTTTAAAATGATAAATGCAACAGAGCCGCAATAATATTTATCAAGTGGGATATTAATACATTTCTATTCAGGACCTCACATCACAATCTCAATGTCATCAACACATCCAATACCATTGAGATCTAAGATAATGCAAATAAAGTAGATAGATACTAAAGTTAATCAAAAATAAATTAAAATGAAGCAAAACATTCTGTGTGATTTGGAACATCAGATGAACAACTTAAGCGCGATAACAGCTCATGATTTCCACATGATCTACTACAAAATAAAATCACAAAAAAAAAAGATAATATTACGAGATGAAAATGAAAACATAGATACCTCACGAAATTGAAGGAGGCCGAGTTCACCGAGATAAGAAATGGCACGATGAGCTGATTCCACAGGAATAATCAACTGAACAAACGCCATTTTTTCTGAGCGCATCAAATCCATTGACGGTAGATTGTTGATGTACTCCATCTTCCATTAACGAATCTTCCTTGTTTAAGGAAGATGAGATGAGATGAGAAGAGAAGAGAGATCGAATCGGTGAAAAGTTGCGCAATTAAGATGCTGGGAGAAGGGAATGAGATCTCTCACTCGCCTATTGTTTGCGGACTCTGCTAGCCGGACTTGCGAGTGCGACGGTAATATTTCTTATTTCAGCGAAATTAGTAGGAAAAAAAAAGTCATTTTTGACCATGAGTTATTGAAAATGGAATAAAAAAAAAACAATAGTGGTAAAAAAAACAATAAATGATTATCACAATTAAGATATACAATTAGATGAAATCACTTTAGATAATAACAATTTTTTATAATAAAAAATTAGCTCATATACTTAAGTAATTAAAATTTATTCATTTATCTGTTTAGTTTACCTAGTTTTACTGATTTAACTAATTTTTACTGATTTAACTGATTTTTACTGATCAAAATTGACTTTACTTATTGTAATTATTTTTTTATCATAAACTATAGCTGAGTTTTACTAACTAAAGTTTGATTTTATAGATTTTTTACTTATCATAACTAATTTTTACTTTTTGTATTTGTTTTTTTCTTAATTAAACTGATTTTATAGAAGATTTATCAATTTACCTTTTAATGCATCAAGGAAGATTTATTATTTAGTTCTTCTAGATTACCTTTTTAGACTAAGTAGGTAGACTAATTTATTGTCTAATTATAATTTTTTTTGATCATATTGTCTAATCATAAATTAAATGCCAATGATTATGAATATGAAATAATTTATATTCCCATCTTAAAATATTGATGATATTAGGATATACCAGTGCTATACACGAATTTTTTTCAAAATAATTTTTGTGGTCGTTAAGTTTGGAATAAAGAATACTTATTTATTTAAATACTTACTATTAAGCAATACTAGGATTGACACACACACATGTCGCCCTGTCACTTACTCATATCTTCCATTGATTTCCATGTATATATGACTTTAGCCATAATTTCAAATAAACTTTTTGATTCTTTAATCTCAAAGTTTTTAAAATTGTAAACTGATTTTTGCATCAACAAATAAACATTGCTTTGTAATCTGAGCAATAATTTTAGTGGTATATAATATTATCGAGTGATGAGTGTATATCTTTAGTGGTATAATTATGGGAAATTCCACATGGTAGCATCCAGTTTTCATGAAATGTCAGTGGTAGCACTTTTTAAAGAAAACTCCACATGGTAGCATCTAGTTTATGCACAAACTAATTGTCGTAGAATTTTCCGTTAAGTTCTTGTTAAATTCCGTTAAATTCATCATTTTAAAAGTTTTTTTTTCACATGGTAGCATCCAATTTTTGTTTAATTCACCATTTTAATATTTAATTCACTAATTTAACGTTTGATTTACCGTTAAATTCATTCATCATCATCATACCCAGTGTATCCCGTTCATAGACAATCTATGTCCAGGGTCTGGGGAGGGAAGATAGACGGCGTCTCATACCCATAAGGAGAGGGCGGTCAAAAGAGTCCCCCGGCTCAAGAAGGGTCTTTAAAGATAGGAACCCTTGGAGGAAATTGTGTCAAAGAGTCCTCCGGCTCGTGAAGGATCTTCAACGAGAGCGAAACCTGCAACTTACAAATAGTATTAGTAGATTACGTACAAATATCAAACAGAAGGTAGAAGTAAAGAAGAAAAAGAGCTATAAGAAGGTAGTAAACATCAACAAACGAAAGATAAAAGGGTCGGGTTTAGTTATCTAGGACATGGATAAGGCGCCGCTACCCCTATCCCTGGTCAAGTCCTTGGAGAGGTGGAGTTCCTGCATGTCACTTTTAATTTGTTCCTCCCACGTTCTCCTTGGTCTTCCTCGGCTTCTCTTGCCCTCCACTATGATGCATTCGATCCTTCTTACTGGGGCATCTTGTGTCTTTCTCTACACATGCCCAAACCATCTCAGCCTGTTCTCCCGCATCTTTGCGGAGAGAGGTGCAACCCCTAAATTCATTAACGCCCATAATTATTGTAGTAATTTTGCTTTCATTAAAAAATGACACGGTCTATTTAACGACATCAATATTATTTGTTTAAAAATGACACGATCTATTGAGCGACATTAATATTACTCGTTTAAAAGTAACACGATCGTGTCATTTTAAAACGAGTAAAATATATAACTTTGTAATAACAATAGATTGTGTCATTTTTAGACGAGTAATAATAATATTACTCGTTTTAAAATAACTTTATAATGACAATAGATTGTGTCATTTTTAAACGAGTAATTCGTGTCATTTTTAAACGAGTAATTTTAATATCGCTAAATAAATCGTGACGTTTTTAAACGAGTAATATTAATGTCGCTAAATAGATCGTGTCATTTTATAATGAAAACAAAATTATTACAATATTTATGGGTGTTAATGAATTAAACAGTGAATTAACGTTAAATTGGTGAATTAAATGTTAAAATGGTGAATTAAAAAAAACTTGATGCTACCATGTGGAAAAAAAACTTACAAAATGATGAATTTAACGAAATTTAACAAGCACTTAACGGAAAATGCTACGACAATTAGTTTGTGCATAAAATGGATGCTACCACGTGGAATTTTTTTTAAAAATGTTATCCCTGACATTTCATGAAAACTTGATGCTACCATGTGGAATTTTCCTATAATCATTTAATATTGTACCTCATAATCATAATACTATATGTTAGTATCAATAATACTAAATGTTGGTATGAATAAGAATTATATTATCATAATAATAATAATCAATGAATTAATATTTAATTGGGAAGAGGAAAAAAATCAAAATAATGGAAAGGAGAGGATTACTTCAACGGTAGTTCTAATATTGTTAATAATGGCAAAAAAGCTTATGAATTAGTATATTTAAATTTATAATGATGATGATGATTAATTAGGATTTTCCCATGGATTTCCAATTATTTCATCAAAATTGTATTTGCATTCATATTCACATTATCATCTATTATTGAATTTACTAGGATAATCATTATTCCTTGTTAATATAACGTGGAATTAATCGTGATTACAATTTTGATGTTTAGTGGTTTTTGCGAATTATAGACTTTATGTTTATTTTTTTGCAAATTACAACCACTATGTTTCAATTTTGACCAGTATTCAGGCCAGGTGACCGGATCCGTACAAATGACCGGTTGACCAACCATCAAAATAAAAAAACTCTTTATAAAAACAACAAATAAAACATCCAAAATAACAAATAAGAACTTTTTCTAAGGAATCAACGAGTGACCATAGTCCAAGAATGGCCAAGATTCTCTATATTATATTAAAAAAAAAAAAAAAGATTCTCTATATTCTTCGTTAGCGTTTTACCGTGGACACTACTCATAATTTCACCAAAATTCAATCAAATTCAAACCATAATCCAACCCAAAATTAACGCTAGTAAATTTGCAATTTGCATTTTTTCCCTTTCTCTTTCTACATTTCTCTGTTCCTAAAAACAAAATCGAAAACACAAGTTCTACAACTCACTCACTCAGGTCTCATCACATTCAACAAATCAACATCTACATCTCCCTTTCTCCTTCAATCTCTGCTCTCTACTTCTCCGACCAATCTCCTGCTTGTTTTTTCAGGTATGCTCTTTCCATTTTCAGATTCACGCTTCAACTCTTCTAGGTTATTCTTTACCTATTTTCTGCTTGAATTTTGATCTGAAATTCATTGCTTTATGTTCATAGCATTGGTTTTTCTATTTTTTGATTTTTTTTAATGTGTTGACTGATTTATGTGAATTCAATTTCTTCTCTCTCGAGAGTTTCAACGTTCGAATTCTGCTTTTCTGATTAACGTGTATTCTCTATCAACGATTTGATGTTGATATTATTTTGCTTGGCGCTTGTATTAATTTGCAATGTTTTGTCTGTTGTAGCTGCTCATTTGTTGGTTCTGTGTTTTTAAGCCTTGCAAAGTCGATAATGACGATAAACTAGTATTTCCAATGGGGTCTACAAGTTTGTTTTTGAATACTTTTTTTTATTTGTAACTTTCCTACAAATGGGCATAGACTTTTTGTGAAGTATTTACCTAAATTCGTGTCTGATTTTTGGGTTATTTAGTCAGTGGTGAGAAATTTACCTAATTGATGACTTATATGATGTGAGTTTCTCAAGTTTTTGGCAATTAATGACCATATTGTAAAATTATTGGCCGAAATTTTATCATTTAAGCTGTAATTGCATAATTAGAGTGATTGCAGATTTCATTTTGTTGATTTTGGATTAAATTGCTGTTTTTTTTTGAATTATAAGTGGGTTGCTACATAGTAGCTCCACCTGCTTCCGTGAATTGTGAGGTCCCATGTCATTTATATAAATGGAATAGTCTTTCATCGATAGACTTATAATTACCAAAGTATACTATAGAAAATTTAACAATGATGATGTACTGCCCATTGTATCCCAGGTTCATTTTCCAGTTTTTTAATTTGGCAAAATTTTTAGCAAATCCGGCCTAATTGTGAAAAGATTTTTTTTTGGAAGTGCTCTAATGTATTATGTTGGGTTTTTGTCTTTTAATTTGACTTGCTCTTGTAATCAAAAAATTGATTTTCACCTGAATTTAGATTTAATTAGGCATTCCCTAGGTATTCCTTGCTGAGGATCCCATCCTTTGTGAGTCTTTTTCATTGCCTGATAACAAATCTGACTTAAATGTTTAGGTTAGCCGATAACCATAAACTTTTTCAGAAAAAATCTAACTATAAGTCTGTCCCTTAAAAAAGGGAAGCATTTAGCTAAAAAAATGGTTGCAAGTATTAGTGTGGGACGAAATCGAGGATTCTTTTTTATTGGTATATCTTATTCATTTTTTAGCTAATAGTCTTTGTTGACTTGTTCATGACTCTTGAACCAAAGAAGGGATTAGTTATATTTTTTTCGAGAGTGAAAGGCTATATATGTTAGTTAGCTCAATATTACGTGATTAGAAAAAGCAAAATATGCTTGAAATTGACATAAATTTAAGATGGCAAGGAAAGTAGGGAGAGGTAGAGGGGAGAATGAGATGGTGGAGCACTTATTGAGAGATGGAAGAAAGAGAAAGAGGGTTCTATGATCCTATGCTAACAAGAACTTTTTGTGTATAGAATAAATATTGTTTGAAATAGAATTCAACTTGGAACTGTACACTTAAATGATAGAGGGGTTTTATTTTCCCGTATGCTATCTAAGCCTCATGAGTAACGACACATGACTTCCATTAGATGTGATATTTTTAGCTAAGTTATCTTCAACATTGTTGAATCGATTTTGTCCCTTTTTAAATGTCATAGTGTCTAACTTTCTTGCAGTTGTAGGCCAATTATTTATTATTACAATGAGCCCGCCAGCGACTCGTAACAAGAATAAACGCAATAGACCAGAAGAGGAAGTTGACGCGAAATCTGAAATCTTGAGGTATGTAAATAATCCTTTATATTTAAGGGTATTTTTGAGTTCTTTCTTACACCTGGTGCTTTTTGTTTTCGAATCATTTCTTATTTTTTCCATCATCAATTGTCTAGGAGGATTCACTCTACTGGACAAGTAACAGATGAGGAATTAGCACAACTCTATAATATTAAAAAGAAGGTTTGCCAAGGGTGTCGTGTTAATACGAAGGACAATCCAAACTGTTTCTGTGGGCTAATTCCTCCTCTAAATGGAAGTCGTAAAACTGGATTGTGGCAAAAGATATCTGATGTTATTAGTTCATTTGGTCCTGATCCAAATAAGGATCTAAGATCTTTGGTTGATTCTCCCGCGGGCTTGACTAATTTGGGGGCCACATGCTATGCCAATAGCATACTTCAGTTTCTTTACATGAACAAGGCATTTCGTAAGGGTATATTTTCTGTTGACCCACTTGTCCTCAAGCAGCAGCCAGTGCTGGATCAATTGGCACGCCTTTTTGCACAGTTGCATGGCAGTAAGATGGCTTTTATTGACTCTGCACCTTTTATAAAAGCTCTTGAGTTGGATAATGGTGTTCAGCAGGACAGCCACGAGTTCCTGACGTTGCTTTTGTCCTTGCTGGAACGATGCCTTAGCCATTGTGGTGTCGCCGAAGCAAAAACAATTGTTCAAGACCTTTTTAGGGGAATTATGTCACATGTAACCAGGTATATGCTATTAAATATACATTTTTTATTTATTTTAAGAGGGTACCTTATATCATTAAACGAGGGTGGGGTGTGGAGGGGAAGAAACTTTGTCCTTTATGAGTGTTGCAATGTGTTTATATCTTGGTCAAAATTTATTTTCATTTTGATTTCTATTCGTAAAATCCTTCAGGCAAAAGAACAACAATTTTAATATTTCAATGGTTAGAGTAGAATAGTATATTGTAATTCTGACATTGCTCGGCTCTTGTAGGTGTTCAAAATGTGGACAAACTTCTGAAGCTTCTTCAAATGTGGAGGACTTCTATGAACTGGAATTGAATGTGAAAGGTTTGAAGAGCTTAGATGAAAGTTTAAGTGATTATCTTAGTGAAGAGAAACTTGAAGGGGATAATCAATATTACTGTGAGTCATGTGGGACAAGAGTTGATGCTACTCGCAGTATTAAGTTGCGCAGATTGCCACCTGTGTTAAACTTTCAACTTAAGCGATGTGTGTTCCTCCAAAAGGTAAATACTTGCAATTGATATATTGCTTTGTTTGTATCCTTACAAGGATCAACATTTCTGTTAGTGATTAAATCCAAATTTCGTTCTGGGAGGTTTTAAGCTCTACAAACTCCAAAACTCCTATATCGTTTTATTTTCATCAGAAGAGGGGTTAGTAACTTAGTATGCAATATTTTGTCCTCCTAATTGAAGAGCTGAAAGACTATTGATGTATTAGGCTAATCCAAAGTTTTGGACTGCTTCATGTTGAAATTTTTTTACTGACAAGCGAGTTTTAGTTGCCACCTTGTTGTTTTGATACATGACTTACAAATTCACAGATTACTATCATCTTGTATTCAAGCAGGTAATTAGTATATATTTGTGTTTCCCTTTGATAAGTTATAAGAAGTAAATTTAGAAAGACATTAGTATAGAGGAGAGCTAAGCTAAGAGAGGTCACCTTAGTTATTATAAAGCAATCTAGATACATAATCAATATATGTGAAATGATGCTCTGAAGTAAATATCTATTCCACTTCACATATTGCTAATCTGGGTCTGGAGCATCATATCTTGGGTGGTGGCTGTAAAGTTACACAAAGGCTGGAATTTGTCATTGGAAATTATATTTTTGTAGAATTTACTTGGGCACTGAGGGCTTAAGCAGGGATAGGGATGGTATATTTTTTTAGATGACACTAATTTGACGTAACTATTTAAAATTGAGCTCTTTGAGGTAAGAGTCTATGTGTAGTATCTTGTTGCCTTTAATTGGCACCAGAAAATACTATATTTACTGCTTATCTAAAGAAATTTTGTGCATTCTTTTCAAAAGAACCGCTCAGTTCTTATTTAGCTGATATGAATGATTCTTAGTAATTAGTAATAATTACTCCTATGTCCCACTCCTTTTACGAAATTTACTTTAAATACCTCTCACATCGAAATCTGTAATGTGGCTAATTGAGTGCGAATAGAAGATTAATTAATCTTTTTATTTTTGCTAAAAGCTTCTTATTGCTATTTTTAACATATCTATTCTATTCAATTTTTCGTACTCTCTTCAAAAGAACTACTCAGTTCCTATTTAGCTGATATAGACGATTCTTTTGAGTGAAACAAAATTGCATCATTCACATTTAGACTGCTATTTTAGGTATCATCATCGTAGAGCATGCTTGTCTTTTTTCTGAATTATGTTTGAAACTAAGTTTCTTGGGTGCAGTTTGTCTAGTATCCTTTAGCATTTTATTCTGTTTGTTAATTATCTACCTTACCTGTCTAGACAACAACAAAGAAGAAAATTACTTCTGCCTTTTCTTTTCCTGAGGAGCTGGATATGGGACAAAGGCTTGCTGAACCCACAGGATCAGCTTTAATTTATGGCTTATCTGCAGTGTTGGTTCACAAGGGAACTGCTGTCAACAGTGGCCACTATGTGGCTCATATCAAGGATGAAAGCAGCGGGCAGTGGTGGGAGTTTGATGATGAACATGTATCAAACTTGGGGTGTCATCCTTTTGGAGAAGGTTCGTCGTGTTCTGCCTCTAAGACAGATGACAATTCTGGTACAGAAGTTATGAATTCTGTTTCAGTTGAAAACAAGATTCATCGTGATAAGCATGGGTCTTCTAATGCAAATAATCATGTGGAGAGATATTCATCTAGCGATGCATATATGCTGATGTATACTCTCAGAACTAGAAGAGGTGATCAAAATGGGACAATGGTGTATAACACTAACAATAAGCAAGTTGCGGCTATTTCATCTCCAGACATAATTAGTATCTCTCTCCCACCTCATCTTGCTGAAGAAATAAAAGCATTAAATGATTTGTACGATGAGTCATGTGAAAAATACAATTCTAGAAAGGAACAAGAATTGACTACCATCACAGAGCGAAGACAAGAAGTTCGTTCGATTCTCTCTGAAGCACCTGCTTTTTCTCTTGAAGAATCATATTTCTGGATTTCTGTGGACTGGCTACGACAATGGGCTGATAACTTGACTCCTTCGTAAGTATTTTTACATCTTTTCTTTTAGTAATTAATGGATTTGGTACTATTATGTTTCTTAATGTTCTTGTGTGCTCATTTGTTGCCTCTTAGGTGAGTAACACTAGGTGGCTTTCTATATTCCGTTCAAAATTTTGTTTGACTATTTTGATAGGAAAGGTTTAGTGATTAAGCTGAGTGCTTTTTTCTATTAAATATTTGGCATCTAAAAGTACAAGCTGCTGTGAGGGCAAAACTAGAATCTTTGTATTTATTTGTCTTTTTCTATATGGTCAAAGTATTTAAACTCATTAGAATTTAGATGCCGATTAAGAGGCGAAGGAAGTGAGGACGGAAAATTGAAAAATGTAGGACCAATGTCACATGATTCGGTGCTTTTCCATACGAATCGCGATTTGGTTCGACCGACCCGAATCGGGATTCGTTCGCCGGTTGGTTCGCCTTGGCTGGCGATTCAGAACGATTTAGAACCGGGATTCAGAATGATTTGTTGCATGAAGGTTGAAGAAGAGGAAGATGAAAGAGAACAATACTGAAAAAGTAAAAACAGAGGAAGAAAAACTGATGAAGAAGGAAGAAAAGAAAAACAATACCTTTTCTCTTTCTTGGAGAGTGGAAAGGTCACTAATGAGTAATGATGTCGACATCCTTTCAATTATAATCAATTTTTGTTTTTTTTTTTCTTTTTTAAAAGACTCTATCTTTCTAACTTACTTTGTTTTGAATAAATCTTTCTAACTTACTTTAATACCCTTCTTTTTTTTTTTTTTATAATTATGTTTACTTTTCATCTTTTCAAAAAGTCTTTTCACTTACTTAACTCTAATTTTTTATTTATTCTTTTGTTATTTATTCTAAAGTCTAAACTAAATATTACTACTAATTAAGTACAGACTCAGTAATATAATATTATTTGACCACACTCTACTTGATCTATTAAAATAATATGAAAAAACTCTAACGAATCGAATGCACGAATCATGAACCTAAAAATCGAACCAAACAACTTATGCGAACGAACAACAAATATGCCAACCAGCGAATCGCAAATCCGAAAACGTACAACGAATCAAACCGAATCACGAATCGTGTGACATTGTGTAGGACAATGAAAACCTTGCCAAACATCATAAATGAGGGATTGAAGTTGGTAAAGGGATATCTATCTTTGAAATCGTTTGTCATGCTTGACTTCGTGTTACGTATCAATGAAGTTATGCTTGAATCTGAAGTAGACTACGCGATTTCGTCCTATCTAACAATTCTTAAAACGCATAAGAGACACAAATTTAGAGTGTACAGTGAAATGGCTTTCCAGGGGCTAAGGCATGAGGAAGACGATCTTGCAAACACATCCCATTGAGCTACCTGTGAGCCATACTTGCTTTCAATGATGTGCCAAAGAGAATTAGGAATAAGGGAAAATCTCTACAACCACTGTTCAAGTAAAGCAATATTTCTTAGTCCCCATATTGCCCAAACCTAAACAACCATGGTTCGTGTTAATCTAGTTTTCTCCCATCTAACTAAGTGATGCTTCTTCTTATCACCATCTCCCAACAAAAGGAAGTATCTCATCAGTTTCTCCAAATTGTTCATAATGTTGTGAGGGGCTTTGAATAAGGATAAGTAGTATAGAGGCAGACAATTCTTGATACTTGTAATTCTTCCCCTTAAAGAGAAGAAAGCCTTTCTCCAACCATAAGTCTTTTAGACACCTTTTGGGATTGAGTTTAGTGTTAGTAGTAAATTCTATTTATGGAGGTTATAATTTCAGTCAACATCGAAGATAGGTCAGGTACTTGAAGGGTTAGTTACCACCTTTAGTTTATAGATAGATTAGATACCACCTTCAGTTTATCAATAGCTTGCTGTTTTTGTTCATTTAACAAAATATACATAATAAACTGCAATTTAGTTTTCTCTTTCGGTTCACTTTTCTCTATTGTAGACAATAACAAAGCTTCTGTCTTTTTGTAACAATGGCAATATTGCCATTCTAAACTCAAGTTTTACAAAGTCTGTACTTTTCTCTTTTTTTTGTTTTACACCATTTTCATCACTTTAAAAGATGTAAAAATATAAGGGTTGATTACAATCAAACCATTTAATTGAACAGTTAATGTGCATCAACTAATTGAGCTTCAATGCTTGAAAAGAAAATGAAGAGTCACTTTTAAGGAGCTTTATTATAGGAAAAGAAAATGAAAAGTAGGTCAAGAAGGCAGGCTGATATTGGAAAAATGCTGATTTTCTTTTTTTGATCTTTTTTTCTCATTTACTTTTCTTTTTTCTTTTTAATAAATTACCTAAACAACAGTTGGAATTTACCAAAAAATATTACTGAAAAGTGACCCCATAGTTGGGATTATTTATGGTTAATTCAGAACACTATAGAGAAAACAGTGAAAGGTTGGAGTATTCTGGGTAATTTTTCCTAAAAATTTGAAAAGCGTTATCTTTTTTCAAAAAGAAAAGAAATATTACATGGGAAAAAAAAGCAAACTCTATGTTTACATTTATCAGTACTTTAGAGTTTAGAGATTAGAATGTATATCCCTTACTATTTTGCTTCAAAGGGGTAGCTTGTGTTCCCTTATTTATTCAATCATGTTTTTCAAGAAAGTCTATGTTGCATTGTTGCTGCTTAGGGAGAAACTTGAATAATTACTTTAGATACACCAAATTTACTTACATTTATCAGATTAACTCTTGGCTCTAAATTGATTGTTTACGATAATTTTTCGAGTCCAATCTCTATACCGTTCTGGATTTCTATATATATAGACAATCGAATGGATTAGGCAGTGTCGAAGAGAGTTTAATCTCTTGTTCCTTACCAGATGCCAGTTTGGGTTGGCAAATGAAGATTTTGAAATTAAGTTGCTTTGAGGGGAAGTGGTTTTGGTGAACGTAATATCAATGAAGTAAAATTGGAGCTTTAAAATTTCGTTATTCACAAGTGGTTTTTTGAATTATAAAATCTTTGCAAATCTACTCATGAGTATGTTGCTCATTACTTCTGAATGGTTGGCAAGGTTGTAGGAAATGGTGATTTATTTTTTTTTGAAAGAAAAGTGTGAGGAGCCTCACTACAACATAGTGGGAAATTGTGATGGAATCATGGAATGGATCAACGAGTCAATGGTCTTGACTGTTGGAAATTATGAAAGGTACAACAAGACTTTTTTTTCCACAACAAAAAATCAAGTGTGCCTAACTTGGCTGACTCGTTAGTCAATAAGGTGGAGATTAATAGTATCTAAAAAAGAAATTAGAAAGCGTTGTTTCATATTTTCTAGAATTGTAGTATATTTAGTTGTAACTTGTAATTATATTATTAGGTAAGAGTATTTCTCTTATGGTTTCGTGATCAATGACTATTTCAATTTTTTACATTGTAAAGTGGTTGAGATTATCTTATTCTGCCTTTTACTACTCCATGTTAACCATGATCAATTTCCTCATCTAACAAGGTAAGAGTCAATGAAAATGCTTTTTCGGGTTTGAAATGTTTAATCAAATATTATATGGACTATGTTTTATAACTTAATTGTAAAACTTCTATGCTCCCACTTCAAATTGCTCCTTTGATTAGAGGCATAGTTGCTACAAACCTACTTGGTCATCAAATTCTGACATCATTTTATTGCCTGCAGAGCCATAGACAACACCAATATACAGTGCATCCATGGGAAAGTTCCAGTATCAAATATTGCTTTAATGAAGCGGCTGTCAGCTAAGGCTTGGACTTTACTATGTTCTAAGGTAAGTTCTTATGAATTCCTTGTTTAAATTAATTATTGCTATACCCCTCTTCTAATCCCACTTTCCCTGGGCAGTGGATCATAGATCATTCAAGAGTAATTGTCTTTTTAAGGTTATGTATGCATACAAAGGACTTGTTGTGTTGGTATTTTAAACTGATTAGTAACTATTCATTTATCCTTCGCAATAAGCAATTTTCTTTATACTATATTGTTGTAGATTTTTGTGGCGTGACTGATACATTTCCAAAATACGTGATTTGGCAATCAAATTAGTACATTTATATAAAAAAGAAATAATTAAGAAATTTTAAGGATTGTATTTTGGTAGATTGCTAACACTTGAGACAAAAGAAAGATAAAGTAACTAAAATAATTGATTCCAGAAAAACCTGTACTGAGGTGTTTTTCCTAATGTCTACGAAGTGAATTAGTTCCTATTGATTGATTATAATATTGCAATGCCAATTCACACGTTTCCTGATAATAGATAGTTAAAAAGTTCGTGCACCATCATTTTGTAATTTACATATAGAGATATTTACCTGTATGCACAACTATATGGGATGAGTCAAATTCTTATTTGCATCTCTTAGCTCCAGTTATATATCATTCAATTGTATGAGGGAGATGGACTAAGGAGTGATAAAACTATTTCTGCCTCCATTCCTGCTTGTATGCCTCCATTCCTGCGAGTATGCCCCCACTCTTTTTACTGATAACTTTCGGGATTGTGGAGAAAAGTCAAGGGGAATAGACTATTTTATAATGTAATACAATTCATGTAACCATCCTTTTCTTGAAGTGTTGGTCAACATCTTTCTATTACTGTAGATAAAAAGAAAACTTACTCTTTAAGTACCAAAACATGAACAAATATTCAAGTATCTGTATATTCTTTAATGTAAAAAAATCAATATATTATTTGTCTCTTAGTTTCCAAAATTTAAACCAAACATCTTGCGTTAAGATCAGTCAAAATTGATTTGAATGTATGATATTAGGAATTAGACACCACTCCTATATCATTCTTAATTCACCCCGTATTCTAAAACTTTTATACCAAACCCAAACTTAGCACCTCCCTAGTTAACTTCTAAGGTGTTTGTGCGTTCTTTTAAAATTAATTTATTTTTACAACTTTGATTATTGAAGATGAAAAGTCAGGCATTTCTAATTCATAGCCTCCCCTTCTACTTGGTTGCCATGGTTTTGCAATAAAGTTCTTTATACTTTATTAGGACCTGATTATTGTTATTCATCCTTTAGTGCTGCTCTTTCAGCAATGTATCTATTGTCATAGCTTTATTATATAGACTCATGGTTTTCTAAATTGTCTTTGCTATTCTTTCTTTTGGGAAATTTGTGTACAAGTACTTGACCCAAACACGTTAAGTATCACATCCCTTTCTTATTATTGTGTTATATATCATTTGATCTTGTTTACATGTTTGTTGAAGTGCACCTCCTTGTCTTTGGCATGTGCTAGATGTAATAATCACCATTGATTAAAATTATGCTCCCTCTTATTCAGCCCAAATGTGGCTTGGCACTTTTTGCCAACGCACTATCTGTATCATCAATATTTTTGATTGTACATAATTAAAAATTATAAGGTTATATATTATTGTATTGAGATGAATCAAACAAGATCTCACATGACTATATTATAGCTTATAGATTAAGAATACAACACAATTAAAGAGTGATTATCAATAGTGTCAAAAGTCAAATGGAACACATATGTTGAATAGGAGGTAGTATAAAACTTGTAGTCTAAGGGGAACTAGTCGCTTCATGCGTCATGTGTGGTCATTATTAATGCCGAGAATTGAACCTGTGGTTTATTGCTGTCACAAGTTGGAAACATTAGGTTTTCAGTGCTTGTTACACTGGCAACTTTTTTTTGTCTAATAATAAATATTGAAAATTTGTTTGCGATGACCTCTTTTTGTTTCTTATTCTTTCAAATTATACATATGATATTGACAGTACAATGGAGGTCCTTGTCTGGGCAAAGATGACTACTGCCTCGATTGCTTAATTGATTCTGCACGTGCAATTGTTAGTGCTGCTAGTTATAGAGATAGAAGGGCAAACATGAAAGCAATTGCAGAGTCCGCACTTGCTGGGATTTGTGGAGAGAGTAAACTTTACTACATTTCTAAAGCATGGTAATTTACTGTTTGCATGAATTTTATTTCATATTGTAGTTTTTTGGCTGAAGAGTTTTAGGATGACAAGATGGTCAAAGTTCCTATTTTCTATGTTTGACCTGCGTGTGATAAAATTCTTCTGTCCTATGGCATATGGAGATTGAAGAGTTCTTATATGACCGTCAGAGATTTGCATACCTTTTTTTTCTTCTTTTTTTTAATCTTTTGAAGCTTCTGGCTCTATTTGTTTCCTCTGGATTCTGGATTGCTGAAAATATAATGGGAATTTTCTCGTAGGTTACATCAGTGGTTGCGGAGAAAAGCTAGTGATAACCCCTCTGAAGCTGATACAGGACCTACTTCTTCAATACGATGTCCTCACGGGAAACTCATGCCCGAGCAAGCTACTGGTGCTAAGAGAGTATTGGTTCCTGAGATTCTCTGGAATTTTCTGTATGAAAACTCAAACTTGGTGAAACCAAATGATCAGTTGGGGTGTTCAATTTTTTCATCAGACGCAGAGTCATGTACAACTTGTCGATTGGAGCTCACTGAAGTGGCTTCTTGGGAGGACTCTTTGAGGTGATTTGGTCATAAATTGATATTTTTATTATATGTTTTTGTGAATGTTAATAGATGATTGATTTGTTCTTTGATTTTCAGAGCAGTCAAGTTGAAACAGCGTCAAAACCATGAGAAGTTGGCTCTTGGAAAGGGTGTTCCACTTTCTTCTGATTGCAAGTACTACTTGTTGCCTTCTTCTTGGTTGTCAACATGGAGAAATTATATTAATACAAGTGGCAAGAATACGTCATCTACTGTCGAGCCTGAGCGCCTGGATGGTGTCATCACTTCGCTTATATGTCAATCAGTGAGTATCACTCTTGCGTATTCCACATAATGCTTCTTGTTGGTTATATGCCACAGAGATTCATTTTTGTGAGAAGATAGCTGAATTATTATGAAAGATGTGCTAAATACAATATTTGGAACTTAGGCATAGGTGGATGGAGAACAAGTGATGCTAATTATCTCAGACATCTGAGTTAATTGGACCATTGGTACATGAATACAGAAAATCCATAAAACTCTCTAGCACAATCTCTCTGAAAATTTGACCACACAATTTGTGGAAATGCGTGATGTGCAATTGCTTGAATCATTAGTGTGGAAGATGCCGAACTCTTGTTATTTCTGTCTGTAACTAATGTCTACATTGTCTGAATGCTGCCCCTTCTATTTTGTATTCAGCATTCTCGATTGCTGGAGAGACCTTTGGATTTGAATTGCAAACGTGGGGTGATAACGCAAAAGATCTCAACTGTGAGTGCTGAAAAGAATCTTCTCTCTTACATTTCACATTGTGTAGTATTTTTGCATGTAGAGGTACAATTTACATGCTGATGGGCTATATATGCCTTTGCTTTAGAAGAGTTCTTTTGCTTAAGTTTGCTCATACATAGGTGGTTTTTCTAAGTTGTCTTTCGATTTCAGACTGATGGCTTGATGATGGTAAGTGAGGAAGACTGGAAACACTTTTGTGAAGAATGGGGTGGTAAAGAAGATAGGGGCATTTGGGCTGAGATTGAATTCAAGAACTCGGCTGAGGGATCTTGCCAAGAGATGCCAATCACAGAGGAAAATCTGAATGATGATCAAAATAATGAGCTAGAGGCTAGGGGGCCTGTGATTAAGACTTTTCCTGAGGTATTTTCTAATTCTCTTTCAAGTATTTGAAATGCCTATACTGATTGATGAGAATTTTTTTTTCTAGTGTCTTCAATGTAGTAGGCATTGCTGTACATGCTATGACTAATAATCTAGGATAGTGGGATGGGGTCTCTTGGTAGAGCCAATTTTCTTCCTTTGGTTTTCATGGGAGGAATTTAGAAGGTTGAAGATGGTCTTGGAAATTATACAAAATTTAGAGTAGATTAGTGCATGCCTGTCTTGCTAGATACACTAGGTGTGGATTAGGGAGGATAGCATGTGTCGGTTATGTGATGTGATGCATATAAGTTGCATGTGTTGTTTTTTCTACATTATTTGATACATAGTTCATGATGGGAAGGAGAACATTTGCGTGTTACTTGATGGGAGGGCGATTACCTATTTGACCGATACAAATTATATCGAATGAACTATATACCATGAAACAAAAACTCCATCGATACATTACCCGTTATGTAACTATTTTAAGAACTGTTGCAATGTTAAATCTCAGAGCATGCATTTTCACGATCGAAACGCATTGTTCACTGATGTGTAACTTGTAATGCCCGTTATTGCACCGTTATAACGATATTGTTAGTCACAACGTTATTTGTTTTCTCATTAAAATTTCATTAATACCTATTAATATTAATTATTACGATCACTTAAGCTATAGTTACTCGTAGTTTTAGTTGATAAACAAATAAATAAATAATTATTGATGAGTTAATTAATTATACACTATGCCTCATGTAGTGCAAATATAATAACTATATGGCATATTCTATGTTACTTGGACTCGGGTACGGGTATCAGATACAGGTGTGGATCCTGTGATCGGTATGACAATTTTAGAATTTTAGGATACGCGGATATTGTCCTAATATTGGATACGAGTACGGGGATACGACTAAATAATTTTAAAAAATCTCATATGGTATAAATATACTTATATTGCCTAAAATGTAAATACTCATTATTATTATATTAATAGTAATTATTTTTATTATTATTATTATCATTATTAGTTTTTTATTATTATTTTTACGATTATTAGTGGTAGAGAAACAAAAAGAAATAAAGATTATTTCTATTAGTAGTAGTATACTACTGTACTTGACTGCTAGTACTGCTTTTCCAATTTGAAAATATGAATCTAATAAAGAAAAGGTATAAAAAAGAAAAAAAAGTAAAAACAATTAAAAGTAAAAAGTAAAAGGAAAGAATAAGTAAAAAAAGTTAAAAAGTAAAACCGTAAAATAGTAAAAGCGAAGAATAAGTAAAAAAGAAAAAAAAGTAAAAGTAAAAAAATTGAAAGTAAAACTAGCTTCTCTAAGAAGCTACTAACATACTCCCTCCGTTCCTTAAAGAAGTTCCCACTTTCCATTTTGGGGTGTTTCAATTGTTGTTCCCATAAGAAATCTTTCCATTTATATCACAAATTTTGGACAAAAATAACCTCACCCATCCTCATTTTAATATTTTAATAATGATTATGGTCCCCACATATCTTCCACTAACTTCATTTTAAAAATTTTATATTCCTTATGGTCCCCACATGTTTCCCACTAACTTCATAAAAACATTTTTTAATTAGTTGTGGTCCCCATATTTTTTCCACTAATTTTCTTTAAATACTTTTTTAATATTGGTGGTCCCCACTTTTCCTCCATCAAATTTATTATTCAATAAAATAATATCTCCACTATCTAAAAGATTCCACTTTTCTTAATTCCCGTGAATATTCCCAATGGGAACATCAATAGGGAACGGAGGGAGTATGACTTTTCATCTTCTCCAGATTTCAGTCCCTTCAACGCCTTTCTTTTTCTTTGCTTCAACCCCTTCTTCATCTCTAAAACAAAAGAAAATGACCAATTCTTCACTTCTAATACATAAGAAAAACAATTTTTGAATGGGTTTGTTAATTTAAGCTTCAATGGCGAAAGACAACGTGAAACCATCCGTACCAATGTGTAATCGAGCGTATCGGGCACGTATCCGACACAAATATCCACACCGGCCGTAATGGACACCGGTGAGTTGACGAAAATGGAGGGCCCGAGTAATATAGGACATATTATTGCATAATAATAGTAGTTGAACATCGAGAATGTAATTATAAGTTCAAAAACTATGTGCTCTATTAAAAAAACACAAGGCATCGGCCGGGATTCACGTTTTTACTTCGCTATAACCGTTTTCCGCAACATGTGACCGTTTCCGCAAATGCATCCACTACTGTTTTTCCATGGTATACACTAGCGAAAAAAAATTATACTTGAATGACAAATACACAAGCAAAAAAATATAGTATGATGACCAATACACTAGCAAAATAGTTATGTAAAACAAGCTAAAACTTTTAAGTTTTGGTTTTTAAATGGAAAAAAAATATATATAATTTTGAGACTTAGTAAGTTGGGAGGTATTGAAGATACTGATAAGAGTTGCGTGAGTATCTTGGTTGACAAAAGTTTTGTCAAATTAATAGTTCGAGAAAATTACTAGAATATAAAATTCAACCACTGACCTAACGTTAATTTTATATTATTTTGACCTTGAATTTTATTTAATTTTGTAATATTTATCTAGTCTCTGTATTTGTCCCTTATCTCAACGGGGCCTAAGATTTATGGTTCTTTGGTTTTGCATTATAATGGAGAATAGTAAAATGACTCATTAAATCACGTGCTCTTCTTGTTTATGTGAAGTTTTACATGATGTTTGCTACCTAAGGCTCATCGGAAACAATCTCTTTGTTAGTGTTATCAATAACAATGGTAAGGTTGTGTACATCCGACCCTTTAAACCCCACCATAGGTGAGAGACACTTAATGACGTTGATAATGTATTTGGTCTTTATTTTTAGTACGAGGGCGGCCGAAATTAGACTACAATGGACCATGTAGCTACATCTCTTGGCCCAAGTCACATTGATTTTTCACACTATAAACATGCTAGGACCTGCTAGTTTATATGCAAATAAAAAAGGTTATTTAATAAATATTTTAAGCTACTATAATCTAAAAATTTTGAACTTATAACTCAATAGTATAGCTCATTTTCGAATTGTCAATTCGTGCCACAAACGCTACAAACCGTGCTAAACAACTGTTTTACGGAACTTTGGTGGTTTATTCTCTCTATGATGTCCATTATGCTTTGCGGAGTCTGAAATTGATGGTTGGGTGGGGGCAAGCAGTCATATTAACTAAAAAAGCTAGCTTGAGATTTGAAACTTGGTTGATGCATGATGCTAACTCAAAAGTACTCAACCGCTAAACCAAAGCCCATTTTAACTTTATGCCAAAAATGTTCTAACTTTTTAAGAGCAAGTGCTGGGCTATAATAGGAGAAGAGGGTTGATAGAGAGAAAAAGTACTAGCTTGAGATTTGAAACTTGGTTGATGCATGATGCTAACTCAAAAGTACTCAACCGCTAAACCAAAGCCCATTTTAACTTTATGCAAAAATGTTCTAACTTTTTAAGAGCAAGTGCTGGGCTATAATAGGAGAAGAGGGTTGATAGAGAGAAAAAGTATGAGGAAGTGGCAAGGAGTTTCGAGTGAAAAAGTAAGAGAATACTGGTAATTTTTTTTTTGAATAACTTGGTTTGGGACATTTCATTTAGAAACTAAGCATTATATGTTAAATAGGGAGTCTTTTTGATTGCAAATATGATCTTTGTTTATCTGTCAAAAAGAAAACTAACAATCTCTATCTCCATGTGGGATGAATATCATAATGAAATTCTTGACACTAGACACATTTCATTGGTGAATGATCAAAATTATTAGCAACTGCTACTTGCTTCTGTCTGCTTCTCACTATCTATTGCTATCACATTGCTAGGTATGTGAAGAATGCATTGGAGAAAGAGAAAGCTGTGAGTTGATGCGAAGGCTTACTTATAGTAATGAGGACATTTGTGTTTGCTTTGTACGTGGGAAGGAACCTCCAAAATCAATTCTTGAAGCTTCCGGGAACAATTTCGAAGCTGATCGTCGGACCTCCAAGCGTTCCAAAAAGACATCCTTTGGAAATTCCAAGAATCTAAAAGTTTCAGGATCGACTACACTATATCAGTTGAAAATGATGATCTGGGAATCTTTTGGGGTATTTTACATCTCATCCAGTCCTTTTGGTTCAAATTAATGGTGTGTTATCCACTTGTGTCAAGTCCAAATAGTGTTGATATTATAAAAGAACATACTTTACAAAAATCTTGTTGTTTTGGGTTTTAATATAGCTCTAAAAGAAAATTGCTCAGTCCATTTTATTAGTGTTTTCTGTTTAGAGGTCCAACAGAATCTTTCATGTGTGTCGGATCAAGGATAATTGAATTTGTTTTTGTGTTAAAGAAAACCTTTAAATTTTATGTGACCACCTTTAATTTCTCTTCTCTTGTGTTTGGTTATTTGGCTGGTGTGCTTTTTCCAAAAAGACTAGAGGCATAAGTGTGTTAATTCAACTGTTTCCATGTTGATCTGGGTTTAGTTTTGTTTGGAGAATAAAATGCTCAAAAAGAAACAGCTCATTTGTTAGGCGTCTTTGCCAATCAATCGAGTTTTCAAAGCACTGAAAGAAGACTAAGATGTAGCTTTGTTAGTGACAGTTTTTTCTCGTTGGCCGTCTTTTTTCCCGTGTATTGTCTTTGACAGAAAATCTTTACATTCTGTAGGTGGTCAAAGAAAACCAGATACTCCACAAAGGATCCAAGGTGATTGATGGGGAGTCTGATACTCTGGCAGATTTCAATATATTCCCTGGGGACTTGCTATGGGTGACTGATTCAGAAATCCACGAGTACCGTGATATAGCTGGTAATAATATCTTCTCTATCAGTATAGTATCAATTTGGATATTACGTGAGTTGTTTTTTGTTCACATTCGCTCAAATGCATGACGATTACAAATTGGTGATTTCTTGACCTTTTGCTTTCTTAGACAACTTGACCCTTCTTCTGCTTCATATAAAGCTGGTATTCAAAAAGATTTGTAGAACTTTTGAATCATTATGAAACTTCAACCGACACAATCCTAGCTGCTTCAATAAAGCAATTATGCTTGTGCTGTTCTGCAATGATCTCCATTGTATATGATAGATTATCTCTTAAGAGCATCTACTTTTCTGAGTTCTGAAGCATTTTTTGTAGTTGTAGTAGTAATTATTCATTAAGTTCACTTTTTGAGGTGTCAATCAGCATAGCTCAAACACCAGAGAGGCTTATGAGGCTTTTTTTGTTCTGGGGTAGGTGAGGAGAAGAGGGATGATATTTTTAGTTGGTATTGAGCCTGTTGGTGTGTGAGGAGGGGGCTGGCTTGTCGCTGTGGTATTTTGGTGTATGGAAACATTTCCTTGGTGTTTAAGTAGTTGCGGCTCACTCCACGTGAATGTTATTTGGAGGCAATGCTGGTGTGCTGTACAATTAAGGGGATGAAGCTATAGATATGTCATATGTGAGTCTAGATTGTGTAACAGATCGCCAAGATCCGTTACCGAAACTAGATAGTTTGGACACTTCGAGTCTGCCCAATGACTCTAATAGGACAATTCGAGTCTGGCCTCTAACTCCTAAAGACTGATCTTTATTATTTTTATGCAAAAGACAAATCATTATTACAAGAGATGGCTCTATATATAGCCTAATCCCCACAAGACACTTCAAAAATAACAACCAATCTATTAACAAAATATAAAGACTAATTAATATGAAATGACGATAATGCCCTTGGACCCGAGACATCACGAATTGTTTTTACAACAGGGTCAGGATCCAATAGTTGCCACAGATGGCAGAACCATTCTCATGGGAAATGTGGGTAGATTTTGGCTATCACGTGCAAATCCATTTGACTACTTTGAAGCAATAAATTTGTTTTACTTCAACATTTGGCATATTAGCATATTATAATTTTTTTGGAGATTGAAGTTATATTGATAATCCAATAGAACTATATAGTACATAGGGAACCACCCGGTAGGGACAAGAGACCTAAAATCCTTCCAAATCTAGCCAGAGTCGGGCTTACAATCTCGCCTCGTAGATTAAAAACTAACATACTAGTAGGGATTTTCAATGGGCTGGGCCCCCATTTTGAGCCCTTATCCGGCCCGTTTTTAGAACGGCTTTGTAAGGACCGGGCCGAAAACGGGCTTTGCTATAATTAAAATGAAGTGGGTTACAAAATGGCTCAATAAGAGTCGGAAATGGGCCTTTGTAAATAACATAATTGATTTATAATTTAAATATTATAAATGACAATGTCAATGGAGATTATAAATAATTTTTCAATTTAATTATTATAAATGATTATTTAATTGTTACAAATTGATAAATGGGGATTAAAATAATTTTTAGTAATAAAAATGGGCCGGTTGGGCCGGACCGGGCTTTCAAAACCCGACCCATTTAAAGTCCATATTATGCTTAAATGACCCTTATCCAACCCAACCCATATTTACTTAAGTCTGAGCCGACTCTCATCCGGACCATTGAACACCCCTACATACTAGCTATCCTAGCTACAAATGATGATAAAGAATGGCCAACTAAAATCTAGTACAACATAACAAGGATAAAAGGGGCCTAGATACAAGATATACAATAAGTACACATGTAGGCCCAAAAAACTATATCCAAGCAAGGTACATTACAAAGCAAAGGGCCGCCCAAAGGTATGGAAACCCTAGTAGCAAAGGTGCCACTGCCACATATTGATTCACTGAGTCACATAGGCAACTCGCCTGAGCGAACCCAGCAACCATGGGAAAAAAAATCTAGCAACAACCTAACCATCGAAACCACCACCGCATCGGCGTTACAAGCCACCTCTTGACCACCTTGGTCGCACTGACAAGCAATGTAATGGTTGTCGGAAATGACCCAAAGCTAGTTATGCAACCGAGACCATGCATATTTGCATATATATATATATATATATATATATATATATATATATAGGGTCAAGTTTCAGTGAGACCCAAGCTTATATGAGAACCGTGAGAACCAATCTACTTGATAAAAAACTGTTACTTTTTTACAGAAAATGTGTTACTTATGGACAAAAAAATGTTACGTTTTTTAAAATCAAAAGTTGTTCCTTTATAGCAAAAAAGTGCTACTATCAGAAAAATTTTCAAAAATTAAAATTATACAAAGTAACACGTTTTTTTTTTCCAAAAGTAACACTTTTTTATATTAAAAGTAACGCTTTTTTGTAAGTTTTGTTCAATATTTTTTTTCGAAAGTAACATTTTTTGTCAAAAAGTATCATCTTTTTTTAAAGTAACACCTTTGTAATAGAAAAGTAACAGTTTTTGGTTAAATAGATTGGTTCTCACGGTTCTCATATAAGGATGGTTCTCACTGGGACTTCTTCCTATATATATATATATATAAAGGTATGCTATGGTTTTAGATACTCCATTAATCGACCAAGCTCTTCTATACATTTTATGATTTTTCACCCTTTTTATTTTTGGTACAAGAAACAGTAATGACATTTTTGCACTGTACTTATTCAAGTAAAATCTGTTTGTTTGAATGCATTTATTATTCCTATGTGATTGTGTACTACAATGCTTTTGTGATCCTCTAATCTTTTTGAATTTCAGATGAACTTTCAGAGCAAAAGTCTGAGGCACGACAAGCTGAAGAAGGGTTTCGTGGAACACTATTAACATTCAACTCTGCTTCGCAAGTGGACTAAAAGATTGATCTTTACTTTGTCATTTAGCCTCTAAATCCATGTTTTGCTCATTCATGGCATCAGGAGCATGTGTTGCTTTGACGCTTTCAAGGTAAGCAATTTTTTGCCTGACCAAGTGCATTTTATTTTGATTCAATTGTTAAATTGTCGAATTTTCGATAAGACATTAGTACCTTATTTAGTTATTAGTTACTAGGTCCGTAGTATATCCTCAGTGAAGCCAAAAGTTTATTGTTCTTGGATTTTAATTAGAACAATAGTACAATGGCTCATGAATCATTTGCGATTCTTAATTTTTGAAGTTCAGATGATGTTTGCAATCGACCGTTAATCGATAATGACCTCTTTGTTATCACAAGGTAAGGTTACATTTTATTCGATCACCCTACTTTTCGTCTAGGCAAGAATCACGTATTATTGGTGTAATGACAATTGACATGTTGTTACACCTCCACAAACAATGTTCTATTACCCAGTGCTATAAATTGACACTCGCATAGGCTCCCACCTAAGTAACCACTTGGAAACGTTTGAAAGGTAGGATTACGCTACATTACCCTTGTATTAACAAGGGAAATATTTTCCGTTGACCTTTGATTGCAAATTAGGGGAACTTGTCTTCTAAGAGTACAAGGATTTCAAGCAAGCGACGTTCTCATATGATGTTACTAACAATTGAGTAGCCAGTTTTCAAAATTATCATCCGAGGATGCAAGGATTTTTCGAAAATGGATGTGTTTTGTCTTCCTCTTGTGGTTGTATTTGGGAAATTTTTTTGAGCAAGAGTTTTGTGGATAAATATCATGCATACCTTTTTGGCATTGTTGTTTAGTTGCTTGAGAACTGCTACACAAAATGATAAATTGATCACTGGTTTTGTACATAAGACTCGCACAAGACGAGATTTGATTGCATACAAGCTCGATGAGGTTCCACCCTAAAACCAATTAAATATTGGAGTAACCCATCAAGTTTATATGTTAGTCAACCTTGCTCTAATTTTTCAATGTGTGATCACATGTGGGTTTTTTTGACACTTCCCTCACATGTGAGCCCAATTTTTTTAATGGGGCAGGAACATCATTATTTTCGTACCCGCACGTTTTTTTATGGAAGACTGAGTTTTTTTTGTTTCAAATTGATCGAAAATTTTTGGCGTTGATACCATGATAAAGTTGGGCTTGTATGTAACAAGATCGCACAAGAAGAGAGTTGACTGCACACTAGCCCGATAAGACTTCATCCTAAAACCAATTGGTAATAGGAGGAATAACCCGTCAAGCTTATATGTTAACCTTATCTAATTCTTTGATGTCGGATCACATGTGAATTATTTTTGTAGAAAATCATACTGCGGAAATAAGACTAATTTGGGTTTTGAATATTTAGTTTGTATTAAATTATCAATGAAAGCAACACCTCTGTTTATACACAATTTGACTGTCTAATATGGAAACAAAATATTACGGAATATTAAGCTCAAGGAATAAGGAAACTAAATCACAATAATATAGAATATAAAATATATATTCTACTTTCCTACAATTTTTTCCAATATAAAATTCGTGCAAAGAGATTTGTTTTTTAATTTTAAGAAGTGATGAGTAAGAACTTTGTCTGAAAATGCTAACCATGCATAGAAAAAGGTGTAAAAATTTTGCGATCCCGAAGGAAGTCGAACCTTTTTGGCATAAGTGTTCAACTTATCATCTTGGACTCAATTTAATACTTCCTTCACTACATTTTGTTTCCTGGAAGGAAGTAGGAACTAGGAAGTCTGTAATGAGTTTGTTCTCTGTTACTAACAGCGAACAAAATCTTTGACTATTTTTGACTTCCAGTCTTTGTTCGCCGTTAGTAACAGCGAAGATATGCGAGCTAAACGGATCCCCTGTTTGACCAGGTTTTTGTAACAACCCGACTTACCGTTGACTGAGCAAGACAGGTCATCACGGGGTTTACTAACCCAAAGAAGTCAAATCTCAAGCCATTGACAATGTTCATCACAATTTATCTTGCCCAAAACATTCAACTCAGATCATAACTCGCGGAAGCTCACAAGAACTTAAATAAAACTAAACAACTAGTCTTAAGTTCAGGAATCCAAAACCAAAGTCTGAAATAATCATACAACTAACTATAGAAAACCTAAGATAGTCATCATAATCAAATCTAGTTTGAGAGGCGCCCCATAGCTCTATGACTATGTCGCTCTCGGGTGAGGCAAGTCAATATTTGAATGACAATTCACCTCAAAAACAGGGAGTAGGGGACAATGTCCCTCAACTCCGTCAATGACCAGCTCGCAAGCCCGATCCATTGACCATATCATAATCATTCATAATCAATTCATCATCGATATTCATCAATTCAAAACAATTTGATAAAGAAAATATTTTCGAAACAGTAGTCTGGCCAGACCCTTTAAGGGACTGCTACTACTCACCAACAGTGTTGCTTCAAGGAGTCGAGACTGGTTCATTGCAGCTGACTAAAAGGGCTCGTCACGTAGTCGTATCCTGAAGCATGCCAGTAAATATAATCACCAAAGAGCGTTCGACACTACTACACTATATATAACTTACTCCTACGTCTATAGCTGAATCTAGCTTCTATTCTAGCAACATAACATCTTTTAAATAACAATTACTTATAACCTAAAGAAAACCAAAAATCCATACTATGCTCATCATCTAATGTTTTTCTTCAGTCTAAGCCCTCTAAGCCCTTATTCTCTTAACATAACAAGTCGTGATAATATGCATACTCTACTTTAATCCAATCATATGAAAGCAAAGATTTATAACCAACATCTAGAATTGTCCATTGATCCACTTAATAACAACAAAAACTTATCTACCATTAATGATTTCTCAAGAGCTCCTAACCCATCCAAGAACACCAAATATCTATAGTCTTTTACTAACAACCATTGTATCCAAATCCTAATCCTTGTAATTTTCATACTAGTCAACATTTCCAACAATTTACACCAATGTTCATCGATTTACCACCAAATCATCATTTGTCTGATTTACAAGTAATTCTTTTATAAATTTTTCCCAATTACTCCATCATCTCAATATCCAATAATTCATTACTCAGCAGCATTTGTCCAATTTTTACTTAAACAAGCATACTCGACACTTCTTTAATGATAGATTCATCTAAATGATTAAAGATTCTTTAATTGGAAAGAAAGAAATAAAACCAATAATAAGGGGAAAAGAAGAGTTTACTACCTCCTGTGACGCAGAACAAAGAATCGAAGTCGATTTGAAAATTATGGTTGCCTCTACATACATTGTGGTGATTTGAAAATTGATTTATGGCTTGAATCTTGATGCTTAATCAATAGGACCACAATTTCACTTGTTTTTCCCCATTTTCGACAGAATTTAGGTTAAGAAATAAGTTTTCGGTTGCCTCTACATACATTGTGGTTTGAATTCAAAGAAAGTTAGAAAGGAAGAACAATAAGCCATAGTTTATACAAAACAACTCAAGTAGCATAGATAGATCTTTTACCTTGAAGAATCACGCAAGAATCGTTTGCTCTTATTTCGCACATCAAGAGTCAAGAGTTTTCGACCCTCTAATTTCAGAGAAAAAGGTCGAGAAGAAGAAATGAACTGCATTTGGTCTTGCTCGAAACTGAAATGGTGAAGCTAACAAATGGTTTGAATTGGTTGAAGGAAGAAGAGAAATGGTTGCCTTGCTCTTATGGTTTCACGTGAAAGAGGAAGAAGAAAAAAAGATGGTTTGGTCTTTACTGGGTACTCACGAAATGGAAAGGAAAAGGGCGGGTGGGTTTTTATTTTATTTTATTTCTTTATTATTATTATTATTATTATTATTATTATTATTATTATCATCATCATCAACCCATGTAAATATCCACACTCCACGCGTCATTATTTATTTAAACTTTTTTTTTTATTCAAAATTCCCGAACAAATTTCTCGGATGTTACAGTTTTAGCTTTTTTCGTTGTTAGTAGCAGCAAACAAACCTTTTTCTTTTTTTGAACCCTCTACCTTTGTTCTCTGTTACTAAGTGCGAACAGCCCCAACCATCAGGTCTGGAAAAAAACTGCTTATCTTGGAAAATAGTTTTAAAAGCTGGTTACAATGTGATTTTTTATATATATATTTTTTGCTTATTTATTTCAAATTTTCTTAAATTCATGGTTGTGCCTTACCTTTATACTCCAATATTTCAACACTTCCCAAATTTGTCATCATGAATCTTCAACAATACGAAGTAATAGTTTAGTTTATGTATTTTGTGAAGCTGTATTTTGTGAAGCTCGTATACTGTATTGTTTTTGGTTCTATTGATAACAAATGTTTAGTTTATGTTTAGTTTATTTTCTTATATCCTTGCTCAATTTGATGCACATTGTCCTGTTCTCTCCCCACCCCCCTTTTAAGACATTGCTAATGTTTGGCCTTTTCCTCCCCTTCTGCGTTGTTTGGTGGTGCAGGGTTCCTTACATTTTTGGTAATCTGGTGGCTGTCTCTAATTAGATTTTTGGGGGATTACCTCCACATTTTGACAAAAATGAGGTGAATATGCCTGATGTATCGTATTATTGAGAAGAGATATGCAAGGGGATCAATTTTGGTGTGAAAGAATCCCCTTTGATCGGGGTTTGCAGTTATCAGTGTGGATTTCGTTGTATCGTGTTGGCTAATCCGTTCATTGTTGAATGGAATTGTAAATTTGTAGCTGTACCTATCAACTTTAACTCGTCACTCTTGTTTTGGCTAATGAAGAGTCCGAGTCCTTTATTCAGCTGGATGTGTCACTTTTACAAAGCTTTTCTCCATCATTTATCTATGTACGAGAATCGAGTTTTGTCTCGCTGGGTACAAGTATCATCTTTTCCTGCAACGTACTGGAATCGAATCTTCGTAGCCCTTCCTTAAGAACTGACATGGACAGTCTTGTGATACAGTAGTACTTTTCCTATCCCTATTGAAAAAACATTATTTAACTCGAACATGATGCTTTCTTAGAGGGACAAAGCAACAAATAGACAAAAGTTGTAGAGATAGATCGATACAAAAAGCCATTACAAATTAGTACTTTCACAAGATTTTCGGGTATCAATACTCTTTCAATCAGCAAATTAGCACTCTATTCCACAATGTTCTTCACAGCTATTAATCGATCGAGCAGTTTAAAATGTTCTTTTTACATTGAATCTTTACTTAATATATAATATATCAGTTAGACTAAGTTAACTTTTCTCATTCTTATTTTTATAATTTTGAAAATTCATATTGTCTATGTCCCTACATTAAAAGATTATGCATACCATTTGTGAAAGGTTAAAAATTATGGACGAAAAGAGCAACGTCTTAGAAACCCTTTTTATGTCATTTAGTTTAATAATTAGTGGAATGAGCAAGAACCCTTGAACTGCATCACCGATTCCTTGTCATTTCTTACAAGAACCCTTCTTAAACAAAAGTCTTCCATATGTAAGATCTTTCTCCTCATTGCCTAAACCAACCTCCCCCTTGCCTAACCTCTCTAGTGTCATTATAAATCAAGCTTTTTCCATGTTCTACTACTATACTATTGGGTAGTGATAGAAAAGTACTAGATCGAATCCACAAGGTCTATTTGCATTCCATTAGACAAGTAACATAACGAGTTTTGAATGGTTTTGATGGACGACAAGTTCAATAAACTAATTATTGAATTAAAGAGTAAGATTGCGCATTGGACTCGATAAAAACATTATGAGGCTCAAAGTTGCGAGAGCCGGTCTAAAGGGAATGCAGATGCTCACTTCCTCTTCTTTTATGTCTTTCATCCACTATTAATATGCAAATACTTCACATTTGCGTGGGCAAACAAGTATAGATAGGCGTCATTAAGAAGGTTCTAAAAAATAAGTAATTAAATCACCACAATTAAACTAACAACATCAATTAGAAGCAACAATCACATATAACATTGACTTCCCAATCCAGCAATTTGAAAGGCATTCTCTAGTCTACACATAAAATACACCAATCATGCGGTTTGGTCGGATTAATTTTGAATTGAATCGTTTTTAGTCAAATTAGTTTAAGGAATCATTTCCAAGACTTTGAACTTCAATTGATCCCATGGGTCATGAGTTTTATAAGACCTTTTCCAATCATCAATTAAAAAAAAAGGCTATTCTAATACAAATGTCTCGATCATTCTTAATTTGTATTTTATTTTTACTTTATAAGTTAAAACATAGTTAAGGGGATCATGTTTGATTCATCTCAATATAATTAAAATTTTAGTATTAATACTATTTTTTTTAAAATTTAATTTATGCATAATTATAGATCCTATTAAGAATTGCATTATTGTATTAAGTAGGGTGAAAAAAGCAAACAGAACACTTATGCTGCAATGAAGGGAGTACCTTATTGAATTATTTTCAAAATAAAATTAATTTGGTTTGATGTACAACTTCTAAACCATCAACAAAAAGCTGTAACAACACAAAATTGGATCAAATTACAGTCGGCTTGACCCATTTTTTCGGTTTTATGGATAAGATCATTTTTGAGTTAAAATTAAATCTTAATCTGCTAATTCAATGGGGTTTGGGTCTAAAGAGGAAGACCCAAAAATGAAGCTGAAAAATCATATTAATCCAATCTGAAAACTTTAGTTTTCGGAGTGCAAATTCCTACTGTTGCTGTGCCAATTACTGCAGTGATAGCAACAGGCATCGGTTCCAAATTGCTGAGAACTTCTTCCACTTCTTCACTGTCGACAAGCAAGACAGACATCGGCTTCCCCATGTCACATAACTGCCTTGTAACGGGGAGCAACACTCATTCACATTTTTCACTCATCCCTCAAAAATGCCGTACTTTAAGGCAGCACCCAAACCTATTCATTATCAAGAGTAAGTTTCAATACTCCATATCAGGAGATCTGGGTCACATGTCAACCATGGTTACCGAATCACTTCAATAATCTCAGTAGACGACTTAGAACAAATGAACCAGACCCAAGGTATTATGTTGGGAAAGCAGTAATGCTGGTAAAACGCAACTGGGGACTAGAACAAAATTCTGTGGATGTATTTACACTAGGAGTTGATATGCATGTTAGCCTAGAAGCATTAGATGCCACCAATATAATGGAGATGATACCGGATTGATGTCATGATCATGAAAATTCGGAAGACCCAACTTTGTGTTCTGCTCGAATGTCAGTAGACAGGTTTAGACTCCGCATAGCAGTAACATCGGCGACAACATCCATACTTGGAGTAACAGATGAAGACAAACCATTTTCACGGTCCGCTACTACGGAAGAAGTTGGCACGTCAGCTCTTCCAGTAGGCTCAGATGAGATCGAAGAGATCTGACTAACCGGTACTTTAATAGGGGTGTTTAAGCCATTGCCTTCCCCTTTAGAATAGGGCAAGAGGCCAACATGATTTCCCCCAGTAGAAGCTGGCACCGGAACACTGCCGTTTCTAATTACTTTTGCTTTCCTGCAATGGGCAAAATAACTCCAAGTAAATTTTTTTTTAAAAGGAAATGGAGGCATGGAACTACATGGAAGAAAGTCTTTCAAGATAATACCTAATCATCCTCCGCTTTTCAGAAGTTCCTTTGGGTCTTGACATTCCTTCTGAAAGAAAGACAACATACGTTAATGAAATACAACAAATTAATGTAAAACCAAAAAGGGAAAGGGTATGCTACTAAAGTACCTGATTTAACAGCTACAGAAGGTGAAACAGTTTTGCGACTTCCCCTTTCTGCTTTTATGGAAGCAATGGCAGCATCTGCGGTTGGGCCGAGACCTTTTCTTCCCACCAGCTTAATCCCAAGCTTTTCAGAGAGGTAATATAACCTCATATCATCACCACCTCTAACTTCTCTTAGCTCAAATGCTTGCTGTCTTGATAACAATGTGTGAACATGAACTTGTTGCTGCTCATTAAAATGCGACTGAAGCTGCTGGAAGAGCAATTTTTTTGAATGCAACACATCTGCTTTGGAACCCTCGTGGCCTTTCTTTCGAGGTTCAGTGAATGTGACTCTGAGTATAGCACTTGATTTGGGATCAGGATTATCCTTCTCAAAGATAACAGAGAAGCTCCCAAATTCTAGATCAGGCTCCCTGAAAAGATCAGCAAGAAGTGAAGCACATGTATGAGCATTCCTAGATGGACACAACTCAACCTTTAAATTTAATGCGCGTGAACTAGCATAATGTGCCATGTTGGCAGCTTCACGAAGCCCACTGAGAAAGGCTCCATGCATTGTTGCAGGGTATCTCCTTGTTGTTGCCTCTCCAGCAAAAAATAATCTACCATCTCCCACACTTTCTGCTAGTATATCATAGTCATCTCCAGAAGCACCTACTGCCACGTTTGAGTAAGAGCCTAAACAAAAGGGGTCACTGCCCCATCTTGTGCAGACTGTTTGAATAGGTTCTGGGACAGTGATTCCTTGTGGCTCATAAATTCCTATATGCAAATTAAGATTATAAGGACTTACAATTAAAGTTAAAATGCATTTTTGAATAAAACATGTTAAAATCATTCATAAAAAAAGTGGTTTGCAAGATAACCAGCACAAAATAAAATTCACTTCCAAATGAAGGCGAGACGAGATTCATGATATTCAAGCACACAGGTAAATTATTAAACATTCAAATTCCCTGTAAGTATTATTTTTATACACTTATGAGTTTGTATTTCCAGCTGCATTTTGAAAGAGTTTAGGCAATTTTGGGTTATTGTTACAAGTATGTGATTGTGAACATTTTGTGCCAAATGCGAGTTTAAATTGTAGTTCGATAGATATTTCTTGTAATGGGATGAGAGAGTGCTTTTGAGATGTATGTTTACTGCTCCAAGTTGAAGAAATGAAGACCCAAGACCTTAGGTTAATCATTGGCGGTTGGCCACATCTTGGAAGCAAGTCAAGTGAAGGAGCAAGCAAACAACAATTTCCACAAGTAGTGTGCCCATACACTGAAGACTTGTTGGTCACCCACCACTCACGTACTCACTCGACGAAGAAGAGAAAGCAACAGCAAAGAGAGAAAATCCGACGAGTCGTCCCACCAGCCCTCATGACTCGTTAGAATTTCTAGGAGCCAAAGTAAGAAAGGAACAGAGGACCGCCTTAAACAGGTGATATCTCTAAAAACGGCATGAGGTGTTATCTAAAGACGAATAGAATTGAAATTCACGAACACACCCACAACCTAAACAGGTTCTCAGACACACGTCAGATGTGGTGCTTGAGGCCAGAACCAACCTCTTGCTTCAAAACATGAGTTTTGTGGTAAAAAGCGGAGAAGGAAAACATACCCCTGAGGATCTGAAGAACATGCGTCACAGCATCAGTAGGAGGCATTGACTCAAACTTGTGGGCAGCTTCACCAGCAACTAACGCTAATAAAAGGGGTCCACCCGCAACAGTTGCATAACTGTAGAAAAGAAAAAATTCTCCCCGACGGAGGGGGTCATCAGAGAGATGACCAAATGTATCAAGATCTGTGCCCCAAAAGACATGGGGGAAGAGCATGGCAACTTTGTTCAAACACCCGAAACCCAACCTCTTTATTCCATCAAGCTTCCTCTGAGGTAACTCGGGTACAAATTTAATGGAACCACATTTCAGAACCCCCAACGGCACGGTGCACAGAGCCATTTCACCTTCAAAAACTTGGTTCCCAGCAGTAACCTGAACTCCATCACTACTGTATCGAACCGAAGTAACGGTCTTTTCATACATGATTGGTACATTTTCTGCTAAAGCTTGCACTAACCTACCATTTCCACCAGACAAGAAACAATGATCCCCACCCATATCATATGGGTCATCTTGATCCCAAAAGGCAAGAGAAAGCTTTGACAGCAAACCAGCATTTGCATACTCCAAATTAGCAAGGTGCCAATTATACAAGTTCATCTCTTCATCAGTCACTGCATCCCCATAAACTTCACGAAAGGTCTCTAAGGCAGCCCCTAAGGAAACATCCTGCGAAACATCCCCCATCAATTGCCGCAAGCGACTAGCTTTATCTAAAAGCTTATTAAAAGATGTTTCCACCTTAGAATCCAAGACAGGGTCAACTGGTGATCCATCAACTCTATAAAGTGGACACTTGTCCCTCACCTTGTGGAGTGGATACGACAATTGCCTTGCCAAAATCCCGAGAGGATTGCCTAATGTACCTGTTAAAACACTCCCACCTAAATCAGCAGCAGCACTCTTATTCAAACCCTCCATCTTCTTCGTATAAACCCTACCTCCAGCACGTTTCCTTCCCTCCAAAACAGTCACTTTAAAACCAAACCGCAACAACTGCCTTGCAGCAGCCAATCCAGCTAACCCTGCCCCAATAATAATGACACTTCCCTTGGTAGGTTCAACTGGAAACCTCTCCTTTATCGCTGGTGCAACCCCAAAATTAACATACCCATGAGACACCAAGAAATCATACGCAGTATCTAATAGCCAATGACAATGTTTGGGAATAATATCAAGAAACATCTCTTTTGCAACCCATTTCGACACATTTTCTCTCCATTTTGTAATTATATGATTCCTAATCAAAATATAATTAACCTGTTCAATCCCCCCAACAACAGGTAACACTCCTGCATCAATCTCCTCATCGGTGAGAGAATCGGCGGGAAAGCCAGCCGTAAGGGCAGTCAAAGCCTCGGCAGTGGCTTCCCTATTAATCACAATAATCTCCTCTGACAAATCTGTTGAACTATACTCCATTTGCAAATTTGGTTTCGCAAATCGCGCATCAAAACTACCATTAATAGAACGATTACCACTACTACTACTAGCATTAATAGAATTTTCATAAATCTGAGGAATTGAAAATACCTGCTTGTAAGAAGGAATTGAGGAAGTAGTGCTTCTAGGCCTCCCACGACGTCGTTTACGGGGGATAGTAAGAGTGAGAAGATTGCTTGCATTACTAGGCTCAGAGGAACTGACATTGAAGTCTGAAAGGGATTGTGAAACAAAATTTGAAGGGTCAATTTGATTATTAGGACTCAGGTTTGAAATTTGGTTGGAAATAGGATTAGGGTTAGGGTTAGGGTTAACATAACGGTCGAATTCCAGGAGGTTATCATTGAGAGAAGAGAAGAAAGAGTAGTTGTTTTCTGACATTTTGTCTCTAAAGAACAAAAAAAACTGGGAGTTTTATGGTGATGAAGAAAGCAACAATGGCGAAAGTACAGAATTGCAGAAGATGATTAATTGCCCGGAGATTCGCGCGCCAATCTCCCTCGATTAACCCTCAATTTACGGAGATTCTCCGTTAAATTTTTGCCGGTTCTTGAAGATCGTCGACCTTTCTTCACGTAGTTATTTGCCGTATGGGTTCGTATCTGTTAGACATACATGAGCGCTCGCCCAAAAGACTAGCCGTGAGAGAGTTTATTTGACTATAAACCCCACACCAATTGTATTTTACAACCGATTTGGAACAAGTCTCGTACCTTGCAATAGACCATAACAATCGACCCCCCATAAGGCTAACGTCCTCATTGGGTCACGGCTGACTCTTCCAGACCACTCCGCAAGCCACCCACTCTGCAGGCCACCCACTTCGAGTCCGACTCTGATACCACTGTTATTAGACAAACATGAGAGCTCGCCCAAGAGACTAGCCTATTAGGTGAGAGAGTCCATTTGCCTATAAACCCCACACCAATTGCACTTTACAGCCGATGTGGGACAAGTCCCATACCTTAATATGGAGCGTAACAGTATGCTATTGGTATTTACAAAAAAGTTTCCAATACATCGTATACTTCAGTCTTAAAATAATCAATTAGAATAGATTAATAACATAATCTAAATTCACGAAAAAGTTGATTATTTCCTTAAATCTATATAGATGATGATGATGATGATGATGATGATGATGATGATGATGATGATGATGATGATGATGATGATGATGATGATGATGATGATGATGATGATGATGATGATGATGATGATGATGATGATGATGATGATGATGATGATAATAATGTGATACCCCAAATTTAGCTTGAAAAGAGATTGATAGACTACTCATAACAACAACGTGCATCTTCTTTTCATTGGAGCCCATTTGCTAAGAATTCCACAGTTAAGTGTGCTTAGTAAAGAGTAATCTTAATTCTTAGGATGGGCTTGGATTCTGGAAAGTTTTTCCAGGCGCGCACGTGTGAGACAAAGTGCGCTAGAAAAACTTGTGTTGGTCTGTGGGGCCAATCTACAGTCTCCATGAGTAGTCACTGACGGTCCGAGGGGCCGGATGTTACAAATAATCATAATAGTAATAATATTATTAATATTATTATTATTATTGTTATTATTTTTAGTTGGTGAGATTTAAAATTTAAATGTATCGGATGTATGTGATCTTTTTAGGTGAGCTTTAAATCTACAACATGACTTCCCCAAGATATTTGATATTTAGTATAATACTCCTTATATTAACCCTTACAAGCTTTGGTTGGAATCAATTCAATGGTTTATCTAAATTTTAGTTTACCTGGTCTGTTTTGACACTAAAATCTACGTAAATTAAACACGTTAATTAAAATCGAATATGATGATGATAATAACGACACCTGAATTTAAATATAGTTTGATTAGATTCAAAAAAAATTTAACTTCATATCAAATAATCGACATATTAGTTTTGCATCAATAAACTACAAATATCCAATGCAATTATATTACGCCTCAAACCCAACCAAACAACTAAATATACACCTCAATATATAACAATAATACATTTATTGTACTACGGCATAATAAGTTTAGCACTGATCTAAAGTTTAAACAATGCTCATCAGTAAGGGAATGAATAACTCTTCTCGTCTACAACGGTTACCAACGAGAAAGCCACGATGAAACTAAAACAATGTTAACTTGTCGCTTATATAAATGACATAAGGCGATAAGTTCCATCTCCATTCGAGAATGACAATTGGCCTCATAGTCTGGAACCGGGTGAAAGGAAAACTTGAAACTGGCTTGTGATCTTCAATATGTGCCAATAACCCGAGCAAGGTTATGTAGCTAATGTCGACATCATCATAGTTTCTCGGAAGAGTTCAAGAGTATATATAAACAAGTCTCAGTGAGCCCAAGTGTTGGTTATCATCAAGTGAAACGGAAGATTAACTGCAAACATTTTGCAGGTTGCTTATATAAACAACATTGACGATATAGGATTACGTAGACATAATGTGATGGAACCCTACTAAGATGTTTACTTACAATGTTCCATCATATGCACTTCTTAAATATGTGATTAACAAGTTGCAGATGATGTTTGCTACCAAGGGTCAATCAGAAACAACCTCTTTGTTATCACTAACAAGTTAAAGGTTGCGTACATCTGACCCCAAAACACCACTCTTGGTGGGAGCCATTTAATATCATCTTCATTATCATACTCAGTGTATTCCGCCCATAGAAAACAATGAGTAAGGTCTGGGGAGGGAAGAAAGGCGCTAACTCATACCCATAAAGGAGAGCACGCCAAAAAGTCCCTCAACTCGAGAAAAATCAAGAAAAGTTCCTGCAACAAATAGGACTGAGTGAAGCTGAAGCTAACTCTGCAAGTTGCATATGATGTTAATATGTGATTTGTTAAGTTGCATAATACATATGATGTTTTACAATATGCCATTAATTATGTTAATAGGCAAATAGACCCACAAGTGAGAAATAATTACCAGAGAAGTCAAGAAAGGACCATCAGAAGATATATCATCTGTACACCACAACCTGGAATTATTGAAGATATTTACATTGTTGCTTAACCCAAGCATCATAATCTTTTAACAATTGCTGCAACAGAATCGGAACTAATCTGTCCAAGAGTGCCTGTAAAACTCTGCATGCCAAGAAGCAGTAATAAGCATCTACAATCGCGTTCTAAATCGAAATGTATGTAAAGATGGATTGTAAACAAAGGGAAGAAGAATAAAGATCGAAACTAGCAGAGGTACTCATTCAAGAATGATTATTCAGAAGTAATAAAGAGGCTCTTTAGGCAATTGACTATCTCACATTCAAGTATTCAACATAATACGAGTAGAAACGCATCTTTCTCGGATTAGTTCTAACAAGAAACAACTTCACGTTTGTTAAATGTTTAAGTTGTTAGATTGGTTATAGCCTTATAGGCACCACGCGAAGACAGTCGGAACCCCTTTTTCATCTCATCATATTATATTTCAAAATAAATTTGAGGCTTGTTCTTGCTTAGCATCCCACTAATTATATCTTCCCAGATAACATCATTTTCAAGAAAAAAGTTTAAGCTGATAGTTGAAGCCCCATGATATGTTAAATACTCAACACGCTCCCACACACGAGAGCCTTTGGGCTAGAAGTGTGGATGAACCACAGGGTTCCTCATACATGGTGCAAAATATGCCACTTGAATTTGAGGGGTGAATGAGATTCAAACTCGTGATTTTTTTGTCATGTTGACTCTGCTACCATGTCAAGGAAAACTCAACCAAAAGCTCCACTTGATGCTTGAAGCCTCAGGACATGTTATATACTCTAACAATCCTAATTAATCCTTCTTCTCTCATTATTTTCTCAATCTAAATAGTTTATCTGTGATTTTTAAAAAATAGGAATGAGGGGATCCTGAGAAAAACATGAACACATACCCACGAGACTGAAGGTATAAGAAGAAAATATATTCTTGCAAGCCCAACACAAAGTGAGATGGAGGATAGACTGAACCCATTCTCAATCTATTTAGGACCGTTATAATCTCATCCAGTGTAGATATGCATTACCGAACTCTAGACACGACAGGTAACAAAGAATCTTTTGCTTGCACAAAAATCATTTTCAATTGACATCAATATCTTGGATAAAATACTTTCATTTACTTCTATAAAATTCCTTTGGTGTTGTCCCTAACAAACAAAGTTAAAGAGAAAAGGAAGGGAAATGAAGGGCAGAGGACAGATGGAAGGAAATAAAGAGAGGTTTGTAGGTAACAAGAAAATGTGGAATTTCCCGTTTACTGAAGAAAATTGTTTCTCATTCTGGCTACAATTACTTTTTTCAACGAAAAATTATATACCCTTATTTGGAAATTAAAGGAGGGAAACACCTTTTCCTCATAAACAATTTCCTTCCATCCAAATACTCTAACCGAGAATATTAATGGCATAAAGTATGCATTCAGCACATTCAGTTTGCCTCCATTGAAGAAGGATGGATTTAAATTTACAAGGAAAAAGTATGTATCCCAAAAATAAAACTACAAAAGTGAAAAGAAAACAAGATATTAAAGATGCTTACAGATTTCCAGGGCCTTCAACAGCTGATACAGGAAGGTAAGTAAATGGTTGAGTATATATCTGCAAGGAGGAAAATATAGCTGGATCATCCTAGGCCAAAGAGTTAAAGACAGCGTAAATCACTGTCAAAAAACTTGCTCGGGTTCAAAAACAAGTTCGGTTGATAGAGAGTGGGTTTTTAGTCTGATTCATTTAGAAAATATGAGCATATGTATACTATTTCATACATAACAATGAACAAATAACAAAATACGGAAAAGATTAACGAAATCCGTTTGGGTTTCATACAAGTTGATTAACTATCCATGACGGGTCTAAAGTCCGTCCCTTACTAGTTCAGTTGCTATAGTTGGAGTAGTTTATCTAATGTGAAAGTTAGGATTAAATAATGGAGACAAAAAGGAGAGAGATGATACACATAGCCTTAGCATACTGAATATAATCATACATAAAAATCAAGAAAAAATTTGGATTACACATTCTTTTATACTCTAGTTTCCTAGAGAAAATTTGATACCCTGCTTTGTTTTTCACAAAGTGAAAATTATATTATTTCGCTGCTATTATTTTGTGATCTTTACCAAAAAAACTGGTATTAGTGCATTTGATCACAAAATTTTATAAACACAAAATGGAAAATTCTATAGTTACCCTCTCAATATAGACTATACAAACATGATCCAATTACTTTGGAAGCTTAGGATGGAAAAAGTCCTTTACTGCAAGGATGGAAAAAAAGCCAGAAGCTAAACTTATGCTTAAATAAAAGAGAATTTTAAGGAATTCGGTTTAATCTGACAGCCAATTAATCAAAGTTTCATTCAATGATATTGAGTGAAAGTATTAACAACCTCAAGATTCATATTCAACTTCACATCAACATCCAGAAATGATTCTGAGTCAGCTTCGTTCCAAGTTATGAAATTTTTCATGGTTGCTGCAATCAAAAGATAGCATTAAGCGCCAAATCAATACAGTTTGTGCGCCTATAGGAGAGTCATCAATCATATATACAACGAGAAAAGGAATAACTACCGTGAATAATACAAACTTCCGTTGATTTCCCTACAATATATAACTTTTGATTAACCATGAATAATACTTACTTGGGGGTGAGTTTTTCTAGAATAATACAAACTTTTGTGTATAGTAGATATTTGACAAAAAAAAAGAAGGTAAAATTAATAGTTAAATAGAAGTTTGTATTATTCTAGACTAACACCCCCTCTAAGTTGGTATTATTCATGGTTAAAAAGTTCGTATTATTGTTGGGAAATACAACGAAAGTTTGTATTATTCACGGTAAATTTTTCCTTAAAAACACAACTTCCTTATATAATTGTCTGTGCACGAGGCTATATGTGATAAATCGTTAATGATGACTCACAGTAGTTCCAAAATAAATTTTTAGTAGAAAAAAAGGATGTCCTTAGTAGGCATATCAGCAAGAAACATAAACTGAAGTAACATAGATTTGGATGTAAAGTCAACCTGAGAAATACTTGTTCTGTTTCTCCACTATTTCTGAGCCCTCAAACTGCAACGAATGAAAATAAGATAAGCCACTTATACACAAGAGTTTCTCTCCTTTAATAAACAGAAATAAACCAAGAATCCGAACAGAGTTCTTTTTTAGCTAGTGTGTCAAGTCATTGCAACTTATCTTTTTTAGCTACTTAGTAGCTAATTAGTAGTTTTATAACCTTATTTGAAGTCAATAAATAACCGAACATATTTCTTTTTAGTTTTTAGCTAGGATCTGGTTAGGTTATGCTTGCATGAAGCATGAAAGGGAAGAGTGAGTATGAAGCGTTTAACATGCTAAAGAGTGCCAGACTGTGGCAACAGAATCCAACAGAGCAGGTGACAAATAGACGACAACAAATTCTGCAAAAAGCAAGTGTTAGATACTTAGATTGTTATTATATTTCTTTTTAGAGTCTAGAGTTTTTTACAAGGGTTTTGAATTTTGACCCTATATATCAAGATTGTACAAGGGTTTTGACACGATATTACCCAGGTGCTAAGGTGTAAAAAACTGAATTACAGGTCGGTTCAAGGGTTATCTAATGATTTCAGTCGATATTTGGCGGTACGACAACGGCATCACTCTCGTGACCCCATTTCGTTACCACAATCGTGAACGCTACCGCATTTTTACACTATGTCACTTAGGCTAGTGCTATATTAGGTATTTGAAGGACAAGCAAAAGCTCACAAGAACGAAGGATTTATTATGGAGAAAGTGGGATACAAACTGAGAGCAAGATATAAACTTTGGCTCAACAACCTAGAGCATACAAGGGTCTATTTATAGGCAATGAAAAATATGGAAGCAAATGGACAACTTGGCAGAAACTTCATAAAACGGATCAGTGCCCTCGCTCAGTGCAAATAGAAAAACCTATACAGAGCACCTTTACACTTTATTCAAGATATAGAGCTAAGGAGTGAAAAATAAAAATATTAGTCAAAAATTCTAGATTAATCAGAAGAAAAAAAAAATGCAAGATTTAAATAGGATCAACCATCAGAAATCATGGCACTTTACTCCATCAAACCTAAACGAAATGCAGACAGAGCAAGGATAGGGACCCTTCACTACTTTCCATTCACAAACCCGATGTCTTTACTCATAATCTTCATGCTATAACTCTTTCAATATAGGCACAAAGCCACAGACACAGAACCGTACAATTATAGTCAACTTCATCGAGTCCAAACTTACATTATTTACATATCGACATAAGCCATCAGTTTGAGTATTACAAAACAATTGAGTCAAAGTTCTTCCATCCTGAACCTTGCAGAAAATCAATCAAGAAATCGACTAACCTTACAAGACAACAGCTCAACGGTGCAACACTCTGTGGCTGGACTCACTTCTAAGTCCAACACAGGGGCCACCTCAAAGTTCAGAAACTGAATCGGAGGAAGTTTGCACCTGCAGAAAACAGAAAGCACTGATCTAGATGTCGTATCAACAAGAAAATGAGCATAAGAGGGTCAGGTAGATAAAAAGAGAGCTTCGAACGTAACAAGAAACTTGTCTTGACATTTGTAACTACTATAGTTCCTTGTGGAAATAAAGCATGGGAATCGCTTACGGTAAAATATCCTTTTCGGCCTCTTCAGTTAACAACACTAACATCCCATTATCATCCTTGCATTAATGATCTGATAGTTCTTGTTACAAAAGCCTATCTCATGGTAAGTCAATGTAATTTTCTAGTTTTCCTAGTCTTTACCAAATATAAAGCTTTCCCTCCTAATCTCCACTTCCATTTCACCATCAACATAGCTTCAGCAGTCAGCACAAGGAAATCGACAAACGCAACCAAGTTATACATATATTTATGGATAACGGCATGGTTGTCTATATATAATGATGTTTTGGGCTGAATTGTTGGGATACTTCTCATTATTCAATTAACTCCTGCTGGAAGTAATATTTCTCAATTTATGCAGAATTGGTTTCCTTCAAATAAGGTTCTAAATCTTTTGGTATCAAGGTTCTCTAATGTATAGAAACAAATTCTTGGAAAATCTAAACATTTACCCACACACTTAACAAAAATTTCCAGTATAACGATTGATATTCTTAACAAAAGTATCATGCCATTAAATGCAGTTAAAATTATACCTTTCCAAGAGGGCATAGGCATAGTGCAAAAATTCAGTAATAGTCACGAACACGGTAAAGGCACGGTGATACGGTAACAGGATAGATGTTGTTACCGTAATGCCAAATATTGGCAGAAAGCGTAAGATATCTCTTGAAATTGCCCAATACATTTATTTTACACCTTTACAATGCAGAAACTATAATTTAATACCTTACAACGCGGCTGATACGATATAATGTGGCCTTGTTTTTGCACTATATGCCTAGTGAGCAATTCAGATTTCAACCTTGCTAAAGATAGTTGTCAATGCAAAACATAGGTCACAACAACAATGACAAAGCCTTAATCCCAAAAGATTGAGGTTGACTACATAAACCAATAGATATATTCCAATGGTTGTTCACATGGATTTTTCTCCACTCATTTGTATGCAAAACCTAGCTGAACTAAAATGCTAGTCAATGCAAAGTCCAAGCCAAAGTAAACACTTTGCAACTTAAGTCTGAGCAATCTCAAATGGTCTTGAACGCAACATGTAAGTATATCAAGCATCAAATGCCAAATAATAAGGATAAATCAAAAGGGATAAATAAAGAAGGACAAAATAACATAGTTCCTTTTCTCTTCTAAAATCTAAACATACGATTGAAATGAGATTCACTGTACCACGAAAGAAGCCCATCACTTTAAAATATCATAATTTATATAAGGGAAGGAGGAGTGAGGCAATAAGATTTCACCCAAAGATGGCCATTTAGTTAGAAAGTGCAAGCCAAAATGATGACATATATTTCATCCAAGGAGTCTACTTGTCTCTGAACCACAAAAAGAATTATTCGAGGTCGAGTAGGAATGCGAAGAGAACTTTTTGGGCAAAAAACAAGTTGGGTTTCATGGATGGTAATCAGCACAAACCCAAGATGATGACATATATTACAGATGGAAATGATGTGATTGTATGGTAGGAAGTTCGTTGCTTTACTCCATGAAACCTGGAGTTGCTAATGAGTTCATTTATGCAGAGATTGCTCTTGATGTTAGGGAATACATTGCTGAAATACATGGACAATCGATTTTTCCATTAATCTAAGCTAAAGATAGAAATGATGTCTTCCGACCGGAGAACTAATTTCTCATGAGCTATTTTAGTAAACTCAAGAGATTATGGGATGAGATGCAGAGTGAGAAGAAATTTCCGATCCGTGAATGTGCCACTCTAGCTGGATGCACCTGTAACTTCCACAACAGGGTGGCAGATTTCGGTCAAAATAAAAGTTAACATAATCCTTTTCGGATTAAATGGTGATTTTGACAATACAACCTCCATCTGGCCCAAAAAGAGCTTATTCTATAGCATCTTAAATCAAAGAAATCAGTAAGATGGAAGAAGCTACTATGAATGTACAGAAATTTAACAAGAAGATGGACTTGTTGGAAGAGCTCAACAGGAGTGGTTGGAAAGAGGGATTTGAATAAAGAGAAGTTAGACAGAAAAAGTAACATTGCAAGGAGAAACGCCAGGACAAGAAACAATGTTAGAATTAATAGGTTATCCAAAATAGAACCAAGCTCTAAAAGGTGGAAACTCAGATGGTCATAATACTAGGATGACTAAAGATGCTCAGGCAGATCCAATGGGAGAAGAACAAGATATAGGCACTATGACTTGGAGCATAGTGCAAATATAGGCCGTATTACCGTATCACGACTTGAAACTCAGTTTTGTAGAGGAAATAAGTCCATTAGATCTGATAATGACACTACAATAGTAAGATCTAAATTTTGATTACTATTTAGTTCAATTGCATAAGGATTGTTCACGAGAAGTCGAGAAAAAAGTTAAATCTTTTAGATGGTGGAGATATTATTTTATTGAATAATAAAAATGGAATATGAAAAATAAAGTTAGTGGAAAAAAATATGGGGACCACAAAACATGTGGGTATCATCAGCATTATAAAAATATTAAAATGAAGTTACTAAAAATATGTAGGAACCATAAAAATTAGAACAAATTAGGAAGACTAAGGCTAATTTTGTCCAAAAAAATTGATATAAATAGAAAGATTATTTAGGAGAACAACAAAATGAAACTGCCTAAAATGAAAAATGGGAACATCAAATAGGAACGGAGAGAGTAGTAATTGGAAAGGGATAACGCACAAAAAAGGTAAAATTGGGACCCCTCAATGGATGGGGAGGGTAGAGAAGATACATAGGCACTTGGTAGAAGTTTCTAGGGCTTTGAATTATCAGATGTTCTATCCAAACTATTAGCACGAGTATATCTTAACTGCTACATGACGAACAAGCAAGACTCCTTGTTCTGTATAAGTCAATTTGTTTAGCAAGGTGCATTACACTATGTTTAATCAACCAGATCTGGCCACATGCCTGCAAAGTTGAAATATTTTGTTCTCCTTACTACTATACCTAGGCATAATAGACCTAATTTATCATAAGCAAAGCAATGCATATAAGTCAATTTGTTTAGCAAGCTGCGTTACACTATGGAAACCAGGGATCACATTGTATATTTTATCCAGCAAAGATCGAGTAGAATATAACATTATCATGTGATGCAGATTGTAGCAGTCGTGTGGTTTTGTATCGAATCCCTTACTATGAGGCTTTTCCATAGTGATTGTTTGATATCTTGGAAAATCAAGGAACTGCCAGTGAACTAGTTTGTTTGACTCTCGACAGGTTTGTTCACTGTCACATGATTCACTAATCATGTGACTTGTTGGAAGAACTCAGCATTTTGGCACTATATTAGAGATTTTGGTGGAATCATGGCTCCTTAAACCAGTCCATGTTCCTTGTGCCCGGTAACTAGCCGACATTCTCGCTAAATCCCTTACTTCTACTCATCACAGCTTTAATTCTGCCCTTATTTTTACTTCTAGCCTTTCCTTCCTATGTATACCGGTAAATATCCCTCCTTTTTGTCTGTTTTCAGATGTTTCACCTGTGTTACAACTGAGTACTGACAAAGAGCAATAGGTCTTATTTTTATAGGCGTATATATAAGAGTCATGTTTGGAATTTCAACCCTACTTCGTGCCTCCATTGATTAACCTGAATTCTGAGCTTCTTTTTATTGGATTCGTTACACAACAAAATCATCAAAAGCTCCAAAACAATAGATGCACCACAGATACGCATCAAATGAACTAAACATGGCGGGAAAAGAACAGTATTGTCAACAAACATTACCTATACGTGTTCGTGTTGATTGATACATAGTTTTCCAAAGCATTAACATTCAACATTGCTTTAATTCCAGTCGGATGCTTCAAAAACTCACTTATGTGATACATTTCACCGAAACGGCCATTCTCATAAAAAGGCAACTTCGTTCTTTCCTTCTTTCTGGCAGCTAAAAGAGCCTTTTTGACATTTGACTTGTTCGAATCATCTTTAATGACTCGAATGACATCAAGCACCTTCCTGAAAAACAAGATTATAATGAAGAAAGACATACTAAAATCAAAATTGGAAAAACAAAGTATTCTCATAATCGGAAAAGGTTAAATCCTACTAATTTAGCAATTATAAATAGAAGAAAATAAAGCAAGAAAATGGAGAAAAAATAGAACCTGGAGGAACTGGAAGGAAAGCTATGGAGGTCAGTTACAGTGGAAGGCAACTTGAAAAGGCAATGGTTTCCATAACATTGGATTTGGATTTGCATTTGCATTAATTTGAATTTTCCCTGGATTTTACTCTGATTGTGGATGATGAATACAATCACATAAAAATATCTAATTTTGTGGAAACCCGATGACGCAAATTAACTTGCAATTCCATATCCTCTGCTCAATTACTGGAGGAAAATTTAATTGAGGGATTCAATGATTACTTTGGAATTGAGGAAAATTTAATCCATATTAGGTTCGGATAATGTCAGTTAACAAAAATTGGTCGCTATTCGGGTTCAGTTTTCCCATTAATCGGTTCGGATATTACTCAAGTTCAGGTAATATCGGTTCAATAGACCTGAAAAAAGAAACATATTTTCGGATTGGTTTACTTTCGGGTCGGGTCACATTTGAAGAGCTCTACTCACATCAATAATTCTCTAAATATCACAACAAGCATTTATTTAAGGAGTATTTCTTACGTGTGAATTGTCCGAACGTGTTACTTTCTATCATAAAAGGGTTACTAACTTTTTCATGGAATTTCTATGCTTAAAAAGTACTTCCTCCGTTCCATTTTAGTTGCACCATTGGGTTTAGCACGTTTTTTAAGGGTCGTCAAATCAGTATGGTAAAAGTAGGGATGATGTATGATTGATGGTAATATGTGGGGTAGAAATAAAAAAAATTATTATAAGTAGATAGTGGTTGTGACTTGTGGGTATATTAAATAATTAATGGGATGATGTATGATTGATGGGAATAGTGGGGTAGGAATAAAGTGAGGATAAAATAAGTAGATTATTTTGCCAAAAATAGTAATGTTGCAAGTAATATGAAACTTCCAAAATTGGTAAGTGTTGCAAGTAAAATGGAACGGAGGTAGTAACTTTATTGCCAAAAAGTATTACTTTTCAACCATAAATATTCCAAAAAAAAAACTAGTAGTAACACTTTTTGCCAAAAAAGTACTACTTTTCATCCATAAAAATTCCACAAAACTAATAGTAACACTTTTGAATAAAAGAAATTGCAAAATAGATAAAAATCTAAAATTATTGATCAATTTATTTTTAATTTTTTTTAAAAAATACGAAGTAGCACAAAATGTGGGACTTGGCAGCCTAGGTCAAGTAGCAAAAACAGTGTGATTGAGCCTTTTTTTCAAAAAAAAAATTCAAAATTATTTCAAAAATAATTTTCAATAAAACGGCTAGTCATAAATTTCGTGCTACTTGGCCATTTTTTAATTTTCAAAATTAATTCAATTTTAAATCGAATGACTTTTTTAAATTTGTGTCATATTGTGTTTAAGTTAATTAAAATAAAATTAGTTTTTTTTTCGATTTATTCAAATATTTTAAAATTAGTTGATCATTTTTAGCTTTGTCAACAATGCTTTTGAATGAACTTTTTTTATCTAAATAGGTAGTAAGACTAATATAGTTAAAAAGTGAACTAATAAACATACTAAAAATAATAATACAATTTTCTACTTTCCTACAAAACATGTGCCTCAAAACTCTATTACACTAGGTATAAAAGATCTATTGTAGATCTTATAAATTTAGATGCTAATTAATTCTCTCATCAATAAGACATAAGTGCAGCAAACATTGTGACATTTCCTAATATGATAAAGGTGTTAACGGTCCATTTGGTAAGTGGTAATAAACGGTGGTAATGGGAATGAAAAACTAGTGTAATTTTGGTTGAAAAATCTCTTTTTTACCTTAATGACCATGCTCGTCCAACTTCAATCATCTCACGGGCCGTAAATACTATATGTTTTATCATGTCAAATTGGTTATACACCCTTCAAAAAATTGAAAATGATGTATATATCCATATGATTTCAATGTGAAAGTCATACAATAGTCAATATTCCACAATCCACACCATTTGCCTTGCTACAAGGCAAGACTTTTAGGCAAAGTCACATTAATTTAGTTTAAATATTTGTACTCATAAAAAAAACAATTGAAATTGTAATAATTATAGTAAAATATACAATATTCGTATAAATGATTTAGATAACATGATTGTATTATTATACAAAACGTAACTAAATTAAAAGACATAATTGAAGTACAATTACTTGTTGATGTGTACGTTCTCTTCCATATAGAAAACAAAACTCAGCTTGTTTACTAGATCATTACAACGGAGAATAAGAATCATACTTGATTAGAGTATATCAAAAGACCTATTCATATTCATTCATACACTATGATGCGTTAATTTATCAAGAGAATACCCATCTTTTGCTGAAGTACGTAAACAAATAAGTATTATCATATTTAGAGCTCATATGTCATCCCAACTTTCACCAATCTCTTCCTAGGAATATTAAAAACCTTATCACTTTGTCTTAAATTCTTCTTCAAAAAATTATAAGCCGAATCAATCACAATCCTTTTTCCTAACCCAGAACCTTTAGTAGCGATTACTTCACTTTCACCCATCATATGAACAACTCCAGAACGCCACGCTTTATCAACCAACTCCATCTCTCCTTGCAAAGCTTCCTCATTAGCCCTACTTAGCACATTCACATTATTAATATTTCCATCTTCATCTTCTTCATCATCGTATTGATATTCCATTTGCGCTTGATACCAATAATCATCTTTAATAAACTCCTTAAGTTTCTCAACCAATAACCTCTCAAACGGTTCTTCTTCTTGACAAGATTCCGTATAACCATACCTAACCACACATCGGAACACATACAATTCCTTAGGGTTAACCCTACGGAAAAGAAACCTTTCTTCAAGTGGGACCGTACTAATAGGCAATGACTTGATCGACAAGAAAACAAGGACAGAATGTAACGCAGGTATATTATCAATATAATGTCCGAAAATCGGAGGGATACCATTAACAAGCTCCGAATAAAAGATGGCTAAGCCGGGAATACGACTAACATTGGTTGTATTGGCTAGATCTTTAAGGGTGTTTGGTGAAACTTTGTGTTCTAATTCATAAAAGTATTTCTTGCGGTACACGTAATTCCAAATGATCATTAGGGTTAAGAAAATGGTAGCAAGTGCCACAGGGAAGTATCCTCCATGGGGAAATTTGTAGAGGACTGAAGATAAGTAGAGTAATTCTACTGATGAAATGCAAGATATGTAGATCATGGCTAGTATTATGTGTTTCTTCCATATTACTAACATTACTAGGACTATGAATAGGGATGTGATCACCTCTGCAAATGCCACAGCAATGCCTGACATTTCAGTAAATTGTTAGTATTAGTAGATACTAGATAGATTCTCGTGTCAAACACAGATGTAATAAGTGTTTACTTATATGAATATATTAATATTAATTTATAAAATTAATTCTTCTATATCATAAACTTAATGTTTAAATCTTTGTATTTGTTATAATAATATAGTTGACAAAACAAATCAATAATTCATTATACAATTATATATGAATACATATATGTGAAAAAATAAACAAAATTAGAGCATTAATCAATAAAATTTTAGCAAAGCGATTATCATTAAGCTATATTACATTGATGAAATCACTCAAGTAAATCAAGAAATGGCCGTCAATAATTTTTATTAAATTTTAATTACTATAATTTTATCAATAGAAAATGTTAAATGAATCAACTCAACCAAAAGCTTTGTTGATGATTGAAGCCTAGTGATGTCATATATAATCTAACACGTCCCCTTATATGAGAGTTGTTTGGGTTAAAAGTATGGATACAACATAGTTGAGATTGAATCTGTAATCTTTTGTTGCTCTGGAATCTGATACCACATGTCAAGGAACCAATCGAAAAGATAATACTAGAAAACTAACTTACAAATAAATAATGGAAAAATTGTCGAAAATAATCTAATCTTTCGCCTATCCGTTGTGAATAATCCCACCTATTGATTTTAATAATCGATCCCATCTCTAATATATATTTGCTCTAAGCATAGGGGAGGGTGGGGTTGTGGTGGTTCAGTGGGTGGGGCCCACAACAAAATCAGTTTTTTGCGACATAGGATTTAGTGACATTTAAAAAAGACACTGATTTATATTTTTAGTGTATTAAGTATTGGTTTCTATTTTAAGCTCCAGCATAAAGTGATTTAATATTTGGTCTTTAGTGACATATGTAATTATTGCTATAGTCTATAGTGACATTTATGAGAAATGTCACTAGATCCTATGTCACGAAAAGATTTAGTATTATCTATCTATAATAACTATTACTAAAATAAAATACGGATGACATCATCACTTTTTTAAAATTGCTTACGTGTCACAACCCCAACAAAAGTTTTCCCTCCAAAACAAAATGATGATGTCATTGTTATTATGACTAATATTTATATTTATGACTTTACTAGGAGTACTTTGTAACTATGACTATAATATTATTCATATTGATTAATTTTTTACTTTTTAGGTAAAATACTTATATTATTTATTGTATTAGAAAACCATGTATTTTATTTCTTCTTATTTGTAAAATTTTTTTAATTTTATTTATTAAATGATTATAAAATCTTAGTTTATAAAAAAATGTCAGAAATTTTAATAAAACCGTGCATCGCACGGGCACTATCTAGTTTTGTATTATGTTACTAAAGTGTCTAGTAAATGTCACTAAATCTACTATATATACCATTAGAAATTTAAAATTATTAGACCATGACAATTCGTCACATAATATCTCCGTTTCATACTCGCATGGACACGGAACACTCGTGGGCTTGGGTCCAAAAACCCACGAGTCAAGAGCGTTGACTTGCACATACACTTGGTGAGGTTTATTGTTTCCCAAAACCATATGGTGGTAAGAGGATTAGCCCACTCAATATATATGCACAGGGCCGTCGATTGGCAAGGGCAAAGCAGGCTACCACTCAAGGCCCCATGTTTTTTAGGGCCCAAAAAACTTATTTTTATATATATAAGTGATATTAATTTGAATTGAATATAAATAACTTACATTTTTAGCTAAGTAATATAAGGTTTTAGTGTTTTTTTGTAAAGTAGTTTAAATATTACCAATAAAAAACAAAAGATGTATTATATTATGTGTTACGTTTGAAGTTTTTAGGGGCTTGTTTTTATCTTTTATTCTGGGGCCCAAAATGAACGAGACGGCCTTGTATATATGCAAGTCGACAACTCACTATTTTATCTATGTGAGATCTTACCTTACATGTGAAGTATTTCCAAAAAGTATATCCCACTAAAAGTATATCATAATGCAGTGGGTTATGGTGGTTTAGATCACTGGCTATGGTGATTAGATAATTGAATTTGATGAGATAGTGGAGCATGAAAAAGTGAAATAAGAAAGAAAGCAGCTTACCATAGGCATGACCAATACTTTCAGTTGTTCTGAAACCAAGAGTAACAGCAACACAAGAAATCATAAGGACATAATTGAGTTCTGGTATGTAAACTTGTCCTTCATGTTTGTCCGATGTGTGAACAACTGTGACTCGTGGAAAACATCCTAACGCAAGTGATTGTTGGATGATTGAGAATGTCCCTGATATCATTGCCTGACTTGCTATGATCGCTGCGAATACTGCTACTATAAACACTGGCCAGTACAATGGATCTGATCATAAAATAAAGCGTAACAGTATAAACTATTAGAATGAGCCTCAACCATCAGCCTACGCTTTTCGTGATTATGTACCTTAACAGTATGGTATAGAAGCCTAGCTAGCGTGACAAGTAGTCACGGATTCGAATCTCAATTAATTATCACCCCTCATTTAAAGTGAAATATTTAGTGTGGGCCTGTGCAACATCCACACTTTTAGTCAGTGTGGGTTATAACCCGTTCTGAGCAAACACTTTTTTAAGTAATTTCTTTTTAACTTTTTTTCTATTTGAAGTAATTTTTGAATATGATGTTACAATACATTTTGTTTTAAATTATTTTTCTTGAAATGGAAAATTATATATCTTTTGATATAATAAGGGGCCACGTTTTTAAAGACATCCAAAATAAATACAGTCTTTAAAATCTTTGCTCCACCCGTATTTCTAGTCCAAATGGCTCTTGTGTGAGAGGCGTGTTGGATTATATAACACATTATAAGGCCTCAATCATCAGTTTAAATTTTTAATTAAGTTGATTTATTAACGGTACACCTGATCAATAAGAATAAAGTATAAAGTAAGTTAATTATTTTGTGATATACGATCCCTCCGAACCAATTTAGTTGTCCCATTTGTTTGGATACGGTTATTAAGGGTGGTATGGGGTCCATTAAAAAGATGGTAGTTGGGGTATTTTAATTAGATAAATTAACTGTAAAGGTGATAGTAGGAGTATTATAAGTAGTAAAAGTGGGGGTATTTTGGTCTTTACTTGTGTGAACATGGGATATTTTGATAAAAAAAATTGAGAAAAAAGGAAATGTGACACTTGATATGAGTTTGTCAAATAAAAAAACGTGACAACTAAATTGGTTCGGAGGGAGTACTTAATAGTAATATAGCATGTAACATGAAGTAATATACTCTCTCCGTCCCATTGAATTTGCATCATTTTCCATTTTGGTCCGTCCCACTTAATTTACATCATTTCTTTTTTTGGATAGTGGCCCACCACTTTTTTTGAATTTCATCCATACATTTTAACTCTCTTTTAATATCATCTACATAATTCATTTTCTGTCCTCATTTATTACCAATTTCTTAAAAATACATTATTTTCTCTTTAATGCAATTTAAAAGGGTCGAAGTAGTAGATATTGAAAATTGACCTGGTATGGCATCAAAGAAAGTATTGCTAACTTGATTTTGGTGCAAACGAAGGAAAGAGGCTTGCCCAGAGTACGTTATCATTAGGGTGGGATATGTAACTGCGGACATGCTTACTTGAATTGACCTTACTGAAAAATGTCCCAGATCCGCAAATAGTGCTTCGGTCCCTGCAAAACACATGCCGGGACTATGTCAGAATCGAACTCGTAACTTTTTATAAAAAAGCATTATATTTGATTCAGTTGATATAAGATCGGATTCTTTTATTTTATATGTTGAATACAAGTTAAGAATAATGGTTACTTTTACAATTTAGTAATTTATATCCGTCTTTCACTAAGTAAATGATTGTAACTCAGACCTAGTGATTAAACGTGTAAGAGCAATTATTATTTAAATATGAATGATTTGTAAATTGCAGCCTTAAAGTTTAGGATTTTCACAAATTACAGTCTCAATGTTTATTTTTGCGAATCACGATCACCAAAGTATTAGTAAAGTCTAGAGCGTTTAAGCCAAGTTACATAGTTTCGACCATTTTAATGGTCGCAGTTTTAGGTTAAGTGGTCAGAGTGGTCAAAATTATGTGATTTGGCCTAAATGCTTTAGACTTTAATATGCTTTAGACTTTAATAGCTGTAAATCCCAAAAATTAAATATTAAGAGTGTAATTTGCAAAAGTCCTAAATTCTGAAAAAAAAAAAAGAAAAAAAAAAACCTGTGACACAAAGGAATACACCACCAAGGGAGATCCAAGCTTCACCACCATTCCTTTTAAAATACTGAATAATGTACCATGGATTTAATGCCTTAATGACGGTAGGGTCATATTTAATAAAATTATAGACACCAATTCCAGCATTAAGTAAAAACCAAACACCGACTATTGGAGCAAAACTATATCCTACTTTGTCTGTCCCAAATCTTTGAGCTGTAAATAGTAGAATCAAGATGGCAATTGATATCCAAACAACCCTCCCTACAAAACAAAAACAAAAAAAAAAAAATTAGAGATTACTGTTGAGTTTTAAAATATGTTATATAATTTCGGAAAATTGATGAGACTTTAATTAATATTTACCCTCGGTAAATATGGGTGAAGCTTTTTTGAGTCCTCCAATAGCCGATAAAACTGAAATGAACGTAATTTATTTTCAATACATATATTAAGTAATGAAAGAAACTAGAGAACAAAAAACCGTAGTGAAGTATTAATCATTAAAAGGGGTGTTTGGCTAATACTTAATAATTGGTAGCTGATTGAGGTGACTGATGTTTTATTTAACCAATTGATTTTATGAGCTTGTTTCACATGTTGATATTGAACATGCTGCTAAGAGCAGCTTGTTCAAGAATAACTTATTTTAAATCATAGGAATAAGTTTTTTGAACCAACTAATTTTTCAAACACTAACTATTATTAGAGAGTTTGACCACCAAACTATCTATTTGTACTAAAATAAGCTAAAATTGTCCAATAACCTATTTTGTCAATACCCTTTAAATTATTAGGTTTTTCATAAGAATGTATCACAACTACAAGACCCTTTAAGATCATGTATATATGGGGGTGTTCGATAATTATTATTGGACAATTTTAGCTAATTATTTGTGATAAATTGATGGATGAGTGGTAAAATCATTTAATGTTGGCATGTCTTTATTAAGTTAGTTAGTTAAAACAACTTGTTATTATGAATCAATTATTTTGAACATCTCGGACATGATTAATATTTATGAGCAAAAACTATTTTTCAAATGATAATAAAAACTGATATTAGCTTGGGAAATGTTTACTTTCATGAAATTCTTAAAATGCTTGTTATTTTTTATTATATTGTGGAGTATGAGTCAATTAATCATAAAAAGTTGTTAAAAGTCAAACTGATTTTAATAGTATTTCTCTAAAAATAGTGTCCGCAAAATTACTTTTAAGAACTAATATTTGTTTTTCAAAAGCTACGCCAAACAAACTCTTTAAAATAAATATATGTGTCAAGGAATCCAACTCCACCAAAAGATTAAGTTGATGGTTGAGGCTCTGCCCTAGGATAGAATTGTGGATGCAGTAGGACCACCCTACTCATACCTGACGCTAAATATTCCACTTTAAATGAGGAGTAATTAAGATTCGAACTCGTGACCACTTGTCATGTTGGCTCTGATATCATGTCAAGGAATTAACTCCACCAAAAGTTTAAGTTGATGGTTAAAGCCCTAGAATATGTTATATACTCTAACAGTACGTACCTGAGATAGAGGGAGTAAGAACACCATCTCCAATAACCAAGGAAGTCGAAAGCATTGTGACAAGCAATAGAATGTATTTGGAAATTACACTCTTTTCCAAAAAGTTTTTGAGCTTTAAAGACACTCCTAATTGTTTGCTTGGCAACTCAAGTTGGTAGTTTGATACTTCTTGATCTTCAATTTGCTCACTAGGGAGTAACCCAACTTTTGCATTTCTACATAAAAGAGAATACAAGGCAAATGTTCCACCTATAATACACAACACAAGAAAGTAAAAACACATAACTAATTGAGATATATTGTCATTATTCTTTAATTATATATATATATATATATATATATATATATATATATATATATATATATATATATATATATATATATATATATATATATATATATATATATATATATATATATATATATATATATATATATATATATATATATATATGAGATAACTGATATTATTAAAATATACGTGAAGAACTAAATAAAAAGTATTCTAGTAATTGGAGCATTGTGTGATTTTCTTTAGTAAATGAGGTCTGTGATTTGATTTCTACTCTTCTCTGATTTATTAGCCTATAACAAAATTTATGATTTAAAATGTTAGCATTGGATGTTGAAAATAAATTTTGAAAACGAGTTAGTGGGGCCAAAAATATATAAAAAAAAAATTGGAAAGACTTGAAGGATGGTATTTTGGAGGTTGAATTTGAGTAGACTAAGACAAACATGAGAAGGAAAAGCAATAAAAGTTTACGCAAGAGTGATCATATTGGCCTTGTTAAGGATTTTGAACCCTTTAAAATTTTTACTGAATAATCAGTTACGACTTACGGGTCCCAACAAATGCGGCAATTAGATGTGTTACGTTTTTGTTTAATTTATTGTGTAATATTTGTATAAAAAAATTTAAAATGTGGGCTAAAATGAGCGAAACTCGGGTATTATATCCATATTTGATATCTTATTAATTAGTAAAATAAAATGGCTATTTAAACAAAAAAAGAAAGCTAGGTTAATTTAACAATTTTATTTAATTTAAAAACATGTCTAATTATTGAATAAGTCATAACTCATAATAGGCGCATCAAGTCCAACAACGTTGTATAAACGCACAAATAAGCATACGTATAGGGACATTTTTTTACGTGATAGTATCCAATTTTCATGTAACATCAGTGGTAGCACTTAATTTTCCACATGATAGCATTTAGTTTCTGTACTATCTAACTGTCGTAGCATTTTCTGTTAAATTCCTATCAATTTCCGTTTAATTCACCATTTTGTAAGATTTTTCCACATGGTAGCATCTAGTTTATGTACTCAAATGTTTAATTTACCATTTAATTCATAAACTGGATGCTATCACGTGGAAAAATCTTACAAAATAGGGGACTAAACGAAAATTGACAAGAATTTAACGAAAAATGTTATGACAGCTTGATATTACATAAACTGGATGTTACCATATAGAAAATTCTTATAAAAGTGTTACCACTGGCTTTTCATTACCATGTGAAATTTCCCTAATAAATAACATTAAAAATAAAGAAGATAATTATTGTGAATTGAAGGACTATATAATAATAGGAGTATCTCAAAAAGGTTTTGGAATATTCTTGAACTAATTGATTTAGTATAGTCTATAGTGTGACGTTAGAACTTAGACGCCTTCGGATTGGATGCAGCCACGATGATAGCTATTACTTCCTTTGATCTAATAATAATAATAATAATAATTTAAAATAATAATAATAATAATAATAATAATAATAATCATAATTAGTGTACTTTTTACATTATTTATATGTTAATTTGTCTTATGTTTTCTAACTAATTTGTAAGAAATTATATAGTCAAGTGGATTAAATTTATTTTAAAATTAGTTTTCAAAAATTAAAATTTATTTTTTTTAATATATGTAATTAAAGATATTAATAATTAAAATATTTATGGTGAAAAAGGGCCCTAATACATATAAATAGGACGGAAATAATTATTATAATATTACCCTCAATCTCTAAGTCGTATTGTATCGATAATCAATTAGTTAAAACCTTCCCCAGCTAAGCTAATCTATTTAGTACTACTATGTTTATAGTTTAAAATTGTTACTTTTCATATTAAATAATAGTTGGTCTCAAAATAATTTTATTATTTTATTAGGCTTTTGTCCATTATATATAGTTCCTCCAAATCCAAGATATTTTAATGCCATATAATTACATAAATATTTAAAAATATTTAAAAATGGTATGAAATTTAAAATTTTATGAATAAAATTAAAAGTAAAAGACCGTAAGAGAACGTATAGATACAAATTAAATAATGTAGTGGTTGCTAATAAAGATATTCAATACTTCCTCCGTTCTTTTAAGTTCTTCCACCTTATTATAACGGGTAGTTTTAAAAGTTCTTTCACTTTAGAATACTTTCTATTTTTGGAAAGTTTTCATCCCACTTTTACCCCTTAAAACCCCACTTTCTTTACTTTACACTACTATTTAATTATTTTTTCTCTTATACTTCCAATACAATTATTAGTTCACACTACTATTTAATTATTTTCTCTCTCATACTTCTCATACAATCGTTACTTCACACCACTATTTAAATAGACAGAAGACTTTTTTGAATCGATTCAAAACACTTAAGCTGATGACTAGTATGACTTAGGGGTTGCTGGGCTTAACTCTTTTTTACCAAAACTTTTCTTAAATTCACCCTAATAAATCTCATATTTTTTTCCACAAAATAGCGCTTAACTCTTCGAAAATAACTATAGTAACATTTCCATTAAGCTGGGCTTTACATCTGGGATTTATTAGGGGTATTTATGAGTTTTACCAAAACTTAATGGAAACTAAACGTTTTTACCTCCGTAATAATGTTATCGTAGTTAATTTTCCAAGAGTTGAGTGCTATTTTGTGGAAAAATTTTTAAGAATTGACACCACTCGCCTTTTGCAATAATTGGTGCTTACCATATAAAATATCCATAAAATAAATTAATATAAAAAAATTAGAGAGCGTACCTTTTCCATTGTCATTGGCCCTTAAGACAATAAAGACATATTTGATGAGAGGCAGCAAGGTAATAGTGTAGTAAATGAGAGAAAGAACGCCTAAAATATCATCTTTATGTTTGATTCCTTTATTGAAAGTGCTTTCAAATACATACAATGGGGATGTACCAATATCTCCATAGATTACTCCTATACTTTGAAATGCCAAACTTAGCACCACTCCCCAACTTGCTTCCTATCCCATAATTATTTTTTCCATCAAAATATATTAATAATAATACCCACATTAATCACTTTATCAATCAAATCACCATCATAGAGTATATAACATAAACTACTAATAAATAATAATACTAGTCCGACTTAAACTATTAACTTAGGGTGTTTGGCAAACGGATGGTAGCTGATAGCTGATAGCTTATGATAGTGGCTGATTTGACTAGCTGATTATATTAACTGGTTTGACCAACTGATTTTGAACCTGTTGCTATGCACAGCTTGTTTAAAATCAACTTATTCATATCAATAAGTTGTTTCAACCAACTAATTCACCAAACACAAGCTTTAGCTGGTTTGACCACACAACCTTCTATTTATATCAAAATAAACTAAAATGGCTCAATAAGCTAATTTGTCAATCATCCCATGACTTTTTAGTTAGTTTATTTTTGACATCACTTTTATAATGAAATTGTATACTAGCATTTGCACTTACTTTTCGTTCAAAGAGGCCCTTGTATGATGATGGCATATATTTTTCTTTTGATAAATTAAATATTACAAAATTGATAATCTTGAAGACCTATTACTTTTGAATCCTAAGTGTTCTTCTGAGGACATAGGATGAAAAAAAAAAATCTATCCAGAATAATACAACTTTATATCGATTTTCTTATAAGAATCTCAATTTTTGATTAAACATGAATAATCCTAATTATATGAGGTGTTTGCTAAGAATGCACCCAAGATAACTTCATACTTATACAACAAGTTATTTTGCATAAATTAAAAAAAATAAAAAGATAAATACAAACTTAAATTATATAAAAATAAAAATTAAAAAAAATAAACAATGAAATCAAGTTATACTTTTAATTTTTAATATTTTTGATTTTTTATATTATTTATTTTAGTAATCAACTTATAAAAACTAATCACTATTTAGGTATGTAACCCAAAAATTGAGATTACTCATGGTTAACTAAAAGTTAAGATTATTATAGGAAAATCAATCGATAACAAATTAGACTATTCTATGTAATTTTCCTTAAAAACATGCTTTTTTTTTTAAATTTCTTTGTCGATTATATATAATATTGCATTTGGGTTTTCTTTATTTATTAGTAATTTGTGTTTTGATTGAAATTATTTAATGAAAATATATAAAAAAAAAAAATAGGTTGAGCTAGAAAAGAATAGGTACCTTGGCAGAATGATGAGCAGGGCATTGGCCTTTAACACGAGAGGATTCAAGGTCAAGAGAATCATGACGACGTAGTTTCGTGTGATCATCCGATCCCAGCTCTGTATTGCTGCTACTAACTGCACTTTTTGGCATTTTTTTAACAAAATTAGAATACTAGAAGTAGTACAAGGTTGCAAACTAAATACAATATCCTTATATTTAAAGGATAGGAAATGGAGTGTAAAAGTATTTTATTATAAATTAATTAAATTAAATTAATTAAAATGTGTACTAAGTCCTAATTATGCGGGGATTCTTCACCTTTTCCAATTTTTAAAGGCCATTGACATTTTGCAATTATTCACATCTTCAACTATATCATTTTTTATTCAAATCCCATTATTATAATTTTAGCTAATCTGACTGCAACATAATTTGCTTTTAGTGGGATATATTTAGCGACATTTAATTAAATTGTCGCTATTTCAAATTTCTTATAGTGTATATAAAGGATTTAGTGACATTTATTAGACCCTTTGGCAGCATATTAAAAAGTCACACTAAAACTTTTAGCGACATAGGATCTAGTGACATTTCTTACAAATGTCACTATAGACTATAGTAAAAATTACATATGCCACTAAAGACCGAATTAAGTGTCGCTAAATCACTTTATGGTGGAACTAAAAATAAAAACCAATAATTATTACACTAAAAATATGAATCAGTGGCATTTTTTTAATGTCACTAAATCCAATGTCGCAAAAAGCTAAATTTGTTGTAGTGTCTTATGAATAACTGTCTTTTAAAGAGACAACTTTAAAACAAGAAGTTTTCATTCTTATTTTCTCTTTAATTTGTATTAATTGGACTATTTAGCCCGTATATCTAATACGTCTCTTAGAGAGGTCATCTCTGTTGGAAATACTTCACATGTGAGACAAGATTTCACATCGATAAAATAGTGAATTGTTGACTTGCATATATAGTGAGTGAGCTAATTTTCTTACTACCATATGGTTGGGAAACAATGAACCTCACCGAGTGTATGTGCGAGTCAAAGCTCTTGACCCGTGTGTTTGAGGCCCAAGCCCACGGGTGTCCCGTGTCCACCCGAGTGGGCCACTGTGAGACTATGTACTATGTGACGAATTGTCGTCACGGCTTAATAATAATCTCTTATAATTTGTGTAATAATTTTTCTTGATTATTCTTATTCTTGTACACACATTTTATTTGTCGTTCACCTTTTTATTCACAGATTTTTTATTTTTAATATTTCTTCTTAAAAAGGTCTAATTTTTTTAGTTTATCAAACTCAAAGCTTGTCTAAATATAAAAGCAACGAATATAAATTTTCATAATTATTCTGAATACAAATATAAAGTTTTTGTCAATAAGTTTCGGATTAATAAGTTTCGGATTAAAAGAAGATTTTAAAAAATTAAAAGGTCAAGTACAAAAAATATGCGACTGTCGACTGAAACTTAATAGAATCGCATGTTTTGTGCAACTCTACCTAGGTGCAGTTTCACAAAATGTATGATTCTACCTAGACCCAATTACAAATTTGTAGTCGCACATTTTGTGCGAATTGGTCCTTTTTTCTTTGTTTTAATTTTTCGAATTTTTATTATTTTCGATGTCATATTATCAATATAATTGATGTTATTATTTATTTTTTAAATGTAAGAAGATTAAATATAACAAATATTTCTTAAGGGGAATGGAGCAAGCTACTTTGACTTTGTTTAAGGTCCAATAATAAAATAATTGCTTAGTTTTTTCGATGGCATATTATCAATATATATAATTGATGTTATTATTTATTTTTAAATCTTTCTATAGACAATCAATTAGGAACTATTATATGTTTAAGGCCTAACCATCATACATTATAATAAAAAGTTTGGAAAATTTCAAGTGTCAATTTTTTTAGAGAACTTGCCAAAATTCACTTATTGACTAAAGACTAATGATATGACAATTGATCTTGAACAATATATCTACTATTAAAGTATCTTTTGACTAATATTTATTTATAGTTAATTTGAGTAAGTTAAAGAATATAATATACTTCTTAATATATTATTGAAAATTTTCAAAATTACAAAGTTAATTCATACATATAACTGTCAAAATTGAGTGTTTTTACTATATAATATTTCTAGCTTTTTTTAATATCATATGTTTATTTGCGTCGATGTTAAAAAAAATCGTGCATTACACAGGATTCTACACTGGTATTGAAATAATTGCATAGTTTTTTCTTGATTTTGTTTGTGTCGACAAACAATTTGAAATACTTTGACTTTTTTAGAGCACCGCTGAGTCAAATACCAATAATTAAACAATTTTTTACACTATTTCGGAAACCCAAAGACTCAATCGTAAGGATATGAAAATTACAACATCAGGTGCTCTCTTAAGAGACCGTCTTTTGTAAAGACGACTCTTAAAAATCCAGCCCAAATCTATATTTAGAGGTGTAACAATATATATTTAGAGTTGAACTGGGCTTTTGATAGCCGTCTTTAAAAAAACGGTTTCAAGTAAATCCGAGAAGGGAAAAGAGGGAAACAAACACTCAATTTAAAGTTCCCATTCATAGAGTATGGTGAGTCAATAACACCCAAGAAGATTCAAGAGGCGAACCAAAATATCGATCCATTAATTATGTTTCTACTGGATGATCAAATTACATTTGATTGAAATAATATTGACTAATATTGAATTAAGTTAAATTTAACCTATTCAATGTAATTGCTCTTTCGTATTGTTAAATTTAACTTATGTATAATGTAATTTAACCTATACAATAAATCTTAAAAAAAACTAATTCATCGTCATCATCATACCCAGTGTATCCCGTTCATAGACAATCTATGTCCAGGGTCTGGGGAGGGAAGATAGACGGCGTCTCATACCCATAAGGAGAGGGCGGTCAAAAGAGTCCCCCGGCTCAAGAAGGGTCTTTAAAGATAGGAACCCATGGAGGATAGTCTGATCAAAGAGTCCTCCGGCTCGAGAAAGATCTTCAACGAGAGCGAAATCTGCAACTTACAAATAACATTAGTAGAATACATACAAATAACAAACAGAAGATAGAAGGAAGAAAAAGAGCTATAAAAAGAAGTTTTGTGAGAGTTAAGTTAAGTTCACCCTGCAACTTAAAAAAAACTAATTATTAACACTAATTGAATCTAAGTAGAGTCTTATATTTTGTGCAATTTCAACTAGGTGTGCGACTCTATATAGATCTAGTCGCACATTTTGTGAGAGTTAAGTTAAGTTCACCCTATTTTTTGGTAGTTTGATGAAGTTTTTTTGTCTCCCTAACATCCTCCAACTTCATCAAACTACTGAAATTAAAACTTTATAATGAAAGATAGAAACATCATATGGACTATCTATATTGGACATGGAAATATTAATTGAAGTATAAAAATGAAAATATGCATCAAGGTTAACAACTTATTGTAACACGACGATCTTAACTAAAAAAACTTTTGATATTCATATTGACCTACAAAATTCACATAAATAAACAAAATCAAACAATTAAAACAAAAAACTAGAACTTTCAACAATTAAATTAGTAATTGAACACTCTTTAACAAATTAACGCTATTTTGTTGATAATTTTTATGTGCGCAACTTCCTGCTTAGTAAAACAGACTCTTCTAAAATATATCAGCTAAATTATTATTTAAAATAGGATTTTTAGCACATACCTTACTAACTAGTTTATATTATAATTTTTGAAATTATCTACAATTTTATAATTTGTAAATTGGGATATGTGCTTGAGAGTTGAGAGTTTTATATTAAATTTGTATGTAAAAAATTGTTTATTGTTCGGAAAATGATAAATGAAAAAATATTAACAATTTTGATGAAGAATAACCTTTAAATGATACTACTAAATTATTTAGTAATTTTTTCCATCAAAAGAATTATTTAATTGTTAAAGTCAACGATTTAGTTTATAAAAAATCATAGTACAAATTTCTGTTAGGCGGCCCTACTCATTTTACTCCTTTTTTTTAGTTGTATGGTTCAACATCAGCCATCATCTCTGGGAGTTTTTCTATTAGTCTCATTTACTTTTTACACATTTGTCGAGATAATATTTTAACTCTTAATATCTCTAATTATGATTAATTAAAAATTATAAAAGTTCGGTATTAATAATCCTTGCATTGTAATGAATCAAACAAGATTCCACTTGACTGTGTTTGAACTTATACATTAAAAATAAAATACATATCAAAAGTGATAAGTGAATAGTAATCCAAAAGTAAATGAGACTAATAGGAAGAATATGAGGGAGTATAATATTGTGGGTGAGACGAGAAAAAAAGAGTGTTAGATGAGAGTCGAATTTAAGATTTTTATTTGAGAAAAATAGTGTTTATTTATAAGTAAGACAAAATCCGATTATCTTGTTATGATTATACAAAGTAAGTGAAGGCAGATATTCTTGTAATATTAGTAAAATTCTTTTATTAGACTAGAGGCATAAAATATTAATCTTTTCTGTAAGTGGAATAGTGTTAGTAAACAAATAACTGATTTAACTCCAAATTATTTGTAAGTGGAATAGTGTTAGTAAACAAATAACTGATTTAACTCCAAATTATTTATTGATGGTAAGCCTCTAACTTTGTTCGTTTTAAGCTTTTTGAATATAATTACAATAAATATTTTGTCATTTTTCTATTGGAGAGTTGTTCTGCTCATTCATTGGGTTGATTCTACCCATATATTGGGTTTTGATCTCTCTCTTCGTAAGACTTTGGAGTTATGAAGTTTTGTTGTAATTGATTTGTTGGTAGAGATTAATACGATAATGCAACAGACACAAAATTGCAATTACCATGAACGACATCAAATTCAATTATATCTCAAAACTACAACACATCGAAAGACCCCCTTGTAGAAGTTTGTGTCAAACAGCGATGTGAAAGAGGATATTCAAAATTGTCAGATCTCATATACAACAATCTTAGTTTTGTTAATTTTGAATTATCTTTGGTTAAAATTGTTATGTACTTGTTAATTTCTATCTCTAATGTAGATACCATATGACTCTTTATTAATAAATTAAATATAGTCAATTTTGCTTAACTCCCTTCTCTCTCTAGAGTAAGGGTCTCTCTAGTCTTGTGCTAGTTTTCATCTCCTTCTCGGAGTTTGTTCGGGGTTCTTCTCCGGTGTTTTCTTTCTCGTTCCTTTTCTTTTCTTTTCTTTTTGTTTTTGTGTCTTTATCTTTTTGTTCTAGATTGGTTGTTATTATGGCCTCTACCATTTGTGGAGATAGTGATCCTAAAGATTCTGGACGTAAGGATGGGGAAGGGTTTTCTTGCACTGGTAAAAACTATCTTGATGGGCAGGAGACGGAAGTGGTTCATACGTGTTTAGGTTCTGACGACCGACGCGGGGGGCATCAGGAGATCATAGATGGGATAGACATTGAGGAGGCTTGTGAATGGGTGAAGGATGGTAATGATGAGGAGGAGGAACGTATCTCTCTGGGTTTGTTAGGCAAGTTATGGTCGGACCGTACCCTCAAGCCGACAGCCTTCATGTCAACTATCAAGAATGTTTGGGGGACGAAGTATGGGGTGGACATTAATATGATTGGTAAAAATCTTTACCAGTTACAGTTCTATCACTGGGGTGACAAGGAGAAGATCTTGAAAGGTCAACCGTGGCACTTCGATAAAGTGGCGCTCCTTTTGACGTAGATGGACGAGGCACAACGACCATTGGATATTCAGTTCTTTGGTCTCCCTATGTGGGTTAGAGTTTATAATTTAACATTTCGTGGAAGATTCAATGAACAGAATGCAAGAATTATGGGTGATAAGATTGGTGAATTTTTAGAAGTGGATCCCTCGGAAAATCGTGGGATGGAGAAATCATTACGCATTAGGGTATGCCTAGATGTTCGAAAACCTTTGAGGAGGAACATTCCTATTAAGATAAGAGGAGGAGATATATGCGACTGCCCAGTTCGATATGAGAAACTGCCGTTAATATGTTATTATTGCGGACGATTGGGTCACGGTACGAATGATTGTAAGGAAGTATTTGAAGAACGTTCTCCGGTTAAATTGTACGGACCATGGCTGACGGAAGATATATCTGAACGTTATGGAAGCCCATGATGACGGAAGATATATCTGATAATATGGGTGTGCATGGCAAGTGTGGTAGGAAGCTTTTCTTCACGAAGAAGTTATCTCATCAAGACGCTTTGGAGGGCAGAAAAATAACATTCATAATGTCACAACCCTTCTAAACAAGGTTGTGATTGCGGATGGTGACGTGGATGACCATGATCCTAGTTTGATAGTTGATTCTATACGGCAGGTATCTAAAGAAGCTAACCTGAAGGGTTTGGGTGTTGAGGAACATGCAAATGCCGTAGAAGTGGGGCAGGGGCGAGGAGATAATGCAGCTGATAGATCTATTGTGAAATACCCGTTGCATGTCGAAGATAGCGATCAGGCTCCTAGTGGTATCTTGGTGTCAGTTGAGAAAGGCCAAAAATTTTCTCTAATAGGGAAAAGGGTCAAGAAATGGAAGAAGCTTGATCGGGTTACGGAGTCCCAGGGTCCCTTTATTCGGTTTTTGCCATCAGCAGGGGAGAAACGATCGGGTGGAAATGAGTCTTTTGATGCGACAATGATTGAAGCTGAAGAAAGGGTCTCTTTAAAAAGGAGATATGTTCCCATGGAGGTGGAAATTTTGCAACATGGAGAGGATGATAACGTGGCGAGCCCCACGAGTTGGGCTCTCGGGTCTCAATGAATCCTATTATCTTTCGGAATTGTCGCGGTTTGGGGAATCCCGCGACAATTAATGCACTAAGTTCTTTGGTGCGAAAATTTTCTCCAGAGGTTCTTTTTATTAGTGAGACTAAGTGCAACAAAACGGATATTCATCGTATTCAAAGTCGTCTTCGATTTGATAAAAGCGTGTGTGTCGAGGCAAATGGTAGAGGGGGGGCTTGGCCATGTTCTGGACTGGAGAAGTTGAGGTTAATATTCAGGGTATGGGCGATCACTTCATTGATGTGCAGATTCGTGAGGATTGTGGGTGATCTTGGAGGTTATCGAGTATTTACGGGTGGTCGGAAGGTGGAAGTAAACATAATACATGGGATATGATTAATTCGTTGGGCTTCAATAACGTTCAGTCGTGGTTGATCGGGGGCGACTACAATGAAATCCTTAGAGAATCTGAAAAAAGGGGTGGAGTGGGGTGCGACTTCAACAATATTTGTGCTTTCCGAGACTGTTTAGCGATTAATGGATTGCGCGATATTGAGTCAACGGGTCTTTTGTTTACTTGGAATAACAAGCGTATAGAAGGATTTATTGAGGAAAAGTTAGATCGTTGTGTGGCAAATGATAGGTGGCTTGCTTCTTTTCCCACGGCTAAGGTTGAAAATGTTACTTGGGACGGGTTGGACCACTCCCCTATTGTTTTATTTTTAAAGAATGACGAGGTGGCTCGGAGTACGATTGATAGGGAAGAGAATAAACCTTTTCGATTCGAAGCTCGATGGCTTCAACATGAATCTTTCCAGGAGAGTTTTCGTTATATATGGGGTTCTTCTAAAGATCAGTTTGGGAGGCGTTGGTGCAAGCGAGTGGAATATTGTGGCTCGAAGTTAAAGAAATGGCATAGGGATGTTTACTCGGGGTCCCAAAATAGGTTGGGGTGGCTTCTAAAACGCCTCAAAGTTGTTCGTAAAATGTCTCCTTCTCTAGCAGTGATCGATGAGTACCGTACTGTGGAACATGAGATTCGAGAGTTAAGGCGTCAACAAGAAACGGGTATATGGCAACGATGCAGACCTTTTGTTCTCAAAGACGGGGATAGAAACTCCGCTTACTTCCATTCTAAGGTTGCCATGCGCAGAAAGCGTAATAAGCTTAAAGGGCTTGTGGATTCCTATGGGGTTAAACACTCTAGTATTGATGGGATGAAGAAGGTGGTTTGGGATTACTATTCTAATTTGTTCACTTTTTCCAGAGATGAGATTTCCATTGATGAGGTGAGTTTCATCAAGAGAAGGGTTACGACAGAAATGACTGAAAATATGGTTCGCCCCTTTCAGCGTGAAGAAATTGAAGCGGCTCTTGGAGAAATGCATTCGTGTAAATCGCCTGGCCCCGATGGACTTCCGGCTCTTTTCTATAAGCATTTTTGGGATATGGTGGGAGACGACATATATGGGGTAGTTCTTAATTTTTTGAACAATGGTATCATGCCAGAAGATTTAAATTATACTCATTTTGTCCTAATACCCAAGATCAAGAATCCGACAAAGATGACGGATCTTCGTCCCATAAGCTTGTGTAACGTTTCTTACAAATTAATCTCGAAAGTGCTTGTGAACAGATTAAAGTGTTTTCTCCCCCAGATTGTAGACGAGAATCAAAGTGCATTTGTGTTTGGGCGTCTGATCACCGATAATATAATTTTATCTTCGGAGGTGTTTCATCATATGCGCCATAATCATGCTAAGAAGAAGGGTCTTATGGCCCTCAAACTAGACATGAGTAAGGCATATGACCGTCTCGAATGGGACTATGTTGCATGTGTCCTGATACAGAAGGGGTTTCCGGCACTTTGGATAGAGAGGGCCATGCAGTGTGTGACGACGGTCAAGTATTCTTTCTTGATTAATGGGGTTGCTTCGGAGGTGCTTGTGCCTAGTCGTGGTCTTCGGCAAGGTGATCCATTATCCCCCTACCTTTTTCTTCTTTGTGCTGAGGGCTTTGGCGAATTAATAAAGCAAGCTCAGTCTACCGGTACTATTCATGGTGTGGCGATTGCTCGGGGAGCCCCGGTCATCTCTCATCTTTTTTTCGCCGACGACAGTTTGATCTTTTCTCGTGCTAATGTTCAAGAGGGCCAGACTATCCTTGACATTCTCAAAACTTATGAACATATCTCGGGTCAAAAAGTCAACCTGGATAAGAGTGAAGTTTCTTTTAGTAATTGTTTATCCCATGATATTCATCGGAGAGTGAGTTCTCTCTTGGGGTTTAAAGAAGTGGTGAAGCATGATAAGTATCTTGGTCTCCCTACGTTTTTTGAGCGTTCTAAGAGAATCTCTTTTTTCGGGTATTATTGATCGTATATGGAAGAAACTCCAAGGGTGGAAGGAGAAATTATTATCTAAGGCGGGCAAAGAAATTCTTATTAAGGCGGTAGCTCAAGCGATCCCGACTTACGCAGAGTTGTTTCAAACTCCCAGGGTCTTTTTGTAATGATATCGAACGGATCATTAGGAGTTTTTGGTGGGGAACCTCATCTTCGGAGCGGGGAATTCCGTGGAAGGTGTGGCACGATTCGTGTCGCCCTAAGTGTGAACGGGGTTCGGGGTTTCGAAATATTCAACTCTTCAATGAATCTTTGTTGGCGAAACAGATGTGGCGTATTTACATTGCTCCTAGTTCTCTTCTTTCTCGTGTCTTAAAAGCATGTTATTTCCCGAAGGGGTCGGTTTGGGATGCTAAGGTGGGTTTAAATCCTAGCTATGCATGGCGTAGCATATGGGGATCCCGTTCCCTTTTGGAGATGGGTGTTCGCTGGAGAGTTGGGGATGGCAAATCCATTAAGTTGTGGCATGAGGCTTGGCTTGGAGGGGAGGGATCGGGCAAGGTTGTTAATCCTATTCGTATTTTGGATAGAAATGCAACCGTGGATGCGATCTTGGATACGACTAATAGGAGATGGCGCATGGATATCATATCGGATGTATTCTTGCCTTTTGATGCGGATCGTATTGCTCAAATTCTCATTAGTATCGAAATCAGGGGGACCATCGTGTTTGGGCGGCTAGTAGTGATGGCGTTTTCCGGGTTAGGGACATGTACTCTCTTGCTCTTAAGTCTCAGTATGAGACTTCCTGTTCTATGGGTAGCAATCCCATATGGAACAAGATTTGGAATCTGCATATTCATCCTAAGGCTAAGCACTTTTTAAGGCGGACTGCTTGGGATATATTGCCTCATGGTTCGAATCTCAGGAGGAAGGGCATTGTTGGTGTTGGGTTCTGTCATCGGTGTGGGGCGGTGGAGGATACATCTCATTCTCTTAAGGATTGTTCGTGGGTTCGTCATGGGTGTGGTCTCATTTCATGAACATTCGCGATATTCCTCAGACCGGATCTTTTCGGGAGTGGCTTGGGTATATGATGGATCAAAAGAATCAACAGGAGGTGGAATTGTTTGGCGTTTGTGCGTGGCAAATATGGGGTGCTAGAAACGAGTTACTTTTCGAGAAGATTTATGTAGCTCCGGAGATGTGTTTCAAAAGGGTTGTCGACATGCTCATGGAGTATAGGAAGGCCACGCTCTTGGAGCCCAGAGGAAAGCAGTGTAGGGATCATGCTAAGTGGTCTCCCCCGGGTTGTGGTGTCATAAAAATTAACGTGGATGCGGCAGTCCGTTCGGATGATGTCAGAATTGGGTTGGGTATTGTTGCTCGTGATAGTAGTGGTACGGTGATCCTTTCGGCCGCTAAGACTCATTGGCCTTTCACCTCGGTGGAAAGAGCGGAGTTGGAAGCTTTCAAATTCACCATTGATATAGTAGACGAATACAAGTGGCGCCATGTTATTGTGGAGGGCGATGCCCAGAATGTGGTGAACGCGTTGTGTGGCAAGATAAAACGTGGGGGTCATACCCAAGTTGTAATAGATAATATCATTTTTCTGTTTCAAAGTTTATAGGGATTTCCTTTAGCTTTTGTTTTCGTGAGGCTAATAGCATAGCTCATCGCCTTGCTAGACGGGCGTTGACGAGTGTTTGTTCGAGTGTGTGGATTGATGGAGGTCCGATTTGGATTTCCGATCTTGTACTTTTGGATTCTTCTTTTTAATAATATAGCCCCACCTTGATATTCAAAAAAAAATTTTATATATATATATATATATATATATATATATATATATATATATATATATATATATATATATATATATATATATATATATATATATATATATATATATATATATATATATATATATATATAGGTCTTAAAATGAGAAGGATGAGAAGGAATCTGACGCGTTGATCTTATTCATGAACGGTTGGATTTCACTACTTCATTTTCTCCTATTATGCACGCGGTTTAATATGATTTAATCTGGTTTTTATGATTTTAAGAAATTAACCGGTTCATGTCACAAATGCATTCATTCACCCTTCTTCCTTTTCTCTCTCTTCCTGGGTTTCTTCATTTCCATTTGCTTGATTTTCATTTTCATTCTTAATTCATAAGTTCTCTCAATAAAATCTCATTTGTGTTTTCTTTTTATTTGTTGACAATTTGCATCAATCTCCTCCCTCTCAATTTTTAGAATATTCGTTCGAAGATCAGATGAAATTGTAGTCTCTCGTGTGCCATCTTCATCATTCTTTGCTCTTCAGGTTTGAAAGGAAGCATACTTTTCTTTGTTTATTAGTTAGATTTTCTCTATTTTACCATTTTCAACCCATTTTACTCCATACAATTGAATAATTTTCTTAAACCCTAGATTATTTTAGAGGTTCGTTGTATTTCTTTACTATGATTTTTGAAATTTAGGGTTTTTGAATTGGGAAAAATGCTTTCTGTATTGTGAATGAAATTTAGGGTTCGTTGTATTTCTACAGATTGTGTTATTCTGTGTGAATGAAATTAGCTCTTAATTTATTATTTGACTCTTCAATGCCATGGTACCTTGATTTGTGCATATAGTAACTCTCCCGTAATTGATCTGATATGTGTTTACCCACTGATTATTGCGTTTTTTTTTTGAGTTTTTAGACTTTAAAAGCTTTTTTCTCTGATTCTTTTGTGTTTTTAGGGTTTATTTTGAGATTTTTGGTGTTAACTGGTTTGTCATTGATTTTTTCATTTTCAATTTCATAGTTAATCAGTTTTTGTTCTTGGAAGCTTTTAGGTTTTTTGAACCATTTTTTTTTTGTACTTTTTGTCATATTATTCGCATTGATTGTCATAGTTACTTTCTTTTTCAACATAGTAACATTCTTTTTAAACATAGTTACTTTTCTTTTTTGATATTGATTCCTTATTTCAATGAATCTATTTTTTTGTTTTCCCTTATAGTGATCTTTTTATGACTCATTAAGTCTATTAGCTTAATTGGTAAAGCACTCTGTACTTCTTTGTACGGAGGATGTAGGTTCAAATCCTACATCATTTATATTTTACTAAGAAAATAGTATCTTTTAATAAGAAAACAATAAAATAATAGTTAAAAAAATAGTCAATTTTAACCAAAACATCACCATGTTAACCATCTATTTCATCTATAACCAAGTAAACAAGATCATAGTATGTGCATTAATTTACTATCTTATACAGCATAGTAACTTTTAAAATGAACATAGTAACCTTTAACCATAACATACTACCATTTTTTAAGAACATAGTATATCATTGAGTCAGCATTGTTTTTTCACAATAACAAAAGAGAAGACAACAACTATACATAATCATATTCACTTCTTAACCATCCCGTAGTTATTCATAAGCAAATTATACTTTTGAATTAGTTTTTTCACAATGTTCTCGAGTAGACAGATTTAGCCTTACAAGTAGAAGCCTATGTGGATTTGAACCCACATCCTCTGTACAATGTAAACACAAATACATAGTGCTCGACCAAATTGAGCTAATAGGCTTAAAATTATAATACATAGTAACCTTTTCTAAAGACATAGTAACATTCATCAAGCTCATTATAATCTTTCTTTAAGAATATTGTTTCACATCAGATTTTCCCTAATTCTATACCCCAAAGCAAGGTATTATGACATTAAGAGGAAGAACACATAAATAGAAACCCATAAGCAGTCTAAATGACAAATTTGATTCCCAAATATCCAAAAAAAAAAGAATTTCTAAACCAAGAGATTTAATCGTTTTCAAGTTACTTCTTATTTCTATCTTTTTGTAGGATTTATATCTAATTTTACAGTAGGTTAAGTGAAGATGAAGATTCCAATCAAAATATGAGTTTCTAAATCTAAATCAACAAGAACAAAGTAACATATTTCAATTAAACCAAAGCATCAGCCAAATTTCATATCTCATCAGTAATCAATAAGAACATATAACAAGGTGTATTAATTTATTTCTGAAAAACGCCCAATTTACAGACTATTTGGATTTTTGGTTGATAAACCATAAAAATTTAGATCTCATAAAAAATACCTTCTAATTCAACCAATTGTAAAGATGAATTTGAGGATTCTTGTTGACATTGTTGATGGATCTTTTTAATTCTTCATTTATTAATATTGTTGTTGGATCTTTTGATTTTTGGTTCAAAAACCCTAATAATCGAAAACTGAATATGATATAAAAGGGAAAAATTAAAACTGAAAACTAAAACTTCAATCTAAAACGAAAAACTTATTTTAATTCAAGAAGAGATGAAGAAATAAGTAGATTTAGAGTTTTTACCCAGATTTCAAAGGAGAAGAATAGTTGGAATTGAAGAGAGAGAAAGTTGTTGTTGAATGAATGTTTAGAATGAAAATGTTAACATAAACTGGTTTGTTTTTGCTGTTTTTTAAACCGTTATATCTTATTTAGATCAACGATGTATAATCCTTTTCACCGTTCTCATTTTTACACCCCTTCTCATTGGATTCCTCCCATATATATATATATACTCCCTTCGTTCCCTATTGATGTTCCCATAGGGAATGTTCACGGGAATTAAGAAAAGTGGAATCTTTTAGATAGTGGAGATATTATTTTATTGAATAATAAATTTGATGGAGGAAAAGTGGGGACCACAAATATTTAAAAAGTATTTAAAAAAAGTTAGTGGAAAAAATATGGGGACCACAACTAATTAAAAAATGTTTTTATGAGATTAGTGGGAAACATGTGGGGACCATAAGGAATATAAAAATGTTAAAATGGAGTTAGTGGAAGATATGTGGGCCCATAATTAATATTAAAATATTAAAATTAGGATGGTTGAGGTTATTTTTGTCCAAAATTTGTGATATAAATGGAAAGATTCCTTATGGGAACAACAATTGGAACACCCAAAATGGAAAGTGGGAACTTCTTTAAGGAACGGAGGGAGTATATAATAGTGGGCTCGGCGAGATGACATAATCCTTTGTACAACGTTGTGTACGCCATTGACTTTGATTAATGATGCCGGTTGCTAAGCACTAACTAATGATGTTGCCAACCAATTCTTATCATTTTAGTTTTATTTCCTCAATCTATCTACATTCTACATTATTTATTTATAAACTTCATATATTTTATTTTATTTGACGTTTCTCTATATAATATTATAGTGGGCTCTTAAAAATAAATGTCATACATTCTTATTTTAAAAAAAAAAAAAATTCTAATAGTAATAATAATAATAAATTTGCAATTAAAAAAAGTCTCTCTAGCCTCTCTCTAAAGTTTTCCTCTGCCGGTCTTCTTTGGAGTTGGGTTACGAGAGTTTGGGTACCCTTTCTTGGGGTTTTCTTCCTCTTCTAATGGAGGATAAGTGTGATTCTGGTTCACGTATGGCTCCGGTCTGTCATAAAGACTCTGATGGTGTGGATACGGGGAATGCCATGGATAGGGTGGGGAGTGGTCTTGAGAAGGAAGTGATGGTTTCTGCCATCAAGATTGATAATGAGAGGAAGGCGAAGACACAGGGGCTGGATTCTTCGAGTCCATCTGGTGGAGTTGAGGAGGATGAAGAGCCGGCTGTGTGGGTTGAAGACGGTGGTGGGGAAGAGGATGGTGACGATGATGATAGGATCGCTCTTGGTTTAGTGGGTCGTTTGTGGTCGGCCAGAGTTCCTAATCCGAATGCTTTCATTGCCACTATGAAGAACTTATGGATGGTTAAACATGGTATTGATATCAGTAGCATTGGTCGGAATCTTTTTCAATTCCAATTCTACCATTGGCGAGATAAGTAGAGAGTCTTGGGAGGCCAACCATGGCACTTTGATAAATACCCCTTACTACTTGCGGAGATCGATGAAGTAGTGAAACCCTCAGATTTGCAATTGTTTCTATTACTTATCTGGGCTCGGTTTTATGATGTCCCTTTTAAGGGGCGTGGGAATGATGAGAATGCTCGGGTGTTAGGAAATAAAATTGGAATATTTATGGAGGTCTCGAAACCATTCGAAGGAAATCTTGAAAAATCTTTACAAATTAAGGTAAAGATAGATGTTCGGCAACCCTTACGTGATCACGTTAAATTAAAGGTTAGGGGAGGCGAGGTTAGTACTATTCTGGTTAAATATGAACGATTACCCTTGTTTTGCTTCTATTGTGGCCGTCTTGGGCATGGCACAAATGAATGTATGGAGGTTGGGGGAGATAGTACACCGGAGAAGAAATACGGGGTGTCCTTACGAGCATCACCGTGGAGAGCATTCCAAGAAGAGAAAGAGAAGGGTGATGTATGTGGGACAGGGGTCGGGTTCTATTAGACGTACCGATCGAAAATTATTTGTGACTAGACGACAAGAATTGATGAAGAAGTCCATGGATAGTAAAGTAGTAGATGATATGGCTGATTTGTTTACTAGAGTCTCCATTGAAAGGCCATCCCTTAATTTGTTGGAAGATGGAAATGGCGTGGGGGGGTGGCTAATGACAGGGTGCTTCCTAGTCTCTCTGATGGTGAGAAGGAGCTTGAAGCAGCTCCTAATATTTTGATGGAGGATATGGCAGTTGAGCTTAGAGCGTCTCAAGATGGGCCCCCCTCTTTCGAAGGCAACAAGGAGATCAAGGGGTTGTGTCGGGATGCAGAATGTCCAGCAGCTGAGGTGAGTATAGGGCATGCTTTGAATAATAGTGGTAGTAAGGATAAAGGGAAAAGGTGGAGGAGGAGAATACGTGATTTGAGCTCTTCTTAGTGTCGGCTATAGTACCATGCAAATATACCTACTAAACGTGTTTGTTCAAGTTCATATGATATGGATATGGGAGGGGATCGAGGGAGTCAGAAGCGCAGAATAGATAATATGGAGATTGAATTTGGATCTTTACAGGCGATAGAGGAAGTGGCGGGTCCCACACAATGGACCCTCGAGCAACAGTGACTTCTCTTCTATTTTGGAACTGTCGCGGGTTGGGGAACCCGGAGACAGTTAGTTCCCTTTCGGATTTTATCCTTCAATTTTCTCCCAATATTATTTTTCTTAGTGAAACTAAGAGATGGGCGGTCGAAATGGAACAAATTCGGTGTAAACTTAGTTTTGCTAATGGCACTTGGGTGGATGCGGTTGGTAGGGCAGGTGGGTTGGCTCTTCTGTGGAATAATGAGACTGATGTTTGTATTCGGGCGACAGGTCCGCGATTTATTGATTTTGAGGTTCGAGAGAGTTCGGGGGAGACTTGGAGAGGCACAGGCATCTACGGGTGGCCGGAGAGTGCGCAAAAGTGGAAGACCTGGGATTTGATTCGTGAGCTTGGCTGATCATCTTCTATGTCGTGGATTTTAGCTGGGGATTTTAATGAGGTCTTGTTCGAAACCGAAAAGAAAGGGGGTAACGCGTGTGATCTGGCTTCTGTTATGGGCGTCAGAGATGCGGTGGAAGAGTGTATGCTCAAAGATTTTTTGTTGTTCGGGATATAAATTCACTTGGTCGAATCGTAGAGGAGATTGTTTTATTGAGGAGCGCCTTGATAGAGCTTTAGGCAACGACGAATGGCTTGACCTTTTCCCTTCTTATCGAGTCCAAAATATTGTTTGGGATTCTTCGGATCACCTTCCTTTGTTGGTCACTGCTTCTAAAGATGTTGGGGGTATGGATCGTGGTATTCCATGAGATTGTTTTAAGTTCGAGGCTAAGTGGTTACATGTCAATGATTTCCGTGATGTTTTTCGCTCGGCATAGGCTGTGGCTGGGCGTAGCAGTGGGGGTCAATGGGCGGAAAAGGTTTCTCACTGTGGTCGTATTTTGGGCAGATGGGGCAATCATACGTTTAAAGCCATCCATAAACGTCTTAGATGGTTACTAAAACGCCTCAAAAGGCTTAGATGGATGTCTCAGACTGTTGCGATTATAGAAGAAGTTAGAGTGGAGAGGGAGATTCGAGATATTCGAAAGAAGATCGAAACAGAGGCTTGGCAACGATGTCGGCCTATTGTTATTCGCGATGGGATAAGAATACTTCCTACTTTCATTACAGAGCTTCTAGCCGACGGAAGAGGAATCATATTGATTCTTTGGTGGATTCGAGTGGTACTGTGCAGGATAAGATTGAGGATGTCATGTGAGTGGTCTTTCATTACTATAGAGACCTCTTTAGATCTTCCAGACCCCCTATTATAGCAGATAAGATTGAGGGGATTGATGTACGTGTTTCAGAGGAGATGAGATCGTCGATGTCGAGACCTTTTGCCAAAGAAGAGCTTTTTGTTGCTCTGAAGAGTATTCATCCTGGAAAATCCCCAGGACCGGATGGGTTGTCTGTATTATTTTACAACAAATTTTGGGATTTAGTTGGAGATGAAGTGTGTGACTTGGTTTTGCATTTTTTAAACCATGGAGGTATGCCGACGAGTATCAATGATACCACTGTGGTTCTCATTCCGAAGGTGAAAAAGCTAAGAGAGATGAAAGATCTGCGTCCTATCAGTCTCTGTAACGTCTCATACAAATTGATCTCAAAGGTGCTGGCTAATCGTTTAAAGGTCTTCCTTTCCGACATTGTCGACGATGCTCAGAGTGCGTTTGTACCCGGCCGCCTGATTACTGATAATATTTTGCTTGCCTCGGAGATATTTCATTATATGCGGATTAGTTCGGCTCGCAAGCGCGGGTTTATGGCCTTAAAATTAGATATGAGCAAGGCCTACGATAGGATAGAATGGGATTACTTGGAGTGCGTTATGATGAAGATGGGTCTATCGGAGTTATGGGTGCGGCGGGTTATGGAATGTGTTTCTTCGGTCTCCTACACCTTTTTGGTCAATGGCCATCTTACTAGCCCTTTGAAGCCTCAAAGGGGTCTCCGACAGGGCGACGCTCTTTCCCCCTACTTTTTTCTCTTATGTGCTGAAGGTCTTGGTGTGATGATTAAGAAGGCTCACTACTCTCATTTGCTCAAAGGAATTTCTATTGCGCGTGGTGCTCCCACTATTACCCACTTTTTTTTCGCTGATGACAGTGTTATTTTTACACAAGCGTCTAGAACGGAAGCTTCTACTATTCGGGATATTCTATATAAATACGAGGAGCTTTCGGGACAGAAGGTGAATGTGGATAAGAGTGAGATCTCCTTTAGTAGCAAGCTTGAGCCTCAGATTCGTGCTCCCATTAAGAATCTTTTGGGTTATGTTGAGGTTCCTAGGCACGGTAAATATTTGGGGCTCCCTACCATTTTTGATAAATCAAAGAAGATTTCTTTTGCTGCTCTGCGAGACTGGGTTTGGAAGAAGCTTCAGGGATGAAAGGAGAAAATGCTTTCACGGGCTGGTAAGGAGGTCTTGATTAAGTCTGTCGTGCAAGCAATACCCACATTTGCTATGAGTTGTTTTAAACTCCCGATGGGGTTATGTAAAGACATCTCTAGTTTGATTCGCCGGTTTTGGTGGGGATCTTCATAGGATAAGCGGGGTATTTGTTGGAAGTCCTGGGATTCGATGTGTCGGCCTAAGTTGTTTGGTGGGCTCGAGTTTAAAGAGTTCGAGATGTTTATTCAAGCTATGCTAGCCAAGCAATTTTGGAGATTACATGATAGGAGGGATTCTCTGCTTGCTAAGGTTTTTAAGGCCCAATATTTTCCAAATTGTGATATATGGAATGCTAAGGCGGGGAATTATCCTAGTTTTGGTTGGAGGAGCATTTGGGGTTTCCGCACGATTCTCAATTATGGTGCGCGTTGGAAGGTGGGCAATGGAAATCGTATCCGTGTGTGGGAGGACGCTTGGTTGGATGGGGGTGGTACTGGCCGGGTCATTTCCCCTAGACTTTCATTTCTGGTGGGCACAACACTTGATACATTCATACACTAGGAGCATAGGACGTGGAGGGCGGGTCCCGTACGACAATCTTTTCTTCCCTTTGAAGCCGACAAGATCCTTAGCATACCTATTAGCCGAACTGATGTTGAAGATGAGTTATGTTGGTCCTTAAGCAAGGATGGTATTTTCCGTGTTAAGGATGCTTATGCCCACGCTCTTTCTCTTATTTGTGCCTTCTTGTTCTTCGGGCCCTGACCCTATTTGGCGTCACTTAAGGAAATTAAAAGTCCCTCCAAAAGTTCGTGAATTCACTTGGCGGGCTTGTTGGGATATCCTCCCGCATGGTAGTAACCTTAGCCTCAAAGGGATCGCTGATTATATTCGCTGTTACCGCTGTGGGGAAGTGGAGAGTCAAAAACATCTTCTTGTTGATTGCCCTTGGTCTCTCGAATTCTGGTCATCTGGGAACGTTTCATTTCCTATTCCGCTTGATTGGTCAATCCGTACGGTTGTGGACTGAATATGGAAGAATGAGGGGCAGAGTAAAGTCGAATCTTTTGTTGTTCTGTGTTGGCAGATTTGGCGCGCTCGTAACGAGGCCATTTTCAAGGGTATTTTCGACCCTCCTCATCTCTGCCATCAGAAAGCCTTGGAATGGCTAAAGGAGTATCAGAAGACGTTGTCTTATGATTCATGTGCTGTTTCGGAGTCTCGATCTTCTGTTGTTCGGTGTAGGCCTTCTCCTGGGGTTGTTAAGACAAATATTGATGGTGCGTTTTCTGTCAATCATGACAAACATGGCATGGGTTTTGTTGCTAGATCCCATGACGGGCCTTTTCTGTTGGCGGGTTCTAAGACTAGTTGGGGTGACAGTTCAGCTGAGATTGTCGAGGCGAAGGCTGTGTTGTGGGCCATTGATGTTGCGAAGCTCCATGGTTGGTCGAATATGGAGATTCAGGGGGATTGTAAAATGGTGATGGAGGCTCTTCAAGGCCTTGGTCGTCGTAGTGTTCATATTCAGACGGTGATCGACAATTGTCGTGCTTCTAGTCTCGCTTTTTCTTCTCTCTCCTTTCGTTTTTGCTACCGTAATTGTAACAAGTTAGCTCATAGTTTAGCTAGAAAGGCCGCTTGTGGTCTTTGTGATGAGATTTGGGATATTGCCCCAATTTGGTTAGCGGATGCTTTGTATTCGGATTTTGTTTTATCTAATGCTTAGCCTCCCCTTTCAGTTCAAAAAAAAAAAAATTCTCTTAAGTAACGAGTTGTTAAGAATATATTATTATTCTATCAAAAAAAAAAGAATATAGCATTATTAAAATATAATAGTACTAGTATAGAATCCCGTACAATGCACGGTTTTTTTAATATATATATTAATATAAAAATTCTAATTTTTATTAGTGATTCAACTACGTATTATCTTTATCTTATTCAAATATTTTCATTCAAATATAGTTATCAGTATAATAATAATATTACAATTATTAACTGAATTAATTATTTGCTAAAAAATAAACCGAGTAATAAGAGAGATTAATAAATTTAGAAAACAAATATGCATTGTAGGTTAGCAAATGGTGAGTATATAATATATATAGTGTATTTCAAGATCAAAATGGGAAGATTGAAAAGCAATCGTCCTTTAGCAGCTTAATGGGCTGAATCAAATATCAAATCAAATTAAAATATGGTATAAATATTTTGTTCCCTAATTTCTTATACTCCTATAAAATTCTGAATATCCTATATAAAATATTCTTATTTTATTTTGTTTTCAAGTTTCTGTGTAAGTAATTTCATTAAAAGATGCTATTATTATATTTTTCCTTAATTATTTCTAATTAAAATTTTATGTATGTCATGTAAATGATTTTTACTTTATTTCGTTATCAAGTTTTTCTGTCAATACATTTACAAATAAGAATATAAGATTAAGAAAATTCACATAGTTTGATATGAAACATAATATTCTTAATTAAAGGTAATTGATTTATATTCAATAATAAATAGAATTATTATCAAACATAATTTAAATATTGACAATATATATCAAACTGTTTGTTTCTTAATAAAATTGTAATTAATTCTATAATTAGATGGCAAAGGTCAATAGTAAAAATTACTATATTAGATAGGTCAATCAATTTCAATCAGTCAATCTTAATTCTCCAATTAAAAAATTATACTTGGTAGAAGCTTTAGAATGGTGACATTTGGCATTTTACAGTCTTTTTATTAGATGTTATGATGATATGATTATGATTATGATGATAGGTGTTTGGCAATTGGTTTTAGCTTAGCTTTTTGGTTGACTTTTGGCTTTTGGCTTTTGGCTTGTTGGTTGGTCAAACAGTCAAAGAAAGTGTTTGGTAAATGACTTTTAAAGCAGCTGAAAAGCTGACTTTTAAGCCAAAATGAAAAAGTTGCTCCAGCTAGCTTTTTGAGTTGACTTTTGGCTTGTTTGCCCACTTTTTCTCTAATAAACAACCAACAACCAATATTTAAATTTACCAAACATTTTCACAAACAACTAGCTTTTTAAGCTAAGTAGCTTAAAAGCCTTTGTACAGCCAACATTTCCGGCTGATCAAACAAGCCAACTAGAAAAGTCAACCGCCAACAGCCAACAGCCAACAGTCAATTGTCAAACACCCTCATAGACTCAAATGAAAAAATTTCTGAATTTAATATAGTCTAAATTCGAACGACATATTTATATCCAATCTAGTGCAATGTATGATTCATACTAATGATCATTAATCAACATTCTCTTTTTCTGATTCACTATTTGGAAGGCTCAACTCCAATTTCTTCGGCTCATAGATATTTAGTTATAAACAAAAAGAAAGATTGAAGAGATAATTTTGTTGTATACTTTTGTTCTTTTAATTTAGCATCAAACATAAAGTGTATTTTTAAAAGAACGTGGATTTTATTTTTGGTTATCCATAAAAAGAGATTGAATTGTGTTGATGAAATAAAATTAAATAGAAATATATAGATAAAATTAACAAAATAATGAGTCCTTTTTCAAATTTCAAAATTAAAAAAGAAAAAGACAACCCAAAATAAAAAATAATGTATTATTTTTACTTGCTCAATTACAATTATAATTAGAGATGGGCAAGGGTCCAAGACCCTTCCCGGATCCTATTAGACCCTACCCTTTTTAAGGATAAGAGTATTTTTTTTGGACCCTAAGGGTCTGGGTCTGGGTCGGGGTAGACCCGGACCCAGACCCTTAGACCCTTTTTTTATGTTTACTTTTTTTGCATTGAAGAGCATATTTAAGGTTTTATAATTATACTGTCATTTGCCATTTATGTGCCTCTTACTCCCGTAAAGAAATTGTTTCAAACTTGTATAAATGTTCTCTTTATATTTATTGAATTTTCAAATCTAGAAGTAATCTTTATTGGGTAATATGAAAGAATGCAGGGAAATCATGGAGAGTACAATATAGTGCTACTGTGTTAATTCTTGAAATTCTCCCCATCTAGCAGCCCGCCAGCCACAGACGAGCAATCTGCTCTGGGAAGTTCCAGGAAGCTTAATATTAAGGTCCATATTAGGGTCTAAATTTTAGACCCTTAAATCTCACTCAAGAAAACAATATGTTAGGGTATGGGTTCAGAACCTAAGGGTCTGGGTCTGGGTCTAATATATTGAACCCTTAATATTAGGGTCTGTGACTGGACCCTACCCTAAAGTTAGGGTCCGGGTCAGGATAGGGCCCAGACCCAACCCATACCCTTAAATGTCCATCCCTAGTTATAAAGCATTAAAAGTTAGAATCTGGAATCAATCTATTTCAGAACCTAAACACAACCCTGATAGGCTGATAAAAACATTCTTTTCAAAATCAAACAAAAATTTGGGCATGACCCCATGTTGGTGTGTGGTGACCTAGACTAGAGTCTAAACATGGGTGTAGATGAATCAAGGGAATGCTGTGTTGATGGCGGTTACAAGGACCAAAGCCGAGTCGACTGTTGGCGGAGCAAGAGCAGGCGAGTTGGCATTGAGTACCGGATTGAAGGCTGTTTCCAGAGGCTAATGTCGAGTCGGCTTTCTTGGTCATTGGAAAACCGTGGACTCCGCTTTATGTGCTGGTTTCAATGAATTTTTTCCAGAGTGTAACACCGAGTCGGCTTTTGATCATGCTGACCATAGGCGTAATTATCACGTTGATAATAAATCTTTATTATTTTAGGTTATAGTTTCTCTATCCACACAACACACCAAAACTTTCTTTACGGTTTAACTACACAACGATAGAATGAAATTCAGCTTTTCTTTTCCATATCGGACAATAAATTGTGCCCCGGAAATTGAACATTAACTATGCAACTCATTTCAAAAAGGAAAAATATATGCAACGACTATCAATTTACACAGCATTAACAAGTAACTTGTACCGTTCAATTAATGTAAAACCTAACTAAATCAACAAATTGACTATTTTATGAATCTTTTTGTAAAGCGAAGCAAGAAAAACCCTACTTATCGTGAGCCGCCGTAGCAGCCGCCTCAGCATCGAGTTTCAGCCTTAGTTGCTGACACTTTTCAGCAATTTCAGCCTCAGTGTAGCCTTGTTCACGGAGTTTATCCTCCATAATCACAAGCCGGAGCTCAATGCGACGCTTACGGTCATGCTCTAAAATATCTTCATTAGTCTTTTTACTGACACCAGCCATACCTTGATCAGGCCCAAGTTCTTTGATTCCATCCTCAGCGATTTTAGATATTTTGGTTCTCGCCGAGAATTTGTTTGTTTGAATATAGCCGTTTGTTCCTGAACCTCTGACGGTTGGTAACCCTTTCCCATTGTACATCTTGGAGGTAAAGCGGAGGGTTGAATTCTTGATTTAATTTCACTCACTTTCTGGAAATTTTAAAACCCTAGATCAGTAAATGCACAACAAAATATTGAACAATTTAAGAGGAGATGAAATTGAAAAAAGAGAATAAAATTAATAATTTAGGGTAGAATCGAATCGAATGGAATTTAGTACGAACGAAGGGGAAGAATCAACAAACCTGGAGATTGGAGATTGGAGATTGGAGATTGGAGATTGAGAGTCCGTAAAGGAGTGCAGGGAGAATTTAGTACGGACGGTTCGTAATTAACTATTCATTGTCCCTATTATTTTGTCACATTTGCTTTTAGACAAATTTCAAATGAGATAATTTTATGGTGAGATTATTTTATAGGTTTAACTCAATTATATTTTATGTTATATTTTGTAGTGATCAACTAGAGAAATAATTTATTTATTTGGGTTCGTTTTATGATGAGACAGTCTCATATAAGATGAGTTGCTACTTTTAACATGAAGACTAAAAAGTTGGTATCAGAGTCAAAGAAGTTCATTGTTTAGGAATAAAAGATAATATCGTTATTTTTTATTTGCAACATAGTTGACTTCGGTACTAATCATCAACCAAATTGACTTTTATATAATCGGTAATCTATGAGTTAAAATATAGTCATATGAGATCTTGTTTGAACCGTCTTGATTCAAAGTTCATTAATTTTGAGTTTTCATAATTTTTTGTATGTATACTTATAGATATTAACGATTGAATTCGTATATTGAGAAGTGTGAAAAAGCAAATGGTGCAAGTAAATAAGAACGAAGAAAGTATAGAAAAAAATGTAGAAATTAAAAAGGAAAAATTACCTAGTATAATCCAAACTATTCATGATTTTCCTACAATAATCTCATCTATTAACTGGATGACTTGCTATAACAAGTTTTATTTTTTAAAAAAAAAGATAAATTAAAATAAAATGTCGAAAAAAATATTAAAAAAATATTCATAAAAAATTTATGATTTTTTTATTATTTAGAATTTTTTATGTAAATTTTCAAAAATATTTTCTAATTTTAAATTAATATTTTTTTTTTTTTTTTGTGAATTACCTACTATAGCAGGTCATTGGGTTACCCAAGTTTATTCTAGGAAAATACCCCTTAAACTTGAGATTATTCATGGTTAATCAATAGGTGGGATTATTGTAGGAAAATCATAAATAGTTTGGATTATTCTAGGTAATTTTTCCATCAAAAAATAAAAAGGGGCAAATTTATTGTCACGGCTGACAGGGTCGTCTAATTATTTTCGGGCTCCAGTGTAAAATATAAAAAAGAGCACCTAAAAACTTAAGGCCTATCGAATAATATAATACACCTTTTGTTTTTTATTGTTGATATTTTAACTACTTTATAAAAAAAAAGCACTAAAAACTCATATTACTCAACGAAAGATATAAGTTACATTATCAGTTATATACTTAAAAATACATTTTTTAGACCCTAAAAATCCAGAGCTCTGATAGACAACTAGATTTATCTTTACTAATCAACCGCCATGACAACCGACGAAAGGCTAATTGAGGAGCATTTGATTCATGCACTTTGGCCTTCAATGAAATAAGGCGTAAATCGAGTTGGCACAAATATGTCCTCGCATTCACTCAACACGAGCATGGCTTGCCAATGGCCTACCATGGCATGTACAGTCGCACAACCCTATAAGCATAAAAAATTTTGATCGGAAAATCACAATGGCCATACACAACTAGTCGCATGCTTTGTGCTGAAATTTGACACATATTCACTTTATCGGTCTTAATTTTGAATGAAAAATCACATTAATGCAATGTTTTTACGTTACTAGGTGTTTTCCAACTAGATTCATTTGCCGATTTTTATCATTTTATTTAATAATATTAGGTCAATAATATTAATTTTTGATTTTATATAAAAAAATATTCTAGGGTATTTTTGTAATTTTATTAGAAAAGTAACAATTCAATAAAAAAGAGGCGACTTTTAAAGATTGGGTAATTTTTTTAACATTAATATTCATTGTTTTAATCATGTCATATTAAACTTGTAAGATAAATAAAGTTCCTCAAATTTATGTTTTGATAAGTGAAACTTGAAAGTGAAAGTCACAAAATGAAATGAAATAGAGTGGGGAAAAGATTATAGAGGACAATAAATGAGTAATAAACACTGCATTTCCTAATTAAACAATTTTCATAGTAAATAATTTCTAAATTTAATTTTGATTTTTAAAATAAAACTGATCCTTTTTATGAGTATTAGAATTAGGTCATCTTACACCAATAATTTATAATTTAATTGATTTTTATTAAATGAAGGTAACCTGCTATCATAAGTTAGCAAGTCGTAGAGAATGCCACGAACGAATTCATGATCAAAGTTAGGATTATTTAAAAATAATTAATAATTGGAATTATTTCCGGCTAACAGGTAATAGTTGGAATTATTTTGAGTAAATTTTCCTAAGATGAAGTAATTCATGTTGATTTGAAAAGACAAATTCTAGTTAACTAAGTAAATTGAATGAATGCAAATTTGGACACACCAAATGTCTTTAGCCTTTACAATAGGTAATAACAGTTAATAATGTAAACTAAAATATTGATTAAAAAACTAAAGCAAAAATGATAGCATCACCTACGTTTATAATACAGTTAGACATGCTAAATCTTCAGCTGATATGCAACTTTTTGCAATACAGCAATTTACCCAAATACAACCACTCAAAACCGAAACTCGCCTTAGAATGATTTCAGCAGTAATAATTGCAACAGTTCATGAGAACCACAGAAGTATTATATCGGAGACATTTGCAAGGAGGGTTTTCCGATTCTGTAATCACATAACTAAACCAGGCACATATAGCAGGATAGAGGGAAACTGCGTTCCAATTCATCACGAAAGACTTGGATAAGCTGCAATTTACAACCTTTTCCCTCCCACATTATATGCTCTCAATTTTCACTCCTGAAGGTCGGAAAACTACAAACCAACCCAGTATGAACGACCTTTGCTATTATGAATGGGTGATGCAGAAGGAGACTCGACACACCACTCATACCAAACCTGCATCCAATTGTAATACCAGCTAAGCTTTTCACAGTTCAAAAGTGAGGATTGAAAACAGGGGAGGGATGGAGGAATACCTTAGTAGAACCAGAGCATCGCCATATATGAAATTCTAAAGGGACGCCAGGACGTACACATACTGGTGACCTTAATGGGAAGAATATTGGAAACCTAAAAGAGAGAAGCATAGCATAAGAAAGTAATTTTTCAAAGTTAACATATAGACAAGATTACCCAAGTAAAGCATTTTTTTTCTATTAATATCAATCAAAGCATACTTCTTCGCATTCCCAAGTTTGCTACATATCCCATTTTCCATGGATACAACATTTATATTATGTACAAAAATATAATCCCTTGTTTCAACTAGTTACACTTAGAATATTCCGTTTGAGACGAGAGAAACTTAAACATGGTTTTCATGGATATGAGTTAAATAAAGTCTTATGTCCGTGTTGATTTTTACATTATTGAAAACCCAATTTTTATGTCGGGTCAAATCCGGTTCGATTACAAGGTTGCACAAATGTTGGAGAAGATGTTGCTGCACAAACGACGAAGTTCAAATATTTAGGGTCGCTAACACAGTGTAATAAGGAGTTGATGAAGATGTAATACTGATGTTGTCCAATATAACATTTACTCCATAAGAAAAAGTAACATTTACTCTATATTTTCCTACTTTACCTTTTCAAATAAAGTTTTTTCTACTTCGTAAATCGTAAAGAGTACAACGGTAATAAATGAGGCTTTTTATTGTTTGATTTTAATAATCTTTTTCATTTAAGTGAAGTGTCTATTGTCAATGTAATAAGAACAAGAGAGCTAAAGAAAGAGCAATAATACATACCAACTAAACATATTTGGTGTTGGCATTGTTGGTTCTATGCCAAGATGTACATCTTTGTAGAGAGTTGCATCAAAGTATCCAGCAAACCCTGTCAAGTGAGTAAGAAGGATAAGTTATAGATCGAAAATGCCTTAAATTGAAAAAACATGAACAAAAACTAATTAATTTATAGGCAAAATTGATATTAATAATCTAAACTTTTGTCTATTTGTCTCAAAACAAACCCTACTATTAATTAGCTGAAAATAATTCATATTATAATTAAAGTTAATTTCTCTCAATAATTTGTACTTCTGTTTATCTTCTCAATTTAGTACTATGAAATTTTTTAGTGAAAAACATAAGTTTTGATTATTAAGAAAAGGATAATTCAATGTTATGAATTATTTTGCGTTACATAGTAGAGTTCATTTCGACACGGTGGGCAAAAGAGTTTATTTTGACACGGTGGGCAAAAGCTTGGATTATTCATATCAATGTTTCATAATATATAAAAATAGATAGATAGCTAAATAGTTGATAGAGAAAGAGAGTAAAAGGCATGAAAATGTATGGTGCCTTAAATTTGGATTGTATAAATTTGAAATTAGATGTAATCTGATGAAAATGATGCAATAATATCTAGGCAACCAAGTTTTGGATTTTATATGTGCACATTATCAATGCAGTTTCTTCATTCAATTCAATAATAAAAAGTCGACTGTTACTCTGTTAGGCATACCATGATCCAAAATTAACCTAGTACCCAAGCAATCATTTTGAGTCATATCACTAAAGATCATCCAAATTAATAACATACATTCATAAATGGAATCATTTAAGGTCTCTTTATGGAACTAATTCAAACAGCTTGAAAACAAATTGGCAATAAGAGTTCAGACATACCATGCACCAAGACTGAACCAGTATCGCTAGGTATCTCAAACTTCAGCCTTGTGTAACGATCATTGTCTTTGTTCGAAGAATTATTGGGGTGGACAAAAGTAAAGACCTGTGCATGAAAAACAAGATATATGTTGTTACACGTTACTCAAGAACAAAAGAAATTACCAACACAATTGAGAATATCGAAAGAAAAACACAATTACACAAAACATAGTTTGTGATGAGAAGAACATAACTGTCTGAATGTCAAGGGTTTTTCATTTCCTTATTAATGGGGGACGGGGGGGACTTACTGGCTGACAGGGAGCAAGCCTCGCTACTTTATGTAGTTTAACCACATAAGGAGTTTCAAAGTGCACCAAGTCTCTATGTGCTTTAACCTACAACAATTATAGAATGAAAGTAAATAAAATGACGGTGAAAAAAATAAGACAAATTCTCTATGTGCTTTAACCTACAACAATTATAGAATTAAAGTGCACCAAGTCTCTTTCATCTTTAATTAGTTTGACCCATAAGAGTAAGAGTATACAATATCACAAATTCTTACTTGAGACCGTCTTTTGTAAAGACGGCTCTCAAAAGCCCAATCCAATTCAAAATATATATTGTTACAACTCTATATATACATTAAGCTTTGTTGGGCTTGGCCTGATAGATGTCTCTCAGAAAGACAATCTCTTTGGAGACCAACTGGAAAAATAACGGAAAAAGAGAAGATACCAAGGTGCATACATCATTATACAATTTGCTGCTTGTAATCGGTTGGAAAAAACTTGTGTACCTGAGGGATACACTATTTCAGCACAAAAACAAAAAAGCATCTACTAAATCTTAAATACCAGCAGCAGCAGGTAATTGATATATACTAACTCAGCAATCCAATCATGTGAACAAAAACTGATACTCACGATGAGGGGATAGAGATGCCATCTGGCTTCAAAAATCTTTGAGCCCCATCAAGACACTCGGGAGAAAGTTCATTATCACCAAAAGAACCCAACAGTTCACTAACCTAAATTTAAAATGGTTAACCAGAGTAAGTAACAAGATTTAGAATATTAACATGAGAGCACATAAGTCAGGAAAACTTACCAAAATGTCAGCTTTCTCAGGGGCATCCCAATGGCGCATGTCACTAGATATAACAGTAACAATGTTCTCCCATCCTTCAAGTTTAAGCAAGCTCTAAACTCAAAAAAAAAAAAAGAAGTTAACTTTCAGTGCAATAAGTCAGAACTGTTCTAAATTTGTATTTTCGAAAAGAAAATTCGATGTAAAAGAACTCAAACGAGTTTATACTCTAATCAAAGAACAAAAAAGAAGACAATGGGTAACATACTATCCCTAAGCCAAGAGTAACCCTTTTCTAGTATTCAAAAATCAAAGTCTAATGTCGGTTAATTAAGTAATATAACGGAAGACAATGCAGCAAAAAATTGGCAAAAAGATTTTTACAAGTTTGATTATGTTGATGATACTTACATGAAGAGTAATTACTGCATTAGGATTTTTCTCCACGGCATAAACTTTTAACCTTCGGCCTGTTTCTCTTGCGGCCTGAATAACATTATACAAAAAAAATAATAAACTGATACTGAACTATTGTAGCATGCATTGTTTAAAATTTTAAAATCAAGACCGAACAAAAGATTATCCAGACATACTGTAAAAGACAGACAATAAAAAGCTACTGCGTGAGATACTCATGGAGCCCATTGGTTCACTGAAACCCTATTCTACAGAATCCCTGGGATATATAATATGGAACATTTGAAACTCTAATCAAAGATGACTAAATACAGAAACTCTTTGTCAATATTTGACACATGACTATGAAAAATATAAATTAGGTATTTGTAGAATCTACAAAACAAGTGCCATCACTTCAACAGGCTGCATTACAGTAAACTATCAAGTGTGGTTGACAGTAGTCAGCCCAGGGCTCGGTACCATTTTCATCTCAAATTCACAAGAGCATAAAACAGACCAGTAACACAAGCATGGTGATCAACAATAAGAATTGGCACATCTGCTATGCTTCTTCTGATAAACGAGATACAAAGAGCATCATAAACATGACCATCAAAATCACAATATTTCTCAGACGCAAGTATAAAGAGAAATAAACACAAAGAAATTTCTAAATAACAAATCCGCAAATGTTAAGTTTTAAATGCACCATATATAACTTTTGAGGATTGTAAATTCAAAAACTGTGATCTACAATGCATGGAAAGATCTCTGAATGAAATAATATTTCCAATACACCTACTCAAGTAAATTTCAACACGAGTGTAAAAAAAGAGAATGTACTGAATGAGTGTACAGTGTTTAACAAAGGTGAACTTGGCTTCACAAAGCTTATTTTAAGCTTGCTGGATGAACTTATGTTTGATCAACTAAATTAATTTTAACCAAATTGAACTTAACTTGCTGGATTTTATTGATACAAGTGGAACGAGTACTTGGTAAAACTCTACTTACTACATCAAGCATATGATATATATATATATATATATATATATATATATATATATATATATATATATATATAGGGTCAAGTTCCAGTGAGAACCAAGCTTATATGAGAACCGTGAGAACCAAACTCCATGATAAAAATGTGTTACTTTTTTTTACAGAATATGTGTTACTTTTGGACAAAATAGTGTTACTTATGTTTTTAAAAAAAGCTGGTACTTTTTAGCAAAAAAGGGGTTACTCTCAGAAAAAATAATTTTTTTCAAATAAACAGAAATATTAAAAAGTAACATTTATTCCGAAAAGTTACACATTTTTTTGTAAAAAGTAACACCTTTTTATGAGTTTTTTTCAGAATTTTTTTCTAAAACACTTTTTTGTCTAATAGTATCATAAAAAACACTAACACCTTTTTTGCTTAAAAGTAATACATTTTTAGTAAAAAGTAACAATTTTTTGTAAGGCAGTTTGGTTCTCACGGTTCTCATATAAGGATGGTTCTCACTGGAACTTGACCCTATATATATATATATATATATATATATATATATATATATATATATATATATATATATATATATATATGAACATAGATGAAGTTAGAACAGTATCATTACACTTGAATTCTAAACAGCAGAATACAGCCTAAACCAACCTCTAATGATGCTCTGACAAGAGGTCCTCGTCCTGCTCCAACAACCATCAAAACCTGCCAACAATAAAAATAGATGAACATCAATATTGTCGAAGTTCAATCACACACATCCAAGGAGAAGGCATGCCATCAATAATTCTTTGACCCCAGAAAAAAACTTACAATGGTTTCACTAGAAGCCTTTTCATCAGGAACTTTGTCCAGCAAGGCTTTACTAACAGCCCTTTGGTACTGCCAAAGAAAAACCCTCAGCATTTGAGAAGACGGGAATGAATAAAGATGCCAGATACGAAAAATGAGCATTCAATATGCTAAAGCTTTGTCAAAACTAAATCCTGGATAAGATAACAAGTCCATGGGAATCACAATAGCACTATCAACATCAAAAGAAGCCTATGTAACTAAAATTACAATTAAACAACAATAACGTAGTCAAGAGGAAGTCTCACTTGAAGGTATTTTACAGTATCTTTCTCAAACGTTTCATATGTTTGGGCCTCCAAGTTATCCATGAGAGGCTGCAAGCAGCAACATATATAATATAAATATAAAAGAGACCAGAAACAAGCCATGACTACTCTACATAAAAAGAAAATAATATGACAGCTAAGTTTAATGTACTCCCATTGAAAAACATTACCTGCAAGGGACTCTGCAGAAAGTCTCTGTAACTGAGCTGCAATGAAAGAGCGAAATTATGAGATTCTAACAAGCACTTAACCCCTAATATTTTGAATACTAGCATAAAGAGAATACTATATGGCACAACCTCATAAAGCTCCTGCTCAGGAAGAGGATCCATCTTTTGGTAAAGATAACCAACATAGTACAAGTATGATCTCAAAGGATGACCTATATCACCTAAGAAAAACATATGTGAGTCAAGACAAAAATATGTAAATCAAGGAAATATAAGTTAAGCATGAAGATGGCCAGATTCAATTAAACTTCCAGAGTTAACTGCTACACCTTGCGTGATTCACTCAGAAAGAGAACAGAGAAAATGAAATGAAAAAACAAATACTCATAAGGCAAATCTCCACAAGATTATAGTAAAAGGGGAACAATCAGTTCTAGAAACAAGATAGACCTCAACAAGAGGATTGTTGAACTATAATCTAAAAGCCTGCCTAAAACATGAACTATTTTTGACAAACCTTCCAAGTCTCATCACATTAAGGGAATTTTTTCATTCAGCCACTTGAAGGTTTGTTATGACATGCACCCTTAAGCATTCCATATTCAAGGACCAAGGTCACTAACTGTTTGTAATGTTGTCATAACTTCAAACTTCAACAAAAATATATTGACCCCTTATACTCAGAAATACTTGGAGTATATCATTTCTTCCAAAACAAAAAATGTTTACAATTAAAATTTTCCAAGTTACTCGCCCCTTGTACAAAAACATATAGCATATTCAACAACCTCAGTCCCTCACAGCTAGAAGTAACATGTCAGTGAGATGCTATATAAACAAGGTGCATCTTTCTATGGAGCCCATTTGCTAAGAACTCCATAGTTAAGCGTGCTTGATGAAGAGCAATCGTAGGATGGGTGACCTTCAGGGAAGTTTTCCCGGGTGCGCACGAGTAAGGACAAAGTGCGCTGGAAAGACTAGTGTTGGTCTGTGGGGCTAGTCTACAGTCTCCATGAGTAGTCACCAGCGATCCGAGGGGTGGGGGTGTTACACAACCTTTGCACATTAGTCCATATATAAGTTTGTTCAATGCCCCCCATATACTTTGCAATAAGAAATGTGTCAAACCTTCAAAAATTAAGATTTAGAAACTTACTGTTTTCATGGCTGGAAGCACTAGTGTTAATAGATTCCGGCGCTCCTACAGAAGAGTGTACCAATCCTCCAGAAATTATTACCTGTCCATATACAAATAAAGCCACTAGTATGAATTGCGCAAACCATAAGAAAAGATGAGAGGGAATTGAATGTTACAGATTTCATTTAGATAAAATGAAACAGAAACACAGTTGATGCTTTATGCTAATGTAGATGCCTCCATCATATCTTCCAAACATTACCTGTACTGAATGGTTGAAGAATTGAGTGAGTAGTTTCTGGTGGCGCTTGGATAAACAAGGATGTCCACGAGCATTTGTTAGAAAAGCCTGTCAAAAAAGTAATCATGGGATTGAAAAATCAGAAATTGAAGTAGCCATTTGTACTGAATGGTTAGAAAAATAAACTCAACATGAGAATCAAGAGTTGTTCAAGTGGTGAAAGATTTTCCCTTCCACCATTTTGATAGGAGTTCGATTCTCACCAAATATCAATCCCCCTTCTCTTCCCCGTACGGGATAATCCTTACCCGAGAATCAAAAAAATTAAATTGAACTTACATTGGTGTGGAGTATTGCAGCTCGTACAGGCTCTCCTAACCAGCGCCCCAAAGAATTTGTAGAAGGAAGTGAGCCCCTAGTATTGAAAAAAAGAACTTATTATATAGTACATACCATAAGTATCAATGACAGTCAAATTGATCCAATTCCTCTGTAACTTACAGGACATCAAGCGCAACAGAGAGTTGGCTATTATGTTCACATAGAAGACGAAATGCATTCCATGTCTCCCATGAATCAATAGGATCTCCACCCTGTCAGTGAGTCACATGACACAGCTGAATGAAATGTTCTACCGATGTATTAGTTAGAATAAACTACCAGAAGATCAAATGGGTGTTCGCAGAATAATCAAAAGATGTTTCAAACATTAGAGAGATTTCATCAACTTCCCTACTTCAAATGCTACTCGGACAAAGGATCTCATGTCACACTCAGGTATTTACCCAAGTGTCAGCCTACTTAAGATCAAACAAAAAGTCAAATTAACATAGCTTTGAGATTTCTACTTTTATCAGTGTCAATATCTCCTTTGAAATGATTTAAAAGGAATCACACATCAACCTCCTAAAAATTTAGAAGCAACAAAGACAACAAATGCAATCATATCAATGCGATGAGGAGTCGAAAAGAGACGGCCAAAGACAGCACGTTTCTGGCGGTTTCAATGGTGAATTTGTGATTGAATTATCAAAATACTTGACTAACCGGAAAACCTATTATTTAGATCTAATGTATTATGTACCCCTTTGTCTCCATATACGTGCATCACTAGATGTACAAAGATATAATACATTACATACCAAGAGATCATCATCCATAATGTCACCATCTTCATGCTTTCTTAAAGGAATCCTGAGCCACAGCTGTAGCATAAAGATATGTAAGAATGCTGAAAATAATTAAATATATAGTTCAAGAACCAAGGTTTCAGAAAGCTACATGCATGTTGCTGGAGCTTTGCAGAATCTGATTCACACATCTTGCGTAGTTGGCACATGAAGGACCCTTAGGGGCTGGAAGAAGGCACGCCTGTTAAATGTATGAAAATTCAACACCGCAAATTTTCTCTTTAGGAAGGAAATAAACATGCATATATGCAAAGAAGTTAATAGTAACAAACATATCTTGCCAAATTGAAGTTCGTTGAAGTTATTAATCAAAAATGAAATTCTTTTAATGATGGAAAGTTTAGACATTATGAAGAAATTTACTTTCTGGAGTTTATGGTCTTGCTAAATCACATTTCACAATAGATGACATATATGTAAGCAACATTTATGTTCTAGGAAGGGAAAGATAAGGTAAAAGATGGCATTATGGTCCAAGTTTTCCAAACATTTATCGCTCACAATGAACTGCTTATTAGACCAACTCCTGCTACTTCCTGAAGCTACCGAATGCTTTGAAGTAGAAAAAAGTAACTATTCAAAAATCAGTAAAACATCTCCATTTTAATCACTTTCAGCTTCTACAATTCCAATCACAAAATATATCATCAGGTTTTTCACTAAAACGGGCAGGCATACTAGAAAGGCTCATGTTAATATTGGTCATCTTAAGCTCCAATCATGGCATTCACATACCTGTAGAGAGAGATGAGAAGCCCATGCTAATTCTTGCATCAGACAGATTTCAGAGTCTTTTCTAAGAATATCATCATCAGAATCCAAATCAATCCATGAGCTGATTTTGCCTATACAATGATAAAATTAAGAAAATATGAAGTTTATGCAAATCCTGAAGATAATTGATAACATTGGCTACAAAAGGATAGAAAGCATGAAAATCAGAAAATCATTAATATATCACATCAATAAGAAACCATCGAGCTAAAGCATGGAAATTGAGAACATTGTTTACATAAGAATAGAGCTTATCAAAAAAAATTCCATAGTAAAGACGAGAAAACCAGGAAAACACCATGAAAAAAACAGACGCCAATTAACAAGCTTCAATGTCAAAGGTTATACTCCATCCACGTGAAACAATAGTTGCATTGTCTAAACCAAATGAAAATACCCCATACACACTACAGACTACGGAGTCTCCACAACGAACAAGATAGGGTCAGATTCTGCCCTATAGTAACAAATTTTCTATTCAAATCAAAAGTGGAAACCAATCAATGACTTTTCGTCTCTATAGAATATAATAAGTCGATTCCAGTCATACAGATTTTTTTCATGATGTCTAAAATGAACATTTTTCCTGATGTCTAAAATGAACAATAATGTGATATTCGTTTGAATTCTTTCAAATGGAAATACAAGATATTAATGTTGGTAATAGACTGAATGTGAAGTTTTGCTTATACCAACTTCATCATATTGTCTATCATCATATTGATATTGGTGAGCTTACTGACCAGCCACACATGAAAACAGCCAACAAGCTGACATGTGACTGGCTAATTAGCCACCACATTCAGAGATTACTCTTGAATGCATGACAATTCACAAATCAGGTAGTCAAACTTCATTTATATTTACACTGGAAAAACAAAATGAATTAAGAAAAAATAAATAGTTGAGATGGTGATGGTAATGGTGTCCACAACACAATGTTACACGAAAAGAAATCTGATTAGACGAGAAAGCAAACAAATAACGAAACAAAAAAAAAATGAGAAGTATTAATTTAGGGCTTGTTCAGCATTTGTTATGTTTTCAGTTAAAATTCAATAAAGACAAACAAGGTTTGGTTTTTATAAACAAAAACTAAAACCAAATCTAAAAAATGGCTTTTTACTAGTACTCAGAAAATAGCAACACTACCCTTGAATATTTCTTTTCAACTATTGATATTTCTTAACTAATTTGGTCTTCAACATTCTTGCTTTATTATACGAAAAAACAATCAATCATTAAAAGCACTTTATTTTTCCTTCATTTCTCTCTCCAATTCTCAAGTACCATTAGAAGTTTCATAAGAGCAAAATGGAGATCAATAGTAACTAGAAGAAATACATAGGATGCGTCAACACTTATTTTAATTTAATAGCTTTCTTGATCATTTCCTTCTCTTTTGGTATCATTTCTTTAGATACCTATGCAATTTTTTCGTGCAATTTCCTTAAAATACATTTCTTTTTTCAATGAGACATGAGTACCGCTAAAAACTACAACTAAAAATTGAGGATCAAAGTCAAAGAATTTAAGTCAATTCAACAATAGACAATGAAGCTTTTTCATTGTTTTCGCTTGCCAAAATTATAATAAACATAAAAAAAATATGTATTAGAAGTACGGTAGAAAAAATAACTTGATTTGCCTTACATATGCATTCCTAGACAAAGTAGACGCTGACCATTAAGTCCCCAAGAACATTGATTGGAGAAAAAATCTTCTATTGTTACTCCGAGAAAATAATTATAGACGAAGGGAGGAGCAAAAATGTTGAAATTAGAATCATGAAACGAACCACAAAAGTTATTTCAGTTTTTTGTTGTTGTTTTCCAAGCAGTGAAGAAAGTTGTTTTACAAAACATAATTACCAAACAGCTTTTGTAGTGAATTTCAGAAATAAAAAACGAAAACAACCAAAAAAAAAAAATTAACAAACGACCCCTTGTTAAATATGAAAACTTTAAGAAACGAAATTTGATCCAATAGTAGCACGATAGGATCATAATGTTGTCCCAAGTAGGAAATATAACCATAACTAATACGTCTACAATGGGCATTAGTGCATTACAAATTGCAGTTACGTACTGTTTTGGTAAGAATGATTCAAAATGTGCTAAAAGGCAAGGTTTTTCGTTTCAGGCTTCAATGTATCAAAGCATTATCTTTGTTAATGTTATTTAAAAATTTTGGGCCAAGAAGCCGACAAAAAGCGACTCAAAGCGGGTTTTATGGTTTGGCTTCAAAGATCATTAATCAAACAAGTTTTTTTCTATTTGGCAATAAACAATTAAAGGTTGTTATTAGGTCATCTCAAAAAGCAAAATAATAGTGAAAAAAATTATGATTTCAGGCACTGTCGCGGTAACGATCATGAAACATATTTCACGACAAATTCAGATGATTTTTCGGTCATTGCAGCTTATATTTCAGTTGCGATAGAATCCATAACCTTTACAATAGTCGCGATAAGGTGATGCGGCCTTGTTTTTTCTCTATGAGCAAAATGGTATGCGATCCTATCCATTTTGCAACATACTCAAATGATACAAACCCATAAACTCATGTGTTCATGTAAAATTTCCTTGTTTTTTTGGATCATCCAAGTGAGATTGTTCCATTTTCACATTTGACACTTTTTCCACTTTTTTTCTTTCTATCTCTCTCCTTCCACCTAAAGTAGCCACCCACAAGATAGAGGCAAAAATTCTGATTCATTTTTCTTAAAAAACCTATTACCATTGTTATCGAATACATCAAGTACATGCACTTTTTTGGAACGCACTAAACTTTTACATATGGTCATAATCTACACTCTAAGTGACTCAATTATGATGATTCATTTCGCCTTAAGTGCCTATATCAATTGTAAAGTAGACATGTATGATACACGAAATTCAAACATGGTATGAACTATGGACATCCTAATTGTAATTTGGGTAAGCAAGGAAGAGTTTCAGAAATTGACAAGTTTAGCACTTGGACATACACCCATTTTGGATATATTGAGTTAAACAAAGGCCATACATAATTCTTAGTCAAATCAATACCTTATCCAGTTAAACTAGTTGTGTTTTCAATTCCTCATTCACACTGAACACCCAAATGAGATCAATTGAATATGGTAACATTATACATATAAATATTTATGAAACCAACAACCACTAAAATAAAACCTAGAGTTGATGAATTTGCGAACACCTCAAAAAGGAAATACAATTCACAAGCAATGAATAAAGTAAAAAGGCTTAAAAGAAAAAAAAAATTCAAGACATGGCATACCAACAACATGACTACTCCATTGAGAAGGGCTCAAAACCAAGTCTGACCCAGCAACAGGTAGGGCCCCAGATCCCCGATCTAAGCTTGGCCGATATGCAGGATCAAACTACACAACCATATTAGCAAATTAATTCTTTGAACAAAAGCCCTAAACACAAAAAAAAAAAAGAAAAATATCTAAAACAAAAACACTCCCTACTCCTTCCCCGCTCCCGGTCTCACAAAAAGAACCTTCTAAACTAAGAAGATTTAATAAAAACAGATGAGCTTTTTGTGTATGTTCTTGTAGAAGTATCAAAGATATAGACGCTTTTCAAGAAAAATAAAATTAATGGACTATACAATTGAAATTATATGTTTTCGATAGTATCCTGTCAGGAGGAAATAGAAACAAAACACTTATGTTCCAACTACACTGATAAGAATTTAGATTATCATTTAAATCACAAATGTAAATCAATCAATGGTTTTAGCTATCTAAAGAATATAAGACCACACTAGTATACAAATCGTTTTTCTATAGTCTAAAATGAGCAAACCTGTGATATTGAGTTATAAAAGCTCTTAAAAAATCAAAGAGGTATAACAACCAAATGTGCAAGCATATTTTGAAGGTCTTCAAAAGAGAATACAAATATTAATGTTGGTAATAGACAGAATGTGAAGCTTTACTTATACCAAGTTCACTGTATTGTCTATCATCATATTGATATGGGTGAGCTTACTGACCAACCACACATGAAAAACAGCCATCAAGCTGACATGTGACTGGCTAATTAGCCACCGCATTCAAAGATTACTCATGATTGCATGACAATTGACAAAGAGGTAAACATTCTTCCTTTACAATTTCACCGGAAAAACAAAAGGAATACCCAAACAAATAAATACATTTGACGGTAACAATTTATTACTTGAAAATTTTAAGCTAATAGACAAGAATTCTACAAGAAATGTACTAATGTTATGTACACCAAATTCTTGCTCAAAAACGCATCAAATAAATTGAACCAATGGTAAAATTTAATTCCAACTCTGTATAATCAGCATTGTAATATTACAACATGCAGCTACAATTGATAATATTACTACATGCAGCTACGATTGATAATATGAATTCAGTAATTATATAGTTTATGGCAACTAAGGATGTAGTTGATACTTGATAGCATTTGAAAAGGTGTATGTGACCATCATAGTGTCCACCATACCAGATTATTGTCATGTTCATGCCAATTTAGGTAACTTTATTAAACATCCACACATCCTGATGTAGCTCGCTGATCGATCACCACAACAATTACCAACCAAAATTATCTAGACTATTAAAGCATTATGCTTAAAAGAAAATTATGATTTATTACCTAAAGTATACAAACAGCATAATACTTCAATTGGGGAAACAACATCATTAACACTTTGGGAACTAATATAAAGGCTTGGATAAAGTCACGAAAGCATCGTTGAATCTAAAGACTTCTGAACATACAATGGAATGAGGTTATTAATTAACTATTGTTTCTTCAAGTTTTCCTATTTCAACTAACGCTTTTCTACAGTTGATGTTAAAGCAAAGCTGGGACGAGGCACAACCTAAAGAGTAAACCCAAGAGCTCAATTTTAGCAATGACTTCTTTTTCAAAGATCGACATACCCTCATAATAAGTTTTGATAATTTGATATCCTCAAACCATCTCTCATGCAAGAGAGTTCTTTCCTTTTCTTCAAAAAATGGCACTTGTTAACCACTCTCCAATATGCATTACCTCACTACAAAATGTTGAACTCTTGATAATTACAATGAAGGAATACGCCAAAGTGACCAAAACTAATAGAGGTAGTTCGCAAATAATAGTATTTATTAAGGTCCGGTTTTGATACAAAATTATGCTTGGATAACATTCTAAGAAGGGAAGAACAAGAAAACTAAGGAAAAAATGATATGCTTTCTTTCCAAATCTTCACAATGTTGAAAAGACTTGATGTAAAAACTAAAGAGTTTTCCGTCTTCATTTATTATCCCAACATTCCCCTCCCCTCCCCTCCCCTTTTGGCAACATTTCTCTCCCCTTCATTTCCCACCATATACTCACATCCTAACATAGCATAATGAAACTAATTTCAACCCAGCTAATCAAGTAACATAGTATAACCTTCAGAAACTTCAACATCATATAACCAATGAAAAAAATACTCTAAAACAGCAGGAATCCAACAAAAAACCCACAAATAATAAAGTTCAAACATCAATTTCAACAATGAATTAAAAAAAATATAGCTTAATGACAGCAACCAAAATGAATATTGAATGAAACTCAAATTGAAGGGAATGAAGTAGAAACCCTTTTGCTGTCATAATACAAATAAATGTAGGTAACAGACTGACTATACACATATGGAGAAAAATGTGGATAGCTAATTAGTCACCAAAACAAAAAAAAATCAATAATTACATTAAAAAAAAAATCATTTAGAAAGACTAACCAAAGGAGCAAGAACAAAATCGAATCCACCCTTAATGTTGAACTCGAGAAGTTGAGGCATGTTGTCGCTGAACTCAGTTTCAACACCGCAGTAACGGGACTCTTTATCTCCATTTCTATCACCCAACGGCATCTTCTTCTTCTTCTTCTTTTTCCTTCAATGGAGTGAATGAAGGACTGAGTGATAGATTCAGGAAGAGAAATGAGAAGAGTTATAGAAAATGGAAAGTCGAAAGAGTAGGGTTTTGGAAGAACCTTCGATAAGTTTATAGCGCTCAGCTGTAGTTTAGGGTTTTAGAGCTCACCCAACGAATTATGATTTTTAGGGTTTTAGAGTTTAGCCCACGTTTCAACAGATCAATTGTTGTTCAACATGTCCGGCCTGTTTTGTTCTTATGAGACTTTAAAATGAACACAAACTTTTACAAAAGGCGGTCTCTCAAGAGAGCACCTGTAAAATGAATTTTATGGGTTTTAATTTTGAAGGATTAGTTTATGTTCATAATAGATATATTTTAAATGCAGTAAAAGATCTAAAATGTTTTCGATTACAATAGACATATATAGTAAATTGATTTTTATTTCAAGCGCACTTCTTATTTAAGTGAAGTTTCACGACAGTCAATCAAAAACAACCTAATAAGGGTAAGATTGTGTACATCTAACACTTTAAACCCTACCCTAAGTAAGAGTCACTTAATGACATTGGAGCAATGGAATGTTTTTGTTAATCGTTATATTTTAAGAATGAATAGAATAAAAATTCTACTAGTATAAACTCAATGACCCACCGTAAATCAAGTTTCAACTCCTATGCCAGTTTTGAACCAACGAGTCTCAATAAAATTCACACTACAAGTAAAAATGATTATTATTTTTCTTGAACATAATTCAAGAATAAGAATTCTCACTCCAAGTCCTACAATTTTTTATCTTACGTTGTAACTAAGTTGTGCAACCCCATTCCTCAAATCAAAGGTCCGCCATTGGATGATTGAAACCCCATGATATATTATCATATCATATCATATCATACAATACTATAAAAGTCTTGGAAAATTTCAAGTGTCATCATTTAAAGAGGCATGAAAATATTTATCTAATTTAGAATCTAATATTTTTATTTAAGTTTGAAACTAAATTAGGTAATGTATTTGTATGATATACTTTAACAATTGTATTTTGTTAACTTAGAATTTAATATGTTCAATTGAATCATACAATACCATAAAAGTTTTGGAAAATTCCAAGTGTCATCATTTAAAGAGGCATGAAAATATTTATCAAATTTAGAATCTAATATTTTTGTTTAAGTTTGAAACTAAATTAGGTAATGTATTTGTATGATATACTATAACAATTGTATTTTGTTAACTTAGAATTTAATATGTTCAATTGAATGAAAAAAAAGTTATGTATCAGGTAAATAATTAAAATAAACATCAGTAATTATGTTTCGATTCAAAAAATCATGAATTTGGTAAATTTAAGAACGATAGTATACGATCTTACAGATATTTGAAATTTCAATAAATTTCGTACAAAATATTCATTGTTTACTAGTACTCTAATACTTTTATCTTATTATTATTGGTAATAACAAAAAATTGATTTACAATTAATCCTTAGCATCAATCATTTTATTGTCAACATCAATTGTTTCATAAAGTAATGGATTCAAGATTTTCAAATTCGGAATGCAATATTAAAATACTGAATTAATTAAATTGAAAAAAAACTGTGAATTAGAAATAAATTTTATGTTTACATTGTATTAGAGTATATAACATATCTTCGTGCCTTAATTATTATTTAAGTTTTTGGTCGAGGAGTTCCTTAACATAATATTATTAAAAATCAACGTAACAAGAGTTCACTGATTCAAATTTTGTATGTTAGTCATTTTATAAAATTCATCGGTGTGTGATTATTTTATCCATACCACACCATCATATGATTCATATCCATTAAATCACACTTATAAAGCCAGAATCTGAACTACATGACATACAAACCATACTAGTATCAATACTAAGTCCATGCATTTTATATTCATATAAAGCTCATATATATATGCATTACATTTTCTATCTTTTTTATTGCACCCTTGTATCAATACTAAATCATATTGTTAAACTAAGTTAAACTTATTCTGAATGTCAATATATTATTAGGGAAATACGAGGTGCACACACTTCATAAGCTAAGAATATATATCAACCCAAAACCATATGACAATAGGAAGAAAGATTCCAATAACATTAAAGTGCGCACACGACACACCATCTTCAATTTATCGATCCCTTCACATATTCCTTAACTTTTTTTTTTTTTTGGCTTGACGTTTTGATATAGGCTTACAACTATTTTAGAAGCATTCCATTTAAGTAGGACAATTCATCACAACCTATGTTAGAAATGTTCAATAATCAAGTAAATATTTTATAAGTCGTTTAACGTGATTACGTCAGTATATAACGAGACGTTAATTTAGTCTACATTGAGTAACGTTTATGTTTTACTAGAGACCAATAAACGTCACTGAACCGTTATTTGATAATGGAACGAGCTTAATGTCGCTAAACCTATTGGGTCACACTAGATCAACATGTGAGACCATTTTGTGTGTTTGGACCTATATTAGTCTAGGTTCATATGTTTTATCTAGTTGGACTAGATATTATTTATAATCTCACTATTTAATATAATAGGTTATATTAAGTAAATAAATTATTTTGTAACTCTCTAGTATTAAACATTAGTGTTTTATGAGTCTCCTCAAAACATCCTATTAAATCTAATAATTAATTCGTATTATAATTAGGTGTAAATGTGCAATGTAAGTATGTAACCGTATGTGATGGTAATTTGAAAAGTCTTAAAAGAGAGATTATATATATTCTTTCTAATTGATAAGTTGGGGACAATATATATAGTGCTACGTAAGTTATAGTAAAAATTAGTAGAGTGATTGTGAGTGAAATACAAGAGTTGTATACACACAAAATTGGTTTGAGAATTGTTCTTAAAACATCGTATTAGTATACGAGGTCTCGCAAGACGTTGTGGGTGAACTTTATTTGCGGTTCTTGTCTCGTGGTTATATTTTGCTAGTGGATTCACGCTACAAAGGTATAATTTTTTTTCCGATATTTATTTGCCTCATCTCAAATCAATAATTGGGTCTTGAGAATGTTTTAATTTTCCGCATGTTAAAAGTTAACATTACTACAAACCTACGACCTAAACTATAGCTGCCCTACAGCCAAGACTGGACTGCTTGGAGGTGGTGCCTTTATGTCTTTGGATTCATGCCTTTTTTGGTTTTGAAGCATGTTGCCCTAGCATGAATTTAAATATACTTCTATTTTTTTATTTTTATATTTATGATTAAATTGAATTGTAGATGAAATAAGTAGTTAGTACGAATGATTTAGTGATTTGGATTTTCTATTATAATCAAGCATGTTGCCCTAGCATGAGTTTTTAGTGAACTGTGGGAGAGCAGAAAATTAGGTGAAATTTGTTTTAGAATTTTATTTGAGAAAGACAATACTTATTTTAACTAAGACAAGATTGATTCTCAAGTTTAAGTTACTTAACTAAGTCATTATAAGCATTTTTCTTTCATTCTAATCACCTCCTCGTATTAGAGCTGATCAAAGTTTCTTAGCACTATGTTTAGATGTCAAAGAAAGGAAAGGGGAAGAGAGGAAAGGGCAGGAAAGTAGCTTTTGTTTGAATAGGAGGAATAGAAGAGAAAGAAAGGAAGATTAGTGTTTTCAATCATGTGAATTTTTGTTACGGAATTTGATTGATTATTGTTAACCAATCATGAAACTATGTAATTGAAACCACTATCATATCTATCAAGCTTATTTGTTAGACATAAGGTGTTCATCACGAGAATTACTCTAACATCACCTGACAACTCGAGATTTCTTGTAAAACCATTCAAAAAACCCAATTTTACGTGATAATTTGTTTGCGATGAATGATAATTAATAAAAGTTAAGGTCAACTTCTCTCCCAAGTGGGACTTTTTTCCTAAACCTGTATTTAGCCATAATCAAATATATGTTGTATCTAAAGTTTTACCTATTGTATGTTGTTGTCTTTAGCCATGGACAATTGACACATTTCAAGATTTAAGCAATTGAGTGATTAGTGAAAGAGGATACGTTGAGCCTAATGGTATATCGAAGGTACTAGAATCAACCAATATATTCATCACACCTTTTAATTTAATAGAGAAAACATAATGGTCCCACTACTTAAAGCATTGTGAACAAAACTATCCTAGGGATATAGTAATGCCACTTGTGTGCATAGTTCATATACTTACTCGCTCCATTATACTTACTATATTTCCCTTTTTACGTTTTCCAATTCGTTATTTTATTTATTTATATGTTAAATTATACAAATCTAAAATTTACAAAAAGTTAATATTATGAAAATATGCGATTAGACGATTCAAACAAGATTCCACTTGACTGTATTTTTACTTACACATTAGTCGCAATATATAAAATAAGCTTGAACGATAAATAGTGTACATAATCAAAATGTAGCGAGTATTTCAGAAGGGGAAGTATATAACAACAGCAAGTAGTTGGTAAATTACCAACTTTTTTTTATTCTCTTAAACTGCATTTTTCCACATTTTGTTTTGCAACAACTAGACATGATGACATTTCAAAAAAGAAAAAAATAACATGTCATCATCATCATACCTAGTATACTCCGCTATAGTAAACTATAATTAGAATCTGAGGAGGGAAAGACGGCGGCAACTCATACCCATAAAGGAGAGCACGATTAAAGAGTCTCCCGGCTCGAAGTTCTGATTCTGCCACTGATGGGAGCAGCGAACTCCACAGGTCTGGGGATTGGTAATTAATTTTGCCAAACATCCCATCATTTTAGTATTTTGAATGGGTTGAAACTCAGAAGAAGAAAGGTAGTGGACGGACATATCGGTATCCCCTCCAAGGAAGGGGCAATAAGGACTACGCGCACTCAAATAATTCCTCAAAAAATGGGCCCTTCAAAGAGAAATATGAGTGGTATACATCTCGTCCTGCAAAGAAAAATATCGTTGCTAGACTTGAAAAATAATTATATTTTCATAAGAGAATAAGGGATTAGCTTAGTGATTATTCTTTTTTTTACAAATTTTCTCTTTTATTTTTGTGATGTGTTTGATTCTCATCATTTTATAGCAGGAAAATTAATTTTCTCTTTTCTGACCAAAACTAGGTCGAAATCAAATAAAATTAAAAATAAATACAAAATTTAAATTTAAAATAATATAATTTTTTTCATAATATTAAATTTGTTATAATTTAATTTTTTTTTTGATATATATTTAATTTGTATTCTTTATGTATAAAAATAAAAACATCGTTAAGTAGAATCTATCTTGTTTAGATCCTCTCGACATATATTATCATAAATATCAACTTTAATAATTTTGAATGATGCGAGGCTAAAGTTATCGAAAAGTTATATAAGTGGATTGGATAGCGTGAACGTGAGCACAAGAATCATAACAAATTAATAATTTAAGGGATATTCTATATGATAGGCATAAACTTTTGCAAAAGACCAGTGGTAGCAAATCTTTGAAAAAAATTCCACAAAATAATATTATACTTTTGGAATTTCGAGCTGAATTTTCTTTTTCCCCTTGTGTAATTTCCTTAAAATACAGTAACCCTTCTCCTTCATCCATCTTTTTCTTCTTGCATTCATCTTCTTTCATCAATCTTCAATTGCATTTTTCGGATCGATAATATCTAGAGTTATGCACAACTAGAATTTATAAAAATTTGATATTTTGAAAATATGCGACGAGACAAACATTATAAAATCTCACATAACTATGTTTTTTCTCGTACAATAAGCGCAATATGTGAAATACCACATAATTGACGAGATGTGTCAAATTTCTCTATAGTGCATCTAAAAAGACGAAAAAAGTGTAATATCCCAGATTTAGCTTGAAAAGAGATTGATAGACTACTCATATCAACAAGGTGCATTTTCTTATGAGAACTCATTTGCTAAGAACTCCATAGTTAAACGTGCTTGGTGGGGAGCAATTTTAGGATGAGTGACCTCCTGGGAAGATTTCCCGGGTGCCCACGAATCAGGCCAAAGTGCACTGGAAAGATGTGTTGGCCTGTGGGGCCAGTTTACAGTCTCCATGAGTAGTCATCAGCGATCCGAGGGGCCGAAATGTTATAAAAAATATATAATTAATAAAAAAAAGTTAATAGAAATGAAGAGTAATGCTACTATATGTAGTAAATGAACATTACCAAAATAGAAGCTTAAAGATAAAGTAAGCTAAAATAGGTACAATGGTTTTCCATTTCCAAGTGGAGTGTCTAGACCACCCCAACTTTTTTTGATCATATAGGTGGTGATTTCAAAATTTTTAATTGTGGGGCATAACTTGTTATGATCAACAATCAACATTCTATGAGCTTTTCTTTGCTTTTCTTTTCTTTTTGTTGCTTGTTTTGTTTCCTCTTTTTTTTCTCTCTGTATCAATAATTTCATCATAAACCATTAAATTCTCTTCATATTTATTCTTTTAATAAATAATATTCATACTTGATTCCTTTTATCTTTCCCTCATACAAATAACTCACCTTTTTCCTGTTTTGATACTCCACATACTTAGCTTAACAAGCAATCAATAAGCCCATTAACACCTATTTTCATATTCCTTTTTCTAAATATATTTTGGGTTGGGTTGCTAACTCTAACTCTATTTTGGGTTGATCTAAAATTTTGTTAAAATCCTTTTTAAGGGTCCTAAACAAATCCGAAGTGTTCAAATTTTATTGGGTTGCAGACTCTAACTCTATCTTAGGTAGCAAGTTGCGTAATATTAGGTCGCTGACTCTAACTTTATTTTGGGTTGGGTTTTTTCAAAATTTTGTTAAAACCCCTTTTTTAGTCCTAAACAAACCCCAAGTGTAACCATCTTATTGGGTTGAAAAATTAAAGCAAAGGGATGAATGATAAGAAGATGAATAATAATGGGGTTTTATATGGTGTGATGAGGTGCATGATTAGTATGATGGGGTTAACAATAACATTAATGATGATGGGTGTTGATGGGAATAGCATAGGTGCAAATTGGGGAACACAAGCAACACACCCATTAGAAGGAGAAATAGTAGTAAAAATGTTGAAGGAAAATGGAATACAAAAGGTGAAGCTTTTTGAGGCAGATGTAAATGCATTGAAGGCACTTGCTAAGTCTGGTATTGAAGTTATGATTGGGATTCCAAATGATTTGTTGGGTCCTTTATCAACTAATGTTAAAGCTGCTGAAAATTGGGTTGCCAAAAATCTATCTTCTTATGTCTCCTCTCATGGTGTTAATGTCAGGTAATTAATCTTGCTACCGAGTATGACATGTTGTGTGAGAAAATGTCATTATTCCTCTGTTTCATAATACTTGCTACTGAGTGTGAGATGTTGTGTGAAAAAATGTCACTATTCCTCTATTTTATAATACTTGCTACTGAGTGTGACATGTTGTGTGGGAAAATATTACTATCAGTAGCAAGTATTATGGAACGGAAGAAGTACTTGTCAGGCAATCTCGAGGTTTGAGAGGTCTGGTGTAAAATATTAGTTACGAGCTCCTAATTACTAAATAAACTATTGAAAACAGTTGCTCTTGTGAAAGACTGTTTCTCGATGACATGATCTCATAATTTTAGAGTCACTTACCCAAGAACATTATTGCTTAAATGGTGACCGATTTTTGTTGGTTAATTGTTGAAATAAAATCAAATCAAATCAAAAATGTTAAAAATTTAAAGTTAAAATCAAAATATAAATTTGATTTCTTTTTTATTTTCTAATTTTCAATTTTTTTATGATTTAATTTTGAATTTATTTTTTATGCAAAATAACTTTGTGTATAGCTAAGTCTTGGTCTTAGCAAACACCTCTTATAATTAGGGTTATTCATATTTAATAAAAGTAAAAAAAAATTTATGCCTTATTTAAAATGACATTATTAAGAGTTAATAGTAGGACACTAAAAAGAAAAGGAGCAAGTAACTGTAAAAAGATAGTACAAGTAAAAAACATTAATATTATATTTTTTTTATAGAATATTATGAACATATGGTGAACGAAATGAACAAGTATAAATTTGCCTGGCTACTTTTACTTGTAATTTTTTTTTCATTTTTTTGCGTTTACTTGTAATTTTGATAAATAAAAAACACATGGTGATTGAGTATCTGATGGCGCCTGTTTTTTGAATTTTTCATTTAAATTACTAATTCATACTAATTGACCGTATTCCACTTTTTCTCTATCTAAAAGGTATGAATATAAATTGTTTATTACCTTTCTTTATTCAGACCCTGTATTCGAGCGGAATATTATTCTAATGAGTCTGACTATATATATTTGGCTTGAAGTAGAAAAAGAGAGCAATAATTAGTTAATGGTTGAGAAAAAGCGTCTTGGTTATGGCTTTAGTGGTGGATTTCTTTTGATAATTGTGTGTTTGGATGTTCTATTTTGTGGTTTAATATAATTATTATATTATGCCTAGAGCTCCACATCTTTATATAAATGGAGTCTCCAACTTTTGTCTTTTTCACATATTAAGATTTGGCCCATATTTTTAGTACTTTCTATGTACTATAAAATTTGCTCCATATATATTCTTACATGCTAGTTTTAAAGCTTAAAGTCTAAACATAAGAAAACATTAGGGATTTCAAAATCAAATCTGCTTCATATGTATTTTCTTTGTACCAGTGCGGAGTAAAATTTTACAAATAATTTTAAGATCCTATATACTTTTGATTACTTGGTGTTTCATATCAAAATCTTATACGAACTATTCGTCTTATAATATTTGAATATATTATGTGTCGTCCTACTATTAAGGCCCTCTATACAATGGGCTCTTTGCCGTTAGGCATGTTGCACATGCTAGAACCCATAACGCTAAGGGTATAAATTCTATTATGGCGATCAAAAAGATCATCAATCGCAACATATTAATTGAGGAAGGAAACTAACCTTTGTTACCTTCCTTAACACCAAACAAAGGACTTAGTCTGGTTTGCCAATTAATTCTTTAAGAATATGCTTGACATGTAGAACTAAACATCAACAATGTTTTGTTACCCCAATAATCACCTAGGCGGATTTTAGGGAGTTCGATCAATACATAGGGAGTCAGATTGTAAGATGGAGGCTTGCTGGTTCAACTACACTCCTCTCTCGTTGTAAGAATCACTCTCAAGCTAGGAGGACTATTTGGCCGTATCCTCCTTAAAGGGAATGGGTTGCAGTCTTCCATCCTTCCTCAGAGTTTGATCATAGAATCTATGAGCGGGATATACTGAGTCACTGAATACGATGATGATAAGATCAATACAACCTTGCCCTTGCAAAGCGATTGTTTCTGATTGACCGATAATCTCACTTTTTTTGTCTTCCATCAGATACAACCTTGCCCTTGCAAAGCGATTGTTTCTGATTGACCGATAATCTCACACTTTTTTTGTCTTCCATCAGATACAACCTTGCTCTTGCAAAGCGATTGTTTCTGATTGACCGATAATCTCACACTTTTTTGTCTTCCATCAGATACGTTGCAGTAGGCAATGAACCGTTTTTGAAGACATTGAATGGAACCTATGATGCAATGACACTTCCAGCACTTCAAAATATTCAATCAGCACTAATAAAAGCAGGACTTGCTAATCAAGTGAAGGTAACTGTCCCTCTAAATGCTGATGTATACCAGACCTCAACCAATGTCCCTTCCGGTGGTGACTTCCGCTCAGACATACACGAACTCATGTTGCACATCGTCAAATTCTTGAATGACAATGCGTGCCCTGTCACGATCAATATCTATCCCTTCATAAGCCTCTACAATGACCCGAACTTCCCTCAAGACTATGCTTTCTTTGATGGATTCTCATCTCCCTTGGATGACAACGGCAAGACGTATACCAATGTTTTCGATGCTAACTACGACACACTCGTTTGGTCCCTTCAGAAGAATGGATTTCCAAATATGTCGATCATTGTAGGAGAAATTGGATGGCCAACTGACGGAGACAAGAATGCTAATCCTACTAATGCTAGAAGGTTCAACCAAGGCCTTGTTAACCATCTCTCCGGAGGCAAAGGTAATCTTCTAATGCATTGTCACCTAATGATAGATCTGTCAAATTGGTTGGTCGGTCAGGATACACCTGAATCGGTCTGGTTTGACCCAACATGTCATGTTTATTATTATTTATTCTTATTGCTATCAAATAGATAAAAATACCATGAAAGTTCCATTTTAAAATTTATAAACAAGTTTTTCAGTCCATCATGCTTATATTTTAGTCTGTCTATCTCTAATTTTTCAATGTGTGATCACATGTGGATTATTTTCCAATAGTTATAACTGAACTTTGACAATGAAATACACTCAAACAGGTACTCCTATGAGGCCGAATGGTCCCATTGATGTATACCTTTTTAGCCTCATCGATGAGGACGACAAGAGTATTTTACCGGGAAATTTCGAGAGGCATTGGGGGATCTTCAACTACGATGGAACACCAAAGTATCAGCTCAATCTAGGCACGACAAAAGCCGGTTCTCTGATTCCCGCTAAAGGGGTTGAATATCTGCCCAAAAAATGGTGCGTTCTGTCGTCCTCAGCAAATTTGAATGATCCTCAAGTAGCTTCGAGTGTGAGCTATGCTTGCGGAAATTCTGATTGTACTAGCCTCGGGTATGGCACAACCTGCAGCAATCTTAATGCACAAGGGAACATTTCATACGCGTTTAATAGTTATTATCAAGAACAAGATCAGCAGGAAAAGGCCTGTCAATTTCCAAATGGTATTTCGACAGTCACTACTAAAGACCCGTCTACTGGGACCTGTCGATTTATTGTGCAGATTAAGAGTAGTGATCCTGGTACAGGAGCAAGCAGCGCAGATCATTCGGGTTCTGGTTCGGGTTTTGGGAAATCCCCTGCACATGTTCTCTTCTTAGTGTTCATAATTGTTGTAACTGTTATATAAATTCTGTCAACAGGATTATCAAATTTTCTGTCCTTTTTTGATGCATTTTGTTTTGTTAATGAATGTCAAATTGTCTTGTGAATTGTAGCTTTGAATACAACCATCCTTGGAAGGATATGAAAAAGTCCTCTTCGATGGTTATGTCTTATAAGTTATAACAACAATTGTTAAATATTACTAATAACTAGGTATTTACCCGTGCAATGCACGGATTCATAAATATTTTTTTCCCACCAAAAATATCCTATTCATATGAAATGTTAACATTTTATTAAAAATTATAAAGTATTAATATTAATTATTTGAAATTTGTATAAAGATGAGCAAAAAATAAAAGTCAATTGGAGTCATCAAATTTAATTATTTAATAGTTTTCTACCGAACCTGAAAAAAAAAAAGTAGCTTAACCACAAAAAAAAAAACATTTCATAAACGCCATTTGCTTTATCGGGGACATCAGGTTGCCGACGATACAGCAATAACCTACAAACAATGATATAAATTAGAAAACATTTCTTTTGCATGAGTTGAATAAAAAAAATTATAAAAATATATAGGTCAATACCTCATATGTTTGAGAAAACTTCCTTGAACACAACGTTATAAGTAGTAGTACATGTGATTTTTTTATTATCACATATTAAAATCTTTAGTCCTCTTCTGCTTGTAACACGTGATACAGCCACATATAGTTGACCATGGCTGAAAACAGGTTTTGGCAGAAATAACCCAACATTTGACAAAGATTGTCCTTGACTTTTGTTAATAGTCATAGCAAAACATATGCTTATAGGAAACTGCCTCCTTTGTATCTTAACAGGTAGATTAGCATTATCAGTTGGAGTAAGAGTGATACGTGGAATAAGGACACTATCTCCCTCTTTACATCCTGTAAGAATCTTAGCCTCTATAATATGTTCTCCCAGACGACTTACAATCAGCCTTGTGCCATTGCACAAACCAGCTGACTGATCAATATTCCTAAGCAACATAATTGGCACACCCTTTTTCAATCTGATTTCATGATTCGGTAAACCAGAACATTTTATTGTGTTTAGAAACTCAACTGAGAATGCATTGTTCTGATTGTTGACGAAACCATCTGCTTTGCTTATAGAATCTGAGCTCAAGTACACTTTTTCCTCACCGTGTATTAGTGACATTGCATAATCATTAACTCTGCCAACAATTTCATTTGTAGGGGCTAGAACAGCCCTGTCATAGAAAAAGCTTCCATCGCTCACTTCGCCGATTAGATTAGGATATGTGCTATGAACAATTGACGCAATAGGATCTTCTACATTTTCCAGCAAAATATCTTCTGGGATGTCAATCATAACTTCACCATCATTCGGTCCTCCAAGTTTCCCATCACCAATTTTAAGTATCCAATCAGCAAATTCTCTTATTTCATCAGCATCACTTAAATCATTACGGAGCCTCATGTTTTTGGTTAATCGCAACACTTTACATGAGTTCCATAAATATGAGGAATTAATAGCTGCAAATACAATATCTTGTCGAGTTCCTTTCGGAATGACAGGGAGTATCTGACGAAAATCACCACCAAATACAACTACTTTGCCTCCAAAAGGGATATCTACGGGGAGTCCATCAGCACCACGCAGTGCATCCCGCATACTCTTGTCTAAAGCTTCAAAACAATACTTGCTCACCATAGGTGCTTCATCCCAAATTATCAGTTTGGTTTTCTGTAAGAGTCCAGTTAAGTCACTTCCAGGTTTGATACTTGAACACATGGAATCTTGAGTGACAGTCAAAGGTATACCAAATCTAGAATGAGCAGTTCTTCCCATGGGAAGTAGAAGCGATGCGATACCACTTGAAGCAACGGGTAGTACAATATCTCCCCTTGAACGAATAGCAGCGCACAATGTTCGCCACATGAAAGTTTTTCCAGTCCCGCCATGACCGTATAGGAAAAATACACCTCCTTTGTCAAGGGAAATTGCACTCATAATATCATCATATATGCTTTTCTGCTCAGACGTTAAACATGAATATAGTTTTTCATGTTCAACACGCATTGCTTCTTTGTCATACCTCAATTCCTCCACAATGAGCTTATTACCACCATCTCTCACCAACAACTCATCTGGACATAGCTCATTTGAGAAATTGCGAAGTGTTGTGCCATTATCTTGTAAGATTTTCTCTATCTCCATTAAAGCATAGTTTTTCAGTTGGGTTTCATTTAGCTGCAAATCTGAACATACAATAAATTATTATAAATTACAAATTGTTTATGTTTTTAATTTAAAAATTTGTAATATTTATCTAAATGTAAATTTTATTACCATGTATTCCGAGAATTCTTCGCTGCTTATGGAGAACATCTTCTGAAATGACGTGCCAGGTTTGATTCCAAACATACTCTGGTCTTGAAATACTGTTTGAAGTGAGTAAGACTGCAAATAATTTGCGTAGATAATGTCCTGAAGCCCAAAAGCTTGCCTCCAAAATTCCATCAACATATTCTTTATCGTCGTCTAGTAACCCCATTGCATAACATGCATCTTTAAACGTAGGATATAAGATCCCATTCACTGTCCGTATATCTTCGTAACATGTTGGACCTTTTACATAGTTGAGTAGCATTCTTAGATAGTATCTCTCTCCGCTCCCTGGGTATGCGTGGTAGAGGCGACCGATTGAGAACCCTCGTTGGCGAGGACGCCATTCACGTTCCTTTTTTTTCCATACATATGTCCCTGGAAATTCAAAATACCTCAATCTTCTAGCATCAGGATACTTTGCATTGCATTTCATCCATTCTAGGAACATTGAGCGATCAACTGAAGTCTTACTGATAACATCATCAATAGATTCTTCCTCGGTGAAGATAACTGTTTGTTCATTAGGCAAGTGGAAACTTAGCCTTTCAACGGAAGGGTATCTAAAATGGATTTCGTTACCGTAAATTCTCCATGATGCCTCTGAAGCTGAAACATAACGACAATCATAATATTGTTGGATCTCATCAACATTTAAAGTATCAACACTATCATTTCGATTACGTATAAAGCCTGCAGTCACTCTATCATTTCCCTTGTTAATGTATTTGAAAAGATATTTTACTGCTCTTGATTGGTTACACCACTCAACATTGATATGTGCTTGATACTTCAAAAGTAGTTTACTGTTATAAGGTACAACAAAACGATTATCAATGACTACACCATTCTTTTTAACTGAAGCACCGTTGTTCCGCCTTCGATACACAGGATACCCGTCATCATCAAGAGTAGTTGATTCATTGTAGCGTTTAGGATAATGTTTTGAACATTGTCCTGCTTGCATACATGGGGAGTTTTTGTTGGCATTACCGCATGGTCCATGAATCATCTTGTCTTTCACAACCTGATAGAGATGGGGGTGTTTTTTCTTGTCGGGTATCTCAGCAGAAATCAAATCATCAATATCGTCTAGATTTGGAATCTTGTGATCTCTATGCAAGAATAAGACAATATGTGCATGTGGCAAACCCCGCTTTTGAAATTCAATACTATATACAACTGCAGAAATGAAAAGTACATATTAAACTTTGAAGCATGTATTTAAAAAGTGGTAATTTCTTGCCAAATATGTCCCTTGAATAATAATATATTTAAACAAAAAAAACTAATATAAATTTAAGTTTTTATTTAGTAAATAAAATATTGATTAAATAAAAATAACTAACCTGCATTTGTCTTGCCAAATATATGTCTCTTTGTGAGATCGTCTAACAATTCATCCAACTTCATCTTAAAAACTCGGCAAATTATGTCTGGTCTATCTTCGACACGTAACCCCTTGCTGTCAGCGAACCTTGTAAGTTCAGGCCATTTTGTGTTACATGTAAATGTAATGAACAGATCAGGATATCCGTACGTCTTACAAATACCCATTGCATCGTGATATAGTTCACTCATGAATCTATCTCCTCCTTGAAATGTAGAAGGCAAGATGACACGACGCCCAGACACTGTGGATTCATTGTTGCCTGATCTAGCGCACTCAATCAAGTTGTCGTAATTCTCAGCACGTAATTTTTTCTGATTCCTCCGGATGAAGAATAATCTTTCTGACTCAATCATTGTCCAACCATCAACAATAAATTGTTGAAGTAATTTTCCGGCACGAAGAATTGTATCAGCTTCACCATCACGATCCATTAATCTATACGCAAACCACTCACGCATAGTTAATTGATTCCTTCGTTTACCGATGTTAGAACTTTCACCATCCTTTTCTCGGTGAGGGATACCAAGCCTATATCCATCCTCCCCATAAGGAAAAAGAAATGGATATTGAAGGGGTAAATATGCTGGATGTAGCTCACTTATTTGTTGTAAATGACCTCCTTTAAATTGAACAACAATGTCGCGTTTTTCAGCTGAACTCCCAATATCACCAACAATCAAAACTGCAATTTCAGAAGCAGTAGGAAGGTTATATTGTCGTCCGTCTGAATTTCTATTACCTATCAGCTTAAGGTGGACATGTGTGTCTTCTGTATCTTGAATCCTATCCCTAGCCATTCTGTATATCTTCACATAAGGGTTGTTTTCATCTAGCATCTTCTTCAAATTCTCAATGATTTCATCATCATAATCTGCATTTCCACGGGAGCTGAAAAAATAGCTTTTAAGTACACATGTATGTAACGATGATAAATTGCATTTTGTATAAAATTTTGTTAAGAATTACACAAAAATTCTTTTAACTTATTTACCTTAGAGCAAGCTTTCGATTTGTAACCTCGTTTTGTGTGTCAACTATATATAGTTGTTGAAATTTTGCAGAATTACCATCATCTGGCAATAGACTTCCAATGCGATGATAGTTTTGTCCTCCTAATTTAAAGCAGTATGGTCCTCGACCTTGGTTCACACTTTTATCAATTTTTCCGCCCATCGACGTGAATGCAAACATCATGTTGTAAGCACGTACATTTTCCACAAAATGTAAGCTACTTTCACTATTTCGACTCAGAAGTTGCTTTAGATAAGAAGGCGGCTCTTTTAGAGGAGGTAGTTGAATTTTTCCTTTCATACAACACATCGAGAATTTTACAACATCTGTTGATCGATCAGCACGAGTTCTTTCCATACCCCACATTTTAGCACCACACGACACACAAACAAAATCTGGATCACCACTGTCCCAATATCCTATTATATAAAATAAAATAGTTATCCGTTAAAAAGGATCAAATAATAAATAATATTAATAAATAACTTCATCAATGTTCCAATATCCTGTTACATAAATTAGTTATCTATTATGATAAAAACAGGCATAAAGATCATATTTTATCAACAAATTAAACAATTCATAGATTGGATTTAGTAAATGAAATTATCAATTGATCTAATACCTGATTCACAGTTGTCAGTTGATTGTGAGACAGTCACTTCAGTGTCATCAAATGAGTTGTAAATTATGTTGTTTCTCTGAATTGTGTATTTTCCAGGTTGTGCAAGTCTTATTGGTGTAGCATTGGATGTTGAACACACATTTTGAAGAGCAAATGTTTCTTTTAAACACTCTAAATTATTGAATAAAATATAGTATAAGTATGCATAATCATTTATTATGTGTACAATACAAAAGAAAGATATAATAACTTACTCACCATTTGTTATGTTACTCCAATGTGTTTGGCTAGAACTTGGTGACGTATCAGAGCAAATTGTTGATGTAGAAGGTTTTTGAGTATTATAAGTTTTGACTCTTGAAACTGTCAAAATTTCAACATAATTAATAACCATAACATTGATAATACATACATGCATACATAATATATATATATATATATATATATATATATATATATATATATATATATATATATATATATATATATATATATATATATATATATATATATATATATATTTATATATTGTAATATTAAAAAATTACCATTTGTAATATCTGTGAATGGTTGTCTTATGGGTATAAGTGATCTTTCACACTCTTGATTTTCGCCTACAAATAAATAAATAAATAAGTAAATAAATAAATAATACATGAACATATGGTGAATATAATACTCAAACATTGACCCTACAAAGATAAAATAAAAATTAACCATATAGAAATAAATACCCATAGGCAAGTTACTAAATTTACCTATGGAGATAAATTGTTTCGATTGTGTCGGTATAGATAGACGTCCCTTCTTTACTGCAAAGTTTATTCAATATATATTGTTAGAAAATTCATACATATAAAACATAATTTTACATTTGACTGAGGAATTAATTATAATTTAAATTCATAAATTACCTGGAGAATTTTTATTGATAGTTTTTTGCTTTTTCTTTTCGTCGAGTATTAATTTCCTCTTTAATCTTGCAGTTTTAGCAAGATAATTTTCTTTATCCATTGATGTTCCTACATAATACTCCATTAATTAAGTAATAATAGTAAATATTTAAAAATTAAACAACATAAAAACTAATTTCATTAATAAGAAATAGATAATTATCATATAAAAAAAAATTTAATTGAATAAAGTGTCTACTTTATTAATACCCCAACATTATCAATAAAGTGTCCACTTTCCAAGATTATTAAAAAAGATATTTATTAGTAATATAGATATAGATATGTAGCTTTAGGTTGCTCCTTTCCAAGATTATGGAGCATGAAAAAGTCTATTAGGTGTATTTTTACACGGAAATGTCCCATCAACTTTTTTTCGTTTTTATATTATTGTACTTATTATAATAAATGTAACCTGTGCTCTTTTGAGAGACCGTCTTTTGTATAGACGACTCTTAAAAATTTAGCCCAAATCTATATGTATAGTTGAAACAATATATATTTAGAACTGAATTGGACTTTTAAAAGTCGTCTTTACAAAATACGGTCTCAAGTAAGAATTTGTATAAATGTAAATGTGATAGTTGGGGTATTTAATCAAGTGATTATAATAAGTAATCAATATGTGAAGTCAAAAATAGTTCAAATGTTCTATTGAGAGATAGTTTTTTGTAAAGACGGCTCGACTCTCAAAAGTCCAACCTAAATCTGTATTTAGAATTGTAACAATATATATTTAAAATTTGACTGTGCTTTTAAGAGGCGTATTTACAAAAAAAAAATCTGATTTGTAAGGATAAGTTTTTTTAAGTTAAATTTGAAAAGACAATTCACAATTGATAGATTAGCTAAGTATACAGTATACTTTACAATTCCAACGTCATTTTTCCAGCTATTTAATAATATATACATTCTCTGTTCTAAAATACTCGCTACATTTCGATTTTGTGCACTATACATCGTTCAAGTTTTTTTACATATTGAGAGTAATGTGTAAGTAACAATATAGTCAAGTGGGATCTTGTTTAAATCGTCTAATCGCATACTTTCATAATATTAAATATTTATGATTAAGATATTTTATGATTAAAATTGTGCATTAGATTGTGTAAAAAAATGAAACGTAGCATGTACTATAAAACGGAGATGAAGTATGTATTTAACTTATATTAATGCCATTTTTTATTAACTCAAAAAAAAATGCACATTTACATTTCACTTGTCAATTTTTATTCGTACTAAGTAAGTTAAAACGTAGTTAGGTAAGATATTTTTTAATTCGTCTAAATGTGATGATTACTACTCATTTGTCTTCCTTAATTTGTGATTTAATAAGTAATTTATAAGTTAAAACATATTTAAGTGAGATATTGTTTAATTCGTCTCAACGTAAAAATTATTAATATCAAATTTTTATAATTTTATATTTTACATACTTAAAGATATTAGGAATTGAATTAATGAATTAGATTGCAAAAAAAAGGCAAATGTTTTAAGTATTTTAGTAGTACAAAATCATTATTTTGAATAGTACAAAAAAGGCAAATCTTTAATTTCCGCCAACTAAATGACATATCTCACTCTTACTCTCTCTCACCTCCATTCTAGAGAATTCTTAAGCTCAAAAATTAAATTACTTCATGAAACCATTATTGTATATAATCTCCGCCAATTCCTTAATGATGAAAAATAATGAATCTGATAACTTAGCTTATATAGAAATTACTGGTATGGTTGAACAATTTTCGCCAAGTTCTGGATGTAAGTATTGGTTTTATATGCATGCTTGTTTTCATTTCTTAATCATTGATTAATTTTATAAATCTGATCTTGTTTTATTTCAACATCCAATGCTACATTCAATAATTTAGAGTGTTTAAAAGAAACATTTATTTTTCGCCACATTCTGGATATATGCATTGGTTTATCTGAAATTTCTTTTCATTTCTTAATAATTGATTTAGTTTATAAATCTAATCTTGTTTTATTTCATCAACCTTGATTTATTTTTTCCTAATCTAGATAATCTGGATTTAATCATTAATTTAATTTGTTCTCATTTTCTTTTCATTTGCATGTAGATGTTAACAATGGAAACTTCTTAACTTCTCTATTTTACCATCTTTGATTTGCATGTTTGTTTTGATTTCTTAATAATTGATTTATCTATAAATCTGATCTTGTTCTATTTTACCATTTTTGATTTATTTTTTTCTATTCTGGATATAATCATCGATTTATTTTGTTCTCTTTTTTTATATGCATTTTGATATTCATCTATTTATAATCAATACTACATGTGGTTTTTGATGTTTCTTGTGAAATATTTTTTTTTTATCATGTAATAATTGTTGGTTATTTTTTCATTGATTTATTGTTTTTATGATGTTTCTTGTTTTCTATTCTTAATGATTCGAATAAGAGGCCGAAAATGTTGATAGTACTGATGATTCTGAGATGGAGGATACAGTTATTGGTGACAAATAGGTAATCTACCCTTGATTTGTATGATTTTTCTCTTTCATCTAAAATAATCTCTGTTTCATAAAATATGTGATGGTTTATTTATCAGTTTTGATGATAGTGCCTTAGAAAATCTACGGGTTCATTACATGCCTCAAGGGTTTTAATATCTTTCTTTGTCATGTTGATTTAATTTTTATTGATTTGGATTAAGCATTGGTGTTATCTGCATGTTTGTTTTGATTATTAGTTATTGATTTATTATATACATCTGTTCAATTATATTGTTTTTTTATGAGTCTATTGGAGCTGCTATTAAATTGGATAGGAAAGATGATGATAATGCTATTATTTGTGCTGGTGGATTACATCATGTCAAAAAATCCCTGGGTTCTCGGTTTTATTATGGTGATATGTTCTTTGGATACTTGAACTTCTTGTATATTATAGGGTATGCTTTAAATCTCTTTTTACTTTTGATTTTGAATTATTTTAATTATTTTGTAATGAATCTTAAAGAATGTTTGCAATTTAATAATAAAAGAAATTTATTTTGCAATGAATTTTTAAGCTATATTAAAGTGAATGTAGACCGATGTGCCCTACTTTCATTGTAAAAATATATAGAGATAATAGTGTAAAATATATAGCCAACATAATTGATTAACATAATTTTTGGGTTTGAAAATTTATGTGCAGGATTTGTTATTGTTTTATTTCCCTCTCTTATTTAATAGAGGCTTATTTTAAAGAACCGAATGAACCATATAGAAACAAAGAAGATCATGTTTGTGGATCATTTTGTTTTGCTGATGGTTGATTTGCTTATTTCTTGCTTTTATTCTTTTGATTTATTATATAAATCTGTGCTTGTGGATTACATCATGTTAAAAAATCCGAGGCTTCTCGTTGTGTTATGGTGATATGTTCATTGGAAACTTGAACTTCTTATATATTATAGGGTATGGTTTAAATCTCTTTACTTTTATTTTTGAATTATGTTGTTTATTTTGTAATCAATACGAAATAATGTGTGCAATTTAATATTGAAAAAAATTTATTTTGCAATGAATTTTTAAGCTATATTGAAGTGAATTTAGACCGATGTGCCCTACTTATTATTCATCTAAAAATATCTATTTTTCTTTTTTATATTTCATCAAATATTATTTAAAAAATCTTTAAATTTAACCCCATCGAAAAATTAACTAAATAATAAGGACTACATCAAAGGCTGTTGTTGTCTATGCATCAAATCAATATTTAGTTAATAATAAGTACATATAATTGAGAGTCTAGTCAGTTAAACTGATTTAGATTTTACTGATTTAAATATTAAATCATTTTAATTCATTAACTTATTTGACCTTAATATACTCTTGTATTTATTATTTGCAGATCATATAATTTATATGAACTTCTTGGATGGCTCGATTATGAACTTCTATATTAGTTTTTAATTTATATTTCGTTCAGTAATTTTATCAATTTAATTTTTTTTTCCATCTCACATCGTGCGCTCCAATCGCAAAGGTATGTCTTTCTACTTCCACATTATTATGGTCTATCATTTAAATTCATGCTTGGTAATACATGCTTATTTAAAATTAATGCTTGAATTTTAAAAAACATTCAAGAAAATAAAACAATACAAATAAATATACATGATAAGTTTGTTTTATGTAAATAGTGAACATACCTCTTTAGTTGTTTAAGCGCAAATTGACCCAACTGATTTGGATGATCCGTTTTGGTCGATGATCCTTTTACTTTATCTGTGTAGGAGTGATAATAGATTAATTACTTTTAAATATAATGTATTAATTAAAATTTGTACAGTAAATTATCCAAGACAATGAAAGAAAAAAATGGTATATAATTGCACAATACCTTAGATGAAGCAGCTGATTTTGGTGTAAATGATTGATGATTGCTTTATGTGTTTATAAAATATTAGTTCATATACCGTGAGACTATGATTTAACACAAGCAACACACACATAAAATAACATTATTGCTACACTATCCCTTTTATATATAATAACATAAATATTTATGATGATTTATTAACTAAATTATAAATATCCTTTTTAATCCAAATTGGGAACATAATCTTAATATTACCGTTAATTTGTTTGACCGAATCAATAAAAATCAAATAAATTATTGTTAATATCTGTTGGAAATAAATTTAGTAACTATAATTATATTTTAGATTTCGGAAATATATAAGTATTTTTATTCCAAACAGGGAACATAATCTTAATATTAACATTACTATATTTATGTTTGTACCTCAGAACAAATATCTTTTTTTTATTCCAAACAGGGAACATAATCTCAATACTACCATTAATATAATTGACTCAATCAATAAAAATCAATTAATGGAAAGTTTATATATGTTGGATTTTAATTTAGCTAAATGATAAATATCTTTTTTTTATGCCAAATAAAGAACATAACCATAGGGTGCTATTTATTTGTTTGATTGAATTAGTACGTTTTTTTAAACATTTCAGACTATATATTTTAACATTTTATTATTTTCATCAATTAGTATAAAATGGCTAAATATAACTATAGATTTATATGTCGATCTAAACTAAAACCACTATCTCATCCTCAATGACAATAAATGTGAGATCATAAAAGTGATAACACCCTATCCTAATATATTGTATGATATATTCTTAATTCAGAAAATAAAATAAAGCAAATTGTGTATATAAATAACAATCTTTATATGTATAATATCTGCAGTAAAATATAAAACTTTTAAGAATTGGTAAAATTGAATTTCTATCGTTTTAAGTTCATACTTTATTAAATATTAAACCATAATAAAAATAACCCAAAAACAACCAATGATTTCTAATATCTCTTACATACGATATATTATTTTTCCAAATAACACCAATCAGAACTTAGACTCAGAATCTAACTAAATAAAGTCCTTGTTACTCCAACTATTTCTCTTTCTTGATTGCTTTTGTAGTTGAATGTTCACCTTCTCCACTTGATGATATGAATTCATAATTTCTTTTTGACGGTGTAATTGATGAGCTATCATCCATGACCGACTCAGATTCCTATAATACCAATGCCAAAATATAGTTATATTAATTACAATTGGTTTAGTATTAATTCAATTAAATATTTACCTTCTCAGAAAAAGTAAATTCAGAAGTTGTATGTTCGTATCCAGCAATATCTGCAGTCTAAATTAAGTTGTTTAGAAAAAACTTTGCAAAATTGAAATGAATATTTAATAAAAAATAATAAGTTTGATTTTATTCATACCTTACTACTATTACCAATGGTATATTCGTACTTATCACCAATTGCATCAACCAACATCTGTAATGATACATCTTTAAAATAATGTGCATTTCTTAATTTATTCTATGTTACACATAAGTTCAAAAATATACCTTCTGTTTTTGACTGAATCGTTCAATCATATCTTTATCGTCTGTCATTTTAGACACGGTATATGAACGAACTCCTCTATCAATGTTGAATTTTTTGTTGACCCGGATTAGAAATATATATGTTTTTTTAATGAAGTAGGATAGTTCATCAGGATATGATATAAGATCTCCAATCTAAGACAAATAAAAAAGTATATAGTTAATATCATAATTGTTTTCATGAATGTAAAAACTTATTCTAAACAAATTTATAGTTTACCTGTTCTTGTTTATCTCTAATTTCCTTTGCTGTGATAGTAATCTCTTTTCTCACTAAATTATCAAAGAGTACAAAAGTGGATTGATCGGATTCATCAGCAACTTTGAGAACTAATTTGTACCTATGTTATTAAAAAACTATCAATTTCTAAGCAATATACTATAAATAATGTTTAGTTAAATTTGCAATATACTATCATTTTTTTGTAAATATATAATTAATTTGCTAGGAAAATATTGGTAAATAATTACCTTGGATAAGCAACCGTCATAGATGTTTTACATGATGGACACATGATATTACCTAAGTTATCTTTTGTGATTCCATCTAAACATTTATGACATGATTTGTAGAACCATTCATGTGCTGGGTCAATTGCTTTTATGGTTGCTAGCACTACATATGTCCCTTCCTACATGTAATATTTAAAATTAAAACCCAAAAGAATAAATTAAAACCCAAAAGAAAAAATAATCTGTTAATATACCTCTTTGATAAAAGGCAAGTCTCTAACATTAACAACATTAGGATTTTCAAGGAAAATGTGTTCTAGAGATTGTGACTCATCTTTTGGAGCTTCAGTTAGTTGTATAGAACAATCTCCTTTGATAGTTGTAAACCTATGAAATAAGCGATTTTGTCGACAAAAATTCTGTCATGTTGAAAATATTAAAATTCAATTTTGTTCAAAAAAAAAATACTTCTATATTTTTACCTCTCTATGAATTCCTTTACTTCAGGGAAATCGGGGTTAACAAATAACCTTGATGCATACATTGTGTTGCTTAATGTAATATGTCCTTGCCAAACCTTTGCTTTAGCGAATTGTATAACTATGATAATAGCATCATTTGTTTTATGATTGGAAATAAAGTTATAAATTTGTTCAGCATACCCCTCCCACAGTTTACATGTCATATGATTGTCCCTGTAAAAATCATTAATAATTAGACCATTTATTCACTGGTTTAGACCATATGATTGTCCCTGAAAAAAATATTTGTTCAGCATACCCCTCCCATAAAACTTACTTTTCATCACACAAGTCAAGTGTTAGTGTTTTTTTGTGAGAATGCATATCAACATCGCTGAATCCAACTACTTGGCCAATCACATCTGTTCCATTGATAAAATATTATAAGAATTAGGCATAATAATTACCATTTTGTTTATATAATTTTTATACTTAATTCATAAATTTTCAACTCACCACAAAGAAATGTTAAATCATACGATGGTGACTTCAACTTCTCAAAACCAACAAAGTTAAAGCATGATGTAGGAAAATTAATATCTTCGATAATTGTGACAGCCGTTGTTGCATGAAAGAAAATCTTGTAATTGTGATTGGTCACTTTGTAATCTGTATCATTTTTGTAGATTGAAAACCGTTGTATGAAGTACAACCCTCCCTCTTTTACTTTTGGAGCATGTTTGTCATAATTGTATTTTATTGTTGCTTTGATAGTTGTATTCTGGAAAAGTACAACAATTATTTTTAGATTATTTATTCCTATAATACCAATCCATAAGAAAGAGTATAATGGTATATATTGTATTTATTAAAATAAAAACCAAAAAAAACGTACCTCTTCATCCATTAATATCATATGTAGACATCTTTTTTTGAAATCTGTTTCATTTTCTTTCCACAAGTAAATCACTCTAACTTTGATCTTCCAAAAACCAGTGTCTTCGTCAATCTCCTTTAGGAGATGATACTTACTTTGTGCCATGGCCTTTTTTGTTCACTGGAGGAATAGAAAATGACGATGAGTGAAAATGCTTCTGTTCAAGTATAGTCATTGTCACCCTTATATAATTGTCAGAAATTAAAATGTTTCCATTTTAAATTAATGGTCAAGATTTCAGTTTCGGAAAGAAAATTAATAATTTTAAAATGTTTCCAATTGCTTAATGAATTGAGACATTGGCTGATTATCTGCTGAATATTGGCTGATCATAATAATGTAGATTTCCATTTTGGATTCTGCCCCCAAAATTACAATTTCCAGAATTAATTGTGTATCCAAAATTACAATTTCCAGAATTAACTAAGCACATTATTTAACATTTTAAATTATAATTTAATCATTATTTTGGGTACACAATTAATTCTGGAAATTGTAATTTTGGATACGTATTTAATTCTGGAAATTGTAATTTTGGATACGTATTTAATTCTGGAAATTCTAATTTTGGATACGTATTTAATTCTGGAAATTGTTTTTTATGATATGACATCTAATTATTAATTCTGGAAAATGTTATTTATTAAAATTGACCAGCAGTTGAATAATGGTCAAAATCTCAATTATTCTGAATTCCTTATTCTGCCTCCAAAATTTGTGATTAATTTAAAATGTAAAATGTTAAATTTGGGTACATAGTTATTTATGGAAATTGTAATTTTGACCAATTAATAAAATTCACCAGCAGCATAATGAAAGATGCTGTTGACTAATTAATAAAAAAAAAACTGAAATTGACCAAAAATGTTAAGTTTTAAGAAGTGTTGGGCGGGAATAGGTTTGCTGTGGTAGTGCCACGTGGAATATTCTCTTGTTGCTTTAGAAGGTAGTATGATGCTACTTCCTCCGTTCATTGCAAAAAGTATACATACTACTTTCTCCGTTCCAAATTAGTTACAACATTAGATAAAATAGCACTATTCATTTATCACATTTAATTTGTGATTTGTTTTTTATCTATAGGTTAAAACATAGTCAAGTAAAATCTTGTTTAATTCGTTTCATTGCAAAGATTATTAATATGAAATTTTTATAATTTTTGTTATACATAATTAGAGATATTAAGTATTGAATTAGTGCATTATATCATGTGAAAAAGCAAATGTTGCAAGTAAATTGAAATGGAGGAAATATCTTATAGGGTGTATATATTTTTGTAAAGTAGAAAGTGCAAATTATTTACAAATATGTCATCCGTATATTTACATCTTTTAAGCATGTATACACCTTTTAGCAAATGTCTAATTATTTAAAAATTGCCACCGAAATAAGTATACCATTTAAGCTTTTATGTACACCTGTTTTAAGTTTTATAATTGTTTTTAACTTGTTTATTCTATCAATATGCGATTTATTTATCTCTCACGTGGCAGAAACATATCTTAATCTTTCTCAAGCCGGGGCCTCCCTTTGGACGCGCTCTTCTTTAAGGGTATGAGTTGTCGCCATCCTTCCCTCCCCAGATCCTATCCATAGTTTTCTATAAGCAAGATGCACTGGGTAGGATGATATATATATATTTCTATCTAAATATTTTACATCATTATAGATCATAAAGTATAATACTCAATCATACCAAGAAAAATAATAGTGTAATTTGAATTTGTCTCTCAATTTGTTAGACTAAGTAAAGAAAACCTCTGAGACAATTTATCTAAGAAATCTTGTGGTGTAAGATCATCTCTTCTAGCAAAGGAATCAATTGGCCACATCATTGGAACTTCCAAATTCCTACAACAAAGGAAAATATAAGTACTATCATATAGAAAAATAAAATGATCGGTATACGAACGGAAGCAAAGAAAACAAACAAGGAGAAATGTTAAGGAAAGAAGATGTTTGATGCAATCAATGAACTAGAACGATTCAACTACAAAAACAAACAACAAACATATTTATGAGGTTCACTAAATACAATGGCTACATTCTCACTTAGGATGGTTTTTAATTATGAATTAAGGACAAGAGCAAAAGCTCACAAAGTATGAAGGAATTACAATGATAAAGTAACTAATTTAGGAAAGAGCGAAGAGATGGAGAGATTGGGATACAAACTTATAGCGAGCAACATGGTACAAAAATGCGGTCGCAAGTAAAGCTCAAAGTAAACTTTGGCTTAACTACCTAGAGAATACAAAGGGGTTTATATAGGCAAAGGATAGGAAAGGAAGCAGCACGCGTATACAGAATCCACATGAATGGAACAGGGTTGTGATGCTCGTTTGAGCGCACCACTGCTCATTCGAGCACCAAGTCAGAGACCTTCTATCTCATTTTTCCTTCTTCATATGAAAGCACCAACGCCTTTATCCCAGTGCTTCTTCCTAATGATAATTGTACCAAAACCCCTAAACTTGCACCAATATGGCAAAATTCATTTGCACACTCTTTTTTCATCCTTTGTTTCATCAACCAAAGTAAATTGATCATCTTTCAGCATGCATATGTGATAACATCCATTGGAGACAATTATTTTGATGGTTCCTGAAATCTTAGCTTAATTGGGACAAAACATATCATGGAAGATTAATCTCTTCTTCCAACACTATGACTCCAATTAGTATAGTCCAAAATTCTTGGCTAAACTAAGCAAGTCTTGGGTGAACCAAGTTATGGGATAACAACAATACATACTGATGATCTACATATAGCAAAAGTGATTAGCAAGTAAAGAAAGGAATTGCAAATTTAACTATACCAGTTACTCAAAGAAAACTTCTTGCTCCTAAAGTTCCTCACACAAAACAAATGACTTTTACACAATTTATTTTTGGATAAAGAAATGGAAGGAAAGAAAGGAGAGGGAAACGGAGCGGAGATTACTGTGTTTTGTTCCAAATCTTTCCAATGTTGGAAGGATCTGTTTTGTAACCCAAGATCACTAAGGAAATTAAGTAATAATTCAAAGAGAGCAGAGTCATCATACACATTGACACTCACACTGCTAGCTTTGGAAACCAGCACAGAAAAGCATTTTTTGAACTTCATTAGCTAATACAACTTCTAATTTTATGTTTTACTTTCTCCTCGATCTACCATCCTTCGTGGCTTTGGGAAACTACTAAACTCAAGTACTGTCCTAAGATCAAATCAATATTTGTGAAGAATTTCTAAAAAAATCATACAAATTACAAACTAGGTCAAAAAGAAAAACTCAACACTTAATTGTGCTCTAGGTATACCAAAATTAGGATGAGTACTGAGTAATATGTTGCATCTAATGACAACATTTTATTTAACTGGTGTATAATACTGTTTTTGACGGGAATAGCTGAGAGATGTTAAGTTGAATAAATTCTAGCATAGCTTAAGAACTTTAGTGAGTCATATTCTAGCCACACACCGAATTCAACAGCCAATCAAAATTTCAGTTACATCCAACACATCGACCTAGAATCAACAAAACATGAGTCGAGGCTTTAGGATCTGTACTATCGGAAAGACACTTACCCATCTACCTGATCTCTAGTCAACCGTTTATACACAAAACCTACCTTAAGAATAAATATTGCACTAAGTAAATGAAGACAACTAAACAATCAGTGAATCATTGGAAATGTGCTTTCTTAGATGAGCTTCAGCTTCCAGACTCAAGAAAAACATATAGGAATTCTGTAAAATATTTGAGATATGAGAGCAGCATAACAGTCACCAAAGAAAATAAAACTCATATCAAGTAAAAAAAGCAACTGAGCGCATACATACCCTTGAGAACATCTGAACTTGCAAAAGTTAAGGCGCTCCATTGAGTAGGTTGAAAAGAATGTATTTAAGTCGATGACTAGCTTTGGTATCTCGAACCATGGAAGTACATCCCATACTCTTAAAATCTGTATGTATCTTTCATTTTCCTCGATGACATCAACATTCCAAATGAGACATAGCACCTCATCCACCTTAATGTACTCCAACAATTTGGGAATTCCATTCTTGAAGCTGAGATAAGATCTCTCATCATGTGGTTTGCGCCAACCAGTTGCAACTCTTGACAGTAACAAGAGCACTTTTTCACGAGTTTCTACTTTATCAATTTTAATCATAGATTGCTGAAAAGTATCATTGAACAAAACCTATAACATTGAAAGTAGGTTACTGTAAATTCTATACGTTATTTAAAACATCATGAATAAAAAGAAAACAAGGAAAAATAAGCGAAACTAAACCACGAGGGTGAGAACGACAGAGGGAGTGGAACTGTGGAAGAAAGACATAGGATACTGTGATGGACAGCCCAATAGCAAAGTATCCAACCGGCCCAATTCTGATCACATACAAAAGAAGGAGCAAGGCAAATAACAGAATGGAGTAATCAAGGGACACCTGGTAGGAGACTCTTTTCAGTTAGCTGCTATCAAATTACGGTTATACATTACTTTTCATACCCTCTGAATTGTATGTAAACTCCTATATATAGAGATAGATTTAGCCATAGTAAGGCATGCTTGTATTCATCAAAAGGAGTTGAGCTGGGCACCTCGCCTAGTATACATAAATATACGAGCATTCTATCTTCTTCTCTTTACTTTCTTACAAAATTACTGTGTTGTTGGTTACTGTGTGATAGGAGCTGCATTACAGAAACAAACTCCTTTCTGCTAGATAACAGAGGTTAACTAAATTACTGAAAACATTTGCTGAAAGAGACCATTCATTTCGAGAAACTTGCTCACAGCAGGCTGAACTCTGTTTTCTTTCTTACTAAAAAGAAGTTCCTCGGGAAAAATATCCTCTCAAAACCATTTTTTTTATCATGGACTAGAGCAAAATGGCTATTGTATCACGTGCACGTCTTATTTAAGTGAATGTGCCAATGGTGTTTTGCAGCCGAGGGTCAATCAGAAACAACCTCCTTATTATAGACAAGGGTAACATAGCGTAAATATGACCTCCTTTACACCGCTAAGCTGGGAACCACATTGCATGTACTAAAATCAGCAAAAAAAAATTCCTTGTCGTGAATTCCAAAAAGGAATAACAAGAACCACATTCAAAAATATCAATAAAATTCGTGAGGAACCTTCAAGAAGCTTTACATGCCATTCTAAGAGTTTCTAGGCTCTAGCAATGGGATATAAGAGCTGCAATCCCAAGGATCAGTGACATGTGCAAGTTGTTCAGGTCCCACTTCCAAGGGTCCTCCATTACATGGTTTTAATGTATATTTATTTGTTTTATATTTTCGTAAGGCACACAAACGGAGCCCCTAAATATTCAAGATGGCTTTGTACATTCCAGTCAAAAATATTGACATCTTTGTAATCGATTGTTCGTAACAGAGCAAGAATACAAGATGTTTCGAGAAACTGGCTTAATTACATCTCAAAAGTGAAGTATGCCAATATTTTTAAGATATAATAAGTTACTTAAGAGTCCATAAACCGCATTTGAACACACACAAATTAGAGGCGACTATACCTTCCATCTAGCTCTTCTAAATAACAAGGAATTCGCGTGAAGCAAACTATCAAGCTGGTCAACCTCCAGTAAGGAAAAGGCAATGGCTTGTGCCAAACCTTCATCCTCTTCAGCATCAAAAAAACATCCACGAGACTTGGCGTCATTGACTAAATTTGCCCATACCGAATCACTATAGTCCAAAGTTGTTCCATTCCCTACTATCCAAAGGCAATACCTTCAAAAGAAAAAAGAACTTTCAAGCTTGAACGTTCCACCCATAATAAGCATAACAACACAAACCAGATATGAACAATGAAGAGAAAGTACTCATCATACCTTGCTCTTGTTAAAGCCACATTTGCTCTCCGTAAATCAGAAAGAAACCCCACTAGTCCATAGCTATTGCATCGGACAGTGGAGATTATAATCACATCCTCTTCACCACCCTGAAAACCATCAACAGAACTCACCTTTACCGTAATCCCCTCAGAATCCCCTAATATGGTAAGTTCCGTGACCTTCTTTTTGATTGCGTTGACTTGAGCCTTATATGGAGATATTATTCCAATAGTTAGTCTTTGTCTCGAAACACTCACTTCTGCAATCCCAAATTAAGTGAGCAGATTGTATATAGCAGTCAAACACCCAACCAAGTTCAAAAAAAAAAAGCAAATAATTGGGAGTTTGAAAAAAATTCAGAAATGTCACTTGTAGGTTGTAAAAGCATGGATCAAAAGCAGTGGACATATTAAATAACTACACCACTGTCGAAATAGATGAAACGTAGTACCTTGGCAAATTCTGCAGAGGATTTCACAAACTACAGCTACTTCTACTCTATTTTGTACGCTGTGCAGATCATCTGTCATCTCTTGCCCACATGAAACATCTATGAAAGAATATGTGCCAAATAATTTTCCTTTAAGTATCTTCATCTGGTAGCATTTATCTAACACAGTAGAAGCATCAAAAATCTGATTCTGGTAGAACTCCTTATTTGGAAATAAACTAATCAGCGGATGCATTCTGTACTGGACATTCAAAAGGTGTCTCTCATTCTCCAACAATACCAGCCGTTCAAATAAACTTCTTCCAAATTCAGCCTTCTCGGAGATCTGATGTAAGAATATCTTCTTGGATATTATATTGTGAAATCGAACAGATAAATAAAGACGAAGAAATCTGAAACAGTACTGTATACCTTACTCTTAACCATAGCAGGGAGCTGCTGTTCGTCTCCGATGAGAATAGCATGACGGAGACCAGGAATCTGCAATGGTATAGCAGATTCACATTCTTTGAGTTGAGCAGCTTCATCAATAACTACAATGTTTATCCGCCTAGGTCCATCATCATACAATCTAGCGGAACTGGAAGCAGTACAAAAATATAGTTTCCCATGTTGCAAACAAAAATTTTTGATACTATATATCCCATGTATATTTGGTACATCAAATCGCAAACGAAGATCTTTGAGTGCTTGTAAACACTCCATTTTTGTTATATCTGTCTTCCTATTCGGAACAATAATACAACTAAAAGTTGAGCACAGATTGTCAAGTAAACTAAGGGCATTCATCATGCTTTTCACATCCTTAATTGAAATAAAAGATGTAGGTAAGTGAGTGTATAAGACAGGTGCATAAAACTTCAACCTATTGCAAAGAAAACACAATTTTCTTTTGACATACTCTTCAAATGTCAACTTTTTCCTTTCACGTCTATCAAATTCTGGAGCGCTTTTTTGTTGCGTTACAACCTTTCTTGGGTACTTCTTATTTCCTGCTCTAATAGTCTCTTCGATAATCTTTCTCCAAGTCCTCCTTTTGTAGCTTTCAGAAATCTTTGGAACTACTTTATGTTGGCCATTACTTTCTTCTAAAGGATGTTGCTCCTCATGCTCAGCATCATCATCAGCTTTCATGCTTTCATCTTGCAGGTACATACGATACTGCTCTTGTGGATTCTCAATCAAGCAAATCAAAGAATCTAAACAATGGACCCAACCAGATGTAGGCTGAAGGCACTTGTTAAGCATATGAGCACGGAAATCAAGAAACACGTCAAAAAGTTCTGCATGATCATCTATCTTCATTCGCTTCCCATTACCATATAGAACTATGTTTCCAAGACCATAAGTACCATACTCAAAAGACTTCAAAGCTATTTTAAAAAGTCGCTTTGTTACTTCCACCACTGCAACATTAGTTGGAGCACAAGTAACAACTCTGCAGTTATTCTTCAACATAGCAAACAAAAAAGAAGCCAGCGTCTTGGTCTTCCCAGTCCCAGGAGGACCCCATATTAGTTTTATTGTGCTTTTATGATAACATTCCTTTAAAGCAGTACAATTTAGCACTGCTTTGTTTTGGGATTCGTTCAAATCCAAAGAACGAATTAAGGCTCCTAAGGTGGTGGATTCAATCCAGTTTAATTCCCTGAAGAAACAGCTGTCACAATTGCTACATACCTGTGTATAAGGGGGAAAATGTTCAATAAAGTAGCAAGTAGTAACGCTGCAACCAGAAACAAATATTTCCACTGCTCTTCTTTTTACTGAAACACTTTACTTCTGCAGAATTCACAAACCTCACATTAACATATTTTTTCACTCGTGTAAAACTTTATGTTATGTTTTTATGTAACACATTGATGCACTTGTCCTAATGCATGTAGTAATAATATCAACTTTAGAAAAAATTTATTTATAGAACATTAGAGATAATAATGATCAAGAAAAAGTGGTGTACTGGAAATACAGAACTATAGAAGTTAACTATAGTAGTTAACATCATTGAAATTAAGGCAAAGAGCTTAAAAAGATAGAATAGTAATCTTACTCTAGGGTCCATCTGAAGCACACTTTTGAATATGTTCAAGCTACACTCACCCAGCTCTAAGTTCAGTGCTTTCCATATGCGGATATTTGTTGTAACATTAGTCAGAAATGTTGCGAAACTCGCCCAGTAACCTTTCTGTCGATTTTGTACTTCAGATGCAATAGGTTTTGACAATTGAACTTTAAGTTCATATTCGTCATTTTTAGCAGTAACCTGCTTAATCACAGCCATAACATAGAGTTTGGATTTGTCAATCTCAGCTAAACATGTGAGTCTCACATCTGTTAAAGCAATGAGATCTCCAGGTTCAGGCTCATATGGATCAACAGTATCTTCAAGACAAACAGTTGCGTTTACATAAATAGTGCATAACAGATTGTTAGGTGCTTTATAATCTTCAGATATCTCAATGAATTTTATTTCACATGTTGGAGCCTGAGAAAGCTGTGTAAGGCTAGAATATAAATCTGCACGCATTTCTTCGATCAAAGGAAATTCAAATGAATCCAAGTAATGAGTTATTGAGCTAAATGTCTTGGGAATTTCTTTAACCTGTGGAAGTGCAAACTAGTGTTAAAAGCAAGAAATATAAGTATACTTTTACAGTAAACAAATTTATGCTTACAAATGTATACCATCTTCTCTTGGTAAGTCATAATACTGTTAAATCAATTGCTATGCTTACAAATGTAAGAGCAGAGAAATCTTACACTTACGTATTCATCAAAAAAATTACTATCTCATATGGCTGAAGCTTTAACTCCTGGTAGAGGTGTCAAAACAGACCCGTAAATCCGACATTTACTCGACCTTGTTATCGAATTTCACTTTGACCCGACTTCAAAGTGGCTTTACAATAATGTAAAAGTCAATGTGGACACAAGTCTTGATTTTGAACCGACCCAAAACATATTACTCGAAATCGACCCGATAACTTGAATAAACACCTCTAACTCCTCATAATAAGTACACATTATTTTAAAAATTGCATATTAGTGCATATTTATTCAAACACCGTTGGAGAGCCATTATTTTTGTCTGTTCTAAGAGAATGAAAAGGTCGTGCATTACATAACGGGAACTTGGATCAAATCAAACATAAAGAGAATTTTGTGGGTGCATGAACAAATGATTGTGCACATATGGGTAATCGAACTATTGGTAGAGTTGAAAGCCAACATTCGTCCTTTACATACTACCTTAATTAAAGAGGGCGCACTCACATATGACAAATAAACAATCTAAGATAAGACAAGGCTTGGAGGAATCTATGAGTGTCATTCCACGAGCGCTGCGATTTCGCTGGATGCGACCATTGTATCACAAAATATTCGTTCATGCTATATTGCTACTTTTCATTAAGCATAACCATAAGCTAGGTTTCGGAGATTATGTGTTTGATAGATGTGGTTGTGTTCTTCAGAGCACTCATGGATTACCTTGCACTTGTCACATGTATATATACAAGAATGCAAAGGTCAAATACATACATTTGGATGGGATACATCCCGGTTGGAAGGTTTAGATGACATGCATCCCTTTTGAAAGACCCAAAGATACATTCAGGCGGAAGCAACCAACGATAATGTGCACAACGCAAATGTTGATGATAAAAGGTATTTCCAATCATCGATGGACAAGGTCCTTAAAGCAGATCCTAATGTTGCCCCAAATGAGAAACTTTGACCTTCCCTAGGTTACAAAACATATGGGACACCACTCTGAAGTCTGAACACATGAATGGTCTCAGATGTGATGGAATAGATGTCCAGATGAGTGCTTGATCCCCACCACGTGCACTATAAAGGAACCTAATCAAAGTCTTAGTGATAATACTAGCTGCCCCAAATGAAACTGAATAGGAACCCTATGTTGGTCGATAAGCATTAGTGGTAGTAGGTCATAGTGGTTGGAGGAACACAATGGACGTCCTCTCTGGTAAATACAACTCAATGATTCGAAGCATGTAATGCACCCAATATATGCGGTGCACGGGTGTTCACTCAATAACGTCGGTGGATCAATCATGTATAGGGTCCAATCAACCAGCAAATGCACTTACAATCAATGAAACAATCTCAATTAAATTAGGAAAAAGCAACGAAATAACATATTGCATATCTAAAACAATACTTGAGTCTCCGACATGGGGTCTAAAATACTCCTACATATAGCGAGTCTAGATACGTCACGTGATGCCTTCATCGGCGTCCACAACTCTACCCTCATATTGTTTTGAACAACACAATGACAAGGATAAGGGTGAAAGGCTGGGAAGTAATCATAAATCCATTTCTGTAACAATGTCAGACATCCTCCAATGGTCTTGCACCAAGACCTACAAGCGGTACTCGGTTGGCGATATAAGTATGCCAGATTCACCATCCTCTACGAAATCTCATCTTGTTCCTCATCCACGGGAAAAATAGGGTGAGGCCTCATCCCATTCCATGTCTTGTCAACCACTAGTGTTGAACCCACAATAGCCATGTTGTAGGATGTAGACTTCACAGTCTTGTGCAACAGACTTAGAAGGTCACTTATGTTGATGCTCCTACTAGTAAACATCTCTGTGTCACGTAACTCACTCATTGGCTCCCTATATAGGCCTTTGAGTGCCAGTGTCCATGCCACCTCTAAAGCTTCTTCGGGCAATAAACCACCAATAACATAATGGCCGTTGGCCGATCACTTCCTAGGGAACGTAAAAGGTGTTGGTATACAATTGCCACCTCTAAACAAAAGCAAAAATCAATGTGTTAATGCATGATACACGAAAGTTGCGCAAAAGAAGTATCGTGCAACTCTATACAACTCATCAGACAAATCTCGAAGTCTGATGATGGCCTCCATTGTCTTTTTCCTAGTACGACACTCTAGAATCGGAGGCGTACACTCACTTTCCTCATATATAAACCTAGCTATGTGCCCTCCATCGTCTTTTGCCTACGTCTCGTAGCCTGGTGAACAACATCCTCTAATGGGCTCTCTGATCGGGCATCAAGACCACTAGAAGGATTAGGCCCTATCTATGCACACACAAACATGCCCCTCTATCTTTGTGCAACCGTCCAATCTACAGGTAGTCCTACATGCCTTGGTAACTATGTCTGTCCTCCTCACTAGATTGCCCGACCTGATAACACACTTTTCATGAGGGTCGACTCTAAAAAACATAGGTCTAGAGCTATTGCCAAAAAAATAGACCCCTAAAGAAACCCTTGTCTACCATGATTATCAATCATATCATATTATAACATAATTTAAAATGTAATAATAGCATAAACAATTAATCGTTAATTAACATAAAATTGCATGATTAATAAAAGTAATCACTAATTAATTAATAACAAAATAAATAACTAAATAATAATTAAAAAACTAATTATTAATTACTTTTTAAAAAAACTTAATAAATAAAAAATTAATTAAACATTAAAATAAAAAAAATTAAATAATTATACAGTCGCACAAAACATGAGACTCTACAATTTTATTTATTTTAATGTTAATTTTAATGTTTTATTTATTTATTTATTTTGTGTGATCTATAGGAGGTTCTGAGCATGTTCGACCGCACAAGAATTAGGGCCTCAATATTAAATATTAAATTACTTAGTACTATATGTTAGGTTTTTAAAAGTGCACATTGCCTTCATAAAATTTGTCAATGCTCTGCCTCTAATAGTGCGATCGGAGCCAATTCCCTATTTTTTTTAAAAAAATTCAAATTTACGAAGATTGGGTTAGAAATTATCTCAGATTGTCGTTTGCATGTTTAATTGGTTCTTTCTAAGCTATAAAATGTAGAAAATTTGAGTGTAAGTTTTAGTGATTTTAGAAATAGTAGAGTTATCTAGAGTGTTGATAGGTTTTATATAGGGAAAAGGGATGATCCGGTGAGAAAAAACACAGTGCTCGCTTCCTCATCAAACATACAATAAAATGCACAAACAATGATCACAACCGAAAAACTTCGTACACAACCTAAAATAGGTTTTTGAATAAAATCTTTACATAATACTTCACCAAACAATGAAGGATATTCATATTCACAATCAAATTATCAGAAAAAACATGCACAAAAGTAAAACAAAAGAAATTAGAAAAGTTTGAGAAACGGAAATACCTTGTATTTGAAAAGGTCTTTGTTGAGAATATCATCGATTGACCAGGAAAATACGAAGTCCATTAAACTTCGCCCAGCAAGTTCAGAATTCGCCATTAATACGCTGCTAAAACAATCTATTTTGTAAAATTATGAAGTAATAAAAAGAAGAAGCATCAATTAAAATGAAGGAAGAAGAACCGAAGAAGTGTAATTCACCAAAAAAAATGAAGAAATTAAGAAAAGCTTAGCATATACATGGCCGATACCAGTTACCAAAACTAGTACTCCTCATAATGCTCCTGTCTTAATTTTTTAAAAAATTTTTTAATTTTGTTCCCTTATATTCCATTTAATTCATATTACCTCCAACACAATTCAATTGTCTCATTTTCTTATTTGTAGAATTCACTTTAATTGTCCTATTTTCTTTTTTGTCTATCTTTTTTTACCTAAATACCCTCACTTTTCCGATTCGAAACACCCAACTACCACCTTTACAATTAATTTAATCAATTAAAATACCCAACCATCACCTTTTTGGTGGACCCCATCCTACTCTTAATATCCGTGTCCAACTCAAATGGGACAATTAAATTGTGTTGGAGGAAGTATTTATTATCTCATTTGGTTGTACACGAATATTAAAAGCGGAATAAAGTCCACCAAAAAGTGGTAATTGACTAATTGGGATATTTTAATTGATAATTAATTGTAAAGGTGGTAGTTGGGTATTGTAAGCACTAAAAGTAAGGGTATTTTGGTCATTACTTGTGTGTACATGAGGTATTTAGCTAAAAAAATCATGACTAAAAATAAAAATAAGACATTTGATGAGAACTTACCCAATAAAAAAATAGGATAATAGTTGTGAATTGGAGAGATAACTATTAGTTATTTTATTTTTATTTTTTTTGAAGGGAGTTATTTTATTTTTTATCCTAATTATTTTCACAAATTCTCAAATAGATCAAGTCAGTAGTCTCATTGTGTTTGGCCTAACGTATACTTATACTTATAATCATATTAATATATAAAGTGATGTCATATATGTAGATATAATTAATTATAATTTTAAAATAATTAATTATAATTTCAATGAAATTAATTATAATTTTTAAATGATTAATCATAATTTTAAAATTATCACAACTATTTCATGATTATCACTCATACTTTTGAAGTGATCACTTATAACGACACTTACACTTTTAAAATAACTTATTATAATCTTAAGTAATCACTAACAATTTTAAGTTATCGACCACAATTTTAAAACAAGAATACATTATTAAAATAATCAATCATAATCTTAGAATAATCGTTTCTATCCTTAACGTGACGCTTATGATCTTAAGGGGTGTTTGGTATGAGTAGCGATAAGGAAAGGGAATGGAATAAAAAAAATAAGAGGAAAGGAAATAATAAAGGTTACTTTACCGATTTGTTTGGTTACATTTAAGTAATGGAAATAAATAAGCTTAATACAAAATTCACAATAATTCAAAGAAACAAATTTATTATCAGAGTTATAGGGTTGTTTTTTAGGGTAATTTTGAGGTGCAATCGCCCAAGGGCCACCTCATCAAGGGGCTCAAATTGAGTTAATCCTTATTATTAAAAATTAGTTTTTTGATTATATTTTTGTACCATATCATTATTTGATCCTAAATTCGTACATTTATATTTGACATTTATGTTATGGAAACAAAACTTTACTTATACAAGAATTCTTTTTATTTTTTGCCTAGAGCCCAAAATAATCAAGAACCACACTGCAGAGCTAGAAACCACTAAAGCATTTGAGAGATGCATGTGCAACGAAGTTAATCATAAAGATTTTAGGGATTAGCTATTAGTTGAAGAGAGGGAAATGAAGGTTAATTATTATAAGTGGTTTAGTTTCCACTAATATTGACCAATCATAATCTTAGAGTGATAACTTGCAATTTTAAAATGTTTATTTTTATAATCTTAAAGTAACAGTCTTAAACTAATCATTTACAATCTTAAATAGATTACAAAAAATTAAGAAATTTTAAATATTTGTTATGTAGAACTCGTTTGCAGAAATGCTTAGATGTCTTAATCAGACCGGCTCATTGGATTTTTTAAAAATACAAATAAGGAATATATAGTGAAACTGCGCGCTTACTCGATAGGGGTTTAGGATACCTCAAGTAAGTATTTAGGATACGTCAAGTAGGAGTTTATATTATGTCACGTAGGAGTTTTTAACATGATGAAGTTGTCAAGTAAATGTTTATGTGTTGTAAGTGTTTAGGTTATTTGCGTTAAGGGTTTAGGTTATGTGTTGTAGGTGTTTAGGTATTTGTTGTGGATGTTTTTGTTATGTGTTGCAGGTATTTTTGTTATGTGTTGTAGATGTTTAGGTTATTTGTAGGTATTTTTTGTTATGTGTTGCATGACTTTATATTATGCGTTAGATTTTTAAGTTATTTGATGTAGCCTGTAGGAGTTTATGTTATGTGTTGTAATTGTTTATATATCTACTTCAACATGCAAAAAGACTTGTCATAACTAGTTTAAAAAGCCTACATCATCTGTTCAAAATGCCTACTTTGATATGCAAAGATACCTATTAAAACTAGTTTAAATGCTTACTAAAACTAATTCAAAATACCTACTTATGTATCTTTGTAAAAATGCATGCGCATAGGCCGTAGCAAGTGATTTTATAAATTAAGTTAGGATGCTCTCCATTACTTTTTAAAATGACAAATAAAATGTCAATATTCCCCCTATTAAAACTCTATCAAGTAATAATGACCATTAGATTGAGTAATGGACCCTTTATTACATTTTGAGGGTGTTTGGCATGTGAGAATGAGAATTTGGGGCATTAAAATTGGAATTGGAATTGAAAATTAATTGCTCGGAATTGTTAAAATATAATCTAAATCCTTGTTTGGTATATGTTGGAATGAGAATAAATTATAAATTTATCATTTTGTCCTTTTTAAATAAAATAGCACATGTAGATTTTTTTATTAACAATGGGTAAACAAGTATTTTTACCATTTATCTCAATTTCCACCCCAATTACCAACCCCCATTGTCAAAATTCTAAAATGGTTAATTGAGAAAAGTAATGAAGAGAATCCTAATACTTATAAATTGGGCTGAACTTTAAAATCATCTCTCAAAGAAACGGTTGCTGAACAGATCAACTAAATTTTCTTCAGGCACTCCCTTGAGAGACTGTCTTTTGTAAAGACGGCTCTTAAGAGCCCAACCCACTTTCTTTTTTTTAATAAATATCTTAATTTTAAAAAACGAACTATTTTTTAAAGACTGTTGTCTTAAAAATAAAAAAAATTGTTGTTTTAAAAAATAACCGTAGAAAACTGCTTCCTTTTTGGGGTTAAAATGGGTTATAACTAGGGGTGTTCAAAACCGGGTACCGGGTCGACCCGGATCCGGAAATCCGGGTACCCGCTTTTTCGGGTACCTAAAATTGCGATCCGGTTCCGACCCAGTTTAAACCGGGTACCCGGAATCCGGATACCCGGTTTAAACCGGGTCGGAAACCGGATACCCAGTTTTGTCTAAATGTTTTTTTAATTTTTTATTTTTTTGTCGTTTTGTCGTTCAACCATATGTTTGTTTATCTCTATTTTTACTTAAAATATTTTTTTATATAAAATTCAAATACAAACTCTCTAAAAATCTTTAACTTAATTAGTCATAAAAGATTAATTAAGAAAATAAAAGAATATTATTATTGTTCATGGGTTTAAGTAAGAAAAATTATAAAATTCAAATACTAACTCTCCAAAAATATTCAATCTAAGGTTAGCTTATGAGATATCATGATCTTTTTATTTACGAAAAAAAGAAAAAACATATAATAATTAAATAAAATCGGATATCGGATACCCGGTTTTCAAAAAAGCGTGACCCGGATCCGGTTTTAAAATCGGGTACCCGACCCGGATTATCCGGTTTGCGAAAACCGGGTAAATTACCCGGTTTTAGAAACCGGATACCGGATAATCCGGATCGGAATTTCCGGAGCGGGTTATTATGAACACCCCTAGTTATAACATAATATATTTGGGGTTATAATAGAATATGTTTTGAGTTATAACGTAATATTAGGGTTATAAGTCAATATATTTGGAATTAAAACCTTATATATCTGAGATTTTATAACGTAATATATTCCCAATTTAAGGCGCGTGTAATACACGCGCTCTTTTCCCTCCAAACTTTTCTTTTTTATTTTTTAATTGAAATTCAAATCAATTGATTGATATGACATTAGAGTTTTCAGTATCATTATTATTTCCGTCAATTTCTTGTTCCTTGTGAAATGTGCACTAACTAGAAGCAAGAAACAAAACAAGAGGAAAGTAGAAATAATCTTCTTGATTTATTTCATATATGAAAAGCATACATTGAAAGATGTTTACAGGGGTTTATATAGGAGAGGATAATACAAGAAACAACACCTAAGAAGTTAGTTATAACTAACTCTATACAAGGACACGTTGCTAAATAACATGTACACCTAAAGCTACCAAAACACGTGCCAGCAGCATGCTCTTTAGTCAGGAGTTTCTTGAATCTTGGCACGTGCAGCACACTTGTATGACCAGCTGTAGTAGCCTCAACACCCCCCTCAAACTAGGAGGGATGGAAGTCATTCCTAGTTTGCCTAACAGCTCCTGAAATTTGTGTGATGGCAAGATCTTGGTCAGAACGTCTGCGAGCTGGTTGGTAGTAGGGAGATAGGATAGTTGCAAGAGGCCCTCCAATACTTTTTCCCTAGTGAAGTGGCAGTCAATAGCAATGTGCTTTGTCCTGTCATGATATACTGGATTTTTAGCAATATAGATCGCAGATTGGTTATCACAATTGAGTGTGATAGGTTTGAGATTAGCAATGCTTAGCTCTTCTAGGAGCCTTACAACCCATGTGACTTCGGCTGCAGCAGAAGCCATGGCTCGGAATTCAACTTCTGAACTGGAATGAGAGACTGTGCTTTGCCTTTTGGACTTCCATGAAATGGGAGAGTTTCCAAGGAGTAAAATGTATCCTATAACAGAACGCCTAGAGTCAATGCAAGCCCCCCAATCACTGTCAGAGAAGGCTTGCAGGGTGAGGGCAGTGCTACTGTTAGGGAAATGCCTTGGCCTAAGGTCGAGTGTAAGTAATTTAAGGTGTGTTTTAGAGCAGTCCAATGAGTGTCCCTTGGGTTTTGCATAAATTGGCTAAGGGTTTGGACAGTATACGCCAAGTTAGGTCTAGTATTAGTTAGAAAATTGAGTTTGCCAATAAGGCTTCTGTAAGGTTTAGGATTAGGTAGAAGAGTGCCTAAGGAGGCAAATAGCTTTGTGTTAGCAGGTAGGGGTGTCACAGCCTTTTTGAAGGAATCAAAACCACTTTCATCAAGTAAATCCTTGGCAAACTTGTGTTGGGCCAAGACAATTGTAGAGGGGAGGTAAGAGATTTCCATTCCTAGGAAATATTTTAATTGGCCTATGTCTTTAATAGTGAAGACAGAATCAAGATGGTTTCGAATTTGTTGTATCTCATGTTGGTCATTTCCTGTGAGGATGATGTCATCCACGTAAATGGCCAAAATGGTGATGGAATGAAGTTGTCTTTTTATGAACAAAGAATAGTCATTTTTGGATTGTGTATAGCCTTGTTTGATGAGCTCTTGGGCTAATTTGGCAAACCATTGCCTTGATGCCTGTTTCAAACCATATAAAGACTTAAGTAGTTTGCAAACGTGGTTGTGAGGGTTAGGGTATCCTTGGGGTAATTTCATAAAGACTTCTTCTTTGAGATCGCCATGCAAGAAGGCGTTATTGACGTCTAGTTGGTGAAGGGGCCATTTTTTACTAGAAGCAACAGCAATTAGACATCTAATGGTTGTCATTTTGACAACGGGTGAGAAAGTCTCATCATAATCGATCCCAAATTTTTGATATACCCTTTGGCAACAAGCCTGGCTTTGTATCTCTCTAGAGAGCCATCGGCCTTTAGTTTTACTTTGAAAACCCATTTGCAGCCTATGGCTTTTTTTCCTTTAGGTAAAGGGACAATTTCCCATGTGTTATTTTTTTCTAAGGCTTTGATTTCATTTTCCATGGCAGCTTTCCACAGCTCATTTTGTAGAGCTACTTCATAACTAGGAGGCTCAATATGTTTTTGTGCAGGATGTAAGTCAAGTGGTTGGATCTGTACAAGACCACACCAGTGACTGTTTATGCAATGACAGACATAATCACCTAAGTTACTGGGGGTTTTGTGAAGTCTTTGTGTCCTTCTCACAGCAATAGAGGGATGATCATAGCTAGTTGGTGGTGCAATAAGGTCATTGGCATTATGCACACTATCATTGTTACTGTTTTCAGGTGTGATTTCTGTTAAAGTGTCTGAAAGACTATGATTGGTATTCACAGAATTTTGCTGTGGTGGAGTTAGGACTTCTTCTAGGGCAAAGGATGGTTCTTGGAAAAATTCATAGCCTAGCTTGCTGTCAGAATTAGTTGGTAGGAATATTTGCTTGGAACAACAATCCTTTGAAGGATATTGATAGGGGAAAAATTTCTCATGAAAAGTTACATCCCTTGTTACTGATACAATGTGAGTCTCAAGATTGAAAATCTTGTAGCCTTTTTGAGTGGATGAATATCCAATAAAGACACATTTTTCAGCTCTTGGCATGAATTTATGTCTATTTCTTTTTAATGTGCTTACGAAACATAAGCATCCAAAGACCTTCAAATGGTCATAGGTAGGCTTCTTGCCAAAAAATTTTTCATAAGGTGTGAAACCTTGTAGAGCAATTAGGGGAATTCTGTTTATTAAGTGTACAGCACATTGGATGCTGTCACCCCAAAATTTCATTGGTAAATTTGATTGGAACATTAAAGATCTAGCAATTTCAAGAATGTGCTTATGCTTCCTTTCTACCACCCCATCTTGTTGGGGTGTGTCAGTGCTACTGGACTGATTAAGGATACCAAGGGATGTATAGAATTTGGATGCTTCACCTTTGGTGAGCTCCATTGCATTATCTGATCTAATGCAGACAACTTTGGTTACCATTAGCCTTTCAATATAAGAAACAAATTGTTTGATCACAGCAGGAAAATCAGATTTATGTTTTATTAAGTAAATCCATGTCATCTTGCTAAAATCATCTACAATTGATATGAAACTATTACACTGTGTTCTAGTGGGGTGCTTCAAGGGGCCCCATACATCTATATGCAGTAGTTCTAAGGGTCTAGCAGTTTTGGAATTAGACTTGTGAAAGGAAGTTCTAGTCTGCCTTGCTGTAGGGCATACAGTACAAAAAATGTGAGGTTTTATCAAATTCTCATCAAGATCAGGGAATAAAATTCTCAATCTGTGGATGGGCATATGTCCAAGCCTCAAATGCCAAAGTTTGGCTTTGTTAAGAATGGCTTCAGTGGTTCCTTTTGATGTAGTGAGTAGAGAACATTTTTGGCTGTTAGTATTGCCTTGATGGTGATCAGCATGTTTGAAAAAATAAAGACCATTCTTGACTTTACTAAGAAGCCATTGCTTCTTCCTCAAAACATCCTGTAAGAAACAACCAATGTGATTGAATATAATACTATAATCAGTATATAAGGCTAGCTTCTGTACTGAAATAAGATTGTACTTGAATTGTGGTACATAAAGAACATTTTCCAAGTTAATTCCATTAGGTAGATTTATATTCCCTATAGTGTGGATTTTTATCTTCCTACCATCTAGCACTGTCACCATATGAGTTGTGTCAGAAACAAATTTGTAGCTAGAAAATTTGTTTAGGTCATGACACATATGGTCAGAGGCCCCGCTGTCAATTATCCAGGAATCATTGCCCAAAGACATGAGAGAATAGGAGTTACCTGTCATTTGTGTAGTGTTAGCTGTTGCATTGATACCTTTATTGTCCTGTTTGTTAAGCAAGTCAAGAATCTGCTGGTATTGTGCATTAGTGAATTTTGCTGTCACTAGATCATCTGACTCTTCATCTTGGAAGGCACTGTGAGCATTGCTCTTGTTATCCCTTTTCCAGGTGTTTCCCTTGAAATTGGGTGGGTATCCAACGATCTTCCAGCATCTGTCTTTGGTGTGCCCACTTATCTTGCAGTGGTCACAGTAAAGATTTGGTCTCTTATTTCTTGATTCATTTTTGGTATAATTCTTTTCTTGATACTTCCTCTTTTCTGCCCTGCAGGCTAGAGATTCATTTGGTTCGTTCATGCTTGTGCTTATGTCAAGGTGCTTCTCTTCTTGCAGTAGGAAGCTATATGCCTGAGCTGATGTTGGTAGGTCTGCCATCATGAGCATATTGCTTCTCACTTGGCTATATTTTTTATCTAGCTTCATCAAGAAACTAATGACCCTTGTATTCTGCTGCATCTTGAAGCATTTCTTGGGTAGCTCACATGTGCAAGAATTGTTAGCATCACAAGTACAAGAAGGGAGTGGGTTTAGGCTGTCAAGTTCGTCCCATAGGGTTTTGATTTTTGTAAAAAACTCAGCAATGGACATGTTAGGCGTTTGAACTAAATTGTTAAGCTCTTCTTGTATAGAAAAAAGTTGAGTGTTTGTGCTTTGTCCGTACCTTTCAGCAAGCTCATACCATATGTCTTTGGCTGTTTTGTAGGAGAGGACACTCTTGGCTATGGAATCCTTAAGCACAGCAATAATCCATCCCATGACAATGTTGTTAACACGATCCCACGCCCTTGCTGTGGCTCCATTGTTGGCTGGTCTAGGGAGCGAACCATCTACAAATACGAGTTTGTTCTTGCCTGAGAGTGCAATTGTCATGACTCTCTTCCAATCCACATACCCTGTCCCAGAAAACACTATATTCACAAGCTTTTGCCCACAATCTGAGGGATGCAAGAAGTATGCGGAGGCAGGATTTGTGGTGGGATCAGTACCATTATGGTCATTTTGTGCGCTTCTGCTGGAACTAACCATTGTGATGGAAGAAGGGCAAGAAGAGAGCAAGAATCTGACTGAAACACGCCAACTGGTTGGGATACCAGTTTATGGCTCTGGTACCATGTGAAATGTGCACTAACCAGAAGCAAGAAACAGAACAAGAGGAAAGTAGATATATTCTTCTTGATTTATTTCATATATGAAAAGCGTACATTGAAAGATGTTTATAGAGGTTTATATAGGAGAGGATAATACAAGAAACAACACCTAAGAAGTTAGTTATAACTAACTCTATACAAGGACACGTTGCTAAATAACATGTACACCTAAAGCTACCAAAACACGTGCCAGCAGCATGCTCTTTAGTCAGGAGTTTCTTGAATCTTGGCACTTGCAGCACACCTTGTATGACCAGCTGTAGTAGCCTCAACATTTCTTTTCATAATTTCCTTCTTCAGAACTTTCCTTTTCCTCTCATCCTCCATTTTCGTGTTTCTTCATTCTCTGATTTTTCCTCCCGTTGTTGTTTATTTGTAATCTTCTTTAACATTTCTTTGTTTTTTAGTTTTTTCCATGTCTTGATTTTGTTCTATATTTTCGTCTACGTTTTTTTTTATATGTTGTTTGCAAGCATTCTATTGCACTTGTTTTTCTAAAATTTACACAATTATTGAACTAATTGAATAGGAGTACTTTATATGGACATTTGTTTTGTAATGTATCACAGTTGTTTGCTTATAATATTCAATTATCTATATAAAATAGATGTTTTCATTGAATGGAGACATTTGTATAACATCAATGTATAATTGAACAAATTAGAAGTATAATTGAAATATATAAAACATCAATTTAATACTGTTTAGTTTTTTAAATTGAGACATTTAAAGTTGAATGGTGGAATCTATAAACCTATATTGAATAAGAGATAATTGAATAATTTAGAACTACAACTGATATGTATAAAATATCAATTGAACAACAGATTATCAATCATATTATGCTTAAAATTGTACTACAATAGAGACTCGAACATTTTAATCTTGAATTGAACAAATTATGCTTAAAATTTAACATTTTAATAGCAGGATTGATCATACATATATTAATGATATTAATATGGTCATTATCTTCTTCGTTTTCACCATAAACCATCATCATTCATTAAATCTTCCATTACACACATTTTTGATGTTTTCTAAAGTTAAAATGTTGATTTTCTTTGAATGTAAAAAAGAATTTCAGAGATTTGAAGAGAAAATCCCGTTTTGATTTTGTTTCCTTAATCGCGTGAGTTTTGGCAGTTTGACAATGGATTTTCTTATTAACCGTTTTTAAATTTGGTAATTTTTTATATTTAATTCTTTTTATTTTTTTTAAATTGCATTATTGAAGGTGGGCTAGAGTGTCTTGGGCCGTCTCAATCTGAGACCGTCTCGGCCAAGACTGGCTAATATTCATTTGCTTGTATATTATAATATCAATTTTGTAGTATTATATCAAAAATATATATTGTTATAATCGCAAATCTATTAACAGCTTTTATATTTTTTTTATAACCTTATTACTCCAAATATATTATGGTCATCACCCCAAATATATTATATTATAATTATAAATATATTATGTTATAACTCTCAAATTCCCAATATATTATGTTATAACCACAATTGCTTTTTATTAATTTCTCCCAAACAGCAGACATTGTTTTTTTTCTTCAACATTACTATTTACACCATTGATGAAACTTAATTTTAAAAAAGAATCAGAAAATTGTAAACCAACTAATATACACAATCAACCCAAAAAAAATGAAAATGAAAGCTTTAAAAACGAAAATGATGAAGTATAAATACATAACTTTAATTGTTTTGTTATGTTGAAGAAGATATGCAGAGAATAAACAATAATGAGGTTTGAGAGAGGAAGATGGAGATTTAAAACCTTAAATGGAGTTTGAGAGAGGAAGATGAGTAATTTTGTCGGAAAAGAGGATAAAAAAAATTGAAAATGGAAGTTAAAAAGTATTATTTAGAAAGTATAGTTATTTTTTTGAAATTTAGACATTGGGTTGACCCAATCTTGAAAGGTCAAGTAAGAATTTCTGAATTTTCTTTGAGCCTCCTTTTCTATTTTCTATCCATATTGCTTGTCCAATTCTCCCTGTTTGGTTTAAGGCTTGAATCAACAGACAGAAATCATAAACGGAAATTGCAACCGAGGCTTCTGTTGCATGGAAATTGCAACCGCTTATCATCCCTTTGAAATGTGGTCTGTTTATGTTCCTTTCATCTAATTTTAAATTCCATCTTACCGCAAAATGGAAACAATTTACTGGTGTTTCCATTGCTGCTTTGAGTAATGATTTTAGTTCTTTGTGAATGGTTTAGGAATTTCAATTCCAGGGTTTGGGGACTAGGGTTCTTCACTTTATTTTAGCTGGGTTTTAGCATTTATTAATTTGATGCTTGTTTAAGTTCATTGAATACTTGGAATCAAATTCGGTTGCTCATTGAAGTTGAAGGTGAGTTTCAATTTTAATTTTGAATAAAAAAATGTTGGCATTGGCAAATTTGTCTAATCCCTTTGCCAACTTTACTCATTACAAGGCTCACAAATTACCCAGAAAAACAATGATTCAATCCTCAGTTCGTGCACCGCATATGTCGTTAAGGCGTAAGAAGAGGAACAACTACTTGCGTCCCAAGATTATTAGAACTCTTACAAAAACACCCTCCAATATTCCTTTGGAAGAGATTACAAAGGAAGAAGGTACATTGGAAGAGATAACAATGGAAGAAGCTTCAAATGAATTTGGTTTTGGGCAGGAACAAGCTGTTAGGGATTTGGAGACACAGAATCTGATGGGTACATTAGAAGAAGGTTCAATTGAATCTGATTTTGGGCAGGAACAAGTTGTTAGGGATTTGGAGACACAGAATCTGATGGATACATTGGAAGAAGATTCAAATGAATCTGGCTTTAGGCAGGAACAAGTTGTTAGGGATTTGGAGACACAGAATCTGATGGGTACATTGGAAGAAGGTTCAAATGAATCTGGCTTTAGGCAGGAACAAGTTGTTAGGGATTTGGAGACACAGAATCTGATTGGTACATTGGAACAAGGTTCAACTGAATATGGTTTTGGGCAGGAACAAGTTGTTAGGGATTTGGAGACACAGAATCTGACAGGTACATTGGAAGAAGATTCAAATGAATTTGGCTTTAGGCAGGAACAAGTTCTTAGGGATTTGGAGACACAAAATCCGATGGGTGATGGATTATCAGGTCACACCGTTTTTAAGATTATTGGTTCATTTGTTGGTCTTTTCGTGCTACAGACTATTGTTACAGTTTGTATGATGGCTTATGGCAAGTCTGATGAGAAAGATGATACTTTGGTAATTGGGGATCAGAATAGGGATATAAAATTGGTGGAGGTGGACCAGGAAGGGGTTTTGGGGATTGATGGAGATGTTTCTACTAGGACTTTGGCTGGATTGAATAAGGATGAGTCAGAATTCGAGGCGAAGATTAGCGAGATTAGAAAGATGGCATGGGAGGTTAGAGAGGCTGAGGAGAGGAAGAAGGTAGAGAATGGTGAAGCTCATTCAGTTGATGCGAGTGATGAGGAGGAAGAGGGCGAAGACGAGGATTTTGAGGGTGATAATTCTAGGATTAATAGTGGGATTGTGAAGGAAGTTGATGGGCGGTTAACGAAGTTGAGGAAAAGCTATCCATCACCATTGATGAATGTAAATATGATGAACGGATTAGGAGGGTTAGGAAAGGAGGGTAAAGCTGAGGGATTGGATGGTAACGAAGAAGATAAGATGCTATTGTTTAAGATGAAGAATAAATTTAGAAGTCATTTGACAACATCCAAAGACAAACCGAAAGGATTTGGAAGTAATGATGGTGTAAGAGGAAAGGATAGCAATTCGGATGGTAAGAAACCAGTTGAGAGAAGTGGAGGTGGAAGTAATGTTGATGAAATAAGTTCTACACCATTGAAAGGAACTTCGAAGATATCTGGAAGCAGTGGAATTAATGGTTCAACTGGCTTGGGAAGGGAAGTGACAGAAAATAAGTTGGAAAAAGCAATGAGTGAGGGTGCCAAGCCAGAAACAGGTAATGGCATTGTTTAATTGCTATTAGTAATTATCCTATCTTATGCTTCTTATGCCCATCTAATATGATTACTTGTTTTTATCATTTGAGTACTCAACTATACTGCAAAAACAAGGCCACATCACAACCGTGTTGAGGTTTCACTATGTTACTCGAACTCTTCACGTACCTGTATTCGATCCTTGATGCTGGTATGTCAATTAGACACTTTATATTAGGCGTAAAATTGAATATGTAGATGTATACGACACTTGCACACGTACTTGTATCTGACATCAATACCCGAGTCTAAGTAACATAGGATTTTCAAAACAAACAGAATTGATATTATCCGCATTATAAAGGTGTGGAAAAACTGCGTTTTGGGTTGTTTTAAGTTTCAAGAAATATCATTAGTGTGTTGTTATCACGATCATGAGCTTTACCACACTTACCTCTATGATATCAACTATTGCCTTCAAAATAAGGATGTTTTTGTTTTCTGATACTATTTCTATACGTAATAGTTATAGTCAGGGGCGAAGCCAGGCTTTTGATTTTGGGGGGCCAAATTGTCGATATACTAGAATTTTTTTTACTATATAAAAACTAGAGGTGTTTGAAACAAATACGATGGCTCAAAATTTACATGACATTATAACCGAATCTGATTTGATTCGACTTTAAAAATTTATAATTATTTAAAAACAATATGGACACGAAATCCGACTTCAAGCCCACTCGAAACACCTAACTCGAAATCAATGATGACCCGAACGAACACCATTAGACACTAGTTAAGCTATGAAAATATTAAAATCATATAGACAGAAATGAACTTGAATCATTGCCAAAATTATATTTAACAATAAATAGAGTTGAAGCTTCCCTATAATTATTATTTTTGAAAATCCAAGTGTTTTTAACTCTATATATTTGTCTATTAATTCTCCAAAAAGACACTATTAAAATTAAGATAGAAAAATATAAACGCACATTAAAAATTATGAATGTTAAATTATAAAAGATAAATAGTAATAACATTATAGTATAAATCTATTAGTCTATAAAAAATAATTGTTTAAATAAGGATTTGATCCCTAAACCTTAGATTATGTTTTACTTCAACCATCGAATTATAGTAACTTTTGTTATAACTTTACTCTCTTTAAATTATATATCATATTAGTAAGGGAGCCAAAGCCAAAATTACAAAGACTCGCTTTTTCGGCAAGGGGGGCTGGGCCTCCGCCGGCCCCCCATGTGGCTTCGCCCATGGTTACAGTTGAAAAGCCTTAACATTTTCAAGGCTTTGTTTTGAGTGTCAAAATACTTTGTTTTTATGAGTAATTTAGAATGGTATGAAGAACAAATCTAAATATCACTCCACCATCTGATGAAGCTATTCTTAGCATAGAGGTATAATAATATTTTTATTACCATGATGTAGGAAAATAGAGAATACTTGGGGAATTAGAATTAGACTAATTTGTGATATTTGACTTATTCTTAGCAGAACCTTGCGCCCTAATTTAGAGATTACAGGTTCCTATATTGTTTAGTTTATTTTGTATATATAAAGTTATAAACTGAAACCCTTATGGAAATATGAATGAATCGAAGTATTCACCCAGAAACTCATAAATTCTTTTCATGATATTAGAGATGTAAAGTTTCAATCCGATCCGGTGATCGAAAAGTCCCTTTTCTGGCGTTATTCTTTATTGAAAAACTTGCCTCAAAATGTCCGACATAAATTTCAAAGAAACCAACCAGAACCAAAACCGACAATTTATTCTCATGGAGCATGCTACAATTACTTTAACAAATGAACAAACTCACACATACTTCTAATGTAAGTACAAAGTACAAACCAACATTAATGAAAAATTAACTCACCAAAATTATGTAAATGGTCATGACTTTGGTATGAACTTTATGGTAATACACTGATATTTGCAAGAAAAAGAAAAACCGAAAGAAGAAAAATGCTGAGAAATTCAAGTATCCAGCTTACTCCCAAAACAACTTGTGTTTTCTATTAATTTTAAGCATGATTACACCATTAGAGCTCTTCCTTATTTATAGTAGTAAGATTACTGTCAACTCATACATTGCAAAACATATTCATTCCTCCTCTCCACTACCCAATTCGGTTATAACCTCATTATACTCCATAACAGGAATTATTCCCTCCAAGTGCCACCTCATCATTACTAGCTTTCTTTTTGCCTCTCCTTTGGTATGTAATTAAGTTGGGCTTGGGCTGCTTGGTGATAGTAAAGGGCGTAGCAATACCCCCCGTTAGAAGCAACACCTTGTCCTCAAGGTGGAAATCCGGGTACAAGGCCTTCATTAGCGTAGCGTCTTCCCAAGTGGAGTCAGACTCAGGTAAGTCAGCCCATTGTACCAGCACTTCTAATTGCCCCGTAGTGTTGTACCTCCACTGGAGTAGACTCTTAGGGCCAGCCTTCATCTCCAATTCCTCAGTGAGTTGCTGTGGCAAGTCAAGTGGTGTATGGCTTCCACAAGAGAGCTTCAATTGAGAAGCGTGGAAAACAGGATGGACTCGACTGTGGGCAGGTAATTTTAATTCATAGGCTGACGGACCAATACGTCTTAGTACCTCGTATGGCCGATAGTTACTTGGTGCAAGCTTCTCATTACTTCTGCGAACCAAGGATTGCTGCCAATATGGTTGAATCTTCACATAGACCAAGTCTCCAGGGTTGTAACAAATATCTCTCCTTTTTTTGTCTGCTTGGGTTTTCATAATTTGCTGAGCCCTAAGAAGGTGGAACTTGAGCTCATCCAGCACCGCGTCTCGTTCAATGAGCATTGCTTCTAAACTCCCAACAACAGTATCACTTGAATTTACACGAGAGATGTGAGGAGGGACCCTTCCATACAGGGCTTGAAACGGGGACAGCTTGGTGGCGGAATGGGTGGCTGTGTTGTAGCTATACTCAGCCCAGTGTAGCCAATGCATCCACTGCTTCGGTTTCCCATTAATAAAACACCTCAAATATGTCTCCAAGGTCTTGTTAACTATTTCCGACTGACCGTCGGTCTGTGGGTGGTATGCGGTGCTTCTCTTCAACCAAGTTCCTTGAAGCTTGAATAGCTCCTTCCAAAACGAACTCATAAAGATTTTATCGCGATCGAAAATAATGGATGTAGGGAATCCATGAAGCCGGACTACCTCTTTCACGAACAAGGCTACAACTGTGATAGCGGTGTAAGGGTGTTTCAAACTTAGGAAATGGGCATATTTTGTGAGCCGATCAACCACTACGAGGACTGTATCCTTCCCTTGTGATTTGGGTAGACCTTCCACGAAGTCCATGGTCACGTGCTCCCACACATGGTTGGGTATCGGGATGGGTTGTAACAACGCTGCTGGACTCAGGGTGGACGTCTTTTGGGTTTGGCAGACCCCACAACTCTTCACATACTCCACAATCTGTCTCCTCATGCCCTCCCAAAACCATTCTGCTGCGATTCTGGAATAGGTTTTGTGCTCTCCCATATGGCCTCCCATCGGTGAGTCGTGATACTCATGTAACAAATTAATGATGAGTGGTGAATTTTTGGGCAGGACGTACCTTCCTTTGTACCTAAGTTGCGAATGCACGATGGAGAACCCTTTTAATACCTCATCCCCCGCCTCCAATCGTTTGATGATAGGACCCAGCATCTCATCTTGCTTCACTGATTCATCCAATGCCTTCCAATCTATGCTGTGCGAAGTGCATAAGGATCCCAAAATGATCTCATCAGATTTACGAGATAGGGCATCTGCAGCCCTGTTTGTAACCCCTGGATTGTACCAAATTTCGAAATCGAACCCCATTATCTTCGTAAAGCCACTTTTGATAGTCGATCCCTACCTCCCGCTGGCTCAAGAGAAATTTGAGACTGCTTTGGTCGGTCTTGACGATGAATTTCCGCCCGAGTAGGTAATGCCTCCATTTGAGGATAGCGAAAACGATCGCCATCAACTCCTTCTCATATATTGGCTTCAAGCAAGCTCGGCTACCCAACGTCTTGCTAAAATAGGCAATTGGATGTGTTTCTTGGGTCAAAACTGCCCCTAGGCCCCCCGTAGATGCGTCTGTCTCCAAGATAAATTGCTTTGAAAAATCCGGCAGAGCTAATACAGGAGCCTTAGTCATCGCCTCCTTCAATTTTTCAAAGGCCGTCGTGGCTTCCTCATTCCATCCCCACGCATCTTTCTTTAATTGTTCCGTGAGTGGTTTTGCAATCACCGCATACCCCTTGATAAACTTCCGATAGTAACCGGTCAACCCAAGGAATGCCCGCAGCTCCTTCAAACTTTTGGGCACTTGCCAAGACAGCATTGCAGAGACCTTCTCCATGTCCATAGACACTCCCTGCCCAGAAATAACATGCCCCAAATATGACACTGTCCCCACGCCTATTTCACATTTCTTCTTGTTAACAAATAGCTTTTGCGCCTTGAGTACTGCTAGCACTGTTCCCAGATGCTCAATGTGTTCCCCTTCGCTTCGGCTATAAATTAAAATATCATCGAAAAATACCAATACAAAACGACGTAAGTAAGGTCTAAAAAACCTGATTCATCAGTGATTGGAAAGTGGCCGGAGCGTTTGTTAATCCAAAGGGCATTACCATGAACTCGTAATGCCCTTCGTGGGTGCGGAATGCCGTCTTGGCTATGTCACTCTCCTTCATACGGATTTGGAAATACCCTGACTTCAAATCTAACTTTGTGAAAACACGGGCCCCATTCAACTCATCGAGCAATTCATCAATCATGGGAATGGGAAACTTATCGGGAATAGTAACCTTATTCAAGGCTCTATAATCAATGCAGAATCTCCTTGAACCGTCTTTCTTCTTGACTAGTAAAACCGGGCTGGAGAAAGGGCTTGAGGAGGGGCGAATGATGTGGGCACTCAACATATCTTGAACCATTCTTTCGATTTCGTCCTTTTGAATCTGCGGGTAGCGATAAGGGCGAACACTAACGGGGCTTGAGCCTTCCTTCAAATTGATTGCGTGGGTCTTATCCTGATTTGGCGGAAGGCCTTGTGGCTCAGCAAACACCTCCTGAAATGCCTCCATCACTCCTTGAAAGGCTACTGGAATTGCCAGCAACTTTTCCCCAACCTCTTCTACTAAATTAATCTCCACCAATACTCCTTGGTCCTCCTTACCCCATGTTGTCCTCATGTTCTTCAAGGTTGTTTTGGAACGTTTTAAAGATGGGTCGTCTTCTAACGTTCTCAACTCACCCTCCCAAAAGAATTTCATTATCTGCCTCTTCCAATTAGTTACCACCTCTCCTAATTTTTCTAACCATTGCATTTCGAGGATAATGTCAGTATTTCCCAGACCCAGTATCAAGTAATCCTCCATTATCTCTATCCCCTGTATACTCATCAGTAACTTTTGACATTTACCCCTGCCATAAATTTTCTCGCCATTCCCCAAGGTTACTCCGTAACGATCCCCCTCCGTGGGCTCAAGATGTAGCCGGCGTACAGCTGCTGTTGAAATAAAATTGTTGGTCGCGCCGGAGTCGACCATTACTACCACCTCCGGACCGTGTATTTCCCCTTTCATTCTCATCGTCTGCGGGTGGGATATTCCAACCACCGAACTTAAGGATATTTCAGCCATTGTTAATGGTGTCTCATCTTCATTCCTCTCTTCCTCCTCCCCTGATTCTTCTTCAATCTCACTGGGCCCCAGTATCACATTCAACTCTCGCCTATTTTTGCAGTTATGGTTGTGTGACCATTTCTCATCGCAAGTAAAACAAAGCCCTTTCGCCCTTTTTTCCATCATTTCTCTATGGGTGATCTTCATTCTTCCAGGTTGTGGATTGTTTGTTGTGGGAAGGTATTGAGTGTTTGGGTTCATAAGGATTTTAGTAAAGTTAGGCTGATATTGATTTTTGTGGGGTTGGGAAAAATGAGGTGGGTTTTTATGAGGAGACAATTGTACTGGATGGTTCTTATTGCTCGACACGTGTCGCGGGTAGGGGTGGGAATTTTTGTGGGTATTTGGGTAATTTGAGGGTTTTGGGTAATTTGTGGGTTTAAAATTTTTCTGATCTATTTTTGCAGCTAAAGACATTGCATGGTCCACATTCACCGGTTCAAAAAGTCTTAATTCCTTCCTCACCTGCTCTTCCAAGCCCTTAAAGTACGTTCCCATTAAGTAGTTCTCTGGTATTTCACCCAATGGATTTGCCTTTTCAATGAACTCCAAATTATACTCCTCTACAGAGCCGGTTTGCTCGACCCTCATCCATTGCTCATGTAAGCTTCCCTCCGCCTCGGATCGAAATCTTCGCAACACCATCCACTTCAATTCTTCCCATCGTTTTATAGGACGACATTGATGTTCCCAATGAAACCATTGAAGAGCAGCTCCTCCCAAACTCACCACTGCCGATTCCACCTTCTTGTGTTCATTCAAGCCATAAAAGTTGAAATATCGTTCAGCTTGGATGATCCAGCCATCCGGATCTTCACCGTAAAACATGGGTAAGTCAAGTTGTCGTCCCTTCCAGTTGCCTCCTTCATCACGTATCACTGGGTGGGTATCATTTTCATCTTCAAACTGGGAAAAATCGGTCATGTTGATATTTTGGGTGGGTGTGTTTGTGTGGTTGGGAATGGGTGGGTTTGTTTGGTTCTGGATTATCGGGTTTAAAAATTCTGGGTTAGTAAGTTTGTCACTTAACATTTGGATGGTTTGGCTCAAGGTGGACATTTCGGTGGCTAGGGTTCCATGATTTTGGGTGATGGTGTGAATCTGTGAGGAAAGGTTTTGGGTGGTTAGGTTAAGCTCCGATCGGATTCGCTCCATTTCAGAGTTAAGCAAACGGGGTATAGCATGTATTTCGCCCTCCAATCGATCAATACGCTGCGTGTTGTTCACCATGACTGCTCTGATACCAGGTTTGGTATGAACTTTATGGTAATACACTGATATTTGCAAGAAAAAGAAAAACAGAAAGAAGAAAAATGCTGAGAAATTCGAGTATCCAGCTTACTCCCAAAACAACTTGTGTTTTCTATTAATTTTAAGCATGATTACACCATTAGAGCTCTTCCTTATTTATAGTAGTAAGATTACTGCCAACTCATACATTGCAAAACAGATTCATTCCTCCTCTCCACTACCCAATTCGGTTATAACCTCATTATACTCCATAACAGAAATTTTCCCTCCAAGTGCCACCTCCTCATTACTAGCTTTCTTTTTGCCTCTCCTTTGGTATGTAATTAAGTTGGGCTTGGGCTTGGGCTGCTTGGTGATAGTAAAGGGCGTAGCAGACTTATTAACTTAGCCATTAGTGGAAGGAGGAGGCTCAATTACATCATCGCCAACCCTCTTTCCCAAACCGATCCTGATTACCTAAAATGGGTCTAACATGATTACATGGTCATCTCTTGGATAATCGAGAACATAGATTTAAACTTTGTGAATCAGTTCTGTGGCCTCGGATATGTGGAAGGGAATTGAATCCCTTTTTAGCAGTGGCAAAAAACAAACTTCAAATCATAGGTCAGACAACAAAAGCAACGAACTTGAAGCAAGAAAAAGACTCCATAGAGGTCTTTTTTGAGAAATTAATCTCCATTCGAAGAAGATCAATCGAAAAACATCCAACCCCATGAAATGTGATAAAAAAAGTCCACAAAATGTTTTCATTGTGGGGGAAATCAACATATAAAAGAAAATGGCTTCAAATTTGTTGGGCACAAGAAGGTGATACAATCTTCATGAAAACCAAGGGTCTGAAAAAAGAAGGAAACCTTGGTGAAGCTATGAGCCTATGACCAAAGAAACAAAACCCGGTTTGGGTGAGCCATGAGGCAAGTGTTAGTGTAAAAGTCAAAGCTTCAATGGGTTTAAGGATAGGGTTCATTTTGAATGATGAAAAAATAGAAAAAGGAAGATAAGTGAAGAGCTTGCCGTTAACAAAGGAAAATTAAGAGGAGCACATTTTTTATTTTTTATTTTGCTTTTCATCAGAATGTAAATAAAGGGGTGAGGGAGTAGATAGTACCATTTGTCAGGAAAGAGAAACAGAGGGGGAGTAGGGGTGGGAATCAGCTTGTCACAAGAAAAGAAAGAAAAAGGAGAGTGAAGTGGCGTATATATTGCCACTTTCAATTATATAGAATGTATCTATGTTTATTTTGGTCTTGAAATCTTGATAAAAATCTAAATGACAAGTTTGAAGGAGTTGGTTTGAGAAAAACATGTCACAAAAACAAACATTAAGAAGGAAAATAGAGACTTTTTTTTTGAAAAAAAGAGACTTGACAATCCCACATGACTATGTTTTAACTTATAGATTAAGAGTAAAATACAAATTAAGAGTGATGAGTGAATAGTGCCAAAAAAATATGGGACATTTAGGCTGAATAGGAGGTAGTATATGTTATTATTGGATTGCGTACATATCTAAGTGTTGATCTCAATTAATTTGTGAAAAATTTCACCATTTTGGCCCATATTGGAGTGTCATGGTGTCATACCAATATTGGATTGAGGATTCAACATGGATACTTAAGGTAAAATGCTAAGTCCAAATATCAGTAACATAGCGTATTGATAACCCATTATTTGTACCAATACCAATTATATTTATGCATCATTCGGTTAATTTTATTATCTTTAGGTCATTCCCAGGACTCTAGTGATGGGAACATTTTGGATGAGGTAACTGGAATAAAAGATCCCATCTTTACTTCAACTCAAGATGAAACAAAGATAAATGGTCATGTTGCCTCAACATCTGAGATGCAGCCAACGCCAAGAAGGAAAGGCAAACCCGATTCTAACGGACTAGGAAGCAAGCTACCCTTAGAGATTGTTGATCATTGGTGGTCAAAACTTCCATATGTTCTGGTGAGTATATAAATTCAGCCAATCTTTGTTCCCCAATTTTTTCATTATGGTGGCTGTTTTGAGTTTTATAAAGTACTAACTTACTGGTATCATGGAAAATTTTATAGTAGTATCATTTTCATCATCTTCTACATAGAAGATTCTAGTCAATCAAATATATCATGTTACAAGCTGATAATCTTTAATTGTATGTTAATTTTATTTCAAACTTTTTTTATGAAGGAAATGAATCATTTATATGGAAATATTACACACTGATGTTCTGATATGATGATGTCTAGCCTTGAAACCTCATTTATGCATGTAATCTTACAATAATTTCCATATGGGGAGTTGAAAGGAAGCTGGGGGAATAGGAGACCTCAAAATCATCCCATTATTTCAACAAGTATATTGAAGTATTGCTGATAGTCAATAGTTTCATGATCCCTTCTCCACCTCCCATCCCTCTCTTAAATGGCAATTTATAGCATTCCAGGCTTCCTACAGCTCCACCTAGTCCTCAAAGTGTTTGGTTTTTCGTCTTGGCTTGAGTGGTGGGTTACTTATGACTTGGTTGCTCTCGTGCTTTAAAAATAAGGTGGCTTTTCCTGTGCCACTGCTGTTTGTTTGCTATTAATGTGCCTGCAAACTTATGGGTTTTAGAAAACAGTTTCTTGTGTTTGAATGCTGGAAACTTTCCAACCCTTTTCCAATTGACTGAAGTCCTATCACAAAGAATTTGAAATTTCCTGGAAAGAACATTAGGAGAGGTTCTGACATCAACTTATGCATGTCTTCACTGAAACACTTTTTGGAGTTCTCCAGAGTTGATTAGCAGGCATAAAACATCTACCAACAAATAAGTAATTTACTGTTGCTTACAGCTCACCAAAACTACAATAGTCTTTTTAGAGTATTATCCAATGAGTGAGATTGTGGTGAATCTGCCAGGCTCCATTAGTCTCCACTGTTCCATGTCTTCCTTGAAGGACCACCAAGATTTTAAGGACAGGCAAGATGATTTTCTGATAAAAGGAATTTTTTATTAATGCAATTTACTAAAAATAAAGTTTATGTATTAAACATTCAAGAGTTGTGAAATCTCGGTAAAACTAAAAAGCTAACAAATACTTACCTATGCTCTCTCTCTTTCTATATATATATAGAGAGTCAAGTTCAAGTGAGAACCAAACTTATGAGAACCGTGAGAACCGTGAGAACCAAACTCCATGATAAAAATGTTACTTTTGTTTTTTAGGAAAAGCTTGTACTTTTTAGTACAAAAAAGTCTTACTTTCAGAAAAGAAAAAAAATCAAAAAAACAAAAATATTAAAGGAAACTTTATTTAGAATAATCCAACCTATTCGTGATTTTCCTATAATAATCTATTCTATTGGTTAACCATGAACAATCCCAACTTTGAGGGGTATTTTCTTAGAGTAAACCCAGTGACCGGATGACTTGCTATAACAAGAGATAAATTAAAAATAAATGTCGAAATTTTTTTAAAAAATGTTAAAAAAAAATTTATGATTTTATTTATTATTTAGAATAATTTTTTATATTAAATTTCAAAATTTTTCTCTAATTTTAAATTAATTTTCAGTTTACTTTTTTTGGGAATTACCTACTATAGCAGGTCATCGGGTTACCCAAGTTTACTCTAGGCAAATACCCCTTAAAGTTGGGATTATTCATGGTTAATCAATAAATGGGATTATTGTAGGAAAATCACGAATAGGTTGGATTATTCTAAGTAAATTTTCCAATATTATAAAGGAACACATTTTTTCCGAAAAGTAACACATTTTTATGTAAAGGTAACACCTTTTTATGATTTTTTTTTCAGAATTTTTTTTAAAGTAACACTTTTTTGCTTAAATAGTATCATAAAAAACAGTAACACATTTTTAGTAAAAAGTAACACTTTTTTGCATGCCAAATTGGTCGTCACGTTTCTCATATAAAGATGGTTCTCACTGGAATTTCTTCACATATATATATATATATATATATATATATATATATATATATATATATATATATATATATATATATATGAAGAAGTTCCAGTGAGAACCATCCTTATATGAGAACCGTGAGAACCAATCAGCCTTACAAAAAAGTGTTACTTTTTACTAAAAAGGTGTTACTTATGGGAAAAAAGGTGTTACTGTATTTTATGATACTATTGGGCAAAAAAGTGTTACTTTAAGAAAAAAATTCTGAAAAAAACACAGAAAAAGGTGTTACTTTTTACATAAAAATGTGTTACTTTTCGAAAAAAACGTGTTACTTTATTTTTTGAAAAAAATATTTTTTTCTGAAAGTAACACATTTTATGCTAAAAAGTAACAACTTTTTTAAAACAAAAGTAACATTTTTTTGTTCAAAAGTAACACATTTTCTATAAAAAGTAACACATTTTTATCAAGGCGATTGGTTCTCACGGTTCTCATATAAGCTTGGTTCTCACTGGAATATATATATATATATATATATATATATATATATATATATATATATATATATATATATATATATATATATATATATATATATATATATATATATATATATATATACTTTGATTCTCTCTTTTTCCTTTCCCACTAACTGTTTACTGGAGTAAACTTATTCTATGGGCTGAATCCTAACAGAATTTCAACGCACTCAATATAAAATGATGATACCGATGAATAAATCATCAGGGGGGGATAGAGAACTACCACATTTCCTTCTACTCATCTCCTTTTCTACAATTTTAAACCACTACCAGTCTACTAGACTCCACCAAATAGAGTTGAAGACTCCTAGTACTAGTATAAATGATGTGCATTGAGCTTGACTAATTTGGACTCAACTAGTTCACATATTAAATAGGGCTTGAATTAGGGCTGCTGTAAGTTCATGCAAGTGTACGTCCATGCACGTGCATCCCCCATGCACAACTACCTTTTTAAGCTGCAAAATTAGGGGTACTGCTCATGCATTATCGAGATTGGCCAAATACAAATTCATTCCTTTTCCATGCACCGATGCAAATAGGTGCGCATGTCCCTTTAGAAAAAAGGTGACATTGATTTTTGTTAAAGACGAGGCATAAGAATACTAGAAAACTTTAATTTTCTTGTACCCACACATTGAGTGACGCTTGATCCTTTATTTACAAGATGAAAATCCACATTGTTCTCAACTTTTTCAGCGTTCTCAACTTCATTTGATATATCACAGAACATCGACAATGCTTACTATTTAAATATGTGAAAGCAGCGTTGGCGATGTTGTATCTGTAAGATTGCTAAGATACAACCTTTTCTTGGTACGAAAATAAAGAGTACTTCTCCGTGTAGATGCTTGTAAATTCTCTCATGACTTGTCTGTGGAATAAGAATTTGTGTCGTATTAAGTGTTTATCTTATGCCTTATGAAATATGAGTCTGATGTTCTCTAGCATCCTCGGCCCAATTTACGTACTTATTAAGGGGCGCATGGTTGTCATTTTTATGCGTGAGGAACTGGTTTTTTGCAACTTTTCATCTAATTAACAGAGAATCTTTTATCATATTCCTTCCTGTGTCCTGTTTGCAGTGCACTTCCAATTTATTGTATATGATTCAAAAATCAAAACTTTCCACATATGTACTGATGTGCAACATGTTTGTCAGGTTATTTTGATGCAAAAAGGCACTGGTGATGAAGCAGAGCGGGGATTCTATAATTTGAGGATAAACACTAATGCAGAGAATCAGTCATACTCAATTTACACTGTTGCTTTTGAAGACCTAACTGATGCAAAGAATTTCAGTTATCTTCTGGAATTCGCATTTGTCGATCAGCCTGATGCTGCTGTAGAAGTTGCTCCACTGTCCACAAAGGTAAATACAGTTTTCTGTCTATTTTGTGAATTTACAAATTTTTAGGAGTTGATTGTTGTATTATCCAAAACCTTGTATGAGACCGTCATACCATGAGACGGGCTCATATAATTAGTCAATTTCTCTAATTGATCACTTTAAGACTAATAATAATCACTTTAAGACAGTGAGTGCGCATTGGGTCAGCCCAATAAAGATGGTCTCACAGTGCGACCATCTCATTTGAGCCCATATTGTCGTAACATGAATTATGATTCTTACAGGACTTCCAAGAAGTCATAGAATCTCTTGACACCGAAGTAATTGTGTTGAGGAAGGGAGAGTTAAAGCTTTATGCTGGTCAGCCTCTTGCTGATATTGAAGCTGCTCTGAGGTCATTGGTAAAATTGAAATGAGCACCAATTGCTTCTTTGACTGCTTGCATTCTTTTGCCGATGGACAAATTGACTGTACATTGACATCAGCTTCTGGCACACTTAGCATCAAGTATGGTTTTATATCAACCGGTTTGGAAGGTATGTACTGGAGATTCTGCCATATCTAATTCAGAAGCACATAGATCTTCATTCAGATTCTTTTCGTTTCGGATAAAATCCGTTGTTGACATTGCCAAAAATTTTGTAGCTATAGGTTTCCACTGCTAGTTTAATGAAGTTGCTCTTTGGTGAGTTGTGATGGTTTGTATTATGATCAATTCGGCCTTGATCTTTCATCAGTTCGGCCGGTTTGTTTAGAGGAATTTTACACGCCGATGTTCTTATGTTTAGTCTCGAAGCTGATACTGATGCCGAAATGCTTGTATCGATATAGTCATTGATGTTGGAGGGTTGGAAGTAAGGTGAGGGAGTATCTAGATATGCTTCAAAACGTTAAGATAGGTAAAAAGTTGAGGCTTTTACATGTAGAACTCTTTCATTATAAAAGTTTAATTCTAAAGGTTTTACCTTTTAGGTAATTTTTTCACATATTTTCTACATTTGTATTACTTTTTCTTCTAAAGAACTTACAGGCTCTCCTAGCCTACTACAACGATTATTTCAGGAAAATTAAATGTTATGTGTCTATATATAATTGATTGTTACTTTTGGAGTTTTGAATAACTAAAATGAAATCTAAAACAAACTAAAAAAATAAAAAATAGGGTAATTCTACGTGGTAACCTTGAATTATTGGATTTTCCATGTGGTAATCATAGTTTTTTTAAAATCCACGTAGTTACCTTGAGGTTTACCCAATTAATTCTACATGACCTCTTTAACCAAAAAACATTAGGTTACGTCTATATTAACAGTTGTCATGATTCTGAGATTCAAACATCGAAAATCATCCCAAAGATTACATTTCCCCTAATTTCCTAACTCTAATTCCCCAATTTCTCTTATTTCCCAACCCCTAATTCCCTAACTCTAATTTCCCAATTTCTATGTTAGTTTATTACTCCTTCAAAATTGGAAAAATTTGAAACAATTAAGCAATTTTAACAAAAAAATAAAAAAAGCTTCGGGTAAACTTAATTCCAAATATAAGCGTATTTATATCCGAGTGTCAAAAAAAGTCAAAATTGTTTGTTCGCACTTAATAATTGTGAACAAAAGTGAGACAATGTCATAACGTTTGAAAGGACGGAGAAAAACAAAAACATTGTTGTTCGCAGTTACTAACTTCGAACAAACATGACTTCCACTTTTTCGGTCCAACACAACTTGACTTGAAAATGAGGATAATGTTCCATATAAATACTAATGACAGAGGAATGGAATGGTAAGCTTAATGCAGTGTTTCCAAAAAATTGTGGTAGATTATAGAGTCATCAGTCCATGAAATTCAAGTAAACAGAAGCAATGAATGAGAGGAAATATGACAGGAAATTTATCAAAATCATACAAGTATTACTTTCATATTGTACTTTTCATTTTGCGCGCATTGCTCCTACCCTCTCCTTCGAGGGATACGGTTATGGTGTGTCCACAGTTTGCAACCTCTCTCTCTCTCTTAACATTATGCGGGATACTGGGTTGAAGACCATGACCATGACCACAACCACTTTTCGGAGTATAATCATTTACCAGTACAGTATCATCGGTTCATGTCATAAAGAGAGCCATTTTCAGAGTACAGGCCATTTTCGGAGTACCACACCAGAATACGAAACCCATAACTTGTTACATGATAGAGTAACAAATAACAATGACTGTACAAGTAGAAACGTATCAGGCTATGGCTTGGAATCTCACTTCCAATTGCGCACATAACTAAGCCAACGGTTTTTAGGAGTCATTTCTCGTTATGCTGCCAGAACAGTATTAGCACTGCGGAGAAGTTTTATGTCGCTCGGAAAAATTTAAAGGCAAATTTACCAAGAAGAATTTGGAATCCTCCCATCTTTTCATATCATCCCAACTTTGGTCTACTTAACACCCATAGTGCAAAAACGAGACCACGTCACTGCAATGCGACTGTATTGTAAAAGTTTTGAGTTAAACACGATGGAAATATAGGTTGCAATGACCGCGACATCATCCACATTAAGCACAAAATCGGTTTTTTGCATTATGCTTCCACCTTTGGGGATAGAATTCTTAGAGTAGGCCTAAAAGACGGGTACTTTGGATCTCCTGTGAGAATTAGATTTCACTCGGGAGTGTCATGAAAATATGGTCCTCAAGATGTAAACAATTTGTCGAATGCAAAAGTTGGAAGGACTAGTTCTAGAACTCACCTTGTCAGAAACTTTGCGGTTCAAATTGATGCTTGCGAAGATACTCTCTCGACTTTATATCAGCCTGCTGATCAATGATCAAGACTCAAGAGCTTAAAATTGAAAATTACACACAGAAAAATTCAAGGGTTTTACTAAAGGCAAGTAATGCAAATGAAAAACAAAACCCAAATCTTAGTCATTCCCATTACCATGTTAACATCAACATCCAACCTGTGACACAAATTGTTATGAAGACTATGAGAAATCATAGTCGTGTCAGAGTGCGAAGGAGCTAAATTGTATACTTATGTTAGCGAGGAGACACGGGTATGTAAATTCCGCAATTAGATGGTAGTAATAGTCTTTGGCTTTTGAAATTTCAGAGGATCGAAAATACAACATTATAATACAAATCACGGGATTTAGCAGGTCGTCCATTAAAATTCAAATTATCAACAACTAGCATCTCATCAAGTTGTCACTTAAGATGTTTGTTAAGCCATTGTTCAGATAAGTTCAACGGTTCAACTCAGCTTCACATCTAAAACTAACGCTTTACTACCTTTACACCAATTCAGCCATAAACATGAATCAGAGTGTTCAAAACAATAGTACCTCGCCAGGAAATTTCAATGCCAATCAATTCTCTCCAGCAGCTGAGCATTTAGAATCACCGCTTATTGTTTCTCAGATCCTAGGCGGGAACAATACAACGGCACAAGTCATATATGAATAAAATTACCTGTCTAATTGGCTCAGGTACACGGTACTTGCAAGTTGTGTTCACAATCTTCATGGCTGTAGCAAGTGAAATACGGTGACCAATCGAAATATATATAGGCTTTAAAGCACCTATAGTGGATCTCATCGCCTACAACAATAAGGTAAAATCTAAGACACAATAGCATGGAAGCAAACTTGACCACACGGCCTTACTAGGAACGGATTAATAAGATTAGCAAGCACGCAAAAAAAAAAAAGAAAAAAAAGAACTAATTTTTTTGGGAAAGGTGAACAAGATATGAAATACTCAAAACTTAATAATCTTAACAAATCAATTAGTACCACCGGAACATCCCAATTGTGAACAATCTTAATTCCATTACAAAAATATGTTTCAGATTTACGACATTTGAGGAATGTTTACACCTAAATACCTAAATGCAAAAGAAAACAAATGATATCATTCTTCTGCCTCCCACCTATCAAGAATCCCTCAGCCGCCACACACCCACCCCCTCTATCCTCCCAAAATGAAATTTGAGTAAAAGTTCAAAAACAAATAAGAAAGATTTGAGTTGCAGTTAATGTCACTTACTTACCACACCCAAGGTCCTTCCAGAGTTTCCACTCAAATAAACCAACTGTTTACCGTCAACAGCCTCCAAATTGTTTCTAACTTCCGAGCGGTTTAGACCCTCAACATGATGTAACTGCATTAAAACATTGAACTCTTTTATTTGAAAACCACAAAGTTCCTTATTTTCAGGAAACTTCAAAAATTATTGCATTGAAGTATGGTATCATTCATGCAGAGAAAATGTCACTGCCACAATAAACCCAAAGAAAATAAAAACTATACTATAAGCAATGTCACCTACTTCCCAAAGCAATGCCACTGTTCGGCACGGTATGCTTTCCAAAACATAACCCTCTCGGAAAAGCTAGAGTTAAAATGTATTAAAGAAAAGACTACTAAAATTTTCAAGCTGGCAAAACTTCCTTGAACATTGCCAAGTGTTTGAATTCATGAAAAAAAAAGCTTTCAAAATGAGCATCTGTGAGATTGATATACTACTAGCAAAATATCAATCAACTCATGCGTATAGCTATATAAAGCCAGAACTCACATTTTTTCCGACTCCGATTGTAGGAATATCAGCCATAACTCCAAGATGACAAGCCAATCCAAAACCTGGAGAATAAACATTTAAAAATAAATAAACCTGCCTTCTACAGTGAACTTTCAAAACGATGAAAGAAGATTCTTGATATTTTTCACTATCTATTATTATTTCAAATATTGTGAGCATAGATTAAAATGCGGTAACGGTCGCGATCGCGGTAACAGAACGTTGATGTTGTAATGGGAGGGATGTGGTTATCTTAACACCCAAATATTAGTCGAATCATAAAATATCCCTTGATACAGCCCAAAATGCGATTGTTTTACGCCTTTACAACGCAGGAGATATCATTTAGTTTGTTTTGAGAACTTTTACAACGCGGCCGATGCGATGCGATGCGCTTCGGCCTTGTTTTTACACACTGTGATCGAGAGTGCCAAGTGATTAGACAGAAGCACTGATAAAGAATCCTTTAAAACATGGTTAAATGATAAGTTGGAGAGCTATCACAAGTGACAAGACAACTATATAATGGCCTATGGGTCAAAATCTCATCAAAAAAATTAATCTCATACCAGATTTAGGCACAAAGCAAATCAGCAAACATAAAAAACCTTGTTCACATATCAAAGATCATAATCCTATAAAAAGCAATGTAGCTTTACTTGCAAAATAAGTTTTTGTATACGTACATTGTTGCAGCTAAAATAGGATAGTCAAGCATGTGAATGCCTGGTAGTTGTGATCCTATCAGCGTCACAAACATTGAACAAATCAACAAATCACCACAATTGTCAAACATCTCATAATTTTATCATACGATTTAATACAGATTTGCAACAAGTCACCAAATCCAAAATCACTGCAGATATTATGCAAATATAACATCATTGTGCAATGATCTGATATTGGGCAAGCGGAGGGGTCATTTAGGTAACTGACATTTCTTTTCTTTTTTATTTTTTTTTGAAGATAACTGACTTTTCTTTTTAAGCATGCTTGTAACTCTAATTGACTTCTTCAAAAAATAATTTAATCAGCATTTGTATAACATGGGCTTTGATATTCTCAAATTTCTGGTAGTTGATTGGCAGTCATTAGTGATACTGAGTTGTAATGCTTGAATCTTGTCTCACTTAAGAAAATATTTTTGTCTACCAACAGTACAAGTTTATTACTCTTTAGTGTTCAGATGAAGAACTGCAAGTAAAAGCATCTTGTCACTTCTATTTCCCTTTATTATGGTCAACTATATTGCCGCAGGTCTTTACTTCAACCTTAAGGCCCGTTCTTATGAATGCTCCGTGCACATGACTCGCATCCTTGTATACAATAGACCAGTAATGCATCTAGTTGATTATGAAATTTTCATATCAATGAAAACCACCTTATTCTTGTACAACATTCAAGAGATTATTCAACCAAGCAACAAATAATGCAATTTAACAAAAGTAACCAAACTCCAACGTTTTAATCCCAAAAGATTGCGGTCGACCTCATGAAACAATAAATGAATAAATCATTTCTAATGGTTGTCCAGATGAATTTTTCTTATTCGTTAATTTTGAATTTCTACTATCTTAACATGTAAGTCAAAATCCTTCGTATCCTTTTAACTCCTGCCCTCCAATCATCTTTGGTCATCCCCTCCCTTTTTTAAGTCTCAAGAATTTTAACTTTCAATCTTCCTTGCCGGTGCACTATACTCTGTCTTGGCGCATGCCTGGTCCATCTTAAAGGATTATATTTCATCTTTTTCTCAAAATTTGTGACTCCTAAACCCTTTATTATATCTTTCTTTGGAACCTTATCCCTCAAGGTATGACAACAAGTTCTAAAAAGTGTTATCTACAAGTACTATTTAGTAGTTACCAGAGGTTTCTCACATACTAAACACCAGGACATAATTCAGGAATCTGTTTATCTACAAATGTGTTATGGGTTGTTTATCATGAATCTGTTATAAATTTACAATAATCTAAACAATGCGCTATAGTATGCAGATGCTGCAGCAGATAAGGTAACCAAACTGATAGAAGATAACAAGTTGAATAATTACATTAATGTTCAATGCGTGAGCCAGGAAAACCTACCTCGTGGATGAAGGAGTCCATTGCCATCAACCATCAGTACCTGTCAATAATGAGTATACAACTAACACGATGAAGTCAGAAAGTAGTTTTACAGTGGAAGCAGCAAAATACTCCCTCTGATTTATAAAACTAACCCTATTTTCCTTTTTAGTTCGACCTACAGAGTTTGCCCATTTCTAATTTTGGGCATGACCCACACTTTTTCATTAATGCACATCCACACATTTAACTTACATTTTCATCTCATCCAGACATTTCTCACTTCTCCATATATTATACTTTCTACTACTTTTACTTCTCTTGATTTTTAACTCATTTATACTTGGGACAATAGTTACCCGAAACGTGGAATGAACCGATGAATTGCAATCCGGACCGTTCGTTCCGGGTAATTATTTTTCCTTGTGGTTTAATAGTACGAGTATCATCATATAAAAATTATTTCAACGATGTAAATGACCATTGAAACTACTTTTCTTAGTTGTAGATTGTTATTAGACAAGATTGAATATAGAATAATCTTTGTTAGCAATGATCTTTCACAATATTTTTTTGGTGTATATAGCCAACCCCATTATGATAGGAATATGACATTCACATTCTTGATGCATTATGCTAGTCAAAGCAAATCAAGTATATAACCTTCATTATTTCACCCTATTATCCCTTAATCCAAAGAAGCTATTCAACATTTCTCAATGTAAATTGGTGCATAAAAACAATTTCATTCTCTTAATTAAAGTGTTTTTTTTCCATAATCTTCTTGATCATCAATTATGACAATGTTGCATCAAAACACTGCAGTAAGCAAGTACCTGGGGATAAAATGGGTGACCATTTTTCTTCATTTTATCCAAAAGCTTTAGAAGAATAGGAGCCTAGAATAAAAAAAAAGTAGAATAACAAATCAAAAGAACACTCCACAAATCATTGTAACATAATTCGCCCGCTAACTTTCTTTTCATAATTCGCAATTCGCGGGATGATTAGCAGATAATACTACATTACAAATGCAGTAACACCTCAAACAACTACAACTAAAGCTTCCTTCACACACATTGCTGCATATATAATCAACACAAATTCTAATATGAACCGAGCTCACCATGAGACGCGCCCTATACTTTAGTTAAATAGCCCAATAATAGAAAATTTTAGCATAACGGAGCTTTTATATGACTCGGTGAGACGGTCTCGTACAAAAGGGGCTGATCAATGAAATATAGAAATTAAAATACCTCTCTGAAAGCAAGGAACCCAGGAACATATGGGATATTAATCTTTTCAACAGAAAAATCATGATAAAGAAGATTCAGTGAGTCAAATTCCAAAACCACAAGAGACCCACAAGCAATTGAAGGATCTTCCTTTAAGAAACTTATGTCCACCCCTCCCACATACTTCAATACCTCTTTTCTCTTTTCTCTACCTTCTAAATCCGCATAAGATGAAGATGAAGATGAAGAGGATGATGTTGATGGGAATTCCCATGAAAAGTCATCTTCTATCACTAATTTCTTTCTGAGTTGATCTTGAATCCTGAAATTTAATACCCACAAAATTAGAAAATGATAAAAATTGTGGATTAAACAAGGAGAAGAGAGGAACATACTGAGTCCATTGGTTTTGATGATTTGATAGAGAGAAAATCTCTTGTTCTTCCATGGATTTTCTGCAATTTCAGTCGTGCAACTCTATCTATTAACACAAATTAATTCTTTCAAATAACGAAAACTGTTGACTCTGGAACAAACTTTTTTTTGTAGAAAAACAGCAAAAAATGTGCCGCAATCATAAATTCTACTATCATATCATAATCATAATCATAATCATAATCATAATCATATCATCATATCATATCATATCATATCATATCATATCATATCATATCATATCATATCATAATTTCTAAGCAATAGAAGAATGTGACAATAGTCACAATTTTAAGAGTTATTTTCCCGCCTAATTCTACTAATTAAGTTATTTTAGCTATTTTTAAATTTAATTTTATTTCATTGATTTGCTTAATTAATTTAAGCCATATTTGATTTTGCCTCATATGTATTTTCATTAATGCTTCTTTTCTCTTCTACAATAATTTTTAATGTCCAATTTTTTTCTCATATGTTTTTCCAAAATTTCTTATGATTCGTGCTTAGTACGGGTATGTACCTAGTAAATTTTGAATTTCATATACACATGTTCTCGTGAGAGACGTTCTTTTTAAAAGCTCATTTTTATTTAGATCGATTAATTATATATTTTTTAAAATATTATAAGTAGACATTTAGAATAATGTAAATAGACATTTAAAATATTAAAAGTAGGCGTTAACAATACGGTAATAACAAATACAGTCTAGTGTAATATACATTTGTCAAAGCCTAATACAAAACTACAAATACTCACGTGCTCAACTCAATATAACATCCATGGAACTCTAATCATCACCGCTAACCCATTGTTCCCAACCCGTTCCGATTTGTAAACAATCTAAAAGATAGAAACAACAGAGGGGTCAAATTAAACTGAATGAGAAGTAACAATCCAAAACAACAAAACACAATAATTCAAAACATAGGTTTTAAAACAACATTAGTTTCCTAAATCTATATACGTTCTGGGAGTCTAGTTGAGAGATACATCCATAGCTCTAAGGCTATGTCACTCTCGGGTAAAGCTAGTCAATATTTAAGTGACAATTCACCTCAAAATAGGGAGTACAAACCTAAATCGTGCCCAGATCCACCCTTTGAAGAACAAACGTTAAGTGACTGAAGCACGTGCTATTGCAGAAGCAGGTTTTGTTAGTGCTGCGTGTTAAACGTCTTCGGCATCGTCTCAAATTGTTCAACTGTAATGGCAGCCGAGACGACAAGTGTAGAACAAAGGGGTTTGACATTTTTTTATCATCTTTTTTTTGTTCTTTTTGAGTTAAAACGAATAAACTCTATCGACTTATTTTACTTATTTAAGATTTAAAATTTTTCGAAGCTTTGGCAATTTTTATATTGTTCAAAATGCTTATTTTACTTTGAGAAATTTTATGATATACCACTGAGTTTCTTCATAATTCACCATATACTATATCAAATGTTGTAGATATACCATTGAGTTTTAGTCCGTTAGCACATAATACCATTAATGACAAATTCCATTAGTCTGCTGTTAGTGGTAATTATTAATTCACCACATACCATTATTTTTTTGTTTTTCTGCGTCAAATACCATCATTTTAAAATATAGTTATATCCAATGATTAATGTAACTTTTGTGTTGTTAAATACTTTGGATTACACTTCTTTTGAACATAACTAGAAGTATATTTTAAAATGATGGTATTTGACGAAAAAAACAAAAAAGTAATGGTATATGGTGAATTAATAATTACCACTAACGGCAAACTAACGGAATTTGTCACTAATGATATTCTGTGCTAACGGACTAAAGCTCAATAGTATATGGTGATCTACAACATTTAATATGGTATGGGGTAAATCATGAAAAACTCAGTGATATATGATGAAATTTCCAATTACTTTTTTTTTCGTAAACAATTGAAGGGCATAAATAGAATTTCTGGCTATCGACTTATTCTGCAATTCAGCTCAGCCCTCTCTCCATTAGCGTTCTCCTTCCTACAATCTGCAAACAGTGAAAACTGTCGAGTATCACTGATTTAGGTAAACAATCCTGAAAAATGGAATTCGACTCTCCTCATTCCATGGGAACAACTATTGTAGGTGTTTCTTACAATGGTGGTGTTGTTCTTGGCGCAGATTCCAGAACTAGCACCGGTAACTTTTTTATTCCGCTGAATTTTTGTTACATTTTCTCAATCAGCGTATGAGTTTAAGCTAGTTCTAAAATTCAATTTAGAGATGTTTTTAATAATTTTGGTATCTTCTGAAAAATTGCAGGGGTTTATGTTGCCAATCGTGCATCAGACAAAATCACTCAACTCACAGACAATGTTTATGTTTGCCGTTCTGGATCAGTAAGTGTTTTTGCATTTTAGTCATTTCAAATTTTTGTAATTTTATTGTAGTGATGCTGATCAATTTAAGCGATATTTTTAATGGTTGTGGAATGTGTGAGCTTAAAAAAGAGGTATATTCAGTTTGGATGGAATGTAGAATGTGAGCTTACAAACGGAAGTTTTTCCCTTTTTTCTATTCATTTTGTGGGAGTAATACAGTCTGCAACATTATTATAGAACAATTAGGTTTGAGGGTCACTAAATCATGTGAATTCAAACTTTAGGTGAAGTTGCAGTTGATGTTCGCTTTTAAGGGTCAATGGGAAACAATGTATTTTTTACATATAAGGTTGCGTACATCCGACCCTCATACCCTGTAGGCTATAGTGGGAGCCACTTAATGTCATTTGGGGTATTGGAATGTTTCTGGCCAACCTCTTTGGAGATATGTACATTCAATTTTTTTTAAAAGATGGTAATTAGGTGAAAGTATGATCTTCATGGAATCCATTTCCATTGATATTTGAATTCTTGGATGGTCCAATGAGGAATTGGTGTTGCTTTGGTGATTTTGAATTGTCTTTTTTCAGGTGTTAGCATACTCTTGTACAACTGTGAAAATGGTTTGATCACCTTTATTTCTATGAGTTACATGTAAGGTTTGATGCTTATAATTTTGTGATCAACAAAATATAGAGCTTTTAAAAGTTGTGTTTGGAACTTGGTATGGAGAGGTATGCTTTAGGGAATTAGTGCAAGAGAATATGTGGGATAGAACTCTAGAATTTGCTAAAATAAAATGGTGTAAATGAATGGAAGGGGCTTTAAAATAAGACAAGGGAGATAGGAGTAATTGCTATAGCAAATTGTAGTTTAGAGAGTTTTATATGGTTTTTGATATCTAGCTAGTAAAAACATGTACTTTTTGTTGACTTATATTGAGCTAAGGAATTGTAGTTTAGATCAATTTTGCTTGGATCTTAGTTGAATGTATGGCTATTAGAGCATGAGGCACACGGAGCTGGCTTTACATCAAACCACCCAAGAGCGATTCCATTCATGATAATTTTGTTCATGAAATAGGATAGATGATAGAATGATGAAACAAAAAGATTTCCCACTATTTCATCCATGAACTATAGGATCATGGGATGCTTTTTAATTGAATTAATCATAAGATGTTTTAATTTTACCTCAATCGAATATGCTTTAGGGGCATATTTATGGATTATAAATTATAGTAAAAAATATCAAAGGTTTCCAAGCTGAGTTGTCTTGTTAGTTTTTATCTAGAAATGTTATTGTAATCAATTATAGTACAATGAGCTATCGTTGAAGATATCGTTGATTAATACGATATCTCACTTCTTTAAGTATGTTCAATGTGTAGGCTGCAGACTCTCAGATAGTATCAGATTATGTACGTCATTTTCTTCATCAACACACGTAAGACTACTACTCGACTTTCAACTTTTCATGTTATTGTCTGTGATGAATTTGAACTTCTTGTATTTGAGAGTCCTATAGCATTATCACTGATTGGTGACTTTTGTTAGCTAATGTATTCTATGGTTGCTGCTTGGGGAAATTTGTAAGGAAAAATAGCTAAGAAAAGTGCAATCTTTTTCTGATTTTCCTACAATAATCCAACTTTTGATTAACTATGAATAATCCCTAGTATATGTCATGTTTCGTGTAGCATTGTTGGCGCAGAGGAAGTACTGATTCTTTTTATATGTTTTCAAAGTTTTGATCCTTTGACATTTGACTTCATATTGAATTTCACTTGGTCTTGTTCACACTCTTTGCTCCAATCTTTTGTGATTAAGGCTTTGGCATTGTTGTTGTTGTTGTTGTTGTTGCTCAGACCCTTTATTGTCTTTTCCCCTTTCGATTATTTATTTATCTCATCTGATAATTTGTCTATGACAGGATTCAATTAGGGCAGCCCGCTACCGTCAAAGTTGCTGCTAATCTTGTTAGACTCCTAGCGTATAATAACAAGGTTGGACATAAATTAGATTTTTCCTAAAAGTCTTGAAATTTCATAATTCCAGTTGAATGTGTGGCTACCTTATGTTGTACAATCAAGATTATTGTGCATTGCTATGTAGGGGCATGGTTAAAAATTTGCTTTTACTTGATGATTCTTTGCATATTTTGTTCTGTTTCTTTGTTTAAGTCACTTAACCTTTTGTTCTTAATACTTTAAATAGTCATATACAATAAATAGTTGACATTTGTCTTAAAACTAGTGTTTTTTCTCACTCTTGCTTTTTTTCTTGTTTCCTTTAGTTTTTATGAAAAAATCTCAGAGTACCAATTTGAAATTTATAACTTAGTAGTTGTTTCCTTTTCAATTGATATTTTGATAATGCATTAAACTCTTTTTATTGTTTTTACCAATCGTTTTGCAACTTCTACAGGACATGCTCCAAACAGGCATGATTGTTGGAGGATGGGATAAGTATGAAGGAGGTAAAATATATGGAATTCCACTTGGTGGAACAATCATAGAACAACCTTTTGCCATTGGAGGTAAGTTGCTTCTTGTGCGCACTCTCCACTTTTAAAAGTTCGGTGTATTGTCATAAATGTCTAAGATGGCTTTTGTTATTCTTGTTTACTCAAACTCTCTATTTCACTTGAAGCTCTTGTGTTAAAACACTCGACGCCCAGATTCGATCATCTTGATGTGTAAATTCAAATTCTTATGGACTAAAATCATGTAGATATTTTATGCATCAACTCAGTTTGATAGTTGGACACTTCAATGTCCACGACATAAGGCACCAAAGTCGATAAACATAATTTCTAGCTTCGATTTACTAGGCTTTGAAAATATCCGAAGTTTGTGGTAAACTACTTCTCAAGACTTCGATTAATGTTGATGCTGGGTATACCATTTACACTTTGGCTAAATTGATGTTTCTACTAGCTTTAGGATTTTCTAATCGATTTTGTTCAAATGTTTTATCTTATGGTCAGTATGAATAAATCACTACCCTTAATCATTTGATGGGTTCCTCATCCTTATCTTTTTTTGATGAATATGATTTAATCATATGATATAAGGTTTGATTCTAGACTAAAAGATGGTTTATTATTTTGGGATAAGAGCTGTGACATAGTGACACTAACTTAGTTTTAAAAAGCGCGAGGCGCACTGAGGCGCTAAAGGCCCTTAGAGCCTTGGCGCAAAGTGCAGGGCGAGGGCGCGAGCATTTTGTATGTGATGCGCACTTTTTCGCTAAATACATATATAATACTTCAAACAACAAGACATTTAGATTTTAGTATCAACAAACTTGAAATCATTTATTATTCTTGCATCAAACACCACTTTATCACAAAACAATTATAATGAGAATACAAAGAACTCCCAAAGTTATTTTCTTGTTTGCATGCTTTTTGTTTTTCTTAAACAAGGAACGATTTTTTGAACTTCATATTCAATTGAATTTGAGTTTTGAGTTTTACTTCATTTTCGAACAAGCAAGAATAAGTTAACTACCCAACCCAACAAGGAGGCGCACGAGGCGTGAAGTGCATCGAGGCGCCCAAGGCGCACGCCTCTCGTAGTGGGCTTTGCCTTACCTGACCGAGGCGTTTTCAGCCGAGCCTGAGCTCGAGGCGCACAAGGCGCAAAGCGAGGCGCGCTTTTTAAAACTAAACACTAAAGGATTTGTTATCCACTATGAGTCCCTAAAGTTTGAAGGATGAATTTAGTAAAGATGAAGGGATAGCAAGCGTTGGATAGTACATCAAGTTGGTTGAGTCCTTAATATAACACATTTGATAGCCTTTGATTAAGATTGGGATCTTGGAACATTAGTAGCTTGACTAATAGGTTTTTTGAAGCTTATTGATATCATGGAGACAAGAGTTCCAGTCACCATAGTTCAAATTGATTCGGAGTAAGAAGTATTATAAAAAGTATGACTATTGCATAAACGAGATAACGAGAGGAAGAACTCGCTCCAAGTGGATGCTTTAAATACCTTGAGTTCATTAGAGTAGAAGGGACATCTTATAATATGTAACCCACAAAATTAAATACCTTGAGTTCATTAGAGTAGAAGGGACATCAAAATGTGTGTTGCAAAAATAGAGCGCTACTGGGATATTATGCGATTGAGGTGTCCCCCTAGAGCTAAAGGACAAAATCTATTGAACATTGTTTCGACCATTATTACTATATGCATCAAAATGTTTGGCTTTTAGAAAAGATCATAGTAGGAAGACGAGAGTTGCAGAAATGTGAATGCTTCAATGAATGAGTAGACATACTTTCAGGGACATAATTCGAAACAAAGATATAAGAAATTTAGGAGCTTCAAATATTGAGGAATAGATTAAAGAAACTCAGTTGAGATGGTTGGGACATGTGCAAGGTCGAGGTATTAACAAACCGATATGGAAGATAGAAAGTTGAAGCTTAGGGGGGTTATGAATAGGGCGAGGACGACCAACGACGACTTGAAGGGTGGGAATGAAAAAGAATATGAATGATCTAGACTTTCAAATCGGGAAATAGGGAATATAGAAAACCGGAGTGAATTGAGAAAAAGAATCCATGTGGACGATCATTAAAACAGAAATATTAGTTTATGTAGTCGACCTCTATCTTTTGGTAATAAGGCTCTAGAATTGTTGTTCTTGTTGTGTTAACCTTTGATTGGGTTAGGATCTTTAGGGGAGGATATAACAATGTGATCTTGTTTACCCGTCTTTATCACTGATATGGCTTTGAATATTTCTTCCTCATCATGTCCAATTTTATTTTGCTATAGTTTATAAAAATATTTCAAGAACTATATAGTGTTCCCTTTGATGTATCATCAAACACTTTCTCTTTTTTGCTTGATTACTTGTTGCTTTATTTATGCAGATGGTCAAGTTGCTAAGGGATTCTTTTGCAGGTTCTGGCTCATCATATCTATATGGTTTCTTTGATCAAGCATGGAAAGAAGGAATGTCCAAGGATGAAGCTGAGGTATTTCGGATTGTTGTTTGTGCACTAGAACACATAGAACATTGCTCAACTAGATGGATACGTTTAAAATATTTGCAGGAGGAATACTCAACTCTTAGAATGATCTACTCTCCCTCGTAACCTAGCTACTACTCAATCTCTTGGAGCAACATAAATTTATTGTACCAACTATGAAGAAAACTTAAGAGCACATATCAAAGAGAAACTCATATCATTGCAATAAGTCTGAAAATGTTTGATGCCCAAAGAGCACTTCCATAGAAAAATAACTTCCTAATCAAAGAAAATTGTACTTAAATATTTTCTCCTTGTGATCTCTGCTGATACTAAATCTCTTAAAACCTCTTCAGACAATTTGAGAGCTGCTACTAAATCTCCTGGAGAAGACCTACTTTGGGGAAAAAACAACCATAGAGTGGCACAGGCACAGTTGAAAGAGAAACCCAATTCAGTTCAACAAGTCTGAAAATGTTTCATGCCCAAAGGGGACTTTAAATACAAAAATAATTTCCTAAACAAACTGCCCTCAAATAACTGATCATAAGAAATTAAATTGATAATAAAACCTAAGTAAACAAACTACATACAACCACACACTTCATAGTTGTTTTTATTAACGGCTGCTGAGTCATCTATCTATTGCGACTAGTCGTTACTTAAATATAGTGAATTCCTCCAGAAACTGCATGGAGTCATCAAGGTAGAGACGCCGAGTCGGTGTGTCTTCTGCCCTCCACTGGCTGCCCTTGTCTGCTCCTCGCCGTCTCTGTTGATGCTTCCACTGCCAGTTTGTTTCTTCTGTTGTGCTGTTTTGCATCTGCTATTATTTCCGACCAGTCCTTTAGCCTCTTGATCCCACATAAATCTAGTTCATATTGGAAGCATCGAGTCATCAAGGTAGAGACGCCGAGGCGTTGCGCCTTCTGCCCCCTCCACTGGCTGCTTCTCGCCATCTCTGCTAATGCTTCCACTGCCTGTTTGTTTCTGGTGTTGTGCATCTGCTATTACTCCCGACAGTCCTTTAGCCTTGTTTTTACATAAATCTAGTTCATATTGCGAGACTCATTGCTGTATTTAAGAAACTCTTTGTTTGTCTCATTAATAAATACCCCCAGTTATTATCTGGATTTCATTGCTGTTTCCACTACATGATAAGGCAGAGAGAATGGATGGTGAGGTGTACAATGTTAGGTTCAACCATTCAAGGGATCAAATTGCATACTTAACAATTTTAATGGCCCATAGACATATAGTATACACAGAGAATCAGTTAGGCCCTCACCTCACCACCGACCGTCACCACTTCTGTGCACCTGTGACACTAATTTTGCAACCCAAAATACCCAGATCTGATATTTGAGACCATCTACAGCCACCGGTGAGAGGTGACTCCCAGTACCACCAATCACCTACCTCTTCGATTAGATCCGATTATTTTAAGCTTGCAATGTCCTGATGAGCCTTTCATTATGCCAGGATTAAAGTTTGCCAAAATTAGTTTGCAATATCTCGTGCTTCGTCATTCTTTTATCCACCTTTCTCTCTCATCAGTGGTGTCATAATTTGCTTGATTCTATCCTCTCCAAATATGTTCTCTCTATCCTACAGTTCATCAATCTCTTGAATTTTTACGTAAGACGTAATCTGTTTTTCCTTCTGCCTTTCTCCTGCTGAAATGTTTCATTTTTTTCCGGATATGAATTCATTGTGCAAAAGGTCTTCGTTTCTATTGTTGTTGGGTACATAACACTCCCTTTGCACTTTCAGTTTTTGGTTTTTGATAGTTGCTACACTTATTTTGATGTTATGCAATGTACTATTTTGATCCATAATATATTTAGTTGCAAATGATTAAAAATTATAAACAGTTAATATTATGAAAATATGTATTGAAACAAAACAAACAAGTTCCACTTGACTATGTTTTTTATTTGTACATAAAGCTCAAGACGTAAGAAAGTATAGTTGGATCAATAGTGTCTACTATGCAAGTAGCTTTGAGTTGTAGTTCTATTTGATATTCTGTAACACACGGGGTACCAGCCCAACCGGCCAAACCGATCTTAATTACTTACCAAAGGAAAAGGTTTAAGAAAGGGACGGGGGGCATTTAAATAATTAGATTGAGGGTCTTATATTCTTGTATGCTTAGGTGTCTTGTATTCTACTTTAGTAGTATCCCATACCTATATTTTAGTAATGTCCTAGTAATGTCCCATACCTGTATATAGGGACATAATAATCATTTGTAATTATCAAATAAATAAATAAAGAAAGTGATTCTTGGAGGGAGCTTGGTAGTGGCTCGAATACTACCGTTCATTTGTTTGTTTGATCATCAACTATCATATTTTGTGTAGTTTTGTGTAGAACTCAGCAGTAACAGTGGCAATCTGTTACAAAGGTATCAGAGCAAGTCGTTCTTGGAGTAAAAAAATGGTGCAAGAAAGCATGGAGAAGTGGGAATTAGGGCTGGCCAAGGTGACAGAGGCAATAATCAGCCTAGAGGGCAAAATGACTCAACGTTTAGACAATCTTGAAGCCGCGGATGAACGGTTGAATCAAAGGATGGACAAAACAGAAGCGTTCTGTCACAAAACAGAGCGCATATTATCAATTCTGATGGAGGAAAGAACGGAATTGGATGGAAGGAAAAGGGGAGAACAGAATTCGAAAATTAGGGTTTCTGAAGGAGAAAATTGGGGGAAAATGCAATTGGGGCAGAAATCTTTCACAAAATCTCAGCCCATTCAGTGGGTAATGCCGAAAATGGTCCCAGACAGAGAGGCACGAAGAAACGGGGCTGAAATTGATGGAGAATTGCCTCCAATTGAGGAAGAATGGGTTCGAAGGAAGAAGAACGATATTGATCTTGATACTCAAGAAGATGATCTTGATGCGTTCTTTAAGGGTTTAGGGGCTGAAATTCCACCTTTAGACATGCTCCAAAGGGCTGTCCAAAATGATATTATTCACTCGTTCAAAACGACCTCCACAAATGAAATTTATGAGAAGTTTGGAAGAGGTATTTGTGAGATTTGTGATGAACGTTTTTATCCGAAACAAGAATGTAGTCACAAAGGGTATTCACTCCTCATTTTGCATCAAGATACGGAAGATGAATTAATGGCCTTTGTATTCCATAAAGAAAAAAAAGAAGAGGTCCAAGAAGAGAGTGTGAGGGATGATAATATAGGAAGCAAGGTATCAGGGATTAGAGAGGGTGGGAAAGAAAGGATCAAAAATATGTTTCAAGACTGCAAACAATATGTTCCCTGTATTAAAGAAAACAACATTGGGGAGGAGTTAGGGTCAAATGAAGAGATAGAAGGCAAATCAGATATGCAATAGAAAGAAGACTACCCAAAGGCAGTGGAGAAGGGAAAAATTAATGTGTCCAAAATGGGAAAGAAACTGTTACAGCAACATAAAGAAAAGGGGAGAAACAAAAGAAAAATAAAAAGTGCATGAGAAAATACACACCCAGGAGAAAAAGAAAGGTTTGGAGGTTTAAAAGAATGGCTGTAAGGAGGGGATTTTTTGGGCGGCTACAACGACGCTGGAATAAGACGAAATCGTCACTCGCATTTTCAAGAAAAAGGAGAGGAAAAGACAAATCAGAGGAGAAAAATGTCGTCAGAACAATATACGGGTTTACAGGTGCGATGGTCGGACAAAGTAAGCTCACCGGAAACTTATGGCGACGCACCGATGGCAAGGTGGAGGAAGAAGAACCGGCTGGTTGTCAAGGCAAGGCAGCTGACGCCAATTTTGGGAGAACTGAGATTGAAAGAGAGGAAGGAAAACAAGAGTGAAGAAAAGAAGGGAATCTCGAAGAAGGCAGCCGAAGAACATGGATGGCTCGCCGGAAAAAGACGCATTGACGCCAGAGATTGGTGGTTTCTGACCAGCAAAATATGGCCAAAAGAATACGCCATACTTGTGGAAGGATTTGAGCTTGAAAAGGAAGATAAAAGAGGCGGAGGAGATTTTAGTGCATGGGAAGATTTAGATCCGGCCGATGCTACGTGGGAAGATAGAAAGATGTTTTTGATACTTATCCTTTGGCTCACCTTGAGGACAAGGTGAAAGTTTTAGCGGGGGGTATTGTAACACACGGGGTACCGGCCCAACCAGCCAAACTGATCTTAATTACTTACCAAAGGAAAAGGTTTAAGAAAGGGACGGGGGGCATTTAAATAATTAGATTGAGGGTCTTATATTCTTGTATGCTTAGGTGTCTTGTATTCTAATTTAGAAGTATCCCATACCTATATTTTAGTAATGTCCTAGTAATGTCCCATACCTATATATAGGGACATAATAATCATTTGTAATTATCAAATAAATAAATAAATAAAGTGATTCTTGGAGGGAGCTTGGTAGTGGCTCGAATAGTACTGTTCATTTGTTTGTTTGATCATCAACTATCATATTTTGTGTAGTTTTGTGTAGAAATCAGCAGTAACAGTGGCAATCTGTTACATATTCAAGGCACAAAGAGAAGGTAGAAGACCCTAAAAAGTAGGCCACATGTCTGTTTTAGGTCTATCTAATGTTAGATCACTTTCGGATTTTAGTAAATTGTACTTTGAACTTTCTTATATTTCCCTTTATGACACCCTTAGCAGCAAAGTTTGAAGAAATATTACTTAGGTATTGTTAAAGAGGTAAAATTCAAGTTGTGAAGAATTGATGATGGAGTAGGAACTGAGGGTATCCTTAACAAATCAATTTTATTTTATTTTTTTTGTATTTTTTTGATTGATTTTGTCTCATATCAAGCAGGAGCTAGTGAAAAAAGCAGTCTCCCTTGCTATTGCTCGAGATGGTGCCAGCGGTGGTGTTATCCGAACTGTCATTGTAATATATTCACTTCCCTTTTGCCTTACATTTGACTTTCTGCTGCTTAACTGATTGCCAACTAACTACAATGTCGAGTAAATCAACTGTTGTTGTATGATTTCAGATCAATGAAGATGGAGTGACTCGAAACTTCTACCCCGGTGACCAACTCCCATTGTGGCATGAGGAAATGGAGCCACATAACTCTTTGTTAGATATTTGGGGAGCTGCTGCTGCGAGCCCTGTTCCAATGGCAGAGTAGCCTGTAATCTCAAATATGTGCATCACTTAGTTATGAACATCATCGCTTTCTATGTTTCACACTTTTGTACTTCGACTTATCATCTTGGATTGAATTCATCCATGGAGAGTATTGTGCCGTGCTCATAATCTATTGCCTCTGGATTATGTTTCTTATTAATGCATTTCCTCCTCTTCCTCCTTTCTCCATTCTGTTTCTTATTCTTTTTGTGTAATTGTACCCAGGACTATGCATGCTTTTATTCCTTAATGATATGAAAAGAAAAGACATAAATGGAAAACAGAGGAGTGATGTTTTTCTTATTTGGATTACCAAAGGGGGAGGGGAAAGCAACTGTGGAAAGGGAATAGGAGGAATAATAATTCCTCTGCATTTTGCACAAAACAACTATTCCTATGTTGAAATGATTTGGAAGGCACATTAATATTCTAATGTTGAAGGATTTGAAAGGAGATGTTGCAAACGAATTAGGGTTTTGATTTGTGAGAAGTTGAAAGTTTGAAGAGAGATTAAACACAAATTTTTACCATTTTTGACGCGTTAAAGTTGCAGAAATAGAGATGAGTAGGTGATGGAAAGATGGGTTAGATAAGATTAATCATGTTATATTCGAGTCAATGGTAAATTAAATAAGTTAAAACTTAAAAGGTAAGTTTAAAGGTTAGCAAGATATTTAATTTTATGATTATTAGAATCTTTTAGTTGCAATAATGATAATGCTTTTGTTATTTTTCTTGGTTGTAATTTGTAATAATAAACTATATGACTGTAATTTTAAAATGTCTTAAACTTCACGACATGTTACAAAAGATTCTTAAAACAAATAAGGCCAAAATATTACCATGAAAATATAGAATAAAAAATTATAGTCGTAATTGAATAATACTTTTAAGAATTTCGAAAAGCAAAAAAACAAATCTCGGTTATAAATGTTAGAGGAAGAAAAAAAAACTAGAATCATCATCATCATCCTACCCAGTGTACCCCGCTCAATGAAAACTAAAATTTACTCTTGAAATAAATTGCTATTTATTGTGTTATAATAGAAAAAACATAACTTGTCCCTTAGTTCACTCATATTTATAAGAAAGTGGAAAACCTCGAAGAAATCGAATCAATAAGTTTAACCTTAATTAGTTGTCAGCCTATTAAAAAAGAAATATTAATATCGAATCATTTTCACTAAGGTAGTATAGAGTGGAGTGCAACCTTAATCAAGAGTTAAATTTTTGTCAAAAAATCTAAACTTACTTGCATTTTGACATCACAACCTCAATCACACATTCACACGTAAGTATTGTTTTCAAGTTGTCGGATTTCAATGGCTTTGATTGGAGATGTTGAGTCATTGCAAAATAGCATTGAGTGGTCGCTTTGTCTTGCCTTCTCGTAGCAAAACTCAAGAAACATCCGATATCATGCATTGAGTCAGCGATCACAAGCGCCTGCTCAACGCCTTAGTTTGTATTGAAGTTTGCTAGCTAAATAACGGTGATCTGGTAAATCACTTGTAGCCTTGTAGGTGATAAGTATTTATTGATTTATGACTTTAATGATTTTATTTTCGATTTTTATTTTGATTATTTTATTAGTTTTTATTTTTATCATTTTATGGTGATTTACAAATAACTTGATTAACTTAGATTTTCTAGTTTCAACTTATTCTGATGCAAGTCACGTACATACACGCCATGCTTATGCTCAGGTCGACGACAACTCTATAAACACGTAACAATCTAAGCTACAAATTTAGCCACATCCATATGCTACAAAGACTTGACTAAATAATTCAGCTCTACCTATATCATGCAACCATGCCTTTAGGTGGAATAAATGCAAACAGAAGGAAGTAATGTGCTAACTCTCGACTAAAAGCGAAAATTTGAAATAAATAAGGTTAATTATAAAAAAGCATAAAATAAGAGCAAAATAAACTTATTTTCAAATATAAGCGTCTCCAACCCTCAGAGCTCAGGTTCGATGTTGTTCGCATTTAGTAACTGCCAAGTGCCAACAGATGCAAACTGGTAAAAAATAGTCAAACAAGTTATTCCCACTTTCTAAGTGCAAACAAAGGAAAACCTGGTCAAACAAGGTCACCTCCTTGTTCGCTATTGGGTTTTCCGGAACACTTACTAAGTGGGAACAACTTGTTTGACTTTTTAAAACCAGTTTGCTACTGTTGGCGGTTACTAACTGCAAAAAACATCAAACCTAAGCTCTGGGGTTAGAGGCGCTTACATTTGAAAATAAGTTGATTTTGCTTTTATTCTGTAATTTTTTTTTAATAATTACACTTATCTATTTCAAATTTTCACTAAAAGCAGGTGCAAGTTTCTATATAAATGTAAGCTATTTCTGTATATCAGTATATGTCTTCAGCCATTCACAAGGCTATTCATGCCTTTCCAATAATGAAATTCATCCTGATGGGTTTTCCGAGCAACAAATCCCCGGAATTGCTATAATCAAAAACCGATGATGATTTTGCAAGACTCCCCTGCACAAATTGACCGCTTTATATAGTTATACACGTTCAGACCGATTGATTCAAAATGACCTTATCAAAGAATGATATTTTAGGACACATTCAGACCGAACACAAGCTCTTACAGGATCATCAGCTGGGCTCATCAATGAAGTCTATAAAATTAAAGCCACAAAAACATACACTTAGCTGATGCCGTTTACTAAGAGCACTTCTGACTCGTACGATTATACGAAAATAGAAAAAAATTCCTTGATTCACATTAAAGTCGGTCAACCAAAATGTCATCACTAGGCACTGTGCTTAGCGCTAGACCAATTCATTACGACTACAACAATGATCTTAAGCCTCTCATGTAATCTAATTCATTTTGCATGTAATGTAGCCAAGAGGGAATCACAGTGCTGATCAATGAATAACAGGCTTCAGAGGATGGCCCCTCAGCTGCGATAGCTCAATATGAGCGTCCAAGTCTTCATCCAGCTCACCTATTATGCTTCTGTTAACATTAACGATGATGATTAGTACCAAGGTAGGAGTATACGTTATAAGACATAACTCACAAGGAGAGGACATGAAAGCTATTAGCTTTAGTAAAAGATTAATTCAACTATTTTAGAAATAAAATGAACATACATGTTATCACCTCTGATGATGTACAAACCTAGGACAATTTGTTGGACTCCTTCCTGCAAACAAAAAATGAAAACTAATTATATGAGAAATGGTTACAAAGTACACGCCTGATTTAGTCGACCATGATATGAAAAGAATATAGAGAGAAAATGGACAGAACAAAAAGTAAAATGAAAGTACTTAAAAAAAAAAAAAAAAGTAAAATGAAAGGAGCCCGATCCCCTCAAAACCCCATGAATACTTCTCGGGAGGGGGGGGGAGCAAAAATGAAGCTTCTCTTTCGGTAGTTTAGTAGAAGATTTCTCCACTGCCACTTATGACTCCACTAAAATGTCACATTCCGGCCATGGAGCCTTGTTATTACTCAAAACTTTCTCGATAAAAAGGGTATTGAGTATTGACAATGAGTTCAGGTGTCAAAAAGTTTTTAGTTCAACATGAAGTGTTGAATTGTTCAACCCATGCCTGAGTGTTGAGGATAGAACACTGGCGTTTGAGGAATAATGATATGTTTGAGCTTCGCAGGTAAATCTACAGCAACATGATAAGAAGATACAAGAATGGCACTTGTCGTGGGCCAATGGAGATGAGTGAGAGCCGGTTATGGCTACTGAAAGCTGGTGGACTCGTGCAAGGAGTGCAATGTTGGTGAAGCTAGAACGAGTCCAGACTCCAGAGTGCTCGACGATGGTCAAGGTTGGATACAAGAAGAGAATTATTTGAGTAATCAATAACTGAAAGAAGGTTGAAAGAAAATTCACACAAAATTCAAACACCCTCCATGGAAAAAATCGGTTTTCAACTTTTCATTAACTTTCTGTTTCTCAAAACCCAAATAACATACACCTCTGTAGAACAGACTTGCTAAAAACAGAAAAATACAGACCTTGGTAGAAAAAACCCTTTCATGTGATTCATCAAGAATTATATTAGTTGCTTGGTCAAAACCTTTTAGGATTCCCTGAAAAAGTACAAATCATTACAATCAGACAAAGATGCATGTGTTCACATTCTTCACAAGCAGAGTATAAAATCCCAAAAGCACATTCAGGAGACAAGCAAACTCACCACTATGTTGCGCCCATCATTGGTAATAATTGAAATCATTTCTGCAATGAGGACAAGAAAAGAACGCTCAACACTCCTTAATCAATAATCATACAAAACCATTCACAAGCTTCAGCCTAAAAGTGAGCATACAAGCTTCTTTATAACTCAACCAACATTCAGATAATGAATTTACAAAAAATAATTTTTAGCATCTGCATCATTAAAAGACCACCGTACTCAAGTTTGTCACTGAAAACTTAGAATTGGCAATCAAAATAATTCAAACCACTTACGATCTACAAGAGGCTCAAGTCCGAGTCCTGTAGACATTGCGCAAACTCACTCCAAAAGCCAACGATCAACTAGAAAATCCTGTGAGTACACAGATGTGAAGTAAAAAAAGGATAATTAGCGTCCACAAAAGAGAGCAAGATAAGAGTATATGTGGTCATTAAGAAACACAATCCTAAGTCTCAAAGACATTAAACATGTCTGCATCGAGTAAGGAGGAAACAGCTCACGTAGAATGACCTAGAATAATGGACATCCCTATATGACACTGACAGTCAAAAATTACATAAAATCTCCAGATGTCATTCTCCAACACTAGTCATCATGAATGGTATGTAGAAATCAAGGGATGAGCGCAAAACGATAGCATCCTTTTTAGAACTTGTAACTGAAACCTAGATAACAAACAAAATGGGTGCAAAGAAAAATGTATCATCTGGAGATGCTAATAATTTTACTCACCAGATTGCTTAATGGGATTTACTTTGAATTATTAAGTACTCAGGATACATTACAGCTAGAAGTCAGCAAAACAAGCCTAAGTGATTTCCTCTAGAAAAATATCATCATGTCTAGACAAAACAAAAAAAAAAACCTAACCTAATAGCTAAGAAAAATACAAGCCAGTTAGCACAATGAAAAAGGTGATAGTACTTTGAGAAGGAAAAGGTTTACTAACATCATTTTTTCAAGAAAAAAGAGTAGTTTACAAATTCAAACTGTGTGTGGGCAATATACACAAATTCCTATGTGTCATAAAAAATTCCAAGGTCCAACAATTAATTCAAAGTAAAACGTGTAAACAAAAGAAAGAACAAATACAAGCAGCCAAGAAACTTCTCTAAAGCCAGGAAATTGGTATGGGAACACATAACCATGAATTTCGTAGAAGGGTTACCGAGATCACAAGGGAAGGATAATGTCCTAGTTGTTGTGGATAGGCTCACTAAATACGCTCATTTTATAAGTTTGAAGCACCCATTCACAGCCATCATAGTGGCGGCGGCATTTGTCAAGGAGATAGTCAGACTCCATGGTTTTCCTACATCATATCGGATCGTGATAAAACAATTATAGATGTTAAAAAATTTCAACTATTATATTTTAGCGATTAGCGACATTAGCATAACCGTCGTTGATTGCTACATATGACAACTGATTTTGTCAACGCTAAAAGGAAATTGACCGAGGATTTATGGCCGCGGGAGGGAAAATGAGAGCATGTTTTTCCCAATGGTATCTTCTAGAGTTTTGGGGATAGAGGTGACGGTAGTGACACCATTAGGAGTGATTAGCAAATCTTCGATACTCAATAAGCTGATAGTTGATTAGAGTAATTGATGTTATTAATTGTATCATTTAGATTTTGAAAACGTTGATTAGAGCATGTTTACCCCTACATCCATTAAATTTCAATGTACATGGCCTTATATTGTCTTGATCGACACCACATACAAAACCAACAAGAAATGAACGGTATGAGAGATTTTTGATATGACCCCAACAAATCACAACTTTTTGGTAGCAATATAGCTGATGAAGGATGAAGTTGCAATTTTATATAACCAATATCTCATCAATAAGGGACTCATTCCCATTACAGCTAATCAATTTCACTTCTCCATCAATAAGGGACGCATTCCCATTTATAGTAAATAATTCAAAAAGTTATCAATAAGCGAATCATATCCATTCTAGCTCATGTAGTCCAACATTCCACACTTACAACATTAAAACTCATCCTCTATCATTTCCACATAAACTTAATAATTTTTTTAGCAAAGCATAGTTACCTACAATTGCAAGACAACAAGTCGCAACAATCACTTCGAAGGAGGTTCTTATGACCCTCTTATTAACTGGGCACCTATACACGTTTAAAGTAAGACTAGTAAGTCTACTTGACTTCATTTATGAGCTAATTGCTCTAAGAAGTACCCACTAACATCCTTACAAGTCACAACTCATATTAAATACGCATTCTAACCATACACACTATAATATACATGTTTACTCATGAACTATACCATCGATTCAATCTAACCATAATATTAGTTTCCATTCAATTCTAAAATAAGGTATTTTCAAGAGGAAAAGATTTGATTCATACAGTTTTGCAACAAAACAAAGACTATGTGGGCTTAAATCGTATAATGTAATATACTACACTCAACTTCAATGATACAATTCATGATGATAATGATTTTTAATCACTTTTGCTGCATTCCTCAAGGTTTGAAGTGACAAAGAATAAAAACAAATCAATTAGTAGCTTAGACAACTCACTAACACTAACTTTCAATGACTTAGCCACATTACAGAACTTAGAACAACAATTGAATAAACTAATCATGGCAATTAAACATCAACCATGTACCCACAATAAACAAATTGTTCAACGACGACAATTAACCACTAAACCAACAACAACGGTCATATACATCACCATAAACATAATAAAATTAACATTTAACAACAATTAAAAGTGACTAACAATCCATTTATTTCTAACCATCAATAACACCATTATTAATTAAAATTAACACTTATCAAAAGCTTTTGAATATAACTTCATCTACTGCTCCTATTTTCATCCCTAATGCAAAAGTAGTACATACTATTTTTATTTTCATCCCTAATTCAAACCCTAACTTATTCATATTCAATTCACCATTCTAACACGTACCCATTATAATTTTAATATGATTTAACTTAATTTAAACTGAAGTTCATAAATTTACCCAAAACGTAATAATTAAAACACTAAATTAACACGAAAAAGGAGCTCACAAAAATGGGGAAAGGAGTAGAGGCGCGCGGACAGGGGCTGTGCGTGCGATGGCTAGGGGCTGCAGTGTGCGGGTACTGGCGTGGGAGACTGCGGATACTGGCGGCAGCCAGCAACTGACTGGTGGCCGGTTCTGGCGGCTGCTGTGGTTGGGGCTTTGGTGGCTGGTTTGTTTTGTGAGAGAGGGAGAGGAGGAGAGCAAGGGGAGGTTAATTAAAACGGAAAAAAGTGGGGAACATAAAAGAGGGTGTTTGCAATTTAGCTGATAGCGGATTATATTGGCTGATTTGACGAATTGATTTTATTAACTAGTTTGACTAACTAATTTTGAACCTGCTGCTATCGTATCAATAAGTTGTTTCAACCAGATAATTCACCAAATACTATCAAAATGTGTATTCGTTTTTTTTTGTTAATGAAGGAGATAAATGGGAAGAAAAATAAAACACGTACTCTCTTGAATTCAACCCAAATTTAAAAAATGACGGGTGCGGTTTGAGTTTATTTTAAGTTGGTGTTATAATTTATTGAAGTTGGTGAGGTGTTATAGCCTATTAAATTTGTTATTTAGAGTCAGTGTTATAACCAATTAAAGTTGGTATTATACCTATTTGCAAATACCAATTTTAATAAGTTATACTACCAACTCTTACAGATTAAAATAGGAACTTTAATAAATTATAACACCAATTTTAAATAGGAATACACAACGCGCATTTTTTTAAAGTTTTTTTTTCTAAGTAACTATTATATACTTCCTCCGTTCCAAAATACTCGCCACATTTCGATTTTGTGTACTATTCATCGTTCAAGCTTATTTTACATATTGTGACTAATGTGTAAGTAAAAATATAGTCAAGTGAGATCTTGTTTGAATCGTCTAATCGCATACTTTCATGATATTAAATATTTATAATTTTTAGATAAGTGTAGTTTAAGATATTAATGATCAAAATTATGCATTAGATTGCATAAAAAAGTGAAATGTAAAGTATTATGGAACGGAGGAAGTATTACCTCTTATTCATTATATATGTGTTTCATTTGACTTCAAATAATATTCATCAAATATTCCTAAATTATATTATATTCCTAATCTTAACTATAAGTTATAACATAATTATACTAGATTTTGTTTAATTCGTCGTAAATATAGATTATTAATTTTAATTTTTTACTATTAATAATTAAAAATATTAATGATAAATTAACAATAAGGGGATAGCAATGGATTTCATACGTAGGTTGTGGTTGAAAATACCATTGATGTTGCGTCTAGTTTAGGCCAAATTAGTTTTCAGTTTTGTTTTCGTGAGCCTAACGTTGTGGCTCATCGTGTTGTTAAATGGGCATTAGCTAATTTTTGTTCTAGTGTTTGGCTTGATGGTGGTTCATTCATCTTGGATTACATACATTGTAAATTTTGATTTTTCCATTTAATAAATTTAGCCTCGCTTTGATCTTTCAAAAAAATAAGGGGATAGCAACTATTCAATACTTTTATGATACGATATAATTTTATAATTATAATTCTAATTACAATTTTTTTTGAGTTAATTATAATTATAATCATACAATCTAATAAAAAGAATGTAAAATTTCAAGTGTCATTCCCATATTGATTTGCCATATAAAGAAAATTTTACAAAAGTTAATAACTTATTCCTTAATATTTGAGTAGTATATCACAACAAGATATGTTCTTATAAAATTTCATGAAATATTATATTTTTGAATTTAAAAGCTACTAAAATATATTTGTATTTTATGTGTAGTATAAACTAATTAATAAAGTTTTTTCATTAAAATTTTAATCTCTAAAATATTTCATCAAGAAACAAAGATACAAGACAATCAAAAAATATTTTGAAAATGACAAACAGTCATAATGATTAGGTAAAAAGATTTCTTATAATTGTCTTAAAAAGTATGAGAGCTTTAATTAATAATTATTAACAACCTTATTTTTTTTTTAATAAAAGCACTATATATTCTAAAATATTTTATCTATTTTATAAGAAATTAATATTTTAGTATTTTTACAGTGATAGCATGTAATTACATCTCAATTTAAAATTTATTTCCTTTCCATAATACTCGCTACATTTTCCATTTTGGGAAATTTCATATTACTTGCTACATTTCCCTTTTTAGTAAAAAAACCAATCATTTAAAGTTATACTTACTCCTATTTTTATCCTACTCTATATCTAATTACTCATATTTTTCCTTTTCATTTTTAAACAAATAATATTTAAAATTTCCAAAAAAAAACTTTCCACCTACTGCTCATCATTGCACAGTAAATTCTTAATTTTTGTACCCATACAATAGTAACAAGTAAATCAGAACAGAGAAAGTATATTTATATATACTTTTATACTAATAACTTCGTGCATTGTACGAGTTTTTATACAGTTTTATAGTATAATTGTCACTATTTATCCCTCTTTAATAATGCCTAAAAAACGCGCTCTGCTTGTCATCCCTAACCATTTCCTTGTTTCTTCACCCCGATTATCCCCGCCGTCACCGGCTTGGCGCCTCACTGGCCACTGACTACCGTGCCTGCTTCCTGCGGCTTCTTCTTCTTTGCTGATGCGCCCTTCATCCTCAAAGCTTGGTATTTAATCATCTGATTACCAAATGATACTGCTTCCTTTACCAGATCCTGCGTCTTCATTCCACTTCTGGGCAGCGAACGCTGCTGCTTCCTCAAGGGCAAGGCTCATGGTAATCAAATAACAATGCTTTACTTTTCATCTCTTACCCAATTGTGTATTGGATATTTGTTATATTTGATGAATACTGCTTAGTGTTTGATGATTGTGTAAGATTTTGATTCTTGAAATGATTATAAAGAATGATGTTTGCTTTCAAAGCTGGTTTTTCATTACTAGGTTATCTTGTCGCATTACCTGCGGATTACTTTTATCGATAAGCTTGCTTTTGATTGGCCGTATGGTGGATTAATGGGGCATAGGGACCGGATATGGATACGGTTAGATTTTTGGGTTTGGTTTGAGGACTTGTGAAGCAGTCGGCAGTTAGGCTAGGGCGCTAGGCACATTAGCACTTACAGGTATTATAAGTTTTACTGTTTGGTAGGAGTAAGGTGTGATTTATATGATTAGCAGGAAACTGTCGTTTAGTATATATTGAAATATCATCATCGTAGCTAGTGTATTCCGCTTAAATTGTATATATTGAAATCATCATCATCATCATCATCATTATACTAGTATATTCACCTGTATGTGATCGAGGATTGGGAAGGATGAAAGACGGCATACCATACGATTATCGAAGAAGATAAGGATATTGTGGTAAGTGAGATCCTTGGATCGATTTGGTATATATCAAAATGTCAAGTGCTGAATTGGCTTTGAGCGTTTATTAATGTATAAGAATTGAATCTCTATTTGTTGAAAGAAAATGGTTTTGAATTGAGCTGAAGTTCTTTGATCATATAGCAAACTGAATTAGATTTTAATAGTTTTCAATGCTTGTAGGAGCCCAACATTATCTCTTAATGAGTGCAATCCTTGAAATATACATTCTTATGGGAACATTTCAGCCTATTTATATTTTTAGAATTGAAATTTGATTGTTTAATGTGATTTTTTTGAGATTTACTCTCTTCCATTTTTGGAGTAATGAAAAATCTTGGACTGCTCATTTTACAAACGGAATTTCGCCGTATTTTCAGTCATTGGTATTTAAAAAAATAGTAAGTGCTACTAGTGTTTCTCAATCCCAGACCTGCCTTTGCTTGGATGTGTATTGTTGTGAGCTAACCCGAACTTGCTCAGCCTAGAGATCAATATGTGGGTTTGTTTCAATTTGCTTGAGCAGCCATTTATAGAGAGCTAGCTGCTAATTATGGTGCATTTTCTCAAAATCATAATTGTAAACTGCTAAATAAATTTCCAGAATCTAGTTGAAAGCAAAGGGCCATAAAAAAAAGATTGAAGCTTGGCTTTCGGCGGGAAAGGCCAATGCTAAGGATTCTTTAGGACTACTATAGAAAAGACAAAATCAAATTATGGTTGTGTCAGTGTCCAGTATCCACTGTCCTACTTTGATCATCCTCTTTCTCCATAAAATTCATTTCCATCAAATACTACCTGAAAATCTGACATTAGGTGGTAATGGAAAATTTTAGAGAAAAGCTCATATTTAAGGTTGAGAACTCTACTACCATGAAAATAACAACGCATTTTATGAAAACTAAAACATAAACTCATTTCCGTTATCATTTTTTAAAACCAATAACCTAATGCCTAGTTAATGTAGATGGGTGAATTTTGAGTTTGTAACTTGGAGGTCACGAGTTTGAGCCTTGCCAACTGCCACCCCTCTCTTGTGGAAAATAATTTCCTAGGCGAGAAAGCCCAAGTGAGGCCCCACCATAGTTCAATGACTTAGTTTAGGTCACGATTGTGGTAACGACCATGGTGATGCAATAACGAGGGTGATGCAGGTAGCGTATTGCTAAATATTGGCCCTGAGTATGAGACTAAGCAAGGGCTTTGTTACACTTTTATGATCCGGATAGTATCTGTTTGGTATAACAATGCCAAAGCCTGAATCCCTGAAAATTGGAGTCTACTAAATGAACAAAAGAATCCGTTCCATTTAAAAATATTTATGAGAATACAATACGATGTACCCTTGTTTTGGCACAATGGTTCGCACATTACCTTGAAAAAAATCGCTCACTTTTATCTTGCATTTATTGATAACTTGTGATGCATTGCATTAGGTGCCTGAATTAAATTAAAAAGGAAAAAACAGGACTGCGCACTGTTATTATCATGAACTACATAGAAGAGACAATGATGGATGCTAGTGTTGATCAACCAGCAGAACCTACTTCTCGTTCTCGATGCACTAGATCACATTTACAAGAGGCAGCTGTGTGGACTGTACAAGATATGCTAATTCTTGTGAATGAAGTTGCAGCCGTCGAAGGAGAATGCCAAAATGCACTGTCAACTCATCAGAAATGGACCATAGTTTCCGAAACTTGTACTGCACTAGGAGTAGTAAGAAATGCAAACCAGTGCCGCAGAAAGTGGCAGTCTTTGCTTGCTGATTACCATCTTGTCAAGGAGTGGACATCAAGTTCTGCTACTGACTCTTACTGGTCGCTTGGAAGTGAAAGTAGAATACAGGCTGGCCTTCCTTCGGATTTTGACAAAGACCTTTATAAGGCAATTGAGGATTTTACAAAGGCACCGGATAGGACTGATACAGACCCCGAATGTGATCCTGAAGCTGCAGATGTTGATACGCTTAATACGGAGGAGCCTGGTAATATGTATTTCTTTACTAGTTGTAATTGAGCTCAGGACTTTTTTCACTGCAAAATTAGTATTTTCCTGACATGAATGCAACCATTAACTTTTTTTGACCTCCTTTCTCTTCAATTCAAATTTGTTAGTAAATGCCTGGTTTTGAGTTCTAACAAGGTCCGTCGTAACAATCTTGTCTCCACCTACTGTCCTGCACGAGAAGGTCTTAGTAAATTACAGTTATTTGTGAGGTTAACAAATCACCCTTATGTGGTAAGATTTGATAGGGTGAGAGTTTTGTTATTTTAATTTATCTTTTTTTTGGTTTTGTTTATTTTGCTTTTATAATTCTTTTTGTCTTTTTGTGGTGATTTACAAATCACGGTGATTAATTAGGAATTTATGGTCTTGCACTCTGCCGGTAAATCCATGCTAATTTCTTGAATTTGGATACTATTGTTGCACACCATCATGTCTAAAGTGTTTGGTCAAGCTATTTAATGAAACATTTTTATGAGTTTTTTTGTCTAGGAAAGTGTTGAAGAGTCCAATTTCCATGTTTGGTGCTCAAGGTGAAATAAAGAGTCCGTACTCCTCACAAGTCACAACATAGAATCCTTGTCTAAAAATGAGTTGAGCTGTCCCGAAGTACTGACTGTGGAGCTTGATATTATGACCTAAATTTTACTTTTCCTGACTGGGACTAATAAATCTGGCAGACTTTAAATAGCCCAACATCGAATTCAGAACGTTAAACTTTTCAATTATTTACAGTTGAATCGAAATCAACTTTTATAACATTGCTTAATTGACCCTTTTGACAGTTATTGCTTAGTTTCTGTCTTTTGGCACTTTGTTGTCTTCTTTTTTGTACCTTGTAGAATTGTAGTATTCGTACCATACTGTCGGTTTTTAGGGGCTTCAATTCGGCTTAATCAAGGCGCCCTGTGGCCTGCGACCTAATAATTAGTGCCCATCTTACAGTCTTTAATCTCCAGTCCCCAGTATCCAGTCTCCATTACATTTTTGTTGAAAAGTTTCCATTTGTTTTCTGCTATTACAATATACATCTGAATTCTGATGTTTAAGTTTGGCTCTTTATTGGTATTGGGGTTTTAGGTCCAAAACCCAGAAAGCGAAGGCGACGGTCAGTCCCTCATAAACGGTTGATTGCAGAATGGAAGCGACCTGTTTTTGAATCGGAAAATGTGAAACCAGAGGATCTTATTCTTGAAGGCATGGACCAAATCCTGGCCGCAAAACTTGCAGAGAATGCAGAACTGATCAATGCCATCCTTGCAGAAAATGATGATGAAGATATAAATGAAGACTTCACTTATTTAAGAGATGACGAGGGATTTCAGATCGAAAAGGCGAGACGTAAAGCAGACAAGCTTGTAGCATGCCTTGGAGATCTTGCCAACAATCTGGAACACCTTTGTGGCCTTGTGGAGAAAGGCTAATGAGGCATATATGAATATGATCTCTGTAGCAGTGTAGTTTTTACTTGCTAGACATATATGAATATGTCTTCTTGGGAACAATATGCTAAGCAGGAATAGCAGCCTTAATGAAATTTTTTGGCATTATAATACTTCTTTCGGGATTCAATTTACGTGCAATATTTGCTTTTTCACGCAGTCCAATGCACTAATTCATTCTTTAATATCTCTAATTATGTATGATGAAAATTTTAAAAATATTAGATATTAATAATCTTCGCAATTGAGACGAATCAAATAAGACCTCACTTGATTATATTTTAACTTATAGATTAAAAACTAATTACAAATTAAAAGGATGAATGAATAGTGTTATTTTTATCAATGTTGCAACTAAAATGAAACTGAACCAGTGTCCTATGCTCATGCTTAGAAGTTAACATTGATTATTGTATATTGTGAAAACCAAACAATCATCAATAACATACAAAATTTGCGAACAATTCTTACTTGAGACCGTCTTTTATAAAATATTTTATATTTATCAACAGCTTGGTCATTTTCATTTCAAAAGCTCCTTTACTTGTCAATTTGACCAAAAAAAACAAATATTTTATGTAAAATAAAAACTAAAACAATAAGACGACTCCGCTGGGGATCGAACCCAGAATCTCTGGTTCCGTAGACCAGCGCCTTATCCATTGGGCCACGGAGTCATGTTGTTGTACATGCTGTACTACTTTAATCTTTATTAGTAGTTAAATTATTTGCATAATTGCATTTTTCATGCTGAACTTTCATGTAGATATTTTAAATTATCATACAAGTAAAATTATAAAATTTAATATTAATAATAGCTACGGAGATGATTCTAATAAGAGTAATTATATTATAGGGGAAATTGTCAATAATAAATTAATTTTTGTTTAATCCGCTAAAATAAACTTACCTATTGTTTATATTTTAAATAAATTCACCTATTGTTATTTTTAATAATTCATCTATTAGATATATTTGCTAAAACTAAATCCACCTTTTTTTTATAACAATGTTCAAAGCTTCATTGTAATCAATTAAGACTTAAGAGTTAGGATATATAATAGTTCGATAATTTTGAGCAATTATACCGAATATGTGAGTTTATCCAAACACAAACAATGGTTTTTTTTTCATTTGATCGAGTAATATTTGTTTTTTTTGATAATTTTCACTATTTTATTTGAGTATAATTTTTTTTAACCATTATAAGAAACCAAGCAACAGTGCTATTGTGGTTCTTTTGTATGTAGTTTTTGATCTCCAAACAATAGAGCTAACCACATTCCCCCTTATGCAGGGTTCTCACCTTCTGGGGGTAAATTTGACCGTTTTCCTCTAGTATTTCCTTTCAAGAGAGTACGTGTATAGATTGTCTGTCATCTTTCCTCATTCAGACCCTGTTTTCGAGCGGGATATTGGATTGATGATGATATAAGAAGCCAACATTTTATTCAATGTCATAATTATGAAAAATATCTTTACTTATTATTATGATGATCAAGAATATATATATTTATCACCATATCATAACTTCCTAGATTTATCTTTTTATAAAATGAATCATCATTATTAATCATTATATAATGATTGACAATACTAATTCATGGCTAACACTTGTTTAAATACTTACCAACCAACAAGATGATAACAAGTATCAAAAATTATAATCCTAATAGCCGGCTTGCTCACACCCAATAGGATGTAACACAATCCAAATTTCATGACCATTTCTCAACTCTTTTAGGTCAATTCTCATTCTTCTTTCCTTTAACCCCTTTTTGATTTCTCCCCTTTCTTCATCTCATTCATAAATCATAACCCATTTGTTCTTTACCAAAAAAAACATGTTACCCTATTTCAAACCCTCAAAATGCTGGCCAAACAGTCTTATTTATGTTTTGATCATAACAGTTATAATAACAATGTCGAAATTTAAAATCGTTTCTTCAGTTAGCGACGGCGAAATCTTGATCAAGTTCAAGCAGTCTCTATTGAATACAAATGCTCTATCAAATTGGGACATATCCATCCCTCCTTGTACAAACAAAACAAGAAATTGGGTGGGTGTCCTTTGTAATAAGGGTGGGTTGTTTGGTTTACAACTTGAAAATATGAACTTAAAGGGCATTATTGATACCCATTCTCTAGGTGAATTATCAAGTTTAAGGACAATTAGTATAATGAATAATAGTTTTGAAGGTCCAATGCCAATAATCAACAAGCTTACAAGGCTAAGGTCTTTGTTTTTGTCCTACAATAATTTTTCAGGGGAGATTCAAGATAATGCATTTGAGGGTATGGAAGTATTGAAAAAGGTACATTTGGGTTATAATTCATTTAGTGGACATGTCCCTAAATCTTTGGCTAATAGGGTAACATTATTAGAAGTTACCCTTGAGAATAATCAATTTTATGGAGAAGTCCCAAATTTTAAGTCTAATGACTTAAAGGTGGTTAATATTTCTAACAATTATTTTAGTGGTCAAATTCCTCCTTTTTTGAGTCAAAGGAATTCTTCTTCATTCCTAGGTGAGTTTCATCTTTATATACTCTTGAGTTTATGATCATTTGGGTTTGTTTGTATTTCTTCAAATTGGACATGCATTTGCTAACTCGTACACTACAAATAGTTGTGAGGGTATTTGGCAAATTGGCTAATAGCTGATTAGAGTGGCTGATTAGATCAGTTAATTTTATTAACTGGTTTGACCAGCTGATTTTGAACCCGCTGCTATAAGCAACTTGTTCAAAAACAACTTATTTGTATCTATAAGTTGTTTCAACCAGCTAATTCACCAAACACTAGCATTAGCTGGTTTGACCACCCAACCCGTTATTTATATCAAAATAAACTAAAATTGCTCAAGAAGTTAAGTTTCCTTTTTATTCAATCAAACATAATTTGGAAATTTCCATTTCCCCTAAAAAAACTCACACCTTCAAGTACCAAAACTTATTATTCAAGAATAATTTTTTTCCTTTAATTCCATATATATTACAAATAATAAGATTGCAATTAAATTTTCAAGTAAAAACCTTTAGTTCATGTTTATTTTTTATTTAAGTAGTTGTATAGGACTATTTGGTTGTTCAATTGTGAGTAGACTTACACTTCTTTAGTCCAAATTTTTATTTGTTTTTGAAGAATGACTACTTTTTTTTTTGGTAAAGTTTACCTATGAGTATTTGTGGTTACAATTAAATTAATTCACTTTCTATAGGTTGTCTTTGCAAGGTGTATTAATTATTAATATGAGTAATGAACTATAAAAGAACAAAATGTGGCTTTATTATTAGTTTATTCAAGTTAATATATTGATTTGTAAAGGAAAAAAAAAATCAAAACTACATTTGTTTCTTGTAAAAAGTTAGTCATTACTCACTCCGTAAAATAATACTTGCACTTTTTGATCACTTTTTATTTCACAAAAAGTAGTTAAAAAGTGCTAAAAAGGCACACAAAATCTTAGAAACGACACTGAATGTTGGCAATTGACACTTAACAGGACTGTTCACACAATCCATTCTGATAGTTTATTTTTTAAAGAGTTTTCCCGTAAATTGATTATATGTAGTGTAGTACAAGTATTGGAGTATTATTCATTAATAAGGAAAGCTTGATATTGCATGGAATTCGAGGTTTAAGTATTCATAGCAACAACTTTCTTATAACAATATTCATCATCATCATCATACTTAGTGTATCACGCTTATTGACAAACTATGGTTAGAGTCTGGGGAGGGAATATAAACGACATCTCATACCCATAAAGGAGAGTGCGGTTAGAGAGTCCCTCAACTCTAAAGGGTCTTCAAAGAGAGAGGATCCTACAACTATCCGAAAGTCTGCGACTTATACCCACGTTAGCCACACATTGTAATCAACTTTATTGTTCTTTATACGGTCCACTAAACATTTATTTTTTGACTTAGTCTGAGTATATACATGGTTTGGTTAAGCTTATTTTGGATGATTTTTTTCATCTTTAATCTCATTTTTCGAAGTTACTAAAATTAGAAGGAATAATATGAAATGGATATATAGTTGTAGTCACGTTTGGAGGTGACGTAAAATTATATTTGGTCATGTCAACCACTTTGTGACATTGTTCAATATCACATATTTAAGACACGTAGCTTACATAATTTACTTAATTAAATTAAATAAATACCACCAAAGTATTTATCATTTTCAGATAATATTCGACATACTTATATAATTTTATTTACTTTCAATTATTGGAAAGTCAAAACTAATAAGCCTAATACATGCATTCCACCAATTTGTTGTTTTGGTCTTAAGAATTAAGAAATTGATATATTGTTCTTTTATTTTTTTATTTTTCCTTTCAAACCAAACTAGCTAGCTCAATATTCATTTCAATATTTATAGCATTTATATCTTTTGATTACTCTCACAAACAAACATGACGGGATCGCATGTGAGGTGCAGGGGGTGTTAGGATAGATTATCTCACATTGATAAGTTATCAGAGCTCTTCCTCCTATTCCCATATGGTTTTGGAATGATATTTCATCGACTTATGAAGTGTGTGTACAATATATGCTGACATTCACAATAAATGCAACCTTATTTAACGTACAACTTTCAATTAACTAAAATTAGTTCTTTATTGAGGTTGTCTCACTGTGAGAGAACTTCAATTGGGTTATCCCAAACTATTAAAAAAACTACTTCCTGTACAAGCGTGAATTCAAATTTCATTGTTTTTTTTTTTTTATGTTTTTGCCTAATAGGTTGCTTGTATTCAGTGTCGTTCATGTCATTCTATGGGCCCTAGGCAAATTTAAAAAAATGAGCCTCTCTTTGAAGGGTTGATTTTGAACTTTAACAAGTGTTCGAAAAAACACAGAGATGGATCTTATATATTTATAATTATCATTATAAATGTAGATATGTGTCTTACACTTTTCAATTGATAAAAGAATTAATCATAAATTACAAATTTTTGAATGTCTACTTTATTAACCTGAATATTGAATATTAGGGCTTTTCTAACTATGAGCCATAGGAAAATGCCTACCTTGCCTTTGTTCAAAGACGACCTTGCTTGTATTGGCCCTTCTCACGATGAGACGGTTTCTAATTAAAGTTATATGACCGGATGATTTACCCACATCGATGATTTGATTAAAGATAATGTGCACGTAATTTATAAGCTATTAGAGCCCTTCTTTCCATTTTCATATGGTTTCAAAATGATATTTCATTGGCTTATAAAGTCCGTGCACGACAATATGCTATCATTCACAATAAGTTCATATAAGAAACTTTTTTTTTTGAAAATATTTTGTTAAATAAGTGATTCCCCAAACTATTTGGAAAAATAAGCTTTTGGTGAAGTCGCTGTTAGTAACGAGTTGGTACCTTAATGGGCTGGGAGCTGGGTTTTAGACAAAGGGGGAAATCGCTGTTAGTAACAACGATTTTTGGTTTTGGTGAACTCGCTGTTAGTAACAACGAGTTTAGCTTTTCCTGAAATGCTCCAAGGTAAGTGGACTTACCTATGCTACTAACAAAAAAATTGACACTAAACTCAGCTGTTAGTAACAACGAGTTCACCAAAACCAAAAATCGCTGTTACTAACAACGATTTCCCCGTTGTCTGAAACCCAGTCTGCAACCCATTAAGGTACCAACTCGTTGTTAGTAACAACGATTTCATTTGAAACTTATTTTTCCAATAAGTTCGGAGAAACACTTGTTTAGCCAAATAGTTTCAAAATAAAGCTAAAAAAAAGAGTTCATATAGACAGTACAACTTTCAATCAACTAACTAAAATTATATGATTTGATGAACAGGAAATCCAGGTTTATGTGGAAAGCCATTACCACCATGCAAACCAAGAAACCAAAATACACACTCAATGATACTAATCATAGTAATAACAGTATCATTACTCTTAATCATGACCATAATATTCCTTGTACTAACAAAATGTAGGACTAAATATGGGCCTAAACAAATCACAGCAAGAGACCTTGAAACACTACCACAAGAAAAAGTAAAGTTAAAGCAAAATGATTTATACCCAAACCCAAACCCAAACCCAAACCCAAACCCAAAGCCCAACAACCAAACAAAGGCATTAGAAAGGCCAACAAGTTATAGAAAAAGTGATAATGGTAAACTAATTTTCTTAAGGAATGATAGGCATAAGTTTGAGATGCAAGATTTGCTTAAGGCATCAGCTGAAGTACTTGGAAGTGGGAGTTTTGGGTCTTCATATAAGGCTTCTATTGTGGGTGGGCCCACTTTTGTGGTTAAAAGGTTTAGGCATATGAATAATGTTGGAAAGGAAGAGTTTCAACAACATATGAAGAGACTTGGAAGGTTAAGGCATCCTAATTTGTTGCCTTTGGTGGCTTTCTTTCATAAAAGGGATGAGAAGCTTATTATTTCTGATTTTGTTGAGAATGGTAGCTTGGCTAGTCATCTTCATGGTAAGTTCTAAGTTCTCTTTTTTGTATTTTTTTATCCATTTTGATTGAATGGAGTATACTTCGTAAAATGGTCGTAAGGGCGGGTTTTGGGTTAACTTTAGATCATTTTCAATGATTTATGTTTGATAATTGATGTATGTAGGGAAACGTAGCCCAAACGAAGCAGGACTAAGATGGTCTAAGAGGTTAAAAATCATCAAAGGAGTAGCAAGAGGTTTAGCATACCTCTATAGAGAGCTACCCCAATTGGGTTTACCACATGGACACCTAAAATCATCCAATGTTCTCCTAGACGAAAACTTCGAACCATTGCTATCAGACTATGCTCTTGATCCATTGATCAACAAAGACCATGCCGAACAAGTCATGGTCGCGTACAAGTCTCCCGAGTTCACCCAAAACAACGTAATCGCGAAAAAAACTGATGTATGGTGTCTCGGAATACTTATACTAGAAATCTTGACGGGAAAGTTCCCAACAAACTATCTAAAACACGGTAGAGGAGGGAACGATGAACTCGCTACATGGGTTGACTCAGTGGTTAAAGAAGAATGGTCGAGTGAAATGTTCGATATGGAAATGAGGGCATCAAGGAGTTGTAAAGGAGAAATGTTGAAGTTATTGAAGGTTGGAATGTGGTGTTGTGAATGGAATGTTGAGAAAAGATGGAGTTTAAGAGAAGCTGTGGAGAAAATAGAAGAATTAAAAGAAATGGATAATGATAATTTAGCTGATTTTCCTTCTTATACAAGTGCAAGATCATATTCTGAAAGGTCTTATTCTTCTGGAAGTTCAACATCTTATTCAAGAATAGCATCAATTACAGAAGAAGTTGCTTGATTTACTAGGTACTTCTGTTTCGGGTAAGGCTGGAGAATCCTCTATATGTAAGGATACGGTTAATTTATCTTTTTGTCTTTTTTTAAGATTTAGATTTGCAACACATTTGAATAGTTCATGTTATAAAGGAGAGGAATTTGTTGTAACATTGGTTCTTTTATTGCTTTTATTTTTTCTTTCTTTTGGTTAGTATTTTTTTTAAAGGTTTTTAGGGAAAGATCATGAGATAGAAATGTTCATTATTTGTAATAATTTTTTTAAAATTTAAGTGATTTTAGAAAATCATATTGATTTCTATGTACTTTTCTTACTTTAAATTTGCTACATTAGGCAAGTCAGCGGTGTGTAACAAATCAAAAGAGAAAGAGGAAGTAAACTCATAAGAGTTTCTCGGGGAGAAATGCGATTCATGTTGAAGAATAGGCCAACTCAAAATAAAAATTGATGCTAACTGAGAAGAACAAAATGTGTATTTGTCTTTTGTGCGACATGGGGATGGGCGCTCAAATTTCAAAAATCTGAGAAATTTTCACCCAAAATTACAGTTGCTGGAAATACATACTAATACATTGAGATGCATTCACATCAATCAACTGTTACCTATTAAGGTTTCAAAAAAAAAAAAAAACAAAAAAAAAAAAAACTACAAGGTTGAAAAGAAAAAATACATGTGCTTGGGCATTAGCCCTTAGCAATGAAATTCCAAGTTTAAAAAGTTTAAAAAAGAAAACAAAGTAGAAATTAAAATGTTGTATGCTTCATATATGTAGTAATATACAACAGTAGCCAAAAACATATCTACCTAGAATCATGTTTTTTTAATCTAACCTGGAGTATGAGATGCACATTTCGTTTAAAGATGGACCTTAGCTGTTCATTTGCTTCCATGCCGATCCTCCTATTCGAAAATTGCATCAAAATTCCCAAATATTCAGGCAACATACATAGAAGTTTTAAGACGAAAGTTAACATCAATAAAGTATACTGATATGATTTTCGACTTGTAGTTTAACGGACTTCTATCGGAGGCATACAGATTGAATCATAGTGCAAAAACAAGGTCAGTATCACCGTATCACGGTCGTATTGCAAAGGTTTTTGAATTTACCACGACAGAAATATAGGACGTATTTTTGCACTATGGAATACATCCCCCCCCCCCCCCCTATTAGTAGTTGATTCGTACAAATAAAAGGCTGATCACCAGAACTGATAGCACAGAACTTGATCATCATCAACCCAATGTCCCGTCTGTACACAGGGTTTGGGTGAGGGAAGACAGACACTCCATACCTGTCCTCCCTTCAACAAGACGACTAGAGGAATACGGTCAATTTAGTAAAACTTTCGTCTTAAAATATAATTAACCACTACAACCAGGTAGTTAGATACCCAGTCAATATGAGGGGCTCATGCTCATCACATCTGGAGTTTCCAAAGGTAATACTTATGTTCGTACTTGGCACTTGGCTACCAAAAGAGAAAGGACGGGAGTAAAACACAAAATGACATAAATGTGCTGTAGTTGTCCACAAATATCCTCTCCTACAAACTAATTTTTAAAATCATTTTTCGCTTCCTTCTTCTGAATCATCTTTATCCTCCCTAGATAAGCCTAGACTTCTAAAATTCCTAGTATACAGTGTCTGTTAGGAGTAGCTTGCAGGAAAATACAGTAAGAGTTAAGAGGAGAAAAGGGTACTAAATGGGGGAGAAGAGAGGGAGATAACTGGTAAGGCATTAGATGAATACTGAGGTTTGCTTATTTAGCTTGTTAGCAATTCAGGCGTAGCCGTCGCTCAGATACATAGCGATTTATCCTATAACTTGTAATATTCCAAATCCAACCAATACAAAACTTCAACTATTTTTTAACAGTCTTGTCTCAGTCTAATAGACTGAGACAAGACTGTTAAAAAATAGTTGAAGTTTTATATTGGTTGGATTTGGAATATTACAAGTTATCTGTGCATTTAGTGGTCAATTTCGCACATACAAGACCAAGCACAACCAAATTTCTCTATTTTGACTTCAGCAACTCCAACTTTCGGCCAGTGTATCCATATCAAATTATATCCCTTAAAATGTATTCTCACACAATAATCTCAACATACACAGTTCAGGTTCAAGTTCAACCATCTCTTTACATATCCTTTTCATAAGCCCTTCATCCATCTAGCTTAACAAACATAGGACATATCCTATGTTGACACATTTGTTTAATCGATGCAAGATATCAACAGATACTACTCCGATTCATATTAACGAAGTCCGCATATTGTAAAATTTAACATTTAATATCAAATAGAAAAGTACAACACCTATATCTGACCCTAGTCCTTCAGCTAAGTGATATAGAAAATGGAAATGAAATATGGGGGGCATACCCGATTTTTGAGCCATTTTTCCCCACAAGTATCCTGCGCTGACTGTCTTTATGGGTTATAAGATGTTGCTCAATTCTCAATGATCCATCTCTCAAATCCTTCCAATCCACCAAACGATGGTCTACCTCATACGGGATCTCCTGCAAACCATAATTAACTGTTGTTCTAAACACCAGTAATATTTAGCAGGAACATAGATGTTTACCAATTCCTCGAAACGGAAGCGGTGAAAATAATACTATAGGGGGAGAATCAGTCAAAAGATGTAGGTGAAATTTCAAAGATGCCGAACCTGATGTACATGATCTAACAATCTCTCACGGACCACTTCCAGGGATATATTTTTCATTACTTCTTCGCTCATTGTGAATGGATCTTCATCCCAAGGTCTTTCGACTGCCTACAACGTCAAGAAAATAACGTTTAGGCGCTTTTCGCAATATATATCTATTAAATATTAAAAAAGAATGATCAAAAAGCATAAAACAGAAAGACAGCAGTCATGAACTACAGATAGGATGCACATGGAAACAGAATGAGAATCACCCGCAATCAGGAAGGGAAAAAAATTATAATGCTTGGAAACAGATAACACTTCAGTGCGTCAAACAAACCAAAACACAAAGCATATTTATCAACAACCAAAATCGATAAATAGAAGAAAATTGCAGATAACAGTGGAATGGAGTATAAACAGAAAGCACTCAAATAGTGAAAATTAGTTTTTTCAAGATAATAAAATAAGGTTCAATCAGCCTCCACATAGAAAGGCAGTGACAGGCACAATGATATCCATCAAAGATCTTACCTTGAAGAGATGCACTACAGCCTTACAAGCTGAATCTTCAACAACGGATCAATGTAGTTTTATGATAAAAAGAGCCATGTACAGCAGCATAACAAGAATAGCTTGGGCCAGTTTATTGACCAAGAATAAAGTTATCCACCCAGAACAAGCCAAATTGCTAATTGTTCTTTTCATACAAAATCCAATACTTGTATTTTTAAGGTACGTTAAACCATAACCAACAATCAACATACCTAGCTAGTACAGGGAATAAGTTTAGTTTTACACACTAAAATGACTAAGTACACTCTCTCTCTATGTCGCTCACTCACTCACTCACTCATTGTCACACACAGAGTAGAAATGCGGAAACAGTTGTGATCCCGGTAACAGAACGGTGATGCGGTAATATGAGTGATGCGGTTATGTAATGCCTAATATCAGTCTAATCATAAGATATCCCTGACACAACCAAAAAAGTAATTTTGTTACACCTTTACAATACGGGAAATATTAGAATGTTTGTTTTAAAAGCCTTTACAATGCGGCCAATGCGTCCTTATTTTTTGAAAGCCAATCGCACATACACTTGAGGGCACTCGCCACTTTGCTGCTTCCAAATCTAAAAGTTGCAAGCAATGAACTGGACAAGAAAGAATTTTCATATTGTACTAACCAAGCAACTCTTAAGATATTAATCACAAATATGAGTGGATATTAGAAATTTGAGAAATGGAAACGCAACAACAATGTACATAAGAAAATCCAAAGTACATTATTTGGTCAAAAAGAACCCAAATGCAGCCCTAATCTCAAAGGTTGGTAAGAGAACAAGTACATGATAAAGGAAAACGACACTTGCATAGTACAAAAACAAGACTGCAACGTATCGTAAAGGTTTTCAAATTTACTGAATCGGTGTTACCTGCATTGTAAAGGTGTAAACACCTCGCGTTTTAGGCCGTTCCAAGTAATATTTCATAGTTCAGGTCGATATTTGGTGGTACGACATCCGCATCATTTCCATTATCACATCACCGTGTCCGTTACCACAACCATGAAAGTTACAGCACTATGGACACTAGTGCAAAGTTAACACCAATTGACTATGTAAAATACCAAATATGCTAAATACCCTTTTTCAACCAATCTATAGAGAAGCACAACATATTTGCATCCTACACCCATGATCAGGCAATCAGGAACATACAACCACAATAACAAGAGAAAACCATTCTACAAGAGGTATAAAAAAAGAATATACAACTGACACAAACAAACAGTAGCACAATGAAACAATGAAAGTAATAGAGTTAGGAAAACTGACTTGTTCCATCAGATAATCAGAAAGATCCTTTACTCCAAAACCCTTTAGCCCAGATATCATAAATATCCTATGAAATTAGATCAGATAAGAGAATCAGCATTTGTGTTGCAAAGCTGTAACTATGCACATACATTCATATACTCATACAAGTACACATGTGTGCTTGGGAAAAGCTTAAACTACCTTTCATATCCTTGCAGATCTTTGAATTGTTCTGAAACCTTCAGCAAATCTTTCTTCTTTTCAACCAAGTCAACTTTATTCATACAAAGAATACGTTTCTGTTTTAGATTAGGTTCAGATCCCATACGCTCAATTAGTCTTACCACCCTTGAATCAGGCCTGTAAAATAACGAGAGGTTTTAATGGTAAATTAAAGATAAGAGCACAATGTTTTCATCATCATTGGAAAATGACATGCATTGGATGACAAGACAATTCTACTAGACTTTTCCAACGATAACTTTTAAAAAACAAAAAGCTCCAAAACACGAGTTAACCAAGATCTGTACATCAGAAGATAACACGTTTTTATGAGTTTTCTGCTCCCAATGTATAATATTCTAATATTTACCAAAAAATTATTATTCACTACATTAGTTAGATAGAACACTCCAACTTGCATCCAACCAAAACCTTGAGAAATTTCGCGCAACTATTTAGGGGAAAGAGAAAAGGAAAAGCAAATGATGCCCCTGTTTCCCTTAATTGTTGTTTCCGTTACCTAATTTTTAATATTCATTACATAACTCTTTTAGCAGAGATGTGATTATTAAGGTAGATGTTTGGACACACCAATATGGATAAAATTAGGAGCCAGATTTTGGGTGAGGCTAGGGGTGCACCCATCTGTGTAAACATACTGAAAGTAGATTTAGATGGTTGGATATGTGCAAAGAAAGTCCATCAACGCGACTGTTAGAAGGGAGAAAGTATCACGAATCATGATTATTGGAAAGAGAAGTCGTTGTAGGCTTATGAAAACGTGATAGAAGCAAATTAAGAATGACATGAGCAAGTTACATCTCTCTAAAAACTTGACTAGGGATAAAACTAGTTGGAGACATCGTATTTGTGTCCTAGATCTTGCATAGTCGTCTATGTCTACACCTATGCCTTGTTTATTGTTTTCACCGTCATGTTTGATTTATATTTCTTTTGTCATGCTATTAGTCTTTATCTTACATTTCCTTGTTAATTTTTATCTCTCTAGCGAGAGACTCTTTGTTCGCATCTTCTTTTATATGGGTATAGTTTGTCATCTTTCATCCCTTCTAAGACTCTTATCATTGTTTCTATGAGTAGGATAAACAGGGTATGATGATGAGATGATGTTTGGGATCAAAAATTTTCAACTCCACATAAACCTAAAGATGGAATCCTTAAATATTTTATTCCATCTAAGTTTTCTTCATACTTACGTTATGTTAGAAACATAGATTATGATTTGAAGCCCCCAATCAATACAAGATGTCCTAGAATTTGGGACACATGCACAAAAATAAAAATAAAAATAAACTTATCTGAGAATTGACCATGCAAGATATCATAGCTCCTCCACATGCCCTAAGTCGAATTCAAGTAAAAGATTTTGACTACCACCTATCGTAAATTTGTTTCAGATCATAGTGTAAAAACAAGGCCACATCGCATCACATCAGTTGCGTTGCAAATGTTTTTAAAATAAAAGATATTTCCCACGTTGTAAAGGTGTAAAAAAAACTGCGTTTTGGGTTGTATCAGCGGATATTTTATGATTCGACCGATATTTAAATATTGTGATAATTGCATCATCCCGTTACCACAACAACATTCTGTTATTGGTCGAATCACACATACCTTAAAGAATAATATTAGAGCATAACTGACAATTGCAAATCCCTTTTTTCTAAACTAGAAAAAAATGGGAGTTACATCCAATCATCTTGCTACCCGATTTCGCTTGTAATCAATTCACTCTCTAATCTAAAGTCAGAAGGACTACATGCAAAACATAGTGGCTTAAGAGGTAACATAAAGATGGGCTAAATTAATGCATTGAATCCTGAAAAATCAATCAATCATGAACATTACGAAGATGATTCAAAAATAAATATCCAATGTAAGAGCATCATGAGCATTATAGTAGACTTCATAATAGTACATGGCATTGTTTTTAGCTAATTTGATTCAAAACAATTGCACATACAAAAAGAAAAATACAAATAAAGATGACTAGAATGAGCAACATTAATTTAAATTGAAATAAGAAAACTAACCTGGTAAGATGCCTATGAACATCAAAGATTATTATAAGCACATCATACAGGTTAACTGAATTCCAGGCAGATTCAATCCGAGCTTTAGAATCTCTTGATGGAAATCCATTCTTCTTAAGCATCAGTCCTGGGGTGTCAAAGAAACACTGTACAAGAAATTAGTACATAAAATTGACACACACCTGCCCATTTAAAGATTAAGGAAGAAATAATAGTGCAAACATTATTGCATTTTTACTTATCATATTTACGCAAGGAAATAAACCAAGGGGATGTCACTTTTCATAACCAATAGCAATTCAGATAAGTGGTCACATACATGTTCTGCAGTTTACAAGTTTATATTTATAGCAAACTGCACAACTATTTTGAGGAATCTGAAAAGCAAAACTCATAACACAGAGCAATATAGAACGAGGATGTTTGGTTCCCAAAAATCTGGAATGAGCGATTGGTTTGGAATAGAGGAAACCCATACCTTATGTTTGGTTGGCAATATTATGATTATAAACTCACACCTAAGACCCATCACACATGGGTTTAGAAACCTAAGGAAGGGATGGGTTTGGTTGATTCGAACCTCTAAGGTATTGAAAAATAATATATCAACAAAATCTGCAACCCAAAATAATCTCATACATCTAATACGTAATAATATAAAGTTATACACTATAAGCTACTGATGAGATTCTCCGAGTTCCAACAAAGTTTTAAGCAATCTAAAACATTAAGTTAAACCCAAGGCAAGCTCAAACTGTTCATTCATGTGAATGAAAATGAGTCATGACTTCCCAAGCCAAATCAGTCTTATTATTTTAACTTTACCATGATGATCAACGCACAAAAATATTATGCGGTTTCTATGAGTCACTTTCATCCATTGTTGTAGCTAACTAAGACTTACTTTTTATTAATACAATATATCTTAGAAATACCATAAGTATATTAAATATGCCTATGTTACTAAGGGTTAATCGGAAACAACTTTGTTAGTTATATCATTAACAAGGGTAAGGTTGCATACATTCGTGATTCGACCTTCCCAAGCCCCAACCTAGGTGACAGCACTTAATGGCATTGGGGTAATGGAATTTTGTGTAAATATTGATGTAGTAAACCAAAACATACCAATATAGAAATATTATAAAGAAAATAAAACATTGCAAGCATGGAGAGGAAGATTTATTGAAAATAGAATATAAAAAAAATAGACTTTCTAATTTCAGAAACTAAAAAAACGAAGACAAAGATTGGTAACATTCTTAAGCTAGACCAAATACTATAAATCAGGAGTGAGGTTTTAACCCCATACCACCCTTCATTCCTGATTTCAAATCCATACCACACCGGAACAAGCGTCCAAGATTGGAAGAGACATGGAAATGCAACCAAATACTCCTAAAATGTCACTTATTATCTCAGAATGCTTACAATAAAAAGCAGCATTTTCAAATATCAAAAATGCAGCTCATCAACAGAAAGAATTGCTTCAACTAAAGAAAAAAAGCTACGTGAGCTACTTATGGTTGTGCCAAATCTGTCATTTATATGTAGTTTCTCATTCAACTTTACTTCCCTCTCGTCTAACCAGTAAACAACAACATAAATGTTAAATCCTCTAACATAAAAGGCTAAAACATCTAAATTTTCCGGCATATGTCACAGTGACCCCCCTTTCCAAAATTATACTAGGCATACTATCTCGTGAAAAAACATAATTACACCACAGAACATCAACAAAAGTTAAAGTAATCTGATAGACATATGACATACAATCTGGGTATCTCCTTTTGTCATGACCCCTAAAACTTCATGGGTAGTCGTATTAGTCTTACGAGAAACAGCAGCAACTTTAGTGCCAACCTGCAATGAATATGAAAACAGATAAATCAGCAGCCATAAGCAAAACTATTTAATACGACTTTTCCGACGGTTGTCTTATGCACCTCCCAAGACTTTTAAGCCTAACATTAGGAAAAAAAATTTATTATTGGCTAAATATATAAAAAAATTCCCAGCAAATAGATAGAAGTATAGAACATTCCATCACGTCAATGTCATTAAATAGCTTCACCTAGACTCCCACACAAACAGGGTTTATGGGGGTCGCATTTACACAAAGTTACCCTTGAAAGAACAAAGGAATGTTTCGGATCGCTCCTTATAGCAACATATAGAACTTCACATAAATAAGTAAAGCAAATGACTCAATGAGTACATTTCACTATAATGCACTAAAATATGAAACCAAAGAACAATAAATAATCGACACCGATGAGAATACGTCTAAAAAATTGAGTTGAATTAGGGGTAAATCTTTAAGGGGAAATAAAAGTCAAACTATAGAAACGAATAAGAGATGAAGGAAAGATGATACGATGACCTGAGGAGGATGAAAAAAAGGAAGATTATCTTCTTATTTTGGGGAGAAAGAGGGAAATATTTCCCAGTCCTACTAGGGTATTTATTCACACGAAAAATGAGGAGACTAATTCCTCCTTTTCTCCTTCTCTGTCACTTTACAACCTTTTCTTACTTTTGACATCAATCATATTCCCTTAATTTTATCCTCTATTTTCTTTGTTTGAGTTTTATTTCTCTGATAATTTTTTACATCCAATACAAACATGGCCTAAAAGTTTCTTCCTTTCTCACTATCAAAATACCCTCTCCATTTTTCCAGTTTATAAATTCAAATATCCATTAATCAAAATTTCTTCCTGATACAATACACTTCATATACAAGTGATGCAACTATTTAGACATTAGAAAGGGCTTATTTTTCATATAACACATCAATCCAATATCCAATGCATTGCACAATTCATAAAACACAATACAACAACAAGGTTATGTTAAAACTACACAATTCCTAGCACCAAGAAACTCAATCAAACACATTATGAGAAGTATTATAAATTTATGCCTAGTCAAGATACAAAATTCAAATTTCCAACAACATTCCACTCAATGCAATTGAGTTGCTCCCACCTAAGCCTGATCTGGGTTAGGATGAACACAAGCTTATTCTTCTTGCGTCCCCTTTGGTTAATAGTACTAATTGGTGTCAATGGGAATGATTCGCAGAGTATCATGTCATTTCATGGTAATTAAAGTTTGATCACAAAAAGTTTATTTGTTCACGATTTTTCATTACTACCTAATACTACATGTTTAAATCATGTTCAAATGGTAATACATCGAAATTAATATTGCGAATAAAATGAGGTTGTTGAAGGAGAATAAGTATGGCCATTAAATTTCTCAACGAGATATTTCTTTTAAATGTACATCATATAGTACCGATTAGTCCTTGGTGATGATAACAAAGAGGGTGTTTCCGTTGAATAATAATAATAATAATAATAATAATAATAATAATAATAATAATATGGATCAAATAAACTAACCATGTTATTGGTCAATGCTGATTTACCAGCATTAGGAGCCCCAACAATTCCAACAGACAAAGACTTCTGATCTTCCACATTCACCACCAAATCTTCATCTTCTTCACCCTCCTCATCAGGCGTAGAAATCGCCGCCTCGAGTAACGCTCGAGCAAGCACCCGATGCTTCTCTTCCTCTGCTTCCTCCTCCTCTTTAACCCTCAATTTTTCCTTAGTAGAAACTTCTTCCCCAAACACCCTACACTTTACCTTATCTCTATAACTATCATCCCAAATGGGTCCCGCCTTTGTTGGGTTCAATTGTTGGGTATTTTCATATGGAAGAGTGAAGTGGGAACTATCAAAAGATGGGGTTTCATTATCAGTCTCATTCTCAGAAGAAGAAATGGAAGTAGTAGGGTGATCTACTTGGGATTGAGAAGACAAAAATCGGCATAAAAAAGTGGGATTTAAATGGGTTTTGTTGTGGGATTGAGAAGAGAGATTTGACAGAATTTTAACAAGTCTAAAGGATTTCATCTGAAGATTAGAACTGAGTGTAGAATCAAAGCATGAGCATCGAGCGAGAGAACAGAGTGGAGGGAAAGCAATGGGGATATGTGTAAGAAACAAAGGAAAGTAGGGTTTTAGGTTTTGGAGGTTTAAGACCAAACCATATTAACAAATCACCTCTCATTTGGAGCAATCAAATCAAACCATATAGTTCTTACCGGTAAGAAAAAATATAGTCAAGTGAGATCTTGTTTAAATGTTTGATTAAAATTAAGATGATGTTTGGCAAACGGCTGATTTGACCAATTGATTTTGAACCCGTTACTAAAAGCAGTTTGTTCTAAAACAACTTATTCGTATCAATAAGTTGTTTCAACCAGCTAATTCACCAAACACTAGCATTAGCTGGTTTGACGACTCAACCCTCTATTTATATCGAAATATGCTAATTTTCAAACACTCTCATAGTCAAGTGATATATTATTTGAATGCCTAATTACATACTTTCATAATATTAAGTTTTTAAAATTTTAATATGTGTATAATTCAATACATAAATGATTAGAATACTATCTCTCATGTTTATAACTTATTAAACTACAATTAGTGATGCCCTAAACTTAGTTTAGTTTTATTTACGCAAGAAGTTTTACTAATACTATCACTTATTGTTGACTGTGTAATTTATTCCCTTTGGGGAAATAGATTACTTGGTGGTATTTGTGCATGTTAAGAAAGGGGATTATAATTAAGAGGAAATTATATAAAACTACCTTATATATACCTTTTTTTTAAAAAAACTATCTTATGTAAAAAATTTTGCAAAAAACTACCTTATGTAATAAATTTCTTTGCAAAACACTACCTTGTTATTAAAATCGTTAGTTGACCGTGAAAACAAACGTTGACCATCTAATACTTAAGCACGCCCCAAGCACGTGCTACATTTAATCCCAATCTCCCTCTTCATTATACCAATGTCGACATTCATCTTCCTTTTACCAACCAAAATCAGAACTTCAAAGCTGCCATTACTCTCTCCCACACTCCTTGCTCACTTCCTATTAATTGACACTCATTAAAGATCCAATCTACACAGGTATATTTCTTCTCATCCTTGTTTATGTACCTCGTTTATTAGTGTTAGGGTTAATTTCGAAAACTGTATGTTCTACTGTTTTGGCTCCCTTTTTGTTCTTAATTATTCATTTGTTTCTAATTAAGTGATTCTAATTAAGTGCATCTTTGTTTCTGTACTGAAATTGGGTGTTTTTATTGTTACTTAGGGTTCATTAAAGCTGATGTTCTGTTAGTGTGATGTATAAGCTGCTGTGTTTGTGATGTATAAGCTGTGTTAGTGTGCTGCTGTATAAGCTACTGTTGAATGATATTGTGAAGCTGATTTTATGCTGATTAAGAGTTACTGATGTTATGCTGATTGAATACAATTAACATCAGTTTCTGTTAGAATAATCCAATTAAGAAGCTGATTTTATGTTGAATCTGATTGTATGTTGAAGCTAATGCTGATTGTGAAGCTGATACAATTAATGTAGCAATGTAGTATGTTGAAGCTGATACAATTAATGTATGTTGAAGCTGATTTCTGTTAGAATAATCCAATTTATGATGAAGCTGATACAAGCAACAATTAAGAAGCTGATTTTTACAATCAGTTAGCATCAGTTACCAACAGCTAGCATCAGTTACCAACAATTAGCATCAAATAGCATCATTTTCTACAATCAATTAGCATCAGTTACACAACAACTAGCATTAGTTAGCAACCATTACCAAAATAGCATCATTTGACAAAATAAACACAAGTTGATTTCCCATTTCATTCATTATAATCATGAGACTCTTTTTGCAAATGGAGCTCCAAAACCACATTTTTCGGGCATTGAAGAAGAAGAAGATGAAATGGATGATTAGAAGTTAGGGTTTCAAAGGTTGAAGAAGAAGAAGATGGGTTTTAATGGATGATTAGAAGCATTCGATTTTGAAGAAGATGAAGTTAGGGTTTCATTTTGGGGAAGAATGGAAAGTATTCGATTTGGGTGAGAAGATGGGTTTTAAAGTGGCAGGCACGTGATTGGGGCGTGATGGTCAACGTGGGTTTTGACAGTCAACTCACGATTTTAATAACAAGGTAGTGTTTTGCAAAGAAATTTATTACATAAGATAGTTTTTTGCAGCATTTTTTACATAAGGTAGTTTTTTTTAAAAAATGGTATATATAAGGTAGTTTTATATAATTTTCTCTATAATTAACCTTTCAATCATACAATCATATTATACAATCATATCATACAATATAATAAAAGACTTCCAAGTGTCAGCTTATTAGAGATTCGATAATTTGAATAATAGGTTTCTTTTGATTACATGACATTTTAATTTAGGAAATCATACAATATAATAAAAGACTTGGAAAATTCCAAGTGTCAGCTTATTAGAGATTCGATAAATTGAATAATAGGTTTCTTTTGATTACAGGACATCTTAATTTAGGAAATAATATTGATTCAAATAATTAAAATTTTATATTAGGTATAATCTACAGGTATATTTTAAATTTTATAATAGGCACAATTTATACGCATATCTTAAAGCTATGTTAAATTAGGTAAACAATGATATCACATTCAAAATCTTTATTTTATTAGAAGGTCGTCATAAAAAAAAACCCTTTTTAATGAATAAAAAGAAACTTTAATTAATAGTTGTGAGGTTGTTATAAAATTTTAATAGTGATTATTAAATTTTATGTAATTGGATATTTCTTTTAAAATTTATATTTTTTAATATATTTTTATATTAAAAAATTTGTGCATTGCACGAGTTTTTTTATACTAGTATGTAATATTATAATTAATTTTGTTTTATTTTATTAAAATTTATAAACTTAAAATTATACTGGATTTCAAATCTGTAAATTATTTCTATGAATTTTGTTAAATATTTTAAATAAACTCTTATATAAATAGTTGAGATCGATCGGATTTCAGGCCAATTCAGCTTGAACTAATTAATCAAGTTTTTTAATGTACCATAATAATATTATTATATTTTTATTAAAGTTAAAAGGTTGTTTCATCGCCAAAGCACGACTTCAACTAAAAATATCATTAACATCATACATTAATTCAAAAGGCAGGCTACAAGCGCAAGGCATTTTCAAGAGTCTGATTCGTTAAAAGTTGAGCAACTTTTGTAAAACCACCATTTGTGAAAAAACTAGCATGGCCTAACAAAAAGGGCTTGAATAATTATAGTTGATTTTGGATGAGATGACCTCATAATGAGACCGTTAATTTGGGTCAATTCGATTTGCGCGTGCAATAAACTGGGCATTTTTTTTCATTTCTGGGCGTTTTTCAATTTTGATCTTAATTGAAGGTATCAATTTCCAAAATTGATACCTTTATAGTCAAAATTGATAAATCCAAATATTCACCACCACATTCTAGTCCAAGTTTTTGTGAAATAATTAATAAAATTTTGGCTCAAATATTTACCACCACGGTCTGATCATAATGTTTTTATTCTCTTACCAAGTTGATTTTCAACTTCTCTTTGAAACTATTTGAACATTTCAAAGGATTTTGACTTATGTTTCACTAAGTAAATAAAACCATATCTGATATTTATTTAATTCATCAATGAAGGCTAAGAAGTAATTTTAACCACCCCTAGCTTTTCTACTCATTAATCCACAAACATCTATAAGTATTAGTCCTAAGAGTTCACCAGCTCTTTCACCTTTTCTAGTATAATGTGACTTTGTCAGAGTTGATATGACCTAAACGACAATGTCATAAATAGGTTTGAATCGTATCATTTTGTTCGATGTTTCTTGCTTTCCATGTTAAGAACATTATAAAGTTGACTATCAATTCCAATTGTTGCAGACTTGCAGTTGATATATTTGCACCATTTGCAAAAATTCTACTTCCCCCTTAGCACACTTCCTACTCCTTATTAGTTCTTGCTTGTTAGTTGTTGCAGATTTTTGCAAATGTGAGAACCACAATTGATATCAATTAATGTCCATGAAAGAATACTGCATAATTAACTTCTATAGCATATATACATGAAGTAAAAGTACCAATCTTCTTATCATTCGAGTATTTAGACGCAGATTCCTCTTATAATGACAAATCTTGTCATAGTAGAAGCAATAGTTATTCACAGTTAGACCTGAGAAAACGGTTTGTTAGACGGGTTACGGGTCAAATCAATTTCAATCGGGTTATTATTGGGTCGGATTATTCTTAGGTCGGTCAGTTTGACCCAACGGGTTATGACTTATAAAAAAGTTCTCAAATTAATGTCTACTTGTAAAATCTGACTTTTTGATAAAAAATAAAAAAATATAGTTTCTTCTTATGATAATAATAAAATTTTATAGATTTTTATATTAGATTATCACTGATCATTCTTTCTAAAAATTATTAGGTAAGGATTATTAACCATTCAGGATATGAAATAAATTCGTTTGATCGTGACAATAACTTTTTAAAGAAATATTCTCACAAAAAAATTAGAGAGAGAAACAAATTCAAAATTCTATTAGGAAGAGATTACTTGTATGTTTTACGTGGGAATGAAAAAAAGAAGGCTAGATTTACGGAGAATTTAGTCAAGACCAATACGATTGGTTGAATTTTTGTAGAAAGAAAAAATTGCAAAATTAAAACAATAATTAATGGGTAATTTGGGGGAAAATGTATTGAAAATAAGAATCAAACATTACCCCTAATCCAAAAACAACAATTAGTTGAATAATTAATTTTAGAAGAACAAAAAAATTAGAAAAAAATGCAGGTTAATTTAGGTTTGTAAGAAGGAGAATTAAAAAAGAATGTGGCTTTCAAAAGAAAATATAGATAAAAAAGATACATCAAATCAATTAATAGCCGTAGCAATAGATCGAGATAAAGGGAGTCAACATGCCCTAAAATGGGCAATTGATAATCTCCTTCAAAGGGGCCAAACGGTTGTTCTTGTTCATGTTAAAGTTAAGCCTTCTTATGGATCTTCTCCTCATGTTGTTATCAATGGTATCAATATCTCTCATCTTTTCTATCTACTATCATTAAATAGGGCCGGCCCTAAGGGTGGGCAAGAGGGGCTGTCGCCCAGGGCCCATGTAAAAAAAGTAAAATTAATGATTGTAAAAGATTCATATAAGTTAGAAATTGCAAAGAAGAAAAGCTCTAATGTACTATTTCGCCAAGGCCCCTGAATATCTAGAGCCGACCCTTTCATTAAACTAGATAGATTCCCGTGCAAAATACGAAAGTTATAAATATTTACTAATTTTTTAAATGATATAATTTTATAGAAATTAAATCATTTACAATATAAACTTAATTATTAAATCTTTATATTTGTTATGATATATTATCATTATCAATCATCAAAGAGTACAACATAAGCTTATATTTACTTACACAATTAGAATTATAAATAAATTCATAATTTTACCTCTACGGCTCGTTTGGTTAGTTGTATTAAATGGTGGTAATGAGTGATTTATAGTGTAAAATTTCATCAAAAATTTCATATCATTCCCATGGTAATAAAACTTTGATCACGTAAAAAGTCTTTTGTTTACAAATTTCCATTACCATCTAATACCCCTCTCTTAATGGTAACCTTTCTCAATGGTAATGCATTAGAATGAATTTTATGAAGAAAATGTGATGATTAAAGTTGGACCAGCATGACCATCAAGGTAACAAGAGATTTTTCAACGAAAATTACACTAATTTTTCATTTTCATTATCATTGTTTGTTACCACCTACCAAACGAGCCATTAATACAATAAGATAAAAAGTAATGAGTATACTAAAGTGTTGACTTTATTATTCTTTCTTATTTTGTATGAAAACTAAATCATTTGAAAATATAATTTTGTAGGAAGACATTGGGATCAACAAACAAAGGATTTATTCCTCCCCTTTCGTTGCTTTTGTACAAGAAAAGATGTAGGTACTTGAGCTCCATTCTTAGTTTTTAAAAAATACAAATTAATTTCTATACATAAATTAAGTTGATAAAAGCTTATATTTATGTTATGTAATAAAATCAACGTTAGAATATATAACATATTTTTGAATTTTAACCATCAATCCAAGTTTTTTGTTGAATTATCAGTTTTAAGTGATGATTGAGATTCAGGATATGTTATGTAATATGTACTCTAACGGTCCATTTGGTTGTTGATACTAAATAAAGGTAACAAGAATAATTTGTTGTGTAAATTTCATGAAGTATATATACCATGTTATTCTCTTAATAAGGAAATACTAATCATAAAAACAAGTTTCTTTTCACAATTTTTTTATTATCACCTTGTACCACATTTTCATATTATAATGAATTGAAATGAATTTTATTAAGAATATAAGATAAAATTGGAGGAAAACAAATATGAGCATTTAACATGTCAAGAGATTTTTCTACTAAAATTACATTAATTTGTGTTTTCCAGCTAGTCTCTTGAGAGACCGTCTCTTTGAGAGATGTATTTCAAGCCCAACTCATTAATATTTAACGTATTCTTAATATATACTTACATTATCCTTAATGCTTACTTACCGTAATCTTAATGCCTACTTTCAATTTCTTAAATGTCTACTTACATCATTCTTAATGCATACTTACAGTATTTTAAAAAATACATAATGGACTGACTCAATCAGAGATTGTCTCTCAAAGAGACCGTCTCTCAAAGAGACCGTCTCTCACAAGAATTTGTGTTTTCCAATCATTTCGACCATTTAATACCCACTACCAAACGGAATTTAAGAATTATTACACGCTTTGAATTACCATTTTTAGCTAAAAATTGTATAAATAGATACAATGCCGGGACATTGTGCTTGAAGACTCAGAAGTTCAAAAGGCATTGATAGAGTTTGTTACTCAATCAGCTGTTGAGGTCTTAATCATGGGAGCAGCCTCTAAAGGTTCCTTCTTAAGGTTTGTTTTTAACATTTAATAATTAATAATGAAAGAATTACAATACAACCAATGCAAAAATGTAATCATCATCATCAACCCAATATCCTGTTTGAAAAGATGGTCTAAGTGAAGGAATGTGACGGATAATTCATACCTGTACTCCCTTGAGAGGGAATAATAGAGAAAAACGGCCTAATTTACCCCAAAAGGTGAGAGTTCTACATAGAGAGGAATTGATTAGCAGAAATACAAAAATGTAATCTATATTATTATTAGTAGGACTAACTTATAAAATATGAAGGAATATTCATTTAAACAAAAGGAATATAATTTTTGTCGGCGGGGACGACTCTGAGATTTGAGGGGCCTGTGACAAATTATTAATTAACGGCACTGGATTACATAATATATTATTTTAGGTCCCTGATAACTAAATCAAAGTGTCATTTTTCTAAATTTTTTGGATGGACCGCGAGCACATGTTGCTCTTGCCCCCCTATAGGGCCGACAATGACATTGCTTTATCAGATATAAACCTAAACTGAAATTACCTCTATTCCACTAATTTTTTTCTAGGCTTTTCTCTAAGAAATTTAGTACTAAAAAAATTTAAACCAAAACCAGTGAGGCAAAATTAAAATGATAATTAATAAAAAGTACTATTAGTTTAAGATTCATATTACAATTTTTGTCCAATTCAATTGAAGACCCTAATCATTAAAGTTAATAATACAAATTTCTAACATGGTTGTATGAACAACCAACGTAAAACAATCATCTACTCTAGTGTGAGACCGTTTCTCAAAAAGACGACCTCAAAATAAGAAGTTTATATTCTTATTTTTTTTTCTTTAACTTGTATTAATTGGGTTATTTAGTCCCTATATCTAATGCGTTTCTCTCTTTTTGAAAACCTTTCTCGAGCCGAGGGACTCTAAGACCGCACTCTCCTCTATGGGTATTATGAGTTGTTATCGTTCTTCCCTCCCCAGACCCTGCACATAATTTTCTATGACCGGGATACACTGAGTATATAATGATGATCTAATGCGTTTCTGAAAAAAATCGTCTCTGACAACAATTTGTGTTAACGCAGTAGATTTAGCAAGACGGATACTCCATTAGCCGTATCAAAAGCAGTACCAGAATTTTGTTGCGTTTATATAATATCAAAAGGAGGTAAAATTTCATACTTGAAATCTGCTTGTCGTCAACCACCACCCGTTTCTCATCTTAGAAATCAAATTATGAATCAACCGGTGTCTGCTCCTGCTTCTCCTCCTCTCCAATCTAGAAAAGGTATTAATTAACACTACTACTACTCTGTCTTTTTGAATCAGTTAAGGTAGCGTTTGACAATATAAAATTCATTTGCAAATAGCGCATTTAAATTTAATATTCAAATTCAAGAATTGTAAGTGACACTTATATACTTGGAATTTGCCAATTTTGACCCTTGACTAATTTTACATTGTTATTGAAATTCTATAGAATTATCCAAAAATCACATTTTCAAATTAAAAATTTGACAAATATAGTGTTTGGTTAATTCAACATTTGAAAATAAATTCCAAGTTGTCAAACAGACCATAACACATGGAAAATTGAGTTTTTTTAAAGGTAAAAAAGTGATATTTATATTCATAGTGCAAAAACGCGAGAACGGTCGTGATTGCGGTAAAGGAATGGTACTACGGTAACGGGTAGTCGTATAGCCAAATGTCGGTCAAAAAATGAGATTTCCTTTGAATAGGCCTAAAACGCGGTTATTTTACACTTTCCAACGCGGGAAAAATCGAAACGGTTTCTCTAAAAACCTTTCCAAGCCTTTCCGATACGTCGCGGCCTTGTTTTTGTAATATGTTTATAATGTAAAAGGAAGTTAAAATGTGTGCATAAAATTAATGAAAGTGGTAGACTTATTATTAAATTTAAAAATTATGCGAAATAAATGGGAGAATTTAAAATAACAAAAAAAAAACAAATTGGGAGGAAGAAATGGAATAATGCTTAGGTTGTTGTCTCCTTTGAGATGCAGGATCAGAAAAAACAACACCTTCTGGGTCACCATTTGCCGGATCCGGAGTTGATGAAAATGAGCTCAAGTAAGCACTATATATGTTTATTCAACAATGTAATATTTTGCAGTTTATCATTATTAAAAAGTTGTCAAAAATGTCAATGAACCAATTTAATTAAATTACTTTCTCCATTTCATAAAACTTGCTACTGAGTGTGACATGTTGTGTGAGAAAATGTCATTATTAGTAGCAAGTATTATGGAACGGAGGAAGTATAAGTAGTTGAGATTTTAGCATGTGACCTTTTTATCACATTAGCTCTGATACCATGTCAGAGAACCAAATCAACCAAAACCATAAGCTAATGGTCGTTCTCATATTATCATATGCTCAAACAAAAAGAATGCTCCAATAATGGTCGTTCTCATGTTGTGTGGGAAAATGTCACTATTAGTAGCAAGAATAATTTACAAATCACAACCATAAAATTTAACACTTTTACGAATTACATCCTTAATGCTTATTTTTTGCGAATTATAGCCGTCAAAGTATCAAAATATACAGGTTCAGAAATACAGAATTCCGATCACTTAACCTAAATTTCCAACCACCAAAATGATCGAAATTATATGCTTTGGCCTGAATCTGTAAACTTTGCTACTTTGCGATGACTGTAATTTGCAAAAAATAAATATTAATCTTATAATTTGTAATTCACAAAAGTGTTAAACATTAAATTTGAAACTCACAAATAAAGGTAAAGGTAAAGAACACTCTCAGTATCCCGCACAAGATAGGATGCACGTAGTCAAGAAACCCCTCTATCGGGTCGGTTCAAAATTGGGTTTTGTGTTCACATTGGTTCGTACTTAATTAACGATAGATTTATTTTTAAGTCGGGTCAAATCAGATTCGGTTATAAAGTCGGGTGTCTATTGGATCATCGGGTCTGTTTTGAACACCTCTAATGTGCCTAGTAAGAATCGAACCTCAAACATTCTGCAAATCATTGAATTAAAATAAATGTTAAATGAACAGGTCAGCATTTGCCAATCGAGGGGTAAGACATCCACATGTAAAGTCTTACGGAGACTTGCTAATAGACACAGATATCTCATTTGTAAGCTCAGGAAGAGCCAGTGTTGATAAAGCTATACCTTGTCCACATTTTGATGGTTGTGAAGAAAGAAAGAGTACTACTAATAGATTATCTACAAGCTCAGATACTGCTGATTTCTTTTGTGATTCTTACAATCGAAGATCCCTCGACATTCCTTTGTCTCCTCCTCCTCGTTCCTCCAATGCTTCTGCTTCTGCTTCTGCTTCTACCGATGATTACTCCAATATTAGCTGGTCTAACATGCAATCACAATCAATGGTAATACTCATAATTTCATAATGTCAGTTACGGCCCGTTTGGTCAGTGATATTAAATAGTGATAATGAAAATGATTTATAGTTTCATATAATTTCCATGGTAATAAACTTAATGGGTCCACCAATACTTAATGGGTCCACCAATACTTAATGGGTTTGGGACCGAGTTTGATTGACTTGACCCATGACCTTCCCTAAAAATAGTAATTTATGTAACATTTAGTAATACTATGAGTAGTTGTTTTCAAAATGTTACGACTTTTGACATTTAAAATGTTGCTACCCTTGTGTCGAACATGCCTTATGTATCATTGATAATATGAATTACAAATTTGGCTCTCACCTTATGGGGTAAAATTGATCGTTTTTCTCTAGTATTTCCTTAAGGGAGTACGGGTATGGACTGTCTATCACCTTCCCTCACCCAAATCCTTTTGAGCGGTATATTGGGTTGCTGATGATGATGAAATTTATTGGGATTATCATAAAAACTAAAGATGTGTGAAAACATGGATGATGATTATGCATCCTTGTAAAATTGTAGGACGATGTAGAAGCTCACATGAAAAGACTAAAGATGGAGTTGAAACAAACGATGGAGTTAAAACAATCGATGAATATGTATAATCATGCATGCAAAGAAGCAATTAACGCCAAGCAAAAGGTATAGTCTTCGTTCTCTTCCAAATGTTACACTACTTGTAATTTGTAAAGACTTTCTATTTATATCAATTAGAAATACTTCCTCTTTTACCAAAAGCGCTTGTGGCTGAGTAAACAGAACATCTGCATGTGAAGTAAAAGGTTTGAGTTTGTATCAATTAAGGGGTTTCTTGAATGCGCAATTCTCTTTACTCCTTCCTTAAGAGAACGAATATGATTTGTCCGCATCTTTTAGGAAAAATAAAACCCCATCCAAACCTTACCTTATACTTCCTCCGTTCATAATACTCGCTATATTTTTCATTTTGGAAAATTTCATATTACTTGCTACATTTCATTTTTTTAGTAAAAACCAATCATTTAAAGTTATATCTACTCCTATTTTTATCCTACTCTATATCTAATTACTCATATTTTTCTTTTTTATTTTTCAACAAATAAAATTAAAAAATTTCAAAAAAACAACTTTCCACCTACTGTTCATCATTACACAGTAACTTTTTAATCTTCGTGCCCATGCAATGGTAGCAAGTAAATCAAAACGGAGAAAGTACGAGATACTTGAAGTGTCCTTTTTAGAAATACTTTCTCTTTTCGGTTTTGTAATCCTAAAAAACATTTTATGAAAATTGTATTTATTAATCACCTCACCTACTTTGACCTTACACGACCCTTCACTTATCCTTCATTTTTACAAAATGGTAACCAGTTAAACAGGTTATGAAATTGTATAAGTGCTTTAAAATTAAAATTGGCCTAAAGTTGAGAGTTTTGAATAATAATCAATAATTGAGAGTTTTATATTTAAACCGCAAATAGTTGAGAGTTTTAAAAGTAATTTTGCTCTCCTCAGACTCTAATTATAGTTCTTATGAGCGGAATATATCGAATACGATGACGATGATGATGGGTTTCTCTTTTGAAGAAATTTGTTTTAATTTTTGAAGCATTTATGCAGGCTCTTGAATTGCAAAGGTGGAAAATAGAAGAAGAACGTAAAATGGACGATGTTCAAAATTACGAAGAATCAGGAACACGATCATCAATGGAAAAAGAGAGATTAAAATCGACGACAACAAAAATGGAAGCTCAAAAACGATTAGCCGAACTGGATTCACAGAAAAGGGTTAATGCAGAGATGAAAACATTAAAGGAAGCTGAGCAGAAGAACAAGGTTATGGATTGTATGGATACATCAATTAGATATAGAAGGTACACTATTGAAGAGATTGAAATTGCTACCGAATATTTTGCTGAACAACGTAAAATTGGAGAAGGAGGTTATGGTCCTGTCTTTAGATGTCAATTAGATCACACATTAGTTGCTGTTAAAGTTTTACGTCCTGATGCTGCTCAAGGAAGATCTCAATTTCAACAAGAGGTTTGTTATTAGCTTTAACTTTTGATTCGCTGTTTGATTTTGTCGAGGAATCAATTCAACCACAAGGTTAAGCTGATGGTTGAGTCTTTAGAATATGTTATACACTCTAATACGCCCTCTTACACGAGAGCTCCATTGGGCTAGAAGTGTGGATTCAGCATAGACTCTCTCTTCTCATACCTAGTGCTAAATATTCCACTTAAATGAGGGGTGGTTGAGATTTAAACCCGTGACCTTTTGTCACTTTGATGGTGGAGACCTCAGGATATGTTATACACTCTAACAAGCCCCCTTACACGAGAGCTCTTTTGGGCTAGAAGTGTGGATGCAGCATAGGCTCTCTCTTCTCATACCTGGTGCTAAATATTCTACTTAAATGAGGAGTTGTTGAGATTCGAACCCGTGACTTTTTGTCATTTTGATGGTTGAGAGTTGAGACCTCAGGATATGATATACACTCTAATAGATTTGTTAAGATTCAACTCAACCAAAAGCTTAAGATGATGGTTGAGACACCATGGTATGATTGATACTTTAACACGTTTCCTAACACAAGAGAGCTCTTTGGGCTAGCTAGAGGTGTTCGTTTGGGTTACCGGGTTGATTTCATGTCATGTATTTCAGGTTGGTTAAAATTGGGTCTTATGTCCATATTGATTTTTACATAATTGTAAAGTCATTTTTAAGTCGAGTTAAATTAGATTCGGTTACAAAGTCGGTGATTATAGGATCATTGGGTTTGTTTTGAACGTCTCTAACTAGATGCAACATATGTCCTCCTCATACATGATACTAATTATTTCATTTGAAATAATGAGGGGTGGATGATATACGAACCCATATCCACTTGTCATATTAGCTCTAATAGCATGTCAAATAATCAACTCAACCAAAATCTTGAGCTTAAGCTTGTTGTTTGGTTACTTCCATGACATGGTATTAAAGCCGGTGCAATAAGACGTCAAAGATTCAAATCTCAACCAACCCTCATTTAAAGTGGAATATTCATCGTTGGGTATAAGTAGAATTTGTGAATATCTACACTTTTAATCCAAAGGATTCTCATGTGAAGGGTATATTGGATTATATAACATATCATAGGGCATCAACAATCACTTAAGGTTTTGGCCGAGTTGATACCTTACATGGTATCAGATGACAATGTGACAAGAGGTCATGAGTTGAAATCTCAATCATTCATTATTTAAAGTGAAATTTAGCGCAAAGTATGGGAAAGGTTTGTGCTGCATCCACACTTCTACTCCAAAGAACTCTTGTGTAAGGTGACGTGTTTCCGATTGACACATAATCAAACATCATCGCAAACTTCACATCAATAACATTTGCAAATGATACCTATAAACAATGACAGATCTCATATCTTAAACATAACTTCATCTATAATTTTTGTGCAGGTCGAAGTGCTTAGTTGTATTCGACACCCAAATATGGTTCTTCTACTCGGAGCTTGTCCCGAGTATGGTTGTTTAGTATACGAGTATATGCACAACGGCAGCCTTGAAGATCGGCTTCTTTGTCGAGGGGGAAGTCCACCGCTCCTTTGGCAACATAGGTTTCGCATTGCCGCTGAAATCGCCACAGGACTTTTATTCCTACACCAAAGTAAACCAGAGCCATTGGTACATAGAGACTTAAAACCAGGCAACATTCTTTTAGATCGAAATTTAGTTGCAAAAATTAGTGATGTTGGTTTAGCTAGGTTGGTTCCTCCAAATGTTGCTGATGAGGTAACACAATATAGGATGACTTCCACTGCTGGTACTTTTTGCTATATTGATCCTGAATATCAACAAACAGGTATGTTTGCCTCTTTTTTTCCCTTTATCCATTGGTTTTTCTTTTTAGGTTTAAAAGGATTTATCCGCGTATTTGATTGTTGGTACTAAATTATAAGAATGATAATGAAAATTTAATGTAATTTAGCTATAATGATAACTTGATGAGTTTTATGATCATTATTAGAGTATACATATCATGGTCCTTAACTATTAGCTTGAGCTTTTGGTTGAGTTGGTTTCTTGATATGGTATCAAAAGTAAGCGTGACAAACACTCATTTGAAGTGGAATATTAGCCAGAGCCCATAGGTATGAGGATGATCATTATTGCATTCACAATTCTAGCCCAAAGGGCTCTATGTGCTGGGACGTGTTGGATTACATAACATATTATGAGGCCTCAACCATCAGTGTAAGCTTTTAGTTGAGTTGTTTCATTGACATGGTATGAGAAGCCAGTGTGAAAAAAGGTTACAGGTTCGAATCTCAACAACTCATTTAAAAAGTTCAATATTTAGCGTCAGATATGAGGAGGGTCATTATGCATCCATACTTCTAGACCAAAGAGCTTTCGCGTGAGGGGGTGTGTAAGATTATATAACATATCATGGGGCCTCAACCATCATCTTGAGCTTTTGGTTGAGTTCTTTGACATGGTATCAAAAGCCAACGTTGGTTCGAATCTCAAGCACCCCTCATTTAAAGTGCAAAATTTAGCATCAAGTATGAGAAGAGTCATTATTGCATCCACACTTCTAACTCAAAGTGCTTTCTTGTGAGCGGATATGTGAGATTATATAACATATCATAGCGTCTCAACCATTATCTTAATCAGTTGGCTGAGTTAGTTCATTAACAATCGTACCGATCCAACTCTAATTATCAATACCAATCAAACATTTTGTTATTACTTTTTGATGTAGTAATAATTGTTATTGTTAAAGGTATGCTTGGAGTGAAATCAGATGTGTATTCACTTGGCATAATGCTATTACAATTGATAACTGCAAAATCACCAATGGGTTTAGCACACCATGTTGAAAGAGCAATTGAGAAGGGAAAATTTGAAGAATTTTTGGACCCATTAGTTACTGATTGGCCTTTTGATGAGACTTTGGCTTTTGCTAAATTATCACTAAAATGTGCTGAGTTAAGGAGAAGAGATAGACCAGATCTTGGGACAGTTTTATTACCAAAGCTTTGTAAATTGAGAAACATAGCAGAAGATAGCCTTGATTCAATCATCTTTGGAGGTGGTCATTCATCTACTAGCCAAGTCTCTATGGGACATGTAAGTATTACATACTCTTTCTATTGGGTTCAGTCCTGTTGTTAGAGTATATAACATATTCTCGTAGTCTGGGACATAACCATCAACTTAACCTTTTGGTTGAATTGGTTCCTTGACATGGTATCAGAAGCCAACGTGATATGAGATTACGGGTTTGAATCTCAACCACCCCTCATTCGAAGTGGAATATACAACGTCTCGTGTGAGGGGGCGTGTTAGAGTATATAACATATCTTTGAACTTCAACCATCCGCTTAAGCTTTTGGATGAGTTGGTTCCTTGAACCAGTGTCACATGATCCGCTAATTATCTCGCAATTCGTGAATTGACAAGGCATATTATGGTCGCTTTTAGGCTGTTATTGAACCATTTTGGACGAATCGTAAATCTAAAAGGCAAACCAACTAGCGAATTATGTTTCACTGGTTGAGTTTACCACTGAAAGTGATATTTTTCATCATAATATTTTTTATTCATTGAGTTTGCTACACTCTATTATGAGGAAAAATATCACTTTCAGTATCGTACTCAAAGGGACATAGGTGTACTTACTACTTATACGTATAAATCTATTCCTTTCCTTTTTCTTCTTTTGTTAGTTCTACTTTTAATTTGATAATTGAATATGTATAATATATCTATCATTTATAATTAAAAATCAAAAACATCGCTTGCAAAATCCACCTCTAAAAATTGATAAGTGTAATTTTGTCATGAAAATTTGCCTTCTAAATTGATATCATGATATGAATGTGTCATCATTGACTTTTTATAGTACATAAATTAATATATTTTGAAATCAAAAGCTATAATTAATGGCACAACTAATACATTTATAAAGTTTACAATCTTGTTATATCTAAATTTGAAAAGTATATTGGTTTTGAACTTGTAGCAATTTTTTTTATATACTATTTTGGATACTATCTAAGTTAGAGACTTACACTTGATTTCTTTAAAATAAATTTAATTTTATAGATATATAAAAAATTAAAGTAAAAAATATGAGTACAAATTCAAATTAAAGTAAAATGTATTTTTTTTTTTGGATTTTTTAAAAAATAATAGTAATTTTGAATTTTTGCAGGAGTTAAGTGGTCCTCAATCTCATGAAAGTTATCAGAGCTCAACATTTGGTGGTGACTAAGTACAACTATTTGAAGATAAGTGGGGACTCATGATCATTGATTCACCAATACATACATATACATACATATTTCCTTCGTTTCATCATATTTGCTACTGAGTGTGACATATTATGTGAAAAAATGTTAATATCAGTAGCATGTATTATGGAACGGAGAAAGTATAAGTTAGATGTGAAATTTTATCGATGAATATACGTGATGTATCATTTAGAATTTTAAATTTTGATCTTAAGTATTAAACTTGGAAGATAAGCATAGACAAAATATTTGTGGAGAATTCAACTTCCTATGTATATATTTAGTATAAACCCTTTTTTTGAGGTGATATTAGTATATACCTAAATGCTAAAGATTGTAAATAAATCTTTTTAAGTTAAATGTCTTGTTTCTCCATGATATATCATCACAAATTATAATGTATTTAAAACATAGGAAACTTAACCCTAATTCTTTTTATTTTCATCATTTTTCTAGTCAAGGACATAAAATAAAGGAAAAATTACCGTAAATAATACAATTTTTTGTTAATTTTCCTACAATATTACGAATTTTTGATTAACCATGAATAATACCAATTTAGGGGGGTTTTTCCTAGAATAATACCAACTTTAGTTTATTAACTAATTCACTAAATTTTTTTGTTTTATAATCACCTATAGTTTATTTTTAATATGTTAGGTATATTCTAGTGGGAACACACCCATAAGTTGGTATTATTCATGTTTAATCAAAATTTAATATTATTGTAGGAAAATAAGCAAAAAGTTGTATTATTTCTGGTAATTTTTTATAAAATAAATAATTTTGCACAAGTTTTTCTTGGACAAATGAATTGATTTTGTTGATAAAGATTTTTGTTTATTGCTATTATTTCAAGATCGATACTAAGAATAACAATTGTTAGTTAACCTAAAAGCTTGTCACTAAGAATAACAATTATTTCAAGCTTGTCACTAAGAATAACAATTGATAAAGATGATTTCCTTTATATATTATCTAATAGCACAATTAGTTTGGAAAGATAAATAGTTTCTTTATACGGCTAGTCTCTTGAGAGAAATATTTCAGCCCATTAAAGACGATTAATTCTTACTTGTCATATTCTAATGCCAACTTATATTATTATTAATATTTACTTACCGTATGTCCGTATCCTTAATGTCTGCTTTCAATATCTTAAATGCCTATTTACATTATTCTTAATGTCTACTTATAATATTTTGAAAATATATAATGAGTCAGACCATTTAGATATGGTCTCTCAAAAAACCGTCTCTCACAATATTCTTTATAATAACTTGAGTTTCGTAAATAAATGTTCCAAAAACAAAGTTTGAGAAAGTAAATGTTAATACTCAATGTGTAGAAAATATTCTCTGATAGCATAATGTCCTCATTTCCTCTACTATGGCATTAAAGTGATGAGAATTTTGCTAGCTTTTAGATTTATCTGTTAGGCCTTGTTTGGAAGGAGGAAAATTGAGATAAAAAAAGAATTTGGAAGAATGAAAAATTTCTTGTTTGGATAGCAAGAACGGAGAGAGAAGATTTATAGGGAAGAGATTTGGAGGGATTGAGTCCCTTCATTTTGTTAACATCTAAATCTCTTCATAAGAGGAAAGATTGGAAGGAAAATGAAACTCCTTTATTTCCCCTTCCTTATCCAGACAATAAAGTATTTTCCTCTCTTTCCCTTCATTTTGTTTGATTTTCCTAATATTGCACTAAATTTTTTCAAATATTACATGGAGGTTTGTAAGTGTAATATTTTAAGAGAGAATGTAATTTTGTTAGAAGAGGAATTGGAAAATAAGTATAATTAGGAGAGAAATTAGGAAATAGAGATAAATTAGTAGGAGGAATGAGTCAAATATGAAAAAGAAAATACATTTTCCATTTTTCATTATTAATAACTAGATAGATTTCCGTGCCACGCACGGAGATTAAAATAAGGGTTTTAATTTAATTTTATACTTGTATAATATTTATTTTAAAGATTATTTATTTTAGAGTTTATAAAAACGGTTATTTATTAGTATTAAAAGAATATATTTATTTATATGTGTGTGTGAGGGGAGATACATGTGTGTGTGAGGGGAATGTGTATAACAAATATTTAATTTCTTTTCAATAAATTATGAAAATAATAAATGGTAAAATAAAATGTATAATGAATAACTTAAGTTTGTTTCAATAATTAAATGATTACAATTCACATTTTAAATTAAATTCAAAATGATTTATGTTAATAAAGCTTAATTATTTTTTTATTTGAATAATAGAAAGATTTTTTCAATTTTTTTAAAATGAGTCAAAATAATTACAAAGTTGGTCTCATTTTAAAGATGTGAGAAGAAAAGATTATTTGTATAATTTTTATTTAAAATAAATTTTTAACGGTGAAATTATTCATTTAGTAAATAAAACTACTTTTTCTTTAAAAGCAACTAGAAAGTAGGCAAATATTTGCAATTGCATATTAGTAAAAGTATGTAGTGAAAGACAAATTCATGCACTTTATCTCAGTTTTCAAACTATTTCACTTTATCCCTGTCGATTGGTTGTTTGACAAACAACAGGTCACTCTTCGACCTCTTAGCTAAAACATAGTCAAGTGAGATCTTAAATTTGTTTTTTTATAAATATATTTTTATGAACAAATAACTTTAATGTTTTTGATGAATTAATATAATTTTTTTTATAATAAAGCTTAATTTGATCTCATTATAGATCTTGAAAAAACATTACCGTTGTATAATTATTTTCTTAAAATAATTTATTGTATGGGTGAAATGACCCATTTATTAAATAAAACTAATTTTTTAATTACCCATTTTCCTTCTTTTTTTTTGTTGCTCAATGTTAATAAGTAATAATAGTGAATAATGCTAACCTCATGTTTGGTCTGAATAGTGACGACGTTTATTTGAGAATTAAAATTTTCCAAACTTAGTTTGGAATTTTTGAAAAAAACACTTATTATTATTATTATTATTATTATTATTATTATTATTATTATTATTATTATTATTATTATTATTATTATTATTATTATTATTTTTTAAATTTCCGGAGCAACTGAATTGAAAAAATCATTTAAAGTTACACATTAATCCAAACACAAACATTTTCTATGCAACAAAGCTAGCTATACAACCCAATTACATGCATATATATATGATGTAAAATACATATATAGCTATATATAGTAAAGTATTATTATTAAATAACTATGCAAGAAACTCTAATATATATATGTAGAATCACAATTACAAATTAGCCTCCTTTGGATTATATATCATTATTCATCCTGCACATTATTATAAATGAAAACAATTTTTAGCACATTTCTCAAAAAAAAAAAAACAACTTTTTAGGAACTATGATACAATTGTTATATGGCAATAGAGCAAGTGAATGATAGTTAAAATGTGAACTATCGTAATCGTGCAAGCTCAACCGTTATTTATTTCTGAATAAATTTTGAGTCATAATTTTTTTTATACAAAATAATAAATATTTTTAAGTTATGATTAATAATATCTAACATTATCATTATTAAATTTGATAATTTTATATTTAATAAAATTTATTATATGGTGATCTACTAAGTGAATAGCTATAAAATTACCCATAATATCGTCATAGAGATGTTATACCTTTATAAATTGATCTGGTACGAATAACGTTTGGATATTCACATCTTCCAGTTGTAAGGGAAGGGAACTCGGCCTGACTCAATTTTGTTGATATCTTCAAGTAGTTGTTGGTAACGGTTTTTGACATCTTCAACCGTTTTTCCACCAACTTCCTTGGCAATATTGTGCCAACGATCTGGTGTATCTTTGTCATATTTGTCGAGGGCTTTTTCAAAGGCCTTGTCTTGTTTTGGTGTCCAACTCGATCTTGTACCATTTGAATTACGCTCCATTATTGTTATATTAATTAATTTGTCTTAATATAAATTAATATATATCCTAGTAATTAGAAATCAACACTAAGAAAATTATAAGTTGATATATGGAATGGAAATATAATAATATAGAGAAAATTAATTGATAAGGAAGGATATCAATGTGTTATTGTGAGTTGATAGAGTTGGGAATGTGTCCTATTTATAATATGGTAAATTGATTCGAATTTGGCAAAGTATTTGCATGAGACAAATTAAAAGATTGTGGAATTTTCATTGATTTTTGTTCCTAAAAACCACAAATAATATGTAGGGGAGTAAAAAGTATAGGGAGGAATAGAATATAATAATATCTCTAATTATTTATTGGTAATTTTTAGTTGCTTGATTATGTCACAAGTCATATATATTGTGTCAAACGACATTTTAAAGGATAAAGGCCATAAGATACCTTTCAACCAGCCCGAAACGCGATTTTTTACACTTTTATGATATAGGAATCAACATAAATGAAAAAGAAAAATTCAAGTGAAATTGATATATGTTGGTTATGTAGTTAATCCCAATCTGTCATTTCGAATTTAGGCTTTGACATTGTATTTGTTATTACGCTCATTCTTTGTGCTTTATAAAAAAACTTTAAGCTTCAAAAGCATTACCTTTGAAGGCATTCAAATTATAAACAATAATTATTTTTTCTTGAGAAATAAATTTTGTCTCAGTTAGAGTAACTATTGTCTTTTTCAAGTATGGTTGTGGGATCAAATTTCACTTACATAATCCCAAAAGAAATTTATCTACATTCTACTCCCTCTTTCAACAGAATTATATGTACGTCACACTTTTCTTTTTAGCTCGTATCATTAAATTTGTCTCATTTCTATATCCACGAGTTTCGATCTCATATTATCGCACAACATTTAATTTTGTCTCATTTTTCTTAATTTTTCCGTCATCTAGAGGTGTTCATTTGGGTCATTTGGTTAATTTCCGGTCAGGTGTTTCAAGTCGGTTTAAAGCGGATCTTGTGTACACATTGATTTTTAGATTCATTTTAAATTTGGGTTAAGTCGGGTCTGATTCCTAAGTCGAATAAATATCGAATTTTCAAATCTAGTTTGAACACCTCTACAAATATCTTGTAGGTAAATTTGAAGGGAGGGAGGGAAGGAGCGGCTAATTACTTGGCCACTTGAATGTTTTTTATATGATGAATCAAAGAAAGTTTTAAGTTTTTTGACTTGAAGAGTGGCTACTGCCTTAGTTTACTTACTTGGTTTGACGTGTCATAATGATGATGATAATGATGAGTTTTTTCGTAAATTTTGGGTTATGTTATGGAACATTCCGGTTCCTCCTAAGCAGAGGTGTTTAATGGGCCGGGGCGGGTCAAAATTTAAATGGGTCGGGTCGGGGTGGGTCATGTCAAATGTTAAACGGGTCGGGGCGGGTCAAGTCCGTTTAAATACGACCCATTTTGACTTTTTTTAAAGTTCATAAAATATTTTTTTTTTATTATACTTAATGGCCCATTAGGTCAATTTAACTATGATTATAACAATATCATATAAAAATATTATAAAAAAGTGGTAAAATATTTTTTACAATCAAATCCTACAATTATCCGACCCGGCCCAGCCCGACCCTTTACACAAAAGCCTGTTAATGACCCGCCCCGTTATTGACTCGACCTGTTAATAACCCGTTAAAATGTAACCCGCCCCGTTGAACACCTCTACTCCTAACCTTCGCCACTTTCTTTGAAGAGCGTGCAAGGGATCGCTAGCTACAAAGCATGTTCTTAATAATTATTTTTGTGTGCCTTCTCTTATGTGTGATAGATGTATCTCTGTTTCAGAATTTATATTCATGCTTTGGTTGCTTGTCACATAATGCCCCTATTTTCTGCGGTGATAAAAGACGCTTTTAGGTCTTCTATGTTCGAGTTTCTTCTTTGGATTTATGATGACTCTTCGTAGGACTTTTTTCTTTGGGCGGCTTGGGTCTTGAGAAACAATGAAATTATCACTGATGAGAAGTTTGATCCTGTGAGCTTAACGACTAAATTTCACAATATGGTTCAAGATTATAATGCCTATGCTACAAAGGTTCTTATTCCCCCCCTGTGATCCCCTTTTGAGATTTAGTTCTTGGAGTCCCATTAATTTTGATGCTCATATCTCTAGTAGGAATCATCGAGGTTTGGGTGGGCGGGTAAACTCTTGTTGGTTGACAGTCCGCGGGTGAAGGCATTATGGTCCCCTGAGATTAGTCAGGCTGTTGCCGCCCTTTTTGGTTTCGAGGTTGCTATCCGGTTCAGGTATTGCCTTGTTCATCTTGAAGGTGACTCTATGAATGTGGTTAGAGCGATTGATAAAAGGGTGTTCGGCTTTTCTCCGATTCATTTGCTTTATGATTGTATTTTTTCGCATGTCTCTAGTTCATTGGATGGCTTTTGTTGTAGTTTTGATGCTCGTAATGGCAACTCACTTGCTCATTCTATTGTTAGATGGGATACGGGATTACCTAATGAGAAAATTTATATGAATTCTTTCCCGCAAGAGCTTTTAGCCTGGGCTTTTCGTGATCAATAATATGAGGAATCACAAAAACAAAAGACGAAAATAAATTGCGGTCCTCAATTCGTAATTGCACAATTAATTGGAAGAGTTTGCATAATTTAGGACTACTTTTCAACCAAAGGCTAAAAATAAATGCTAAATACATCACACTTATATTTTCAGCCATGGTTGTGCAATATTGTGCAATATTTAAGACGGTCAGCCTATCTGTTTACTTACTTACTTTTTTTTTTTTTTTATCTATCGGATCCTTTATGTTATTCCAATATTTGTTTTAGCTATTGTAGTTCCTCTGCAGATAGTTATTGATTTGTAAGCAACAACGCTAATCAATTCTTCTTTATGCAGGGCTCTCAACTTTTAGGGGTAAAATTGACTGTTTTCCTCTAGTATTCCCTCTCAAGGAAATACGAGTATGGATTGTCCGTCACATTCTCTCACCTAGACCCCATTTTTGAGCGGGATATTGAGTTGATAATGATGATGATTTAAGACGGCCAAAAATGAAAAAAATTTAAAATTTTTCACATATTTGAGTCATAAATCATAATTGAGAAAATATGATACATGCTTAAAGTGATCAAGTTGTAATTTTAAATTGGACTCATTAAAAGATTTTTTATCATTAAAATTTCTTCATCATTATAAAATAATTTTTAAAAATCAAAAGTTTTCTTTTTTTATAAAAATTTAGTATATAAAAGAACCAATATGGAGTAATTTTTGATAAAGGAATATCAAATAAAAATACAAAAATTAATTAAAAATGCGGTGAGTTACAACTAGAAAAGGACTGACGAAAAATTGCAAATATTGACAAAATTGGGAAAACAATCAAACAGTAAATTCAGATTATGGTTGAGTTTTTTTGAATATTTTCAGGTTGAATTGTTTTCGAGTCAAAAATTTTAGGAGTAATAATTCCAAATTAGTTTTAAATCGGATTAAAAATTAACGACTTGAAAAATAGTGTTTTTTACACCTTAAAGTTCATTGCAATGTAAAGTATATGATCAGTTCTTCTATAGTCATACTTGAAATATATAATTTAGCTTCATAAGAGTAATTATTTTCATGCGGTCTTGTTCATTTTTGGGCTCCAGAGCAAAAGATAAAAAGGACCCCTAAAAATTTAAAGCGTAACGACTAATATAATATACTTTTTGTTTTTTATTGTTAATATTTAAACTACTTTATATAAAATGCACTAAGAATTCATATTACTTAACAAAAAATATAAGTTATATATAAATTCAATTCAAGTCAATATCACTTATATACATAAAAATAAGTTTTTTGGGCCCTAATACATTTGGAGCCCTGGGTGATAGCGAACTTTGCCCTTGCTAATCGACGTCCCTGATTTTCATACGTCCTTGAGCTTTTGTGCGAGTTTAATGAAGAATGTACATGGAGTGTAATTTTAGAAGAGCATTGATTATGTTAAGTTATGCTTTCCATTAGTAGCTAGTATGTACGGGGTGGAGTAAAAATTGAAAAATTCTTTAAAGATTATGTGCGATTTTAAAAAATAATGATATTTTTCGAACAACTAATTTGTATCATTAATTAAAAACTTAATATATACATTAAATATTGAGGCCCCTAATTTTTCGAGGCCCTGTGCGGTCGAACATGTTGAACATGCTCAGATGCTCCTTTGCACAACGTACATGGAGATGGGCGAAGCTACATGGGGCGTGATGTCCCGGTAACCCTTACCAAAAATGCAATCCTTTGTATATTTGGTTTTGACCCCCTTACTAATATGATTATATATAGTTTAATGAGTGCAAAAATATAACAAAAATTACTACAACTCAATGGCTGGCGTAATACATTTATAATCTAAGGTTAAGAGATTAAACCCTAATTTAAACTATTAATTAAATTTATATTATAATGTCATTACTCTTTATCTTTTATTATTTTTCATCATTTTTAGTGTGTGTTTACTGTTTATATTTTTGTTATCTTAATTTTAATAGTGTTTTTTATAGACTTATTAGCACTACAAGAAAAAGGTTCAATTGTGACGCAATATTTCTGACACTTCATCAAAATGTCACCATTCTTAGAGTATTATCCTCATATTTCAATCTTAATTTATGACACTTCGTATAAGTAGGGATGGACATGGGTCGGATCTGGGTCGGATCTGGGTCGGGTCCAGCAAGACCCAGATCCAGACCCTAATTTTTTATTAGACCCAGACCCGGATCCGTAGGGTCTAAAAATTTTGGACCCGGACCCAGACCCTTAGGGTCTGGCGGGTCTAGGGTCTGGATCTGGTTCCAACACAATTTTTTTTTTCCTAAAATTTTTAAAAAAGTATATTATGAAGTGCAATTTTCGACTATTTGCATAAAATTATTTAAACATTTTCGACTAACGAGGATCTTCTAATACTTTATACTAATTGAGCGAAACATATGAAGTTTTTCAACATTCAAGTTCTTATAACGAAATATTTATCATGTCTATAATTTTTAAAGTATTGATACAACGGCCAAATTTTAAATTACATGAACCGATAAAGTTCAAAATAACGTAATGTTAAAAAATATAACAAAATTTCAAATCAAGCAATTAAATACACATAATATCTAATATAATTTTTTAAAAAAGATGTAAATGGGTCCATGGGTCGGATCTGAGTCGAATCTGGATCTCAGATGTGAAGATCCGGACCCAGACCCGAACCCTAAGGTCACGGACCCATATTCGACCCGGATCCATAGGGTCCAAAAAATGTGGACCCTTAAGGTCCAAGACCCATGTCCATCCCTAGGCACAAGTGTCACCAAATATTTTAGTGACATTTAATAAATAATATGATATTGATACCTTACCTTAAATGTCACAATTAATATTATTATTTCTAATGTAGGCAAATATTTAAAGTCAAAAACATTTATTTTTTTCACAAGGGATAATATTATGGGAAACTTCAACTCAATTTCTTAAATACAATTCTGGTTATGATGCACCCATTTTCTTTTGTTCTTATAATAAGAAAAATCAAAAGAAATATAGGAGTAATGTGTTTTATAAGTTGATCATATATTTCTACACTTGGTATTGGTTTACCTTGGTTTTGGTTTTGGTCTTGGTCTTAGGCGAAAAAAAAATACTGACACTAATACATTTTCTTCATTTTTTTTAATAATACCTGATTCATTAATAAAGAGTCATACGACATATCAGAGATAAAAACTAGCAAGTACATAGCAACTTTAACCGAATATAATTCAAAATTAACAAAACTATGATCGTTGTGTATGAGATCTGATAATTATGAATATCCTCTTCCACATCGTTGTTTGATACAACCTTCTACGAGGGGGTCTTTCGATCTGTTGTAGTCTTGAGATAGAATTGGATTTGATGTAGTGATGGTAATTGCGATTTGAGTGTCTGCTGCATCATTGCATTAATCTCTACCAACAAATCAACTAAAGACAAAAATTCATAACTTCAAACTCCCACAAGGAGAGACTTCAAAACTCAATATATGGGTAGAATCAACCCAATGAATGAGTAGAAAAACATTTATTCTAACAGGCGGTCTTAGGAGAGACCATCTTAGAATAAGACGGCCTAATTTTCCAGGCCATCGCTCTTTCTCTCTTCTTTTTCATTTTCTGAGCATTTTTCAATTTTACTCTTAAAGGTATCAATTTTGACCTTAAATATATCAATTTCACTTTAGGTAAAAATTGATCAGTTTAACGCCACAATTAATCACTTATAGGTCCAAATTGAAATTTACTTTAATTGATATGTTTAAGTATTACTTTACGTTGAAATTGATACATTTAAGGTCAAAATTGATACCTTAAGGTCTAAATTGAAAAATGCCCGAAAAATGAAAAAAACAAAAAAATGGAATTCTGAAGGGCGCGTGTAGCACATGCGCCTGCAATGGGCAGGCCTAGTTGTGGTCTTAGAATAGGACGATTTTACACAAGCTTTTGTGTTATTCTAATCATATTTAAAAAACTTAAAATGAGAAATTTAGGGGCTTATCATCAACCTTTAAAAATTAATGATAGCCCCAAACCAACTATAGATATTAGGGTTTTTTTAGAGAGAGACGAGAGAAAAAGAGAGGGGGCGGCTAGTAATAAGATTTCTCCTTCTGAAAGCCATTTGCTAATTCTAGTTTCATACTAGAAGCTAATAAACATTTTACTATTGATATTATTATACACGATGAGTTGGTTAGTGTATTGTCATTTACCTAAATGACTAGGAAACAGTAGCAGATCCATCACTTAAATACAAAATAAAATCAAATATTACATTTAGTAAATATACCTTAAATGAGTTGGTTAGTATATTGTCATTTTACCTAAATGACTAGGGAACAAAACCCAACAGGTGCATTTACTTAAATTGATGTCATTTTTTTTTTCTGAATACGCCACTAATGTTGAGGAACCAACTCAACTAAAAAAGGATTATTAGAGCTATATGATATTTGTATACACTTTATCACATCTCTTTACACTAAGAGCCCTTCAACTCAGAAGTGTAGACATATACAGCACGTGCCTTTCTTATACGACTATACCTCGCCCTTAATTTTCTACTTGAAATAAAAGATGAATAAGATTTGAACCTAAGAAACTAATAAACTCAAGTACTCAACTGAAAACTTAACCTTGTATGATTGTTATAAGATATAGCCCTTAATACTCTTTATAAATTTGAGAGCTAGTTTTTAAAGAAAAACTAAATAATAGATATAGATCTTTAGGAACCCAAGGTATGTCAACTCAAAAAGAGCATCTAATAGAAGAACCTAAATATGTTGGAAAAAAAAGGTGAAAGTGGAAATAAGATCATATAACTTGAAGATTGGTTGTTAAGGTGATAAGAGTTGGATTCCTTGTGCAAGTTGCTCCTCAAAGGAGCCCCAACCTATATTTAACCTCTTATTCGAATAATGTTTCAAGTGGACATTATGTTACAAGTTGGAAGGTTGTGACTTGTGATTGGATTATTCTTATGGTCTTGTAGTTATGGAATATAATCTCATTGTACATGAGTTGGTATATTGATGGATTAGTAGTTTATTAATAATGTGGTATAGATGTGTAGAATTATGTGTGCATATGCATGCCATTTAAGAAATTTCCGCCTAAATTAAAAGGTAAATTCTTCGGGTAGCAGTAAGATCTGCATTGTTATACGTGATAGAATATTGGCCTATTAAAAAGATGAAAGTTGTGGGAATGTATATGTTGAAATGGATGTGTAACTACATTAGGATGAATAGGACAAGATTGAGGTTATTAGAGTGAAGCTAGGGTCACTTAGATTTCTGCAAAGTTGTGTTAAGGTAGATTGAGGTGGTTTAGTCATGTGCAAAGGAAAGTTAGCGATGGACCAGAGAGAACAGTGAAAAGCATCACAATTGATGGTAAAAGAGGTCGAGGAATACCTAAGAAAATGTGGGAGAAACCAATTAGAAAGGACTTGGTAGTTGCACCTCTCGAAAGACATGACTTGGGATATGAGTATTTGGAACTAGATGCGTATATGTGAGTCTCATTAGTTAGCTTGTAGTTTGATTAGTTTTTGTTTTCCTAGATAATGTTGTGTTTATATGTTTTGTGTTTTCTGCCTTCTGTTTTCTGTTTTCTTTTGCAGGCTTTTCTTTTGTTGGGACCACATATGCTAAGACCTAAGAGATACTTGAGTTGAGGGGCTCCCTTCGATCACGACCTCCTCGTAATAAGAGTATTAGTTTGTCGTCTTTCCCACCCACCCGATACCTTACTTTGCTTGGGACTTATTGAGATGATGATGATATGCATGCCACTTAGTTTAAAGGAAAGAATTCTATTGTACAGCCTTTAGACATGTACTACTATATGAGTTTGATTCTCAAGGATTTCGAAGAGGTCCAAAATGGTTAATTAATTGAGATGCATATGTTAAGATCAATGATTGGACAACAACATATTCTAAAGGATAGAATTTGAATTGAAAACATAATAAAGGTCTTGGATGCACATATATTGAAGATAAAATGAGAGAAAATTATTTAGAAAATGGCAAAAGTTTGAAATTTGAGGAGCTTTTTTAGAAGATCTAAAGCTAGCAAGATCTTGCATAGTGATCTTTAGATATCAAAAGGGAAACTATTAATTTTTTGATTGGTGAAAAATTATGGTGCATAAGGACTCATAAGGATTCATTCCTATTCTTACCAAAGTAATCCCTCTATTCGAAGAAACAATCTTAGGTACAAAAAGGTAAAATTCAATTACAAAATTGGTAAAAAGATATATTTTATGAGGAAGTGAACAAAATAGGTGAAAGAAATGAAAAAGTAAGATACATACATAGATATGAATTAAAGAAAGAGTATGAGTACTTCATCATCATCATACCCAGTGTATCCCGCTCATCGAAAACTATGGTCAAGGTATGGGGAGGGAAGAACGACGGCAACTCATACCCATAGAGGAGAGTGCGGTCAAAGAGTCCTTCGACCTTTGACTTTCGACTCGAGAAAGGTCTTCATAGAGAGGAAAACCTGCAACTTACAAATAAAATAAATAAAATACGTACAAAAAGTATGAGTTATGGCCAACAATAAAAATAGAGCAAATTCAATAGAATATACCGATAAAAAAAATGCGGCTAATTCTTTTGAACAGTGAGATAATTCCAAGAAATTTGAAAATAAAATAGCAAGTGTGGCTTCAAGATACTCCTTCACCACTCAAAGGTTGGAATGAATCTTTGTTAAGTAGTCAATCTCATGCTTAAAGTAGCTTCATTTTTTTATTCTTCTCTACCACCTTTTCTATGCTCCCAACCCAAGTCCTCAACTTTTTTAGAAATATACCTTACAACAATGCTTTATAAATCTTCATCAATGGAAGAAGGAACCTTACTTTTTTGGAGATGGTGGATTATAATGGAATCTTTTTGTAGGTCCTTTCTTGAGAGACGCCTCTCAAAAGAGCCCAGTTCACATTCTCAATAATTTAAAAAAAAAACTAAAAATTGACGCATGCGGTTGAGCCTATTTCGAGTTGGTGTTATAACATATTAAAGTTGGTATTATAACCTATTAAATGAGGTATTTGGAGTTGGTGTTATAACCAATTAAAGTTGGTATTATACCTATTTGGAGATACCAACTTTAATAGGTTATACTATTAACTCTAACAGGTTATAATACCAACTTTGATAGGTTATAATACCAACTCCAAAAAGGATTACACACTGCGTATTTTTTAAAGTTTTTTTTCTTAGTAATAATGGGCCGGTTTATTTGAAACGCGTCTCTTATAAAGACGGTGTCAAGTAAGAATTTATGTGCTTGTGAAATTTTCTAATAAATAGTAGTAGCTTAGAAAATTTTTATGGTTTTAGTGATGTAGATAGGTCGTCTTTATTTTCAAAAAATAAAATAAAATAAAAGTATATGTTTAAAGTTGGGTGACCACCTAGTGACCGCCAAGGGTCGTCACCATTTTATCAATCACCTTTTCGCCTTAGTAATTTTAACATTTCTTTGTTGTAAACAATGCATAGTTGCCAATATCAATTCTCACTTAAGACGGTTTCTATAAGAGACCATATTAGTTAGGCCGACCCATTTTATAAAAAAAAATAAATTCAAAAATCTCTGATTGTGTTTTCATTGCAGTGTTCTATCAAATTCAGTTTCATTAACTGTCTTCTCGATAATTCTGTAAATATTCTCTCATTTGTTTAATCACACGTAAGTTTTTTTTCTATTATTTGTACTTTATATCTGAAAAGAGTAATAATGCGGAAATTAGGTTAAGGTTTGTGTTTAAGGTTAAGAATACTGCTTTTTATTAAGGAATAATAATTACAGAGATCCCTATACATACAAGCTACATATCACTAATAAAGGAAACAATATAAATTATGCTAATCACAATAAATCAGAATATTACACTAATATATACTTTCCTACACTCCCCCTCAAGTTAGGTCTTTGGGTCTCCGATACCTAACTTGCATAATGTCTGCTCAAAAACTTCAAATGAAACTGCTTTGGTGAGGATATCTGCTAGCTGATCTTCTGATTTCACATGAGGAAGACTAATGATCTTTTTCTCCAATTTCTCCTTTATGAAGTGTCTGTCAATTTCAACATGTTTAGTGCGATCATGTTGAACCGGGTTCTCTGAAATACTGATAGCGGCTTTGTTATCACAAAAGAGACTACATGATTTCCTCTGAGGAACATGTAATTCACTTAGAAGTTTCCGGAGCCATATGATCTCTGTAACTCCTTTGGCTATTCCTCTGAACTCTGCTTCTGCACTTGATAGAGCTACAACTTTTTGCTTCTTGCTCTTCCATGTAACCAGGTTTCCCCCAACCAATGTAAAATATCCGGATGTGGACTTTCTATCATCTCGATCACCTGCCCAATCAGCATCTGTATATGCTTGAAGCTCTAAGTGTCCACTCTTTCTGTAAAAAACCCCTTTACTGCTTGTACCCTTAAGATACCTTAGGATCCTGATAACAGCTCCCATGTGATGTGTCTGTGGTCGATGCATAAATCTACTCACAACCCCTACTGCATAGGCAATATCTGGCCGAATATGAGTGTAACACCCAGTAAATTAATACGTTAACATTATATTTTAAATGATTTGGAAAAATGATTTTAATATATATACTATCGAATAATTGAATTAGCCTTTAGATATATATATATCTTTTATGGTTTTTTTTAAGTAGTCAATGATTATTATTATTATTATTTTGATTATTAATATTATTATTAAAATAAATCAAAGTTAGTATGGGCTAGAATTATTTTTGGGTCTTGTAGATAATATACACTAGTATGAGTGGGGTTTTTGAATTTAAATAGAAACACTCCTCACTTTTTTTTCTAATCTTCCATAACCTTCTTACTCCTTTTCCTTCCTCCATCTCCCTCCCACACAACACCAAACCACCACCCCCAACCAGTGGCTGCCGCCACCAGCAACCGGCGCCACCAGCAGCCGGCCGCCGCCAACAGCCACCACCAGCCGGTGGCTGTCTCCATCCCCACACATATTTTCTCTCTCCTCCATTTTTGTAAGCTTCTTCACCCTCATTTCTTAATTAATGCTTTAAATCTTTAAAGTTTGGGTAAATTTCATGAATCTTAGTTTAAATTAGTTTATATCTTGATAAAAATTGTAATGGGTAAGTGTTAGAAGTGAGATTTGAAAATCAATAAGTTAGGGTTTGTGTTTGGGGTGAAATTGAAGGTAGTATGTACTACTTTTATGTATTTTGGTTGTTTTGTGATATTGAGACAAATTCATAAAAGCTTTTGATAAGTGTTATTTTTGATTAATAATGATGATTTTGATGATTGATAATAGTTAGGGTTGTTGGTCAGTTTTAATAGTTAAAATATAAACTAATTATGCTTATGGTGGTGAATGTGATTATTGTTGGTTTTGTGGTGATAAAAATTAATAAAGAATTAGTGATAAAATTACTAATAAATAATTAGTGATGAAATTACTCGTAAAGAATTATTGTATAAAATTAATAATAAAAAATTATTATATCATGTGTCACTAACGGTGATTAAGTGTCGTCATTGTAATTGTGGAAACATTGTTGAGCTTTAATTGATGTGGTTAGTATGCAATTGCCACCAAACTAATTTCTTGTTATGGTTATGAGATGCCTAAGCTACTAATTGCTTTGTTCTCTTGCTTTGCCACTTCAAACCTTGAAGAATGTAACAAATATGCTTGGAAACCATGACCAGCTTGAGTTGATTATTGAAGTCATGCGTAATACACTACATTATACAATTTAAGGTTACATAGTCTTGTTTTATTGCAAAAGTGTATAAATTGATCTTTCCCCTTGAACATGCCTTGTTGTAGAATTTAATGGAAACTAATAATATAGTTAAATTGATTGATGACATTGTTTGTGAGTAAACATGTTGGGTGTATGATTAGATTGCATATTCATATGAGTTGTGGCTTGTAAGGATCGAAGTAGGGTACCTAGTAGAGCAAGCAACTCCTAAAGGAAGTCGAGTAACCTTCTTAGTCTTAATTTAAACGTGTATAGGTGTCCTATTCATTAGAGGGGCGTAAGAACCTCATTCGAAGTGATTGTTGCGACTTGTTATCTTGCAGTTGCAGGTACGTACACGCAGTAACTATCCTTATATGCAATTGTTTTAAGACTTTATTATTATTGTGATGATATGCATTGTATCGAAACTATGATATATTAGCGAGTAAGCCTTGTATGAAGAGATATCGATTACGAAATCCTTGAGCATAGAATAGTTTAGAGAATGAGAGTATTCGTAGAAGGCGGGGACCATCCCCCTCATTTATTTAAGAATTGAATTATGTCTTGGAGTTAGAATGACTCCTTTATAGGTGAATTTCATATTTTATTTGAGTTGCTCAGTGGGTTTCAGCGTTCTGCTATCCCGGGGCATTCATCAATAGTCAAAAGCGGGAGTTATTCCCCTTTGATAAAGTACTAAATTATGATTAGTTGGCGTGACTCAACTGGATTATATCCGGTTGATTTAGTAGTCCCCTAGGTGAGGTTCGACGGGACCACCGTAAGGGGGGTATGAGCATACTTTGTCAATTGGGCGCCGGGTGGCCGATAACGCCCCTTGACTGAGGTGTCACCATGCGGGCCTTGCAAACCCCAATATGGTTGCCTCTCCACTGGATTAGTACCCCAGTGTTAGTTTCCCGAAGGTAGGACCCGAGAGGGTCAGCTGGAGGGGGTATGAGCTCATACTTTACCATGGGCGCCGGGTGGCCGATAACGCCCATGGCCGTGTCACTATGCCATGAAGTGAAGAAAAGATCTACTGATAGAATGTTACTCATTCATAGAAAGCTTACCCATTAATAGAATGGTTACTCATTGATTATTCAATGATAGAGTAGTTTATGCTAGTGAGAAGTGCACCTAAGCTAACTTATCTCAAAGGAGTTATCAGTCTCAAAGAAGGGCTATGAATACGCTTACTCTAAGATAGACAAGCTCTATAGGGTCACGTGTTAGATGATCCGTTAATTCCTTGGTTGAGTTGATACTACGCGTGTTCTGCAAGAGTTTATGTTTTGAGAAGAGAAATGTGAAGACTCGCATTCTATCCCAGATGCATAGGTGGACGGTAAACGATTACTAATTGTGCCTGTGTCCTATGAGATCATCTCATGTTGTTGTATAACATAATGTTATCTACTGGTTGGTCTTATTATTTTTTATGCTAGTTACTGACGTGTACGTGTTTGTGTTTATGTTTGTTGTTTGATGACTTTCTATGATTGTCCTGCTATGACACATTGGCCTTGGTCTGATGTCGAGCAGCAGGAGGATCATGGACAGTCGCAGTAGGTATCGAAGCTTCTTTTTGCATTGCATTGCATTGGGGGAGAGTGATAAGGGCGAAGAACAACCTGTGTCATATCGTTATTCTTTGATTTTGTAGTTCTTATTTATCTTTTGTAAACTTTGGTTGTATACGTTTGTTAGGAGGCCTTGTGTCCTCTTTGTATATTTGTACTTCCGCTGTGTAGTTGTAACGTTGTACGGTTTTAAAGTGTTAAGTCAACTTAAAACGCAAGCGCTGACACCGGAACCACGATCCATGCTTGGCATGTTGATTTGAGAAGCCGGCGATGAATCATTTCGCCGTGATATAGTTTGATAGGCCATTGATGCCTTTGTTTTATTAGATTTTAAATAACTTTTTCTTTCTACAAAAAGGCGCACAATTTTAGGGTAGATGCTGCCGAAATTTCCACTCACCTCTTTAAAGTTAATCTTTATCGTTTATTTAAGTTCTTTTCTTTTCTTTTCTTTTATGTAACACCCGAATTTCCTCCCATCCTTTACGGTTTTGGTTCCGTATAAGAGGTCAGAAATTCAGGGGTGTTACAATGAGCGAGATATATGAGTTTCCCAACCATCCTTTGATATTGTTCTCTGTCTGCAAGCTTCACTCCTTCAATCATCTGTAACCCATGATGAGTAACGATAGGTGTTTCAGCCGGTCGACAATCAATCATACCAGTTTCAGCCAAAAGATCAAGGATGTATTTCCTTTGACTGATGAAAATACCACCTTTTGATCTCAAGACCTCAATGCCCAAGAAATACTTAAGGTGACCTAGGTCCTTCATCTCAAATTCCCTTGATAGCTGTTCTTTCAATGCTCGTATCTCTTCATCATCATCTCCAGTGATAATCATATCGTCTAGATAAATAATCAAGCAAGTAATATGACCCTTCTGTCGTTTGAGAAACAAAGTGTGATCTGAGTTACTTTGTGTATACCCAAACTTCCTCACTGCTAGGGTAAATCTACCAAACCATGCTCTCGGAGACTGCTTTAACCCATATAGAGCCTTCTTCAATCTACATCCTCCCCCTGATTCATACCCATTTGAGAAACCAGGAGGAGCCCTCATATATACCTCTTCTTCAATATGTCCATGAAGAAAGACATTCTTAACATCGAACTGGTGAAGGGGCCAATCTTTGTTTGCAGCAACTGAGAACAAGGCCCGAATAGTATCAATCTTTGCAACTGGTGAAAAAGTCTCAAAATAATCAACTCCATATGTCTGAGTATATCCCTGAGCTACTAATCTTGCTTTATATCTTTCTATTGACCCATCGGCTCGGTACTTGATCGTGTACACCCATCGACACCCTACAGTTTTTTTGCCTTGAGGAAGAACACATTTCTCCCATGTCTCATTTTTGTCAAGAGCAGAGATCTCTTCTTCCATTGCTTTTCTCCATTTTGGATCTCGGAGGGCTTCATCAACATTTCTAGGAACATCATTTGAATAAAGTGCAGTATGAAAAGCCATGGCAGTCGTAGACAGATTTTCAGTGTTTTCCCTGTCTATAGGGTATCTAGACCTTTGAGCCTCAAATTCTGGATCATATCTCCTTGGTGGTATGCCTCTAGTTCTCCTGGGTGGTAGTTCATACCTGTTTGATATATCTGTATCTGTATCCACAACTTTATCAGACAAAGTTTCAACTACAGTAACATCAGAATTTACCTCATGTGGATCAGATTGATCCGGATGCTCGTCGGAAGAGACAGGAGTGTCCTGAAGAGGAGATACTATGTATTCAGTGACAACATCGGTAGTTTCGCTTTCTTGCTCTTTTGGGTCAAGTCGATCAATCACAACTGGGTCAGTCTCAGTGGGGTAGACAAGCCAGCTGAGGTTCTCACTAGTGTTCTCCCCCTGAGAACGAAGCTGGGTATAATAGTATGACTGTTCAAAGAAGTCACAGTCCATGGTGGTATACATGCGGTTTTTAGTCGGATCAAAACATCTATACCCTTTTTGGTTCACCCCATAGCCCACAAATACACATTTGACAGCTCGTGCTTCTAGTTTGGTTCTATCCTGCTTAGCGAGATGGACAAAGACAATGCACCCGAATATTTTGGGAGGTAAGGAATGATAAGAGGGAATAGAAACAAAAGATTTGAGGGTTTCAAGAGGGGTGTTGTATTGAAGTGGTTTGGATGGAAGACGATTGGTAAGATAAGTAGCTGTGGCAACAGCTTCGGGCCAGAGGTAGGATGGACTGTGGGACTCAAGCATGAGAGCCCGAGTGATCTCAAGAAGGGTTCGATTCTTGCGCTCAGCCACCCCATTTTGTTGCAGAGTGTCTGGACAAGAGGTTTGGTGTAACATCCCATGGTCAGCAAGAAAGGTTTTCATAGCAGTGTTAACAAACTGCCTCCCATTATCAGATCTAAGAATTTGTGGTTTTTCATGATATTGAGTTTGAAGCATATTATAGAAGGTAACAAACACAGAAAAAACCTCAGATTTGTGTTTTAAGAAATAAACCCAACTCATGCGAGTGCAATCATCAACAAATAAACCATAATAGGAATAATTATGCATACCAAAACTGGGTGCAGGACCCCATACATCAGAATGTATCAAATCAAAAGGACGAGTAGCACGAGTAAAACTAGGAAAATAAGAGTGTTTGTGGCTTTTTGCCATCACACATGATTCACAATCCAGAGTCCGAATATGACTATAACTAGGAAATAAATGTTTAAGATAAGCTAAAGAGGGATGACCCAATCGTCGATGCCAAAGCCAGATGTGATGATCAGGCGACCCGCGAGTAAGTAGAGCTTGACTGTTTTGAGTCGTCTCATCAACATAGTATAATCCTCCTCGTTCAGTACCACGTCCAATGATTGTCCCGGTCCGAGCATCCTGCACAACACAACCAGTAGCAGTCATAAGAATAGTACAATGGAGCTCCTTAGTCAGCTAACTAACAGATAATAATTTGTGAGACAAACTAGGAATTAACAAGCAGTTTTTAAGATGAAGAGATGGAGAAACATCAATAGCACCAGCACTGAGGACCTGGACATACTCCCCATTTGCGGTTTGTATATGGGAACGGTTTGTGGGTTTATGGTTTAAAAAATCAGTCGGGTCAAAAGTCATGGTGTCGGTGGCCCCACAGTCAAAGATCCATGGGGTAGTGGATTGGTGCAAATTTTGTGGAGAGGATAACAAAGAATGACCCAAGAGATCAGCTTTAGGACCGTCTGATGTGCGCCCAAAATGCTCAAGTGGGCCGGTTGTTTTAAGGGAATTAAAAGAGTGAATTTTAGGGTTTGTGGGTTCCATCTCCCTTTCCCTATAAAAAGTCAAATAAGGAAAGTTTTTTGTGGGTTCCCTCATACCCGCCGGTTTCTCTCTCCTCTCCCTCTCCCCTTCTTCGAAATTGCTGGGTTGATTTGTGTGGTTTTTGGTTTGATTTTTATGGTTTCTGTCCCCTTGTGCTTGGTTTGTCTCACCTCCAATATGGTCCTCCTTCACATCGGAATGGTCCTCAGCCATGAGGAGGGCTTTGCCGCCGGTCCGGTTCGCCGGTGCCTTGGTGGCAGCCTTCCTCTTTGTTAGATCGTTCCACCATTCAGGATAGCCTATGAGCTTAAAACACCCCTCCTTGGTGTGTCTAGAACCACCACAGTTACTACACTTTAAGTTCGATCTATCCTCCCGCCGGTATGATGGTTTCTCTGACCGGTGATGGTGTGCGATGAGGCCATTTCCAATGTCTGATGGTTTTTTCCCAAATGATGATACGTGGTGCATGACTCCACGCCTTGAAATTTCTAGACGAATCATAGCATAAGCGGCATCAATGGTAGGTAAAGGAGTCTGATTTAACAGATCCCTTTTTTCTTTATCAAAAGTATCACTTAGACCGGCCAAAAATTGGTACAGCCGTTGAGTTTGAATATAGTTGTTAAAAATCGTGATGTCCTCATCAGACTTCATGGGATTGGGTGACCTTCGATCTATCTCTTTCCAAAGAGTATTTAGAGTACCGAAATACTCTTATAACGTATCATTATTCTGCTTCACAGAGGATGCCTTCGTACTCAGATCGAAGATCTGAAGTTCGTCGCGTCCATTTCCGAGTAGGGTTTCAATACCCTTCCATAAATCCCAGGCTGTACTATAGTCTAGGAATTGGTTGACAAGGTCTGCCTCAATATTTGAAATAATCCAAGAGAGGACAATTACATCCTTTTGTTTCCATTGCTGGTATTGTAACACCCCTGAATTTCCGACCCTCTAAACGGAACCAAAACCATAAGAAGACGGAGGAAATTCGGGTGTTACTTTTAAAATAATGTAAAATAAAATAATTAAAGTTTGATTAAAGGATTATAGGAAAAACTTCCAAACAAAACCCTACGGAAATTTCGGCAGCATTTGCCTTGAAATTTGACGCATCAAAAGAATTAAGCAGGTAATAATCCATCATGAAGAAGAGGTATCAATAACCTCATAACAAAGATCACGGCGGAAAGGTCATCGCCAAAACGTCTGTCGACATGCTAAGCATGGATCGTGGTTCCCATGTAAACACTTGAGTTTTCCAAAAACATACAAACTATACAATCCATTCGAGATACTATAACGAATTACAAAACGAAATAAATCTTTGCAGCGGAACGAATTACATAAGAAGGAGGGCACGCGCCTCAACCAAAAACATATACAAATTCATTTCAAAAAAACACATGTAACGTCAAAAATAGTTAGCACATGACACGTGTCAAGATTCTCACTCAATTCCCCCCATATGCAATGCAAGGAAACTCCAAAACCTGCAAGATCTATCTATGATACCTCTGCTGCTCAACGTTAAGTCATAGACAAACATGTCATAGCAGGGTCATCAAAGACAAGCCCTCAACAAGGAAACAAACAGTACACGTCAGTAACTAACAATAAATTATGTATATGTAACCAATAACCAATTTCAACAAAACAAGGTGGGGAAGACACCCCAATGTGTAAGCATCTACTCCATCTATTTCTCAATTCTATATACTTCTCAATGCCTTCATCGTTTTCTATCTCTTCATTAATTTCATATATCCTCTTATGTGACTAGAGGCCACCATATTGGGGTTTGCAAGACCCACATGGTAACACCTCAGCCAAGGACGGTGACGGCCATGCCGGCGCCAATGGCAAAGTATGATCATACCCCCGTACAGCGACCATATATAGATGGTCCATGCCTCCGGAAACTAATCCAGCTGGGGTACCAATCCAGTGGAGTCACAGTAATTATCCAACTTAATATCTCATCAATAAAAGTCTCATTCCCATTCCAACTTCATAAAATCCAACATCTTACTCTTGCGATATCAGAACCCATTCTCTACCTTCTCTACAACTGATTCCCACTTGTAGCACCAACTTAACAAAATTTAATGGCAAATCATATTCAAAATAGCTCATGTAATATTGTTACGCAGAGAAAACATATTCAAAATGCGTGCAAGAATTAACTACTGCGTGTACTTACCTGCAACTGCAAGATAACAAGTCGCAAAAATCACTTCGAAGGAGGTTCTTACGCCCCTCTTATGAACCGGGCACCTATATATATTTAAAGTAAGACTAATAAGCCTACTTCACATCATTTAAGAAGCACCGACTCCATACAAGCTACACTATTAGCTGAACAAGTTTCGATTCAAGCTAATACGCATTCTAAACCCACTCATGCAATAAATTCAATCCATGTTCACACATGAACTACGCCATCAATTCCAATCAAACTATAACATTATATTCTAGTCAAGTTTATATCAAGATATGTTCAAGTGAAAGGGGCACAACCATACGTTTGTGCGTTATAGTCAAATTATTCATTGGAAAGTTTAAGAACACGTAATATATGACATTACACTTAATAACAATCATATCACTCATGGTAGTAGTGATTTATTATTTTTCCAAGGATTTTAGAGTAAAACGATTAAGAATAAATTAATTTGTAGCTTTACGAATTAATAACGATTCGTATAACTTGGGTCAAAGTCACACAACTTAGCAACACAATTGAACATATCAATATAACAACCAAGCTCAAAACTAACCACCTCATCAAATGACTATAACCACGACAATACTTTCATTAATGACAATTGCGACCTTAATCTTTCTTAGTAATTATTATTATCATTTACTCTACAACAATGGGTATCAACAATACTAGTCACACCACCATGAGTAATGTCATATAAACAATAACTAGCCACCATTCATCAACCATGTCACATAAACCAAGCTTACACAAGATTTTAAATCAATAAAACACCATCCAAACCACAAAAGTAGTACATACTACTTTTAGATTCATCTTAATATAAAACCTAACTCATCCATTTCAAACTCAAACTCCTAATTCTTTACCCAAATCACTTTTGAGCATAAAACAACAATTAAATTTAATAACATCAACATTCATATAACTACTTGAAATCAGATAAAATTCATATAGCTACTTGAAATTAGATACAAAAATAACATTAAGGAGAATGAGTTTAAATAGCTCACAAAAAGGAAAAGAGAATATGGCTTACAATGGGGAAATAAGGGAAGAGAAGGAAGAAGGTGGTTAGAGTGGTGGAGGAGGCGGCCCTAGCTGCTAATAGGTGCTCAAAAACGCAGCTGTAGCTGCTGTTTGGGGCGGTGCAGGCTGCTGCCAGGAGGAAGAAGGGGGCGAGCGACTCGCTGTTGCTGGCGTGAGGTGCTGCCGGCTGCTGTCCAGACCTGGTGGCGCCGCCAGGTGGCGGTGGGGAAGTGATTTGGCGTGAGGAGGAGAAGGAAGGGAGGAAGAAAGAAATGATGGCTCACTCTTACAAAAGGGGTTTAAATTTCAAAAACCCTAACACACAAATTCTTTGGGCTATACTACTCACAAGGCCCGTAAATTTCAACCCGAAAGTTAAAAGTGAAACTTCGTTTGGCTCGAGTTTAAGAACGAAACTATTATGAGTATTATTAATTTTACTCGATTTTATTTAACTAATATTTCCCCATATAATTAAACGTGTTCATCGCTTTATTAATACATATTTGTGAGTCAAAATATTATATTTCCGATGTTTAATAATAATGTATAAAGAAATTATTTTTTTAATCGCCACTTAAATTATAATTAAATAACATTAAAATTTGCGGGGTGTTACAGGTATGCCGGATCTGTGGGATTTGGTGGTTCCTTTGTGATATGCTCAAGTTTCTGTCTAGCCTCAATGGCTATTATCATAAACTTACACCATTTTGTGTAGTTATGATAGTTCAATTTTTCGGCTACTTTCATTTCATGCGAGATCTGTACTGGTACTGGTTCTGGTTGCTGTTGTTTTTTGTTCATTTGCTGGAAAATTTGTAGGATTTGCTCAATTTGGCTCATTGTGACAGTTTGGTTATTTTCTGGGTTTGGATCTAGTGTTAAGTCAGCCATGGTAAATGATGAAGGCTGAGAAAGGTTTTTCCGGTCCCGGATTTAGCCTTACGGCTTTGATACCATGAAAAGAGTAATAATGCAGAAATTAGGTTAAGGTTTGTGTTTAGGGTTAAGAATACTGCTTTTTATTAAGGAATAATAATTACAGAGATCCCTATATATACAAGCTACATATCACTAATAAAGGAAACAATATAAATTATGCTGATCACAATAAATCAGAATATTACACTAATATATACTTTCCTACAACATCGATTGATGTTATGTTTTTTGTAGTTTTTATGTGGATGTGTGGAATTTGTTAGGGTTTAGCTTTATAAATTTTTCATTTTTTGATACGATTCATTCATTTTTTTTTTATTATGTTTTTAGATAAGAAACCTTCTTCTACAACTTATAATTCTTTTAAGGGCATGCTTGTATTGGGTGTAAATATTTAAGGGAGTAAAAAAAAGTCAAAATAATAAAATGAAGTTAATAAATGAGAAATTAGTGAAATTTAATTGTTGTAGAGGTGGAAGAATTGTTGCAAAGTAATAAAAAATGAAGAGAGCTCTCAATTTTGTGGGGGTAAATATTTATCCTAGGGGAGGGTGGGGGAATGTATTACCTCCATAATAGGGGAAATTATCTTCTTTTTCCATCATTGTTTTTATTTGATGCTCATTTTACCTTCTTCACAACTATCTCAACTACTTCAAATGCATCTCTATTTGCTTTCATTTTATTAGTTTGACTTTTTTTACTCCCTTAAATATTTACACCCAATACAAACATGCCCTAAGGACGATAAAATTCTTTCTATTATTTTACAAAAATCGAAAAATCTAGTTCACAAATCACAATGTAAAAGCCAATGTTTCAAATAGGAAGAATGATTCTACTGACATAACTTAAATATTTGAGTTAATGCCTAATGCCAAGAGTTAGTTTTCTTGAATGAGTTAATTATTTGAACATCAAACATTGGAAGTTCCCATCTACCATAATTCCATTTTTGATTTCCTATTTTAACTTTTTAAACATGGTTAAAAGCTTCCCAAACAAGCCTGGCTACAGGTCAAAATTTAAATGGGTCGGGTTGGGTGGGTCATGTCAAATGTTAAACGGGACGGGGCGGGTCACGTCCGTTTAAATACGACCCACTTTAACCCACTTTTTAAAAGTTCATAAAATAATTTTTTTTTATTATACTTTATGACCTGTTATGTCAATTCAACTATAAATATAATAATAAAATATAAAAATAAAAAATAAAAAAAAAAAGTGGTAAAATCCTTTTTACAACCAATTTCTATAATTATCCTACCGGACCCGACCCTTAACCCGTTGGATCGACCCGCCCCGTTGAACACTTCTGATCATCACTGGGTAAAGGGTTTTTTGAATGAATGAAGTTGGTTATTTTGAACTGTGTGAAGAGAAGCATGTTAGTGATATACTCCCCCCAATTCACCACTAAGTTCTCATTTCTATATTAGGTCAGTTCACTACTAATGTCCTATTTCCTTAGTAATGATTTTTACCCATTTTACCCTTACTAAAGTAAGTAAATAACCCTTTACCCCTTACTTAGCTTTTAAAATTCTGACCATTAAATTACCTAAACCTACTTGATTAAATCTAACTACATCTACCAATTACCCACCTATTAAATTACCCTTACCTCTTCGATGCTTCTGAAAACCCCAAATTAAATACCCACAAAACCTACCCACCCAAAGTTATTCATCCCCTTCAAATTAAATACCAAACCAAAGTTCTTAGTTCTTCATCCCCTTCAAATTAAATACCCACCCAAAGTTCTTCATCCCATATCCACGTATGCGTTTGTGAAAATTGTCAATATTCATCTTGTTCTTCCTTGCATGTAGGTCTGTGAAATTTTTGTTCTTAATTTCCAGATCTGGGTTTGTGAAATTTTTTTTCTTGATTTTCAAATCTAGATCTGTGAACTTTTTGTTCTTCATCCCATACCCACACTCATCTTGTTCTTCCTCACATTTTGGTATAAAAGTATGGGGGATAAAAAAGTGGATCCAGTTGAGTTTTCTAAAAAGGCTTGCTATGATGATTATTCTGATGATGATAGTGTCCAGTCTTCAGTGGAAACTGATCCACATTGGGGAAAAAAATTAGACTCCGAGGGTGAAATTGTGTTGTCTACTCCAGAATTTGTTGATGAGGATACTGAGTATGACTATATTTGGTCAACCACTGATGAAGATGAGTGGGTTGATGAAGATGACCCAACATCTGGCCCATTTTGCGGTATGTTAAATTTGGTTCATTTGGCTGATGATGATAATTTTTTGTGGGTCTGTGAAACTTTTTTGAGATCTTTTGTAGCTCAGTGATTTTTTTTAAGAGAGCTTAGCTACCAAAATCATTAAAGGTGGCTACATTGTCACCAGATGTACTTTGATGAGGCTTCAAAATGCCACATTTTTTGAGGCTATGAATCGCCACCAAAGTATATCTTGGAGGCTATAGTTACCATTAATGTCTCAATGATGTTAATGCTTTACTTAAACTGAGAGAACATTTATTTTTTTTCAAAGCCACCATTACTTGAATTCAATTTAGCATTACAATGTTTAATTTTAAACAACCCTAAACTATTACAAAATGTTTACCCTTAAACATTGTTTAGCAACCCAAAAAAAGGCCTTCCTTTTTGCTCCCAAAAATTCAGAACTACTTGACACCATAATGTTGTTATACTGTTTGTTTGTTCTCTTTTTGCTCCCAAAATATTGCTACTTCTGTGCTGGAATTTATGTGGGTTGTTGTGTTGCTTCACCTAATCTGGTTGGTAGAACATCATGTTCTTCTAGGCCCATATTACTGATCATTAATTGTAGTGTTGTGTTATCCACCTTTGATTGCATATATTCAAAACAACTGATGACTAGCTGTTTATCAACAGTTAAGTATTGGGGACGTCTCCCCTCTCTAGTCAATTTTGACTTGTTCATATGTGGTATAGCGTAATCAATCCCTCCCATCCTTTTTAGAACTTGAATTTTGCAAGCTTGTAATGTAATGAAATTGTACATTAAAGACTTGGGATCCAAAATTTGAAATGCACATTTAACTGCCAACACTAACTGAGTTAAATTATAAGCGGCCTTTTTGTGTTGCAAGGCTTGTATTGCCCTAAAAAATCCCAAGTCCAATACATTCATATCCGGGGAATTCGGGGGCTGTTGAACTAAATGGAAATCGAACCCATCTATTGTGGCAGCTTCTCTGAACAATCTATCGTTGTCCAAGATATGCGGTTTAGCACTATCTTGTTGAATATAAATTGTTTTTGATGCACCAACTGGCCATTTTTCTCTTATTGCTGGTAGAACTTGATCTATTAACATTGTCCTTGTTTGATCCTTTGTGATTGATTGAATAGGCTTGGTTTCTAACTCTCCCCTCCTTCTATTTTGGAGTTTCTCTGAGCTGGAACTTGGTGTGTAAATGGAAAAATACCTATTTTTCCATCAAAAACAACATCACCATTATTTGCATAAATGGGGTTAGCCACTGCACACATAAACATAATCTTTGGTATATATTATTTTGATTGTATTTCTCGATTGGGTTCAGTTTCCCCCGGGGCTAGGTAGTAGGTTTGTTCTGTTTTGGTTAAGTAGAATAGTTTTTCATCTATGTGTACAATGTTGGACATGTCTTTGAACTTAATTGTTGCTGACTCTACATTGAAGCTAGTAGATGATAGGCAAAAGGATAACTTGGTTAACTTGTTGTCGTTCAATGCGGGTTTAATTGCATTTGTGTGCCTGCGAATTAAATTTCTCTTTTTCCACCTCCACACTGTCGATTGGCTCACACTCATGGCTTTTGCAACTGAAGCTTGAGTTGTCTTCAATGTTTTCTCTAATGACTTGAATTTCTCACCATCGAAAGCGATAATGGTCTTGCATGGTAGCCCCTTCTTTTTGTTATTTATGTTAATAACAACACCATTTGCTTGTTGTTTTTTTAACCTCAGCCCACAATCTTGAAATGGTCCTTCTAGTGACATGGTATTCATTGGCTAATTGATTAATTTTACCGTGAATCGGTTTGCCTTTTTTGTTAATTGCAACTAGCAATTGTTGCATTATTTGGTTCCTAGTAATGTTGTCTAATTTGGGGATTGCCATTTTCCATTAATATAGCAACTAGTATGGAATGTTGTTGGTTTTTTGGTTGGAGTAAATGTGGGTTTGGTGTATAGTAAATGTTATGAATTTTTTTGGTTAGAAGTTATTGCTTGACGCTAATGAATTTATAAGGTACTGATGAGTTGGGGTTGGCTTGAAATTTTCAAAATTTGGTGCCTTTTGAAATTTTAAAAATTTGGTGGCTTTGAAAATTTTAAAATGTTAAAATTTGGTGGCTGTGAAACTAATTTTATTATCTGTCTATGTAAATTTTATCTGAAGCCGAAAATAGACTCAAAATTCGTCGTTACATGGCCCAATATGAGTGTTCGTATTCGGTTGTTGTTAAAGAGTTCAAGAAGATTAAGAAGAAAGATTGAAGAATTATGGGGTTGTTAAAGAATTTGATGGCTGTTAAAGAATTATGCTAATGTAATTTTATTAAGATTAGTTTAGTTTAATTGTACTTTTATTTAGATTAAAAAGGAAAAATATTTTCCTGTAATTTGTACTAGCAATTTCTGAAATTTTTTGGTGGGAAACTTTTGTGGAAAAAAATTGAAAAGTTAATTTTAAGATGTGTTCAAATTTTGGAGGGAGTAATTAGAAAAGTCCCTCCTTTATTTACTTTTGGTTTACTTTACCTAATTACATTTATTTCTTACATTTGTAGTGGTCCCCAATGCCTTTCTTAATATGCGTGCAAAACCAATATAGGAACTTAGTGGTGAATTGGAGGGAGTATATATATATATATTTTTTTATAATTAAACCAATTGGGTTGGGCCTATGAGAGTTGTCTCTTAAAGAGACGGTCTCTCAAGAGACTTGTTGTTTTAGGTTCTCTTTTGAGAGACCATCTTTGCTAAAGACGGTTCTCAAGAGTCCAATCCACTTTTCTTCTTTTGTTATATCTTAATTTTTTTAAAAAAAATTGTTGTTTTTAAATATAACTGCTATTTAGAAAAAAAATTGTTGTTTAAAAATAATTACTGTTTAAAAAGAACTATTGTTTACAAATAAACTGTTGTTATAACATAATAGATTTAGGGTTATAACAGAATATATTTGTGGTTTAATTATAACCCAAATATATTATGTTATAATTACAAATATATTATATTATAACTCCCTATTTGTTATAACCACACTTGCTTTTATTAATTTCTTCCAAACAGTTAGACATTGTTGTTTTTTTCAAAATCAGTATTTATACTATAGATGAAGCTTAATTTTAAAAAAATCAGAAAATTGTATATCTAGCTAATATATAACACAAGTTCTCAAAAAAAAAAGATATAACACAATCAACCCAAAAAAAATTGAAAATGAAAGCTTTAAAAACGAAAATGTTGAAGTATAAATACATAACTCTAATGGTTTTGCAAATTTTGAAAAAGATAAATAGATAATAAACAACAATGGAGTTTGAAAGAGAAAGATGGAGATTGAAAACCACAAATCAAGTTTGAGAGAGGAAGACGAGTAGTCTTGTCAGAAAAGTGAAAAAGAAAAACTGAAAATGAAAGTTAAAAAACATTGTTTAGAAAGTTTAGTTTTTTTTTTTTTTTAATTTAAAAATTGGATTGGTCCAAACTTGAGACGTCTTTTATAAAGACGGTCTCAAATAAAAATTTGTGAATAAATTAACCTATGATTCCCAAAGATTAAAAATTTAAATCTTATTCGCCTCTCATTTAATTTGATGCAAAATATTAAGTGTTAGGCTCAAACATGCTATACATGTAAATTGTAATATACACTCAAAGACAATTTATAATGTACAAGTAATACAACAATGATTTAATAATGTCAGGGACACCTTTTCCTCAAATATGTTGTATTTGATAAATGTCTCATCAATAAAATAACAAAATATCAATTATAATGCTAGAAGTCACACACTTAAGCCCTAAAGTTTTCAACTTTAATGAAAAACACAAATTCTTGTGAGAGACGGTCTCTTTGAGAGACCATCTCTTATTGGGTTGACCCATAAAAAAAATGTGAAGTAAGAATAGAAAATAAGCTTGAGAGACGTCTCTCAGAGAGACAGTCTCTCAGACACAGTCCGCTACTATTGTTGGTTGTTGAGAGGTATTGCTTTACTTGGTTGAAGCAACCCTTATCAAGTATCATCCAAACCTAAAGTATTCCTTGCCCTATGCACTTGGTTTTTCAGATACCTAAAAACGTGATTTGATTTCGACCCAGATACTCGGTTTAAATTGGGAGGATTCAGATACTCGGTTTTATTGGAATATTTTTTATAATTTTTTTGTCTTTTTTTCATTCAACCATGCGTTTTTTTATCTCTTTTTTTATTTAGAGTATTTTTATATATAAAATTCAAATACTAACTCTCTAAAAAAATTTAGCTTAAATTAGTCATAAAAAAACAAATTAGAAAATTAAAGAATTAATAACATTATTACACATTGGTTTACGTGAGAAAAATTATAACAAAAAAGGAATTTGCGGGAAAATATTTTAAGATTTAATCCAAGGTTAGCTTAATTAAAAGATAACTTCATCATTTTATTTACGAAAAAAATAAAAAAATAAATCAGATATCGATATCCGATTTTCGAAAATATGTAACCCGGATCCGAATCTGAAATCCGATTTGCAAGAATCGAGTAAAATATCCGATTTTGAAAACCGGATAATCTGAATTTGACATCTAGAATCGGGTTGTTATGCACACCTATTATATATTGTATCCTTATACACTCATATCCAAACATACGGTGTAAGCTATAATGTAACAACTCAATAAACTCATGCATATTTTAATTAATTTAGAAATTTAATAAAAAATGTATACTACATTAAAAATAGGGGAAATTGTAATAAAAAAATAACTTTTGATCGATCCACAGAAAATAAACTCAATTATCAAATATATGCCAAAAAATCGGTGTTATGTTATTACTGAAAATAAATACAACTATCATTAAATCCTAATTACTTGACTTACTAAGAAAATCCGGAAATTGTTATAAACAATATATGAGCTTATTTTAGCAAATATACCTAATAAATGAATTTATTTAAAAATAAACCATAGTTGAATTTATTTTTAACGGATCAACTAAAATTTAGTTTATTTTTTATATTTGATAATTTAGTATTTATATTTCATACGCCCTACGTTTTCTAAATCTTTCTCTAATCTTCTTTCCATTTGAAATATTTCATCCTAACGAGAGAAAAATCTGATTAAAATTTTTTAGACATATTAAGATAAAATATATCCATGTGAGATAGATTCGTCTTAATGTAAACTTTTTTATCATGTTTTTTATGATTTTTTAATATACGTATTTAGAGATATTGAGGTTTAAAATTTGCTTTAAATACTGTGCAAAAAGTAAACGAAAAGAACAAAAAAGAACGTAGAGAGCATGACATGTTATTAAAAATAAGAAAAAATCACCTAAAATAATCTCACATTTTTCATGATTTTCTTAAAATAATCTCAGCTATTGATTAACCATGAATAACCCCAACTTTAAGGGTATTTGCTTGAGTGAACTCAGGTGACTGAATAACTTGTTACAGTAGATAATTTACCAAAAATTTAAACTGGAAATTAATTTAAAATTATAAAAAATTTAAAAATTTACATAAAAGTATTTGAATGATATAAAATTTAGAAAAAATAAAATTCTTTTTTGATATTTTATTTTAATTTATTTTTTTTGGAAAATAAATTTATTTTTGTTGGAAAATAAAAACTTGGTATAGCTATTTCCTCTAAAAAAAATTCCAAGTGTCATACTCTAAGGAAGCATGACAAATGAAAAATTTTAATTGGTAAAGAAATAACTATATGACATATTATTTAGAGTAAATTTTATTTAACAATAATATGACTAAAAATAATACATAAATATAACTTCAAAAAAAAATCATACATATATATAAATATAAATAATAAATATAAATAAAATACAATAAAAATCTTGAAAAATTCCAAGTGTCATCCTCTAAGAGGTTTGACAAATGAAAATTTTAAATTGGTTAAGAAATAACTATATGGCATATGATTTGGATTAAATTTTATCAAACAATCATATAATCATATCACACTACAAAAAAAATGCAAGTTTCCGACTACCCGAAATAGTCGGAGTTTAGTCGGTATAGAGCTATACCAACTAAATTCCGACTTTTCAGGGTTAGTCGGTTCAGATTGGTCGGTAAGTCATTTTAGTAGGAAAATAGTCGGAAAATTCCGACTACCCATATAGTCGGAATTTAGTCGTTAAGCACTAATCACACACCAATGACGCTGGGAAGAATAGAACCCCCGACCTCGTGGATATGAGGCCAATGCTCCAACCAATAGGCCGAGTGACAATACTTGACACTTAGAGCTACGTTAATGAATTTATAACATAATAACACTCCTTCCACTTATTATTATTATTATTATTATTATTATTATTATTATTATTATTATTATTACTCGTATATTGTTACTCGTATATTTATTTATTACTCATACTATTAGCCTTATTAGGGTAGTATTAATATCTTATTAGTTGTATTAGTTTATAATAAGTCGTAATAATGTATTATTAGTCATATAGTATTAGTCAAATTAATGTAGTATTAATATATTATTATTTGTGTTAGTATATTATGTTATTACTCGTATTAGTAGATTATTAGTACTTTATTAGTTATTTGGTCGTATTAGTCGTATTAATGCATTATTAGTCGTACGTATTAGTCGTTATTAGTTATTATTAGTCGTATTATTATTATTATTATTATTATTATTATTATTATTATTATTATTATTATTACTATTAGTCGTTGTATATTATTAATATATTAATAATGCAAATTAAACTTTTTGAGTACTGACAAATTAAACTAGTAAGACAAAAAATAAATTAATAATGCAAAACTATTAGTATAAGACAAAATTTTAATAAAATAAGAAAATATGTTGTTGGCTTGAATTGAACTAGGGACTTTTGGTTTGCAAACCATTGTGGTAACCACTACACCACAACAATTTTTGTGTTTTACATCTAAATGTTTTCAACTTATATCTATATTTGGTCAATCAAAAAAAATGAAAATTCCCACCGACCAACTACCGACCAACTTTTGGTCGGAAAGTGGTCGGAAAAATTTCCGACTAAATGTTGGTGGGTGATAATTAATGCTATTTTTTTATTTGAAATTACGACCAAAAACACATTTAGTCGCAATTTAGTCGGAATTTCCGACTAACATGGGTTAGTCGGAAAAGTAGTCGGAATTTTCCGACTAAAAATGGGTAGTCGGTGGGTTTTGGTCGCAAGATTGCAATTTTTTTGTAGTGTCATATCATATCATATCATATGAAAATTTTTAATTGGTAAAGAAATAAGTATATGACATATTACTTGGAGTAAATTTTATTTAACAATAATATGACTAAAAATCATACATACAATACTATAAAAATCTTGAAAAATTTCAAGTGTCATCCTTGAAGGAGACTTCACAAATGAAAAATTTTAATTGGTTAAGAAATAACTATATGGCATATTATTTGGATTAATTTTTTTTTTGAGCAATATTTGGATTAAATTTTATTTAGCAATAATATGACTAAAAATGGTAAATGAATAAATTAAAATATATAACAATGATTAAGGAAATAAGTATAGTAAACATTTTGAATTAATCTTTTGTATTAGGATCAGATTTAAGATTACACACATAAATATTTTGACTTAATTGACCTTAATTATTTTTAAGAGAAAATAATAATTGATCTTAACTATTTTTAAGAGAAAATAATAATATAAAAATTATCATGAGTTCATATTATTTGAATATTATTTAATAAAAAATAGTAAATTAAGTAATCAAAATGAAAAATTAATATAAGGAATTCAATCATCAACCCAACTAATAAAAATTAATGGTTTCTTATTCATCTGCTACTGCTCTAAACTGAAGCATCTCATGGAAAACCTAGTGTTGTTCTGCACAATACCATATTTTGTTCAGCTTTGGGACTTCTTTTGACATGCTGTGCTGGCTGCTGTTTAATTAATGCTGTTGGACTGCTTCTTTGGGACTTCTGGTCTGCTGCTGCTTGCTTTCTGCTGCTGTTTGATTTTCATCTTACCTGTTGCTTGCTGCTGCTCTAAATTGTTGCTTGATGCTGCTGTTTAATTGACCTGTTGGACTGTTGCTTGCTGCTGCTGTTTAATTGACCTGCTGGACTTATGCTTGTTGCTGCTGATGCTTATGCTTGCTGCTGCTCTAAATTAGAATTATGATGTTGTTTGATGTTGGTTTTTTGTTTTGGTTATGTGCAGCAATGTGTTGCTTGCTGCGTTTTTGTGTAGATTGAACTCATGCTAATAAGTAAAATAGAGTTTCCCCTTGCCTTGGTGTAATATATTTTTTTCTAATGAATGAAAAAAAATTTTATTTGCCAAAAAAATAAACAAATAATAATAATAATGAAAATAATAGTAATAATAATAATAATTAATAATAAGAATAATAATAATAATGAAAATAATAATAATAATAATAATAATAATAATAATAATAATTATTATTATTATTATTATTATTATTATTATTATTACCGCCATAATTAGTTAATAAATTAGTTATGTTCAATTGTTCATTAGTCACTCTTATTTGTGTGGCAAACAAAAAGGCAAACAATAGCCCATGAAATCATGCAGTCACACTTGTCAAGTGAGGAAAGTTTCTAACACTTATAAGTGTGGCTGAAGGAGCAACTAGCCTCGCTTATTAGCACTTTTAGCCACGCTTAATAAGCGTGCCTGAAAATTTAGTAACACAAGTAGAGGCCACGCTTAATTAAGCGTGGCTAAGTTGTGCAGCATCACATTTAAGTGTGCCTAAATGCATTTTTAAGTGTGCCTAAATGCAACATTTTTTGTAGTGATTAATAATTTTTGTTTGGATTTATGATTGATCATACAATACTATAAAAATGCTGGAAAATTTCAAATATCATTCTTTAAGGAGGCATGACAAATGTAATTATTTTAGTAAATGATAATTGATTAATTTTTGTCTAATTTCAAATTGATTATTTTAAACCTAGAGCTAAATTAGATATAGTGTGGCCAAAGTGTAAGTTATTATAGCAATTCTATATAACTAAACTAAAATTTGATATATATTTAATTAGATGAAAAAGTGATATATTCAATAAGTAATTATAAAATATTAGTATTTAATTTTTGCTTTAAAAAGTCATATATTCGATAAATTTAATCACGATAGTATATACTTGCATTATTCTTTAAAGTTATATATTAATATATTTTATACTCATAAATTAATGCATTGCGAGTTTCTATATTAATAGGTGAGATTAGTGAAGTAATTTTTTCTTCAAATAATTATCGTTACAAGCTACACTCACTATCCACGTATCCGTGATTTTTTGGTGGTTTTTTTTTCAAAATCGACAAAAATAAATCATTTGTTATATTTTATTTTTGACCAAGTTAAATTGAATCATAAAAAAACCCAAATATTTATGAGTTAGGGTTTGGAATGAAATGAAATTACTTTGTTTTCTTCGATCTCCATTCCCTTCTCACGCTTCCCTTCCTTTCTCACGCCTCCGCTCCTCCTCTCCTGCCGCCTAGTCGCCGCCACCAGAAGCTCCGCCCTTCCTCCTCCAACCGGCGACAGAAACCAGCAGCAGTAAGGCTGCCATCTCCGCCCTTTTTTTCGCGCGACGTACAGCTGCCAGGGGCTGTTTTGATTCGCCCCACACAATCACCATACACACAACCCGTTATCCTCTATATTTTTGTGAGTTATTCCTGTTGCCCTTCCTAATGTACGTTTTCGTTGTTATTTCGTTGTTATTTCTTTGTTTAGTGTAATTAATTTCATATTTAGGGTTTGAATAGGAAGTTGAAATAATGGTTAATTGTGCTTTCAAAATGTGTTTTTATGATGTTAAAATTGATAAGTTTGTTGATGGTGTTATTGAAGCATAGATGTTATCTTGATTATTATTGTAAATATTGTGCGTTATGTTGTTAGTAGTAGATGGTAATATTGGTATCATTTTTGTTCGTAAATTTCAAGCATGTGAAGGTTAAGATTTTCATTAGAGATGAATTGGATGGTTGATTGTGCTATTATAGTGTATTTTGGTGATATAAGATGAATAAAAAGCATAGCTATAGAACCTTAATAGGCACTGTACTAGTAGAAGGTGCTAGGCGGGACTACTTGTATCAGACTTTCTATAGCAAAATTTAGCAGTAGTGAAATTCTCTGCAATCAAACATGTTTGCCCGATATTCCTCCGAGTATATGTAGTTTCTTTTATTGTCAATATTAATGGGGTCAACAAGACAGCGCTGCAATGATTATTACTATTTTTCTGGTCAGATTGTTTGTTTTGGCCTTTTATATACATTGAAATATAAGTAAAATATAAGGGCATGCATGATAATCCAATCCAAAATATTCGGTATTCAGTTTAAAAATCGAATAATTAAGTAATTTTTAAGTACCAGATGTCAGATCCAAATATGTCTTCTACATAGGGTTAAGGCCGTTAAACGGTTAAAGATGACTGTTGTGAAGGTATCTGCTATTGGCCCATAAGATTTTGTTTGAAGATCATCTTTGATGCTCAAGTCAATAATGGTGATAAGATGTTTGCAGTGTAGTTTGCTTAAAGAAACATTTGAGTTTTTGAACCTTGTTTGAAGCCTTTTTTTCAAAAATTGTGCTTTTGGTTTTTAAACTTAAATACAATGTTTGGATAATACTTGAATTACGAAAGGGAACGAGCTAAAGGGGGGAGAAGAGGAAGGGAGGGGAGGGAAGAAGAAATATTCTCGTGTTTGGTGGAAGATAAAAGGAGGAGAAATCCGAGAAAAGAGGGGACAATTGCTGGAGAGTGGAGAGAGGATACGAGGTGCATTAGTTGTAAAGTGTAAATATCTTTTGATTAAACAATTACATTGATATTACACCTCATTAGGGAACTTTCTAGCATGAATAAAAAATGTGATGTTGGTCACATCCCGCGGTAATGGTGAGATTGCGGTTATCGTATTGCCAAATTTAGTGAAAAAACAATGAGATGTCGCTTGAACGTGCCTCAAAATCGGCTTTCTACACTTCAACTTGTCTCGGTAAATTTTAAATCTGTACTTTCGTATGGTGCGATGCAAGCCTTATATTGACACTAGATTGTCTACTAGTCAAAGTCTATGAGATGTGTTGATCGTCTATTCGATACTCCTTAGGTGCATCGGGTACTTCTCCTCCAATGATTGTTGAGTTCCTACTTCCAACATTATAAATTAATTACAACATTTCATACCCTTATTGCCCAATGTTACTTGGTGGTTCTCGCCTTGATGCAGTTGGGGTGGTGTTGGACATACACAACCTTTCCTGTGTAATAACAAAGAATTGGAGTCCACATATTCTTATTGCAAATATTTTTCTGCAAGAGCACACATGATTTTATGAGTTATGATAGTATATTTCAATCTAATCATCCAAAACCCTAAAACATGGATATTCGTTCCTTAAAGAATGGGCATTTTAAGAGATGAATATTTTCCATTTTATCTTCCATTTGATGTTAGCCAAACAAGGGAAATTTATGCCCCACTCTTCTTTCTCTTGATTTTCCTCACTTTATCCATATTCAAACAACTTGTAAGCCTTTATAAAGAATTTTGTTTGAGTTTGTACGCCTTTGATGGACCTTTTTCTTTGTTTTGATAAGATTTGGCTTTGGCATTGTTAACGATGAGCTTTTGGTGTTCTAACTATACGCTTCTTCTTGTAGGTTGTATGATGGACCCAATGGACATTGTTGGCAAGGCAAAAGAAGATGCCTCTCTTCCGAAAGGTACATCTTTTTTTTTCTTAGTATATTTATTACCCTTGAAGGAACTTCGTAGCATATTTTCAAATTCATTGATGCTTTGCAATGACCCCAAAGTGTATTAATCTAGTATCTTTAATTGTTTCAAACCCTGTGACCTACTTGAGTTGAATTACTTGACACCATTAAAATTAGCATTGTCTGTTTATACTTGAAGACTCCTATTAGCTTTTGGTGGTAGTGCAATGTCGAGCATTTATATATGACCAACTATGGTGGTTTTAACAGTTAATGTGGGATCTCGAGTATTATAAATTGATGGCTATTGTTTTTAGGAACCCTAAATAGTCATTGTATGTTGATGATCATTGTTGGGATTTAGGATGGCATTAGATTACTTTGTAAATCGTAATTGTGGTATGAATTACATTTTAGTGAGTAAATTGACAGTGTCCTCATAGTTTCAATTATTTAGGTTTCAGTGTGATCTACTCGATTTTCATTTGCTTCTGTGACTTGACAATTTTTTATAAACATATCTTGTCACTTTTTTGCAGCAACAATGACTAAGATTATTAAGGAGATGTTGCCCCCAGATGTTCGCGTGGCGAGAGATACCCAAGATTTGTTGATTGAATGTTGTGTTGGTGAGTATATCAGATCTAACTTCTATTGTTTAGATGTCATCCTTTCTTATTCATTGATCGAATGTCCTCATTTGCATAGTTATGTTACCGTTCTTATGTTAGTTAAATTGGGTATCTTGTTTGAATAAATTTTTGTTTCGGCATGAAGTGAAGCTCCTTACTTATCCATGTTTAGGGTTATTCCTTCAGATTTTGCTGATTCTAACTAATCTCATCCTTTCAGAGTTTATAAATCTTGTTTCATCAGAATCAAATGAAGTTTGCAACAGAGAGGAAAAACGAACTATTGCACCTGAGCATGTAATTAAGGCTTTGGAGGTATTTTCTCAACTCAACAAAATATTAACCTCTCCTTTTACATCTATGTGTGAACAGAATATTAGTTTATGTGATTTGTGAGTTCATCCCTTTACCTTGTTCATGTTTGGTTTATACTTTTGGGTTTTCTAGGCTTCTGTGATTGCATGGTTTTGTTTCTTATAATTTGACGTGCTTCCATTTTAATTTAAGTTGGGCTTGGATTTCTTTGTGGTCTTTTTATGCAGAATCAAAGACTTGAACGTCGGGATTTTATGTGGTAACAATGGTATAGGTGATTAGAAAATTATTGTAGGTGACTAATCTTTTAGTCTGAAAAGGTATAGAAGCTATTGTTGGAGAAGCAGTCCTTGTAATGTTAGTGGTACATCTTGTCTCGTTATGCTTATTCTATCATTAAATGTTGTCTTCTTTTTTGACGGTCAAGAATAGTGAGAGACCTGGGGGTCTGACAACAAATGGAAGACTGGATAAGAGGCTTATTTATTTCCGTACCTTGTGTTCATGTTGTACCGAATCGGGTGGTACTTTGTCCTTGTCAGTTTGGTGATTTTTATGGCCGTATTATCAATCAGTGTTTGGCGTTGCTTATGCGCCATATGTAGTTGCATTTGAAAGCTAACTGTCATTTTCTGGTCAATGATACTACCAATCAAACATGATTGGTTATAATTGTGTGTGTGTGTGTATATATATATATATATATATATTCTTGTTCTGTTGTTTCCATGACTTCTAATGAGGTTTCCATCCAGGTTCTTGGTTTCGGGGAGTACAATGAAGAAGTATATGCTGCATATGAACAACATAAGATGGAGACACAGGTAATTTTTGTTAATAATTAAACTTCTAAGACCTGACTAAACATTCTGATCCATTGGGCTTACTATTTCCTCAAGCTATATGTTAATTAATGCCATACGAATGTCTCTCAGCAAGACGGAGTTCGAGGTGGTGGAAAGTGGGGAAATGCTGCCGAGATGACCGAGGAAGAAGCTGCTGCTGAGCAGCAAAGGATGTTTGCAGAGGCTCGTGCAAGAATGAATGGGAACGTACCGCTTTCCAAACCAGATAGTGACGCAAATCCACAGATATAACTTTGTTAGAATCCTATGTTTGTTTTACTTGGATCATAGGCAAAAAGAATCACCCATTAACATGTTTTGTGGATCTGGCCTCATGTATTTTTCTTGTACAAAGCTTTGAGGCAAGAGCTCTGGCCTGTCTTTATAAAATTTGTATCTCACCAATTATCCTTCCTGTTCATAAATGAATGTAATTAGTGAGAGCATTTAATCTTATTTGTGGTCAGATTCTCTTAGAGGGTACATATTGTGATTAATGGAGGATTATATCAGTATTTGGTATTCAGTCATTACAAGTATTAATGTGTGTAGTAAAGCCACAATTTGTTGAGTTTTTTCAGTCTTGTTCTATGCTATACTGGCTATGATTGCCATTTCTGGAATTGGGAGTCTTCTTGTTACCAGTCATACAGCTGCCTTTATTTCTTGAGTGCAGCGTCTCGCTTGCTGCAGTCGTTTATTCTTTTAAGAGATCATCTTTAATTGGGCCGGCTCATAAAGAAAATATAGAGTAAGTTCCTCGATGGGCGTCAAGGATGTTGTAAGAAGGCATCAAGGATGATGTAAGAAGGCATTAAGGATGATGTAAGTAGACAATGAGGATACAATAAGTAGGCATCAAGCTTTAATGGGGTGGGCCCGAGAGACGTCTTTTAGATGGACAGTCTCTCAAGACTGGCTGATCATTGATCAACAAAGAAACATCACATGGCAGGTCCTATGAGCCATCCAATTTCTACTAGTACTCAAACAATAATGCATTATTAGATTTTAAATCTGGATTTTGTTGTTTCTCATCTGTATTCTCTCTACTCCATATGCATACTCGATTCATCGTAACCAACTAAACTAAAATTTTAAAGTGTGAAAATAAACAAGATATAAACATTTGCTGTATTCATTTTCTTAAAAAATAGGAAAATTAGGATTTACAAACTTGAAAAACAACAATCTTATGTTGCTAAGACATGCATATATACTACCTCTACCAAAACCACACACCCAACAATTAAACCTCTAAGTGGTTATACTTAAAGGCGATGTAGGCAATATAGGTCGGAGCTCAGAGCTGGAGCTCTGATCCCCGATCTCCTCTAGTCCACATGATTGACTAGATGGGATAATTCTTCACTTCTAGGTTGTGCATGTACCTCTTTTTCATGCATCATTCAACTAGGCTACACCATTTCCTTTCTCCCAACTTTGAAGTTCCTTCTCCTCATTTGCCAACTCTTCTACATAATGTTGCACCTTGTATTGATGCTTCTTAGCAAATAAAAGAAATATGAGGAAGTTAAATGCCACCAACCCTGCAAGTAGCCAATAGAAATCATCCAATCTCCCCTTGTTCAAATTGCTCCTCAACCACTTATCATGTGTTGTTTCATCCACTATTGAAACTAACAAGCTGCTTACAAAGAACCCCATTGCTAGTGTGCTCAAGAAAAACCCTGCATCCACCCAAATTCATAACACATTATGTTTAGGAAATCTTAGTTTTACACCAATTTCTCCCTACATGCAAAATAGGGTGTTTGGCGAGCGGTTTATAGCATATAGCTGGTAGTTGATAGGTGATTTTGAGCGACTTATTTGATTAGTTGTTTTATCAACTAATTTGACCAGCTGATTTAGAACATGCTGATGGGAACAAATTCATTTTAATTTACCAAATAGATGGTTTGACCATCCAATCATCTATTTGTACCTAAATAAGCAAAAATTATCCAACAAAACATTTCACCAAACACCCTTATACCATCATTAATGGGAATTTGGAGAGTTTTTTAACCAGTGAAAATCAGTTTTGATCAGTAAAATTTCACTTCAATAAAAACAAGGTAAACATAAGTCTCACCGGTGCTCATAGACTTCATCTTTTCAGGAGCCTCTCGAATGAAGAACTCGAGCTGGCCAACGTAAGCAAACCCTTCACCTGCACCAACAAAGAAGTACTGCGGAACAAGCCAAAACGCACTGAGTTTCACACCGTCAAGTGCTTTGTCTCGCCTTTGTTTCTCGACAATGGCAGCAGCAATCATAGCCAACATAGCGGAAACAAGACCGACTCCCACCCTTTGAAGGCTAGTCAGGCCTTGAACATTGTGAGTTAGTCTCCTAGCAATCGGAACAAATAGCCTTTCGTTTAATGAGGTGCACAACAGGATCGAGATGAAGAGGAAAACCGAAAAAGAGCCTGCAGGAATGACAAAGGATCCAATTTTTCGGTCCATGAATTCAGCTTGTTCTATGGTAAATGTAGTCATCTGAGAATAGACTGTCCAAAACATGATACAGGTTGACCATATAGGGACTAGTTTTAGCACCATTTTCACCTCTTCAACTTCTGTTAGTGTTGAAACTATCCATGGATTGTACCTATTGTCATCCTTTGCTGCGAAATCGTCTATGATGGCCGCTTTGTCGAGGCATCTACGATTGCGAAAATGGCACAATTAGAACTAAAAATAACTGCACAAATCAGTTTTTCTGAAGAAACATTTGTAGTGTTCATCACATATTATAAATGAAATTCGACGATTATAAGATACAACAACATTTCATCATCCTAATGTCATTAACAAATTTTCAATTAACAGGGTTGTGGGGTTGGATGTACACAACCTGACCCGTCCTTGTTAGTGATAACAAACAAGTCATTTCTGAGTGACCTTGGTAGCAAACATCATCAGCGACTAAACATAAATAAGAAGTGCACGTGATTCAACAACTCGTTGTTGTATAGTCCATTAGAGTTGGAAACCGATGAATTGTAAATCTTCCCATTTAATTAAGAGACACGAAGAAAATAAGGTGAAGTAAAAAATTAACACATTCTTATGAGACGGTATCTGGGTGAGACTATCTTTATTGGCTAACCCATGTATATTTACTCTAATGAAGTGATCACTTATAATTTGAAAGTGATTACTAAAGAAATAGACTAATTATATGGACCCGTCTCATGGTCAAATGTCTCATTCAAGACGAGCACATACAACTTTGTTTAATTTTCTTTAATCCTTTATCATATATTAGTAAACAATTAAACAATTTAACATCAACATGAGAGCAATCAAGAACAGATTAATTAACTTATTTATTTTTTGTATTTTTTTGCTCCAAAAAATTAGTTAAAAAAGGATAAGTTGAGAATTGCAGAAGTATAAAATGTTGCAGCTAAAAAGAACAAACAGAAGCAATATGATTCTGTTACTCTGTCACATAAATTATTAGAAAAAAGTGTCACATGGGTTGGAAGAAAGCAACAAGCAACAGGATCACAATGTGGATAGATTGGATCAGAAACGAATGATTCGAAGGCATTTTATGGGACAATAATTGATCTCATAGCATGCCAAGTTGGTATTAAGAGCAGTACATTTCTGTCACACTAGGGGTTTTCTTGGAAAACATTCGTTGGTTGAAGTTGTTGGCCGGTTTGACCTGTCGAAAGTATTGGCTTATAAACTAGCTGTTAAAGTTGTTTACATACTCATGGTAATTTTGTTTTGGCTTAAAGGTCTACTTTTTTAATCGGGTTAAAAGTCAGAGGTGTTCATTCGGGTCATTTGGTTGATTTTGGGTTAAGTATTTCGGGTCGGTTTGAATTCGGGTTTTGTGTCCATATTGCTTTTACATAATTGTAAATCGTTTTGAAGTTGGGTCAAATCAGGTTCAGTTACAAGGTGTGGTAAATTTTGGGTCATCGAGTCTGCTTCAAACACCTCAATAGCTACTTTTTTGACTGTTTGACTAATTAAAAAAAAAATCAAAATCCGACCAAAAAACGAAGCGAAAAAGTAATTTCCAAATACACCCAAGTTGGGAATAAGCAACAAGATCTTCTATTAAGATTGATACTACTGTTGGAAATACTTCACATGTGAGACAAGATCCCATATCGATAAAATAGTGGGTTGTAGACTTGTTTATATATTGGGTGGGCTAATCTTCCTACTACCATATGGTTTCGGAAACAATGAACCTCACCAAATATATGTGCAAGTCAACGCTCTTGACCCGTGGGTTTGTGGGCCGAGCCCTCGGGTGTCCCGTGTCCACACGAATGGACCACAGTGAGATTATATGACGAATTGTCAAGTACTAACAACTACCACTCAAGACAAAATTCAATTGATTGGATCACATTTTTAAGATGATGATTTGATTTGATATCATATCATACCAACTTGGTCTTTCTAAAGATTTGTATCACATTTCTCCTTTACTATAGTCCTCAACCTCACCCCACCCCATCCCATCCCATCCCATAAACAGAAAAAGTTCATATAACATGTATATAAATAACAATACCAAAATGGACCCAACAAAAAGATATTTTTATATTTTTAGATTCGAAAGTAAATTAAAAAAGACGAATTTTTTACCTGAAAATAGGCGTGTAAGGAATCTTGGATGTATGAAATCCATTAAGCATGTTTGGTTGAGTAGGATGAAGAAGGTTTCTCTTCTTAAAGGCCAAAAAAAGTACCCTCCAAACTATAGTTAAAGGACTTCCTTGAGGTGATTTGTACCTATAAAATCGCGTACCGGCTAGCAAAACAAACACCCCAATCATCATTGTCGCTGCTGATATGCCATAGCCCCAACCTCTTCCAACATGATCTTGAACATAAACAAGTACTGTCACGGCTAACAGCGATCCAATGCTTATGCAAAAGTAAAATCTATTGAAGAAAAAGATCATAGCCTTTTCTTCTTTCGGGTCAGATGGATCGAACTGATCTGACCCGAACCCTGATACATTGGATTTGATACCCCCTCCTCCGAGTGCAAGTGTGTAGAGAGCAGCATAGAGCATGGCTAATTGCTTGCCATTGGCTTGTATACAATTGTTTTCTTGTGCCCTGAAGTTGGTGCATGGTGGTGGCCTCATGCTTGGTAGTGATGTTGCCAATGTTAAGAGTGCTACTCCCTAGAGAAAAATAAAGTAAATTAGTGATTTTTATTGCTATCATAACAAGGGTAAGATTGCGTATATTTGAGTCCTGACCCCTCCAATAACCACGCCTTGGTTGGAGTCACTTAATGACATTGGGGTAATGAAATGTTGTTGTAGTGGTATTTGCCGTTAATTTAATAAGTTTTAAGAAAATAGCTACTCTTGTGAGAGACCATCTATCAAAGAGACGACCTCAAAACAAGAAGTCCACATATGTATTTTCTCTTTAATTTGTATTATTTAGGCTATTTAGCCCATACATTGAATGTGTCTCTCCGTGAGAGCTTCTCTCACGACCATTTGTGAAAATCGTACTTTATCTAAGATCTCAATTAGGACTTTCCATGTTGCTTACACTCAATAACAAGTGTTAGCATTTAGCCTTTAATTTTGGCTTTGAACATCCAAACTTTTCAAGTAAAACTTTAATTTACAGGGGTAATTGAATTACCCAATAATCTAACGGCCCGTTTGGTAACCAATACTCACAATGGTAATGTAAAGTTAGTTAATCTCTTGATAAGTTTAATGGCCATACTTATTCGCCTTATATAATTTCATTTCCTTCACAAAATTCATTTCAATGTATTACTATATGAACATGTGGTATTATGTAGTAATAAAAAACTGTAAACAAAAAAAATTTATATGATCAAACTTTAATTATCTTGGGAATGAAATGATTCATATCACGAAAATTTACACTAGAAATCATTATCATTCCCTCCGTCTAGTACCAGTTACCAAACAGACCGTAAATGACATCTTACATCAGGTGAAAGCTACTTTATGTTGAAGTTGTGAACCCAACTTAGCTAAACGTCTAAGATGTTCTCATTCTACAATTAAGTTCTTCAAAGACATCATTTGTTTGAAGCACCTTGTGTGTTTTACACAAATGATTTAAGCATTTTGTGCTATTCTAAACTAGCAAATTAGAGTATAATTATGTAAGCTTTCAAGATGAAACTCACCACAGCTGCAACGGATGCAAAGATAGCGACAGTGAGATACCGGCCTAGCTTAGCATCAGCAACGAATCCTCCGAACAAGCCTAAAAGATTCAGAGTACCCATGAAGTTGGTTACAATAGTAGCAGATTTTGATGACGAAAGGTGCATGTATCCGATCAAGTAAGTCACTAAATTCATCGATATCCCCATCACGCATACTCGCTCAGCAAATTCAGTCCCTATACACGAAACATACAAAACTTGTTAGAATCGACAAATTCAAAACTGAAACACTATACTCGATCAGAATGTTGCATATGACACGAACCTAGAATGAGCCCTGCAGCAAGCCATCCACCAGTACGAGATTTGTCCACTGGATTACCGCGGTAGTCCACTACTATTTCACTATTTCCCTCGTGTTTATCGACATATTCCCCTGCTAAAACCTGCAGAAATCATCAGTTAAGATTAGAAAGGACTCGGAAAAGAAAAGAACACGTACACGAAGGTTCGAAAAACTCGATTGATAAGTTATATTACCATCGTATCGCAGTTGTTGAGCTTAAGAAGAACTAAAGCTGAGAAGATGCTGATTCTGGTTATTGGTGAGTAAAATGAGCAGATAGAAAATGTGAGTAAGAAAAGGAGTTATATAGAACAAGCTTTGGCTGCAAAAGAGTTGGCAGTAATGAGTATTTGTCCTAGCTTCAGTTGCACTAAAGACATCCAACATATGGATGGGCACACATCCCAGTATCCCAATGCTATTAAGTGGCTCCCACCTAGGCGGGTTTGAAAAGTCTGTAACCAATATAATCTAAAACTTCATATGAATAAGAAGTGCTCATAATTTATTGAGTTATATTACATATTTTCTCTGTTTCTTAATGAAGTTTCCATAAGGAATCTTGACGGGAATTAGCAGAAATAAAATCTTATAGATAGTGGATATATTTTTATTGAATAATAAATTTGATGGAGGAAAAGTAAATACCATAAACGTCAAAAAGCAAGTATTGAAAGAAAATGGAAAAAAATGGTTACAGGATACCAAAATTAATAAAAATATTTTTATAAAGTTAGTGGGAATATGTGAAGACGATAAAGAATATAAAAAGTTAAAATTAAGTTAATGAAAGATATGTGGGGACTATTAGTATTATAAAAATATTAAAATGAGGATGAACAAGGTTATTTTTGTCAAAAATTTGTGATATTCTTTATGGGAATAACAAACGAAACATTCTAAAATGGCAAACAAGAACTTCTTTAAAGAACGGAGGAGTAGACTATTATAATAAGAGGTGTCCAAAACTAACTCAACGACCCGATATTCATCCAACCTTGTAACGGAACCTGACATCAAAATACATTCAAAATTATACATTTAAAGTAATGGGGACACAAAACCAGATTTTGAACCGACCTAAAACACTCGACTCGATCGACCCAATTACCCGAACGAACACCTCTAATTATAATCCAAAACCAAAGAACTATACATATTTAGCCCCACCAAAATAAAGAACATAACATATGGATGGGCAAAAACATTATTGAGGGGGTCCAGGAAAGCAAACAAACATACAAAATTTGGTACTCCACAAAAAGTTTCAGTGGTAAAGAAGGGATCTGAATTCTGAAACGAGCTCGATAGGACTGTTTGTTTATGTGGCCCTTAGAGCTTTATTGGACGAATTCTTCGGACCCACAAAAGAAAATGACATATTTGTCAAGTTGCAGCAACAGATTACAATGAATCTCTTTAAATTTTTATCAACAATCAACATAATTTGTGATGCACATTTTTCCAATCAAAAACATTACCAAAACGCTTTTGAACAACTGGAAATACAGCACACCAAAAGGGATTGGAAATATCTAACTTTGCGTATTACTTTTTACTTTAAATATATTTGGGGTACTCCCAAATTTTTGCCACCTGGCAACCTGTCTTAAAAAGAATTGGTATTATGGAAGACAATTATAACAAACATACAAAGAAATAAAATGGCAATCATATGAGGAAAATAATTGAGGATACTTTAGAATAATGAAAAATCAAAATCCTTAACAGGAAACAATAATGGATTTTATCTCTTTTGGTTGTCTATCTGAAAGATTTTGAAAGGCAGGTGAAACATTTTGACCTAAGCTATATAGTTACAACTTACAAGACCCGTATAGACAGTTGGACGATTTATAAACCAAAATCGCACCCGTTACAGGTGATCGCCACTGCTAAAGGATCCCATTGTGTCGCTGTCGTAATCTTCATCTTCGTCGCCTGTCATGATTTCAAGAAGCTCGCCTCCTACATCGTAATCTGCATCGTTTACCAAGAAATCACCATCGTCGTCATCGTCGTCGATATCGGTCACACTATCGTCATTGCTCAAATCATCGCCCTCACTATCACCATCTCCATCTAGGCCTGAGCCTAAAATGGGGTCTAGGTCCACATCATCTTCATCATCATCGTCGTCATCATCCTCTTCACTTTCTACATCGTCCGGATCAGAGTCATCATCAGGTGGCCTTCGACGACCGATTTCATAAACCCTAGCAGACGAGAACATTTCATCTTGATCATCCATAGTGACCAACCCAACAAATGAATCCGTTGGCTCAGTCGCAAAGTCCAGAACACAGCGATCCACAGGGATGGTGGCAATATCAGAGTAGTTCACAGCATCCAAGGTGCGGAATGCAGAAAACAGTGGATGTTTGCAACGCCGAGTGTTGACAACTGACATTATGTCATCTAGATTCCTCCGTAATATAGCATAAATTACATCCCCACTACTGTTAAATGTAATCACAGTCTGATCAAGAGAAGGCACACTTCTAAGAAGCCTGAACTTCCGAAGATCCCAAACTTCCGAGTTTATGATAACCTGAAACAGTATACACATTGAAACATGTCAAGGGCGGAGGAGAACAGCTTCACCGCCAAGAAAGAACAGCATAAAATTCATAATTTTCACATAAAGCAAAAGTGAAAAGTAATATCAGAACAAACTCTTAAAAAACAGCATGAGAAGTCAAAATTGAAAAACAGCAATGGAAGACAATGATCCAAACTTTAGTTAATAATGAAACGTTGAGAAGGATCCAATAACGTTGCAAAGTCCATTACCTCATTTCCAGAAGGATGAAAGCCGCCGCCACCATAATCTGTGAACTGGTCAAATCGATAGACATGACCAGCAGCCCGTCGATCCCACAAGACGCCGTTCCAAAGCAACAGTGTATCTGAAGGATTAAAGTGTAAAATAGAATATGCATGAACTCGACCATAAGGACCAGATGAGGTATCAGACAATTTCTGATCCAACTGATGTGTTGCCACGTCATAAAGTAATATTTCACGTTGGGATGTTTCCGTAGGTAAGGCAGCAAAACATGTCCCAGTGTTTCCGAACCTAGCAGCTTTACAACCTTCAAAAGTTTGGATTGGTCCCCCTGCAATTGAAGATGCATCCCACAGCTTAACATCATGCGAACTGGACGAGAGCACTAGATGGGTGCCATGGGAAGGATATGATTGGACAAGTGTTAATGGAGACTGATGACTAGTACAAGTCTCCAAAATATTGTTACTAGTGGTGTCAAAAATTTTGAGCTCCCCAGAATGACTTCCAGCAGCAATCTGGGAAGAATCACCAAGAAATGTCATGCATGTCAGAAGAGCAGCAGCATCATCTCTACAAGTTCGCCATGGCCGAAACCGGCTATAAACAAACTGACGATCTTTCCTTGATCCATGGATGCCTCCATACATACTTCTGAATTCACGAGTAGAAAGACGAGCGGTCACATTAGATGGGGCATCAAGGCTCCGCCTAGGTTCGGGGCAAACATGAGAATGTAAGAGGGAAAGGGGAGGCAAAGTAGTTATTGGAGCAGGACACTGACGATGCTGATGCTTCAAGTATTGAACAATAATGGAATCTAAGGTCAGCCTCTCAGAGTTTGCAGGTTGTAAATCACCTGATACCCCTGGTTGGCAAGAAGCAAAAGGAGTATCATTGCATTGACTGTCATCAAGATGATCAAACTGGCTAGCTGATGGTGTTTGTCGCCCATACAAATCTTTAAAATTTGAATTTGGGGTTACAGAACCAAAGAGGTCACTTAATAGACTCCCTCTACGAATACTATTAGGAGTTTGAAATACTGGAGACTTTAATCCATGCTCACTGGCATTCAATCGCTTCGCAGATGAAATAGGAGCAACATCTTTAAGTTCCGTCAATTTCCTTTTCATGGGCAACACTATAGGGGTCTTCACATGAGTTTCAGCATGAGCCATCGTTTCTGATGTTGATGCCAAAGGAGTTTCTGGAGGAACTGCAGATCCAGGGGCCCTTCTTGAACTACTCTGTCCCTTACTAATGGAAGTTGTTTGCAGCTCGAAAGGTGAAGGACGACATTTTGATCGTGCATTAAAGCTAGAAGAGAAAACAAGAGGCTTCTTCTTCGAACTAACAGCTGAATCACATTTTGAACTCACTTCCTCATTCTGGGCTAGTATCTTAGGCCTGTTGTTGAGGAACCCTCCAAGAGCCCGACCAGATGGCCACTGTATCTGTATAGAGGGTATTTCTTGAACAGAAGCATGGTGAGGAAGAGATGATGGTGCAGATAAAGATGGCAAAGGTGTCAACTGTGCCTCCTTCATCAGAGCGGCAGCACTAGTAGATAAACCGCATGCCTGTAGATGTTCATGTATAAGCAGCAAGAGTTCCCTAAGAACAAAAAGATCCAAACATTAAGCAAAAAATAGAAGGGACACAATACGACAAGGAAGCAAACGCAAAGTACCTTGAATGGTATGAAATAGGGGTAGCTGCAGCTATAGAAGCTCTCTCGATACGTCGAAGTGTTGGAGTAGCAGCATCGGTAGCAGCTAAAGTGCTCGCTCGGCCTGAATTTGTCACAATCTGTAGGATGCAAAAATCATTCAAAAACAGCAGACAAACTCAAAATTAAAGGTAAAGACAACATAAAAGCCTGGTTTATACTGCAATTATATCAACACAGTAGAGGAAGCATCAGTATGAACTTGCAAGACAGTTTTTTTCTTTTCCATCTTTTCATGGTAACTTGCAAAGGTCCATCTAACCAACCAAACAGGCCCCTTGGGAACAGGGGGTGACAAGACCCCCCAGAAGGATCCCGAGTGACATTAACCTCTCACCGTGCACAAAAACTATCAATATTGTAGTGCAAATTAACCCTCAATGTCAGGTGATATTCAAATTTCATAACCATTGTACTCAAAGTTATGGTTTTGTACTAATTGCTAAGGCTGTGTTATTTGTTTCATGTTTCACACACAGGAACAATGTGTACTCCTGTAATTTATCCTCTCCCTCTGCCTATCCTCTTCTTCCTCACTTCACTAATTTGGTTGCTCCTATTCTACATCAAAAACTAGAATGATTTTTCTGGAAATCAAGTCCTGTGTCACATGTCAGATAAAGTTTGAAGCAGATAAAGTTACAAATTTGATTATTAACAGGGCAAGTATATAGAAGATGCAACTGATTGAATGCAGTAAAAGTAATCATGCCACCACAAGAGCATATACACAAATATATGACATACATGCGCATTTGAATTTTTGAGCATGTATGTCAATATGTACAAATTCAAACAAAGATCTAATAAACACAACAAAATTGTTGGCAAGAAGGATTTTTTCAAGAAAAAATGACAAATTTGGCAATATAGACAAGTATTTTAACTAGAGGAGTTCCATGACTTCCATCATACCGCAATTAACTCAATAGCAGCTTGCGTTAGTTCTGTTTGCCACCGGTTCGGCTCAGTCCCAGGGGTCTGATTGCCCAAATCTCTGATGACTTCCGACAACTTTTTGCCAACCTATAAAATTCACATTAGAAGAACATATGTTCATTAGTCATACACCAATAGCCAACTTCTCTGCTTTTAGCGTTGGAGTTACAACAAAAGCTCAATGCAATGCACATATTAAACCTTGGATTCAAATGTTCACAATTCTGTATTGTTGGTTAAATTCAAAGCACAAAAACAAAGAGTTCTACCTGAAGCTTTGTCAATATGTGTGCAATGGTATCATCTCTTGCTAAGCCAAGCAACACCCGACATGCAAGGGCACGTAGACAATCAAGAGTAGCCGGTGGCAAGACCACACGGGTCTGAAGGAGTTGCAACAGAACCTTTATACCATTATTGGAACGCACTGCCTCTCTTGCTTGGCAATATCCTTGTTCTAACTGAGCGGCAAGACCAGCACAACCAGCTCCAACTCCTAAGGAAATTCTACGGTCGCCAACTAATCCTGAGGCTAAATTAGTAGCTGGACTTTGCAAAGAATTGCTCATCACCGAACTTCGATCTACAGTACTGGGTTCACCATTTTTCTCTCTTAATTCACTTTGACTAGGCACAGAAACCACTCGATCAGAGACATGTTTCTCTGCATTTGAGGTTTGGACAGATACAGATTGCTGACTATGTGCAAGAAGAGGCAGCTTATTGCTGATCGACGGTGGAGGGCAAACAAGGTTTATTAACACATTTAACGCCTGCTGGATAATCTGAGAGTTACAAGCAAAAGAAACAGTAACGTATCAGTCCAAGAAATGCCAAAAAGCACATCTCCACAAAACAATAAAATAATTTACAATAAACTTACATCAGGATCTATATAACCAGGTCCAGTAGCAGCATCCAAAATAACAGCTATCCCGACGCGATCATTGCTTAATGTGGCATTAACAATCAGCTTACGGCTATTTGGTACCAACGTAACAATATGCAAAATGCCCAACGCATATTGAAGCAAGTCGTGCAAATATCGCTCAACAGGTGGAGCCTGTATCAATAGAAGTTAGTAATTTATTCAAGTATAACGAAGCAACTGCAGATAAAGAAGAAAATTATAACCTGACATAGCTCCAGCATTGTCACATGTCCATTACAAGCTAAAAATCTTTCAACTGCAGGCCATCTCGCTCGGACCAAAGCAGGACCAAGCTTCCGGTCCTTCTGAATCTGGACAAAAACTGCATCCATGGCTTCATTACTTATGTCAAGAGGCTTATAACCGGCTCTAGAGCTTGGAATTTGCCGAGCGGTGCTTCGATTGCTTTTGTTAGGACGAACAGTATCCACTAGCAGCAGCAACTGCGCTCTAAAATACTGTCGTAAAGCAACACCAGTGTGATAAGCTATCTGTTTCTCTGAGGATGTAAGTACATCAGCATTTGACCGATCATTTCTTAGTGGTCCTGTAGCAGTACCCCCCAAGGTCACAGAATTTACTCCTGATCTTACAGAAGCAGCCTCATGTAAATGAGCAAGTAATTTCTGGAGACCATCCTGGGAATCAAAAGCATCAAGAACGGCTCTGAAGACAAATGCAGCAGCCAAGAATAAAGCTGCATTTTTTCGGGCTTGATCCTGTGGGCAATCCAGAAGCTGAAGGGCCAACTGAACCAGCTTATGAATTACATCAGAAGGAAGCGCGCATACACGTTCCATGATGCCCTAAAACAACAAATTAAAGGAGAGAATTTTACGACATTAGAAGTTTGAAGGAGAAGAGAATAAACGATAATCAAGTTGTAAAATTAAATATAGTAAAGCACAGCATGTAATGATTTGTTTTACTTTTACCTGAAGAGACCCAATAGTAAACAAGCAGGAAGAAAGGCCAAAGAAAGTGTGAAGAACTCTTGGAACGGCAAGTAACTTCTGAATCCCTCCCCGATCAACAAACACTGCAGCAAATTTTCTATGAGCAGCCAAAGCACAAATGAGCTTCAAGACATCAGGCAGGAAAGAGACAATTTCTGATTCCTTTTTCTCCTCGGAATATCGTCGTAGTAATGCAAGGCAAACATCAACTCCCTTTTCATGCAACACAGGCCCTAAGACTTCAACATACTCTCCTAAGAGCACAAGACACTGGATGGAAAACTTTTCCCTTTGTTGTGCAAGAGTGTCACTATCTGGGATGAAAAACTCCACATCCTCAGCCTCTTCTTTCTCTCCGCCGATTGGTACATCTGCACCGACACTTTCAGAATTCCTACCATGAACCATTAACGAATTTTAGCATTTTATAGAAACACAAAAACAAAGTTACGAAAACATTAAAAAAATATGCTGCAACTTTTTACTTATGACGAAAAAATATTAAATTACCTTGAAACTTCAATTGAATTAGCTGCATCAATCACAGTGGATGCAGCTCTTGAAGCTGCTGCAAATGCAGCCTCTTCATCATTTGTATTTTTATATTCCTATTTTCACCCAAAGCCACAAAGTAAGAGACACAGTCCAATGAGAAGGTAAAAACTATGAGGGTAGTGCTAGGCTGAAAAGGAGCAAATAAATCAGTTAAACTGCTTACATCCATTGCGGTACTTTTCACAAGTTCTGCAGCAGCCTCTCCAGCAGCTTTGACAGCTTCTAATGGCGCACTAGCAGCTCTTGCTTCCGCTTCAGCAGCTCTAACAGCAGCTTTCACAAAATCTGAGATGTCTTTGGAGCCAACTCTGCACTCTTGAATGCATTCATCAGTATCTTCTCTTTCCATAGCAGTGCCTTCAGAAGTTGATCTATTTGAACTTTTTTTGTTATCAATCGCTCGCTTACCATCAAAATTTCTAGCTAGCCACTTCTCTCTACCGCGTGCCTGCCCTCCACGGCTTTCTGACCCTGGAGACATAATAGACTGCTCAGGCTCGGTGGTAGATTCAATAACCCTAGTTTTTCCCCTAGATCTCACTAACCCACGGTTAGCCTTACGCCTGGCAGAATCATCTCGTGTGCTTTCAGCTAAATCTTCTTCGTGCAAGGATATTCCAGGACCATTTCTTTCCCCGGTTTTTATCCTACCATCATGCATATCTTGCCCATGCCACCGGTTCTCACTATCAATATCTGCATCATAAATTCCAGCATCTTCAGGAACACCATCAGGTGGCCCATTTATCCATTGTTCTTCCTCATGAACTTGCCTATTAGTGTTTCTATCATGATCCCTCTCAACACCTAGATCAGCTGAACCTCCATCTTCTAGGATCCTAGAATCATCTAGAGTAGCGTTCTCCAAAGGTGCTCGTAACCTGGCACGATTTTCATCTCTACATCTTCCACCTCCAACAGAACCACTTTTGCCCTCAGGCACATGACCTGTCTCTTTCAGACTGCTACTTGTCTCGCCCAAAACCCGACTACGAAGATAACGCATCAACTTAGCTGACAAACCAGAAGTTAAGACATCTTCAACTACTTGACTGCCACTGCAAGCAATGACGAAAAAGCAATACACAAATTATAAGAGAACAATCAAAGTCATATGCTTATCGATGTATATTATGATATTTCAAATTAAAACATAAACTAAAACAAGCACGTCATATACACACATTAAATTGAATTCAAAAAGCTAGATCTGAAATCACAACCATGGACAATAAGAGATTGCTCTCACGAAACAGCCGAATTTCAAATCTACACTACTGGCAATCTATGAAACCAAGCATAACGTTTCCGGTCAAATCTCAAAATTTTAAGATTTTCATGAATTAGATTTGTCTTTGGAAACACTTCAAACGAGATCAAACTTATGATATTCTTTCCAACATGATTATAAACAAAAATGATTATGCATGGGTAAAATACTTAATGATTACAAGAGTCAATTTGATTCAAGTAAAAGCCTAAAAGGTTATTGGGCTTTATAGTAACACACAGTATCCCCACTGATACACACGGGTGCATAGTTTAGAAAGGAAGTTTGATTATTTAACCTACCCCTATATTGATAGTGTATAGATAATTTATTTTGCAACTTAAAAAGTGGCTATAAATGGGGATTGAAAAAAGCACGTGTGCATGGGTTTACATGTGCATGCATGGTAAATTGACAAGCATGCATGGGCAAGATGACATGCACATGGGCAAGTGGACGTGGGCATTGAAAAAATGATGTATGCATGGGCAAGTTGACGTGTGTATTGACGTGAGCATGGGAAACATGATGTATGAATGAGCAAGCTTTCCTGGACAGGACATGCAAGTAAGAACTATTACTTAATAAACATCGTCTTTTAACTAGTATGTTTAGTATTTCTAATTAAGTTATAAAAGTGTTTTATTTCTTAGTTAATTCTTGGCCCAACTAGATTCAGGAGAGTTCTAGTTTTTAGTATAAATATGCATTGATGTAATCCAGAAATGCAAAGACATTTAAGAATTTGAGTTTATTGAGATATTTGAGTTTAAAGTAAAAAGCTAACATTTATAAATCAAAAGTTTTGACAGATTTCTGAGTTCAACCAATTCAAAGTTAGGAGAATTCCAAGTTGAATTAAATCCTTGAGAGTTAGGTGTAGTCATAACGACCAAAAGTAAGTGTTTTGGTTAGTTTAGTTGATGTAGTCAAACTAAAATTACTTCGAACAATAGTCGACAGCTTGATATAATGAAAAAGTCAAATACTATGCATTGTTTTAATGGTAAAAAGAGAACCTCACTGATTTGTTTAATTTGAAATTAATAAAACAAATTCGTGATTGTCAAAGTCATCATAGTGCAAGATCAATGGTCCCATTCACCTTTAAGTATAGCGTTCATTAGTTATAATAGAAACAGATATAATAAAGATATGTGAAGTTACGATCAAATGAATTTAGTTCATTTCAGGTGGTTCAAAACACTTTTGTAAAGTCTATCACAGGCATTCTAGGTCTATGTTACTCAAGCTCATCATATTACCTAAAGTATGTGTGCCAAATCCTCAATACTAAGACATGGGTCACTTCATGATCTAAGATAAGACATTCTTCCATACACATTAGTCTCAAAACTTAAATGCATACGCATATCGAAGATAAGTTTCCAAGTTCGAGTAATAAGGTTAGCCTTCTAGGCAACAAATTACTTCCTTAGTAGCTAGACTTATTGTTTTCACACTATCCAATGTACTATTTTATTCTTTAATATGTTTAGTTGTCATAACTCAAAATTATAAAAAGTTAACATTGTAATAACATGCATTGATTCTAACCAAACAACATCTCACATGTCTATGGTTTTTCTTTTATATATAAATATATATATATATATATATATATATATATATATATATAAAGAATAAGAAGAAAAACAATATTGACAATTATTTACTACTCTAGCAACTATTTTGAACAAGCGGTAGTATTTTAAAAAAAATGCTCGACATACCTGGTTAAGCATAACGCAAGAAGGCCAATTGAGTAGGTCTTGCGCATATCAAAATCAGAGCATTTTTTCTCACCAAATTGGCGCTTCCATGCGCCCTCGTCACTGGAATATATTGAATTATCATCCAACACCCAATTTTTAATATTTTCTGTAACATCATCTTCAAAAACATGAGGGTACTGCAGGAATAAACAAAGGTTTACTATGATGACACATACAAGGTGCTAAATGGTGAAGTGAGCAAGAAATATGTTTTACCATCCAAGTTAAAGAGCAACTAAGAAGCACCCTTGCAGCAGCAGCCTGGATAGCTATTGAGTATCTCGACTCTGATAGAAATTTGGATGATATCAACTCAAAGAATTCATCATTTTCCTGAAAAAAAAAAATTTAGAAAGATGATAATTTAATAGACTAAATAAACACAAAATGACAAAACCTTCAATTAGTATTCATATTTAATATTGACAGACTTAATCAGAAAGTTTAAAATCTAGAACTTCTGGTCATTACCCGAATTAAATTACCCAAACGTCCAATACTGAATGAGGCTCGAGTTTGGTTGGATGAGGAATGATCAGCTTCTTCCATGTACCTATATAATGAGAATGATAAAAAGTTCATTAGATGTTGCATGTCCCGCATATCTTGCATAAACATAAACAAAAATGAAATCCAGAACAAGAATAAACTATGTAAAAGAATTTCTGAAAAATTAAAGACAGCTATTGAATTTACAATCATAACACAATAACAACCTTAGAACACATCCAAGGAACATAACAAAGATTAGAGAGAGCACACAAGAAAATAACATAACTTCCAGATTAACGTACTAACTGCGTTGTGAGAAAAAAAAAATGTTAGGCATACCATTATCCGAAGTTCCAAAAAATGATCCCTAAACCCTTTTAGGCAACTTTTGGGGTGAAAGTTGACAATATCCACCACCCCCCCCCCCCCCCCCTCGTTTAGTTAATTTCTTCTAGATGTCTCTTAACACTCTTATTGCAAAGGTGTTACAATCATTGAAAAAGCTCCTTGGAGCGTGTGCCAGACTCCTCATGATGCATTTTTTTCATATGAAGGTGGTACAAGACAAAATGTAATCCATGCATGAAGTTATTCAGTTATATGCATCAATTTTAAGGGATGAAAATTTAACGATAGGAAAAAAAAAGTAAATAGAAGATTAAAATTCAATTCTTAAGCACTAGCATTTCAATATTTTAATATTTCATACTACTCTATCCCTTAGGATTTACTAATAACACAAATCGAAGTGAGAGCTTTTTGGTTGTTGTGTTACTTGGGTATGAGTATTTGATTAATCTATCTATCTCAATGCATTTAAACAATAAATTTCTCTATTTCATTCATTTTTAATTATGGTGCAATGGTAAATCATACCTTGTGAGGTTTTTACCACTCAATTACCAAATCTAGGAAAATGGATCATATTCATACATGTTAAGTCCAAAACACACATATTAAATCTAACATGATGACCCTCAACTTAGAAAAAACTAAATCTTCAAGTATATGACTCCAGGAAGTTCATGGTTGCTTATGAGACTTGAGAGACAATTATCAAAAGATCGGAAGTTGGAGCTTGGACGGGAAAACTACTAGTGCTCCAAACCAGCCTCTATAACTACAAACCACACTGTGTCATCAAGTCCAGGAGCCACATTTAATGTCTTTGCCCCATATTGGTGTTGGCCAACATTTTTGCTGATATAAAACGGTCTTGAGTTCTCAGAAGCGATAAAGATTAATTGCAATATTATTTCAGTAAAAAGATGAGATTCGTTTCATATCCGACCTAAGATTTGCACACTAGCTATAAGTAACAATAAATCTTCTTGGTAACACTAACCACAAAGTAGTAGAGCACATTTCCATTACCCATGACACCACAAAGGTAACATGTATTTGTACACCATGAAAGTGGTAAAATTTAGAAAAGGATCTCGTAGTATATTGTCTGACGATGAAAAATGGATCACAACTCAGTCACATACTATGAATTCCTTCTCCTCTTTTAAAAGGTAGAGCAAATCTAGTAACTTCATACAAGATGGCAACATTTAAATCAAGTTGAATTTGCACATAGTACAATTAACTTAATCTAAGACACTTGCAATACATTGAATCACTCACAAATGGACACCTAATCAGGCTCTAAAACAGGCTTCTAATATCAGAAGAAACCTTAAAATATCACGCTAAATAAGAAAGAGTGAATTTCATCTTGAGCTCTAATAGCTTTAGCAAATTAGAAAAACATGAGCTCATGAGGTCTAATTATCAACCCAGATTGTGACCAAAGACAAGGTCTATGGGCTTGATCAAAATTAGTTAGCCTGTGCAAAACATTTCTCTAATACACACAACATAAAACGGGTTTGAGAACAAAACATGTCACAAGCACCATGCATCTACACCAAATATTTAATCCTTTAAATTTTAAATGTCATTCTCATCGATAGAAGATCAAAAACATTTGCCTAGGCATTATGCCAACTTTTCAAGCAAATGATAAATCAAGTTATATGCACTTAGATACACCTTGTTTAGAATATTTCAAAAAAAATACAAATCATTACTCTGAGAAAAACAATAACCAAAAAAGTTATCATTAAGCAAAGAAGTCCTACTCGTGCCGCACAGAATATCCATTTTAACCTTCTTTTTAAAGCCCTAGATAAGGGTTGGACCTCAAAGTTTGTTAAATTTGAAATAAGACTATAAGAGGTAGTTGTTGAGACTTAATGTTCATTAATCAAAAGCTTTAGTAGAGTGCTCATCAACACAAGAGCACATAGCTAATGAACGATGGCATGGAAAAAATAGCACTTCAATATATACACAAAGAAGCATCAATCAACAATTGGTAACAAAACATTCAGCCAACTTACAGTAACTGACTTTTTTGCCATGCCTTCTTTGACATCGTATAATCATAACCTACAGAATCTTGTTTAGCGTTTTACAAATTTTATAGTGACACTAAACCTTTAGAATAATTTTAAAATTTCTTATGCATTAATTCTATGAAGGTGATCGTATGATTTTCAGCAGAATTGCACATTACAATTAATAATAATCAATCAAAAAATAAGTCACATACAGCTCAGTGATCACCCCAATCATCACCAAACATATACCATATAGAAATATATTAAAAAATAAACATCAATTTTTTAAAACTAAACGTATATATTTACCTACGCATATTTCTTCTTCTTTATTTTTAATTAACAATATTCCTCATATACAAATAAACAATCAGCTTCGTAACCATACTTACAGGTAATTTACTTCCTCACTATCTATTCCTAAAAACCCTAAATTTTCAATATTTTTACATTACAGAAAAGACACAAGAAGAAAAGAAAAGAAAAGAAACCTGGATTCTTGAGTTTCGAGAAGAGAAGCAAGGGCATGAAGAGCCTTAGGGTTAGGATTATCAGGAGAAGAAGTGATCATTTCCATGAATTTTTGAGCTTTGGAAATCAAACCCTCGTCTTCATCCTCCTCTTCTTCTTCTTCGTCCTCCTCTTCTTCATCTCCTCCACCGGCGCCTGAAACCTCAGGCTGCTCCGGTGGAGGGGGAGGCGGAGGCATAGACTGCGATGGTTGTTGCGAGATTGAAGGTAATTGTTCATCCATGGATGTCGCCTCCATTATTAGTTTTAAATTTGGTAAGAAGAGAAGAAAAAAAAGTGAAAATGATAGTTGCTTTGTTTCTCTCTTTCGTGTTTCTGCTGTTGTGTCGCACTGATATATGTTTAGGGATGGAGAGAATTGGAAGTTTCGGGATGCAGTTAGGCCTTTTTGTTCGGCCCGGCCCTTTTGTTATCCTTTTCGGGTCGGTGTATTCATTTGAGGTGCGCCGGATCTTTTTTATGTTTGTAAGCGCAAAACACAAAAACTTTGGTGAAATAGCCTCACTTGTGAGACGTATCTTATTGGGCTGATTTAATTATATATTTTTTTTATCAATTTCACCAATTAAAATGTCAATTTTAAAAGTTAAAATATTAATTTTAAAGACTTAAAATTAACATTTTAAGTCATGTAATTTGATTGTTTTTCGACTTAAAAGGTCAATTTTAATACTTAAAAACCAATTGAAGGACATTAAATTTTCATTTTAACTTTAAAATAAGATTTCTCAAACATTAAAGTTGATATTTAAAACTTTGAAATTGACCTTTTAAGTCTTAAAATTGAATTTTTAATTCTTGGAATTGTCCTTCAGAAGGTCTTCTGAGAGACCGTCTATGGCATAGACGGCACTCTCAGCAGCCCAGCCCATAAACAAATTCAGTTTTACATTTTTGCAAAGTGTAAAAAAAGAAAAAATAAAAAATGAGTAACTGCTATTCATGCATGGGAAATTGCCAAATTCTTTGTTTTGAATTATGGGCTGGCTCATTTACACCCGTCTATGCTATAGACGGTCTATAGCAAGATTTTGTGATTGTATTTTTAAGACTTAAAATTAGTATGTTAAAATATTTAAAAAAGTGATATGTCTAAGCCAGTTGCATGGCTAAGACCGTCTCACATCACAGTAAATGAGTTCAAAATTGTAATGTAATCTAGACGGACTTTGCACCCGGTGGAGGGTTTCGTTTGCCTTGGAGCAATCACAAGTGGGTACTAAAAAAAACATTAAATAAATTTTTAAAATTTTATGGTTTTACTATAATCATCATCCTATCATCATCATCATACAATCTACTAATTGAACATTTATACCATTTGTCACCTCATGAATCCATTATACCAAATGTCATCACTTCATAAATCATTTGCAATTGTATCATTATGATAACTTCATTAGCACTCTGATTTTTATTATATATTATGATTATGATTACATGTAGTATAAATTTGCTAATGCTTAATTGATAACTATCAAACATATCCGAGAAGTGGTAAAAGGTTTTTTTTAAAGAGTTTGCTAAATTTTGGTCAAAGGTCATATATATTATGAACTCCTCTAATTTGTAATAAAGAAAAGTATGTCCCGTGCATAGCACTAGTATAAACCTAGTTTATCATTAAATTAAAATAAATTACTCCCCTTTGGTAGTTTTGCCTAGTTTAGAATATTTAATTTTAGAAAAGTATTTTGACCATTTTATTAAAGTCTGGTTAAAGTTGACCCAAGTTGCTAACTCGACCTGAATTTAATCTGAAATAAGTGAGTTTAAGTTAAAAATTTTGACCAATATGTCGACTCGACTTGATCTGTTTATCAAATAGGTTAGACTAAGAATAAAATTTTAAACCTAAAATAAACTTGTTTAATCTATTATAGTAAACTAGTATAGAAACTCGTGCAATGCACGAATTAATTAGTATGAAATATATATAAATATAACTTAAAAGAATAATGCAAGTATATAATATTATGATTAAATTTATCATACATGACTTTTTAAAAGCAAAAATTAATTAAATATTGATTTTTTTTTAATTATTTATCGAATATATCTCTTTTTCATTCAATCAAAAATATATCAAATTTTAGATTGGTTATATAGAAATTCTATAATAAATTATACTTCATAATATACGTAATTTAGGTCTAATTTTTAAAATAACAAAATTCTAAATTAGGTAAATATTTTCATATAATCAGCAATCATCCACTAAAATAATTATATTTGTCAGTAACACCCCCAAAGTAGGTCAAGTTTTTGAAAACCGTTTAAGTAAATCTTAAGTCAAAACCTACTCATGAGAGTGTTACCGCCACATCTATCCCTGATAAGGAATAAATGTAAGGCTAAACAACTATATAAAATGATTCTATGCAATACAATTTTTACAACTGGAAGTGAACCATAACTGAGACGTGACTACTAATAAACTAATTTTCTAGGTGAACCTCACTCTAAGATCTCCACGCGATTGATAACCTGCAAAAGTAAGAATACAAGAAAACAAGGGAAAAACTCCCAAAAATCAGGAAAACTGAGTAATTCCAACTCCATCCCGTAAAACAATTTTAGTTGAAATAATTTAAGAAAACAAACTATAATTGAGTTGAAAATAGTTGTAGAAATTAAAGTAATATAAAGTTGAGTGAAAGATCGATTTTATGAATATAAATATAATAACACATAAGCCAATTAATAAAGTTGACATTTAATGATGACAATACATATATCCAAATTTTAATTTGAGGGAACGAGAACGCCAGTAGGCCGAGGCTTTACCCCTATACCTACTTCATCAAGAGGTCGTCACCCCAAATAATTCATCAAGGCCAACAGAGTAGTCTCAGGTAACCCTAGTGTGCACACCCTTCTACTTGGATCACAACAAATAGAAGGAAGACCAAAAATCGTATCAAGTATCAAAAGTAATAATAATAACCTGTCGGCAGCTATACTAACCAAACAGGGCAACCTGTTCATCACTCTTATACTTGGATCACAACAAATATGAGAGCTTCATTCCCATCGTTACACTTTACGTGATTTAATATATTTTAATAATTAATCGCGAGCACACAAACATCTAATAAAACATACATTATACATTTTATCTAATGATCATAAATTTTCTCAATAAATATATATTTCAGAAATATCCAACTGAAATCTTATCCAACAAATCATCATTTTAGTATCAATCGGTGGCAACAATAATCAATATCATAAATATTTCTCTTTCGACTCAAATCGTCTTTTAAACCCATTATTAAAATAATAATATAATTTCCATAAAATACTAAAATCAATAATTTTCTTTCAAATCTAACCCGTATCAAATTTTGTTATTAAATAATAATATCCATTTTATCAAAATAACAATTATAAATTCAAAGTTTGACAAAAATAATATTCAATATAAATTAAGAGTAAAGTATATAAAACATAATGTCATATAAAACAATATCATACCATTTCACGTAACACGTTTAAACAAGTTAATATCACTTAGCACATAATACTAACGGGATAATCCTAAATAGATGGACATCGAAAATTACCTTGTGAAAAGAGCCCTAGAACATAAATGTATTCTCCTATCAAACTTTCTTTACGAACTTTATATTTGAATTATAATTTTTGTTTGTAATTTGTAAATAGGATATCTAAAGATTGAAATTATATAAAACAGAAAAGAAATTGATAATAGGTGTAAAGAGAGAAGAATGGTTAATGAGAGAAAAAAATTAGAATGAGAAGAGAGAAAACTGATTTAGAGGAATATCAAATATGATAAACAGTTTGGTTTATCAGTATAAAATGAGATAGGTTAATATAATTAGGGAAAAAATGAAGTAGAATGAGGAGTTATTTTAGGAAGGAGGAAGGAAGTTATTTTATTTGTTAACCGTGAAAATTAGTTTCTTCTTAAACTCAATTAGTTTTTTTTTTGTATATATATATATTAAAACTACTCTTGAATTATAGGATTTTATTTAATTTAATTTTATTATATATTTTTTTCATTTGTTTTTTTTTAAAGGTAACCGTGTAACATTTAATTCGTAATATAATTTGTATTTTTAAAAAAGATAACCGTGAGAAAATTGTTAATTCAATTTTTATTTTATTTTAAAACTTTTTCTAGATTTTTGGGTTTTATTTTCTTATCTTATTTATTTTTCTATTGTTATTTTTATTTTTATATTTTTTTTTATTAAATTTTTTTTTCTAAAATATCTCGGATATTACAATGCATCCTTAGGAGATGACACATGGAATTTTCCAACACTTTTATAGTATTGTATGATTTTTAAAATAACAAAATTCTAAATTAGGTAAATATTTTCATATAATCAACAATCATCCACTAAAATAATTATATTTGTCATGCATCCTTAGGAGATGACACATGGAATTTTCCAACACTTTTATAGTATTGTATGATTTTATAGTATTGTATGATATGATATGATATGATATGATACAGAATAAACAAACTCATAAACTAAACGTTAAATTTTGAGGTTTAAAAGATGAGATGTTGTCATTGTTAAAACCCTTAAACAGAAAAAGAAAATTTTAATGGGTTAAGTAGGAGCAAATAAGGTCAGGGTTATGAATTTTAAACTAATTCACTAAACGAATTAGGTTTAAGTCAAGAGGTTTCAAACTATTTGTTTAACATGTCTAATTTTATCCTTATAAATTTTCTAATATCACAAAATTTGTCATGGTATCATGACTTGATCACTTTTAGTCTTCAAGTAACTATTTTTATAGTTTTAAAGTGATCATTTACAAAAAGGAATGGTCATGGCATCTAGAGAAGGTCCAATCACATCCAGATCCAAACTCATTAGAATTTAATGGATTCAGACTCGAATTTTGACCCGAAGGAACCACAATTTCAGTCTCGGACCCAGACCCACCAAATCTGATGGGTCTAGAGTGCTTAAAAGGTCTAAAAAAGAGTCTCTTGAGTCTTGACTTGTCAAATATAAGCATTATGTAAGTCATATTTTTTCGTATTTTTGTATCGGACTTTTTAGCGTATTTAATAATACAAATTCTTTATTGAGACTGTCTCATCGTGAGATGGTCTCAATTGGGTCAGCTCAAACTCATTAAAAAAACTGCTTTTTGTATCAGTGTGAATTCAGATTTCATTGTTTTTTTATTTTTTTACTAGTGGATAGGCTCGTCTTACGGCGAGACGGTCTCATCTAAGACTTGTTGGATGAAACTAAAGACCGAAATAAATTCGTATAATAATATTACTTATGGAGTTAATAATTCAGTAGATAATGCTTATGAATAATGCAGTCATATATTACTTATGGGGTTAATTGTAACACCCCGGCCCAATATTCCACTGACGACTACTCATGGAAACTGTAGACTATAGACTGATCTCATAGATCAACACAAATCTTTCCAGCGCAATTTGGCTTCATTCGTGCGCACCTAGGAAAACTTCCTAGGAGGTGACCCATCCTAAAATTGTTCCCCACCGAACACGCTTAACTGTGAAGTCCTTAACAAATGGGCTCCATAAAAGCAGATGCATCTTGTTAATATGAGTTGTTTATCAATCTCTTTTCAAGCTAAATTTGAAGTATCACAATTCACATTAATACCACAACCCAGAATAATACATGATTAACCATAAAAAATATAATACGGGGCGGTCTATGGTTCGGGTTAGCGATCGGGTCTGGGTTCGACACTGGGTCCGAGGATCTGGACCCGGCACTGAGCTGTTATTCATTTTTGAGATTCAAATTCGATCGTTCTCAAAAAATAAGATACAAATCCTTAAAAAGGGGTAGGTTCGAGGCATATTCAATATCTTCTTGGACCCATAGCCATTTGTATAAATTACAAACTTGTAATGAGAGATGTCAGCTGTAAAATATTTGGGACCGTAAGTAATATCGAGATGCCAGAATGTTTTTGTTATGAAACGTAAATCCAACGACCCATTTCCAGTATAACCTTAGTATGCCTACAGAGGTTTCAGTGTTTAATAACATTTGTCTAAAATTAAGAATTAACAAATCAGAGTGGCGCAGCGGAAGCGTGGTGGGCCCATAACCCACAGGTCCCAAGATCGAAACTTGGCTCTGATATTAAAACTAGTTTTTTTGCGTATAGGCTTTTGATACTACCTCCTATTCAGCCTAAATGTCACATTTAGTTTTTTGGTACTATTCACTCATCACTCGTAATTTATATTTTACAAAAAATCTATAAGTTAAAACATAGTCATGTCATGTGAGATCTTGTTTGATTCGTCTCAATACAAAGATTATTAATATCAAATTATTATAATTTTTAATAAAGGATAATTTGAGATATTAAGGGTTAAAATATTGCCTCGACAAGTGTGAAAAAACTAAATGAGACATTTAGGCTGAATAAGAGGGAGTATTAAAATTGTTACCGTATTGTTATACTGGTATTTTACCGTATTGTTATACTGGTATTTTAGGTAAAAAACGGCAATGCATGCATGCATATATTTATAGTTTAATTCAAGTAAACTATTCCCATGAAGTTTTGACATTATTTTGCATAAAATTTTAAGATATTCAATTATCAAATATCAATAAATACTTTGGAAAACTTGAGGAAAGACTAATTTTGCAAGAAAATAATAAAGAAAAAAAATTGTTTTTTCTAGCTTTTTAACCTCTTATAATCCAAGACTTGGTCCTTGCACATTGAACACACATTGTAACCTTCCCATAAACCCCTCTTTTGTTCAATTTTGTCACATCAAATAGGACAAAATAAATATTTTTTGGACTAATAATGTTTATTATGTTAAGAAGAAAAGCATATATGATAGATTATAATCAATATCTTTACCCAAATTAAATTCTTTATTTACTCTTAAAATAAATCTTATAAATTAATTTCATAAACCAGATTATAATTTTGATATATATAATAAGTGTTGTGATAATTTCATACAAAAAGATTATTTTTTTTCGATCTAGTTCAAGTATTAAAGGAATTATGAATTAATGTCGTTTTTAATACTCTTTTTTTTTGGCAAAGATTGATGTTTATGTATATTATGTAATCATTAATCAACCATTAAAATTTCTCCAAGTATCAAAATTCTTAGGGAACAATAGCGTAGAAACCCATGTAATTTAAGGTTTTTTTTACTATCAACATGTATAAACATATTAAAGAGAATTAAAGAGAATATAAGAAGGGTAGAGAACTTGATACCGTATTGTTATATTGGTATTTTTGGGTACAAAATAGCAATCCAAGCATGCATACTTATAGTTTAATTCATGTAAATTATTCCTATTGGAAAAATTGAAGAAAGACTAATTTTGTAAGAAAATAAATTTAAAAAAATGTTTTTTCAACCTTCAAACCTCTTACAATCCCTTGTTAGGCGTGAACACGATTCGGGTTGGTCTGGTCTGATTTTTATATCAGACCAAATCAAAAATTTTGGTTTTTTTAGACCGGACTGGACTGGTTAAATCACCAGACCAGACCATACCAGATCGTTCTACAACGGTCTGGTCTGGTCTAGTCTACAATTTTTTATTTTTATACTTTTTTCCAAATTAATGTGTTTATGCAAATATTTTACGCCTACAAACACCACGTATAATAATTTGTAATTTGTTGATGACATTAACATCATTCAAGTATAATATATATTATATAAAAATAACTACATCTCAAAATATCTAGAGTATAATATTGCCTCATGTAGCGTGATTTTCTTGTTCAAGTTACTCGTGTGAATAAACATGATTTTTATTTTGTTCCATTTACTGTTATGATAATTTTTCTCTTTTGTTCGCAGTTAATAACTGCGAACAAACAATTTCGACCAATTTTTATGTTCACTGTTTTTTTTTTTTTGAATTTTGACCAATTTTTTTATTCGCTGTTTTTTAAAATATAATGGGGGTTGGAGTTAGAAACTTGCGCAAATATTTAAAAATTAGAAATATTAGAATAGAAGCTTGAAATAAGATACAGTCATAGTAGGAGATGCAATAAGCTATATAAACCTATATTTTAGTATCGAGCGCTTTGTCATAATGTTGTGTTTGTTATGCTTCAGGAGGCGACATCATTGAGGAACCAAACTAGTGATCACGGAGAAACGGACTTAACTCCTTGAAGCATCTTTGGTGACTAGTAGCAGTCCCGGCCCTTAAAGGTCTGGCCAGACTATGTTTTGAAAATTGTTTTATTAAAGCTGTGAAGTTTATAATGTTGAGACAAATGTGTTATGAATGATTACGCTGATATTGATATGGTCACTAGAGCGAGCTCACGAGCTGGTCATTGACGGAGTAGAGGGAAAATCTCCCTTACTTCTATTTTGAGGTAAATTGTCATTCAAATATTAATTAGCCTCACCCGAGATTGACATAGCCATAGAGCTATGGATGTTCTTCTCAAATAGACTCCCTGCGCGCATATAGATCTAGCAAATTGATGTTGTCTTTAAACCTATGTTTTGAATTACTCTACTTTGTTGTTTTGGATTGTTACTTCTCATTCAGTTTAAAATGACCCCCTTATTGTTTCCATCTTTTAGATTGTTTACAGATCGGAACCGATCGAGAACAATAGGTTAGCGGTAGAGTTCCATGGATTTTATATTGATTTGAGCACGTTGAAAATTTGTAATTTTCTATTAGGCTTCGGCAAATGTATATTAGACTAGACAGTATTGGTTATGTTGGTTATGTTGGAGTTTTATAGAAACTCTTATGATTACTTTATGTTTTAGATAGATGTTTGGAGTGAGAACTAGTTGATTTAGCTATGTTTTGGAACTTATGACCCCTATGCTCAAGTTTTGGAATTGAGATTTGAGTTTTTTGGGAAATAAACCATGTGATGACCCTGTCTACTCAGTCAACGGTAGGTCGGATTGTTACATTAACAACGATATGGAAGACAATGTCTTAACGTTGAAAAAGACAAAAAAAAAAACTTCCTCCGTTCTTAAACATTTGCACCATTTGACTTTTCACACAGTCTAATGTATTAATTCAATCCTTAGTATCTCTAATTATGAATGATGAAAAACTATAAAAAATTGATATTAATAATCTTTGCATTGAGACGAACTGACGAATCAACAAGATCTCAATTGACTATACTTTAACTTATGGATTAAAAATTAACCCCAAAGTAACAGTTAAGAAAGAATAGTGCATTATCTTATAATGTGGCAAGTAATATAGAGCGGAGGAAGTAGATGTTAGTTTGAGTTATCAACTGACTTATTTTTTTGTTTTTTAAATGTTGTGACATTGTGTTTCTTTTTTTCATTGTTAATATGAACAGAGGAAGTAGATGTTAGTTCGCGGTTATCAACTGACTTTTGTTTTTGTTTTAAATGTTGTGACATAGTGTTTCTTTTTTTCCGTAACAACGAACGGAGAATTTTGACTTTTTTACCTACTTCTTTGGCATGAAACTTATTTTGAAATAAATTTTCCAAAATTTATTGTGGAAATATTTTTGAAAAATACACTTATTGTTTTCGAATTTTCCCAAATCACAATACACATGACCATAAGTCTTAGGTCCGTTTGGTTTGTGGTACTAAATGGTAGTAATGAAAATGGTTTATTGTGTAAAATTTAATCAAAAGTTTCATATCATTTCCATGGTAATGAAACTTTGATCAAAAAAGTTTTTTTTGTTTACAAATTTTCATTACCATCTAATATTACCTCTCCCAAGTCCCAATGGTAATACATTGGAATGAATTTTATGAAGAAAATGAGATGATTGAAGTTGGACAAGCATATCCATCAAGGTAGTCAAGAGATTTTTCAACCAAAATTACACTAATTTTTCATTTCTATTACCACCGTTTATTACTACCTACCCAACGGGTCGTTAAGGCCTAAGAATGTGCACTATACACTAGTCTAAAACCGAAAATTTGAAATAGATAAGATTAATTATTAAAAAAAGCACAAAATAAGAGCAAAATGAACTTATTTCCAAATGTAAGTGCCTCCAGCCCCAGAGCTCAGATTCGGTGCTACGAACAGAGGCAAACTGGTCAAAAAAAGTCAAACAAGCTGTTCCCACTTAATTACTAAGTGCGAACAGAGAAAAATCTGGTCAAACAAGGTCAACCCCCTGTTCGCAGTTAGTAACTGCGAACAGGGGGTTTTTCCTCTGTTCCCACTTAGTAAGTTGGAACAACTTGTTTGACTTTTTTTGACCAGTTTGCCTCTGTTTGCAGTTAGTAACTGCGAACATTACCAAACCTGATCTTTGGTGCTGGAGGCACTTACATTTGGAAATAAGTTCATTTTGCTCATATTTTGTGCTTTTTTTTAATGAGTAACCTTATCTATTTCAAAATTTTTCTAAAACCGAACTAGAACATGTTTGGACCGAAATTAAATTGTAATTTTTTAATATCTTGCGAGATTCATTCAATCTGATTCCTCTTAATTTCAATTTTTTACAATTTAATATGGGTTTAAATTGCTTATTATTTTATTTATCATACAAGTATTTTATTTGTTTTCTCTTGATTATTTTGGTGTGGTTAAAATTTGTATTTGATGATGCAATAAAGCTTTGGTATTAGTTGGGAAAGCATTTTTCAAGAAAGCTTCCAAATTAGTTCTAACTTGAAGCTCATAATCATGAGAACTAATTGTATTCTTTGGTGCATTTCAAAGTGATACTTATACCCTGACCATAGTTTTCTATGGGCGGAATATGATGATAATGGTGCATTTCAAAGTGATAATGAAGTTGTATTTTGTTAACAGTAACCAATCGTATATTGATGGGAATAAACACATTATTAATGGGAATAAACTAAATACTTGGACCAGAACATTATAGAAGTACATTTTATTAGCCCAACGGGTCAGAACACAGAACAGTGATTGTCAATTGTCTTACATAGTTGCCTCATTGCAGTCAAAGCAAAAGGTTTACGAGCTCAAGCTAAGACTACAAATACATCTCTATTCCAATCAGGAATAACCGTGTGAGGTAATTACTCATTGCCTACAAAGATTAAGAGATTAGGAGGGCATCAGTAAACAGATATTAGGGGCACTTTATCTTCCTAAACTCTAATATTTTTCCATAACTATGTCTTTTATCATGAGTCCAACGCGACGGTTTCTTGGCGAGGGAGAAGTTGGAGGGACGGAATATGATCTTTGACAACATGAGGGGCAGCAACCAGGTTTTTCTCCTTTGTTGCTGACTTCACGACATCAAGTACCTTCCTCACCTCGTTCGCTAGCTCTATTACGTAATCATCCTCGTGGCCTGTCCAAGTAACATAAGGAAAGTCAGTTCAGGACTTTGGTTCTAAATAACCAAGTCATGTCACATGGATAAAAATGCTACAGTTGTTCAAAAACGAAACAATATTAGTCCATTGTTATTCACTCGTTCATTCATCCATCCATCTATCGGTGCACTTCTAAACAGATGTATAATATGAGCGTATCCGTGATGACAATGTAAATACTATCACTATGGATATATGAATGCATATCGTGTATAAAACCGTAAACGTAGGCAGCAATATGTTTTTCTAACAGCATAAACACCCTTATATGTGAATGAGGGTTTATTGTCCCGAACAATTTACTCCTCATACATAAACAGATGATGGGGAAAAACCGAAAACAACAGTGAATTCTTATCTGTAAAAATTAACCAATTGGAATTTCAGCTGGTTCGTTATTTAAGGAAACTTAATGAATTTATACACATTCATGTTTATCTTCATGGATCAAGGACTCGGTAAATCAAGCCGAATGTTTTTGCAACCATAAGAAGAGAAGTAACAAGTGCAAACCACTGTACCTAATGTAAATTCAGTACATAAAAGAGTTTACCTATAGCATGCATGGCTTTTTCAAGCAAGAAAACATAATCTCTGTTGTTACCACATGGCCCAAAAGCAGTTGCAATTTGCCTGCATCATGAAATATACTCCTTGAGCACATGCTGAGAACCAATTTACCAAACTAATATTGTAAAGTTAAAAAGGAAAAGCCCCTCACCAGGCCATTTTATCCATTGGAGCTGGACCCAGATAATATTTGTTTGATACAGTATCAGGAGTGGACATGAAGCTGCACAATAGAAAATAAATATAAATATTTGGAGGAAGAATAGATTGTTTGTAAAAGAAAAGATACACAAAAAGCTTAATGTAACTTACACAATTACATCAGTGACTAGAGGCTCAAGATCCTCCCCTTCCTGAAACCACAGAAAATGTATACATTAGAACAAAACCACAAACCTGTGCAGATGCAACCGGCGAAAACGTAATCGGTTTATTTCTTACCTTGTAGAAATCAACAGTTATTTTGTGATCATATTCACACTCTCTGCGCTCAAGATACTGCAAACAAGGATACATAGGTCAGGCCATGAACAATTGACATTGAGAAAGATGGGGTAGCTATAAGAAAGTATTAATTACCTGCATTGCCGCCGATTCTATTTCAGGACCCCCTTTTACACAATAAGCAGCACCCCACTGCAAAACAGAGCAAATGATCAGATCAATTCATCTTCACACAACGACAACATTACATTGCTCCAAAGTTACTAATGACAATCAACTATGACGAACATAAAAATACAAAAAGAAACTTCTAAAACAACTTGCAATAGTTAAATACAGTTATTAGCCTGAGATTACAATATAACAAAATGTATGATATGCAAGAATCATTTACGCTAGAAGTGACAGAAATGTTTGTTGCAAATTCAACTTACACAAAAAGATCCTTCGCTGTATTCCAACGTACATGTTCTGGCTGGGTGTTCAGGCGTGCCCCTGTGGTCAATGCATGCTGGCAAACAAAGGGGTTCTTGTAAGCATAATTACAAAGCATAATCCATCCCTTAAACTTTTGGAGCAACAGATATCTTACCAAGATCAAAAACCCGTTTGTAGTCTTTGATATAACCGATTACTTTCTCATCATATTCAAAACCTGGGTTCCACACCAATGAACCATAGCCAAAAATCCAGAAAACCATGACTGAAGATCTGAAACAAAGTACAATTAACTTGATCACTACAAGTAATGAAACAGGATGAAGTGGGACTTGAAAATCCTATTCCTGTGTGGAACTTATAAATCCTATTCCTTTCTTGTTTTGTTTCACATAGATTGATGAAGACAAGGAAGAGGAAATTCCAAACAATAAGCCCCAATTTGCATAGGTGTTTAAGAAGTAGGACTACTTATATTAAAGCAAACAGCTGTATAAAGATGTCAAAATCGGTGGGTAACTTTACCGCGTCAATAAGACACGTTCAAATATGTCCACAGCACATATTGAAGAGCCAAGTGGACCACAAAACATGTGACCCATTGGACATCTCATTCTGCACATGTTTTGTTAACCTTCTAATATTGTGACATTACTGATTACACCTATATTCTATGCGTAGCACTAGTATGATAATAGTTCTTTTACATACAATACCATTTCTTCCCTTTCCATACTAATTCCTCAAGTCATCTACCAAACCCCAATAAACAAAGAAACAAAAACAATATTCACTAAATTATCACTACAAAAGGACAACTCCTAATAACAAACTAATTGACTCCTTTGTGAAAACTGAATAAAATAAGAGAGGCAAATTTGATAATCAGTCCATTAACAAATAGTTCCCAAGCCCATCCTCTAATGATCCGACTACATGATTTGACAAAATCTCACCAGAAAATAGTATAATCAAATTAAGATTACAATATAAAGATTATATAGCTTTGAGCGTTAAATATAAGCAATATAGAAGGTTTTTATAAAATAAAATTGGGAACTCATTACAGCATCAAGGGTCAATCAAAGTACTCAAGGTTTTCCCCTAGCCCTTTTATGTTTCTTTAAGTAATTCTATATTCTAATTATCCTAATATCATTAGGTGACATAGACAAACTAAATTCATGTGGCGACCAATTACTTGCAAGTTTTAATACCATGAAGACTAAACTTATTAAGTTCTAATACAGACAAAGGTAGCACATCAATTCATTTTAATACTATCACTAAACATAAGTTTTTAAAACTAAAGTATATGAATGGATATAGGGAGTAGTAGTAACATGACTAACATCCAAGTGGAAGTGTCAAACGTAACCTAGAACAATCTTATCTATAAAAAGTAGCCCCACAACACAAAAACAGGTGGTTCTGCACCTAGCAACAGGTGAAGTCACGTGACTCGAATAGTACTGTCGCCACTCACCACCGTTTGTCTTAATAAGATTATAATAATCTCATCTCAGCAGGGATATTAAACAAATGAAAACGTAATTTAGGGTTCAATCAGCAACCCACCTAATGAAGAAAGCCCCTTTTTTATTACACGAGTCATTAGTGGTTTGGTGAGATACTGGGGTTCGGTTAGGCAATCTATCAAAAAGTTAAACAAAATACATATACAATACACCAATTAATTAACAATCAGGAGTAGCTCAAAAATCAAAAATCAGACTAAAATAAATTACAATTTAAAACTTTTTTTGATGGGAAGGTAAGAAAAAACCTAACAAAATCAAAAGAATTGAAAGAAAAAACAAGCATTTGCAGAAAATGAAAACTAGCTGAACTTTCATTATTATAGATCATCAAGTTCAAAACTCAAATTTCTACTTTGAATGCATTCCAGTTCTTCCATTCAAAAAGCTCCACAACAATGATAACAAACAAAGGCCAAATTCGAAAATTAAATGAAATCCTAAATAAAGGAAGTTGAAATCGCAAAGAATACGATGAATATATACCTGATATACGCTGAAAATACAATGCGATCAAATCGAAAATATATCCCAACAATCTGCAATCTAATCGAGGAGAGAGAAAGAGAGAGAGATAAACAGAGAACAGCTGAAAACCCTAATTTAATCGTTTCAGAAATTATCTCCGTGAAGCTCAAGAGTAGAGTTTTCTCTCTCTAGAAAGATGATGCCCCCTTCTCTCTCTACAACTGAACGCGTTAATGGCGCTTTTGATGGGAGGGAGGAAGAACGCTTGGGTGAAATACTATTTATAAGTAGAAATCTATTTGTTATTTCAAAAAAAAAAAAAAAAAGTAGAAATCTTTTTGTGGCAATATTTTAAATTAAAATAAAAAATACAATGTAATGTGCATAGCAGCATAGGTGTCATTCGAGTCGAATCGATTTCAAATCAAATTTTTTTGATTGTCTTTTTTCCATATAGATTTTTGTAAACTATTAAAATTATTATAAATTCATGTTAAAGTAAAGTTTGATTACAAGATCGAACGAATAACAAACTTTAATTACCTTTAGTAACGTGGCATGTTATATTAGTAGTAGAGAGTTCAAAACAGATATGGAGATTTGATATTTATTCAACTTTGTAACCGAATTCAACTTAACCCGACTTTAAAATTAATTTAAAATTATATAAATATTAACTCGAATATAATACCTGATCGATTTTAAACCAACTCGAAATATTTGACTCTGAATCAACTGAATAATCCAAATAAACACTTATAATCGGTAGATTTTCTAATTTAGAGATTAGAGAATAGAAATAGGCCAAGAAAAGAAAATAAGTAATTAAAAATTGCATTTCAAAATCTTTTAAGAAAAGGGTATTTTGGCATTGATTCTCACATTGGTAGTTTTAAGTTTGGTACATTTGGGAAATACTTTAAAAAATAAAATAAATAGTTGAATCTAAAAATATGGCATGGGAATCTCTCATTCTCTCTAAAAAAATATTTCGAATCCTCTTATTTAATGTTGGATTTTGATGTATATAGACGTTGTGTTTGATTAGATACATTATGAGCTTGTTTATAAAAATACCTTTTTAATAAAAGCTTTGAAACTTTTTTTATCCTTTCTTGAAAAATTTTGCATGATATGAAAGTTTAATGTATTTGTGCCAAATTTTATACACTCAATTAATTTGGATTTTAAAGTCTACAACCTTTGACGACATCAAAACTAATAATATTTTTTTAATAATAAACTAATAATATCTTCGTCAGCATATAATTGTTTCATTTCTATTGAGGCATACAATAACTTAAAATCACGATAAATTTTATCCCCAAACTATTTATTCATTTATTGTTAATAGTTTATAATTATAATAATAATTGTTGATGGAGTTGGAAACCTAACAGTTAACACTCGACGATAAAAGTTATGACAAAAGTAACGAAATTGGATAACTTACTAATAGTTGACATGTTAGACATTTTATGGGAAAATGAGAATAATGAATAAATGAGATAAAATAACAATTAAAATATTTAAATAAATATCAAATAAAAAATATAAATAATGGCTAAAATAAAAATATGACACATTTCAGCTAGTTGACGAATCTATAGTGAAAATGGACGTAATAGTTGACATGTTGACATGTTGAAGTCACAAGTACAACTCCCACATTTTTTAATTGTAAAGAATAATTCTTCCTTATCATTTTAAAATTATTGTAAAATAAATCATAAATCACCAAAAATTAGAGGAGAATGGACAAGACGGTTTCGTAATTTTTTTGGTTTCAGAATGAAAGATAAAAATATTTATATTACTTAAGACATAATAAATATTATAATTACAACTTTGAAAACAACACTAATAATTAGAGGTAGAATAAAAGTTGACAATTTTAATGTAGGCTCTGTGTAATTTTAAAAATTATGATAATTTTTAACAACTTTATATGTTTAAACACTTAACATATACTACGTAATTTAATATTGAGACCCCCGATTTTTAGGTGTATGTGCGGCCGAACATGTTGAATATACTCGTAAATTAAAACCCCTACCGATAGCTCTTACTTATTATTTAGCAAACAAAGTAAAATTAAGGCACTAAACGATAGCCTACTTTGCCATAGTAATCCCCAAAATGAAGCTAGGATAGGATGTTGGTTCGTAGAACATACTTCCTCCTTGCTACATTATGGTTATTGACGCTTTATCGTTCTAATTGCATATTTTAAAATAATGTTAATTTTTTAATAATTTTTTGATGTAAATAGTTCATTAAATAATAATCAAAATAATATATTAAATTGCGTAAAAAGTCAAATGTAGTAAGTATAATAGAGCGGATGACGTATACAATACTATAGCAATGGAAGTAGCAACTAGCAATAGATTCAATGAACTTGGACATTATACTAATATTGTGTCGCAGTACCATTTTTGCCCTTTTTTGTGATGGAATTTTTTTTTTTCATTTTGTCAAATATAAATGGAGCATATATCGTTATTTGCGTAAGTAATTAATATTTAATGGTAGTACAATAGAAGTATCTTTGAAATGGAAATACTCGCTCTGTCTTATTAAATTTGCATTATTTTCTATTTTAGTCTGTCCTATTCAAGTTGCATCATTTCTATTTTTGAATAAAGACCCATCACTTTCTTTTAATTTCATCCATACATTTTAACGATCTTTTAGTTTTATCCACACAATTCATACTCTCTCTTTATTTACTACTAATTATTTAAAAATACTATCTTTTTCTTTGATGCAAATAAAAAAAGTAGGGAATGATTATGAAAATTACTTTGAATATACGTTTTGGTCAAAATCCAAACACACCAAGTTCATTGAACCTGGACGTTGTACTCCTGTTTATGAATTATGAACGTGTTATATTGTTAGATGATTCTTTGGGGCCATGTCAATTCATTTATTTATAAAGTTTTTTTCATAGGTAAGTGACTCAATATAAATAAATTGTTTTAACTAAAAGAAATTAGTGAAAAAGTAGAAAATTAAAAAAATGTGAATCGATTACTGATAAATATTTTAGAGTTTAAAGGTAAGAAACAATCAAATTAAATAACGGTATTTAAATATTTAGAGTTTAAAGGTAAGAAACAATTGCAATCTTGTTTGTAGCCTAGTTCTCACAAAGGCATTGTTGTTCAAGGTCAAATCTGCACCAAAAAGGTCAGAAGGGCTTGACTTGATGTCCACTTAACTAGTTTGTGCGGATCTGTTGTTTTCAAACGTGATATTTTGTCTATTTTTGTCTACTTGTTGCCTTATTTTTATTTTGAATTGGAATTCATTAAGTTGTTTTCCTTAGAATGTAACGCATTTGAATACTCATTTTATGCTATTAAAACAGTGTTGACATTCTAAAGGGAAAGAGAGTCACAATACCATTAGGGTGTTTAGTGAGAGATACTTGGGGTTGGGGATATTCAATTTCACATTAATTCGTTGATTTAAGGGGTGCATTTAAATTGAGGGTTTAGATACATTTGTAATCTAGAAACTCTCTACGATCAACACTACCAATTATTTTGGTGGGGGTTTTATAGTCAAATATCCCATATTGAGATTGAGATTATATTTCCCTACCAAATCTTAGAGTTAATTCTTTATTTCGATCATTTTTAGCAATTTTATATGCATAACTTTGTTTAAATTTTTTGTAATTTTTCTATTGCTCAACAAATTGTTATCAACTATCAAGAACTAGGGTTAAAATGTTAAGGTTCCATTGAAATGGGAAATTGCTTATTTTGATCATTTGAAAATTGTGATAGGAATGTGCATTTTGAGATACGAATACTCAATATGAGAGTAATTTTAGTGCAAAATGGGTTAGAGAAGGTCATGAAATTGAAACCTCCATCTTTGCACATGCAAGAATCTTTTAGAATTGGACATGAAGCTCTAACATTGATACAACTTAGTCCTTTTAATGAAGTGAGATGGCTAAAAACGAGACAACAACGTCACTTTAGTTGAAGCTACAATCCTTATTCATGACAATTTGGTGACAAATTAATCATATCCTAACATATATTCTCTCTGATTCTTTTTTATTGTCCACTTTTCTTATTTAGTCAATTCGCTTGAATTGTCCACTTTTTATTTTTAGCAAAGATTTTTTACCTAAATACCCCCAACTACCCCAACTTATATTATTTAAAATACCTCACCTACCACCTTTTCAATTATTATAATTACTTAAATACCCCAACTACCACCTTTACAATTATTATAATCACTTAAAATACCCCAACTACCATTTTCTTAAAATCCGTGTCCAAGTCAAAGTGGACAATAAAAAGGGGTGGAGGGAGAATTAAAGTGTTGTGAAAAGCCACGTGTCTTTTTTTAAGAGCATTTGCCAAGTGGAACATTTTTAGTGGAGCATTGTCATGTGTCATTAATCTATTAGATGACTGATTTATTGACTGGAATTATTGACTGAAATCATTAGAAAAGGGAAAGAATTATTGACTGATTTAGTTGTAAGAAATTATTGATTGATTTAGTTGCAGAAATTAGTACAATTTTGTGCCTAAATTATTTTAACTAATCTTTAAATTGACTGAAATCATTGAAAATGTACTGATTTAATTGCAGGAATTATTGACTGATTTAGTTGCAGAAATTAGTACAATTTTGTGCCTAAATTATTTCAACTAATCTTTAAGTTGTCAATATCAACTGGATTTATTGTTCTTGCACGGAGATGATAAGATTTATAATCCAAATTAATTTTCTATAATGATTGTAAATATTAAGAATTATTTAATTGATATTTCTGACCTATTAAATATATTGATTTTGTGCCTAAATTATTTTCACTAATAATATACTTTAATCTATTGACTAAAATAATTTGAAACATTATGAATCATTTCAGTTTTATTTTTAAGCTATTCTGTAACACCCCTGAATTTCCGACCCCTTAAACGAAACCAAAATCGTGAAGGGCGGAAGGAAATTCGGGTGTTACATAAAAAGAAAGAAAAAAAAAAAGAATTTAAATAAACGTTAAAGGTTAAATTTAATAAGGTGAATGGAAATTTCGGCTGCATCTGCCCTAAAACAGCACGCCTTTGTAGAAAAACATAAGTTGTTTAGAATCTAATAAAGTAAAGGCATCAATGGCCTATCAAAACTATATCACGGCGGAATGTTTCATCGCCGACTTCTTAAATCGACATGCCAAGCATGGATCGTGGTTCCGGAGCCAACGCTTGCGTTATAAACTGACTTGACTCTTTCAAACCATACTGGTTATAAACTACGCAGCGGAGATAACTTATACATAAAGGAGGACATCAAGCCAAAAACATAAACAAATTAAATACAAAGAAACTACATGTAGCGTGAAAAACAAATACAACATTGTACGCTTCAACGTTCTCACTCATTCCCCCCGTATGCAATGCATAGAAGCACCATCACTTGTAATGTCTATCTAAGATGTCCCGACTGCTCAACGTAAGGTCATAGACCAACGCGTCATAGCAGGGCCATCAAAGACGAGCCATCAACAAAGAAAACAAACAGTACACGTCAGTATTTAACATCATATCATAATAAGATATAATTAGCATCAATAAAGTATGTCATAATATGAGGGTGATTTCACAACACTCCAAGTGCCAATCATAATTACTGAACATCAGTTCCTACTTCTCATTGTTAATTCCATTTTCTTCACTTCTTTTCGACTTCATAACTTCTCGGTATCACTCAAACTAAGAGCTTAACCACTTTCAAATATTTATATATATGTGACTAGAGGCCACCATATTGGGGTTTGCAAGACCCACATGGCCACACCTCAACCAAAGGGCGGTGACGGGCCATACCGGCGCCCAATGGTAAAGTATGAACATACCCCCGTACAACGACCATATATAGATGATCCTACCTCCGGGAACTAAAGCCACTGGGGTACCAAACCAGCGGAGCCAGCATACCTAAACGTATGTGACTAGAGGCCACCTTAGGGTTTGCAAGACCCACATGGCAACACCTCAACCAAGGGCGATGACGGGCCATACCGGCGCCCAATGGTTAAGTATGAACATACCCCTGTACAGCGACCATATATAGATGGTCCTACCTCCGGGAACTAAACCCACTGGGGTACCCTAACCAGGGGAGCCACAATAATCGAACAAATCTGATATCTCATCAATAAGGAACTCATTCCCATTACAACCAACAACTTTTTTCTCCATCACTAAGGGAGTCCTTCCCATTCATAAAACATAACTCAACCACATTAATAAAGGGATCCTTCCTTATTCAACTAACATAAATCAATCTAAATAACAAGGGAGTCGTTCCCATTCAAACTAACATAAGTCAAACTCATCAATAAGAGAATCATTCTCATTCATACCAATAGCTTTCTTACTCCATCAGTAAGGGAGTCATTCCCATTCAAACTAACGATAATCAATCTCATCAATACGGAAACCATTCACTATTCAAACTTACAATAAACAATATCATTAATAAGGGATTCACTCCCTTTCAAACAATTATTAACCAATCTTACTAACAAGGGAATCGTTCTCATTCTAAATCAATATCAGCATTTAACATACGAGTATCGTTCTCTATCAGTATATTTAAAAATATATAATCAATAACTTCGATGTTTCATTCGACGATGATTCATAGATAGTGTACAACATATGTTTTAAAACAAATCAATATCGATATATATATATATCGATATATATATATATATACAATGCGAGATGCATGTAAGGGTTAATTACTGCGTGTACGTACCTGTAAGTGTCACTGCACGACTAAAAGTTACATAGGTCACCCAACTAAGGTTCTACTTTCCTCTTATGAATGTCACCTATATAAGTTAGGAGTAGAACTAATAAGTTCACTTATCTACTGTGTCATACCAGCTAAAAGTCAAAGTAACCACTATTACTCATTCAACATGAGTTTCCGATTACTCTAGCACGCACACATTTTATTCAACACAAGTCATGATTGTTAATTCAACGACAACACAAGTCTTTCCATCGATTTAAGAATAAAAGGATTATGAGAGTTGTTCATTTGCACCAACTAAATGTGAGTTATATCAATTCGCGTTACTTCAAAAATATTACAATTCACAATGTTAATATGACACTAGTATGACTATAATGTCAAAACGTAAAAGATATCGTATCTCAATATCAATTATTATATTCTCTGAAGTTAGAAGACCACAATCAAAACATCACAACAAATAACTTTAGCAACTCTCAACAATAAGTAAGACACTATGCTTATGACTCATTAAAATTGTGTATTTGTAACTTCAATAACCTTATAAAGGTATTTATAGTTCTCAACATTTAACTCACTAGCAATTAACGACTATTACTCCCCAATTAACAATTAAACCAATTCTATAGTCTACTCAATCGCAACCATTACCCACTAAATCTATCATAATCATAGCCAACACAATTAAACATTAAAACAACTTATGAAATTATCCAATCAATCATCACACCACCAAAAATATAACATGAAAGCACACATTATTAAAATTTCATCCCTAAATTAATCATAGCAAACACATTTAAACATTAAAACAACTTATGAAATTATCCAATCAATCATCACACCACCAAAAATATAACATGAAAGCACACATTATTAAAATTTCATCCCTAAATTAAACCCCAATCACTTTATTGTTCAAAAATAACATCTTTAATTATTACCCACAATAAGATTAAATAAAATTGATATACAATGAGCACACAACCCATAATTTCTCATCACACTTAAAAACCTAAATCATAAATATGTTCAATTCATCAATTAAACTCTAACCCACCAAAAGAATCAATGAAAACAACACAATAATCAACATCACACTCATAAACTTTATACAACTTTGAATTGAAAACAAGGAGAATCAAATGGAAGAAGAGGAGGTCTCTTACAAGGGTAAAACTAGCAAAAGGTGAAGGGGTAAGTGAAGGTTGTGGTGGTGGTGGCACGGGACCAAACCGATCGGAGAAAGGGCCCCAAAACCGACCACTGTGGTTGCCGGCACGCACAGAAACTGCAGCTCACTAGGCTGCTGCTGCCGCGGGTGTTTGGAGGAGGGAGGAGCAGCTGCGTGCGTCACAGCTGCGTGCTGGCCGACAGTTTGTGGTTCTGCCGTGAGGGAGAGTGGAGAAAAGGGAAAGGGGAGGTGTGCCATTTTTGCTTGTTTGCAAGACTATGAAATGGTCTCACTTTAAACCCTAGCCCATCTCTTTATAAGGTGAATCTTCTAATAAAGCCTTATTAAGACAATCCACTTTCATGTACTCATAGTTTTAAAAAATATATATATATATTAATTTTAATTCGGATCTCTTTATTTTAATAATCACAACTCTATTTTCAATACAAATATGTTAATATTTAATATTCGTGTGAGACACGAATTTATTAAAACTAATTCGGAAATAATTTAATTAAATTCTAAAATCTCCAAAAACTAATGAAATAATAAAAAAATGACGTCATAAAATGGTGGGGTGTTACATATTCAGAACAGGTAATTTCATAAAATTGACCAAAATCAGTGGAAATATTGAGAACTGATTTACATACTCAAATTAGGAAATAAAATATTTAAAGAATATCACTGATTGATTAATTGAAACATTTTTGCAATCAGTCATTTTGCTTGCATCTGATATTAAAAAATTATTAGATATACTTTAATCAATTGACAAAAATAATTAGAAAAATTATGAATTATTTCAGTTATATTTTTAAGCTATTCAGAACAAGTAATTTCAGAAAATTGACAGAAATCAGTAGAAATATTGAGAACTGATTTACATGCTCAAATTAGGAAATAAAATATTTACAGAATATAATATTACTTTTATAATATTACTTTTGTTTTCTTATAGTTTTTTGCAGAAATTATGTATGTATGATTCACATAAATATTCATGTCTAATGCTTTGTTATGTAATTATTTTAATATTATTATAATATTAATTATATTTGAATAGAGACTCATAAATATGATAAAGACACTATATAATTAAATCATTAATTATAATTAATATTTTTATATTAACTTATATTAAAAAAATCCGTGCATTGCACGAGTTTCTATACTAGTTATTAATAATGAGCAAGTTCCATCATCTATGACTTGAAGAAGGCAGTTCTCTTAATTTCTATCGTGATTGATTTGATTACGTAATTATAAATTTAAATAATATTAATGTTAATTTTTTCCTAAAATAATTTCAAACTATTATATTTTTGTTTTGGTCCATTCTTCAAAACAAATTAATTATTTGACATTTTTTTGTTTTGCAATTAGTCAAGTACTATAAGTTATAGTTGTGTTGCAAATCACTATGCTACCTTATGATCAGTGAACAAATCATATTTGTCTACTTTTTCCCAACAATTCACTCAAAAGACGAAATACCAAAATGTTAAAATTCACAACCAGAATAATATGGGAAATTGCAAAGAAAAATATATAAATCTTTACTCTAACAATACCACCTTTTCAACATACCAATATTTTGTATATATGAGTTTTCCTGATTTTTAGAAGGTATAAGAATATATAACAATAACATACTACCTCCTATTCATCTAAAATGTCCCATTTATTTTTAGGACACTATTTATCTATCACTCTTAAATTGCATTTTATTATTAATCTATAAGTTAAAAGATAGTCATGTGGGATCTTATTTGATTCAATTTGATCTAAAGATTATTAATATCAACTTTTTATAATTTTTAATTATACATAACTCGATATATTAAGTATCGAATAAGTGCATTGGATTGAGTGCATAAAGTAAATGGGACGTTTTAGATGAATAAGAGGGAGTATTTTGGAACCTTAATTATCAGATTAAACTTTTGATTGAGTTGATTTTTGACAAGAAATCAAACAAGAATGTCAACAATAAGACCTAATCAACAGGACTTAGGTATATTGGAAACAAAACTCGCATTTTAGTACATTATTTTAGCAAACTAAACTGAAACGATTAATAATGCGGAAATAAAGATTAAGACAAAGGTTTAGGGTTTTGAATACTGTTTGTATTAATTGATAATAGAGAAATCAGCCCTATAAATACAAGAATGGAGATCTAACTAAGGCAACAAAATAATCTAGGAAATAACTACAAATCAGCTAAATCTCCTAATTATGGTATAGAATAAATACAATATATATGTATATTCCAACACCCCCCTCAAGTTAGGTACAGGGATTTCCAATGCCTAACTTGGATAAAGTAGCCTCGAAGACTTCTGCTGCAACTGCTTTGGTGAGGATATCTGCTAATTGATCTTCAGATTTCAGATGAGGAATTCGAATGACTTTGTTCTCCAACTTCTCCTTTATAAAATGTCTGTCTATTTCCACGTGCTTAGTTCGATCATGTTGAACTGGATTCTCTGAGATGTCAATGGCTGCTTTATTGTCACAAAACAAGGTACAAGCCTCTACTGGTGGGAAATTTAGCTCGCATAGAAGTTTCTTAAGCCATAAAATTTCCGTTATCCCTTTAGCTACTCCTCTGAATTCTGCTTTTGCACTTGATAAAGCAACTACCTTTTGCTTCTTGCTCCTCCAAGTAACCAGATTACCCCCAATGAGAGTAAAGTATCCTGATGTAGATTTCCTAGTATCCTGGTCTCCTGCCCAATCGGCATCAGTGTATGCTACAAGATCAAGATGACCATTCCTTCCAAAGAACACTCCCCTTTCACTTGTACCCTTCAAGTACCTTAAGATTCTGATAACAGCTTCCATATGTTGTGTCTGGGGTGAATGCATGAAACGACTCACCACTCCTACTGCATATGCGATGTCAGGTCTGGTATGAGAGAGATAAATGAGCTTTCCCACCAACTTCTGGTATTGTTCTCTGTCAGCTTGTTCTCCTTCAGGTAGAGTTTGGAGACGATGATTTGTGACCATGGGTGTGTCTGCTGGTTTACGGTCTAACATTCCTACCTCAGCTAGTAGGTCTAAGATATACTTCTTTTGATTAATGAATATACCTTTCCTCGATCCGAGTACCTCTATGCCAAGGAAGTACTTTAAGTTTCCCAAGTCCTTCATCTCGAACTCCTTAAACAATCTTCCTTTGAAATCCCTTATTTCCTTCTCATCATTCCCAGTTATCACCATATCATCCACATAGATAATAAGACATGTAATCTGGTTGTTCCCTTTCTTTAAGAACAAAGTGTGATCTGAGTTACTCTGCGTATACCCAAATTTCTTCATTGCTGCAGTCAATCTTCCGAACCAGGCTCTTGGAGATTGTTTCAAACCATACAGGGCCCTTTTTAGTCTACATCCCTCACCTTGAGCGAATTCATCTGAGAACCCAGGTGGAGACTGCCTATAGACCTCCTCTTCTATCTCACCATGAAGGAATGCGTTTTTTACATTAAACTGATAGAGTGGCCAATCCTTATTAGCAGCTATTGAGAACAGAACTCGAATGGTGTTGATTTTTGCAACCGGAGAGAAGGTTTTAGAATAATCTATCCCGTATGTCTGAGTGTACCCTTTAGCCACAAGCCGAGCTTTGTATCTTTCCACAGTTCCATCAGCATGATATTTTATAGTAAACACTCATTTGCCACCCACAGTTTTCTTCCCTTCAGGCAATATACATTTCTCCCAAGTACTGTTCTTCTTAAGAGCCATGATCTCATCCTCCATAGCTTTACGCCATTTTGGATCTTTGAGAGCTTCGTCAGAGTTTCGGGGTAAGGAGCTGGAATAGAGGCTGGATTGGAAAGCTTTTGTCGTTTGGGCCAGACTGTTGTTCTCATCTCTACTGATGGGATATCGAGATCTTTGTGACTCGTACTCCGGATCATACCTTTTTGGGGGAACACCCCTTGTCCTCCTTGGAGGTAATTCATGCCTGCATACAGACTCAATAGTACAAGGAACATCATCATCAACAATAAGATCAGACTGCTCAGGCTCAGATAATACCTCTTGAGGTCTAGTAGAAACCTCTAATCCCCCAGATGCTTCAGACGGGACAAGAGTAGGCTGAGGAGTAGGGAGCACTATGCTTTCAGTGGCAATATCTGCGGGATTACCTACTTGCTCTTGTGGGTCTAGAACATCAGAAATGGAGTATGAAAGCCAGCTTAAGTCATCACCTGTAGTAGTCCCCCCCTGAGGACGATGCAGGGGATAATAATAGGATGTCTCAAAGAAATCACAGTCCATGGTGGTGTAAAGTTTATTTTGGAGAGGGTCAAAGCAGCGATACCCTTTTTGGTTAACACCATAACCCACAAAGATGCATTTGACAGCCCGAGGTTTGAGTTTATGTTTGGTAGGTTTGGGAAGATGGACATAGACTATGCATCCAAAAATTCGAGGTGGTAAGGAATGGATAGAAGGGATAATAGAATGGGTTTTGAGGGTTTCAAGGGGAGTTTTGAATTTTAGGGTTTTGAGGGTAATCTGTTGGTGAGGTAGACAGCTGATGCAATGGCTTCGGGCCAGAAATGAGGTAGGACATGGGCTTCAAACATTAGGGCACGACTTATTTCAAGAAGTGTTCGGCTTTTCCGTTTAGCTACCCCATTTTGTTGTGGTGTATGTGGGCATGAGGTTTGATGAATAAGTCCATGGGTGGAAAAGAATTGGGTCATTTGTTGATTTATGTATTCCCTCCCATTGTCTGATATAAGAATTTTAGGTTTAATTTTGAACTGGGTGAGAATCATATCATAGAATTTGACAAATGCATCAAACAAATCAGATTTGTGTTTCAAGAAATATATCCAACTCATCCTAGTACAATCATCAATAAACAAAACATAATAGGAATAATTCTGTTTATTAAACTCAGGAGCAGGGCCCCACACATCAGAATGTATCAAAACAAAAGGTTCGCTGCTATGACTATGACTAAAAAAATAAGAATGTTTATGGCTTTTCGAAAGAACACAAGCCTCACAGTCCAAGGGAGTATTACAACTATTAAGTGATGGAAAAGACGTTTCAGATACCCTAATGATGGATGTCCTAGACGTCGATGCCAAGTCCACAACTGATGATGTAAAGACCCGTGAGCAAGCAAAGTGTGTCCCTTTTGAATCGCCTCATCCACATAGTAAAATCCATCTCGTTCAGTTCACGCCTAATGATCTTCCCCGTCTGAGCATCCTGCACAATACAATCAGAAGACGACATAAGCACAGTACAATTTAATTCACGAGTCAATTGACTTATAGATAACAACTTGTGAGATAAACTCGGAATTAAAAGACAATTCTTCAAGTTTAAAGAAGGAGAAATATTAACGGGCCCAGATCGATCAACTTCCACACACTTCCCATTGGCGGTTTGGATATATGTTCGGGTTTTGGGTTTTGTAGATATAAGATCGCGAGGGTCAAATGTCATAGCATCTGTTGCCCCGCAATCGGATATCCACTGGGAAGAAGAAGATGGTTTGCAAAGAAGCCCAAGATGATGACTTGAATTGGGCCGTGGGTTTGTGGGTAGTTTTAATGTGGGTCGTGGGTTTTGTGGATTAGTGGGTAGGATGTTAGGGTTTTTAGGATAGGGGGTATCATTTAAAGAGAGAAAAGGAATGTTTTTTGGTTTACCCTCTCCCCTTTCTCTCTCCTCTGGTTCGGTTTCTCCTTCCTTTTCATGTTCACCTGTTTCGCCATTGTTAAGAGCTTGGGTTGCTGGAGTGAGTTTTGGCTCATGGCTTGGCTCATTCTCTGGGCAGTGAACACTGGTGGTCATGTTTTCCTTGCCGCCGGTCCGGCTTGACTAGGCCTTGGTGGCGGCCCTCCGCTATCGGTAGTCCTCCCACCACTCCGGGAAGCCGATCAACTTGAAACATCCTTCTTTGGTGTGTCGACTTCCTCCACAATGATTGTGACACCCGAATTTCCTCCACAATGATTGTGACACCCTAGAGTTTCCGACCCCTTAAACGAAACCAAAATCGTGAAAGACGGGAGGAAATTCGGGTGTTACAATGACTACATTTGAGATGGGCCTTGTCCTCCGAGTCTCGCCGGAATGAGGTAAAATCCGACTGGTGTTTCACGGCCAACCCGCTCCCAATTTCTGAGGGATTTTTTCCCGATGATGATGTGTGGGTCATAATCCCACACCTTGAGATCTCTCTTCGTATCATGGCATATGCCATTTCGACAGTAGGAAGTGGATCTTGGTTGAGTAAGTCCCGTTTTTCTTTATCAAAGCTTTCACTAATTCCTGCTAGAAACTGAAAAAGCCTCTGTTTTTGGATGAACCTGTTGAAAATTGCGATATCCTCAGTGTGAACCATCGGATTCGGCTGCCTCCTGTCCATTTCTTTCCAAATTGTGATTAAATTTCCATAGTATACTTCAAGAGGGTCACTTTTCTGTTTTAGGCATTGGCTTGGCAACTCAGATCATAGATCTGGAGTTCGTCTTGTCCACTACTCAATAAAATCTCAATCCCCTTCCATAGCTCCTTAGCCACGGTATAGTCCAAAAACTGATTTACAAGATCAGTTTCAATGTTTGAGGTGATCCATGAAAGGACAATAGAGTCCCTCTGTTTCCAGACTCTAAATGTAGGGTCGATGGTACTTGGTGGGTCGTCAATGATGTGACTGAGACGCCCCCTGCAATCAAGGGCAACATGCATCATTTACCACCATATGGTGTAATTTTGGTAATTCAATTTTTCTGCAACTCTGAGATCTGGTAAAATTGGTTCGGCTGGTATGAGTGTTGGTGGATTAGGTTTGTGAAGTTCCTGGAACATTTTGAACATATGCTCCATTTGCTCCATAGTTATGATTTGCTGTTTGTTTTCGGTTTCTGACATTTTAGTAAGGGTTAAGGTAATTGATGACGCCGAAAGTGTCGCCGGTCCCGGAAAAACACCTTACGGCTCTGATACCATGAAACGATTAATAATGCGAAAATAAAGATTAAGGCAAATGTTTAGGGTTTTGAATACTGTTTGTATTAATTGATAATAGAGAAATCAACCCTATAAATACAAGAATGGAAATCTAACTAAGGCAACAAAATAATCTAGGAAATAACTACAAATCAGCTAAATCTCCTAATTATGGTATAGAATAAATACAATATATACATATATTCCAACATTTGACATCACATACATTAATTGTAGAAAGGACGTAAAATCCTAAATCACAATATTTTCATCCTAAATTACAGTATTCTAGAATCATAATCCATATTACTTGTTCGGAGGCTTAGAAGCCCGAAAACTGTGTAGGAACCCCTTTGTATATCCTAGTAGACAAACCTAGAACCATCGTGTCATGTTCTTGGATCCTACTCAGTGTATCCCGTTAATAGAAATTATGGACAGGGTTTGAGAAGGGAAGGACGGCGGCAACTCATACCCTTAAAGGAGAGCACGGCCAAAAGGAATCCCCCAGCTCAAGAAAGATGAAGATATGTTCCTGCCACGTGAGAGAATAATAAAACGAATATGGATAAATAAAAAGTTAAAAACAATTATAAAGCTTAAAAACGTTATCTTGGATGCATTTATTGCGAGTTTTATGGTTGTAAGTTCGCGGTCATTGCACGATATTACGGACATGAAAACTAGTCATTTCTCTTGTTTGAATACTTGCCAATAAAGTGCCTAACTTCCGCATATCTCTAAGGTCTTGTTTGGATTGAGGGAAATGGAGGGAAAAGAAAAAAAAGGATTTGAAAGGATCGAAAATCTCTTGTTTAGATAGCAAAAAGGGAGGGAGAGGATTTGAAGGAAAGGGATTCGGAGGGATTAAGTCTCTTTATTTTGTTAACATCTAAATCTCTCCATAAGAGGAAAGATTTGGAAAGAAAATGAAATTCCTTTCTTTCCCCTTTCCTTCCTTCCTATACAAACAATGGAGTATTTCCCTTTCTTTCCTTCCCCTTCTTTTCTTTTCTTTTCTCTCCAAATTTGCTATCCAAACATAGTGTAAATTTAGTTGCTTGCGTGCTAGTTCTTATTTTTGTTTGATGCAACAAATCAAACAAAAATCAGATGAACTTAACATGATCGAAGAATTCACCCCATCTAATTTTTCAGCGTTTTAGATTTACTTTAAGCATATACCGATAGAATTTAGAAAATAGGCCTGGACAACCCAAACAAGGAGGAGAAGGAGTAGTCCACTCATAATCCCAAAGAAGGTTCACTACTAAAACCAATTGGAAATAGTAGGAATTACTCCTTGAGTATATAAAGTGATGCATACTCTTCTCTTTTCTCTGATGTGGGACAACTCACATGTGGGTAACACATGGGCACTTCAACATATACCTTTGCTCACGAGACATTCTCTCACACGATAACTCAAACAATATACCTTTTTTGTTCCACTATACTTACTACATTTGACTGTTTACGCAGTCAAATGTGTTATTTTGATAATTTATATACTGAACTATACAAATTTAAAAATTTATAAAAATTCTTGTCTCCAGTCTCCACCCAATTACTTTGCGTCTTCATCACGTGGGTCTCACTTGAGGACTTCCTAATATTCTAATATTGAACTATACAAATTTAAAAAAATTATAAAAATGCAATCAAGTATGTGAAAAAAAAATACAATTCAAACAAGATCCCACTTGTTGAATATTTAGTGCCGAATAATCCTAAGTATATAATCACCTAGTACTACAAATAGTAGTGGGACAATATGTATTAAAATACAAGGTATAAAAGGGATTCAAAGGATAGGACAATAGGAAATTGAAAAATCGAGTTAGCAGGAAAAGCCGACTCGGCTTTCCTGAGATTGGGCCTAAAGCCGACTCGGGTTTAGGTTCTGGAAAAATCATTTTGTCCAGCAGGAAAAGCCGAGTCGGCTTTTCTGGGTTTGGAGCAAAAGTCGACTCGACTTTTTCCTCTGATATGACCGTTGAGTCTTTACATATCTTTTGAGTTAATTGCATTGGATTCCCTTGTTTATTCCATATAATTTTTGGAGTTACAAAGGAGTAACGGGGAAAAATAATGCTCATGAATACCTGGGTTTAATATGTATTAATTAATTGGAGACCATTGATATTGGTCATCAATGGGTGATTGAATGCTCATGACTAATAGAGGCTTGGGGAAGGATGGTAAACACACCTAATATCTGAATTCTCATTCTTGCTCTTTTTCTTTCATTTGTGTTTTTTCAATAGAGTAATTAACTTTGGTTAGAACTTTCAAACTTATAATTCATCAAACGCTTGTTGTTAAGTGGCACACCCAAAGTAGTAAGGGTGTGTTGTGTTGTTTGTATCTCGTGTGAATTTCCAAGTCAAAACTCAAGCACCTTTATGGAGGAAATATCACAAAAGGAAAGTGATTACATGCCTACAACTACAACAAGTATTAAGTTTTCGAGTAACAGTTGTCGTTACAAGATAATCTTCAAGTTTGTTCTTAGTGTATTTGTACGTTTTATTTAGCCATCAACAAAGGAAAAAAATACAAATTTCTATTTGTAATTTGTATTTTGCATTATTAGTTTGTAAAACCATTTAACTATATTTTTTCTTATGACATCCGCAATGTATAATCAATAATTAAAAATGATGTCAAAAATCGTTATGTAAAGAGTATTTTAAAAAAGATTGAAGACTTTGTAATACTTCCTCAATTCTATAATACTGTGTGAAAAAATATCACTATCACTATCGGTAACAAGTAATTCAACAACTCCCGATCCGATTACTTTGCATCTTTCATCCTATTACGTGGCTAGTGGGTGCAGAATCTTTGAATCACTTGGCTACTTTTTAATTCAAAACTAAAACGAGGATCGAGGATTAACGCAATTCCAACTCAATTGAAGACTTCTTAAACCTTGCTCACATAGAAATGGCGATGAGTGCTGGTGCCAGTGGGTTTTCACAAGGAAACCATAACGTATTCGTTTATGGAAGTCTTTTATCTGATGAAGTCGTTCATGTTTTACTCAATCGAGTTCCTGTTTCGTCTCCTGCTATCCTTCCTCACTTGTTCGTTTCTCCTCTCTCTACCATTTATTCCATTTTTTATTTCTTAAATTGCTTTTGTTCTCTCTTTTTTTGCAATCATTTGTTCCTCGTTTTAATTTTGATGATCTCAAAATCAAATGGATGTAACTGATATATCTGTTTCTCTGATCAGATTGAATGTTTCTTGATTGTGATTTGTGAACAACTCACTTCGGGTTTTCTGGGGATTCTAGCATTTCTTAAGTAGTTATACATGTTTTGTTTTGTTTTGTTTTGTTTTGTTTTCCTATCTAATGTTTGATTTAGATTAACTAATTGGCAGAATTGAGTATTACAAATTTACAATAATGTTATATTACTATTGTGTTACAAGGTGATATTCTACACTATTTGTAATTTCTTTGTTAATGGCCTTGGACTCTTCTAATCACCAAAGGACAATGAAGATGTTGTGACAATGAATTTTAATCACTCGGAAACTTGATATTTGTAGAAGGCCTTAATGAACTTTCCTATTGTGTTACTTCTCCCACAAAGGTGCTTGGATGATCATGAAATTCACAATGAGATCCAATCTACACAATAACTTTTTAGCACAAAGGAGATTTCTATAGTAAAGACAAGTATTGTAAATTGTAATGGATAATAACTTTGATGATATTGAAAGCTATTTACTCTTTCACTATGATATCATGTAAAGAAGTACAAGAACAATGAGGAATTCTTAAGAAGAAATCAAAAAAAGATTAGAGAATGGGATAGAATGTCCCTAGCATACTCTCTATTTATAGACAAGAGTATCAACCAATGCCTTACTATAAAACCATAGATTGATTCACCAAAGTCTCGTTAATGAATCAATATGTTGTTTCATCATAATTAACTTCTAATCAGAAGTTAATCATCCATTAGCGATGTTTGGAATCAACCAACACTATCTAATAAACCAAACAGAACTTGCAACAGGTGATGAGTTGGCGACGGCCGACAAGTCGCCAGAAAAGCCAACTCGGCTTTGGGTTCCGTCCCAAAATTTCACTTTAGAACTAAGCGACGACTCGTCGCCTATGGAAGCGACCGACGTTTTCTTCCGTCTCCATTTCACGATTTTATTTTTAAGACATATTTTTGGACTTGCTGTTTATAGCATATTTGTCCCACTACTATTTTAAGTAAGTAGTATATATAATGTAGGTCTATATACTCTAAATGTTCAACAATCCTCCTGTATTTAGAGTATATCGGACCTACTTCTTCTTTTACAAATTAAGTAAATATTCCCGTTTCATGCATCAACGCTAATGTCCATACCGATTGAATTAATGCCTAGTATAAAACTCTTCACAAGCGATCGAACTAGAATGATGTCCCTAATAGCCCATCCAATCACTTGAAGGTTAAATACACATAAAACCAATAACACAGTCATTTACCTTGACACATTATATAGGGCCGTCTCATCTATTCATAAGTTTATCTTAGTCGGTATGCCAATCTTTACTACTTGAATTGCACAAAACTTCAAACTTTCATAGGGGGTTCTCATTAGGTAAAACATATACCTGTAGGCCGTGGATGGATATCAGCAAGAGATCTTCAACCCTTGATCTTGAGAACCTTATTAGACGACTACCTTGTCATCACGGTCCAAGCAACTATGCGTCATTCATCCTTGTTGCTTTCAAAGTTTAAAAGGATTTTACCACAAGACACAATGCTACTTGTGTGTGAATTGGGACTTTTCTTTAAACTTTACTGACATAATCCAATTTCAATTGACGCTTGTTTAGTTGAATTCTTACTCATGGCCTTTGTGAAAAAATCGGCCAAATTGAACTTAGTGTTCACATAGTCGAGAGTTATGACCCCATGCGTGATAAGATCTTGCACTAGGCTATGTTTAAGTGCAATATGACGAGACTTATCATTGTACACTTGACTATAAGCTTTACCCAAGGCCGTCGTGCAACTCGTATGGCAATGTGATATTGGCTTTGACAACAAATCGCACCTCTCCCATAAACTATTAAGCATAGTATCCAACATCATTGCAAATCAACTTAAGTAGTAGTGCTCCTTCAGATTTTAGCATATGCAGACCTCAACAACGTTAGCAAGTGGCAATCGTTAGAAGCAACAACAAGTGGCTTTACAATTTACATGAAGACATTAGTATTCTGCTTTCAAGGGACATATGTTACTATTATTGAACATGTGCTGTCTTAGTTAGTTTATTAGAATAGCCGAATAAAGTCTTAGAGTTTGTTAGTTGTTGTAATCGTTTTCTGATAGAGGTGTAACAACTTGTGTTTCATCTCTATATATATGTGTTGTATATATGTGTTGTGAACAATTCTAACATGTATGAAATAATAAGAAAAGCTTTACCTTGTTCTCTTAGCTTTTGTCTTTAATCAAAAAATTAACATGGTATCAGGCTATCAGCCATGAAGCTCAATCAAGTTTCATCAGCCATTTTGTGATTTCCTTTTCTGAAATAAAGTCCAAGAAACGTGGAACAACAGTAATTCTTACCCTTTTGTGCTTTCTTTCTTTCTTTCTTTCTTTCTATACCCTTCAAAATTTATCTACAATCTTGGAAATAACACAGAAGAAAAGCATGGTGAATCAAAATCACAATCACAAAATACAGACACCCACATAGACCTAACCTCCAATCCAACATTTGTGTATTTTCTTCACCCCGCAGACAACAACTAGAAACTTGTGAACGTCGTTTTATCAGGGAGAGGCTCTGCAAAATTGGAAGAAGGTCATGATAATAGCCTTACCTGGGAAGAATATACTAGGCTTTGTAGATAGTACTTTAGCAAGACCAACTAAATTCAGCAGCCAAGGCATTGGATAGAGTGGATAATGTGGTCATGGGGTGGATCATTGATGTTCTAGAGGACTCTATAGCCAATAGCATCGTTCATACAAAACATCAAAGGACATATGGGATGAACTTGGAGAAAGGTATGGACAAAGTTCCAACACACAAATGTTTTCTTTGCAAGAAGAGTTAAATGCACTAAGCCAAACACTAGACATGAGTGTTTCAGAGTTTAATTACAAAAATCAAGATCCTTTGGGATGAGTTTATGGGCTGAATCCTGTGCCTACTTGCACTTGTGCAGCAACATTGACATGTACTTGTGATGTTGCAAAAAAGATTTACAAAATGCAACAAAATTGTTAAGTTACAGGTTTCTTGATGAAGCTTGACAAGAAATTCAAGCAGGTTAGGAGCAAGATGCTGATGATGCCTGACTTGCCCACTGCTGCTGCACAGGCCTACAGGATCCCTCCATTGAAGTAGATGTGAAGCTTGAAGAAATAGGCGAAGAGAGGCGCTTATTATTTAGGGTTAATGTTTTCCTTCCCTTGCTTCTGATACCATGACAGAATTGAGGCAATGTCGTGTTTATTCTCATCAAGGAAACTATGCATACAATTGAAAAAATGGAAACTATACATATCTATACGTTGTTGGACATTTAGAGTATATAAGACCTAGATAATATATACTACATATTAAGGATAGTAGTGGGAAAATATGCAATAAATAGCAAGTCCAAAAATATGCCTTGAAAAGGAAATAGCAAAATAGAGTCAGCCAGAAGCAATGACTCATCGCCCCCATAAACGACGAGTAGTCACTTGATTTCTGTTGTGCAAATTTGGTTTAGAACCCAAAGCCGAGTCAGCTTTTTTGGCTACGACTCGTCGCCTGGAGCGGCGACACGTCGTCTGCTACTATTCAATTTTTTTTGCGGTTTTGTTCGTTTATTTGGTTAGTGTTGCTTGACTTCAATCATCACTAATGGTTATTAACTTCTATTTAGAGGTTAATTCTGAATGAAACATTTATCATGTTTCATTATTAGCTTTGGCGTATCAACATCTTGGTTCATAGGCTTTGTTTGATGAAATACACTTGTTTCATAAGGAGGCATTGGTTGGTATTCTCTCTATAAATAGAAGTAGTATGCGAAGGACACTCTATCCCATAATCTTAGAGCAAATTTTTGAATTCTCTTTGAACATTTCTCTTGTTCTTGCTTCTTCTATTCATGAGATTATAATTGAGAGAGTAATTATCTTTCATTATAATCAAAGTTCATAATTCATTACAATACTTGTCTTTATGCTTGCAATATTCCTTGTGCTAGAATATTGTTGTGTAGGTTGTCTCATTGTAAAATTAATCATCATCCCAAGTACCCTTGTGGGAGAAATATCAGAATAGGAAAGTGCACTCACGCCTCTCCTACAAATATCAAGTTTCCGATCGACTTGAACTAGTCGCAAACAAATCTTCATAGTGTTCTTTTGGTGATTAGAAGAGTTCCAAGGCCAACTTCAAGGAATTACAAATAATGTAGAGTTCATTCTTGTAACACATTTGTAATACATATTATTTGCAATATACTTTGACCATATGTTCAATGGTCTAAGACTAGCTTATGTTTAACAATGCCTTGTTACCAAAGATTTATATTTTTCATTCGGGATTATAATTAACTTATTTGAATGATCACTATATGGGTGTATTTGTTATTTACCTGAAGCTACAAATATGTTTGCTAACAAGGGTATGGAAACAACCCTTTTGTTATAACTAACGATGATAGGTTTGCATACATGCATTGGCGGATTTTGGTATAGGCTCAAAGGAGCTCAACCCTCTGAAAATTTTGGATCATTTTTACAAACCATAATGTTATTTTATTGTTACACCAAAAGGGCCTTGACATAATCGTTAAGAATATAACTTTTGAAATAGAGGTCGTAGGTTTGAATCTTTGCCTCTTTTTTTCCTATAACAACATTGTCCCTCTAACTTACTGGCGAAGATATGCCATACATGGATTCTCAAACTCAATTGGCAGCCCCTTGATGACAGTGGATAATGAATGTCTTTATTGATGCATATTTTGTTCTAGACTTATGAGAAAAAATGTGCCTTCTTTGTGTAGCCAAAGATTTAGCATTAAAGGTCGTGTTTACCCTGCAATTCTACCTTTTGAGAACAGCAAAGTGCTTGGGCGGGTAAGCTTAAATCATGTTTTTTTATCTTTTGAAAATGTTGCTTGATTGAAGGTTTTTTTTTTTCTTTTTTTTTTTTTTTTAAAAAGAAAAAACGACGGCTTATATATAGAAGACTTTGGCTCTTGTTTGGAACTTGGTAATACTCGAAATGGTTATGCCTCTATTTTATGTTTTGGATTACCATATAACCTGGACATAAATCAGCTATTTGTTGACAAAAAGACGCTTTTTGTTTGTAAGAAAGAAATAATTTTGAATCTTTTAAGGATTTTGATTTCTCACTCATATTGGTTAGCTACAAAAATATGTATCGAGTATGTGAACTCAACAAATTACATGGTGTTGTGATTGTGACATCACGCGTAATTGAAGAACTTGATGAATAAGAGTCCATTTTGAAAATGAGGATTGGGGATTATTTTGTTGGTTTAGACAAACCCACTATTAGATACATCTATTATTGAATTATATGTGCTCATAGTAAAATTTAACTCATCGTTTTCCATCCAAGATTTCACAAATTAAATGTTATTATGCTTGCAAATTTGTCGTAAATGGTAGTACATTTTTCCTTGGTTGATTGTTTTCGTACAGGTTTTGACAGGAGTCACTAATCTTGAGTTGGATATACTGGATGATTTTGAAGATGATGAGTATGTTAGAGATTCAGTAGAAGTTACTCTTGTGGTAAATTTCGTGGTTCATTTTCTAATGTGTTTGTAAGCTTTAAAATGCTTCTTTGAGCGGGTCAAAACTAACATGAGTCACATGTAGGGGTCGCTTGGATTGAGAGTAAATATTTAAGGTAGTAAAAAAAGTCAAACTAACGTAACAAAGGTAATTAGATATGCAAATGAAGTTATTGAAATAATTGTGATAGAGGTAGAATAGGAGTAGATTAAAAATGATGAATAGAAAAAGAGTTTGATTTCACTCATTTGGAGGTAAAGAATTCCCCCACCTCCCCCTAGGGTAAATTTATACCCCAAAATAAGGGAACTTATTGCTATTTTCTCTATTTTTTCATTACCTTCTAATTCATTCTTCTATTTCTCCAACAATCAAATTCCTTTAATCACCTACCTAACTAACCTTAAATTCCTACTTTGACTTTTATTACCCCTTAAATATTTACCCTCAATCCAAGCGACCCCGTAATATACATTTCTCCAATGTGTTCATGAAGAGAATCTTACCTTGAAACCTAAACTTGTTTTTATTTAATAATATCAATCCTCAGTTTCATATTGGACTAGAGATCAAAAATAAATGACCACATACCTCTCCACTTGTTTATCCTAATTAAATGCTTTTCACTTTCCAATAAGACTCATTTCCAAATTACTCCCTTCGTTCTTTAATGAAGTTCCCACAAGGAATGCTTACGAGAAGCAAGAAAAATAGAATCTTTTAGGTATTTGATATATTATATTATTGAATAATAAATTTGATGGAGAAAAATTGTCGACCATAAACATTAAAAAAAATATTAAAAGAAAATTAGTGGGAAAAATATGAGAACATAACTAATAAAGTAATGTTTATAAGATAGCGGGAAACATATAGGGACCGTAAGAAATATAAAAATGTTAAAATGAAGTTAGCAGAAATGTTAAAATGAGGATGAACAATGTTATTTTTGTCCTAAATTTGTGATATAAATAGAAATATTCTTTATGGGAACAACAAATAGAACACCCAAAATGACAAGTGGGAACTTCTTTAATGAATGGTGGGAGTAGTTTACGGTATGTGCAGGATATTAATACCCTATTTAAGTGCAAGAAATTTTTCGTAAGTAGGGTATTAATACCCTAATTAAGTTAAGTACATGAAATTATTTTTTTCTATTTTATTTTGTATTTTAACATGATATAATTTCCAAAGGGCCCTAAATTACTAGTTTTCCTAGGGCCCCAAAATATTTAGGACCGGGCGTGCTCCAAACCCCCAATTTATATTATGTTTTGGCTAAGTTGACGAGTTTTTGACCTACTTGATAAAAGTCTTCGTGTACTTTCTTCCGTCCTTTTTTTTATTTGCAACATTTCTCCCTAATAGTTTTCACAACTTTGTAAGAAATGTTGTTAGCAAGCAAAGACAAGATTCTTATATAAAGAACTGAGTTTGTATTGATATGCCCTGTGTGTGACAAGATAGTACAACATTTGTGTTGATAATCCTTATGTGTGATAAGACAGTTTCATGTGTGAGTTATGACTCCATGGATTTGTTTGCTTGTCCTTAGGTTTTGAGACATGATCAGATGAATGCTTGTTTGTAGGATGACTCGGAGAAGCTCCAGGCATATACTTATGTGTGGGATAAAAAGGATGATCCATGCTTGTGTGGAGATTGGGATTTTGAGGTACCCTTACCCTTCTTCTTTTTTCATTTTAGATTTCTGTTTAAATGATCTATGTGGTAGTGTTTCTGCATATTTGATTACCTATCCCAACATTTTTTTTCAACCTGTTAGTTTTGCCTTTATGGTTTTTCTTTTAGAGGGAAATGGTGTTGAGGCTTGCCTGCTTGGTTGTAACTTGCATCCTTACTTGTTTGTGAAATTTAAATGTTGGTATAAGATTCTAGAGGCCAGTGCTGGAATGTATTGTATTATTTGATCTGCTTAGAGTTATGCTTTTAGGGTTTAAAATTTTTTGTCTATTTTGATAGAATAGCACACTGCAAAATATAGCCCACCTGATCGTATTGTGATTGTACTATAAAGGTTTTTAAGCTCATTGTGATCAAAATATTAGCCAAAACAACGCAAAACCCTCTGCATTGACCACAAAAGTCGTTACGCGACCATTACCGCGTCCATAGCTGAAACCGTATGTTGGCACTATGTAGAATATGTCTTTACTAGCGTCTCTGGGGAAATTATGTAGATTGATTTACACATGTTGCAGAATGGGGTATATTTCTTTTCTATGGTTTGCTGGAGCGTAGGTCTAAACATGAAAAGATTTGGGCTACTATGATACTTTACTCCCCTCACTTTACTTGACCATTTCCTTTTTCACCGTTTCTTTTGTTTCAAAGATGCAAAACTTCCATTGAGATCAGCAAAAATACTTCGCCAATTTCTCCAATTGTCCATTAATTCATGGGCAGGAATAGATGTCCAGTCAATATGAGTAGAGGTCCACATTTCTTAATCTTATCCGGTCAAATTTTATTGTACTGTGTTTTGGTAACAATGCTATAAACATATTCCTATGTATGTCGAGATACAATAAAATTGTGGTCTATCTTGTTCTTTAACATATGTTTCTTATGTCATATTATAAGAATAACAGCTTATGCCTTTTCCTCCTATTTGAGAATCGATATCTGTAAAAAGATCAAAAATAAGCTTCCGATCCCTTTTAGTGTCGCAGCCTTTAACCAATGAAGCTCTTACATTATATGGTCATAATTTCTAATATAAAAAACCGGAGAAAGTAGTTGGACATCGACTTTGATACTTATAACATCCACTGGTTAGAGTTAGACATAAAACTTCAATATAGTCTTGCAGATATAAGTGGAAACACAATTGGGAATGTGTGCTTAATAATCAATGATGCTATGCTATTAGATTTTGTTTGGGATTCGTTGGTTGAATTAATCTAATAGGATTCGACTTTCTGATTGTGAAGCTTTGACGCTTATTATGAAATAGTCTCTCGGAAACAATGGCGCAACTAGTTAGGGGCGGGTAGGGGCTCCGCCCAAATTTTTTTAGTATATAATCGTCAGTTTATATTTTTTATAATTTCCGCCCAACAAATAAAAGCAACACAATTAAAGAAAGACAATAACTGAAACAAAATAAAACTCTTATAATTAATACTAGAGTATCAAATTAGGAATACAATTATCATTTAACAACTGAAGAAAAACGAAAAAAGAAGACAGTGATTGGGAGAAATTAATCGTCAAGATCAAATAATAAATTTACCATACACAAATGAAGAATAAAGGTATTATATTTTAAATTGAATTTTCTGATCTTTATTTAATAATTAGTTTGAATTAGTGAATACTTAAATCACTAAAAGCCCATACAATAAAACAATCAATTATGTAGATATTGAAGACAAGATATCCTAAGGAAATAGGCAACGATTATTTTGTTGATAGTTTAGTAATATACATTAAGAGACAAATAGCAACAACATGTAGTGTCAATGAGATTATAAACGATTTTAAAGTGTTAAAAAAGCGTCGAGCTTTACATTATTTTTTAAACTTCGCCCCCCCTAAAATTGTGTTCAAGTTTCGCCACTGCTCAGAAATCGCGTTCCTACCCTAATTGATTACTCCCACACGCAAACTTGACGAGAGTTCACATGTAAGGGGGGTGATGGGATGGTTTATTCCACTTTATAAGATTCGGAGCCCTTCCTCCCATTACCATATGTGTTTGGAATGGTATCCCTTTAGCTTATAGAGTGTGTGCACCTCATATTTTCCAGATTATATGCTGATATTGACAATAAGCTAGCCTAATTTAACACAAATTGGTAAGGTTTCCTTATCTTTCTGCCTACATGAGGAATATCAACAAATATTAAGTGAATATTTTCAGTCTTGCAATCTCGGTGAAATATTTGAAGAAAACAATCTGGAAAGCTAAAAAATTGTTGGTTCTGTTTGTTTATTCACAAACATGTCATATACTGATTCTTAACTGATGTACTCCTGATTCTTAACTGATGTACTCCTGTTTCTTGTTCCCTTTGGATATTCTTAGAAATGGAGAGCTGCTCATATGAATGACTTTATTGAGATGACTAAAGAATTCGTGGAAGAACTCGAGCAACCTGAATCCAAGTCTAGGGTGGAGACGTATAATTCCTTTTACCGATCCAGTGACGACAAGTCAACCAGTGCCTGATCTGTCTTCTATTCAAGTGTGTGCTCCGTTATTTCTTCTCAATCTCGCTCACTCTGTACAGTATTCTTTTGGCCGATTTACTGATACCAACCGAGGGCCAAGGGGCGGGGAACATTCACCTTGAATCATCGCATAATAATTAGTTGGACGGTTAATAGCACACACCAATTTATTGATGAAAATTGTTCATACTTGATGTGAATTTGTTTGAGAATTGAGGGGTATGAATTTCAAATATACTTCTTGTGTGTATTAACCCGAATTTGTTCAAAGAAGGTCGTCTCAATGTAAGACTACTTCAATTGGGTCAGCCTAAACTATTTAAAAATAAAAACTGATTCCTATACATGTGTGATTTAGATTTCATTTGCTTTTTTTATTTTTTATTTTTTACTATTAGGATGTTTATATGGGTCCGTCTCGCAGTGAGACAGTCTCATACAACACTTGCTAATTATTTCAAATATAGTTCTCGTGTAGTAACCCGAATTTGTTCAAAGATGTTCTGTATCATCGGTTAGCTGGCCTATACGTTTTGCATCAACCCAAATTTATATGATAGTCGGCGGCAAGTTATCTTACAAGTTGTAGTACGCCAAAACAAGAATGCAAAATTAAAATTATTAAGCCTTTTTTTAATAAAAAATAAAAAGTTTTTGGTTTTTTTCATATGGTGACCCACCTTGATTCTTTAGCTTTTTCGCAAATGTTTTTAAATTCGTGTGTTGATCTTAAGCTTTCTATTTTACTATGTGGTAGACAAAATATAAGGCTTTTGGTTAAATTAAGTACTTAATTCGAAATATGTGGCCAATTAGGGTGATCACAACTAGGGCTGAAAAAAATTGAACCGACCTGTAATACCGTCCGAAATCGACCTGTATTCGACCCGTTGGTTGATCCGAGGTGCAGTAACCTGTAACCGATCGAAACTCGACCTGATGTTGACCCGTAATCCGACATGTACCCGATTCTTTTAGACCAATAATCGACCGGTACCCGACTCGAGAACAACCGACACCCAAAATTGACCCGACAATGTGGTTAACCGAACTCGATTTGCACCCGACCTGTTACAACTTGAACCCGTCTTTAACCCGATAGGTACTCGACATAATCCCACCCAAAATGACCCATAATTAACACTCGAGATTAACTCGACAATGTGATAGCGATATAATTTGAGTTAACCGTATCAAATTTGATTCAGTTAATAATAAGTTTGATTGAATTGAATCAAATTTAGTTTATCTAAAACTAAATAATAAATGCAGGCCCACAATCAAATCTTATCGACTTTATCTTAGGCTAAACCAAATTTGTCTATTAACCGACAACTTAATTAATCGACTACAACTCTCCGTTCTCCCATCACAAACGATTTTAACATAAATTAATTGTATAATAACCATAAATTTCATTCGACATAAAACTCAATTGAATTGGATTTTAATCGACCCGATCCTAAGAATAACTAAATGCACAACTCAAAAATGATATAATCGATCCGAAGTCAACCCGAACCAAAATAATCCGAATTAACGTTAACCTAAAACCAAAATGACCCGACCCATAGTTTAATCGAACTCGATTCGACCTGCAGCATAACCGATTTGGATCTGAATTGTATTAATCGAACCCGATACAATTCCAAACTGAAATGGATATGACCCGAAACCGAACCGACCCAATGTGGTATTGACCCGATACAAACCCATACTAGATTGGACCCGTAACCGAATCGACCCGATTCAAAGCGCTTAAGCACCTGGATAAACCCGAACCCGGTGAAATCCGACCCAAAACCCGACCGAGTAACCGAATTTACAACCCTAATCACAACGTTTGTTTTTTGGTTAAAATAGTTTGAATGACTCAAAATAAGCTAATTACTTTTTTTATAAATAGTTAATTTGTTTTATTTTAAAGAAAATTTAAATGATCATTAAAACTTTGTTTTAAGCATAATTATAGGGCTAGATTAGATTACAAATAGCTAATTACTCAATCCATGTATAGGGCACTTTGGTAAAACCATACATGAATCTATATTACAGAAGCCAACTATTATCCTCTTCCATGTCATTTAACCTAATTTAATTTCTACACGAAGATTAACAAATTAGATTAAATGAGATATTTAGAAACAAAAAAATATATAGAGAGCAATCATAGTGTGGTCATATCTAAAATAGAAATAAGACAAATTTATAAGGTCACTTCCTGTATTCCGTATAAGGCCGGGTTCAAGTGTTTTTTTTTTTTTTCCTTAAAGATGCGGATAAATTATACTCGTTCCCCCAAGGAGGAAGTAAAAAAAGATGTGCGTAGTCAAGAAACCTCCAATTGATACCTGCGCCCGACAAGGATCGAACCCCAAACATTCCGCTCCACATGCAGATGTTCTATCCATTAAGTCACATACAAACCACAAATTTATTAGAAGGATTAAAATGAAAAATGGGGTAAATTAAATATTACAAAAAGAGTAACAAAGTAATACTTGTCTATATATATATAACCATACAACTAAAATTTCCTCCCAAATAGAGGAAGAAAAGAAAGAATAACATGAATATAATAAGGGCTACTCACATGAAAGGTTTTTCAACTATTTTCATCACCATATCATTATTTTTATTATTATTATTATTATCATTATCATTATCATTTGCAACAAAAGAAGAAGCTTCAAATGTACAACAAGTGCCATGTTTTTTCATATTTGGAGATTCACTTGTTGATAATGGTAATAATAATTTATTAGATACCTTTGTTAAATCTAATTTCTTGCCCTATGGTATTGATTTTCCTTTTGGACCCACCGGACGATTTAACAATGGTCGAACTTTTGTTGATGTTTTAGGTAAGTCTTATTATCATACTTTTTTCCTTTGATTTCGTCTCGTATACTATTTTAGTTTGTCCCATTAATTTTACCTAATTAACTTTTATGTTACCATAAGATCGCTACTAATAGAATTGGCACTACTGTTAGAATTGTGTTTTATTTATCTTTCACGACGCAAGAACTTCTCTTAATCTTTTTCGAGTCGGGAGACTCTTTTTGGCCGCGCTCTCCTTTATGGGTATGAGATGTCGTCGTCATTCCCTCCCCAGACTCTGTCCATAGTTTCTTATAAACGGGATACAATGGGTAGGATGATGATGATGACATTCTGTTAGATTATAGCCAGCGTGACAAGAGGTCACGATTCAAATTTTAATCACCCCTCATTTTAAAGTGGAATATTCAACACCAATTATAATGAGGACTTGTGTTGTATCCATATTTCTATACCAAAGGCTCTCGTGTGAGAGGGCGTGTTAGAATATACTTCATAACATATTCTGAGACCTCAACAATCAGTTTAACCTTTGGGTTGAGCCGTTTAATTCTTGACACTAACATTTGCCCAAATTATAAAAATATCATTTAAGTTGATTTTTTTTCCAAAATTGCAGCTGAATTACTAGGATTTACAAATTTTATTCCACCATTTTCAATTGCAAGTTTTGATGATTCAATAAAGGGAGTCAACTTTGCATCTGGAGCTGCTGGCATTAGAGATGATTCTGGCAGATTTTTGGTACTAAATTCTTTAATATTTTCAATTTCTCCTATTTCTTAATGTGTTACTCCATTAAATTGAGTGATGTATAACACAACTTATATGAGCAATAATCTCAAATAAAGTTTTATAAATTTATATTTCATTAAATTTCATTAAATTTTTCTATATTTATTGACTTAAAAGCCAACCATTATAAAATTACCCGTTCAATTGAATAGTTTCACGTAATCTAACAACAATTAATGTTCTTAGGGGTGGAGCAAAAACTCATTAAAGGTCTTGAGGCCTTGTTTATTTTACTCTCCATCCCACAAATTTCTTTTCATTTTTCTTTTTTAGTCCGTCCAATAAGTCTTACTATGTTTTTATTTTTAGTTACAAATCACGTATTTTTTTAAAAAAAATTCATCTACACATTCAAAACACTTTTACATCATTTTCAAACATTTAAATTATTTTTTCTTCTTATCCAGACATTTCTTTCACTTTCTTATAAATCACACTTTTTAATCTACTTTTATCCTTTTTCTAACTTTCTCAAATTTTGTCTTTGTAACAAATACTAGGTGACAAAGGAAGTACATATTTTTTAATATTTGGAGCTAAACTCAATTAACTACACTAAATATTTCTTTGATCTGTTTGTTAATCAACAATAAATTGTAGGAATAGAAATGATTTGCAGTTGATTTTCTCGGATTTTCCTGATATGTATCATGTCATTCCCATGGTTTAATTGAAAAAGAGTTTTTTTTTTCACAATTTTTCATTACCATCTAACACCACATTTTCAAATGATAATACACTGCCTATTAAACGTGTTAAGGGATATTCCTTCCAAATTCACACTAACTTATTCCCACAATTTAACGTATATCGATTATCAAACAGGCCCCACTAACATAATGCAAACTAATAACACAACTAATATTCTAAGACCTTAATAATTATAACATGATTGAATACCTTACACATGTCGAGAAGCGTTCGGATATATTTATTTTGAAATTCACAAAGGTAATTAATTTGAAATTTTAATAGGGAGCAAATATTCCAATGAATGGACAAATAAACAACTTTGCAATAGTAGTTGATAGAATGAGGGAGTATTTTGGTGGGAATTGGAAGAAATATGAAAATCATATAAGCAAATGTATTGTTTATTCTGGAATTGGAAACAATGACTACCTCAACAACCCTTTGGTTCCTCAGTGGCTCAATTCTTCTTCTTCTTCAACACAATTTTCTCCTCAAGAGTATACTCATATACTCATCCAACAATATTCAAGTCAACTCAAGGTTTGTATTTCCATTTTTTTTCATGAATTTAATTATTGATTCCTCATTTTTTGTATTTTCATTTAATTATTATTAGTATTTCCGTTTTTTTTATTTGTCCACTTTAAGTTTTTTCTTTTTAAGAGCGAAAAATAATTTGATTTTTGAAGTATATATTGAATATATTCACGTCTAACTCAAGGTTTGTATTTTCATTTTTTTCACGAATTTAATTATTCTTCATATCTTTCATGAATTTAATTATTCCTCATTTTTTTGTATTTTCATTTTATTATTATTATTATTATTATTATTATTATTATTATTATTATAATAATAATAATTATTATTATTATTCTAATAATAATAATAATTATTATTATTATTCTAATAATAATAATAATAATAATAATAATAATTATTATTATTATTATTATTATTATTATTATTATTATTATTATTATATTATGGATAATGATATTTACAGCCCTTATGGCTGTACATAAAAATTAACAAATTCAATTTATCATCATTAATTTTAAGTTTTCAAGAGAATCTAATCTAAAAATTGGAAAACAATTAATATTTTATATAATGATTTTTAAGTTCCCAAGAAATAATAAATGATAAAATAATAAAGTATAATTAATTGCTTATGTTTCCAAAGCAAAAATAATATTACATTTAATAAATTAAATGCAAAATTCCTTCTTATATACAACCCTTAGGGTTGTATATATCATTTTCATATCATTTTCCTTATTATTATTCTCTACGTTTTTTTTGTTTGTCAGGCTAGGGTAGTCTTGATCTTGAATCATGTGTTTTATGATGTGTTTTAGTTGCGTAAGAAAGTACATAATGTAGGAATATATAGTTGAAATTTGCAAAAATTATGGACAAACAAAATATTTTTTTATAAAAACAACCAAACTAATCTTTAAAACAAAAATTGCGTGATATATATGCACATAAGTTCCCATACAAAATGTTAAGCATCAAAATTGATTTTAATCAATAATTTAATGTTATTAATTAAAGTCTAAAATTCAATCAAACGTGCGAAAATAGGCCTCGACTTGTGTTTGGACTTGGATTCTTTGGATCCGTATCTGGATACTGACAAATTAGACTAATAGATTTGAATCTAGATAGGAATCCTTCCTTAAAAACGGATCTAGATTAGGTTCCACTTGAAACCGGTCTAAATTCGGCCCATTGCCATCCTTAGTTGTAACAAACACATTTTAACATTTAAATAAGAAATAAAATCTTTATTGTTCATAAATTGTACCTATTAAGTTTTTTTGGATTCGAGGGTAGGGTGGAAAATCCTATAGCCCTCAACCACTAGACTAACACATGATTAATTTTTCTTTAGATAGTGAAAATCGAATTATTGTCACAAAGGTGAAAAGAATTAATAGTCCTTAACCACTAGACTAACACATGATTCTTGTTCAATTTTTTTTTCCAATATATCCCGCTCATAGAAAACTATTACTAGGGTCCGGGGAGGGAAAGAAGACAGCAACTCACAACCATAAAGAAGAGCGTGTCAAGGAACCAACTCAACCAAAAGCTTAAGCTGATGGTTGAGGCACCAAGATATGGTATTCCAGCCGATGGTTCGATCAAAAAATTAAAAATGGTATGTCTGAAAAGAATGTTATTCCTATCCTAATTGATTACTTCCACATGCGAACTTGATAGGGATTTGCATGTGAAGGGGCGTAGGGATGGTTTTAGGATGATATATATCCATGGGCGAAGCTACATGGGGGTTTGCCGAAAATGTGATCTCTTGTAAATTTGGCTTTGGCTCCCCTTACTAATATGATATGTAGTTTAAAGAGAGTATAAGTATAACAAAAATTACTATAGCTCAATCATTGAACTAACACATTTGTAATCTAAGGTTAAGCGATCGAATCCTAATTTAAACTATTTGTTTTATAGACTAATAAATGTATATTATAATGGCATTACTATTATCTTTCATAATATCACATTCATCCTTTTAGAGGCTGTTTGGTTTCCACATATTTACAATTGATAACGGTAACAAGTAAGCATTATTGTTTCAACTTGTTTGTTTAGCATCAAGGGATAAGCGAATCATTAGTTGAAGATAATAGATTCCATTACTTTGTTACTAGACTAGATGTAGCGGTAACAAATCATTCTTTATTGTCTTCTATCATCCCCGATCTCCCTCTACGTGAAGCGGTCATAGAAATATATCATATATGGATGGATGTGGGCCGAATCTAGACCGGTTTCAAGTGGACCACCTCACCTCTATTTCTTTTGATTCCCTTACCCCTCCTTATACCAAACAATTATTAATAACACAAATTCTTAGTTGAGACGGACTCTACAAAAGACCTCTCATATATAGGTCAACCTATATTTCAAATTTTATAAAACCCGTAGAGAGGAGAGCAATTTTTTTTAATTAAAAAAGATATTAACTAAATATAGGATGTGGGTTGGACTCTTGAGAGCCGTCTTTAAAAAAAATGATTTCTCAAGAGAGGACATGTATTAATAATAACACCTATCATCACTCTTACTCATCTTTACACTTTCCCTTTTCATTTCATCTCCCTTACACATACCAAGCACTCGAATAGTGCGTGAGTAATTTTTCGATCTTAATTTTAATATTTTTTTAGACTAATTAGGCAAATATATGAAGTCAAAAAACATAATTTTTTCAAAAATAATAATTATAGGAAAGTTTCAACTCCATTTGTTAAATATAACTTTTTCAATGATTCAAGTTCATTTCAATTTATATGATTTTTATATTTTTATAGCTTAACTAGTGTGTTTAATGGTTTGTGCGGGTCATTGTTGATTTCGAGTTATGTGTTTTGGGTGGGTTTGAAATCGGATATATTGTACCCATAATGTTTTACATAATTGTAAATCATTTTTAAATTCGAGTCAAATCAAATTCGATTACAATATCGTGTGAATTTCGGGTCATTATGTCAGTTTTGAACACCTTCTATAATAAATAATTTTCTAGTATATCGACAATTTGGCCTCCTAATTTAAAATTCTGGCTTCGCCCCTATATATATCTCATTGGCTTAGAATTGTGTGCACCTCGTATTTCCCGTTAATATCCTAGCATTCATAATAATAAGTCCAACCTAATTTAACAAAGCGCGACCAAAGAGCCCATTTACTCAAAACATCATATTATCATTTGTTGTCCATATTATTAGGGTTGACCCCCGATATTTTAGGGCTCAGGGCGAAATAACACATTGAAGCCTTTTCCCTTTGCAACTTATCACTTATATAGACTCTTCTACAATCATTAATTTTCTTCGTTGACATGGAACCTTAAGCGAGGATCCCTTTTGCCCATCCCAGGGCCGGCCCAGCATATAAGATCTTTATTATCATCATTATCATTTGTTTATTCATTACATACACATCTTTGACTAAAGAAAAAATTACATAGGTTTTGTATAGGCTTGGAATTAGAAAGGTGATTGTTACTGCAATTGGACAAATTGGATGCATACCTATCATGAAATACAAGAATGGGTCCCACTATTATTGTAATGAGAATCTTAACCATTATGCCGAGATCTTTAATTCAGCCCTAAGAAGCCTTGTTGATAAATTTAATTATGGTCATCTGCCAGGAGCCAAGTTTGTGTACTTGGATCTTTTTCAAGGGGGCATAGAAATAATCCAAAATAAATCTTTATACGGTATGTAACTTTATATAATTTTACTTTATTTGTCTATTTGAATTTTATATTATTTAAGTCGCTTTATATATGAATTAATCCCCATACGACAGATTTACTTAAAAATATAGATTATCCAATGTGATATGTCCAACTTGTTATTAACTTGGATAAGCTCGAGTTTTACCTGCTTTATGTCTCACGTAAATGGAACATCAATTGAGGCAAGATTCAATTTAATACTCCCTCCTATTCACTCAAGTTGTCACATTTGTTTTTGGGCACTATTCACTTATCACTCTTAATTTGTATTTTACTGTTAATCTATAAGTTAAAACATAGTCATGTGGGATCTTGTTTGATTCGTCTCAATATAAAGATTATTAATATCAAATTTTTATAATTTTTAATTAACAATAATTTGAGATATTAAGGGTTAAAATATTGTCTCGACAAGTGTGAAAAACTAAATGGCACAACTTAAGTAAATAGGAGGGAGTATGACTTGAAATCGACCTTACTTGTAATCGAAGAATTAGTATCAATAGTGAAACTGTGAAAGAGAATATCCCGAGAATACTTAGATGCACCTTGCACATGTCGAGAAACAAGAATTAATATTATGATGCATGAATTTTCAGGTTTAGAGGTAGTAGATAAAGGATGTTGTGGAGATGGGACATACTTATGGAAATTCACATGCTTTCCATGGCAAACTCCTTGTGCAAATAGGGAAAAGTACTTCTATTGGGATGGATATCACCCAACTGAAGTGGTTCATGCAATAGTTGCCAATAAAGCATACACCTCTAATTTGTATTGTTACCCAATTAACATAAAGGACTTAGCAATGCTCTAATATATAATAAGTTTTTATTATTTTTACTCATTCAACTTTAATCTAATACTTCTCTTGTGGTTTAATTTCAAATGTTGTACTACCACAATGTAATATATACTTGTAGTTTTGTACTTAACAATATATATATGTGAGCGGGTTAAGAAAAAAATAAGTGATATCACGAATAACCCATAAAGAAATATTAATGGGATTTAAATTCTGGCTAATGGTAAGGTTTGATCTTTTGCTTCTTGTGTAAAAGGTGACTACCTAACTAACTCAACAAAGTTCATTTTCTAGTCTTTTATGTAGTTTTATTAGATTTTTAGCAATTTTTAAATGTTGTTTCTTGCCTATCCAGACTAGTCATTAGATTCGCCCCTGCTTAATAACCAAAATGGAAAGATTTGATTTCATAGTAAGGGTGTGCTTATGTTGAGGTAGGAAAATAAAAGTCAGATTATACAAAATAAGGAGACTAGTGCTTCTAATTCTTCTTCATCATCACTTTACAACTATTTTTATCTTTGACAATAATATTCTCTTAGTTTTCTACTCTAGTAACCTTGTTTTATTAATTTGACTTTTATTTTCCCTATAAATATTTACTTTGATCAATACATGTTTGACCTAAGTGTCAATTAATCTTACTTATTCACGCAATCTTAAAAGTCTTTGATTGTTAATATAAATAATATAATGTTGGTATTGTATCGTAAATTCAATGTGATTTAACTTAGAAAACTTAATAAAGTTTAAGATTATGTTTATCCCATTATCGTATTCTAATTTTTTTTCTTTGTAAAATGTTCCTCTATATTACCATATGAGAAAGTGATATCAAATGATTAAGTCAATAATTATATATCACACTTTTCGTTTATCTGAGAGTTGAGACACCAAAATTGTCCTTTGCCCTACAAGTAAAATACGAAGAGTCTTTATAAACAAGACTATTAATGGTTAATAGGAAATAATTTCTTTGGTAGTGTGATCACTACTAACAAGGGAACAATTTAGTATATCTAACCCTAAAAACTTCATCTTAGGGTAAAGTCACTTAATGACATTGGGATAATCAAATATTATCACTCTTTTTTTTAATGTTTTTTTTAAAGAAAAAGCTAGTCTTGGCCGAGACCGTTTCAATATGAGACGACCCATCTACCTCCTAGCCCAGTCTCTATTAACATTAAAAAAAAAAGAAAAAAAAAGGAAATATAAAAAAACTGCTAATTTTGAAAATGATATTCATGGAGGTTTAACATCACCATTTAGGAAAGGAAATCAAAAGATTTGTACATTCAATTCTTCACAAATCTCTGTAAATCTTCAAAAAACTATCAAGAAATTTGTTATTTCATCTGTAAAAGCTTCAAAATCCTCTGTAATGGTGGTTTAATAGATGAAATCGACGTGAAAACAACCTTATAAAGATTTGCACATTCAATTCTTCACAAATCTCTTTAATGGTTGTTTAATGAATGAATTCGACATGGAAACGACTTTATAGACATTACAAAGAGATGCAGTGTAACACCCTAAGATTTTCTGATATCATTAATTAATATTTTTTTAAATAACTTTTGGGGATTTTATAATTATATTAAGTTAATTTTGAAGTAATTTTAATAAATTTCCTTTATATACGAAATTAAATATTAAGTTACTTTTGTATTAAAAATATAGTTACGAGTTCTAAAATAAAGAGGTTCGAAGCTAAAATGTGTGAGCAAATGAAAACGAGCTTTATAAGTGGGCATTTCAAGAAGGTGAATCAAGAAATAATAATAATAATAATAATAATAATAATAATAATAATAATAATAATACCCGTAATAAAAAGAGATTTAAAAACCCTAGCACTAGCCCTCACTCCTTCCTTCCCTCTCATCTCCTTCTTCCTCCTTTCCCTCTCTTCTCACACCTCATCTCCCTTCCCCACCAGTAACTGGCGGCACCACCGACATTGTGGCTTGGATGGTGTTTTATTAATTAAAAATCTGGTATAAGCTTGTGTATGTGACATTGTGGATGAATGGTGGCTAGTTATTGTTTGTATGACATTAATCATGGTGGTGTGACTAGTATTGTTGACACCTATTGTTGTAGAGTAAATGATAGTAATAATTACTAAGAAAGATTAATGTTGCAATTGTTATTAATGAAAGTATTGCCGTGGTTATAGCTATTTGATAAGGTTATTAGTTTTGAGCTTGATTGTGACCATTGTCAATGATTGTAGTGAGTCGCTTTGTAACACCCCTGCCCAACGGACCACCGGTAACTACTCATGGAGATTGTAGACTGACCCCATAGACCAACACAAGTCTTTCCAGCTGAAACAGCCCAAACCGGCGTAAACACTATTATGATACTGTCTACAAAGCACAGCGGAAGACTTATAAAAGTCTGGGCTGAATCCGACCTATGGCTCAATAGCCACAGCAAACCAATATCAGAGTAGTTAAAACTTTTTACATTTAAATAAGTGAATACTATTTACAAAACGTTATAAAATATTACAATTTAATTTACAAAATGTGTTTTAAAAAGAAGTCCTCGCTTCGCACGTATCACATAACACATGTAGGCATCCTCTCCACATCAGAGTTAACCTGAAAATGGATCTATCCCCCGTAAGAGATAGGCCCCATCAAAGACTGTCAACAATTGAATTGTTGAGTAATCCAACAAACTATTACATTTATATGCAAGTCATTAACAAAAATCTCCAATTTAATCTTTTGCTCATTTAGTAATTCCTTATAAAACATTAATTTATCAAACCCAAACTCTTTTAAATGATCGTTTGGTTTCAACATAAATACGGCTAAGAACCTTTAGTTCAAAGCGAATCAAAAATACGACTATTACTTAACAAGTAAATAGCGAAAGTCAAAATACGGCAAATGAAACATATAAATTCATTTGCGAAACAAACAAAACTTTGTATACCAAACGTATTTATTCAAAACTCATATTAAAACAATAATATAACAGCACATTAAAACGTGGGAATATATGGACCGTCAGGAAGTAGGCTTGATCTAAATCCTGAGAATACGGGTGATCGTCATCACCGAAATACGGTTCTTGCAAGAACGAAACGGGATCGGGGGCTCGAGACCGATCTGAAAAGCGTCACCTATTATCAAGCTATAGGATTTCATAATAATCCGGATATAAATATCCGTTGCCAATTCCCAAAAACGAACATTTTTCAATATCGAATATTTCAATATAAAACGAATCAATAATTCACTTGATTTTCTTTAAAATCAATAATCATAACTCATTTTCATGGTACAATATTTAAAAGCTCATATTTATAAAGTTATGAACATACAAAACATAATTTTGATCAAGGATTAAAAGCAAGGTCAAACAAAGTCAAATTCCAAAGTTTCGATCACACCTTATAAAACATAACTTGAACTTTGAAATACTTGAATTAAATTTAAAAGATAATAGTGTTTGTAGGATTACCTTCCTACGCCATGAATAGCAATCAATCATTAAAATACCAATCAATTCATCATCAACCATCAACATGTAAAAGCTTTAGTTACCATCAAAGAAGTTCAACCAATTTTTACGCCAATCATAAATCTCAATTATCCAACTAATATCATACCCAAATAATACCATCTAATCAAATACCCAATTGATTACTTATTTCCCAAATTTATACTTGAACCAAACACCCATATTACTCAAATAAGAACCACAACACAACAATACTAATCAATAAAGGAAGAATAATAACCCTAAAATGATTTCAAATACCCAATGAATAACCTTAAACATCCAATTTATTTCATAGTTTCTAATCCCACTTTAAAAATTCCATTTTAGTACGTACTATATTAGGACACCTGTTAGTATTTTGGTCATAACCTCCTCATACGAACTCCTATAGAGACGATTCAAGTGGCTACGCGACCCTGACTCAGAGATCTACAATTCTTATGAAGACACTAAAACCCAAAAACAGTCAGAACTGCCCCGAAAATGGCAAAACAGAAGGCTGATCCTCGATTGTCATGACAGCCTGTTAGCATTTCACTATTTTGAGCATAACTCTCTCATAAGAATTCATTTTGGAGCGATTCAAGTGCCCACACGACCGCGACTTCGAGCTCTACAAATCTTATGAAGAAACACGAACGAACCTAAAAATGTCTGTAACTGTCACGAAATCAGACAGAAACAAACGGACAGAATCATGTTCTAATGAAATGAACATTACTCTCAATATTGAACATGAATCAAAATCCCAAATTATAACCACTTATCAAATACTACTATATCAATTAGAACTCAAAGAGAACCAATTAAATGAATCATATTTGAATACTTCACTAATTTCCCAATTCATAAACTAATACTCTAATTGTAAATTTTAATTTGAGTACATGAAATCTTAAAATAGAGGAAAGTATACATTGAATGAATAAAATAAGGAAGATGGTGATTATTATTTTTGATAAGGAAATGAAATGGCACTCTCCTTATTGATAAATGGAATGATATGGGATTTCTTTTACTCATGTTGGTGAAGAGTGTTAGTGTCCTTGAACACTCATCCATGTGACACAAACATTGCATGCGTGTCATCTAATGACATTACCAAATTTTTATCTGTTTTCGATTAATACTCGATCTTCATCGTATAACTTACTTTTTGTCCCAAAATAATAAACTCTAATGTATTAAAATATTTTACTAAGTCCCAATAAAATAACATACTTAAAATTTAATAACCAAATTTAACTTAATTAATTACTATTAATTAAGCCGCTAAATTAGGGGCTGTCTCACCAGCGCACTTCAACACTCCCCCTCACATGTGAGTATCCTTAGAATTGTAGCCCACCAGAAGGGTTACAAACCTATTGGGAATGAACATCCAATTAAAGGCCCCTTAACCAGTAGTAAGATTAAATGCCCAGTATAAAGGCCCAACAACAAACCGGGCTCTGATACCATGATAGAATTTACAAATGGTATCAGAGCAACCCTGCGACCGTGGTTGATTGTGTGTTCGGTGCACCTAGCGGGGGAAAAGATTCTGAAATGACGGTCCAACGAGGACGTTGTATTCCTAAGTGGGGGTGAGTGTGATACCCCAGATTGAGATTTAAAAGGATTGATAGACTACTCATATCAACAAGGTGCATCTTCTTTTCTAGAGAGCTCATTTGCTAAGAACTCCACAGTTAAGCGTGCTTGGTAGGGAGCAATCTTAGGATGGGTGACCTCCTGGGAAGTTTTCTGGGTGCGCACGAGTGAGGCCAAAATGCGCTGGAAAGACTTGTGTTGGTCTGTGGGGCCAGTCTACAATCTCCATGAGTAGTCACTGGTGGTCCGTTGGGCCGGGGTGTTACATGCTTGTACATAATTGAGCTTGGTTGTTATATTGATATGTTCAATTGTGTTGTTAAGTTGTGCGACTTTGACCCAAGTTATACGAATCGTTATTAGTTCGTCAAGCTACAACTTTAATTTACTCTTAATCGTTTTACTCTAAAACCTTAGAAATGTAACAAATCATTACTACTATGAATAATATGATTGATATTAAGTGTAACATCATATATTGTGTGTTCTTAAACTTTTCCATGGATAGTTTGATTATAACGCGCAAGCGTATGGTTGCGTCCTTTTCACTTGAACACATCTTGATATATATTTCAGTTCCTTTAGTCTGGCTATGTTTTGGGTTTGAGGCATTTGACCTCCTTTTGTATAACTTAATTTCCGCTGCAAACTTTCTAGCTGTATAGTCTTATATTTCATTGTTTTGAAAACTCAAGTGTTACATGGGAACCACGATCCATGTTTTGTAGATAGTTGGGAGAAGCCGGCGATGAGACGATCCGCTGTGATATATTTTGTTAGGCCATCGATGCCTTTACGCTTTTCTGTTTATATATGTCGTTTGTCTTTCTACATGGGCGCCCAATTTTAGGGTAGATGCTGCCGAAATTTCTACTTATTTATTTATTTCTTTATTTCTCCCTTTTCTTTATCTCTTTCTTTTTTGTAACACCCGAATTTCCTCCCGTACCTTGCGGTTTCGGTTTCGTATAGGGGGTCGGAAATTCAGGGGTGTTACATGCAGACGAGGATTTAATGTCAATTTATGTATCACTGTTTTAATGCTAACATATTCAATTTGAACTTAATGCGTTGCAATAATTCTATTCAATTTAAATACTTTTCTATAAATCGATAATTGAAGAATATAAGCTCAAAATTGAGTTGAATTATAAAATCAATTGTCAAAGTACATGTCATAATTTAACTAATAACCTATTCAATTTGAACTAAAACCAATACAATATCTTTATAGACTTTGAGTACTTATTTTTGAAAACGATAATTGAAGCTTATAGGGTCAAAATTGAGTTAGATAATAAAACATCAATTGTTAATTTATATATCATAATTTGACTATTAAGATTAGGGCTGAACAAAGTTTGGTTTAAACCGTAAACCAAACCGTAATTTGAGTATTTGGTCAGGTCTGATTTTTTTCAAAAAAAATTACGGTTTACGGTCTGGTCTCGGTTTTTTATTTTTTCAGACCAGACCAGACCGTAAACCGTACTTTGACCAAAAACCATATATTTTTTTATAAAAAACGGGTTTCTACTTAGATATTTTGAGATGTTATTATTTTTATATAGTAACATATACTTGAATAATGTTGATGCAATCAACTAATTACAAATTATGTTTATTTAGTGTTTGTAAGTGCGAAATATTTTCATAGAACATATATTAATTTGGAAAAAATATATAAAAATAAAAACCGTAAATTAGACCAGACCAAACCCGGTCCGACATTTTAAACGGTCCGGTCTTCCAGACCGGAATTTTTGGTTTGGTTTGATTTTAGTGTCAGACCAGACCAAACCGGACAGTGTGCACCCCTAATTAAGATATTCAATTTGAATTTTTACAAAACATATATAGATGTGTTTAACAATGGTGAAAACGTAATATTCAATCTCTTTGTAAGTAATCTTCAATCCCTGTGTTGTTGTCTTCTTCCAATTCATCTGTCTTTGTAAGTAATTTCCAATCCTAAATTATTTAACCATGCTTTGAATTAATTTCTGATTCTTCGATTCTTGGAAAATTGGAATCAATTAATCATAAAAAGCTACTAAAAAGTTAAGGTTTAATTATTTTAAGGGTTTTTGAAGAGGAAGAATCAAAATCTTTGAAAAAATGGCAAGACTCAAGAGGAAGAATCAATAATCATAAGAAGAAAAAACAAAAATGGCAAAAATCAAAAAAGAAATAAAATGGAGGAAAGAAGAGGAAGTTTAATTATGGAGAAAAAACGAAAACTGTGACAAAGAAGATGGAATAAAGAAGAAAGGGAAGTAAATTGGGCTGACCCAAAATGACGGTCTTATAATGAGACCGTTTCAACCAAGTTTTTGTGAAAAAAAAAGCTCGTGACATTTGAATATTGTAGTGTGTAAATAGCCCAATAAAATTAATAATTGACTGACATTATTTTATAAGAAAATTAATCAAAGTCATTCAAATTTTTACTAAATTTCATTCAATATTTTTAATTTGGTTTAGGTTATAATCATAAAAGAGAAATTAAGTAAGTTTTTTTTTAATACTTTTAATTTTTTTATTGTATTTTTTAGCAATTAGCCTGTAATCAAAAATTAAAATTAAAATTATTTACACTATAACATTCATGAGTATGTGATCCTAAAATTGAAATTATTCATAGTTAATAAAAAAATTAAAATTTTTATAAGTAGATCAATAAAAAGTTACTCCCTTTATTCTCAAATGTTTTTCTGATTTGGAATATTCCACACTAAGAATTAATGTTTTTGAAATATACTTAGAAGATAAAATATATCTATGTGAGATCTCGTTAGATTCGTTTTAATGTATATATATTTATTATGTATTTTTTATAATTTTTTATTATATGTATTTAAAGACATTGAAATTTTTAAAATTTACATGGAAAAGTTTGCAAAGAGTAAATGAAAAAAAAAAAAAAGAAAGAAAATATTATTCTAGTTAATTTTTCGTTATTTTTTTTTCCTTATTTTCTAAACTTAAACTAAAACCCTAACATTCCTTAGAACTATTTCGCCTACGTCCTCCTCCCTGACTTCCTCCTGATCTTCTTCTTCCTCCGCTAAGCTTTATTGCCTCATTCTACGAAGCCTTTAATCGGTATGTTTCAGAGTTCTTTGTCTTTTTCTAATATTTTTTTTTATTATCCAGATTTTGTGTTGTCCAATTTGTTCGTTTATGGATATTTACTTCTTGTCAACTTGGATTTTCAGTTATATTGTTCCAGTAAACTATTTGAATTGTCATTTTTGTGATAAATTTTGGATTATTAAGGAAATGTGGTAATTTTCTGCATTGCGGTTCTTAGTTGATAAAACAAGCAATTAAACTTCGTTCATTTAACTGAAAATTATGTTAGGTAAATTAATTGAATCATCAATTTGAAACAATGGGGTGTCTATATTTCGTTGTTTTTTTTCTTTAATTTGATTAAACTGTAAAAAGGTAAGTATTTGTGAATTAATGGTGAATTTTGACTAAATTTGAATGCTTGATTGTTTAATAGTGGATTAAACTATCAAATGATATATTACCCGTCGCTTTCAAAATATGAAAATTCGACATGGAAAATTTGCATAATTAAAACGTTTTTAAAGGTAATTTTAATGTTTGAATTGTGGACATCTCTTGAATTTTTTCTAGGTATTACTCTTTTGCTCAATGGGGAAGAAACAAAAGCAAAATCAGAAGGTTATACGAGCACCAGAACTCCCTCCTGAAGTACCCGATGAAGATATCGAAATTTCTGATGAAGATGTGAAATTTGTTTCAAAAAATCGTGCTTATGCTGGTTTTGTTTCTACTTTAGACACTCAATCCATCACCAAGTATGTTTTACAATTACTTTTTTAAAATTTTGTTATCAGTAGTTGATTCATTATTTTGTTGAAGCTATTGTTTATTTCAAAAATTTGTAGAACATGTTCAGACATCGATTCTTTTGATTTTCTATTGTTGAATGACTTTATTGAAGATAATTGTGTTTGGATATTGAATGATTGTTTGTGCTTTTTAGTGTGCATTGTTTGTTCAATTATTTTTGGAATGAATTTTTGGAGGAATTGATTGTTTAGGCATGTGACTCGTGTTGCGAATGCAAAAGAAGATGATTTAGAAGAATTATATGAGAGGAGATCATGGAAGAAACCTCGTGAGGATGAGGAAGAGAAAGGTATTGTTGTTGATCGTGTGGACGCGCTTCCGGTCAAGACCTTGGATGGGAAGCTTGTTTATAGGACAGGTTTGTAATACTAATATGCATTTCTTTGCTTAGGGGTGTCATTTTTGCTGTTATTATAATCAATGACTTTAATCATCACAGTACCTAAACCAGTAAAAAATGAAAGTGTTGATAAAGAAGATGAGAGTGATGGAGATAAAGGGGCTTTTAAATTAACAAAGGCAGAAAGGAGGGCAAAGTTGAAGAAAAAGAAGAAGGAGGAAAAGAAGCAGGTAAAAGAAGTTAACCCGACTGAGGAAGTGCCTCAAAATTCTCAAGCTCAGGTTTTGGTAAGCATTTCCTTTTAATTTGAATTGATTTAAATCGCAATTTTTTTTCTTGTGATAAAGATATAGGAGAATGCATATTAGTTTTCTCTTTTAAAATAATGTTATTGACTCTATGTACACTGTAGTGCTTCGCTCAAAATCCATTTTAGACAAGAACACACATATGTTAGAATGACAATTGACACTGCAAACTATGTATAGACATGAGTGTAATTTCTGTACTGTATGATGTTCCAACTTGTGTAGCTACATCAAGTATCATGCTATCTTTTGTCATTCATTCATTCATCAAGTATCATGCTATCTTATTGGTCTAGATTTCTGAAATTCTTAGCTAGAAATTGTTCTTTAGGTCATATAACTGAAACCTGCCTGTATTTAAAGGGATATGTTAAAATCCTCATGGGAGAATAAACTTGGATTTGTATTCTTTTAGAGAAGTTGAAATCCTTATAATAAATTACAAAATGAACTAAAAAAAGTTTTTTTTGTATAAGTGTGTCTATTATGTAGAAAATGTATTTTTTTTCCCCTCCACATTACATGTTTTCTACTAATATACTTGTCGGCTATAGGCTGAGGTGAAAGCAGATCTTAGTGCTGAAGAAGTAGCAGAAAATAAGAAAGTTCGAATTGCTGAGTTGGGTACCGAATTGCTTGCAGATCCCGAGTCAAACATTAAGTCTTTGAAAGAGTTGCTAAGTTTCTGTAAAGATGGTGATAAGGATATTGCAAAAATGGGATTGAAATCTTCTTTGGTTGTTTTCAGAGATATAATTCCTGGGTACGAATGACCTTCAGGATCTCTTCTTTGGCATCTCAACATGAATTTGGTACTTATATATGTATTTGTTGTATGTTGCAGTTATCGCATTAGGCTTCCAACTGAAAAGGAGCTTGAGATGAAAATTTCCAAGGCTGTGAAGAAGACACGATTTTTCGAAGCGACACTTTTGTCCTCATATAAGGTTTGTTCTTTTATCAGGAGGTGTTCTTCTATCACTGTTAACATAATGAGAATTAAGATAAAGAAATCAGTGATTGCTTTCTTTTTTTCTCCCTTATCCACGAGAGAAATCAATGTTCATTCCATTTGAAAGTCTATTTCACTGGTACTAAATAGATGCTTACAACTGGTTCACTGCTTCAAATGGCATATCAGTATTTGACCCTGGTAGGTTAAAAACACGACTTATGTAATATTATTTTCCTTAATTGCGAGACCATATTGATACGGTCTCAGTTTGCTCATTATGGAGATGCGATTCTAGAAGCTTTTGTTCCAAACATCCAACCTACAAGATGTCCATATTCCAACTTCCATTGTTGCATAGAAATGCTGAAAATAAGCTGTCTTGCACTTGAATTCTTGTGAGTTGCGAAAAGTAAATAAATAATAAATCTCATGTAGTTGTATGTTATTAGGAAACTAGCCTGGTAAGGTTTGTAATAGCTTCACTTCTCTCTTTTTGTAATGTTTTAATTGGAACTCTTTATATACTAAGACCAAATTTGGTTGGCCTTTTGAAATTACTTTACTCAGCAAAGTTTTTAAATGATTGAGGTTTAGATTTGTTAATCATGTATCTGCAAATCAGACCAGGGTGTTTGTGCCACTAAGGGTAAATTGTGGCCGTATTATCGCAACTATATGACAGAGGATGGGACAATTTGACATTTCATAGTTCCATATATATTTTCAATTTTTTAAACATTTTTTTGGCAGTTTTTCCTTTTATCCACAGGGTTTGCACCATTTTTCTTTTTAGTCCGTCCATTGTTCTATTTCTGGTCATGATACAGACTTTCTTTAATTCTCATCTACACATTTAACTTATCTTTTCATCTTATCCATACATTTCTTCTACTTCCTCATAAAGCCTTTTTGCCTTGCTCTCTCTCTTTTCTTGATTTGCACAACAATTATACGTGGGGATACCCCATGGGACAGAGGGAGTACAACGTAAATTTTATTACAAAAAAGTGTAAAATAACAAAAGGATATAGAAAAGTATCAGTACCAGCTCTTCCTATCTTTTTGGAACGATTGAGTAAGACCCTTCAGTTCATATGCTATAAGCTTCTCTTAATGACAAAGCATTTAGAACAAAGAAGTTGAACCACTTAATCCTATTGGCATAATCTGATTATCTGATTTCTCGACAGCTTCTGCATTTGGAATAAACTAGAATCTTGTGAATCCACACTTCATGCACAACTTAAGTAAAAACAGCAGCAAATAGTGTAGTCTTCCTTTATTTCTTCTTCGTCATAATAGCCTTCCCCACTTCTTGATCATGATTCTTCATAGAAAATTCAATAATGTTGTGTTTGGGAACAAATATTTCATTTTAAATTATGGATTTCAATTATGAAATCATAAATGAAGAATTTGAGAATAACAAGATTTGTGAAGTCATTCTCAAATGCTCAACTTTGAGTACTTTTAAAAACAATGGTGGAATTGATCCAAATCCCAAATCCAATGTTAAAAATGTTAAATTTTGCCAAACAATAAATTTGAGCCAATTCCAAATTTTCAAATAAAATCAACGTTCCCAAACATACATGGCATAAAGTATTTTCTCAGCACTGTGTTTCAAACTTCAGAAGCATATAGACGCCTGTATAACTTATTATTAATAATCTCCTTGACCCCATCATACATATGACACTTAGTTTCACTTCTTGGTGTCCAATTTCTTATTTTCTTGTTAGTTTCTTCTAGAAGATGTTGGCTCTCAAAGACTTTAGTAAGCTTGTTTCTTCCAGAATCCAGATATCTAGTCTTTTAATTTTTAAACCCCTGCAGTTTAGGAAAGGAAAAATGTACTTCAATTGGTGATTTTTTTTCCTTCTTTTTTTTTTGTCTTTTCTTGTGGAAGAATCAGTCTACAAACAGGACCTACACATGGCCTTCATCATTCTCAAAGCCTCACCATGAAGCATAGAAATCTGACTCTTATCAGGTTTCAATACCTAACATTACAGATTTAATGAACCTACTAGCACAACTTGGGAATTATACTGACCAATATTTATTACTAGTTCTAATTATCTCAAGAAAGGGGCTGAATTCCTTTACTTTGATTGTTTTGCCTGAGAGGACTCCAAGATATTTAAGAGTTATTATTCCTTAAGGCATATAAAACAAATCCAAAATTTGGCGCTTAGTCACAGTATTTATTCTATGAACATTACTTCTTAACCTGATAAGTATAACGGCATGAGGCTTTGAAAAATTATGACACACTGTAAATAATATGCTCTCCAATAGGAAAGGAGACATAATTGGAGGCCTAGAAGGAAATCTTTCACGGTAAAGAAGAGAAAGGCATAATTTGAATCATCTAACTGACTTTTGGAGATTCTGTTTTAAGAGCATTCTCTTTTACTTCTAATCCTTTTTTGAATCAATAATCCACTTTTTCTGCTTCTCTTGTTAATCAACATATAATCCTTTTGATTTAAATCAAGCTGCTTGATACAATAATTATTTTTTCCTTGAATATTTCTATATTCTAAATGGTGCAGCTCTTTCATGGCGTTTTAACCAGTGTAGCCAGGATCAAAGGATTAGCCTCCGACCCCCGATCTGGATCGTGCGATCCCAATCGCGGGTCACTGACGTTCTGGAACGTCCGGATTCACGACCTGGAACGTTGAATCAATCGATCCCAAAACCCCGATTGCAATATTAAAAAAAATGAAATATTACTACTAAAAAATAATTACTGATTGTTAATCATTTCTTGGAGATAAAGAAGATGAAGGGAGGAGATGATAAGCCCCATAAAAACTCCAATACTTTGGTTATTGAAGATGAATATAAGGGAAGCAGATTAGGAGATGGATCATACAGATGATATTTTGAGTATTTGTTAAAAGAATTTAAAGAAGATAATATGTGTGGAGAGGTGAAGAGTCATGTCAAAATGTAATCATGAATGTGCATTGGAACTCTACAACAATTAAGGACTCTACAAGACTTAAAAGTTGTCTCCTATACTTATTACTACTAATAGTTTAAAATTTAAAATAACATATTCAATGTTTTATTTTCGAAATTAATCTGAAATGTCATACAAATATAAAAAGAAAGAAATTGATGTTAAATATGAAAAAATTATAAGATTTTATTACCTTTTTCCAGATGTTAAATGCTAGAAAGAAAATTAATTTTAGAAAGTAATCGATCCCAAATCGATACGATCCGGAACAAATCGTACCGCAAGACAAAAATCTCGACCCAAGCCTTTTCGTTCCCACCTCAAAATTTTAACAGTGGTGAATCGCGTTCCCGATCCCGTTCCGCGATCCGAATCGTACCACGATCCTGGCAACAATGGTTTTAACACTTGCAATTCCTGCCAAGTAATTATGGTGCAGTTCTTTCATGGTTTTTTCAAAAACGTAAAAAAGTCTACCTTAAATTTAGGCTTATTAGAAAGTTTGACCCTGAGTGGTTGCAAGTATAGTGAGTGCACTTGACAATACTGATATATCCAGTTACCTTGTCTCAAGGCTATTAGTTCTTATCCAAATTTTGCTTTTGCCCCTCTGACCCTTACTATCCAGAACAAGACCTTATTCTTTGAAGTTAAGTAAACCCTTGATCTTCATCAAATTTCATGATCAGTAATTAGTTTCCTTTTGTCCTACTAATCTCCCAAGCATAGTAAAGGAATAGTGCAATATCTTTACAAGAGATCAAAGTGTCCCACAAATATCCTCCACATTGTGCAAACCATATATGACGGATAGAAAAATTGCATTATTGGACAGATGAGTCACTTTACATTACATCAACAGTACAAATATTGACATTCCATTCAAGCCAAATTCGTCCCTTGTGATGAAGGGCATAATATGACTTTGAAGACCGACCAACTCCTTATTTCTTCACAATTTTATAACAATAATTTACATCAATAAAACACTTTAATATTCCGTTCAAGCCAAATCCTGCCCTTATGATGAAAGGCATAATCAGATTTCTTAGACGTATGAACACCATAATTCATATTAATTTTATCACTAATATTAATCTAATTCTAGTTCCAAGAAGAAGCCTTAATAGGAATTTCATGGTTATTTAAAACTTCTTTATGCTTTTGAGGATCCTTTAATCCTCTTATGATCCAGTTAATCATTCACAAAAACTGGGTTTCTAATTAGGGACACTTGGTCCTGGAATACCCATATTTTCACTAGCTCCTGTAGCTTTTAGATCCGGTTCATGATTAGTCTTTCCAATTGCTTGTGCTTGAACTTTGGCTCTAGGCATCCTAGTAACAACTCCATTCAGTGTCATTACCACCTACCTGAAAATTTGCTTTGGAGTTACGAGTCTAGTAATTAGCATTTCATAGTGGAACTTGTAACGCGAATCACTCCTGGTTGCTCTAGAGTTTGAACCAGTCTATTATGTAATCTTCTGGGCACTTTTGTGCCTCTGAGCGTGAGTTGGGTCCTGTAACTCACCTTTGTTCCACTCTTGGTCTAAGTGTGCTTAACTGGTCCAGTGGGAGGTCTACAGTGGGCATTGTCTCTTACTTCTTAAGGAGATGTTCTATAGCAGTCATTACCTGCTGTGTCACATTTGAGACAATGTATAGGTTTCGAGTCATAATATATATTGGGCCACCATTGGGAACTTCAATAAACATTAACTCGGGAAGAAGAGAGTAGCATCTATTTCTACTGATAATCTAGCATAAGGAATCTAAGTTTACTTCATAGTAGCTTCATCAGCAAACCTAGGAACTACTAGTATATTTACAATTCTGCTCAAGGAATCTGCTGTCCAGCAGTTTAATGGTATGTTAGGTAGTTCAACCCCTAAAGGAATTACCCTGAGAACCTCTTCATTAAAGTTGAAACCTAGAGTGCAGGTCTTAACTATCAATGGTCTGCTATTAAACGTTTAGGACCCTCATATGATAATTAATTTATATCATCTTCAGAAATAAAGTTGATCGAAAATTATGCATTATCATGTAAAAAAAGAGTAGTCACTTGGTGCCGGATTTCCGATTCAGACATTACATAGCTGCTTTCTGTTTTCAAAAGTTCCGATTCAGTGGCAAGGCTTTTTAACCTATCAGCAAACATGTCAATGGTTTTCTATTCAGAATACTTCATCTATATGATACTTGGAAGCTGACATTTACATTTTTATCTCTTCAGGCATACCTACAGATGGTAATTCCCTTACAGCATCGCCCAGAGTTCAGTAGGGTAGCTGTTCATTGTCTCTGCACATTGCTAGAGGCCCACCCCCATTTTAACTTTCGTGAGAACTTGATACCAGCTGTTGTGAAGAATCTGGCTTCTGATGATGATGTTGTGAGGTCTGTTGTACTTTATGAATTGCGTAGGTTTTGTTTATTTAATTCTATTTGCACTGCTACTTTGAGTTTTCTTTATTTTATTCTGTGTGCAATGTTCATGTGCTGCTACTTTGAGTTTTAGTTGTCTTGTTTTGTTCTTTTAGTTTTCTTTTCATCAAATTTTCTGCTGGTTTTTTAATCATTTTTTCTGAATTCTTTGTTAATAACAGTTAGACTCGGACCAATTAGGCTTAATGCCTTACCCCATTGTGCCATTTTAACACTATAGCGGCTTAGTGCAATGACACCAAATGTTCCGAATCTTTTGTGCAATAATTATATGAATCACATATCGTTTAATTATAAAATATCATATTGTCTTAATCACCTACTGAAAGCTCGCACATTCGCCCTATGTCTTCCGTCAGGCTGAATCACCCTTTTGCTTCTCCATGCCTTTTCAAACTAAGGTGCTGCAGCTCCCTCATGTCTTTTCTATTTTAGTTTATTTCTCAATTGATTTACATTTTGTTTAAAAAACTTTCTCAAAAGTTATTGGTGGGTTTTGTACAAGTTGAGTGTCTTTTGCAAGAAATGTGTGGGAGAAGATTGAATACCATTTATTCATTATGGCCTTACGAGGAAATCCTGAATTACCAGTGTGATCACATACCAAGAGGTCATCTAAGTTGGTTACTTGTGAAAGTGCAATGTAGATTTTTTGGTCAAAGGGCAGTGTCTATAATGCTTTGGGGTTTGTTGAAGGGAACTTGAAGGGTTTGATGAAGTACTTATAATTTATGTAGAAATTCATCTCATTGGGAACATATATATTTTTCCTTTGAGTTGAGACTTGAGAGTAGTTTTTAGATTTGTCAGCCATAGCACACAAGTTGGATGGTTGATATGTCGTGGAATGAAGTTTGAAAAGCAGTGCCATAAGTCTTTTAGGTAAAAGTTGCATGCTATAGCATTCGTATGGAGTATCCCATTTTCCAAATTTTCCAGAGCGAATGAATAAATTTCTAATGTTAAAATTTTCAAATTGTTTTTCAAATTGATTTCCGCTGTTATTTCTTCAATTTCCTTTTCTTTTTAGTGACTTGTTGTCCAACATTTTCGTTATGAAACTTTTTCATCAAACCCACTTTTTCTATGTTATTAATCTTGTTATTTAATGCACCAAGTCAAAGTGTACTCTTCCCTTTACCATTGTTTACCTATTTTCTTAAAAAATAAAATCTGATTTCTAAAGAAATTTAAACTCAACAATATTTCATGACAGCATACCATTAAATTGCTCACACCTAAGTGTGCTGGGTCAAAAGTACGCAAGCTTAGTTTATTAGTGATAAGAAAGAGGTTGTTTACAATAGACACTTGGAAGCAAACATCATCTGCGATGATCTTAGTTTTTAAAAGCATGCCTCAAGTGCACCCAGGCATGCCTCAAAAGTAGCCTTCACCTCCACTTGGTACCTTCTTCCTCTCTTTCATTTTCTATGTTTTTGTTTCTTCATTTTTTTTCTTTCTATATTTTCCATCTTTCCTTTTCTTGTTTTGACCTCTTCAATCTTCGATCTTCTACGCTTTCTTATTTCAATTTTTTCTTTTCACTTTTCAGTCTAATTCTTTTTATTGCTATTTTTCTTTAAATTCCTCTTTTTTCTTTCAGTTTTCCTCTTCCATAAATCATATGCTTTATTCTAGATTCTTCAATTTTTATTTTCTCCAGAATTCATCTTCTCCTCTACTTTGATAACAATTAGACATAATGTTTTAGAATGTAGGTTTAGGTTCCCATCAATGCCATTTTGTGTTATATTAGTAGCTTAGCACAATCATAATGATTGTTGTAGATCTTTACAACAACCATAGTGTGAAATTTGTATTGTTTTGAATATCAAATATGCTCCAGAATTGTTTTGTAAGAGACCCGTGCCTCGCTTAAACAAAGCTCACACTTTCCTTGTGCCTTGCGCGTAGGCTATAGAACCTTTTTGCATCTCGGTGCGCGCCTTTATAAACTTAACACATGATTTAATGAGTCATTTTACTACAGTCCACTATAATCTAAAACCAAAGAAATAGAAATCTTTGGACCCATTAGACAATGACAAACTTAAAATGCAATAACCCAAAAAGCATTAAAAGAACTTGACTCAAAGTCAAAACAAAAACATATCCACAACTCAAGCTGCTAAAAAATAAAACCGAAGAAATAAAAACTTAAAAACCTAAAACCATAACTGAGGAGCTGACCTTCATCTTTTTAAACCAATTTGGAAGGTGCACTCTTTTCTTTTGTCATTGCATTAATAGTAGTTTTCATATTTCACAATTTTGTAAGGAAAAATTATATTTTAGATAGTATCTTTGCTGCAATACTTTTTCATTATTTTATGATTTTACCTTATCACTAAATTTTCAGGTCATACTTCAAGCTTAAACTTTTGTATGTAACCGGAATAATGCCAAAGCCTCATTTTCAAATTCCACTAGATGGGGTTTGCTATAAAATTTCTTTATGTAAATGACTTTAAATTTTTGACAGGAAGCTCTGTTCTACAACAATTCAGTCTCTTTTCAAAGATGAGGGGAAACATGGAGGAGAGGCAACTGTTGAGGCTGTACAATTGATTGCAGAGCTTGTTAAAATTCATGATTGTCAATTGCACCCTGAGTCTATTGAAGTAGGTTTCATTGCACTTCTATTTTATGCTTGTTGAATTCTTGGATTTCCTCTACATGGATACATTTGTCTTATAATTTGTTGGATGGTTTGTCGATGCTTATTTCACCTTTTTATTTATTTGGCATTGAACTGAACTATTTTTGCTTTAGGTGTTCTTGGCTTTATCATTTGATGAAGATCTTGCAAGGTCTGAAAAAATGGATGATAACAAGGGCAAATACAAGAAGAATAAGAAAAGAAAGAATGCTGATGAACAAAGTCAACCTGCAATTAATGATAAGAAGAGGCTTAAGCAAGAACTGCTATCAAAGACGAGAGAGGAGGTATTTGCTCATATGACGTGCAATTTGTTGTTCAGGGAAATTTTTTGTCGCTCAATTTTCTAAAATAAAACCAACATTTGAACAGGTAAATGCTGATTTCAAGGCTACTTTGTTTGCTCAAGATGAGACGGAGCGAAAGAGAATACAAGCTCAGACGTTATCTGCCATGTTTAATACGTACTTTCGAATTTTGAAGCACACTGTGCAGCTAGATAGGTGAGGTTTTTCTTCTGCGTCCTTGTTACAGAGCTATTTTAAAATTATTATTCATATTTATGAGATTACTTCGTAGCTGCAATTGATAAAGAAAAAGCAACTCAGGAAATTGGTGATGGAAGAATAAATAATCGATGATTGGAGAAGAATTTTCCATTTTATAGCATTTAGAAGTCTACCGAGAGGAGAGATAAAACTAATATTTTTAATACCAAATCTGTGTGAATGGAGACTTCAGACACAAGGATGCCAGATCGTTATGTAATCTAATTTTTATTATAACTTAAAAGTGGATCACAATCGTATTAGTAAATGTTTAAGTCAATTGCTTGAGCTAGTGTATTATAATCTTTTGCAACTATATGATATATGATAACATGGCCTATGTTTTCTGTCAGATCGCAGGTCAATGCTTCTTCAATAGGTGTTGCGCTTCCACTACTAAGCTCATGCTTGAAGGGGGTGGGGTTGTTTGCGCACTTCATTGACTTAGATTTTATGTCTGATCTAATGAAGCATCTCAAGATTCTTGCTTCTGGCAAAAGTATTGGAAATTCTGAAAATCTTCTGACAGTCTCTGAACGGATAGAATGCTGCATTGTGGCCTTCAAAGTGATGAGGAAGAATCTAGATGCCTTGAATGTGGACTTACAGGATTTTTTCATCCAACTCTATAATTTAATTCTTGAGTATAGACCAGGAAGGTTGGTACTTTACATGCTAGTGCACTAAACTCTTATGATTTGTTGTCTCAGTGTTATTTTATCTATGGAGGCAGTAGGGGAATCTGTGTTGTTTACATTAATTTATTTTGTGTACCTTCTATTAGCTTCAGCTGATTTTTGTGCAGTATGCATGTTTAATGGAGTCTTAAGAGATTTATTATGGAATACAAGTTTAGTAAACTCTGGTCTGGATGAGTTGAAGTGATTTGGTGTTATTTGTTTTTGCTATTAATGTCTTGTGATTCTCTTAAAAAATTTGTTTTTGTAAGTGTAATACGGGTGCACCGTGCACGCATTTTGTCTCTAGGTGCAAGTTTCTATGAATCTTTTGGTATAGGTTCTCTCCTTTGTAATATGTTGATTTCCAGATATTCCCCAAAAGACCTCTAGTGCAAGTTATAAGGCACCAGTTTCTACTGTTATTCTTCATATCCAAATTGTTCTGGTGTAAATAGTAATTAGTTGGTAGTTTGTTGTAATGTTCTACTGTATCTCCTAGCGTCTGTCTAGCTTCATGGAAAATCAAAAGATATGTACCTTAAAGATAAGGTGCATTAAAAGACAAATCATATAATTGATTATATTATAGGTTCAAATAAAACCAAACTTATAGTTACATTTTTAAAACTATTTGTCTTTGACCATCTGTCTGCCTTCTACAAACTGAGCAATAAGTTTGGACCCCCTCATCATCTGAACTCTAGGCTACCAAATGTTGCCACTCGTTAAAAAGGTGGATGTTCGTGTTCAAAATAAGTAGTAATTCCTCAGCCTACCAGCCTTTATCGTGTCACTTTGCTGGCCTGCCAGCCACTAGACAGTAAATGGAACTGTGATTGAATTTTAGAAGTGTTGGTGTCATGTGGTCAGATTGTAGTTTCTTTTGCACCACAAGAATAATGATACTTTGAATTTCAGAGCATATTGGTGACAATTACTAGGAACATGCTATTGTGAACAAGCTATGGCAGTAATTGATGTTTAAAAATTTCGCTCAAGTGAGATATGCCTCAGTGGGATCTGGATAACGAGGATTTGATCTTTATATTTGTTATATATACCCGGAACATGCTTATGAGAGTGTTGATAACTTGATACAGAGTAACAATGAATCAATCTATTGAATGCCTTTCAGGGATGAAGGTGAAATTTTTGCAGAGGCTTTGAAGATAATGTTGTGTGATGATAGGCAGCATGATATGCAAAGAGCTGCTGCTTTCATTAAACGTTTGGCGTCTTCTTCCCTCTGTTTTGGATCTGCAGAATCCATGGCAGGTTTGTTACCCCTTCAACTGTTTTGTTACTGCAAGTCCATGAATTGTGGGTAAAAATTTGACTTCCATGTCTTCCAGCACTTGTCACTGTCAAGAATCTCCTGCAAAAGAATATGAAGTGCCGATACATGTTAGAAAATGATGTGGGTGGTGGCTCTGTATCAGGATCAGTTGCGGTATGTGTATTCTAACCTTTCTCCAATAGCTATTTTCCTGGCTAAATGTATTAAATTTCAAGTAAAGTTTATCCAAGCACCAATTTCTAATTGAATACAAACTTCCAATGTTACCGATTTCTCCCGTTTCTCAATGAGGATGGAATGAATCTTAGTTGATGCACCTCTTATGTGTGCGCATTTGTGCTGATTGTATAAGTATATTTTTACTTTATTTACCAACAAGATGCTATGATGCATGACTTAAATGATTTTTTTCTAGCATATTTGTAAAAAGTAACTAATTTTTTAGGAAATTAGCAGCAATTTTTAGAGCGATATGTACTTGGTATAAGAGGTATTCAAAACAGTCCTAACGACGCGACTTTTACTACCTTGTTATTGAACTTGACATCAAAATGAATTTACAATTATGTAAGAACTATTGTGGACACAAGACCTGATTTTGAACCCAACAGATCCACCTAATCTGAAATTGATCATATTATCTGAATAAACACCTGATGATGATTAAGATGGTGAGTTGTGATCCCTTATATTAGAAGTAATATATTTTTAGATATTGATATTACAAACAAATATTGATTATGCTGTACGATTGTAGTTGTTATTTTCTTTCATTTTATGTTCATGTCATATATTTCATAGTAAATGATTGAAGATTTGTTTATTGATTGAATATGTTATCATATATTATATTATATTATGTTATATTATATTATATTATATTATACACAAATTCTTACTTGAGACCGTCTTTTGTAAACACGACTTTCAAAAGCCCAGTCCAATTCTAAATATATATTATTACAATTCTAAATATAGATTCGAGCTGGACTTTTGAAAGTCGTCTTTACAAAAGACGGTCTCTCAAGAGAGCACCTGTATATTATATTATTATTATGTTTACGAAGGTTAATACTTATACACTACCTAATTATGAGCTTTTGCATAACAATGAAATTGATTTACCATTTATTCCCCCCTAATCATATGTTACATTATGTTATACCAAATGTTTCGAATATTTAACTCATATTTAGAAAATAGAGATAAAAGCATAATGATCTAACAAATAATTTATGGTAGTTTAGATGTCAAAGATGAACTTTACTTAAACCGTAGAATAGTAAAAAATGAATATATTGTGCTTTTCTAAAACCTACAGCACTCTAAGATGTCAAAAAACAACTAACATGAATAATAGTAAGATCATTGTCATTAGTCATTGTTGTATTGTAGATAATTATCAAATAAATAAGAATAATTGTTATAGTAAGAATAATGATATTTAAAAGTACGCTTTCTCATTTTTTTAAATGTACCCAAAGTAAAAGCCAACATGTGTAACAGGTTAGCCAATGTCATAATGGGGCAAAGATTTTTAGTTCTTTGGTTTCGGATTAGAATATACTATCGTAAAATGACTTATTATATCATGTGCACTTTTTTTTATGTGAAAAAAACAACTTCTAGCAAGGGTAATATTGCCTACATTCGATCTCCAAATCCTACCCTAGGTTGGAGACAATTAATGACATTGAGGTAATGAATTATTATTGTTGTAATGTCATAACTCATAATTATAGGATTATAGAATAATTATCGAATAAATATAAAATGATGATAATAATGACATCTTTTTTGGATGAAAGAATTTATATGAGAAAGTTACACCAATGCATTTTTTTTGGATAGATGATGGTAGCATGGTTTTGTTTTTGTGTTAGTTTTAGAGAGTTTGGATAGATGAGGTCAGTTGGGTTTTGTTTTAGTGTTATTTTAGATAGTTTTTGAAGTATAAAAAAACAAAATTTTCTCAAGCACTTGTGGTTATTTTGGTATAAAAGATGCAAGAAATCACTCAGGCTGCTCTATGAAGCACAAAAGTTGCATGTTTTCAGTTTCGTATGTGTGTGTCTGTGTTGTGACTAAAATTTACAAGTGGATTTTTATCTTATAAATGGAGTTTTCCAAGTATTTATGGATATTTAGGTATAATTAGAGCTATTCAAAATGAACCCGATCAACCAAAACCGAGTTTGCTCTACTCAACTCGAAATAACCAACAAATAAAACCAAATGAGATTGCCAAATATTTACGTACACAAGAATCGAAAGCAACCCGACCTGAGATATCACACCCGAAACCTAGACGAACACCCAAATGTACACTTCAAGGTTTAAAGGTTTTAAGAAATAACTCACTAGAGTTTATGCTGCTTTATGAACTAATAAAAGCTGCATATGTTTGTGGATATGTGAATATGTCTATACGCCTGTGTTAAGTGTTGTGACATAATTCTATAAGCAGATTTTTATTTTATTAACATTGATGCTTTCTTTCAGAAATATCAGCCATATTCTAGTGATCCTCACTTAAGTGGTGCGCTTGCTTCCGTTCTCTGGGAACTTAATCTGTTGTCAAAGCATTATCATCCCGCCATTCAAACTATGGCTTCAAATATTTCTAAGATCAACACTGCTTCGAACCAAGTTTATATGCCTACCGTTTCTCCTCAGCAAGCTTATAATGAACTGCTCTTGGAAAGAGAACAGTTTAACTTGAGTTGTAACACAAAGAAGTTGAGTCACAAGCGAAAAAGAGACCCTACATTGCCGGGAGACGACAAATCTTCATCTAACATTGATGAAGAGGGGTTGAGGAAAAAATTTGCTGATCATTTTACTGTCGTACACGATATTGTCGAGAATGAAAAACTTAGAAAAGAGCTAAGCCTTACGACAGCTTCTCTTCAGCTGTATCAAGTGTATAAAAAGCGTTGAAGCTAGGACGAAGGATCAGAGCAATTGAAGAAAAAATTTTATTTTCTTGTTACATTTTCTTGAAAAGTATATTATTGGTGTAGTTGGATAGTAAAAATTGAAAATTTTGACTCAGAAATAGAAATTTTGAAAGGCAGGTAATTGGAAGTATTTCACTTATTTGGTTGAGTAAAAATACAAGTGCTAGTGTATAATGCTCTTTCGTTATCTTTTAAGTTGATGTTTGTGGAGACTCTGGGGGAGTTCATACAATTTCTTGATCACCACTTCAATGACGCAATACTTTCTTTTTCACAACTTCATGCTAAACAAATCTAATGAAATTCAATTACTTTTTACGTTCCCGTTTAATTGGTATTAAACGGAAGAAATGATAATCGATAGGTAGTGTATTTTTGGTACGAAAATCTCTTGACAAAATAGTCATGTTTATTCCACTTTAATTTTTTTAATTTTCTTCAATACTCATTCTAATATATTACTATTTGAAGATGTAGTATTGAAAAGTAATGAAATGTTATGAAAAAAAACACTTACAATTTGAATAAAACGATACATTTTATAAAAAATTACGCTATAAATTGTGAGGTGAGAATCAAACCTAAGATTATATCATCATCATCATACCTAGTGTATTCCGCTTATAGACAATCTATAATCAGGGTCTGGAGAGGGAAGATAGACGGCTTCTCATACCCATTAGGAGAGTGCGGTCAAAGAGTCCCTTGGAAACCTAAGACCATATCTGAAGGAAAATAATATTTACTCCAACTCAAATAAAACCGGATTCTCCGTTGTCATGTGCACTGTTGCTTAGTATTGATTAACTATAATATGCGGTATGGAGCACAAATGCACAATAGTAGATAATTAAACTGATTTGAAGTCAAACAGAAGCGTATATATTTGTTTATGTTTTTTAAATATCAAAGTATGTGCATCTGTGCATGTGCATTAATAAAGAGAACATGGTTATGGTTTATTGTTGGATGCATTATATTTAGAATAAATTGCGAATTACAGCCTTAAAGTTTATCTTTTTGCGAATTATAATCTTAATATTTATTTTTTGCGAATTACAACCATCAAAGTACCAAAGTTTACAAGTTTAAGCCAAAACACAGCATTCCGACCATTTTGGTGGTCGGAATTTTAGGTTAAATGGTCGAAAATTTGTGTTTTTGGCTTGAATTTGTAAACTTTGATACTTTGGTGACTGTAATTCACAAAAATTAAACATTAAAACTATAATTCGCAAAAGTGATAAACTTTAAAGCTGTATTCGCAAATTATTCTTATATTTATGTTTATTATATGAATCTTGTTAGATTCACAATTCATATTATTCCTTCCTGTTCACATTATTTTACTCTGATTTCTGTTATAGTCCTATTGTACGGTGCACTTTCTTATAAATGCAGGATTTTTAACTACTTTTAGATTGGCCAACTGTAACAAGTCTATTTGTAATATCAACTTTTTTTTTAATTTTTTTTTATTTGTAATATCAACTTCATTATCATAAATTTAGCTTAAAAATTTTGATTGACCAATAATAAAAGCTAGGCGTATTAAGTCCAACTAAATTGTGAGAATATATGCGTTAGAGTATATAATATGTCTTGGAGTCTCAACCACCAGCTTAAGCTTTTAATTGAGTTCGATTCAAGGTTATTAGAATCAAGATGCTAACTAGGTTAGTTGAGGTGGTGGGATCGAATCGGATCGTAAGATCGTGTGATCCTACAAATAGATTACTGATTATCAATTATATTTGTTCTATTTTTATGTTTTAAAGTGTAAATAAAAACTCATTTGACTTCATCTATTAAGTTTTGAAAAAGAACACTTTTGATAATCATTTTTAACTACGAATTAAGAAAATTTTGAATTTTATCGTGGTATTGATATAACTATTTTAAATACATACTTCATATTTATACATAAGCAAAATCTGGATTATATGAAAATACTATTTTACTGAAACTTCCTTGTGGGATCGGATTGCACGATTCTACCAACATTCCGATCCTATATATGATCCAGATTTATCGGTCGCCTATTTTTGGATTGTAGCATTGTAGGATCGTAGAATCGTAGATCAGGTTGGAGATTCTAATAACCATGGTTGGACCCTTGATATGGTATCAGAAGCCAGCGTGGTAGAATAGTCACAAGTTTGAATCGCAACTGGCCCTCAAATTCAACTGGATATTTTGGACCAGGTATCAGGATAGTTTGTACTGCATCCACTCTTCCAGCCCAATGACTATCGTGTGATGGGGTTTGTTAGAGTATATAACATATCCGGAGTCTCAACCGTCAGCTTAAACTTTTGGTTGACTTGGTTAATTGATAATAAGCAAAGCCTATTACAGAATACATACACAACTGATGTATTCTTATGAACTTGTGACAATATATTGCCAAGAAATCAATCATATTCATTGATTCGATCTATTTCATCGACATCGAAACTTGTATGCAACCTACAATAATAAACATTTTGAAAATTTTCGTATTATATTGCATCGTAAGAGCAAAAACAAAAACTCGAGAAGTTCATAAGATCGATCTAGTGACTTCGGTTATGTTAACTCATAAGTCACAACTATACCTATTATGCTATTACAATGATATCTTAAACTTGTCAAATTACATGATTCTTTACTTTATAGATGTTATTAGTCATACTTAAGAGTAAATCTAGTGTAAGATTACATCAAATTTATCTGCACATTGGCCTAGGGGGATGGTTAGATTGAGTGATACATTGTGTTTCTAATGACCCACAAACACTCCCATCATTTACACTAAACTTAACCTCGGGTTTACCATGTGGATTACTCTTTCCCTCGACCATCTTCATGATATGTTCGAACACATCCACCTCGCAAGGAATCCTTAGAACGCCTTCCTGCTGAAAACCGAACTCTTCCTCTGCTTCTTTTAGTAGCACACTGAATGCTTGGTGACTCAAGTAATTTGTCGGGATCACAAATCGCTTCCTCGCCTCACCAACATCGACTGCTAGGAAGCCTTTCGGGACTGACCCATTGCTCGAAACTGTAGGGCCCGCTGAAAGATCAGTAAAGGACAGTGTCCTTTTCAAAAAGGTTATGCCTTTGATGCTATTGTTCCTGCTTAGCGAGCCCTTTTTCGTGTTGCTGCTCGTGCTGCTGCTGCTCGAGTTGGTGTTATTCGCGGTCTTAGCATCGTGTGCTTGTTTTCTCCATTTTTTGAGCATTTGTTTGAGTCTAACAATGTCACTAATTTTGTTGGACTGTTTGGATGAGTCCATTGTTGTTTGTTTTCCAAAAATAGAAACCTGACTGATCTCTTAACAGAAGGGATTACTATTTTGGTATGTTACAAGCTAAGGTTTGACATTTGGTTTGCTAATAATGCCTATTTATTGAGGATACTTAGCTATATAATTAGTACTTTTAAGAATTGTTTATTATATAATTATTCTTAATTACTTATTTATTCTCTTTGTTTTTGATTTGAGAAGCTGGCCTTTTATTGGTTTTAGTAATAATTCATATACTTAATCACAACTCTGATTTCAGTCTGATATTCACATTTCTTTCAAGTCATATCCTCCACATTCTCCTCCTAATTTCAAGCTTACAATTCACATGGATGGATTGATTGAAATGAGTAATTCTAGGTCTTCAATAAAGTCCCCCAAAATGGGCAAATGTAAGTATGTTATGGTCCTTTGCAAGGTATGAGACTCGTCCCACATCGATTGTGTATGCAACTGGTGTAGGGTTTATACGCAAATGAGCTCACTCACCCTACAAGTTAATCTTGAGTGGGATCTCGTTTTTGTCCTATAACAAAGTTTTTGCATGGGTGGGGAAACAAATAGAAATTTAAACGTACACTTTCGATTGTTATTTGTTTTAGTTATGCACAAAAGGAGAATTGATTGCACATATGTCCGATTCGGTTTCATTCGAAAACCAATTGGTAATAAAAAGAGTAGTTTATCAAGTTTATATATTAGTCAAACCCTCTTTAATTCTTTGATTTGAGAATATATGTGGTTTATTTTTCCAACATAGATGTCAAAGGGACCAATGACTCAACTCGTCGATAAGACTTCCAAGCGACAAGCGCAATGATTGTGCAACTTGTTGCACATTGGCTGGTGGTAAAGATGTTCAAAACAAACCTAATGATCCGAAATTTGACCCCACATCGAAAATGATTTACAATTATGTAAAAAACAATATGGACATAAAATCCGATTTCAAACCGACCTAAAACTCTTAACCAAAATCAACCTGATGATCCAAATGAACACCTCTAAACGGTGGGACCCCACTTCTCCTACAAGAAAGATTGATTAGCTTCATCATGAAATATAGAGTTTAACCGACTAAACTGTCAAGATCCATGTGGGATGTGGCCTGTTGTCTGTCGTACATTACTACCCCAATTAGATCTCAAAATTTTATTGCCAATTGGGTTTTAATCATTTAAGTTGCGCAAGTTTCAAAAAGAGTGTACGGACAGAGCAAGATTAGTAATAGAACATGGTTTTCAATTTTATACTTTTAATCAACCAACTCGAGCAGCTGCATATTAATTCATAATTGTGGCAAGGTTTTCTTTGACTAGTCAACACAACATAACTTCTATTCCTCTCTCCGTTCTATTTTGTTCTTGACATTTACTTTTTGCATAATGTTTACAGTAAACTTTATCTCTAAATTGCATAATAAAAAAATTATAAAAAATACATTATAAAAAGTATACATTACGACGAATCTAATGAAGTAGAATATTTCAAACGGGAGGAACATTAGAAAATGGAGGGAGTAGTATTTGATTTCGAATTATAATGGCTTATATAGTAAAATGATTCGTTAAATTCTGCGCGTTTTTTGTTCATGTGAATTTGCGTATGATGTTTGCTAGTAAAGATCAATAAGAAATGACCTCTTTATTAGTGTTATTACTAACAAGGGTAAGATTGTGTATGACGTTGGGATAATGTAATGTTGTTGGATATAAATTTTAAAATGGTGATATCTGGACAGAAGGGACTTAAAACCCCCTTTTATGTGGGAACTATTTAATGACAATGGGGTAATGTAACATTGTCATTGTTAGATATAAATTTTAAAAGAGTGATATTTGGACGGAAGGGACTTAAATGCTCTATTGTGTCACACTTTATAAATTTTAGAAGCGTGAAATTAAGCCCCTTTATTTTGTCGATAAGAAAATGTTTCGAAACTAAATGTGAAAGTACTTAGAAGGAATAGACTTTTACCCTTACTTTCCCTCCAAAACAAACAAGATGACTACCCTTACTATTCCCTCACCTTCTTTTCCTTTTCCTCCATTTTCTTATCCTTCCCTTCTTCTTTCCCTCCCACATTAAGATCCAAACAAAATGTTATATTAATTAAATCTATATTAATTTTTTTTTGATGGATAAATCTATATTAATTAAATTAAACAAATTCTCAAATGAGACGGTCTCATAGTGAGACCATTTTTAATGGGGTTGACCAAATGTACATTTATTGTCTTAAAGTAATCACTTATAACCTTAAATTGATCATTTACAATTTTGAAGTGTTTCTATGAACTGGATACACGGTGTATGATGAAGATGATGATTACAATGTTAAAGTGATCACTTTTCATAGTATTAGAATAATTATTTATAACCTTAAAGTGATTATTTAAAATCTTAAAGTAATCAATTAAACAAATGTACTAATTAAATAAATATACTGATTATAGTCTTAGGCAGTCTCATACACTGAGTTGTCAAGGGACTCCTTTGGTCACGCTTTTCTTTATACGTATGAGTTGCCGCCTTCCTTCCTCCCCCATACCCTTCCCATAGTTTTTCTATGAGCGAAATTCAATGAATAGGATGATGATGAGGATGTAGTCTCATACAATAAACAGTGTTGTTAAATTAATATAATATGTAGTTTAGTAAGGATTAAACACATGCTTCTAAGTTTAGAAAAAGAATCAATTTTAATAAAATATGGAACAAGTTGGAGCTTTATTTATTTTGTACACCAATTGAGTTGGAGTAAGTAACGTGGTATACTTTTTTGCGATCAACAAATGCACACAAACCAATTAAACTGTTTAAGTCAAACCTTCATTTGCATTTATGTAATCTTACTTAACAAAGTACGTTGCATGTGTAATCAAGTTTTTTTCAGTGCAAATTGCATAACTGCAATCTTCATTAAAGAGGAATCTCATCTTAATTACCTCATTTAACAATAGAGTACTATTGCATTACCATTTTTTTTGGTTTTGCGGAGATAGTTACCTATAGTGGCAGATTCAGACATTATATTAACTGGGTTCAAAAACTTATAGCCAAAAAAGTAAAGTTAATGTGGTGTAACCTAAAGTTAGGCATATGTAATGTACACATCCATATAGTTCGGTTGGACCCCATGAGGTTGTCCTTTACTTTTTCGCAAAAATTTGGGAGAGACCGCCACATATTGAGACGGTTTGATTGCGCCGGCCTAAAACCCAAATATTAAAAAGTAGATATTTAATTTTGACATTGAAGATATCAATTCTGACATTAGAGTGATCAATTTCAACTTAAAGTAAACTTTAAATAGATTAATTAAAATAAATTTTCAATTTTAACCTAAAAGTGATCAATAATGACGTTAAAGTGATCAATTTCTACTTATAAGTTTATAACCTTAAATAGATCAATTATTTTAAAGTCTTTGATTTCTCCGTTAAGATGATCAATTCAGAACTAAAAGGAATCAATTCTATATAAAGTGATTAATTAAATCAATTTTGACCTTAAAAATATTAATTATGACACTAAATTGATCAATTACCAATCGCGTATCGTAAAAAAATTATAATTTAGCCGAATAGCCTATTGATTTTAATATGCGACGGTGGCTCCCAAGACCTATTGTTTTTTTCTTGGCCAAGGCAGCTTTTTGGATACATGGACTTTTTCAAGGATCTTATTGTTTCCTTTCATCTTTTTAGTGCATCTTAACTTAAAACCATATTTTTGTGCTTAAGACCATAATTTTTGAGTATCTTAACTTAGTGTTGACTTGCCTTTTATGCTTAGGACCATATTTTTAGAGTATCTTAACTAAGTAGTGAAAGTGACTTATAACAACTTTTCTCAATTGATAGCGACATTTTCCCACATAATATGTCAAACTCAATAGCAAGCACATAATATGTCAAACTCAATAACAAGTGTAATGGAACGGAGGAAATATATATATAATCTCTAAATCATACTCTATCTTTCATCTTTCACTCTTCTCTTTAGTTTTTAGATCTTCTTTGTCTTCTTTTAAATTAACTTCAATCTTTTGATTCATAATAAGCCCATTTCATCATATACCTTAAAATTATATTCCATCTTTCTTGTAATCTTTTAGCATTCACAACATAGCAATTCAATTGGTAATTAAAATCTTATTGGTTATTTAAGTTTGGAGTTATCTACAAGGTTTTGTTTGGCTTCATTTATGCTTAATTTATTTATTCTAATAAAGATAAAGAATATATAATTCTAACATTAAAGCATGATATGAGGCATTAAAGTATAAGAAATTGGTCTATAGACTATAATAAAATATCTATGGGTCGAATCTGTGTAGGATCCAAACCATAGAGTCTAAAAAAGTAGAAACTTGTTTCGGATCGATCCATAAAGTCTGATGTGTTTATGGTTTGAATTCGGATCCAAAATATGTTTTTGGTTTTGCAAAACATAATTAAGTATTGGATCAATAAGTCTTTGGGTTTATGGATTTATGGTCTAAATCCAGATCCATAAAATTTATCAAATCACTTTTATATGTTGATGCCATAGGTGAATTCATTAAGTCTTTCGATTTTCAAGGGACAAACCTAATTCATCAAATCTTTCAACGATTTTTTGGAAGTAAAACACATAAGTATTATCATACTCACTCCTATTCAAGGTATTAGTCCCATTTGACTTTTACTACAACAAATTTAACTTTTTGCGACATTGGATTTTGTGACATTAAAAAAATGCAACTGATTCATATTTTTAGTGTAATAATTATTGATTTTTATTTTAAGTTCCACTATAAAGTGATTTAGCGACACTTTATTTGGTCTTTAGTGGCATATGTAATTGTTACTATAGACTATAGTGACATTTGTGATAAATGTCACTAGATCCTATGTCGCTAAAAGCTTTAGTGTGACTTTTTATTATGCTGCTAAAGGGTCTAATAAATGCCACTAAATCCTCTATATATACTATAAGAAATTTGAAATAGCGACATTTAAATTAAATGTCGCTAAATATATTCTTTTAAAAGCAAATTATGTTGTAGTGTTTTGACACTATTCATCAATCACTCTTAATTTGTATTTTATTCTTAATCTATAAGCTATAATATTGTCAATTGAGGTTTTGTTTGATTCATTTTAATACAAAGATCATTAATATCAACTTCTTATAATTTTTAATTATACATGTACAATTAGAGATATTAACGATAAAATTATTGCATTGGCAAATGTGCCCAATCAAATGGGACTACCAGGATGAATAGGAGGGAGTATATTTTTTTGAGCAATATGCATTGAGTTGTATTTTTTAGGAAAATTATCAATGGTAACCCTGTGGTATAGGTTATTATCAGTGGTGTCCAGAACTTTTTTTTTCCAATGGTACCCCTAACGTTTTGAGGTAATTACAACCGTGACCTTTTTAACTTTTTTCCGTTAAAAATCGGTTAACTTTTCGAAATTAACCTAACTATGGTTAGTTTCTTCTTCTTCTTCTTTCTTCTTCTCTTTTCCCTTTCCCATGAATTTAAAACAAGAAAAATCAAAACTTTGGGTCTTCATCTTCTGGTCCAGAGTCCATAGAAGCAACTAAAGTAGAAAAGGAAATATCAATTCCAAGATCATAGAGTATAAAAGCAACCCAAAAAATATAATCATAAATTCCAAGATCATCAACTAATTCGATAATTGAAGAAGCATCAATGTAAAATATCAACTGAAGTTATCGAAACCTATGAGATTGATTCGCTGGAACATAGCATTAAGAGGAATTACAAAGCATGTCATCAATTAGGGTTCGATTAAAGTAGAAAAGGAAAGTTTCATTGCAATTGAAATACAAATTGGAGAAAAGAAACTAATTTAATGCTAACTCATTGCACAAAGAAACTAAATCTGATCAAATGACCGAATAAAAATAATTACATATAATCCAGGATTTGGAAACTCAGAACTCTAAAATGCGATTCAAGCAGGTCGAGGTAGTAACTCGAAGCAGGATGGTTGTGTTAGTTCATCTATTATACATATTGAAAGTATGGTATAATTCACTCAACTTTTCTGATCTTTTGGCTATAATTGGTGATAATTGAAGCAACTAAAGCAACTGAGTTACTACCTCCACCCGTTTCGAGTTCGCCTCGTGATGTTCAAGCTGTTGCCGCTTTAGTTGCTTCTATGGACTCTGGATCAGAAGATAAAGACTTTACTTTGTGGGTTTTTACATTGTGGGTTTTTATTTTACATTAATGGAATAAATTCAAAGTTTTGATTTTTCTTGTTTTAAATTCATGGGTATGCACAAGAACAGAGCAGCCATGGAAGGAGTGAAGGAAGAGGAAAGGGAAAAGAGAAGAAGAAGAAGAAGAAGAAAAGAAGAAAAAACTAACCATAGTTAGGTTAATTTCGAAAAGTTAACGGATTTTTAACGGAAAAAAGTTAAAAAGATCACGGTTGTAATTACCTCAAAACGTTAGAGGTACCATTGGAAATAAAAAGTTGTGGACACCACTGATAATAACCTATACTACAGGGGTTCCATTAATAATTTCTCTATTTTTTATGTTTAATATAGGGTGCAAGGGTGGAATTTGGGTCTACAAAACTAGACTCGTTATGATACAAGCCCATAGGGTTCAAAAAGGAAAGGACTCAGACCCTCAAATTAGGGTGGAATTCAGGTCTAAAAATCAACAGCAACTCTCCTGTGCGGCCGTTGCTTATATGCAACTTATTTGTAAAAGCTCAGTCCACTTATGAATTTGGTTCTATACTTCAAAACTGTTTAGTATGACTAACTTATAACTTAAAAAGGCTTCTTCAAGGTATAAAAGCGCTATTCTAAGTATTAGAACTTCAATTTCAAAATGTATATACATGGTTTTATAAATGTTTGGTATAACTACTCCACATACCCATAGTATTTGATTTTTGTTGTAAATAGTTTCTTATGTAAAACTTTGAGTTCTAATAGTTTTTATTTCAATCAATCGGATTACTTGTGTCTAAAGAAGATGTTAACAAACCTTTATAAATGTTTAGTATGACTACTTTAGTACTTAAAAAGTCTTCTCAAAGACATAAAAGCCCTATTTCAAGTATTAAAATTCTAATTCCAAAACTTATATACATATCTTTATAGATGTTTAGCATGATTACTCAAGTACTTTGAAGCCCTTCTTAAATGAATTCAACCTAAAGAAAAGAGTGAAAAAACTCCACAAAAAAAAAAGTGATAGAAAATTATAAAATAAAAATAGAAAATAACTAGAAATAAAAACTTAGTTCATAATGCATACAATTATATGATAAACGGAAACCACAAATGATAGTATGAGATAATGGAAGAAGAAAGAGGAAGAATGAATTACAGAGAGGAGACAATGGTAATAAACATAAATTCTTACTTGAGACCGTCTTTTGTAAAGACGGCTCTTAAAAGCCCAGTCCAATTCTAAATATATATTGTTACAACTCTAAATATAGATTTGGGTTGGACTTTTGAGAGTCGTCTTTACAAAAGAAGGTCTCTCAAGAGAGCACCTGGGTAATAAATTGATAGTAATTGTTATAGTTGGGTTAGATAATGATATTGGGCTGATTTAGATAAAAGCCCAAAAAATAGAGGCGTCATATATGCGGCACATGCATACAAGTTTTTGTGAAAAATCATCAGTGTCCATTCATAGCTTATAATTATAAACCATTAACAATAAGTTGCACTAACGAACAAGGTTTTTAGAATCTTGATCTAATCTACGATTTTATGAACTATAAACAGGCGAGCGATTTAGATCTTAGATAGGATCTTATGAATGCTAGGATCATACGATTCTACCAAGAAGAATATGAATGATATGATCATAATACAATTGTACGATTCTACGATCCAATCCTATAAAAATAGTCTTAATCATTAAAAACTTCTTATATTTAACCTTCTAGTTATATATAATCACAAATTCTTGTGAGTGACGGTCTCTTTGACAGACCATCTCTAATTGGGCCGGCCCATTATATATTCTTTAAAATTTGTAAGTAGGCATTAAAAATGAATAATGATGTAAGTAGACATTTAAGATATTGAAAGTAGGCATGAAGTATGTTGTAAGTAAGCATTAAGGATTATGTAAGTAGATATTAAAAATACAGAAAGTAGGTATTAATCTTTAATGGGATGGGCTTGAAGTACGTCTCACAAAGAGATGGTCTCTCAAGAGACTAGCTGAAATATAATTATATGTTAAAAATACATTGTCATTACAATTACTCCCTCTGTTGCTTTTTGTTTGTTCACTTTAAATTTTTTTCACTTTATGAGAGAGAAATTTAAATTTGATTTTTGAAGTATATATTCAGACAAAATATATTCATGTCGGATCTTGTTAGATTCGTCTTGATGCAAAGATTTTTAATATATAATTTTAATATTTTTTTATTATGAATACTATGAGATATCGAGGTTCAAATTTTGCGTTGAAATACGTGAAAAAGTAAAGTAGACAAACAAAAAGCAACGGAAGGAGTATGAAAATTCATGTATTTATTTCAATCAATTAAAAAAATCATATATACCTTCGTTTATAGTTTAGAATTTTAAAATAAACTAAAATAAAAAAATGATTGATAATCCTATGAACCTTAATTAACCAATGAACTAAAATAAGAATTTCTATATTCAATTTTTCCTATAGTAAAACCAGGAGGTAAAAAAAATTAAGGGATATTCCATATGATAATCCTGAAGTTTTGGATTTTTCACGTGGTAACCAAAATTTTTAAAAATTCACGCGGCAATCTTGAGGTTTACCAAATTGTTCCACCGTGACTGTTTAACACATTAAAACGTTAGAAACGTAAATTTCAAAGCTTTAAGGCTGTTGCACGCCTATTTATGCCATTCGTCATTTTAAATATCATCAGTTTCAACCTTTTCTCCAAAACATAAACCCTTGGATGAAAGATGATTGAGTTGGGGTTTATATTTTGGGGGAAAATGTTCAAACAAATGACATTTGATATGGTGAGTCGCATAAATAGGCGTACAACAGTCTTAAAGCTTCGAAATTAACGTAAACTAACGTTTTTATGTGGAAAAAGGTCACGGTGGAACAATTTGGTAAACCTCAGGATTACCATGTGGATTTTTAAAAGTTTTGGTTACCACTTGAAAAACCCAAAACCTCAGAATTAGCACATCAAATTTCCCAAAATTAATTATAGCTCTAACAGCTCATGAAGTCACTAGTAGTACTATTAGACCAGGTCATCTTGACACCAAACGCCAAAAATTAAATAAAAAATCATTCAATGGTTATTTTCTCTTCGACCTAAATCAAGATAAATTAGGTATTTACTATTTTTTTCTAGATTCAACACATTTCTATTACAGTGTTTGAGCAAGTATTAATTAACAAAACTCACATATAAATCATTTTTATGATATGGTAGACTGAGGATAGGAAAGGATAAGTTAAAATTGAACAATATAAAACTTTTCTTTAAAAAAGTGATATTTGCTCTACGTTCGAGAATATATATATATATATATATATATATATATATATATATATATATATATATATATATATATATATATATATATATATATATATATATATATATATATATATAAAAGAGAGAAAGGATCAAATAAGAAGGATTTTAAAATGAGATGAATGAGATATATTTTTTTCTTAGTCACTATATATGTAAAATTTTGATATTAATAATCCTTGTATTGAGACGAATCAAACAAGATCTCACATGACTATGTTTTAACTTATAGATTAAGAGTAAAATACAAATTAAGAGTAATGAGTGAATAGTGTCAAAAAAGTAAATGGGACATTTAGGCTGAATAGGAGGTAGTACTATATTAAATATTAAGAACATTCTTCAAATTTAAGACATAGTATCTTTTCTGTGTAAGATAGTGAGTTTTACAATTTTTTAAGCTCAATCGTGACCATAAATTTTTTTAATCTTACTCAAATCAAAGGTGTAAAATGCTTCATATCCTTCTCATTTTAATGAAAAAGTGGGCAAATAAGACAAGTTCCACTTATTGATGTGGTAATCTAATAGGTAATGCACTTGTTTACTTTCATGGCTTTTTTCATCATCCTTATTGAAATTGCACATATTATTTAATCAAGTCCACGTACATTCTCTTTCTAATGATATATATATGCATAAACTTTTATACAAATTTCCCCACTTAAACCCATTGGAATAAGCATATAGCAAAAACATTATTGTACAAATTAAAGGATGGAATGGAGAAAATGTTATTTAGATTTGGTGTTAGTTCCTTTAGGTTTGTTGATTATGACATTATATCATGTATGGCTTTTGCACAAGGTTCGTACCCAACCTTTCTCCACCATCATTGGTATTAATTCTAATGCAAGGCGATATTGGGTTAATTCTATAATGAAGGTACGTAATAGTATATAATATTTTATATTTGTGCTAATCTATCACAATCGATACAACTTGTTATTAGGTCTGTTATTGTTAGAAATGTGTATTCGGATGTTCGAACTGGTTTCGGATATGATATTTTAAGTGTGGTTAAAATCAGCTCTTGTGTTAAATATCTTTATAATTTAAACAATTTTATATGCGGATTAAGGATACTTAAAATCATGATTGCATGTTCATGGTAAGTTTTAATGAATATGAATACCTAATCCTAATTGGGTGGACATTCCCTCAATCATTTATCTATTCATGTTTGGAGTGTAAGTTGTCTTTACTATATTGGTATATTGGTATAAAAGCCCGTGCGATGCAGGGATTGTGTTAGTTCGGTGATTTATATAACTTACATTTTAAAGTGTTGTAAGTATTTATATATCGAAATAAAATGACAATGACAACGTAATCAACAATTTAGTAATGTTTAGATACTCAATATCGAATAAATTGCACTATATGTCATTTTTCTAACTAAATATAATATGTATGTTATGTTTATTATGTTTATTGAATATATTGCACTATATACGCCGTGTAAACCCCTACTTATGTGTATATTTTGTGGTTAAACGTGACAATTTTGTAACATGATATACCATTCTATAGATTGTCATTTATAATCATAAAGTATTATTCATTTTTTTTCTTATATTTTTTAGTTAATTGCATATATTATAAATAGTATCCGATCTATTCATAGATTCATACAAAACATATTTGTTTGTTTATGAAAAATATATAATAATTATTACTTAATCTTCTTAGATTCTCAATTATAATATATATATATATATATATATATATATATATATATATATATATATATATATATATATATATATATATATATATATAATTTATATTTTTAGTGTAATAATTATTAGTTTTTATTTTAAGTTCCACCATTTTTTTTAAGTTCCACCATAAAGTGATTTGCGAAATTAATTTTTTGGAATTTATACTATAGTGGCATTTGTGAGAAATGTCACTAGATCCTATGTCGCTAAAAGCTTTAGTGTGACTTTTTAATATGCCGCTAAAGACTCTAATAAATGTCACTAAATCCTCTATATACATTATAAGAAATTTGAAATAGCGACATTTAAATTAAATGTCGCTAAATATATCCCACTAAAAGCAAATTATGTTATAGTGAATTATTTAAATAATTCCCGACATTATATAGTCTCAAATTAATTTAAAAAATGAAGTGACATGTAATTAATTTTAACCATATTAAAGTAATCAATAAAGTGTCATAAATATTTAGTCGTTTTTGTTAAAGATATCATGTCCAAAAATCAAGACAATCAAAAGATTAAAGCTGATAGTTGAGGTATTGAAATTTCTTATATACCCTAATAATTTTTTTCACCATTACACGTACGCTAATTTTGTTTAAGATAATCACTTTCAATTTATGAAGCACAACACAACGGAACATTAATAGGAGTCTAGTAGACATCATTATAAAGTCTTAAGTATGATATCACACCTTTGAATTGAAAGACATAATTATAAAGTTTTGAGAAATTTTTAGAAGATAAAATATATCCATCTGAAATCTCGTTAGCTAGATTCGTCTTAATGTATAATTTTTTATTATGTAATTTTATAATCTTTTATTATGCGTGATTAGGGATGTTGAGGTTTAAAATTTTCTTTGAAGACTGTACAAAAAGTAAACGAAAAGGACAAAAAAGAACAAACGGACTATTGATTCTTTGTAAATAATCCAACATTTCTATATATTTTTCTGACAGCATCTCTTTTTATATTTTAACCGGCTATTGTAGATAGACTAGCCATTACCCTTACTTCTACTTTCTCCTTATGCGTTTTTATTGGTTTACATCTACTATTTGATGATAGATACCTACAATTGTCAGTTAAAATACTACAAGCAGCATTGTAAGCAAAATATATAAAAAGATGAATTATTTAAAAATAACCAATAATAAAAATTATTCACTATAAATAGGTAATGGTTGAATTTTTTTTCACAAAAAGTTTTCCTTACAAACAATGTTAAGCAAATACAAGTGTTGCATGACTCATCCAATTTTACATATTCAACTTTATTATCGTTTGACCACGTTGAAGTGCCCATGTGTTACCCACATGTGAGTTGTCCCACATCGGAAAAAGAAAAGAGTATGCATCACTTTATATATTATATTCAAGGAGTAACTCCTACTATTACCAATTGGTTTTAGTAGTGAACCTTCTTTGGGTTTATGAGTGAACTACTTTTTCTCCTCCTTGTTTGGGTTGCTCAGGCCCATTTTCCAAATTCTATCAGACCACTTCTCCAAACTCCACATAATTAAGAGTATGTAAATATTTGTTATATCTATAATAATTCTAACTTATTCTAATCCAACTTCAAATTTCAAATTGAGATATAATAATTCTTAATATGTATGAAAAATAATATTTTAGAAGTTATTTGCTATGTCTAAAAATTTTATTTGCATATAATTTTTTTAAATTAATAAAAATCAATGGCTCAAATTTAATTGATTGACTTATGGTTGTGGTAATTGATTTTAAAAACCAACTATTTTTCTTTTGTGAAATGTGAGTTGTTGGTTTTTCTTAGTATTTCAAAATTTATATTCGACACACACCACTTATAAATGTTTTTAAGTAAATGGTAATAACATTAACCCGTTTATTAGTAGATTTTAAATGATAGGAATGATAATAGAAAATTAATGTAATTTTGACAGGAAAATCTCTTGACAAGTTAAATGGTTATGCGTATTCTTATCCAATCATCTCATTTTCTTTACAAAATTGATTCTAATATATTACCATATGATACTTCAAAAAAAACATATATTACCATATGAAATGTAGTTTTATGTGGAGATGAAAAACTGAGAACAAAAAAACTTTTTTATGACCAAAGTTTCATGAAAATTTACACTACAAATCATTTTCATTACAATCATTTAGTACCAACAACCTAACAGAACTAACTGTAATATTATATTAATAAAAAAAATATTTTATTAAATTCCAAGTGTCGTCTTCTAAAGAGGCATGACAAATGAAAAAATATCATTGATTAATATTTATTTAGTAATAGTATAACTAAAAATGGTAAAATGGATAAACTTAAACATATAACAATTATAACAATAATTAAGGAAATAAATATAGTAAAATTTTTGTCTTAATGCATGTTTTGTTTTGGGATGGTAAATAAAATCAAAAGATTATGTAAAGTAGATAATTGTTGATTACATGAAAATATATCTCTAATTTAGAAACTAATATTTGTTTAAAATTAGAGCTAAATTAGGTAATGTTATGTTTGAATATGATGATTTCATTTGGAAATTTGGAATTTGGTCAATTTTTTGTTTGGCAAATCAAAAATTATCAAATTTGGATTTAGATCAAATTTCACCATTGTTTTTAAAGTAGTTAAAGTTGAGAATTTGAAAAATTCTTCATTTATTATTTCATAATTGAATTCCATAATTTGAAAAGAAATACTCCCTCCGTCCCATTGAATTTGCAGTATTTTCCATTTTGGTCCGTCCCACTTAATTTGCATCATTTCTATTTTGGACAATGATCCACCACTTTCTTTTAATCTCATCCATAAATTTTAACTTTGTTCTAATTTCATCCACACAATTCATTCTGATATAAGATTTGTGGATGCAGGACAATGAGAAGAAGAACATCCTAGCCGTCCAAACAATAAGAAACACAATCATGGGATCAACCCTAATGGCCACAACCTCCATCCTTCTTAGTTCAGGTTTAGCAGCCATACTAAGCAGCACATACAGCATCAAAAAGCCTCTAAACGACGCCGTTTATGGCGGGCATGGGGAGTTCATGATGGCCTTAAAATACGTGTTACTACTCCTCATATTTCTATTCTCCTTTATTTGCCATTCTTTATCAATAAGATTCATAAACCAAGTCAATTTCTTAATAAACACCCCACAACAAGATCTTGTGCTTGCTAACATATCACCTTCTTATGTTTATGACTTATTGGAAAAAGGGTTTATTTTGAATAGTGTAGGAAATAGGCTTTTTTATGCTGCTCTTCCACTTTTACTTTGGATTTTTGGACCTATTCTTGTTTTTATTTCTTGTGTTGTTTTAGTTCCTGTGCTTTATAGTCTTGATCTTGTCTTTCATTTTGATCATCATTTTCATAAAGAGGATCATAATAATGAGGTCTCTAATGGGGATTTCTTGTCTGTTCCTTAGGCCCAGCAAAAATTGACAAATTTTTAAAGGTCGATTCTGTGCATTTCAGAAATTATGATATTAGTTTTCTAGCAGTTTTGTATCTTTAAATACTTATAATGTGTTACGTAATTTGATTTGTGTTGAATGTGTTGAACATGCTTAGAACCTCCTATGCATATGGGATTTCGATTTGTAAGGGGATTAATAATGAGGTTTCTAATGGGGATTTCATAATATGTGCAGAGGCGGAGTAAAAATATACAAATTTTTAAAGGTCGATCCTGTGCAATTTCAGAAATTATGATATTAGTTTTCTAGCAATTTTGTATCTTTAAATACTTATAATGTGTCAGTATTACGTAATTTAATATTGAACCCCCTTGATTTTTTGGGGCCCTGTGCGGTCGAATGTGTTGAGCATGCTTAGAACCTCCCATGTAAATAGGATTTTGATTTGTAGTTTTAATTTGTACGTACTTTTAATCTATATTTGGAAATGACAATCACATTAATCTAAGTTAGTGTTACATAATTTGCCAATTAGTTTTTTTTTTTTGGAATTTATGATTCGCTTAAAATGCGTCAAGATTCAACAAAAATTGACCATAATTTTTTCGGCTCATTTTGTATGAAATCGTTTTATGAGACAGATCCATATAATTAGTTTTACTTCTGTAATTAGTTACTTTAAAATTATTATTGGCCACTTTAATTAACATTCAAAATGCGCATGGATCAACCCAGTAATAAAGATGGTTTCACCATAAGACCATCTCATTTATTAAAAAATTGTGTAATTTTTTTTCTTCATTTTGCGAATTGTGAGGAGATTGGTGAATTCTATGAAACTAATCAAATTTGTAATATTCATGCAAAATATATATAAATCTGTTTACACAGTTCATTAATTTGGTAGTAAATTTATTATTATTTATGATTTTTAATATCATTTTGTTATGGGAGCATACAAATATGAATTTAGTCCCGTTCATAGTTTTGGTTTCAGAATATAACTAGATAATCCCCTGCGATGCACGATTTTTTCATTTTATTATTTTTGATTATTTTAAAAAGAAAATAAATTGTAAATTATTGGTTATTGATTTTCAATAAATTAATAACTTCATATAATAACTAACATTTAATTTATTTTTAATTTTAAAAATACTATTTTATATGTTATGTATGATGTTAAACAATCTTATTTTGATATATATATTTTACTAACTAATCATAACAAACAATGTTAAAAATAAATTCTAATATTAAATAAATTATTTTGAACATATATTACAATATTAAATTAACCGAACCATTTTAAATGATAAAACATTTATGTATGAAAAATAATTTGAATAATTATACAAATAAAGAATTAAAAATACTTTGTAAGGTTGATTGCATTGACCAATTCCAATAGTGCATTTATATATTTTGACTAAATAAACCAATTCCAAATGCATTTAGGCATTGTTGAGAAAATTAACCAATTTTAATGTATTGATTATGATAATATTTATTAGGATAATCAATATTAATGAACACCATTGGAAATCCAATTCCATTATATGATAGTGTGACATCATTATCCTATATTGGAGGGAAAACTTTAATTCACAAGGTGACACCTCATAAGTTTGGAGGTATGATGATGTCAGCGTCTTTTGTTTTAGTTATAGGTATATATAGATGAGTTATATTCAAATCATTTATTTAAATAAGGGTATTTTTTATTTAGGTAAAGTTATAAATAGTAATTACTACAAAACGACAATTCGAAATAACTTTAATCTTGTTATTATTAATAAGGACAATATTATATTATTATTTACACCTGATTGCAAATTCCTTACGTGAGAACCACTTAAAGACGAGATAATAAAATCATACAATACTATAAATTTCAAGTGTCATCATTTAAATCATACAATACAATACTATAAAAGTCTTGGAAAAATTCAAGTGTCATCAATCAATCAATCATCAATCAATCAATCAATATAATACTATAAAAGTCTTGGAAAATTCCAAGTGTCATCAATCATCAATCATCAATCAATACAATATTATAAAAGTCTTGGAAAATTCCAAGTGTCATCAATCAAAAAGGCATGAAAATATTTATCAAATTTAGAATCTAATATTTTTGTTTAAGTTTGAAACTAAATTAGGTAAAGTATTTGTATGATATACTATAGCAATTGTATTTTTTTAACTTAGAATTTAATATGTTCAATTGAATGAAAAAAAAAGTTATGTATCAAGTAAATAATTAAAATACAATACTATAAAAGTCTTGGAAAATTCCAAGTGTCATCAATCAAAAAGGCATGAAAATATTTATCAAATTTAGAATCTAATATTTTTGTTTAAGTTTGAAACTCAATTAGGTAAAGTATTTGTATGATATACTATAGCAATTGTATTTTTTTAACTTAGAATTTAATATGTTCAATTGAATGAAAAAAAAAAGTTATGTATCAGGTAAATAATTAAAATACAATACTATAAAAGTCTTGGAAAATTCCAAGTGTCATCAATCAAAAAGGCATGAAAATATTTATCAAATTTAGAATCTAATATTTTTGTTTAAGTTTGAAACTAAATTAGGTAAAGTATTTGTATGATATACTATAGCAATTGTATTTTGTTAACTTAGAATTTAATATGTTCAATTGAATGAAAAAAAAAGTTATGTATCAGGTAAATAATTAAAATAAACATCAGTAATTATGTTTTGATTTAAAAAATCATAAATTTGGTAAATTTAAGAACGATAGTATACAGTACTTACATTATTATTTGAAATTGTTTTTATATATATTTCGCACTAACAAATTCATAAATTGCACGAGTTTCTATACTAGTATTATATATTACACAAATTGTTGTGAGAAACGGTCTTTATAAGAGACGCATTAGATATGCTTGGCTAAATAGCCCAATTAATACAAATTAAGGAGAAAATAAAAATATGGACCTTTTATTTTGAGGTCATCTCTTTGAGAGACGGTCTCTCGCACAAGAGTAGCCGTATATATTAAGGTAAGATTCTTCTTCCTAGGAAAACAATCACAATAATGACATCATGAGATTACAATCAACGAATAAATTTAGTGATTACACAATACAATAACTATTACATGATGATGTCAATTTAAAACTTATTACTAAAAACATTAGCGTATTGGTGGGCCTTGAATTAATCCAAATATTAGGTATTTAACCGTGCTATGCACGGTATTCATAAGATTTTATTATAATAGATTTATAATATATTTTTAACCAATGTTGCTAAATTACAAAAAAGGGTTTAAAGTTATGAACAATAACTACACATATGTACGTATGTATATTACTATATTTTTTTTAAAATGATGTATATATCACTATATAAGAAACACTACAAATTTAAATTTAAAATATTCAATTGCAAAATTTTATTATCCCACAAATATTTGATTAGAATTTTTAAATTTGATAATTTTAAATTTCAAAATCAATTCAAACAAAGTACAAATGAAAATGTAGGTATAATATTTTTGATTCATTTTGAATATTTTTATTAATATTTATTTAAAATCTGATAATTATTTTCTTCAATTTAACGTGTTAAAACTATTGATAATTTGATGATTAAATTTGACAATAAAAACAGCATTGTTAAAGAAGATAATAAGACAATTACCTTCATGCATTACTTTACATAATAAAAATCACATAAACTCCTACTTCAATTATCATAGACACTAAGTTTGTATTCCATAAACACCTATTTTGCACATGATAATCACCCACTTTACATAACAGATAACCCTACTTCACATACTAAAAATCCCTATCACACGTACCATAAACTCATACTTTACATATGTTACATCTACTTCACATATTAAAAACGTCGATACTTTGTGTAGTAAAAACTCTTTACTTTATATATATATCATCATAAACACCAACTTCTCATACCATAAATGTCAACTTCAGATAATAAAAACTCTGACTTCCCATATTAAAATTTTTTTTACTTCACATATCAGAAACATTTACTTTTGATATCACAAATACCTATTACACATACCAAGGCCTATTTCAGATATTAAAACTTCAACTTCACTTATTAAAAATTATTATTTTACATATCATAAACACCTACTTCAGATTTCAAAAACATCTAATTTACATACAAAAATCCTCTACTTCACATATCATAAACACCTACTACACATACTAAAAACCTCTACGTAATTTATATATACTCCACAAATTAAAATCCTCTACTTCACATATCATAAATACATACTCCACAAATTAAAAATACCTAACCACAAACACCTATTTCACTCATCATCACTATAACCAAATTAACTTTTTGCGGCATAGGATTTAGTGATACTAAAAAAATGTCATTGATTTACATTTTTAGTGTAATTGTCATTGGTTTTTATTTTAAGTTCCATTATAAAGTGATTTAGTGACACTTTATTTGACCTTTAGTGACATATGTAATTGTTATTATAATCGTAGTACTAGCGTTTATGTAAAATGTTACTAGATCCTATGTCGCAAAAAACTTTAGTATGTATGATTTTTTTATGCTGCTAAAGGGTCTACTAAATGTGACTAAATCCACCATATATACTATTAGAAATTCAAAGTATTGACATTTATAATCGTAGTACTAGCGTTTATGTAAAAAGTTGTATTGATTGATTATTCCATGTGAGAAATCTTTGAAAAGATGCCACATGAAATTTTTTTAGTTCTTTTAGTTAATGGTATTATTAGTGGATTTATTTTAGTTTAATAAAATAAAATCAACTTTACCTTATTTAGTTTAATAAAAATAGCAATTAATTAATCATATTATTAATAAATATAGCAATAATCCAAAGATTATTCCATGTGGCAAATCATTGTGAGCATGCCACATGAAATTTCCTAGTTCTTTTAGTTAATAGTATGATTGTACCGGCTCAAAAGGTATGCATCTCTCAAAGAGACAATCTCGCTGGAGAATTTTTAGTTGTCCTCTTTTTATTACACAATAGGCTTCTTCCCATTTATTTTTTTGAAAGTTTTTATGCAAACTTAAAAATTATAATTGAGTTTTTAAAAATTCTAAATAGTTGATATTTAGTAAGTACTACCTCCGTTCCATTTTAGTTGCACCATTAGGTTTAGCACGTTTTTTAAGGGTCGTCAAATCAATATGGTAAAAGTAGAGATGATGTATGATTGATGGTGATATGTGGGGTAGAAATAAAAAAATTTATTATAAGTAGATAGTGGTTGTGACTTGTGGGTGTATTAAATAATTAATGGGATGATGTATGATTGATGGTGATAGTGGGGTAGGAATAAAGTGAGGATAAAATAAGTATATTATTATTGCCAAAAATAGTAATGTTGCAAGTAATATAAAACTTCCAAAAATGGTAAGTGTTGCAAGTAAAATGGAACGGAGGTAGTATATATTTAGACGAATCTAATAAAATATCAGATTAATAGAATTTAGAAAATGGGTCTGAGCAACCCAAACAAAAAGGAGAAGAAATAGTCCACTTATAAACTCAAAGAAGGTTCACCACTAGGGATGTCAATTCAGTTCGAATTCGACCCTAGTCCGACTCGATCCGAGGAAATCCGATTCGAGTCCGAAGAAAAATTCATCCGACTCCGACTTTATGATCCGAGTCCGAGTTAGAGACGGACCGGAGTTGGACCTTATTAAAAATCCGACACTCCGACCCGACTTCGACCCTGAAGGAAATCCGACTTTGAATGTGATTTTAACACCAATATTTTGTTTCCTTTAAAACTCTAAACGTGACTAATTCAAGCTCTCTCTCATACTAATTGTAATTTTTAATTTTAAAAAACTACAACAGCGTAACCAATCCAGCTAAGTTATTAAACCTGAAATTCAAGACTAAAAAAAGTCCTTTCTCTTTAGGGATAGCATTCCGGGTAAACGATGTTGTACGGCACACGTAGGCTGAGAGAAAGCACAAGCCCCATACTCAATTCCTAAACAAGAACGATCAATCCATAAGCTTAAGTGAACTTGATTCCGTGAACAAATCCATCTTCCCTCACTGGCTCCAAGCATCTTTCGTATGAAATACTACGATGCTGATAATTGGCCTATCCACATCCCAAATCAGAATGAAGACAGCTATCATATAATCCTGTACCCGGCTTGTGCGCGGAACTCTGTAAATTCATCATCACAAAACTCCAAGCCTCGATCAGTCCTGAGCTTTTTCACTTTTCTCCCAGTCTGGTTCTCAACAAGAATCTTCCACTTTTTTAAGATGTATTTTTGTTTGGATTAATCAATCAGAATACGACAAATCAGATCAATAGAAATAAAATACGTCAAATCAAAATGCGAGAAAATTTTGTTAAATTATAGTTGTAGAACTATTTCTCTTGTTAAACTTGAATTCAAAGTACATATTTTTTTGTTAAATTGAATTTGAAAAATATATTTTGTTAATTTTGTATGCTTTAAAATCATTAGTATAATATTACAACGATACTGTTTGATATTAATCAGAATCCGTTGGAGGTCCGAGATTCTGAATCGGGGCAAACTTGGAGTATGCATAATCCGACTCCGAGTGGAGGTGGAGTGAAAAAAAAAAAAAGTCCGGCTCTTATCCGGAGCAAAGTCGGAGTATGTATAATCCGAGCCGAGTCCGACCCATTGCCATCCCTATTTACTACTAAAACCAATTGGTGATATTAGGAGTTACTCCTTGAGTTTATAAAGTGATGGGACAACTCACGTGTGGGTAACACATGGGCACTTCAACACAGATGAATATGTTTTTTATAGGTAGATGAGAAATCGTAGTCAAAGTTTGACACAAAATTTCATAAATTCTATTTGAAAAAAACATATGAAAACGAAGGGAGACCTTTATATAGTCAAAATTTACTCTAAGAGTATTAAAGCTTGAATAACTAGAGCCAACCCTATATATTTTAGGGTCCTGGGCAAAATATCACAATGAAGCTCTAATTATCGCTTATATGAACCCTTTACAACATTAATTTAGCTTTTTTGAAATGAGGTCCTGGGCGATGGCCCCTCTTGGCCACCCTTAGGGCCGGCCCCTAAAGGAGTCCTTTAGGTTCGATCGAAAAATCTAGACGACTTTTGGGCAATGAAATAGACGTTATTGGTCCATCTCAGAATGCACATACAATCATAGACATATATATACCATGCAATATAACATCATCTCTTTTCTTTATTAAACTTTTTTACGTTAAAGCCGATAAGTTGATGTATTTCCTTATGAGCAGCCACGAGTCTTGTGCTTTCCTCAATTCCTGGCTTTACACACTAATAATAATATGACGATGATATGTTAAAACCATATGTTTGTCTAGCAACGTCCAAAATGATGTAAGATGTTGTGTCATGTCACTTTAGGAACAGTATCGTTTTGTTGTGTTATTCTTTGCCATTCAAATATGAAGCCTATGCAAGTCCATGTGCGTACTTGTTATGCTTTGTGGGGCCACCTCATCATATTATCATCATTATCATCATCATACTCAGTGTATCCCGCTCATAAAAAAACTATGATCAGGGTCTGAGGAGGGAAGAACGACGACAACTCATACCTATAAAGGAGAGTGCGATCAAAGAGTCCCCCAACTCGAGAATGGTCTTCCAAGAGAGAGCACGTGCCAGCTCAAATTTTTTGCAGTTTTACCACTATGATACATTTAATTGACTGAATGTCATACATGTATTATTTATTAACTAGTATAAAAACCCGTACAATGTATAAATTTTTTAATATAAAAATACATTAAAAAAATATAAATTTTAAAAGAAATATCCACTTACATAAAATGTAATAATCACTATTAAAATTTTATAACAACCTCACAACTATTAATTAAAGTTTCTTTTTATTCATTAAAAAAGATTTTTTTATGATGATCTTCTAATAAAGATTTTGAATGTGATATCATTGTTTACCTAATTTAACATAGCTTTAAATATGCCTATAAATTATATCTATTATAAAATTTAAAATATGCTTATAGATTATACCTATTATAAAATTATAATTATTTGAATCAATATTATTTCCTAAATTAAAAAGTCATGTAATAAAAAAAAACCTATTATTCAATTTATCGAAGCTAAAATAAGCTGACACTTAAAATTTTCCAAGTCTTATTATATTGTATGTATGATTTAAACGTTGTATATAATTCTTTGTATATCATTTATTTACTCAGACGAATATATAACTATATTTTAATAATAATTTTATATAATGGTTCAATGTGCGTTCCTAACCCGCATAGGCGCATACCTCACTCGTGCCATAGGCCGTGCTATTTCTTCATTTGCTTTGCCATTTTGCGAAGTTGTGGTCGTATTTTCATATTGGAAAAATTGACATTAATAATTCGACCTTTTACTCATCCGCTATGAATAATCTCACTTTTTGATTATTTTCTAATAATCTAACTTTTGTGATATATTTGCCTACAACATACCTTATTACTAATTTTGGGTAGTAATAGGGTATGTTGCTAGCAAATTCTAAGGGCAAACGTTGGATTATTAGAAAATAATCAAAATGTTAGATTATTCACAGTGGATGAACAAAAAAGTTGGATTATTAATATCAATTTTTCTTTCCTTATTTTATTTCGTCAAGCTATGATTTAGCCAGACTTTCTATACAATAGAAAAACTCTTTTATAAGACTGTCCGGTGATAAAATTGATCAATAGATCATAAAGTTGTGTGAGCAAATAATCAGCAAAGCTTCAATTTGACATTCAAAATGACGTGTGATACTGAAACCACTAAAAGCGAGTGAATTTTAAATGCTATAGTAGATATTTTAATTACAATTTTGTTAAGCTTTTCAATCCAATTTAAAACTATTTCACAATAAGAAGTTTTACGAGAACTTTATGCTGATAATATGTTCAATCACTACAATATAATTTGCTTTTAGTGGGATATATTTAGCGATATTTAATTTAAATGTCGCGATTTCAAATTTCTAATACTCCCTCCGAATCAGTTTAGATGTCTCGTTTCCTTATTTGGCAAAACCATACCAATTGTCCCATTTCCTTTTTTGTTTATCTTTTTTTTACTTAAATACCCCCACTTTTCCAATTCTCAATACCCAACTACCACCTTTACGATTAATTTAATCAATTAAAATACACCAACTACCACATTTTTAATGGACCCCACTCAACCCTTAAAATCCGTGAAATCCCAAATGGGACATCTAAACTGATTCGGAGGGAGTAGTATATAGGGGATTTGTCATTAATAATACAGCTTATTTGCAAATCGCTTAGAATAAACCCACCTATGATAAATTTTTTAAACCCATCTAAGAGAGTTCCTCGCTGAGACTAATACTACCTATTCGCAATCAGCTAAGAATGAATCCTTAGTTGCAAGTTTGGTAACCTATTAAATGTTAGACGAGTTTATTCCCAGCAAGAAATTCCTTAGGCGTGGGTTTATACAAAAATAAATCATAGGTTAGTTTATTCTCAGCAGATCATGAATAGTTTGTATTATTGATGACAAATTTTCCTAGTATATATAGAGAATTTAGTGACATTTATTAGACTCTTTAGCAGCATGATAAAAAATCACACTAAAGCTTTTGGCGACATAGGATCTAGTGACATTTCTCACAAATGTCATTATAAATTATAGTAACAATTACATAATACATATGCCAATAAAAACCAAATAAAGTGTCACTAAATCGCTTTATAGTGGAACTTAAAATAAAAACCAATAATTATTACACTAGAAATATAAATCAGTAGCATTTTTTTAATACCACTAAATCCAAATATCTAATGTCGCAAAAAATCAAATTTGTTGTAATAATAAAGCAGGGTCAATTGGGTCTAAATAAAAATTGGACGAGCCTTGTAAAAACAAAATATAAACTTAAATGGGCTTGACTGATAAACCATTTAACAAACAAAAGTTACAAACAACAAGTTTTGCAAGAGATGGACTCACTTTCCGTCCAAAAAAAAAAAAAAAAAAAAAGAGATGGACTCACTTTAATACAAATCTATATAATCAACATGATTATCTAACTGATCACTTTAATATTATAAAATGAATACTTTAAAGATATAGATGATGATTTTAAGATAATAAGTGTATATTTGGCCGATCTAATAGAGGTAGTCCCATTGTGGGACTGTCTTATTTGAGAACTTGCGTAAAGAAATAGGCTAATTATATAGGTTCGTCTCATAATGAGATAGTATCAGTCAAGACTAGTTGAACAAAAATTCTCAGACAATCTTATACAATTTTAAATTAAGCTAAATAGCCCAATGAAATTAATCAAAATACCCACTTTTATATTTAAAATACTCGCTCTTTACCGTTTATTGCTTAACACGTCTTTTTCATTATAAAATTGACAATTTGAATATCAAGCAACTCTGTATGTGAGATCGTTTCACTTAAAAAATGATCTTTAATAGGAGCTCAAATTAAAAAAATGAGTATTAAAATTTGCAAATGTCAATTTTAACATCAATAATGTGTAAAATATTAAGCAATTAAAAAGAATGTTTTAAGTACAAAATTGGATGTTTTGAATTAATTTAGTTGGACTATTTTATACTAATTTAAAACTTTCTCACAACGAGATCTTAAATCAGAATTTATATTGGATGTTAAAACACTTTTATCAAATATGAGCTCTTTGTTTGGACCAAATGGGTGGCTGGCGATGAGTGGTTTAAAGACATTATTAATCGTTTCATGGTGAATGAGAAGGTCTTATTAAATAACGGTAATTTGCAAAGTTAATAAATCACTTTTATGTGGTAGAATTGATAGGAAGTTAACAAATAACGGTAATTTATTTGTTCTTTTTATCTTTTGTGGTGATTTACAAATCACTAAATATGTTTATTTTACTATTATTTTTTTATCTTTTTATAATAATTTACAAATCACGATAACTGATTAAGAATTTCTAATGGTGGACCAATTGGACAGAAATATTGAAACGTCTCAACCATTAATTTAATTTTTAGGTTGAGGACTCAGAATATAATACGTATACTCTAACAATTTAGACCTATTAGGTCGGCCAAAGATGGTGTGGTCGGTCCAATCACTTTATTCGAAGCTAACAAACCAAATTTCAGTCTTCAAGAACCATCAAATCAAAAAAATACTTTTTTAATTGAGTTATTTGACTAGATGAAAATATTTATTGTTTTTGTTGGCCGAAAAAGTTAGTTGTTTATTGAAGATGTTTGGTAACTTTAAATATAGATTGTTGGTTGTTTATTAGAGGAAAAGTGTGTCAATTAGCCAAAAGCCAACAAAAATACTAATTGAAGTAGCTTTTTTATTTTGGCTTAAAAGTCAGCTTTTTAGCTAGCTTAAAATTTACCTAATACTTTTTTGATTGTTTGACTAACTATCAAACCAAAAACCAAAAAGTCAAAAGTGGGATTTAATGTGTGTACAAAACTTAATATTTTGTATTGGGCTTATCTCTTGTGATCCTCTTGGGCTTTACTTCATTTATTTCTTCACTTCAATTTAATGATCACAAACTATAAAAAAGATTGTGAGACCAAACACATACAACATGTTGATCTGTATTTAATTTAGATTTAAAAGTAATTAATTTTGACTTAAACTATATAAAACTTTAAATGGATCAATTATGACCTCTTTAAAGTTATATATAAAGTAATCAATTATAATATTAGAGCAGACAACTTTAACGTGATAATTAACAAGTTTAAAAATGATTAATTACAACCTTAAAGTGATCCATGTAAAGCTTATAGTGCTAAATTATAAGTCATCATATCTATGTAATGATTACTCATAATCTAGGCTTGAACTTCTCATTTAATTTGTATTCAAAACATTAAAGTTACATTTGAACAGAATCATGTCCCAAGTACCAAATTAAATGATTATAAAATTGTGAATAAAATACTTCATATAATTTAAATAAATATTGTAAAAGGCTGCTCAATGCTAACATAAAATATAGCTTATCATGAAATTAGCATTTACGGTCTGTTTGGTTAGTGGTACTAAATAGCGGTAATGAGAATGATTTTTAGTGTAAAATTTCATCAAAAGTTTCATATCATTCCCATGATAATTCCCATGGTAATGAAACTTTGATCACAAAAAATTTTTTGTTTACAATTTTCAGTACCTCCAATACTACCTCTCCCAATGATAATGCATTGGAATGAATTTTATAAAGAAAATGAGATGATTGAAATTAAACAAGCATGACCATCAAGGTAACCAAGAGATTTTTCAATCAATATTGCACTTGTTTTTCATTCTCATTATTACCATTTATTACCACCTACCAAACGGGCTGTGAGTAACTTTGTCTAATGGGCATGACAAGCAACGATTGGTTAGTTCACTCTTTTTTTTAATAATACCTGATTCATTAATAAAGAGTCATACGACATCTACATCAGAGATAAAAATTAGCAAGTACATAGCAACTAAAACCAAATATAATTCAAAAATAACAAAACTACGATCGTTGTGTATGAGATCTGACAATTCTGAATACACTCTTCCACATCGCTGTTTGATACAGCCTTCTACGAGGGGGTCTTTCGATCTGTTGTAGTCTTGAAATAGAATTAAATTTGATATAGTTGATGATCATTGCATTTTGGTGTCTGCTGCATCATCGCATTAATCTCTACCGACAAATCAACTAAAGACCAAAATTCATAACTCTAAACTCTCACAAGGAGAGACTTGAAAACCCAATATATGGGTAGAATCAAACCCAATAAATTGGTAGAATAACTCTCTTACAGGGAGAGGACAAAAATTTATTTTAATCATATTAAAAAAATTTAAAAGGGGGAAATTAGGGGCTTACCATCAATCTTTAAAGATTGATGATAGCCCCAAACTAACAATAGATATTAAGTGTTTTTAGAGAGAGAAGAGAGAAAAAAAATGTGGGGGCTATTATTTGGTGTTAATAGTTCACTCTTGGGTGTTAATGTTGTTGAATTAGTGCTTCAAAATTAGTGGTTTTAAGTGGATGTTAGTAGTGTACTTAGTTAGCTTATTATTTGGTGAATCATTAATTAATTAGTGGATTTACTTAATAGTTAATAGGCAGTTAGTATTAGTGGAAATAATAATGGGTTATATTGAGTGAATATTGTTTCCAAACTACATCATTTATTTATTTATCCATTTTTATTTTTTTTAATGTTAATGATTCAGCTTGTGTTGTTAGATAAAGGCTTGTGGGTCCAACCTCAAGCACTCTCTTGTTATAGGAATCTCGCTATCTGGGCGTTTGTCACAAGTCGAGGGACTCTTTAACTATATTCTCCTTTATGGGTATAAGATACCGTCTTCCATCCCTCTTCATAGCCTGCGCATAGTATCATTAGGTACGAGCTCCGATAACAATGATATTTAGGTTTTTTTTTTTTGAGATATGACTTCAATTTTTTTGCATTTTAATATTGTTTTTTTGTTTGCTTTTTTTATAAAAAAAACAATTTTTTTCAAACTTATTATATTCAAACAGATGACACTTTATTTGACAAAGTATTGAAATAAACACTTCATTTAATTTAGCACTTGCACAGATCACTTACTGGTATGATGTACAATGGCATAGATCTATCATACAATACTATAAAAAATTTTAGAAAATTCCAAGTGTCATCATTTAAAGAGGCATGAAAATATTTATCAAATTTAGAATCTAATATTTTTGTTTAAGTTTGAAGCTAAATTAGGTAAAATATTTGTATGAAATACTATAGCAATTCTATTTAGTTAACTTTGAATTTAATATGTTCAATTGAATAAAAAAAAAGTTATGTATCAGGTAAATAATTAAAATAAACATTAGTAATTATGTTTTGATTTAAAAAATCATAAATTTGGTAAATTTAAGAACAATAGTATACAGTACTTACATTATTATTTGAAATTGTTTATATATATATATTTCGCACTAATAAATTCGTGCATTGCACTAGTTTCTATACTAGTAGTCTTTAATAATGTTGGTAAAAGAATACTTGAGTCTTCGGTCTTGTTTTCTAATAGACATGATAGTAGTCTTTATGGGTGGTTTTAGCCCATTAGGGCCTCTGAAAATTAGAATTTTCAAATTAATTTTAAAATGTCTTTTTTTTACATAATTAAGTTTTGTTATTTTTAATTAATAGTTCCCTTTTAATAGATTTGTTGTATAATGAGATCAATTTTGATATTTTATGTTGGTGGGCGTACATGGTAATCGTGAAATGCTATTTTTTCTAAATTATTAATTAAAAACAAATCTATCATACATTCTACTAAAACAATAAAAGAATATGACACATGTCACTTTTATACATCATGTTTTCCCTCCTAAATTTTAAGTAATTAAATATGGAAACTTTGAGTTTTAATTAAACTTTATTTCTTAATGAATGATAATAGTACGAAGAAAGTCAATTTTAAGACCTATAATTTTTAAAATATACTTTTTTAAGAAAAAAATATTTTGAGTAACTTTCATTTTTAGTAAATTAAATGATTAAACTATTAACTATACCTTATTTACGATACAAAAATAATTAGAATATAAAATAGTTGTTGACTATAAATAACGTTATAATTAAAAACTCTTAAATTATGTAATGTGAAAAAAAATTTCAACTTAATTATTCAGCTAATATTTACAAAATAATAACTAAAATCTTATTTAGAATAATTTTACAATGATAATTACGATAAAGAAAATTATAGAAGTTTATATTTTGAGCATGCCATAAATAAATTGTTTGTATATGAGTATACCGTATATTCATTTCATAGAAAGAAGTTTGATATAATGTTTGCACAATAATTTAGCCCATGTTTAGTAAACCTTAAATTTAATATATAGTCAGATTAATCAATCCATTTAGGAAAGAAAAATTATCATTAGTAAAAATTATTTTTTTATTATTAGTTTAATCAGTGAAATGGAATTATTTCACTTATAATCGTTTTAATTAGTAATATATAGTTATGATCAATATAATAGTTAGTTTTGAAAAATAAACAATTATATTTAATAAAAAATTTTACATGCATAACTTAATAAACTAACATATTCGTGCATTGCACGGGACATATACTAGTATCCCACTAAAAGCAAATTATGTTGTAATAAAACATAAAGAACAAACATGAGTAGTATATATTGGGTATTATAAAAAATTGTCACCTTTTTCATTGGATCGCCACCCTTTATATAACGAATATTTAAGTTTTCCCTAATGACTTTTCATAACTTCATCTCTCTAACATCTTTCTAAAAACAATATATCACTGAACTAAAATTCAATATTGAAACACTATGGCATAAGCAAATGATCACCAAAATGATTCCGTGAGCATCGATAACAATCATTAGTTTCAAAAAAGATTGCATGTGTTCAAATTTGATACATGTTCACTCTTTTGGCCATAATTTTTGATACGAAAATCACTGAATGTACTAAAAATCACTGCAAAATTTAAAAAGTCGTCATTTCTCGCTCAGTTATCGAAATTGGGCATATAATATATTTTTGGAAAGCTCTTGAGTATAGTTTTTAATGATGCAAACCTTACATTAATGCGATTTTCTTATAAAAATTTATGGCCAAAAGATTGAAGATGTATCAAATTTCAACACAAGCAAACTTTAAACAATCATCATTACTCGTTCAGTTATCAAAATTGGGCATATAATATATCATTTTTAAGGTATTGAAGTTTAGATTCTAATGCCGCAAATATTGCATTAATTTGACTTTCCTATCAAAAGATATGGCTAAACAAGTGAACATGTATCTAATCTTAGCATACAACATGTGACTAGGTATATTTTTCATTTCTAAAAAAATTTCTTTTTTAAAATTAATATTTTTTAAAATTTTTCTTTAATTATTACTAATAATTTTAGTTTAATAAGAATTATGGCTGATTTTATAATTAAAAATATATTTAAGGGCATTTTAGAAATTTAAAAAAAAAGGTGGCAACACAATGAAAAACGTGACGACTTTTAAAGATTGGTATATTTTATGTACTAATTCTATCTACTTTACTTAAATAAGCTAACTTTTTAGGGAGTGTTTGGTAAATGACTTTTAGTTTGGCTTTTTAGTTAGTTTTGACTTTTGGCTTTTTTTTATTGGTTACAAAGCCAAAAATTAAACTTGATTGGGAAATGTCATATTTGGTTCTTAAGTCAAAATGAAAAAACTAACTTGGTTGATTTTTTTCATTGAATTTTGGTTTATTAACTCATTTTTTGTCTAATAAAAAGCCAACAAACAATACGTATTTTTACTAAACATCTTTTTAAAGAGTAAATTTATCTAAATAATTTAAAAGACAACACTTTTAATTGATCAAACAAGTCAGCTAATAAAGACACGACCATGTGTCACTTGCCAAGATGATAATGCTTCCATGCATTTCTTAGTAGCTAAGTTCTTGATTTTCCATTTTACATGTGGTTTTTAGTGTTCTACCAACTCTACATACTTTAAAATGGTAAATCAGTTAAAGGGCTAATACTTGGTCAACTAAACTTTTTTGATCGAAGAAAGGTATTACCAAACAAAGGCAAAACAGTTAGGGTTTCATATGTGCTATTCAATTTGCACTATAAAATCGAATATTTAAAAGCAAGGGCGAAGCCACATACTTGTATATGGGTTAATTGACCTCATTTGATTTTTCCGTCCTTTAAAAATAGGAAAAATTACCAGGAATTATACAATCTTGTACGTTTTTTTTAAACGATACAACATTTTACTTATTTCCCTACAATAATACCAAATTTTGATTAACTATGAATAATACCAACTTAAGGGGATGTTTTCTAGAATATATCAAACATGTTAAAAATCAAGCTATAGGAGATTATAAGACAAAAAAATTTAGTAAATTAGCTAATAAACTAAAGTTAGTGTTATTCTAGAAAAAACCTCCCAAAATTGGTATTATTCATGGTTAATCAAAAGTTCATATTATTATAGAGAAATTAACAAAATGATGTATTATTCATGATAATTTTTTCAAACATGTGTGTATATTTCTTAAGTATAATAAAAGAAAAATAAAATATAAGACTATTGCATTGTATACACTTAACATAGATATAATTATAAAATGTACTTAAAATTGAAAGTAGTACTTCTATAATGTTATTGCGAAGCTTAATTGAACATGTATTATAGAAATTCATAAAAAGTCAATTATAATCTTTCAACGTAGTACCCAATTATACAATGCAACACAACAAATCTTAAAGTTATAATTAATAGATCAAAAAATATAAAACAAATTCAATTAACACTTTTATCCCTATGTATCAATTATACAAAAAATAGAACAATTTGATCATTGATTAATAATCAACATTTGTTATCAATTTTTTGATTAAAATCAAATAGAAATTTAATCCAATTGTGATTGTGGGAGAATTGCAAGTTAATGTCAATAATTTTATCCCAGAATTGCAAGTTAATGTCAATAATTTTAGGAAAAATTGACATTAATAATCCAACCTTTCACTCATCCGTTATGAATAATCTCACCTTTGGATTATTGTCTAATAATCCAACCTTTGTGATAAATTTGCGCACAACATGCCGTATTACTAATAATAGGTAATAATAGGGTATGTTGTTAGCAAACTAAAAGAAAGGTTAGATTATTCACAGTGAACTAAAGGCAAACGTTGGATTATTAGAAAATAATCAAAAGGTTGGATTATTTCCGACGGATGAGCAAACGGTTAGATTATTAATGTAAATTTTTCCATAATTTTATCCGATTGTGGGAAAATTGTAACTTCCGTCTTATGTTTAAAAGTCTTCTTTACGGGTCAGTACTCTATTTCATACAACAAAGCAGGTTTGATTGCAACTCGGTATAATTCACCTTTTAACCTACTTGGGAACTTCCTATAGATAGCACCTCGGTGGTTGTTCTCCACTTGAGCTAACCCACTTGTATTCGATAAATAACATCTCCGTCGATCTCCCCATTACTTTAAATAATCAAATTCGAAATGCCTAAAATTAGTCCGTCTCTTTGATATAATGACAATAATCATCAACCAATTTGATGATTATAAATTAATGTTATTAGGTAAAGGTAAAGGTAAAGGTCCTTCTCGGTATCCCGTACAAGGCAGGGTCCGAGTGGGAGTTTTTCTTTTTCTTAAAAGATGCGGACAAATCATACTCATACCCCCAAGGAGAGAGTAAAGAGAAATACGCTATATATGAATTTTTTTTTGTATCAAATAACAAATAGTTTGTGAGCAAAAATAAATGTATTTTTTTGTAAACATACTATATTATTTGAGGCACAAATTATTTATATATGTTGGTTGAATAACTTTTTGAGTACATGGTAGGTTGAGTGAATCCGAGGGCTAAGAGAGAGCGAGCCAGAAACAAACCTAAAGTTTTAGGTAAAAAAAAAAAGAACCTAAAGTTTTAGGTAAAAAATGATATATATTCCGACTGAGACTATACTAAATATGATGATAATAATGCAGTATTTATAACCCACTTAGTTTTATAAGTCATATAATAAGACTTCAAATTAACGAATAAAGTAGAAAATGTAGGTCTATATGACTATATGCATGCTAGCTTGAAGGCATTAATGTTACAGAAATATCAGGCGTCTTTTTTCCAAACTATTGAAGTAAAGCAGAGAAAAAAGTAAAAAAAAAATTCTAAAAATTTAAAAAAAAATTTAAAAAAAAAATCTTAAAGGAAAAGAAACTAAAGAAAGAAAATGCAAAGGGAACGTTATTCCTTTCTGACTTTCTCCTCTTTCGGTTTGGCTTTTCCTATATTATACTATATTTTTGACTTGATTAAGCACTTTTTTAAAATTATTATATCCAACTTTATTTCGTAAAAGAATGTTATTTATATGTTTTGTTTTAAAATATATCTTTATAATTAAAAAACTTAGCTTGTTTCTTCTAAAAGATGGTCATATTTTAGTTATACTCTTTTTACAAAGAAATAAGTTTTGATTAAAAAATAAAATAAATAATAGTTATGTGTTAGTTGATAGAAGTACATATTTATTACGTACAAATAAACATATTCATTCTTTTGTTCAAAGTGTATATATATGAATATTGTGATCCTTGTCTCACTCACTAATTCAGGAGGTTATATATACAACACAAATCCTAGAGGTACCCACAAATCCTAGAGCATACTAATTACATAATTACCCTTAATGAATAGTTCAAATAATACAAATACATATTTATTAATACACCCTTAATGGATGCTAAGATTGTAGTGAAACTCATCGAACAGAACACGAGGAAGGTCCTTGGTAAATATATCAACAATAATAAACCGTGACAAGATATAAATAGCATGGACCTTTTCACGAACAAAATGAATTTCTAGCTCAATATATTTAGTGCGCTGATGCTCAATCGAATTTCCAGAGAGATAGATTGCACTAACATTATCACAATAAACCAAGGTAGCCTTAGGAAGGGGGCAATGAATATCGAACTCAATATATTTAGTACGCTGATGTTGAACCAAGATTGCACTAACAAGATTCAGAAACTAATACATAGGCTACATACAACACAATATTTGTCTTTAGTGCTAGAACGGGACAAGGTAGATTGACGCTTTGCAGTTAATGAAATAAAATTATCTCTAAAAAAAAAAAAATAACCAGAAGTGGAGCATCGAGTATCAGGACACACGACCTAGTCATCAATATCAGTATTATAAAATACCTAGGAGGTAGAGGCAGAAGATGAGAGATGAAGACCCACTTTGTACATATCGGAGAATATGTTTTAGAGCATTTTAATATCAGCAGCATACTTATGTAGTTATGTTGAGATAAAAACAGACCATCCGGCCGAGAGCGAACAACAATACCCAAGAGATAATGTAGCATCCCTAAATCTTTCATTGCATATTTGGATGCCAAGAGTGACATAATGGACTTACGTTGTTACGCAATGATTTGGAAGAAGTTGTCAAAAAAGCGTCTAAACACTCCGCACTATTTAGTCTAAAAATCATATGCTTTTGTAGTGATATAATTGTAAAAATGCAATTTCATGACCAAGGCCAAGAATAAAGAGAGTGATTAGAGATTGTTCACAAATTTAATGGCGCCAGTATAATCAGCAAAATGTTGATATCAAGCCCTAAAAGCTTGTTTTAACCCATATAAAGACTTTTTAAGCCGACACATGTAATTAGGATGGGTGTGATCAAGAAAATGCATAGGCTGATGTACAAAAACGATTTTTATTAAGAAATGTATATTTGGTATCCGATAGGTGTAAATTGAATATTCGTATTTTGAATATCTAATTTTACCGGTTCATGGTTTTTACTATATCCAGAAAACTGGATATCTACATTTTTGAATTCGAATTAATTCGATATCCAATTTTAAACACAACCCTAATTGGCGGGGAAATTAAGAAAAAAGGATAAATGATACACAATTTTGTTGTAAAGTAGAAGAAAAAGATGAAACGAAAAGGTAATTTAAATATTTTCTCTGGATTTTAATAGTTGCTATAGTTCCTATAGCAACTACTCTCTCCCTCCCTTAAAGGAGTTTCCACTTTTCACTTTCCTATGATTGGTCCCCGTAATTTTTCTTCTAACTTTCTTTTCAATATTTTTTTAAAATTTATGGTCCATACTTTTCCTCCATCAAATTTATTATTCAATAAAGTAATATCTCCATTATCTAAAAGATTTTATTTTTATTAAAACCCGTGAACATCCCTTCTCTTTGAATTTTCACCTACCATGTTAATGGTAGAAACCGAGGATGGATCCTTACCCTTCTCTTGCTCACGAATCCCAACTTCTATGAGAAGATGGGTGGCAAGTTGGGTAAGATCGATTTCCTCCTTTTTATACTTTAGGGTGTTCCTAACATCTTTCCATGATGGCGGTAATTTATCGATAATACTTGAAACAATAAAGAGTTCATCCATATATATATCATGCCTTTTAAGATAATCATACATACGTTGGATCTCATGAAATTGTTCCATAATAGGGCGAGCATCATCAAATTTAAAGTTATTGAAATTACTTACAAGAAATTTCTTACTTGATGCATCTTCGGCCATGTACTTAGTTTCAAGTGAGGACCACATTTCTTGTGCGGATGCAACATTTTGGTAGACATTGAAGAGAGTATCACTCATACCATTAAGAATATGTCCCCTACATATGAAGTCATCATTGTCCCATTTGCTTCTAGCACGCGTATCCTCCGAAGTCTCATCTTCCTTTTCACTAGGCCTTGGTGTACTTATCACATAAGCAACATTCAATGTAGTCGATAGGAAAAGGATTTTCTTTTGCCATCTTCTAAATTCATTGCCTACATACTTGTCCAATTTGAAAAAATTGGTAGTCAAATCCTTGAGACTTGTCATATTGTAGTTCAAGAAAATAACGTTTTAGATTGTTAGAAAATGTACTTTAATTTATAAATAAATAATAAATTAAAGATACTAGTTTGTGATAGAAAACCAAATTATATATGACAATCAAGAACCTTGCTTATGTACACCACCGAGATCACCGATACACCGATCTTCAACACGAACCAAGTAACAAGAAGATTTTGTTGGAACTTGATATTAATTCTACGCGAGATACTCTTTTCTAAAACATTATTTCCTCCCTACCACGGTGCTTAGGAACAAACCGGAAATACGCTCTGAGATACAAAGAATCACACTAATCTCCTAGCACATGGAAATTAGAATGACATAAGAAAACTTAAATGGAAGGAAATATGGAAATTCACAATCAAGGATTGCAAGTTCTTGATTTTGAAATGCTCAAGAAGAGAAGAAAATCAGAAAAAGCATGTAAATACATATGTCTAAACAACACACAAGCATTCTATATTTATAGAATAGCTCACACTACTTCACGAAGCAAAGTATCACTTCACGAAGCACTAGGTTGATCCGTGAAACCCGAAATCGATTCATGAACCAAAGTCGCCTTTCACTCAACCCTTACATCCCAAATAACATGGTTTAAATAACCATAATAACCGTTGGTGGTTATAAATTAATCAACTAAACGAAACTAGAGCAAGAATGAAACAAAACCCACACGCAGCAGCAGGGTCCGCGGGCCGCCCAATTCCCCTCGAGCCGCGCATGAGGCTCTACCTCACTCTGCGTGCCGAGCACAAGGCCAGGAGCCGCGCACTGTCTTCTGTCCCGTTTTTTCCTTTTCTTTAAAAAACATACTTTTGGATATGTTAATTAATTTTATTAAATTTATTTAGTTAATATAATTAATTAAATCATTTCGATTACCATTATATACTCTAAATTTCAACACTATTTAGACTAAAAACCATATGTTTTTGTAGTGATATAATTGTAAAAATGCAATTTCATGACCAAGGCGAAGAATAAAGAGAGAGTGATCGAAGATTGTTCACTAATTTAATGGCGCGAGCATAATCATTAAAATGTTGATATCAAGCCCTAGGAGCTTGTTTCAACTCATTTAAAGACTTTTTAAACCGACACATGCAATTAGTATGGGTGTGATCACGAAAATGCATAGGCTGATGTACAAAAATGATTTTTATTAAGAAATGAATATTTGGTATCCGATTGGGTGTAAATTGAATATTCGTATTTTGAATATCTAATTCTACCGGTTCATGGTTTTTACTATATCCAGAAAACTGGATATCTACATTTTTGAATTCGAATTAATTCGATATACAATTTTAAACACAACCCTATTTGGTGGAGAAATTAAGAAAAAGGATAAATGATACACAATTTTGTTGTAAAGTAGAAGAAAAAGATGAAAAGAAAAGGTAAGTTAAATATTTTCTCTGGATTTTAATAGTTGATATAGTTCCTATAGCAACTACTCCCTCCCTCCCTTAAAGGAGTTTCCACTTTTCACTTTCCTATAATTGGTCCCCGTAATTTTTCTTCTAACTTTCTTTTGAATATTTTTTTAAAATTTATGGTCCATACTTTTCCTCCATCAAATTTATTATTCAATAAAGTAATATCTCCACTATCTAAAATATTTTATTTTTATTAAAACCCGTGAAGGGCGTGAACATCCTTATCGGAATTTTATTAAGGATTGGAGGAAGTACTATATCAACTGATCTTCTTTGACATAAATTTTAAATGAATAATGTAAAACATAGTCAAGTGGGATTTGTTTGATCCGTTTTAATGCATATTTTCATAATATTAACTTTTTAGAATTTTTTATCATATAAAATTAAAGATATATAAAAGATTAAAATTATACATTATATAATATGAAAAGTAGAAATATAGTTACTATTAAAAATCAGATGAAGTATATAAATAATACTCCCTCCGTTCCCTAATGAGGTTCCCAAAAGGAATGTTCACAGGAATTAAGAAAAATAAAATATTTTAGATAGTGAATATATTATTTAATTGAATAATAAATTTGAATGGAGAAAAGTAGGGACTATAAGCATTAAAAAAATATTAAAAGAAAGTTGGTGGAAAAAAAATAGGGACCACAACTAATAAAAAATAAGTTTTTTAAAGTTAGTGGGAAACATATTAAGACCATAAGGAATATTAAAATGTTAAATTGATATTAGTGGAAGATATGTGGGGTACATAAGCATTATAAAAATATTAAAGTGAGTATTAAAAAGATTTTTTTGTCCAAAATTTGTGACATAAATGGAAAGGCTCCCTATGGATACAACAAATGAAACATACTAAAATGGCAGATGAAAACTTCTTTAAGAAATGGAGGAAGTAATTAAAGAAAAAAATTATTTAGATAAAAATAAAATATAGGGAATTTGGTAGTAATACCAAAATGGAAGGTCTCTAGAAATTTAGTGCGAAAGAATTGGACAGGTCGAATGTTTAAAATAGGGATGGCAATTCAGTCCGAATTCGACCCTAGTCCGACTTGATCCGAGGAAAATAATTTGATTTGAGTCCGAGTAAAAAGTCATCCGAGTCCGTGTTAGAGACGGACCGGAGTTGGACCTTATTAAAAATCTGAGACTCCGACCCTGAATGACATACGACTTTGAATTTGATTTTTACACTAATATTTTGTTTCCTTTAAAACTCTAGATGTGACTAATTCAAGCTATCTTATATTACTTGTAATTTTCGATTTTAAAAAAGTACTTGGTATTTTTATTTAGATTAATGAATCAAGAAAAACAAATGAAATCAATAGAAATAAAATACGTCAAATCAAAATACGAGAAAATTTTGTTAAATTTTAGTATTTGGATTATTTTTGTTGTTAAAATTGAATTCAAATTAAAGTACATATTTATTTGTTAAATTATATATGAAAAATATTTTTTGTTAATTTTGTATGCTTTAAAATCATTATTACAATATCATAACGATACTGTTTGATAATAATCCGACTCTGCATCCGACTCCGTTGGAGATCCGAGAGTCCGAGTTGGGGCAAACTTGGAGTATGCGTAATCCCGACTCCGTGTGGAGGTGGACTCAAAACAAAAGTCCAACTATTATCCGGAGCAAAGTCAAAATATGTATAATCCGAGCCGAGTCCGACCATTTGTCATCCCTAGTTTAAAAAGTTAAAACGAAATGAATATGATGTTTGAAGAAAGCATAAGTGTGCTGCGTATGTGGTCGGTGGTACGTCTAAATCAAACGTCTTTTTGCAATAGTGCTCCATCATGTGGAAGTGGATCCATCCCTACTCCCTTTCTTCTCTTTATTATTGCCTTTTATTTACCGGTGTCATTTACCGGTGTCTACGGGAGGTTCTGAGCATGTTCAAATTATTCGATTGTATAGGGTCTAGAAATATCAAAGGTCTTAATATTGAGTTATGTAGTATATTTTAAGTGTTTAAAAATACATTTATTTGAAAAATATCATAATTTTTAAAATTACACAGGTCCTTCAAAATTTCTTTCAAATTTTGCTCCGCCCTTGTTGCATATGTAGCCTCGTTTCCATTATTTAAAATAGGGGTGTATACAGTATATAGTCTGATTTGGTCTGGTTTGAGACTAAAATCATATAAAACCAATACATTCTGGTATTATGATTTTTTCACTTTTATTTCATTTCATTATACTTGTTACATTTGACTTTTTACGTAATTCAATGTATTATTATGTTCATTATATGTTGAATTGTACACATCTAAAAATTATAAAATGTTAATATTATGAAAGTATGCAGTTAGACGATTCAAACAAGATCCCACTTAAATATATTTTTACTTACACATTAGCCGCAATATATAAAATAAGCTTGAACAATGAATACTGCCCATAACGGAAATGTAACAAGTATTTCAGATTGGAGGAAGTATGTCACACTAAATTTACTATGGAAAACTAGTATAGAAACTCGTGTAATGCACGAAGTTTTTAATAGAGATGCAATTACATGCTATCAATATAAAATTATAATATTTCTTATAAAATAGGTAGATAATTTTAGAATATATAGTGATTTTAATGAAAAAATTTGATCGTTAATTAATATAAGTATTATCTAAAGCTCTCATACTTTTCAAGGCAAATTTGGGTTATCTTCCAATAATGTTATCGTAATATTTTTTGTCATTCTCAAAATAATTTTTGATTATCATGTATATTTTAATTCTTGTTGAAATATTTTAGAAATTAAAATTTTAATAAAAAAAACTTTATTAATTAGCAAATATTTCAACGTAAAAAAACAATTATATATTCTAAGAAACTTTAAATGGAAATCTTATATGAGTAGCTTTTATAATATTCCAAGAAAATTTAACAGATTATATCTAATTGCGATATACCACTCATATATTATAAGAAGAAGTTGATGTTAAATAAGGTAAGAATTATTCATATGGCAAATCCCTTTGAAAATGCCATGTGGAATTTTACATTCTTTTTATTAGATTGTATGATATGATGATATGATGATTGGAAGATAAACTAAGTAAACCAAAGCGATGTTATATGAAACAGAAGGTCTCCTGAGAGGCCGTATATGGCAAAGAAGGCTCTCCCAACAGCCCAGCCCAATGATTTTAAATTCAAAAATAAGGCTGATGACTAATTAGTTACTTATTTTGCAAAATTGGCTGACCCATATTTACCCGTTTATGCTATATACGCTCTATAGCAAGAATTTGTGTATATGAAAAAGTGAGATGAATGTGTAGAGTATATTTTCATCGGTAAAATTTCCACCCTTACTTTAAAGTGTGACTTTAAAAATTGTCGATTGTTTAAGATTATTCTCTTTTTTGTTTAATTTGTTATTAGTAGTGATATTTCTTATTATAACAATTTCTTTGTAACAAATTCAAAAACACAGAAAATAAATTTTAGGATTGTGTTGAAATTTTTTTTCTTTTAATATAATAATCCACTGCTTTCCAAAAGAAGTAAATTTCCCATCCCAACCCAAATCGCCAACTAAACTAGCACGTCAAAAAACATAAATGAACGATAATAACGTAGCTTCCAACATTAAAAGCTATTTATTTGATCTTCTCTTTATAAAAACCTATATTTTTTTTATAAGTTTAGTGTTCTTGTCATCTTTTTGAAAGAGGTTGAAGTATGATCTGTTTGTTACCCTCTTTCTCTTAAACTCTGACCTATGTATGATACCGACTTGATAATTCTGATTATGACGCTGTCTAACACGATTAGCTTATTTAGTCAAATAAAACAGAAAAAACAACTAATTCTTATCGCTTGATTCTTGTTATCAGTGTTGGCTAACGAGTTTATAATGTCCATTTTCATAAAATATATATAATTCTATTTCTATGGTAATTAATGAACTTTTGATCACAAAAGTATGTTTTTTCACAATCTTAATTTATTGCTAATAAATAATATATTTTCAAATAGTGATGCATTGAAATGAATTTTATAAAAAAAATGATTGGAAGAGCACAACTATGGCAGTTAAACATGTCAAGAAATTTTCATACAAAAAATTATTTTTTTTCATTACAATTCTCACCATTTAATTTCTATTACCAAATAGGCCATTAAAAGATAATTTAATTAATTTCAAAAAAAAAGTTAATTTAATTTGTTTACCTCCATTCTGAAATACTTGTTACATTACGTTATTGACACTATTCATCGTTCAAGCTTATTTTATATGTTGCGACTAATGTGTAAGAAAAAATATAGTAAAGTAGGATCTTATTTGAATCGTTTAATGCATAATTTCATAATATTAACTTTTATAAAATGTATAATTCAATATAATTCTTTCGTTCTGAAATAATTGCTACATTTCTGTTATGGGCACTATTCATCGTTTAAACTTATTTAATTTGTATATTGCGGCTAATGTATAAGCAAAAATATAGTCGAGTGGATCTTGTTCAAATCATCTAATGGCATACTCTCATAACATTAACTTTTTATAATTATTAAATGTGTATAGTTAAATATATAAATGAACAAAATAACACATTGATTTTGTTAATAATCAATTGTAGCATGTATAATAAAGCGAAGGGAAGTATAAATAATCAAAACAACATACTCTCTCCTATTAATTGAGAATGAGACATTTTCTTATTGAACCAACTCACTGAAAATGTCTCATTTATATTTGTCGTCATTCTTTTTTACGCTTCTACCCCTACTACAACAACACAACAACAACTCATAAATATCAATACTCTTTATTTTTCCACTCACTTTTAAGTGGTCCCCAACCCCTTCTTGGTTTTGGTGCAAAAACCTAAATGTCTCATTCTCTATGAATAGGAGGGAGTATCAAATTGCGTAATGTATAATGGAAACAAAGAAGTAATTCCACTGTTCCACTATGCTTGTTAAATTTGACCATTTATGCAATTTAATGTGTTAATTTATTCATTTATATATTAAAATACACATGTAAAAATTATAAAAATTTCTTATTATGAAAGTATGCGGTTAGATGATTCAAACAGGATCTTACTTGCTATATTTTCTCATATACATTAGATACAATATATAAAATAAGCTTGAACTATAAATAGCATCAAAAAATATAATATAGCGAGTATTTTAGAACGGAGAAAATATTAAAATTAAGGCTGCTAAGTGGCATGATCATGTGAACCCCACAACATGATCTCCTTTTCCAAACTTACGTGTTAACTTTGTTTATATAATTAATTTCTACTTTTTTAAAATTTAATTTTTCTTTTAATTGTCCACTCTCATCCCAAGTTCCATACTCAACCCTATAAGAATACATTCACCACCTTACCTCTTTCCCCTTTTCCCTCTCTCACCTCTCAAACCCCCTTAATTTACTTTCCCTTCTTTTAATTTCCTTCCTTCTCCCTTAAGTTTCCTCCATGAATAATCCCCATAAACAAACTCTATTCAAAACCGGAAATAATCCAATGAAACGCAGCCCATCAGAGTTAGTCCTAGAGGCTCTTGTCAACAACAAATCAATGGCTACGATTAAAGATCATCATCATGATCATCATACACCTCTGTTTGACACTAATTATAACTATCATCATCATCATAATCATCAACAGCATGATGTAGCTGATTATTTTGATCCAACGGCTGGTGTTGCATCAGCTGATGAGCATCTTACTTTTGACTTTAAGACTCAGGTTTATTTCTCTCTCTGTTTTTCTTTGTGAATTTTCTCTAACGTTTTTGTGTAAAGACAACAACGGATATTTATAGGACTATATTTTTAGTGCATGCCATTATAATAAATAATAATAATAATAATAATAATAATAATAATAATTGTCTTCTTTGCCCTTACACTTCTGCTTTTACTTTCTTGCCTTTTTTATTTTTAACTTTAATTTTTATTTTATTTTATTTTATTTTATTTTATTTTATTTAGTAAAATTGACATTAATAATTCAATCTTTTGCTCATCTGCTAGGAATAATCTAATCTTTTGATTATTTTCTAATAATCTAATATTTGTCCTTACTTCATTGTGAATAATTCAACCTTTATTTTAGTTTGCTAACAACATATCCTGTCATTACCTATTATTATTAATACGAGATGTTGTAGATAAATTGATCACAAAGGTTGATTGTTAAACATCACTAAAAGGTTGGATTATTAATATTAGTTTTTCTTTTTATTTATTATATTTATTTAATTTATGTGAAAAGGATTGAAGGTAAAAATAATTAATTTTGTGACGAGTGGAGTAACTTTTTCTGAACGCTTAATGTCTTGCATGTGGTACCAAACTTTACGTTGCCTAATAAAAGTACGTTCTTTCTTCTTTTATTTTTTTAATTCCTCCATTTCTTTGTAGGAGTAGTTCATTTGTTTCATTATAGTCGGTACATTCACTATTTTACGTAATCAAATATAATTTTGATTATTTATATTTTAGATTACAATAAATAAAATTTATAAAATTAAAATATTATAATTTTATTTGATTATCTTCTTACTTATTAACCGTACTTTATTAAATAAATTTGAAAGATAAGTAATACCACTGAATCTAATATGGTGAGTATTTAATAACTGTTGAAGTAATTGCTAGTTGCTAAATTATACTCATTTTCATATATTATTTATCACAAATTTTAGATAAATTAATATTTTAATATTTTAACAATATTTATGCTTTTTTATATCTTACATTAATTAACTTTATTCTAATATTTTTATATTATTTATGACTTTCTAAAAATATTTTTTAATAGTTATAGTTTTATATTTTTTAGTAACTTTCTTTTAATTCCTTTAATGTTTATAATCATTATTTTTTTAATTAAATTTATTATTATAAATAATTTATTCACCGTAAACAAATTTATTTTCTTAATTTTCGTGAATATTTCTTAGAGTAACTTCTCTAAGAAACGGTATGAGTATTTATATGCAATTTAATGTGGTATTTTATTCGTTTATATATTAAATTATGTACTCTGAATATTATAAAAGGCTAATATTATAAAAGCATCTGCCAAAAAATTTTAGTGAAATTTTATCATATTTAAATACTAAATTAAGAGCGCTCCATGTTTATATCGTTAATTATAATTAACTTATGCATTTTTCTTGATCTAACAAACAGTTTTAATTATTAGGAAAAATTGAAACTAATAATTCAAGTGTTTAGATTATATTTTAATAATCTAATCTTTGCCTTTAGTTTAGTTTGTTGTCAGCATACTAATAGAGTATGCTGATAGCAAACTAAAGGCCAAAGTTAAATTATTATTAAATATTAAGGTGTGCTGATAGTAGATAAAGGACAAATATTATATTATTAAAAAATAATTTCAAGGTGAAATTATTCATATAGCGAATTGGTGAAATGTCAGATTATTTTAAAACATCCACCATGAGTTTAACTTTTTAATCTAATTAGATGGTTTCTTATAATATAAGAGCCACAAACTCAAATTCTATCAACCATTTATTTTAAATTTGATTATTTAGCCGTATATGTTGCATTTATAATACAAGTTTAAAAGGGTTATTGTATAGAGGTACGGGAGTTGTTTCACAGCGGAGGAATAGAAAATAGTATATGCCAGGTTATTAATTTGAAGATTAAATTCTAGGTTTTAGAAGTGAACTTTCTTTGAATCCGTAGGTGGATTACTTTTTTTATTCTTAATTAAAGTGTTCAGGTGCATTTTCTAAATTCTAACGATATATTCATATTAGTATAGAATCCCGTGCAATGCACGGTTTTTTTTAGCATCGGCATATATAAATATATATATTAATTGAAAAAATAAAGCCTGAGATATTATATAGTAAATTACTCAATTTTGACAATATATGTATAAATTAAATTTGTAATTTTAGAAATTTTCTATATATTTTCAAATTTACTCAATTTAACTATAAATAAATGTCAGTCAAAGATAATTTAATGGTAGCGATATTGTTCAAGATTAAATGCAATTTATTAATTTACTCAATTTAGATTAATAAATATAGCAATTAATTAATTTGATTATTCCATGTGAAAAATCTTTGAAAGGATGCCAAATGAAAGTTTTTAGTTCTTTTAGTTAATAGTTTGATTGGTGGATTTATTTTAGTTTAATAAAATAAAATCAACTTTACTTTATTTAGTTTAATAAATATAGCAATTAATAAATTATATTATTAATAAATATAGCAATAATCCAAAGATTATTCCATGTGGCAAATCATTGTGAGCATGCCACATGGAATTTTCCAGTTCTTTTAGTTGATAGTATGATTGTACGCAACTAATTTTAGTTAGAATCACTTATTTTAATTTAGGAAAAATTACCAAGAATAATCTAACCTTTTTATGATTTTCCAAAAATAATCTCACCTATTGATTAACCAAGAATAATCCCAATTTTAAGGGGTATTTTTCTAAAGTAAACTTGGGTAACCCGATGACCTGCTATAGTAGCTAATTCACCAAAAAAAAAAATTGAATATTAATTTAAAGTTTGAGAAAAAAATATTTAATATTTCTAAATAATAAAAAAATCATAAATTTTTTATGAACATTTTTTAACATTTTTTTCGACATTTTATTTAAATTTATCTTTTTAAAAAAAATAAAACTTGTTATAGCAAGTTATCAGGTTTACTCTAGAAAAATACCCCTCAAAGTTGTGATTACTTATGGTTAATTAATAGGTGGAATTATTGTAGAAAAATCATGAATATGTTGGATTATTCTAGGTAATTTTGAGCTCGGTTTTTCAAATATATAAAATGATATTCATCATCAAAAAGGGTTATACATTAATAAAATTCAAATGTTCACCATTAACACATAATTTTGTCATGATTTAACATGCTCATTGATTTTTTTTTTTTTGTCTTTTTATTTTAAAAGTCATATAATATGATACTTCTATGTTCCATAATAAACAATAAAATCAGTCAAATTTATTAACACTTAACAGCATGATAATATTTGTTAAGAGCATAATGATTTTAAAAATTCACAACTAAGAGCATGATAATTTTTACGGTCGTTCTTCAGCGCAAATGCAGCTTATATGAGACCTCCATCAGCCCAACCTAATGAGATTTTTAATATTACCAAAAATTAAATCTTAAATTGCCCATTTTCTAATGTAAAATGCCTATTTCAGTACTTAAATTGTCAATTTCAAGCATTAATCTCAACTTAGGTTTGACCTGTTATTTATTTTTTAATATTTCAAACAAAGAGTCTAGCTTATATTCTCATAGTATATATTAAATGAACTATTTAGCTCAGGTATGATGCGTCTTTCTGTGAGACTATCTCATACAATGATTTTCGTTTTTTATATAATTTTTTCTAATTCAAATTTGAAACTTAAAAGGCAAATTTTAAAATAACGTTTAAATTGGTCTTTTACGTTTTGGAATTGGAGTTTACCAAATTTACGAATTAAAACAAAATCGATTTAAGTTTTGAAATTGGTCTTTTAATTCTAAGATTTGACATTTTAGGTTTTGAATTTGATCTTTTAAGTCATTTTTATTATAAAAGTGTTAAAAAAAATTAAAAAATCGGGTCAGGAACTATTTGGCTCATTTATGAGTGGCTGCACCCGACCTTAGAACCATTGCATACAAGTTTCAGCTAATCCCGTATGAGACAGTCGCATATGTGCAACCATTCACATGTCTATCTCATAACTTTAAAGTTGCCATTTTAAAGCTTGAATCGAACATTCAGATCTTAAAATAGGCATTTTAAGCCTTGGATTTGACAAACTTTAAACCATTGGAATAGACATTTTAGGTTTTGAATTGGATAATTTACGGTCGGAGTAGGTAAGTAAAATATAAAATTAAGGGTTGAAGTAGGGGTTTTAAGAGTTAGAATAGGATTTTAAGTGGTGAAACGGTTGTTTTAAGGATTAAAGTCGATAGATAAAATCAAATTCAGCCTTTGGAGAAAGAAGATTGAGGTTTGAAGTATGGGTTTTAAGTGTTAGATTTGGCATTCTAAATCTTAAAATGTATATTTTAAGACTTAAACTCGGCAACTATAAAAATTTTTTAATGGCACATGTGTGAGGGCCGCATATAAGTTTTTGTATATTAAGTTTTTGTGTAATTTTTATGGACCAGATTAGTTTCAAAAGCATTACATGAGGTTAAAAACTAATAAGAATCATTATTAGTGAGAACTATCTTTTTGAGTATCTTTTTGAAAGTTTAAGAAAATCTATGATGTTTGTTTGATTGCCTTTAAATTCCCTTAAAATTTCTATTTTTGGGACATATATTTATTTACATATTTCTAAGTTTAATTTCTGTAAGCTGGATATATCAAATATGATTTTAATAATTTTTTGAACAATTTTTGTCAAAGGGAGTTGTCAATAAATCCAAATTATTGTGTTAAATCAAATCCTTATATCAACCGAATAAGTTCCGCATATATAATTGAGACTTTTGAAGTCGAAGAGATGATAAACAATCATAAATACTATTAACCATAAATACTATTAAATGACAAATGGCAAAACTATAAGAATCAGTTGGTATTATTTGATTGGATGAAAAGTCATGTAGACAAAAATAGTTTTCCTATTAAAAAAATTATTTTGATGGTATGTTTAAATAAAGAATGTTTTAAAAATATAATATACTCCTATTATGCATGCATGATTTGGAATATAACATTTGATTCCAAATGTTAGTATAGGACTTTAAATTTCAAAAATAATATTTATTATGCATGTCTCATTTGATTGTGAGCCTAATTAGCATTATTAAAAAGAATTGACTCTATATTACTAGATGTTGTACTTATATACAAATTTATATATATGTATACAAGAATATATAATTGAACCGAATAAAAGAAAATTAAATTAAATTAATAATAATATGGTATATTATTTACTTGGAGTGTATAAATAATTTTAAAATAACTTGAATCAAAATAAATAGAAAATTTGATTTACTTACATAAATATTTACATTATACTCAATTAATAGAAAATTAATTTTTGTATCCCAAAAAATTGGTTACTTAATAAGATTTATTAAAATATTGATTACTTACTCAATACTCTAAAAATGAATTTCAATACATGATCCTCAAACTTTATAAATTCAAATTACAAGTCTTAAATAATCATGAATTACATTTGCGCATGAGTATTCAATATTATTCATAAATGCTAAAATTTATAAAATTGTGTATTACACGGATATTTTACCATTGCTTCTTTATTTATTAAGAATTGTTACATTTGGCCAAGACTTTTTGGTAAAAAAAAAATTAGCAATTTAAATGGACGGAGAAGTAACTTTTTCGTCATGCTAGTTACTCTTTCTTCTTTTATATTTTATTTTCAAATAAAATTTACGAATTTTAATGTCAAACATTGACTATAATTTTTGCGTCAATTTATGTACAAAACATATTCATGTGGAATCTTAATAAATTCTTCTCAAAATATACTTTTTAAATATCAATTATTTAAAAATTTTAAAAGTTTATAATTAAAATCATTTGACTTATAAATTTGCATCGAGATCTGTGAAAAAAGTAAATGAGAATAACAAATGAAAAGAAATATTTTACAAAACAAAAAAGAAAAGGATAGAAAAAGAAGTAGTGCATGACTCGTCTTGTACAGTTGCCAAACACAGTAATAAATTACTTTTTTTTGTTTGAGAACCAGTAATAAATTACTTTAATATTCTAATTTATTGTTTTATTTGTTTTTGACACTATTTATTAATTATTTTAAATTTATATTTTATTTTTAGTTTAAATATTAAAATATTTATTGATATTATTGTTCAAACATAGTCAAATAAAATTTTATTTCATTCATCTCATATGAAATTTATTAATGTTATTTATTTTAATAATTTTTAACTAAATATAATTAAAAATATTTATTTCGATAAGCTTGCAAAATCAAATTCGAACAGGGAAAGTAAAGTACCTATGGGTCATAAACTTTATTTGATGGATGAATATGCGCCACAGTTAGAAATAGAGGTGTGAAAACAGATCCGATGATCCGATAGACACCCGACTTTATAACAGAATTCGATTTGACCCGACTTAAAAATGGTTCTACAATTATGTAAAAATCAATGTGAAAACAAAATCCGATTTTGAACCGACTCGAAACACCTGACCCGAAAACAACCCGATGACCCGAATGAACACCTCTAGTTAGAAAGTGTTTAGAGATAAGATAACCCTTATTTAAGCTCTTTCGTCTAAATAAATAACGGTTATTTATAAAGATAACAAATAACCCTAATGTGGTAGGATTTGATAGGTTGAGAGTTTTAGTATCTTAATTTATCTTTTTTGATTTTATTTATTTTATTACTCTTTCCTATTCATAGAGAATGGGACATTTGTTTTTTCATACTATCCAGTGCACTTATTCAATGCTTAATATCTCTTATTATACATAACGAAATATTATAAATAGTAAATATTAATAATCTTTGCATTGAGACAAATCAAACAAGATCTCACTTGACTATGTTCTAATTTGTAGATTAAGAATAAAATAAAAATTAAGAGTAATAAGTGAATAGTGTCAAAAAAACAAATGTCTCATTCTCTATAATTGGAAGAAGTATTAATTTTTGTTTTTTATAGTGATACAAATCACGATTATTGATTAGAAATTTTTGCTACATAAAACAAAATAATACAAAGGCAAACAAGACTAAAGTAGATATAATTTTCAAGTTTCTTTATATCTTAGTGCTTGTTTCTTTATCTTTTTTCATTAATGTTTGAGAAAAAAATTTTAATTTATAGTAAAATGTTTGATTGTGGCTATAATAGCACTAAGTTTTTTCCATTCCTTTTTTATTTTCACCGAACTTTTTTTAGATATAATTTTATTTCAACAAAAAAATAAAGGTTTAAACTACTGTAAATTTAGGTTAGATACTAAGTAACCAAACATTTCATTTTTTTGATCACTTAGTAATAAAAACATTAATTTTGTCACTAACATAATCATTATTATATAATACTTCATATAAAAGTGTTGTATATTTGGCAGATGACTTTTTCCTTGTATTTTTTTTGTTTTTAATTTGTAATTTTTTTGTTGATTAAACAACAAAAAGTATTTAGCAAATGACTTTTAATAGCTTTTAAGCCAAATTAAAAACCGCTTTTTGCCCTAATAAACAGCTGACAATACTAAATAGTTTTCGTCATAACAACTTTGTTTAAACAACTAACTTATCAATTAATACTTTATAACGTCAAATTAGTCGAAATTTTAACCAACAACTTTATCTAACAGTTATTTATCAAATAAATATTATAAAAAATAGTTGGGTTGCCTTAATAAAGGTTGGCCCTTGAATACTTAGCTATGAAGAAACAAAGAAATTTGTGAACTTTGAAAAGGATAGGCTCTCGAGGTGAATAGGACGTAAAGCATAAAGTTAGAAATGAAAAAACACAATGATATAAATTTGTAATAATTGAAGAGTTATAATTATATACTCCTCCGTTGTCTAATATTATTCTTATTTAGAATATTTCATTTTAAAAAGAGAGAAATTTTATTAATGTTTATTTAGTAATATTGAGATTTAAAATTCGCTATAATGTATATTTAGTAATATTGAGATTTAAAATTTATATTGAAAACTGTGCAAAAAGTAAATGGGAAAAACAAAAAGAAACAGCGAGAGTAACTACTAAGTACTACTTCCTCCGTTATCAAATGTTCTTCCTATTTGGAATATTCCATTTTAAGGAGAGAGAAATTTAATTGATGTTTTTGACACATATTTTTATGATAAAATATATTTATGTGACATCTTGTTAGATTTGTCATAATATATACCTTTTTATTATGTATTTTTTATAATTTTTTATTATGCATATTTAGAGATATTGAGGTTTAAAATTTGCATTGAAAACTGTGAAAACTAAATAGAAAGAACATAAAGAAACTGATAGAGTATATCTTTGTGTTGGACCCGACCACGTTAAATGGGTCAGCCTTAGCTAATGATTTGCGTACACAAAACATCCAACTCTATTTAAAGAACCTTCCCATATACATTGGGTTAATATGTGAATTTGTGCTAAATCTTTTGTCTTTTCATATTATTGCAAGATTTTTCAATGCCTTCAGGTATGGATCGGACCCTTAATACTTCTATAAGAATAATTTTTTTATATATTCAACACATGTTTAAAAAATTTCTTATAATCATGGGCGGAGTTAGAGTGATTCATTCGGGTTATCGGGTCAATTTCAGGTCAGGTGTTTCAGGTCGGTTTAAAATCGGATTTTTTGTCCACATTGATTTTATATAATAGAAATTCATTTTGAAGTTGGATTAATTCAAGTAAAGATACACAATAATTTATTAGGGTATGTTTATTTTTCATTTATTGGCAACCTTGGGGCCTAAAACGCTATAAATTAATATTTAAGGCACCTTAATTTAGAAGTTATGTGCAGTTGAATACCTTTGCACATGATCTGAACTCTAAAACACTATACATAGATACTATCTTGGCTTGTTGATTTTCTTTTGTGTGCTTAATTAATACAATGAGATTTAAATGATTATATATTATATATATATATATATATATATATATATATATATATATATATATATATATATATATATATATATATATATATATATATATATATATATATATATATATAGAAGTAAACTTATGACATTTAGTTGTGTGTTCATAAACAAAAAAAGCAGGACACAATCAATAGCTTTGGTAGTGGTGGAACATTTGATCAGCAAACAGTTTCATGGCATCAGAACTTGACCCCACAACAGCCATGTCCATCTGCAACTATTGATTCCCAATCATCTATATGTGGTATGTTTAAATAGTGGTTTGATCTGTCCGCTATTTGTCCCCCTGGACCCTGAATTTGTGCAGGGTACTGGGCTGATGACTATGATCATGATTGGTGTGATATTTAATTTCATTGGCATTGATAGTATTTCCGTTATACTGGTGCAGCTGGTAGTCCAACTTCAACTCTTGTTTATAAGCCGAAAGTAGGAGATAATCAAGTAAGTTATTCATCAGACGATGATGAAGGCGAGCTTGAAGCCGGTCAATGTGAGCAGAGTGATGATCCTCTTCAAGTAAAGCGCCTTCGAAGGTGATTTATTATAAGATCAACGCGAAATTGTGATGATATTTAACTGTGTGTGTGTATTTTTCGTATTTGGTTATAATTGTGCGTGTATTTCACTCGAATTGAGGGCCTACTTTCGATTGGGATTTTCTCGTGATGAGGGTATTGATATGCCTTCTTTTCTACCCTCCCCAGACCATGGCTTGGGCAGGACTCATTGGACTGATGATTGATGATGTGTCATGTGTGTGTATTTCAGGATGGTTTCGAATAGATTGTCAGCTCGTCGATCTAGAAAAAGGAGACAAGCACAACAACAAGAATTAGAGATGCAGGTTACATGCTCATCATCTAATCCATCCTTTATGATGTTGAATTGAAGTAAACATTGCTGAATTTGAGTCCTTTTTTGCAGGTTGATCAACTCAATGTGGAGAATAGTTCTCTTTTTAAGCAGTTGAATGAAGCAGCTCAGCAGCTTAGAGAAGCCACAACAAACAATAGAGTACTCAAGTCGGATGTTGAAGCTATGAGAGCCAAGGTATATATACGATACTGTTAAGAAACCAACTTCAAAGTCTAAGCTGATGGTTGAGACCTCAGTATATTTAAAATATATTTCATCACGGCACCTCACATAAAAGCCCTTTGAGCTAAAAATATGGATGCAGCACAAGTCTCTCTCATACTTAGCTCTAATAATTTCATTTGAATTGAATTTGTGACTTAGGCTCTGATACCATGTTAAGAAACTGATTCAACCAAAAATTTGACTCTAATTTATGTTATAAACCATCACATTCACCTCTCATCAATTGTTGCATATTAATATGTTTCATTAGCATACTATGTTTAATGTTATATTACTAACTTTTTAATTAGATGTTTAATGTTATATTACTAACTTTTTAATTAGATTAGTAATTACTTAAAACATATATATGATGTATGATATTGCAGGTGAAATTACTCGAAGACCGGGTGACTCGAGGCACTTTAAACCATATTTTGCAAACAACTCTTAGTTCTCCATCACCCCAATTGGCAGCTAGTGCACAAAACTTATCTCGGATGGTGAATGCTATCGCCCCAACGATGATGGTGCAAGGGCAAGAAGCGTCTTTCGATGGGGCGTTTCCATGGTCGAATCCCAGCATTGAGAACGAAAATAACATTGCAAATTTGCATGATAGCAATGCTACGAGTGGAAGCATAGCGAGTAATAACACAATTGGTGGTGTTAGTTGTGTGACCGGACTTTGGCCTTGAGATTATTGATTTCGAGTGAATCGTTATGTCAATCAAGTACTTGAAGGAATTTTGTGTTCTAGGAAGGCCATAAATTTAGAGGGGTTGAATAATCTATGTAGGCTTGTAAGTTACTTCAAGTAGTAATTATGATTTCAAAGAAATAGTGTTTTCTCTGTTTTAGTTATTTATTACACTTTAATTAAAACTATGAGAGCTTTTCAGTTAATGTGGGACATAGGGGAAAATTGTTGTTATTATAGTTGTTGATGTGTGATGCATATTCTAAAGGGAGTATTGTTATTAATAGTAAAACTAAGAGTATTTGGAAGTGGATACTTAATTTGGTATTTGGTAGTTTTAATTTCTATTGTAAGGTTTGATTTGTGTACCATAGATTTTGAGAATTTGATAAATATAATTATTCTACATTTGTACTTGTACTAGTATAAGACATAAGGACATGTTCTAATAATAAAGCAGGATTAATTATTTCAAAAGAGGCCAAAATTCCCCATTAATTTTTATTTGTAATTTTAGTTTAATTAAATTTCTTAAGGGTAAATCGACCTCTTTTGTACAATATAGGACTTTTATCGGGTACTTGACTAATTAAGGTCGAGCATATGGACAATATCTCTTCTTATTTAGCTGAAAAAATATTTGTGCCCTTGGAAGACTGACAGACTGCTCAAGCTCACAAGTTCTGCCCTTTTAAAATTGCTCATAGCTAATTGAAATTTAAGAAAAATATTTCCTTCTATTTGTAATTGCACATTTTCATCACACTTATTCAAATTTTAATATATCTAATTGTATATAATTAAAAGTTAATACTCCCTCCGAATCATTTTAGTTGTCCCATTTGAAATTTCACAGATTTTAAAGGTTGAGTGGGGTCCATTAAAAAGGTGATAGTTGGGTATTTTAATTGATTAAATTAATTGTAAAGGTGGTAGTTGAGTATTGGGAATTGGAAATTGAAAAAGTGGGGGTACTTAGGTAAAAAAAAGATAGTCAAAAAAGAAAATGGGACAATTAGTATGATTTTGCCAAATAAGAAAATGGGACAACTAAAATAATTTGGAGGGAGTATATCTTTAATTATACATTATTAAAAGTTATAAAATGGACATGGGCAACCCAAACAAGGAAGAGAAGAAGTAGTTCACTCGTAAACCCAAAGAAGGTTCACTACTAAAACCAATTGGTAATAGTAGGAATTACTCCTTGAGTATATAAAATGAGTATATAAAGTGATGCATACTCTTCTCTTTCTCCGATGTAGAACAACTCACATGTGGGTAACACATGAACACTTCAACAAGTCTTAATCATAGTACAAGAGATCATAATCTAGGCCCCCACAAATCAAATATGCTCGTGGAATTAAATATTATCACTAAGCACAGCTATCTACTAGTATAATCTAGTACTTTTGTGGGATTAACTTACAAACTCAAAACCTGAAATATTGGGGGTAAACAACATCGTTCAAGCAAAAAAACGCTGCTGACTCCGTGATTTAGATCAAACGACAATAATTTCACAAAAAATTTCAACTAAGACAGATAACTCAAATTTTGCCTCGTTGTGGAAATGATTGATGCAGTATACATTAATGGCTCCGAAATCTCCCAAAAAACTTCTTGTTTCTACCTGCATTAGGAAGATATCAGATAAGATGAGAAATACCTCAAAGTATGACTTTTTCGAGCTTTAAAATCAACCAAACATAAAAATGGATTATGCATCAGGAAAAAGAATGTGAAGCAAGAAGTGGCACATTCATAATATACACGTACAAAAGTCAAAAAGTAATATCTTCTCAAGGCAGTGGAAAAATGGACACTCATGGAACCTCGTGTGGAAAACGTACTATCCTATTCATATTGCTGCAATTCCACCAAAATGCTAAGATTTGCCTTGCCTTAATTTGAGAACCGTAAATTTATAGTGGAGCAGTAACGTAAGGGGGTGTTTGGTAAATCTTTTTGACAGGTTGGAAATGGAATCAAATAAGCAAATCCATTACCTAATGTTTCCATACTTCACGTCCTTTACTTTGTTAAGAGAATGACAAGGGAAGTAACAAATAAACAGGAAAACACATTCTCATACCCTTGTTCTTCTTTATACCAAACAATTAACAACGATAATAGTACTTGACAATACCAACACCCCTATTAAAGATTTTCCTTTCCATTTCAAATCAAACATCCCTTAAACAATTTGTAAAGAAGCAATGAATATGATATTAGAGCGAAGATGGATGTGGCCATAAGTTATAGACAGAATTTTTACAGACATGAACAGAAGACCTTGCACACAATAATCCAACATGTTTAATAAGGGAGTTGCTCAGCTGCTAAATGGGGATTATCCAAGATGTGAGCCACATAATTAAGTGTGGGTAGCAGATATGAGCGGCTGCTGAAATATTATGTGAACAAGGCATACCCCTGAAGCCAAGGGGCAAGTTTTTATTGGATGTCCATTAGAATAGCGCTACTATATGAATTAGAATGTCGGGCATTTAGAAAGGATCCTTGTAGGAGTATAACTTGAGGCATTGAGTTCAAAACGAAGATATAAAAAGGGCTTTAAGAATCGCATATATCAAAGAGAAAACAAAAGAAAACCATCTATAATAGTTTGGACCCGTGGCAAGACGATGTACTAGTGAATCGATATGATAGAAAGTTGCAAGTCCGTGGACTTCAAAAAAGGGCAAGGAAAATCAAGATGACCATGAGGAGTGAGATCAAGGCTAGACAAAACAAGGGTTTGATCTCACTTCTCCACTTTGCCCTCCTCTGAATCCACATTTCCTTAACCAAGAGGTCCTTCAGTCCAATAAGAAAACACACCTAAACCAATGATACACAAATACTCAAATGGTAACTTAAAAAAAGAACCTTCATATCCTCAACTTTACATTGACAAATAACAAAATATTTGGTGTTAGTGGATACTATACATGAAGTGATGAAGCAGAGCACTAAAACAAATGTAAACTTTCTACAGGTTGAGACTAATAAATACAATAGGTACATGGGCCTCCCTACTTCCATCAACTTCAATAGTGGCTTGTTACCCAAACCTGTTAACTTACCCATAATTTATTTTACCCCATAATTCTGTTAATTTTTACATATTTTCAGGAAGGTTTCTTGTCGATGCTTCATTGTCAATAGTATCAAGTTTCTCCAAACGCTTCCCTTATCTATGAAAATACTGCAGAACTCAGTAGTGTAGCCAAAATTGACCGTTTAAGACAGTAGAGAACGACATATTTCCTTGTCCGGGCAACAAGGGAGAAGAAGCAATCAACACTTGGGGACAATCTAAGATAGTGGACATGGGTAAACTTACATATTTATAGTTGAGGCCAATTTGCTCAATAGCATCATCAAGGGACCAATGGAGAGCATCTCGACAATTTTCATTAAATTATCAGAAGCCAACATGAAGGTTCCAATTCATATTATTTTTAAAGGACTAAATTAACAGAAGATACATCTGCAGTCGAGAAAGATGCAAGAGAGAACTAGACTCAGCATAGCATCAGGAATGCTTTTGCTTGCCACCCCATTCAAATAAAGGGTTTATACTTGCCATTCAAGTGTCCATTTGTGATCGAAGAGTCTTTCTCATACATTTAGTTTTTAGAAGACCCATATATCCTGTTAACATAAGGGATGCCGGGATGGTTTTTCTTACCAAGTTACCTACCCTTAAATGTAGAATATATTGTTTCCACTGAGGCTTCCAATAAAAAATTGAAGAACCTCTGAGGCACTTACTGTCATTATATATCTTTTTTTAGAAGACCCATATAGTTTGCTAAAGGCTATTGCTCAATTCAGTTGGTCAATTTGAACAGTAACAGGTGGAACAGCCATCAAAAGCAAAAACAGCGTATTTTTTAAGAATTTCCAGTAGCAACAAGAATTGGACTTAAAGAACGAACAATACAAATGACATTACATTTCAATAACAGCACATAATAAGTAGGAGTAGCAGCATACCTCAGAAAAGCCAAAGATCAAAGCAAACTAGACCCTAAAGATCTATTTGTCTGAATGTCCCCTTTTACCCTTGCGACGTCCATGATGCCCATGGGAATGTCGAGCAGGCTTCGCAGATTTTTTGCTGCACCAAACAAGTCAAAGTTGACGGAAAACCAAACTTCAGCTTCATGCAAAGTATATTTTCAATTTGATCTAGCTTTTGGCTTTCTCGGACTATTCTTTAGAGTGAAAGACTATTTGCAGCTTACCAGAACATTGCGGAGCAAATTCTAAATACAACAATGACAGGAAGGGCCAAAAGAGCAGAAGCCTAAAAGGAAAGGATTACCAAAACATTATAATTATGGATTGACAGACTGGGAAAACAACAGATATGAATGGTATTTACCACAAACCAAACCAGCTCCTTCGTTGCTAAATGTCTTGTGACCTCATGCTGCTTCAGCTTTTCATGAACCGTAGTTTGTACCTAGCAATTGCATCACACTGATTGAAACTCCTTTTCCCTTTTAAGTATTAGAATAGCAAACTACATCACATACAGCCACGCTAAAGGGAAAAATAGGAAATAAGAAAAAAAAAATGACAAGCACACAATATTAGTAAGCTTAACAAGCACAGGCGGTAGAAAGGCAAGTGAGTACTGGAAATTGACTACTATCAGCTACACAATATCACAGCTAGTGCTTCAACTGTAATATAAAATGGCAGATTGCAAACTCAATCTCACTTCAAATATGTCCAGAGTCAGTCATCATATTTCATTTTGTAGGTAATACGATTCATCTATTATCTATTAACGTAAAGTACAAAACCACAGATCACTTCGATTATGAACGTCCAAGGAAATTGCTTCTCTTAAGTTGTACATCGGATAATAACTAAAGAAACAATACTCATCATGCATGTTTAGGAAGCTTTCCGGCTTCAATATGTGGTCAAATAATAATAGTTGCCTGAAAGACCTAACACGTCAAACATATATTCCATTGAGGTACCTGATCATGATATACAGTTGCCGATTCAAGAAATTTCCCATATGCATGAACGGCCTTCTTAGTGTACGGATTCAAGATAGTCCTAGCTTTTTCGACATGAGGTTTTGCCACAGTGGCAGCCTGATCAATGTATGGCTTACTAAATTTCTTCACTTCCTGTCATCATAAGAAACTCTTTTTAGCTTAATCCTGTCCTATTTCTGCACAATAAACTTAAAAAATACATGTATTACATACCTGATAATAAGGGTCTGCCAACTCTTGTACTTTAATGATGTGTGGCTTGACAGCATTTTTAGATGCTTCAAATGCCTCAGCAGACTTTTCTGTCAGTGTCTGCACATGCGGTTCAACATATTCCGTTACCAGCACCCACTGCTCCTTCATAGCTGGGACCAATTTCTTCAAAATTCAAGTCAAGTTATAAGTGTCAAATTTAGATATAGGTATAATCACATTGACATGAAGGAAGACTTCTCAAACAAACGTGATCACTCGTGAATAAAATTTAGTGAACTGAAAATATTTATGATAATGTATGAAATTAAACAAATGAGACTTATAAAGTCATAAACACAATGATTTCCATGTATATTAAAAGATGCTTACAGTTTTAATAGTTTCAATATGAGGTTGAGCCCATTTTTCAGCTTGATCCTTCTTCTCCAAAGTCTGGAAAAACATTATGCAACCAGTCAGTTTTTGTATAAAACTTATGCATCAAATACTTATAATTACATAAATATCTTTAGCACAGATTATCAAAATCACTATAAGAGGATATCAGAACAAGTGATTATAGAAAAAAAAATAAAAATCAATTAGTGTTACCTTCTGAATCAAAACCTCCATGACAGGTTTTCCATGATCATTCCATTCCACCTCTATGAAGGACTACAGTAGATGAATGTTAATAGTTAGTAAAAACAAAACATATTACATATTATGTAGAATGAGGACAAACCAAAAATTGCAATTTACCCGTGAGCGAAGCAAATGATCCAATAGCCATGGTGGAAGCCAAGAACCATGTACCTAACCAAAGATAATACTCATCAGTCAGTAATCATTGGTCCAAACAATCATAAATGTTATGTATATTATAGATAGAACACTCAAGATGTGTACAATTTGCAGCGTCAAAGCTTCTGATAAAAAAGTTATTTGTTACCAATAGTCAATCATTGTCCTCTAAGTCGAACTTTTTGTAAAAGTGATTACCAAAACATACAATACTGCTAATCCAAAAAGGAAATTTAAGGGTCTCACACAGTAGCTTTGATCTTTTAGTCTCTTTAACTTTTAGTATCATTAAAATTCATCAAAGATGGAGATGTTTATGCATTCACAAAAACACACTAACTTATCTCACACTTAATTGGTATAACATAAATTTGCAAATATTATACAGACAATGAACTTTTGAGAACTGTCTCAAAGATCACGTCTCAGTAAGCTAATTACAACTGAAATATAGACATGTATTATGGAATTTTGGTGGAAATTATGGAATTGGTCAAGGTGATGCACTAATGAGTGTGATGCAGTTGTCAAATAGTGAAAATCATCGCCCACATCCCCATATTGAAACCGTATTGCAACTGTTTCTTAGCTAATTACAACTGAAATATAGACAAAGACAACCACAAAGGCACAAAACCAGCTGCATAAACCACGAAAGTACCAGCATCCTAGAATTTAAACTCTGGTTAGTCATTCACCAACTACTAGGCAAGACCATGAGACATGACTTAAACCGACATCAACCACAATTTGTTATATCATTACAATGCTAGTAGTAGAGGTTCAAAAACTAAAAGAATGGCACACAACAAAAATCTAGTGTGAACTATGCTTTGACACACACTAAACACTACATAGAACAAGGTCTATACTCTATAATATACATAATCCTTGTTTATCAAAGAAAGCATAAGTGTGTTGACGTTTAAACAATTCCATAATAATTAGAAATTCTGAACTAACCTCCATCAACTCCTTACTTCTTGACGTGGCCTCTAACTTAGCCTTCATCATCTCTTCCTACATAGCATTTCCGATCAAAAGAATAACAAATCAAGAACATGCTCAGGTATATCAACTCACGTTCAAGATAAATAATAAAGTGTGAAACAGTATACGTATCAAAAACTATTTACAGAAATATAAATTATAAGTTGAATTAAGAAACCTCTGCCACTTGAAGGGCACGCTCAGTTTTACGAATTCTGCTCTTCTGTTCCTCATTTATCTTCTGGAGCTGCATAAAGATACATAAAACAGAATATTAGAAAACTGTGTCAAACCTGAGAAGTACTATGATCTAAAGTACTCAACCATCTTATAGTTTGTCATCTTAAGAGTCACATGTGTAACTTAAAATATTTGGCATCCAACATATGAGCAAACCACATCCTTTAAAAAGTTCACAAAAAGGATGTCTTAACCCCTACTTAAGCAGTTATTTCTGTTCAACTAATCTACTACTCCCTCCGTTTCCAAATGTTCTTCCCATACTTTTTGCACAGTTTTCAAAGTAAATTTTGAGCCTAAATATCTCTAAATACGCATCATAAAAAATTATAAAAAATATATAATAAAAAAGTATACATTAAGACGAATCTAACAAGATCTCACATGTATATATTTTGTCTTCTATATATGTCTTAAAAATATTAATCAAATTTCTCTTTCCAAAATAGAATATTCTAAATGGGAAGAACATTAGGAAACGGAGGGAGTAGTATTTTCCTAATCTGGAAAAAAGGATTTAAACATTTTTATAAAAAGGACAAAATATATTGAAAAAAAAAACTGTTTATAAGAAATGTAAAATGTCCAAAAGACTAGTGTACAAGTTTGGAACCACAGTAAGGAATTTTTATTTTTAATTGTCAAAGGGAGTTGATGAAAAGATTGATAAAAACACACAAGTAAACGACAAACAAAGCAACAAATGTAAGTTACAAAGTTTCCGGCCTTTAGGTAGTAGAAAATTAATAGCAACATACTTTAGCTTCTTCCCCACCTCGTAAAAAATACAAATAGCATTCATAATCAAAAACAACTGACCAATGTCTCATTTGTAGTGTTTAGTATACTCATATAAAGGCAGCTGACAAATTTGAAGCCAACGAACTAAACTCAAGCACTAAAAACTATGATAAAAAATCATATCCAAAGCATTAATGAACCTGTTATTGATTAATAGAGAGAAAGAAACCTTAACTATGGACAATATACAGCATTACAACATAGTACTGCCAGTAAAAAGTTTGAGCATAGTAAGTAAAGTGCCCGACTGATCAATGATTGCTATTGATTCATCTTTCTCTAAAAATACAAACCCTTCATTGCAGAAAATTTTCACAATATGGTATTTAATTATTAACTAAGTTGATCTTCCATATTACTTTTGGTTTGTCCTAATTTAGTAGCTACATATTCTTTTTTGATTGTCACTAAGTGATATTTGATTATTAACTAAGTTGCCCTTCCATATTACTTTTTGGTTGTCCGAATTTAGTGTTCACATATTTCTTTTTGATTTGTCCCAATTTAGTAGCAACATTGCCTTTCATTGTAGGTGTTTGCTAGCCAACCCTAAAATAACCAAATTTGCTTCATCGAAACTTACTTCAATGCATTCTCACAATTTATTCCACTAAATAAAAAAAAAACAATTTAAGTCATTCAAACTTCCCGTCCTAATCCCACATTCCCACCTAAAGATTTAAAAATATAAAAAAAAAGAAAAAGAAGAAAACAAGTCAAAATTATTTATCAACTGGGGTGAAGGAAGCACAGAAGCTTCTACGAAGGCACGCACTAAAACCCTCTTGCCACCAAGCACGAAAGTTCCTCAATTAGTTCTTGAAATTGTGGGGAAGAAAAAATTGTAAGGCCAAAGTTTACCCAAGAGTTTCAAAGTTTAGAGGGGGATACTTGAGGGAAGCTATCTGAATCAGACAAGTGATAAACTAGTTGATTCGATGTTCACCGTTAACATTTAAAACAGGAATAAAATAGACAAAAACTTGTATCTAAACCTCAGCTGACAATTAGACAATTAGTTAAATGAAATGAAGATGAAAATGATACTGTAATTTTCAATAAGCTTAGGATCACAAAATATTAGCAAGTTCACCTATGTGCTTGATCTATGTCCGATTTAGCCACTAAAATAGGAGTACCTTATCCAATTTCGAACTCAGCTCCTGAATCTTGATCTCAGATTCTTTTGTTCGAGCTTCCAAGGCCTCCTTTTCCTTTTTCTGTCCTTCAATTTCCCTCTTCAATTTGTCAACCTATGAAGCAAAAGGTGTTGTTTGTAAGTATTAGATACAAGACCAATGATTTATAGAATTTCTCTTAAAATTGCTACCTGCTTCTGCAATTCACTTGCACGAGCATGCGCCTTCCCGACCTGTTCCGCAACATCTGATGTACCCTTTTTCTGAACCAAAAGTAATCAAAACAAGAAAAAGGTAATAAATAATATGCTCAAATTACTCAAATTTCTCCAAAATAACTTCAGCATGATCCAAACCAACCACAACAAGCCACAGACATTATATCAGACCTGAGCAACCTCTATCTCGCTTTGCAATAACGCAACAGTGTCTGACTTCTCCTGAACAACAGTCTCCAATTGTGCTATTTTCTCATCCTTTCTTTTTATATTAGTACTGCTCTCATCAAGGCGAGCCTCTGCAGCATTCATAGATCAGAAATAATAAATAACAAGGACACAAATGCAGAACATTACTCAAATTACAATGACAAAGCTGATTAAACTTGAATCTCGTGGAATAGCAATCATCATGCACTCCACGATAAGGGATCCCCCACGATAATGATAATGCAGATTAAACTAGAATCTCGACAAAAATCAATAGTATTATCATTTCAATGTAAAATTAAGGTTGAAAACCCAAAAAAAATCATCAAGATTAATTCAACACTCGTTTCAATTGAGAAAACACAATTAGCATTCAGCAAGATTCAAATCAAACCTAACTAACATTAAAATACCAAAATTTAAACTTTAATCTACTATCGAACATCTACAAATGACTAATTTCAAAAAAAGAATCAAAACAAACAGATACTGAAACAATTTCAAACCTATGTACAATAGTGACTACATTACTGAATACTAAAAACATTAATCGAGATTTCAAAAATGAGAATTCGAAGAAAACCTAAAAGCTGGATCTTGGACTCAAGTTGTTCGAATTGGAGCTTAAGAGCGGAAGAATCATCCTTAGAATCCGATCGAACTTCCTCGATGACTAGCGAATCATCAGAGTCGGCAATAACAGCGCTGAAAATCAACGAAACCAGCAGAAAAATAGACAAAGAAAGAAGTTTAAAATCCGCCATTGAAGAGAGAGAAAAAAGAAAGAGATTTCAAAGCATAGAAAGAGCTTCGAAATCCCCGAAGAAGAAGCAGAGACGTGGTTGAATGACGAAAGGGGATCTAGGTTTTTATATTACAATATGTCGACTATTTATTTGTTCCTTCTTTTGAATTTATTTTATATGTGATGTGTCAAATGCAAAGTGTGTGGGGGTGTTTGTGTTTAAATAAATGACGACTACCCAATTGCCCGTCTCTCGATGAGATTACGTATAAAAAAATTTTTATAGTATCGTTTTATACAGCAATTTACGAATAAATAATAATGAATATAAGTAATGATAAATAATTGTAATAATAAATATAAGTAATATTCCCTCCAATTTATTACCAAAGTCTCACCTACTTTATGCACTCTATGTCTCTATCCAATACACTTATTCAATCGTTAATATCTTTCATTGTGCTTAATTAAAAATTATGAAATGTTGATATAAATAATTCTTGCTTGAGACAAATCAATCAAGATCTCACATGACTATGTTTTAACTTAAAAATTAATAATAAAATACAAATTAAAAGTAAAAAATGAGTAGTGTCCAAAAAGCAAATGGGACGTAAAAAGCAAATGTGACGTTAGTGTTGAATTGTAGGGAGTAGTAAAATTATTAAATCAATCAATGTTTTATTTAAATATTTATAGTTAGGGGACAAAATTCATGATAGGTGGGGAAAGTAGTTGGAAGATCGAATCTTTGTAATGGTTTGTTGAATGTTGAATCTACTACTTTTGGATTTCCCTTATTTTCCATGATAAAAAGCAAAATCAAAAGCCTACAAAAGTTGGTAAACGTTTTGTGATATTTCTTTCATCATGTATTCATGTTTAGATTGAGCCATCTAATGTAGCTTTTTAGTTAACAACTACTTATATGCTCATGCCACATATGGTATATTAAGATAATAATTATATTTGTTTAAATTTAATTTGATTAGAAAAAATTGAGTATAACTTTACACGACCGAAAATAACTCTTATAAAAACATTAAATCAGATTGACAAGATATTTTTATACACGCATCATAAACTTATACACCAAATTACTTGAGAGATATATAGCACTGATATTGTCACAATAAACCAGAGTATTATTCTGGATAGGACATTAAAGCTGGTAGAAATAAATTACGTAGCCAATATGTTTCAGCAACCACATTAACTACAACTCGATAATCTGCCTCATCGCTAAATAGTGACAAAGTAGATGGTCACTTAGCTAACCAAGTCACAATGTTATCACCAAGGTAAACACAATACACAAATGTAGAATGACAAGTATCAGGGTAACCCACCCAATCAACATTAGTAAAGCAAAGGAGAGAACAAGAGGCAGGAGCCGTCTGGTAGAGACCAAAGTGAAGAGTACCCTAGATGTATCTTATACTCCCTACTGTTGATCTTAAGTGTCCTATTTATTTCATACACTATATCCAATGCACTTATTCAATTCTTAATATGTCTAATTATCTATAATTAAAACTCAAAATAACCATTTTCTTTTACAAGTCCAAATGACCTATAATTTAATTTTAAAAATCTCACCTTTGAGTGATTCTCTTTTAAAAATCTCACCTTTTGATTATTTTTGAAATATCCGACCATTGCACCACATTTTCTTTTACAGGTCCAAATGACATATAACTTGTTTACCAGATTTTTTTTTATTTATTTCTTGATTTTAAAACTCAAGAATGAAAAAAAAAAGAGAAAGAAAACTTATTGGAGACCCATGCATTCCCTTTCTTGGAGTCCCCTGTGATCCGCTTTTTGGAGTCCCCCTCCCATGAATTCCTCCAACCATCTTCTCCATCACATATTCATTATTCATTTGAGAGACACCCATCACCATTAATATATGTACAACCTTCTCTCTCATCTTCAGTGACAATGTTAAATTCAAAATTGTACCAATGTTTCATCTCAAAACCCTACAATTAGAACTTTTTTTAATTTATTTTTTATGAGATATGGGTTTAGTTAATTTAGAATTTGAAAATTGTAGTTGGGAAGATTTTTCTCCAGTATTAATGGAGGTTGCAACCCACTTGATAGATTTACTCTAAACATGGGTGGTTATGGTTGTGATTGAGGTCACAATTGTTGCATAAAGGGCTTTTAGGGGAGAAAGGTTTTGCACAAAGGGAATTTTAGAGAGGGGGAAGGTCGCGAGAAGTGGGGTCGTGGAGGAGGGTTATCGAAAAAGGAGTTGTAGAATAATGATTTCGGGGTGGGTGGGTGGCTATGGGGAGAGTGGTTGGTGGTACTGGTGGTGAGAGAGGGTTTTTTTTAGTTTATTTTTTATTTTTAAAAGGTTTTGTTTTTATATAACTTGTTTAGGTATTTAATCTATCTATAATCATATCTATAATCTATAATCTATAATCTATTAACTATAAAAAACAAGCATCAAAACCTACTGTTCATTTTAGATCTAATGAACAGTTGTCATCCTCCCTTCGACACGGCATAAACAGCATTCCCGGAGATCCTTCCACGTCCACACCTTCAGTTCAGCTTCTCCATTCCTACTCAGCTCAGCTTCTCAATTCCACCACATCCATAAGATACCTGGTCCATTCCCTTTCTTCAGCAACCTGTACCATCTGATCCACCATTCCCTTTCTTCAGCAACCTGCACCATCTGATCCATTCCCTTTCTTACCTGCTCCATCTGCTCCATTCCCTTTCTTCAGCTGACGTTTCTTCAGTTCACCTCACCTAAATCAACCATGCTTGTCTTCCCTTCTTTCATCTCCTTAATTTGTGATGGTCTACCAAGCAAATTGAAAACACGGGCCACCAACTTTCAATTGAGCTACCTACTCTTACTCACTTTAAACTTGACAAGGTAATTCAATGTTTTTTTGATTTTGTAATTCAATGGATTTTGTTTAGGTGAGTTCCATTTCTTGCTGTTTGTATACTGTTTCGTTTATTTTGTTTGGCTTGTGAATGATTTTGGATTTTCTTGGATTTTGTAATTCAATGGATTCTGTCATTCAATGGATTTTGTTTACGTGAGTTCCATTTTTGGATTTTCTAATTCAATGGATTTTGTTTGGCTTTATTTTGTAATTCAATGGATTTGTTTGGCTTTTCTGGATTTTCTGTAATAATGATTTCGAATGGATTTTGGAATTTGCTGTTTATTTTGTCTTCAATTTTTATTCATATATACCGTCAATTATTTATCTTTTATTGCAGTTTATTGCAGTTAATTTTGCGTTTTTGTCAATCGTGTGGATTTTGTTCATTGTGACAATTGCCATTTGGTTTATAGATCATACTGTTTGATTCAAATACTCTTACTTTTAGATTTTCAATTCATTTGGATTTTGGATGTTTGTTTTGATGTTCTTGCATTTGGTTTATAGATTTCTCTTGCATTTGATTTTCAATTTTGGATTTGTGAGCTTTAATGTTTGATTCATATACTCTTCTGCTTTATTGCTGTTTATTTTGTGCTCTTCGATTTTGATTATTGTATCATACTGTTTGATTATGATACTTTTGTATGATATGGTGGGGTTGACTTTAGTTTAGTTTGCCGCTACCAATTAGTGACCTTAGTAAACGGAGTCATTGCGACATAGACAATGAAGTACCCGCCTATTTTTTTTATGACAGGTTATGGATAATCACAAGAAAGTGATTGCAATTTCTTTCAAGCATCTTCTATTGGATCTTGTTAGAGTCTAGGAAATGGAGGATCCTTTCTACCGTACAGTCTCTTGTACTAGATTTCTGCAGAATCAACAGCTAAAAATGCTATATAGTCTCTCGTACTACATTTCTCCCTAACCATAGACGATATTAGCAAGAGAAAACAAGAGCGCTATGAACATTGCTTTGGGCTATTTCTGAAGGCTAAGGGGAACCGTAGTGCATTTAGGATCAATTAATTAGTTTCTTTTATCATATCTTTGGGGTGTAGTGTATTAGTGTTCGCTTATGTTATTAAGGAATGTATGAGGTGATCAGCTTCTGTAAATTCCATGCTTTTGTAATGTATCCTCTTACTTATAATGTATCCTCTCACTTATCAATCTATGAAAGGATCGTACTTTTATGAACAACTTTTGTGCTTTGTAAGGTTTGTTCCTCGTTTTCGCTTACGCTTGTGCACTTTGTATTCTGATACTTGATACTAAAGTTGTAGTGATGTTTTGTTGTTAATCATTATATCCTTTAACACAACATAGTTTAAGTGTATGCTTTGATTGTTTAAGGACAATAAAACAATAGGAGTCCAAGTGTATGGGATGCCACTGTTAAAAATGTGGTCGTTGTTGTGTTTCCCTTTGATCCTTCTTGATTAGCTGCATGTACTAATATGTACTTTCAGATTTTATTCATAAAATCTTAAAGTACACTTAGTTAAAGGACAAAAAAAACACTTACTTAGTTTAAGGGTATGTATTGATTTAATAACTTAGGTGTATGATGCGATAGTTCACAAGGCATAAATATTCGATATTTCAAGTGCATGATTAGATAGCTCACAATTGGCCCATACCTCGATACAGAGATAACGCCAAAACAATGGTAGATCCACCGAATGTTGGTATAGTTATCAGGGAATATAGTAGTCGACGCATGCCCCCCAAAAACCAAAATGATTGCAGCTCGCGTGGCAAGTAGGACAAAAGAAAACGTGTTTTGGGGAACATCACTCCTCCTATCGAACCTATATTAGTTCATGTGGAGTCCACACAGGTCGCGCCCTCCACTTCTACTCCTGCAAAACGAAGGCGCAAAGGTCTTACTACCTTTTAAATATATTATTTATGCTTTTTTATAGCTCTTATAAGTAGAAAGCTCCTATGAAGTGTTGTTACCAATCTCCTTTTTATGTAATCCAGCCGAGAAGACGATCAAAGATCTGGATACGAGTACGACTGTGATAGCTAAACAAATTTCAAGAGGTATTCACGTGTTGTGGAAACACACTTTTTTCGATTTTTGTAAAATCCAAAATTAGACACCACCAATTCATAAAGTGTTATATTAGATTATGCACATGTTTGCTTTGCTACAAGGTATAATAAATACCTTTATTACCAGCAATGCATATACATTGCATTTGTTATAAATACAATATACAATTTTTGAAAACAAGTTGTGCTTACTACTTAGGAATGTACTTGCCGACTGCTCCTGTTAAGCTGCACGACCCCACGCATTGTACTGCATGTGGCGCCAAGCTGTTCGCTTTTGAGCCGCCGCTTTTTTGTTGTTCTGGAGGTGAAATTATAATAGCATCTAATGAGTATCCTACTCAACTCATAGATTTATTTTGCTCTCAAAGTGAAATTGCGGTTCATTTTAGGCAGTATGCTCGCCTTTACAATAATATGTTTGCATTTAGTTCACTTGGAGGGTCTATTGATGCACGTACATACAAGGGTATCTATGTCTTCAAGCTACATGGCCAATTGTATCATTTTGTGCCAAATTTGATACCTGATGATGAAAAGGGGCCTAAATTCTTACAGCTATACTTCTACGATGCTCAATATGAGAAAGATCTTCGTTCCAACTTATTCCCTGAAATTAGACCTGATGTGGTTAGTATGTTAATGGAAATCATGGATCGTAACCCATATGCACAATTCTTCCGATCTTTGCGTGATATAGATGTTGACGAGAGTACAAGAATTTTGTTGAATAAGAGTTCGAGTTTAGATCAAAGGGTATACAATGCTCCCTCGTCTTCTGAAGTTGCTGCCATTTGGGTTGATGATTCCCCATCTGCTGCTTCAACAAGTCCATATATAGCTGTTTGGGGGAAATCAAACAAGTCTCACCGAATCTATCATTATTATGGATGTTACGATCCCTTACAATATCCATTATTGTTTCCGTTCGGCGATTGTGGTTGGCATCAAGGGATAAGAAAACGTTGTAGTGGTGTGCGAAAATCTAGACGTACTGGTAAAAACCCTATTAGTCCACTATTGGCTAATACCGCGGAAGAATTGCTTTTGGATGAGGCTACAGGTAAATGAATTGGTTTTAGAAATGCATGATTTGAGAAATATTATATATGCTTATATATGAATGCTAATAGTGCAGTTGCGCAAGATGGTTTCAAGAAACGCGAGGAAAGGGTTTCATGTCGAGAATACTATGCTTATAGACTACAAATTCGACCTCGCAATTACATTCTTAGAACTACTAGGCTATTTCAGCAGTTTGTTGTGGATATGTATGTGAAAATAGAGAATACCCGAATAGACTTTTGCCGTAACAATCAATCACAACTACGTGCAGAACTCTACGAAGGGATTATGGACACATTGAATGCCGGTGAATTTAGCGCAGCAAATGTAGGGCGCCGTATCATTTTGCCACCTTCATTTATTGGTGGGCCTAGAGACATGAAGAAGAGATATCTGAATGCTATGGCACTTGTGCAAAGATACGGCAAACCTGATGTCTTCCTTACTATCACTTGTAATCCAAAGTGGATCGAAATCACACAAGAGTTAGCTGAAGGTGAAAATGTTCAGGATAGACCAGAGTTAGTATCTAGAGTATTTAGAGCTAAGTTAGTGATTTTGAAAAAGAAACTTAAAGATGAAAAGCTCTTTGGTGAACCAGCTGCAATGATACATGTTGTTGAATTTCAAAAGCGCGGTCTTCCACATGCTCATTTCCTTATTATTTTGCAATCTTCTTCGAAAATTAGGTACCCAGAGCAATTTGATGAATATGTGAGTGCTGAGATACCAGATGTCTCTAATCCATATTTACGAAGCATTGTATTGCGTCATATGATGCATGGCCCATGTGGAGCATTGGATCCACAGTGCGCTTGTATGATAATACAAAATGGAAAGCCTCAATGCAAGCATCACTACCCTAGGGAGTTCTCAGCTTTCACCACACATGCAGATGATGGTTATCCTACATACAGAAGACGCAATACTGGCGAGTATGTCCGGGTTCGTAAAGTTGAGCTAGACAATCGGTGGGTTATTCCTTATAATCCGTATCTTCTTGCTTATTTTGATTGTCATATAAATGTTGAAATTTGCTCAACAATTAAGGCTGTTAAATATCTTTATAAATATGTATATAAGGGCCATGATAAGATTTCATTTAGTGTTGGGTCTAATAGTGAGCAACAAGTGGTTGATGAGATTCAAGCATACCAATCCGGTAGATGGGTTTCGCCACCGGAAGCTGCATGGAGAATATTTGGTTTTGACCTTTATGATATGAAACCATCGGTTATGCCTTTACAGGTGCATTTGCCTAATATGCAGAGCATTTGTTTTAATGCTACGGAAAGCCTTGCACAAGTTGCAAATAGTCAAAGTAGAGCTAAAACTGTTTTGACCGAGTTCTTTTCTTATAATGCAACACATCCATTTGAACCTAAATATTGCTTTCCGGAGTTTGTTGAGCATCATGTTTGGCATGCACAAAGCAAGAGTTGGAACAAACGGAAGCGAGGTACATCGATTGGTCGACTTACATTTGTTGCACCGTCTGAAGGTGAACGGTATTTTTTACGATTGTTGTTAGCACGCGTTGCTGGCCCATGTTCTTTTGCTGATCTCCTCACAGTTGACGGCCACAAATGTTCAACATTCCATGAAGCCTGTTTGAAACGTGGTTTAGTTGAACCTGATGATTGGATTGATCGATGCTTAGATGAAGCTGTTACTGTACAAATGCCTCATGCTTTACGAAGGCTGTTTGCCACAATTCTTGTGTTTCTCGAGCCGAGTAATCCTGCTCAACTATGGGATAAGTATTATGTTCACTTATCAGAAGATTATGCAGTTAGGCATCTATGTCAACCTAACAAAATTTTATTTCTGACTTGTCAATCAATTGCCTCTTTTTTAGAGAACATGGGGAAAAGTCTTAAAGATTATGGTTTACAACACCTTTGTAACACCGAAGATATTTTGGTACAAAGGACAAGAGATGTTATTGATGCACTTGATGCTCCTATTCCAGAAGCATGTAATGCTGCAAGGAAACAACTCAACAATGAGCAACGTACTGCATACAAGTGTATTATTTCTCATGTGAAAAAGAAAAAATCAGGGCTCTTTTTCATTGATGGCCCAGGGGGAACTGGCAAGACCTTTTTGTACTGTGCGTTGTATGCAAAGGTACGGTTGCTCAATCAAATTGTGCTTCCAACAGCAACTTCTAGTATTGCAGCTTCCAACATGCCAACAGGTCGCACTGCGCATTCTAGGTTTAAACTACCAGTTGATTGTGGCCAATCCTTCACATGTAACGTGGGTAAGCAATCAAGTGTCGCTGCTCTTATACAGGAAAGTTCACTGATCATTTGGGATGAAGCTTCCATGGCTCGTAGAGAGAACATCGAGTCTCTTGATTTGCTTTTACGAGATTTATGTTTAGCTGATGTACCCTTTGGTGGTAAGGTTGTTGTTTTTGGTGGTGACTTCCGCCAAACTTTTCCAATTGTTCCCAAGAAATCACAACAAGAAACAATTGGTTACAGTTTAGTCAGCTCTCACTTGTGGCCTCTTTTCACCCGATTCGAACTAACAGCAAATATGCGAGCTCGAGATAATCCAGAATTTTCCAAGTTTTTGCTAGCATTGGGCAACGGTGAACTACAGATGCAGGAAACTGAAGTAGTGAGTATTCCAAAGAGCTTGAATTTGAATGGTGGAGAATCAGCTGCGACCCTTGAGGATCTATTGCAAGCAGTGTATCCCAATATTTCGACTCAGTGTATCCATCAATCTTTTTTTGCTGAACGCGCTATCTTGACACCTCGGAATGAAGATGTTGATTTGATCAATTCAAAGCTAATTGATAAGTTCTTTGGAAATGCATGTATGTATAAAAGCTTTGATTCAGTAAATTATGATCACTGTAACATTTATCCAACTGAGTTTTTGAATACACTTTGTCCCGGAGGCATGAGTCCACATGAATTGGTTTTGAAGTTGAATTGCCCAGTCATTTTGTTTCGCAACCTTGATCCATCAAGCGGCTTGTGTAATGGAACAAGGCTTACTTGCAAAAAATTCATGCCAAATATTATACAATGCGAGATTTCTACAGGCTTCTCAAAGGGTGAGTGTGTGATGTTGCCGCGCATTAATCTCAGGCCCTCAGAATCATCGGGTTATCCATTCCAATTTCAGAGATTACAATTTCCAATCAAGTTGTGCTTCGCAATGACTATAAATAAATCACAAGGTCAAACTCTACATGAAGTTGGAGTTTACATTCGACAACCATGTTTCTCTCATGGGCAACTGTACGTTGCACTTTCTCGGGCTAGGAAAGCCAACAACATAAAGGTGTTAGACGAAAGTTCAATAGAAGAGAAGGCAATATCACCAGGTGTTACAAATGTGGTTTCATATGATCTTTTAAAGAAAGCAGGCATTATATGACATTATTTTGATAAGGTATAAGGATCGCATGATTACCAATTCATAATAAACTACAAATCTGCCTTGAAATTGGTTGTTCTTATGCGTGCAAATTATGTATAAAACAAATTCCGCATTTTTGGAATGTTAGAAATAGATCATGATTTTGATTTACTTATTGGCTTTGTGTTGCATAATTCATTTAATTGAACAACATAAGTTTGTGTTTGCAGGGGAAACTTAAATATAGAAAGATGGTGCAACGTGATTGATTAAGTACAACTACAACCCTAGATGGCGTACTCTTAGTAATTTATTTTGTTAATGGATTGCTAATACAAAGTTGCACGCTTTTACAGCTATGCCTTCTAAGGAGAATTATACATCTTTGATACCTTGGGATGTGGCCATTGTTGTGATTGATATGCTGTAATCAATTTAAAGGTTTACTCAGCTAAATAGATGTTTATTTACATACTTTAAGTTCATTGAACACTGATTATATGTTATTAAATATAGGGCGTCTACAAAGAGGACATTACGTCGGCCTTCAAAGCTACTATGGTGGCTACTGTTGCATGGACAAGCTGCTGTTGTCGCTATTGCCCTTTGACAGAATAGAATGCTTAGATTAGTGTCGAGTTTCTGCTACGATTATTGTTTCTGATTTAAATTTATGCATGTAGCAGCAAGAATCTTTTGACAAGTAAGGATTTGGCATTGTTGTTGCATCAAAACACTGTGTTTGACTACTTGGTTATTGTTGCACCTTGGCTTGGTAGATGAACTCTCTTCGTTGTTGTTGCATTGTTGTTGCATCATGTTTATTGGAAGTTTCTTTTGGTTTTTCTACAGTGCTAAATTGCTACATTTGTGTTCCATAACCTTTTCAGGTAGTTAAAAGTTGTGGATATGTAAAAGACATGAGGATGAGCAATGTAATATTGTTGATAAGTACGGTGATCCTAATCATCGGCTTGGTGGCACAATTTTACCCTCACAAATTCCCACATAATAAGAACTTTTTGATCAGTTGCATTATACTATATCCTTTTCATTAATTGTTATGTCTATTATGATCACATTCATTCTGCAGAACAACCATTATTGACAATTCTGCTTTCTTGATCCGTCACAATTCTTCATTTTGGCAACATATTGTGGATATTGTTATTTGTTATCTATCTAACAGTAACTTCATTGATGGCATTAACACTTTAGATATTTCCACTGATTTCTTCAATTTCATATGTACTGTTCTTTGGCCTGTTGTGCTTCAGTTCAGTTTTGGAATTGGATTGGATTGCATTGTTTTTTTATATTACTCGTACATTGTTGATTTGCCTACTTTGCAATGTTTTTTTCATTCTCTTCATTCACCTGCTTTACTCTCTTCAGCACAAAATTCAATTTGCTTGGGTTAATCAGGAGGATGTTATAGAGGTTGATCCTCGTATTGGATAAATGTTACATTTTTTGTTAGTTTCTTTGTCTCTCTTTGTATCCCAATCGGGAAATCTAATTATTGAGTCACAGTTTTTTTTATCTTTCAGGAAATTGCCATGTCTAATGCTTGGTACGAGATTTCGTCAGTCCTACATCTGATGGCAATGCTATCATTATCTCAAGCAAACCTGTTACTTCTTCCCAGAATATCTACTAATGGCTATCAACCTTAGGTTTCAGACAGTAAGCATCGATTTTATGTTTCAGTTGATGGAAATCAACTACCATTTTATTTAACCATTTTTTGCTCAAAGTTTTCAAGATATTGAGGTGATGGTACTCTATTTGTAATTTTCTTGGCATTAAATTCGGATCAATCATGTTGTTGCAGTCAGTTTGATTCCGAGCTTTGATTCATTGCATTATTTTAAGTCTACTCAGAAATTATGAAGAATATACTGAATTCACGCTCGATTGAGTTGCATATTAAGCTGTTTGAGGCAATATTATACTCGTATCGATTGTGTGATTCATCCCCCTGTGTTTTTGATACACTTTTTAAGACTCTTACCCATATGAAGAAGTTTAGATATGCTACTGATACCTTTTGCCTGATAAAAGACCCAAAATTTGGCAACTCTATTGTTGATATTTTCTTGTACTTTAATTGGTTACTTATTAATCTTAGTGTGACGCTCTTTTTATGTCCTTGCAGTTTTGTTTTAGTGAGATTGTCAGATATACGCAAAGAAGTTCAATGTCCAATTTGCCTTGGTAAGATTCATATATCTTTTACCAATGAGTGCCTAAATGTTGCATTCAAAAGTCCTACAGAGAAATCAGCTGCACAGATTTCTTAAGAAATCAGCTGCACATATAATTGCTGATTTCTTAAGACTATAACCTTAAGGGTCATTCATTTCATTTTTCGACGTCATTACTGATTTCTTAAGCATAATTGAGAAGAGCTACTTTTTGATTGATTATTGTTCATATGTGACATATTTTTGTTAACTTTGAATGCTAATTGTTTTGGATAATTTTAAAAAAAGCAGTTGCATATTTTATGTAAAGTGTGCAAGTTAGTTTTAATTTGCTTGTAGTTTTAAAAAAAAGTACAGTCCACAGTGTTTCTTGCACAGCTTTTTGCTTAGTATCTTCCATAAAATCAATACCTTGCAAGTAACTAGATACACAGCTGCAAAACAGTTGCTTGCACATGATTCTGACAGACAACTTTTGACTTACTGAGTTGTTGTTACTGGATTTCAGCCACTTCAACTATCTATAAAATCCAAGTCTTCACATATATTTTATCCTACAACCATACATAAACTCTTGCACTTAAAAAGGTATATTAGAAAACTGAAATTAGTTCTTTCAAATTTACCTAATTACATAAACATATACTTGTGCTTTGTTGATTTAATTTGTGTTTTCATTTTCTACAAATTTACAGGAGACTAATTGCTCCAACTTCACCCTCAACTACATATAGGTATGCATACACTTGTTTTCTTTTATGTTCAAACTACATGTATCATTTTCTCATTTTCTTATATCTTCATAATCCTTGTACAATGAAGCATTAATCAGAAGGACATTAGTATGAGAATATCAGAATGTGGTTTAAGTGCAACTTCCTGTGCAAATAGTTGATGATATTTGCAGTTGTGTAATTTGTTCATGATCTGTGTTGCTATGTTGTTGATCTGCTATTGATCTATGTTGTGGTGTTGCTGATCTACTGCACTGATTTGTCATTCTGTTGTTATTTTGTGTTGTTGTGCTGCTGATTGTGTTTTGTTGTTCATCTGCGAGTAATCTGTTGCTGATGATTGCTTATATTTCATGCTCATTAGGACTGATTGCATTTATAGTGTTGGCATGTTTTTAATAGAATATTCATGAAATAATATCCTTCCTAGGTTTTGGCATGTATCTATTTTTATTATCTATTATCTAATAACTATAAAAAGAGAACAAATCAAACCATTAATATCTTCAATACTGTAGTAAACTATTGATTAGAAGTTAATTATTCCACCAAGAAGCATCCAACCATTGTTCTTGGGACTCTTTGCATATAAAGTTGTGATGTTTGATTGCAACCTAGCCTCCTTTTACCCATCACAGGTTAATATGAGAATAATGCCTCCTTTTAAATGCTTTTCACTAAAAAAAAATAGTTGGATTCTAAGGCTTAGAAATACCATTATCTAGCAAATAGAGCCTTTTAGTGATTATTATTTTTGCTTTTCAATTTTGATTTATTAATTGATTTGAGAGTGACCCATGAAAGATTTCACAGGGGTTTACTGAATTAAATGCCAAATGCAATCACCTTTAGCTATATAACGCGGGATGAATTGGATTGTTTATCATAACGCAGTCAAAAGCAAGATAAATCCTTAATTCGGCCTAAAACACAGATTTTTATTTTTAGCTATATAACGCGGGATGAATTGGATTGTTTATTTGAAAAAAACTGTAATGGAATACTATGATAAGATTGAAAATTTTTGATAGGTTTCATATCCCTAATCCTCAATAGGATGAGAATGATAGTTTCTTTTAGCCCTCACCTGGTATAAAGAAGAATAGGCGAATAAGAAGGGCAACAAAAGCAGACCAAGCACCAAGAATACTAACGAAAAAAAGAGATTAGTCTTAACAACTTACTGCATCCATGAGATGGCAGATGCAGGTGCCTGTAAAGCAAAAAATGGCACAAGAAAAGATCTATTTATTGCAGTGCCCTTCACTAAAGAACAAAATACACATAAAAGGCTTCTACAATTCCAATATATAGCACAGCTTAACAAGACGAGCAAACTACTTTCTAAAGTGCATTATTGTTAAGGTCTGGCCTAAAAAAATATATGTTCTGACTATTCTGATTCTCTTAAGTCCTGCAAAACTGTGATCGTACTTTTCACTTCCTTATTAAAGAATAAGGCCAGTGTGATATCATATTATGTTTTCGTTATTGTGTATTTACAGAATATCAATTTTTCTTTTTTTTTTTGTTGGAAATATCATATTTTTATTAATATATACACAAAGATAATTGACAGTAAGTAACAAGAAATTACGCCGAGATTATAATTTAATGTGAACTTTGAGGTACAGCAGACATGAAGGAAAAGTATTCTACTTTGCATGAATTAGCAAACACATCAGCAATACATAAAGTTAAAATCAAAGTCATTGAGAAGTCCAGACCATTTCAATCTCCGGGGAAAAAGAAGTACCAACGTCTTTTACTGCAAGATGAAAAGGTATATACACAAAACAATAACAACTTCTTCGTTTAATCAACCTTCCTTTTTAAACTGGTTTTACCTAACTGTTATTTCATCCTTACTATTATTAGGGCGATGTTATGAGAGCAACCCTCTTCGAAGATGACATACAAGCTTATGATTCTTTAATTCAACAGAATCATGAATATCTGATTTCGAATCCTACAATTAAGCCCATTGATGAAAGGTACCAAAGCAGATCTGGGGAATATCAAATGACATTCAGTAATCGAACTGTAATTCAAGCCATTGGTTCCCCTTCACAAGCTTCCGGTCCAGTCTATCATTCAATAGCAACTATTCCTAGAACATCAGGTCCTTATGATAGATTTGGTACGTACACTCGACAGTTGTGGTATCATTTATATCTAATATATTTTACATCTTATGTGTATCATTACATATAAGTTATATGAACATGATCAAGAAGTAACTTATTATCATTCATTAATTATTTAGATATAATTGGTGTTGTTCTTCTCATTGGAGACAAGCGCATGGTTAGAGGTGCGTTTGAGCAACAGAACAACGTGTCAGAAATTATTATCACTGACCATAGGTATAATGCTACATACTTTAGCTTTTTAAAATAGTTATATATATTGTATTCTATATGTTTCGTTGACAACTTTTTTTTCACCCTTTTTCTTGCCAACTCATGCAGCTCACATCAGCCCTTAACTATTTCGGCATGGAATGATATGGCAGACTTCTTTAAAACAAAACCTGCAGAAAATCAAATCGTTGGTTTCACATCTTTAAGGGTTACATCTCACAAGGGTATACTTACTATCATATCTTTTTTTTTTGTTCCCTTTATTACTCTAATATTCAATAAACCTATTCCCATCTTCATTTGTGCTATGATAATTATCTTTGACAATTATTAGGTTTTGGCCTATCAACTACGATGTCGACTTTAATCATACCAACACCAAATGGTGAAAAAGCGGATTCCCTAAGGCAGTGGTAAAGCACACAATCTATCAACAATTCTAAAAATGCATTTACACACAAAGTGATATATCTCCTTCAATACATGTTCTTTTTTTTCTTTACATAGGGCCTCATCTCATGGATCCTTGCTTCGCGAGCGTAAAACACAAATCTTGAACACCCGCATGCCCTTAAACCAAAGGCAGCCAACCACAATTGCCTTCATCAAAAGCAAGACGGTATTAAATCTAGCTTTTTAATAATAATAGTTTATTATCTATATCCCTTTATAATTTTGCTACATATATCCTATAACAATCATTATAAGATACAATTATACGTAGTATCAATCAAGTACAACTAACCCTTTATAATTGAGCAGGCTGCAAACACTATTCAAGAAGAGCGCCATTGGATAAAAGCATCGATTGAGAATTGTAGCTACAACGATATAAGAAAATTTGTAGGGTGTGATCAATGCAATAAAAAGACAAATAATGAAAGAAATGAAGTTTTTGAATGTCCATGGTGCCACAAGAAAGACAGCATCGCTAAGCCACGGTTGGTTCATAAATCAATACGTACAGCTTTATCTATTGCAAAACTCTCATAAACAATTTTTTGTTTTGTCATCTATCAGATTAGCGCTGAGTTTCGATGCCCATGATAGCACAGGCTCTATTCAACTCACTGCATTCAATGACACCATTGCAGAACTATTTGGAAAAACTATCGATGAGCTATATAGTCCTGTTACTAATGTAAGGCAAAAATCTCTCAAATCTAAGCTTCACAAATCCGTAACTTTAATCATTAGTACACTTACTACTATTACTTTATCTTCACTAAACAGGAACATATTGTATCTTATCAAGACATTGCTCAATCCCTCCGAGTGAAACCAATTGAGATACAACTTGGTCCAACTGTCGCTTTATCTAAATGTGGTGTGTTGAAGTGGGTTCTAAAATCGATTGCACTTGCACCAGATACTTCACCTAATCCACAACAATTGCCCTGCAAACCATCCGATACTCGTTCATCACAAGAAAGTGTAATAGCTCAACTAACTGATGCTACTTCTTCATGTGCTCCAGAATCATCAACATCACTTAAACTTGAGACCGATACTCATTCAGCACAGGAAATTGTTCCAGCTCCATTAACTATTGCTCCTTCTGATGATCCACAACCATCATCTGCATCAAAGAAAGTGAAAACAGTGAAGCGCGGCTTAGATTTTTCGAATGCAACTACTTCTTCCGATGTATTGGACTTCAATGCTTGAATTGTCTACGATGTTAGCTTTTCAAACACTATCTTTAATATTGTTGCCTTCTTTTGGACATTTGTTTGGCAACTCCAGTTGTAAGAAGCTCTAACCATGTTCATTTTGCTTAACTATTTGTTGAACATGTAGTACTACCTTTGCTTTTGTATTATGTGAAAGGCTTGATGTTCCAAAACTTCCAGGTATAACAATACTCCTTTTGACTAAAAAGTGTGAATTCAAGACCCATATTGTTAGTGCAGCTTGTACAACCTTATATATTTGGTTATTTTTCATAATTAGCTTTGTCTATTATTTGCACTGTGTTCTTTTAGTATGGATTTGCTAAGAGGAAGTAATAGTGTGAAGACACCAATTTTTAAAGCATGTGTTCTGCTGATGCATATTGTATTCAGTTCAAGAGGTATCATCATTCATATCATTTTAACTAGAGGTTTGATTTCAAATGTATGTCGACCTCCATTACTGTTGCATTGTGTATACTTGCAGCAGTAATTTCTGTTCATTCTAATTGCTGCAATGCTCTCATCCTTAAGACCGTGCCTCTTTTGCTATGATCTGTGCATTGAACTGGTGTTATGATGCATAAGTGGGTTATCCTTAATATATCGGTGGCATCTCTACTGCATATACTTGTCTATAAATTTTTTATATACCCTTATGTTTGTCTCATACACTCATATCTGATGGAGATTTATGAGTTAGTTCATACTGTGTGCCTGCATGCTGTTCTAGCAGAAGCTTCATTGAAATAATGGATAGCTAGCTCTTTGCCCCTCTTTTTGTTGTGTTCTTAATTGACATTTGTAGTCATAAAAAATGCCTAGAGAAGTGTCTGTTCTTCTCAAGAACTATAGATTTTTTGATGTCTTATGGGAATGATGTGTTGTTGCAAGTAGGATAGCATGGGGCCAAAGCTACTGTTTTCAAGAGCATACTATGATTGTGTTGTGTTATGCCATAGAACTGAAATACTTTTTTGAAACTAAATTAACTCATTGGTAAAATATGACATCTACTTTATTTTGATATTGTTGCCTACTACTACCTATACATGATACATCTTCAGCTAGCGTCCACATCTTTGCAACACATTAACATTCATATATTTGCATTCATATTATTATTGTTAATAAAAGTATATAAAATAACATTATTAAATACGACAGTGTAACTTGGGGGACCGCGTGCGTAGCACGCGGCCCCACAACTAGTAAACTATAAAAAGCGAGCAAAGAATTGACGCTGTTCACATTTAGCAAATGAACATTGTTTCTACTGTTCACTTTTCCTTTCTTCTGAGCTTCGCCAGTCACGCCTACTGTTCACTTTTCCTTTCTTCCGAGCTTCACCAGTCACGCCTTTCTTCCTCTCGTATTCCTATACTCATGCTTTTATCCTCATTCTCACTCTTCTTCTTGCTTCCTCTTTCTCTTTCTCTTCCCTCTTCCTCTTACAAAATTCAGTAGCTAATGGTGAAATAAGTTGTGCCAGTGATGATGATAATGAAGACGAAGGTTAGTTTTTCTGATGAAGACAAAGGTTTTACTGCTTTATTTTTTCACATCTTTTGTCTTTAATTTATTTGGATTTAGGGTTTATGATTTGATTTGTTGAATAAATCAGGTAGTTTTGCCCATTTTGTTCCTTATTTTTACTTGATTGCTTGTTGCTTTGATCTTTGGGTTCGTGTTTCGGGCTTGTTATACAAAAATAAATTTGGGGGTTTGATTTGGATTGTTGGTTGCTTGATTTGATCATTTTCTGCTTTAAATTTAAATTCTAGGTTTCAATTTGTGAGTTTGAAGGTTGTATGGATTTTAAAGTTACTTTTAATTTCGGGTTTCCTTCTCTCTTATGTTGCTGGTATTTCTTTTTTCTTTTTTTTTTCACTTTTGCTATCTAGGGTTTTGATAGTTGTGTATACAATTGGTTTATAATATGTGGGTTTTTGTTTCTTTGATTATTTGTTGAATAAAATTTTGTAAAAGAATTACCAAACACTATATATCAAATTATGAACTCAAAAACAGGAAAATTCAAGATCAAAGTCATTCAATTTAATACTCCTTTTTCCATTATTGAATTGAATTTCCCATTTACCAGGTAACATTTCTTAACTTCTTTGTTCACTAATTCTGTTCCAGAATCACAATTTTTAAAATTTTTTTAGGGTAATTTCATGTAATTTGGTAAAACCCCTTTTATTTTCCCTTAATTCCTATCGCAATCGTCTATGAACGGGATACACTGGGATGATAATTCCTATCGCAATTGATTGTGTTCTGCAATTGGGTATTTTTATTAAGTTTTTGTCCTGATAGTTCCTTTGATTTTTTTGATTGGGGTTGCAATAGATTATGTTCTGCAATTGGGTGTTTTGATGAAGTAGTTATCTTGGCAACTTTTTTAGGAGTATTTATCTTTCTTTTTTCTGAGTTAAAAATTATGTGGGATTCATTTTGATTTTTTGTTGAGTGGTGATTTGAAGTCTAAATTCTTCCTATGATGATGTTGCTAGAGATTGTGTTCTGCAATTGCGTATTTTTGTCTTGGTATTTTTAGGTTAAATGATTATGCGGGATTTATTTAAATTCTTGGTTTAATGGTGATTTAAAGTCTTAATTCTTCCTATATTTGGGGATTACAGATTGCAATTATTTGGGGTTTTCTATATGGTGTTCAAGTGCTGATATTTTTGTGGGTTAGTTATGTTCTAACCCATTACCCCAAATGTATTGATGATTATATTTAAGTTCATTGCTCTATTCATGTTATAAGAATTGTCTTTATTATTTATCATGTTGTTTGGTTATTGATTGATAAATGTGTAAAACGTCTAGATATATGGAGTATGTGATTACTGATACTATTATTTGTAGTCTGTAATTGGAACACATCATCATTAAGATGATATAATTCAACATGGATGGAAAATTTGATGTCAATGATGAGTTATCATCCTTGTTATTTGTGATTTTGTGTTCCTTTACTACTTTTAGTTGTACTATACATATTAAAAAACTCAGGACACGATGAGAAATATGGGCTGGTATTGATCGAAGTTTGCTCTATACATGGTGGGATTGTTGAACTCCAACTTCTTTGCTTAACTGACTCATTGTTATAACAATATATATGGGTATACTGATTCACTTGAATGTCTAAAGATAGGGTATGAATTATAGAGAGAAACCAAGTATTAATAGGAAAGCAATTTGCTAGAAAGTTTGCATAATTAGGTCTTTTATATGCGTTTTTAACTTGTGCAGGATACTGGATTGTTGATTATGACTATATGCGTGTTTGTTTTGATTTGTTTTGGTTAATGTAGTCGACCCCATACTTGGGATTAAGTTAATGGCATTGTTGTTGTTGGTTGATCTATTGGTTATAGGGTATTATTGTTTTACTGACTTACTACACTTTGTTGTTTCAAATTAGCTTAACTATTTTCTAACATTTACCCTTCCCTATGGCCAAATTCGATCAAATTAGCTTAACATTAGAATTAGTTAGTTACTTGATTAGTCATAGATAGGTATTATCGAATAATAAGGTTAATAACTTGCTTTGTTCTGAATTACTATTTTTTTTTGTTGGTCAATTAGTCACTCATGTGATTCAAAACAGGTTCTTTTGTAGGCTGCACTTGATGTCTACACAAAAGAGCCCCTAACCAAGGACAGTAAGTTGGTATTGCATGGTTTTCTTTTTATACATAAAATTTACATAAATATTTATGGTATTGTATTAGATCCAAGACCTTGCAATTGATAGGAATCTATGGACAATATCACACTCTTCTCAAGTTCACTCCAACATATACGGAAGCTGCTGTAAATGCTCTTTCTTCTGCAAGCCCTCTATTTGGGCTTTTGGATCCCGCAGGTTAATCTTTATAATGTGTTGACTAATGTAATTTTTTGTTGTTTCAGGGTTTGAATGTCCAACAAGTGTATGTAAGGTCCTTGCTGGTTGCGCTTTGCTTCCACGCTTATCAGCGGGTAACATCATCTGTATTTTTCCCATTATATTTTGTAATTATGCTTTGTGTTGGCTTTTGTAGATCTTTTTTACTTGCAGTTTACTTTCATCTTTACATTCTTGCATTTGATCTGTGATGCATTGTGTTTGACAAGCTATTTTCTTAGTTTGTAGCAATTCGTTCTTTAATTCAGTCAGGATAAGATTTGCCAGTAAGAAAATGCTTCGGCCTTCTATGTAGAGGATATACTTAGGCCGTGTTTATTGAACATAATTAACAAAAGTTTATTATTTTAGAGATTCTCACTTTATGTCTGTTTTTCCTATAATGACTTGGTTCAATTTACGTTTTATGTTTGAATAGTTTGCTGGAGCTGCACAATCTCTAGACGCTAGCTGGAGCTCTCTTGGTAAACCCCTGGAATATTACAGATGTAGCTGCTGCAATCGGTAAAGCCTCAAATATGTCAGATGAGGAGCGAGAAAAAAGGCATGAACTCAACTTTGTTCATGTTACACGGCATACTGCTCAGCAGTGGGCTAAAACTTTGTCAGGTATCTGAATATAAATTCATTTGTCATTTATCTTTGCAATAAGATAATGGTATAGGAGCTTTTTACTTCCATTTTAATCAAATTCTTCACTTGAGTTTTAAACACCCGAATGAGATCGTTCTGAAAAGTTCGCACAGTTGGAATGTGCAAGAACACATTGAAGTTTCACTATTATACTTCATAATATTTGTCATCAATAACATGAACATGTATTAAGTTTATGTGGATTTACAATAAGAGAAAATTATGGTCAAAGATTGGTGATTGATATTGGTAAATGGTAACAGGCGTAAACAAAAATGAGAAACAAGTAAATAGTGTTTTCACTTCTAACCGTTGTTTTATTTTGTAGTGAACTGAATGACAGTGTGGTTTAGGCACAGTTGAGAATAACGCAAATCCGCCCAGTATTTCCAGTTGAATCTGCTGTTGAAAATTTCTTGAATTGTAGTAATCGACTACTCATACTGGTACAAGTGTGCCTTTTTTTGTATTTTTCTTCTACCATGATATAACTTTAGTAATCGGCAGTTGATTAGAAAAGAACGAAGTAACTATAATTTTCAGCGATTCAAATTGACTTGTTTTCTGATTTTCAGGGATTCAACGCTACACTGACGGAAGCAAGTGATACACCTGGTTGACGGGGTACAGATCAAGTGAAGGAGATGAACACTAAATTGCGTCCGGATATGAAAGGGCCTCTCACTGTCCTCCGCAATGACCCAAAAGCATCCGAAGTATGGGCATCATATCTTATGCAGGCGCATCAACGTAGATGATACTCGAGTATTGCTTGGTTACGTATTGTTATTCTTTTATGTTCAACCACCTCCTCTTGATTGCTTGGATACGTACTGTCATTCTTTATATAGATGATATGCCAGTATTGCTTGTATATGTACGTTACATTTTAATATTTTTATTCACATTATTGTTAATAAAAATATATTAAATAATATTATGAAATTTGATAGTGTAACTTGGGGGATCGTGTGCGTAACTAGTGTTTTAAAAAAAAGATAAGGACCATTCAAAGTTTGACATATGGCATATTTAAATTTTTTCTTTTAATTTTTGCAAAAAATCGGCTATAAGAGGTGATGAAACAGGCAAGTCCTTTAAAAGAAAATGTGGTGCAAAGGTCGGATTTTTCAAAAATAATCAAAAGGTGGGATTTTAAAAAGAGAATCACCCAAAGGTGAAATTTTTAAAATTAAATTTTCAAAAAAATTTGATATTAATAAACTTTATATTAAAACGAATCAAATAAGATTCAACATGACTATGTTTATACTTATAGATTAATAATAAAATACAATTTAAGAATGATAGATGAATATTGTCCCAAAAATAATTGGGACATCTAAGATGAATAAGAGGAAGTAATATGTTTCACAGCATCTGCATGACTTTTATGATGCGGATCATGCTTGTGAAGACCAATTTTTTGCATCGCATTAGAGATATCCGGACGAGTAAAAGAGAGATACTGAAGTGCATGTGCTAGATGATGTGCTAATTTTATTTTATAGCAAGTACACGGTGTACTTGTGGATGCAGGTCGAATACAAGGAAGCTAGGACAAAAGACTCGCTAATTTCTATTGTTATATTGCTTAAGGAGAAAAAAGATTGATTAGTTGTTGTCTAACAAACTAAGAATGCAAAGAAAATTGGATTATATCTATATGATGAAGAAATCTATGGTGTCGAGAATCCCCTAAACAATTCTTGTATGATCAAACTTCAATCAGTGTCTATAAAAAGTCGGATTAATTATGTGATTATATATCATCTTGTAATGCCAAACTCTCGCTCAATTAATCAACTATTAGATTTTTACTCTATTAAATCAATTCTCACACTCTAGTTTTATTGAATGAATTAATAAGAATTTAACTAAAATTTACCCTTAAACAAAATTGATCCTAATCTCACAAGCTAGTTCTATTAATTAGTCCAACAAAACTTATTTAATTTAAAGCTATTAGCACAATTTAATCACTTTAATTCTAATTTTATTGACACTTTCAATAATCAAATCATATTTGAATTATAAGTTAGGCCGCTTACCTTATATATGAGACATATCTTTGAGACCGCTCATACAACAATTTGCGAGTAATCCTCTATAAAATCGATTTATTACCTTGGGCTAATTTGTTGGTTTTACTATCTTACATTATGATGTCATATTATTTTATAAAATATTTATAAAACACAATTCATAGTGAATAGAAAGTCAAATTGATTTATCTCACAAGATATATAAAATAAGCAAGTATTTTACCAAAATTAAATTGTTTATTCAATAATGCAATAATTATGTTTTTGATTCATTGTTAATTTAATATCCCGCTAGAAAACAGGGTTTGGATGAGGAAATGTGACGAATAATTCATACCTGTACTCCCTTGGGAAGGAACAATAAAATTTTTTTATTGCTACAAATAATTTATGTGTGTTATTACATTTAATTTGAATTTTATTATTTGATAGCGATAATATATAATTACATATTTCTTATAAATTTATATTTGTATGTCATTTTTTATAAACAAATCCAGCACATTGCACGAATTTCTATACTAATATAATTATGTTTAAAAACAATTACCAAACTATTAACTCTTATGAAATCATATATTACAATTGAAAAATCATAAATATAAATTCTCAATTTCAAATTTTATGTTTAAGAATGTTTATGATAAAGAGAAAGTGAATTCTATGAAATGTAATTTATTTTAATTTTAGAAAAAGAGGAGATGAATAATTATTGTTGGTTCCAAATTTTGAAACTGATAATATCTCAATAGTCTAAGCTATATTTATCGAGTATGAAAGTATTGTATTAAAAGAATTCAATAGTAATTTATAAACTACTTTTAAAATAAATTTAAAATTAACCCAAGTTCAAATTGAATATTTTAAAATTGTTTAACACTAAATTTACGCCAATGATGACAAATATTAATAATTTTACATTTTTATGTTTATAAACTATCAATTCACGAATATTAATCAAAACATTCTATTTGCTCTCAATCTCTCTTTTTTGTCCTAAAAAAAACTTACAAAGCAAATTTGTTGAGCACTACATATTTGTTGATAGAATGTTTTGATTGAGAGTAGATAACCAGAAAAACCAGAATAGTCCCTCCCAAGTTATGTTGTCAAAAAAGGTTCAACCATTTGACACAAAACAGAAAAACATTAGAAAACAAAGATCACAGGAAATATAAGGTAATAAACGAGTCATTCTTCAAAAATGGCTAAATAGGTCTCACAGATACATTTGACACAAATAAATTGTTTCGAACGTTTAACTATCTTCCGAAAAACATACTAGCAGTGAACAAAATAAACTAAACCACAATAAGACACTTAAAAGAGTGAAGTTCCCTTGCCCTTCTTGTCTCCACCGATCTCAAAGTGCTTGCAACGCTGAATAAACACCAAACACCAATGATAAATACAATGAGCGCAACTACAACCACAAGGCAGATACACAGCCAATAAGAAATAGTACATTCAGAATACAAACCTTGATGGGGTGCTGGGACACATGCTTGCATGACTGGCACTGTAGCCTCAACACAATCTTCTTGGTAGTCTTGGCCTGTTGAGGAACAAATAAGATATTAGTCAAAACACAAAGCTAAATAGATTCTTTAACATGTGTTAGTATAAAAATCAATACCTTCTTGTGAAAGACGGGCTTAGTCTGACCACCATAACCTGATTGTTTGCGATCATAACGTCTTTTTCCTTGAGCAGCCAAACTATCCTTACCCTTTTTGTATTGAGTCACCTTGTGGGTGGTGTGCTTCTTGCATTCCTTGTTCTTGCAGTAGGTCTTCTTCACCTTAGGTACGTTCACCTGCCAACAAAAATAAATGTAAAATTTAGATAAAGAGTGTAAACAAATGAATGGCACGAAAAAACAACAAACAAAAAAGTAGTAATCAGAGAAACACAAACCTTATGAAATATGTTTTCCTATTCAACCCATTAGTCCCATACAACATTTTAAACATTAATATCTCTAATTGTTCTTAATTAAAAATTATAAAAGTTAGATTTTAATAATTCCTTGTATTAAAAGGAATCAAACAAGATTTTGCATAACTACGTTTTAACTAATAGATTAGGAATAAAATAAAAATTAGAGTGATAAGTGTATAGCGACAAAAAATTAAATGGGACTATTGGGTAGAATAGGAAGGAGTATTATACAACAATCATGATCCAATGTCATTAAATGGCTCTCACAATGCCCACTATGGCAGTTTTGCACTTTAGGGGATCGGACGCACGTAGTTTTACATGTGTAAGTAGTGCACATGATTCAATTTAGTATAGTATATATTATAATCCAATCCAAAACCGAAAAGTTACAAATATTTGGTTCTCATGGAAGTAAGGCATGTGTATCTAATGAAATTTCTCCAAAAGGACCTCTCACAAATCTTAAAAAAGCAAGCACATACATGTAATCTAATTCCTATGTTTCTATTGATTTTAACATCCCTCCCAAGAATGTGACAACATTTTAGGAGAAAGTTGCAAATGAGAAGAATTGACAAAGTATGTTTTAGCAGATCCCAGCTCAAGGATCATTCTAACTCAAAAAATCCCTCAACTTCAACATAAACCTCAATGGTGCATAACTGAGGGCTTTAGATATTAGCTCGGTTTTATTTCAGAAAATTACAAAGCGAATCAAGCATCTCTATCGTGTTATTGAAAGCTTGTCAATTCTTTCGGTAAGATGATAAAACATATTAGTAGTGAAGATCTTGGTAAATACGAAACCTTTCACAACTTAATCAACATTTCAACAATTTTCCCCAGCTCACATAAAAGGCAAAATTACAACTAATAACTATTCACATTTGTGGAAAATTACAGCATTCAAATTACAGAGAATCAAATCCATTAAATCAACTATTAATTCAGAACATATTAGAAAAGCAAACGCAAAAGAATAACTTTTAACAAATCTAAATCTTTAGGTCAATTGTTCGAAACAGTACACCTAAACTACCAATTTCCTCAAAATTTGCAGACAAATGACTTAATTGCAATTTTGCAATTTTGCACAATAAATTCAAAGTTATTGACAATAAATATCGCATTTGCAACCCACAATAAATTCAACGAAAACACACAAATCAAACAAGTATCAAATTAGTGTCCTTTCCGGAAATCTAATCTATTTATAAATCGCCAATGATTGTTCTTCAGCTGTAGTAATCGATAATCCAGTAAAGAAGTGCAAACAATACAGGACATATACGAGAAAAAATCTATGGATCTGGTCGTTCAAATAAAAGATAAATTAAAAAGAGAAGAGAGTAGTACCATTGTTACGGCTGCAAAAAGTCCAGTGATGAAACCCTAGAAAGAAGACGACTCAAAAACATTTCTTGCAGAATAATCAATTTATATGATCCTCAACCAGGGTTTCTGTGTGTGGTTTAGGTAGAATTGGGCCGAGCTATGAGTCTTTAGAATGTATGGGCTCTAGATACGTTTTACTGCTCAATCAAACCCACTTATTTTTAACGAATTGAATAACAGTCCAACTTGTATGAGACCGTCTCACATTGAGACGATCTCAAAACAAGAAGTTTATAAGTTAAAAGTTTTTATTATTTGACTATTGAACCTAAGTATGAGGCATGTCTCGCGGTGAGACCATTTCATACAAGAATTTGTGATTGAATAAACTAGTCTTGGCCGAGATCGTCTTTATATGAGACCCATCTACCTCCCAGCTAGGAATGGCAAGGGGTTGGATTTGTCCAGTTGGACCTGGATTCAGATCCATTTTTGTAAAGAGGATCCGAATCTGGACCCATATAAAGTTCTTAGACATAAAAGAAACTTTATCAAAATTCACATGTCCTAATCTAACATGCCACAAGTAATGTAAATCATCCTTATCATTCATGTTTAAAATATTACATATAAAGTTCTTATTCAATTCTAAAGACAACTTAAATAAACCATTACATAGATAAGCACGTCCTACAAACAAGTTATTCCTAGAGATAATACACCTATCGGCTTCAAATACTAATTTGTAGCCTAATCGATTCAAAATCGGACCCAAGACAAGATTTCCACTAATTTCGGGTGCATAATAAACATCTCTTAAAACTAAGAGATTCCCCGAAGTGAACAATAGCTCAATTTGTCCTTTGCCTTGGACCATGATAGGTGTGTTGTTTTCCATAAAGAGATGCTCCCCATTAACCACCTTGTGAAAGGTTTTGAACCATTTGGTAGAATTGTACACATGTCTTAAAGCCCCCGAGTCGATCCACCAAGACAAAGAATCGTCCTGCACAACACTTAAGTTAGTATTCATTGAAGAAAAATTCAAAGAAGAATTTTCATTCAAAATTGCATGATTACCTTGATTGGAAGGGTCTTTGCTTGTAGAAGCTTGGCCATTCCCCTTTATCTTCTTTTGCTTGTTCTTAAAAACAAAGCAATTTTTCTTTCGGTGTCCGGACTTACTACATTCCCAACATACTTTTTCGGTATTTGAGACAATGGCCTTCTCCTTTGAAGAATCAATTTTCTTCCTTTTCTCTCCGAAATGGGATGGTCTCCCATCCGCAACCATGTTGATGGTTCCAACATTAGAATTTTCATCCTTCCGATTCTCTTGAATCCTTATGCTAGACTCAACAACAATATGTTGTCCAAAATCGGAGTGTGTAATCTCCTCTCTTTTATGCTTTAAAGCATGTCTAACATCCCTCCATGAGGGAGACAACTTGTCTATAATGCTTGAAACAAGAAAAACTTCATCTATCTCATTTTATTCATTTTATGTAATTTTAGGTTAGCATGCATTCTTTGCAACTCATGAAATTGATCAATAATAGAGCGATTTGCTACCATCCTATAAGAATTAAAATTACTTACAAGAAACTTTTTGGAACTTGCATCCTCTGCCATGTATTTGTTCTTCAAGGCGTCTCATAATTCCTTAGCGGACTCATGGTATTGGTAGATATCAAATAGTGAATCTTGCATTCCATTGAGAATATGACCCCGATAAATGAAATCATCATTTTCCCACTTAGTTCTCCTCGTTTGCTCAAGAGTTTCATTTTCCGACTCCTCCGATTTATGTGTACTTATCACGTAATTTACGCTCAAAGTAGTTAGGAGGAACATCATCTTCTTTTGCCAACGTCGAAAATCTTCATCGACAAACTTTTCCAACTTAGCAAAGTTAGATGTAACATCCTTAATAGTTGTCATCTCGAAGTAAATATCACAAAAGTTATTAAGAACTTAATAATGCAAAATACAAATTACAAAAGGGAATTTGTATTTAACCTTTTGTTGATGACAAAATAAAATTACAAATAACAAAAACTAGTTTAACTTGAAGATTGCTTTGTAACGACAACCGTTACCCCGAAACTTGATACTTGTTGTAGGCGTGTGATCACTTTCCTTTTGTGATATTTCCCCGACAAAGGTACTTGGGTTGATGCTTGGAAATTCACAATGAGATACAAACAACACAATATACTCTTAGTACTTAGAGTATATCACTTAACAACAAAGTGTTTGGAAATTATAAGAATTGGAAGCTTTAAACAAGAGTTAATTACTCTCTTGACAAAGCACACGCAAATGAGCATAAGAGTAGAAGAAATCAAAAAAAGGTGTAGCATTCCACTCATCATCAAGCCCTATTTATACTACTAGAGTATAGCCTAAGGGTCTTGACCCAATTAATCACCATAATGATCATATTGATGATCATACAATTCAATACCATTAATCTATGACATTTATGAGTATTATTCACCTTAATACTCCCTTATCACTCCAGAAATCAAGAGCCATAAGTATAGGAATCCAAAGCATTCACTCAAGGAAAACCGAAATAATTCAACGGTCAAAACAGAGGAAAAAGCCGAGTCGGCTTTTCCTCCAAAACCAGCACAACCGACTCGACTTTAGCTGCTAGACAAAATCTCATTTCTAGTACCTAAAGCCGAGTCGGCTTTAGGCCCAAAAAAGTGAAAGCCGAGTCGACTTTCCTTGCTGACTCGGTTTTCCAAATGTTCTTTTGTCCTTTCCTTTGAACCCTTTTTTGGACCACGTAATTTAATACATATTGTCCCACTATTTTAGTACTCCCTCCGTTCCTTTTTGTTTTTCCACCTTACTAAAACGGGTAGTTCCATAAGTTTTTCCACTTTAGAATACTTTCCATTTTTGGAAAGTTTTCATCCCACTTTTACCTCTTAAAACCCCACTTTTCTTACTTCACACTACTATTTAATTATTTTCTCTCTCATACTTCCAATACAATCATTACATTACACTATTATTTAATTATTTTTTCTCTCATACTTCCTATACAATCATTACTTCCCACTACTATATAATTAAATAATACCCACTACCACCAAAGATTCCATTTTTCTTAATCTTGGTGAAAAACCCATATAGGAACATCAAAAAGGATTATTAGACAATAATTTTCAACAGAATTAGGTGCTAAAATAATATTTAATTTATCAAAATTAAAATATGAAAGCAATTGTTTTGACATGTGCATATTCAAGTAGTTTGTTTATTGTCGCTCCCTTTGGACTTAGCGGCTGAACAAATAGGTATGCGTTTTTATCAATGGTGTCTAAACTTATTGTTTTTTCCAATGGCACCCCTGAGGTTTAGTGGTAATAACAACCGTGACACTTTTGTACTTTTTTCCGTTAAATACACGTTAGGTTTGAAATCTAACCTAACCATGGTTACTTTGTTTATGGATGTTTATATACCCAGGTGTTATTTCATTTCAGTAGCTCGATTTTCTTTCTTCTCTCTTCCCTATCATCTTCCTTCTCCTTCCATGGCTACCTCATCCAAGAACTCATCTTTTTGCGGCAACGTGTACTCTGGTACCTCCAAAAGACACCAGGCAATCCCCAATGTTGAAGCTGGTGATAGCTGGGTAAGGTTGAAGAAATGCGACTGTGATCCGTCTAAGTTTTATGATGTTAGGATTTCCGGTTCAGTAACCAATCTCGGAAGAATCTACTACAAATGTATTTCGTGCCAAGCATTTGAATGGGGCTATTCGTATGATTTGAAGGAAAATCTTCATGAAGCTACACTTACAGATGCTCAAGGGCCTGCTCCTAATGTCATGAATAGAGATGAATTCAATGAACTCAAATCTACTGTTTTAGGGTTGTGTAATAAGGTTGATGGCTTGCTTAGGGTTGCTGACTTCATGAAATATGTTGTAATGTTTTTCTTGTTATTGTTGGTTGTTGCTATTATTAAGCCCTAAATTATGTATTGTATTTCATTAGGGCTATTATTAAGCCCTAAATTATGTACTGTTGGATGTTGGTATTCTTAAGCTAATGAAATGGTTTTTGTATGTAAACACTGTTGTTAAATATCACTACTGGATGTTGCTATATTACATTGCTTCCAATGATTAAGTTCAAATGCCATACAACCACATATAATACAAACAAAAGTTAGTCAAATGCCATACAACCATATATAATACAAACAAAAGTTAGTTCCAAAAGCTAATACAATTACATGACATTAATCACAGGTGGACTTTGCCCTTTCCCTTCTTTGATGCCTTGGACTTTGGCACTGCTTTCTTTGTATTGACTTTGGATGTTGAGGCTTCATCAGCGTTTCTTCGTAGCCTTTGTTTCTTTGTTTCTCCTCCTTTGCAAGTGGACTTGTGGTGCCCAAACTCCCCACATTTTCCACACTTAACAGTCTTGCTCCTTTTTCTCTTCCTCTCCTCATCATCAGCTCTCCTCCTGTTCCTACAAGGTCTTCCAACTCCTCTCTTAATCACAGGTGGCATAATGGTAGGATTATTTGAAGCTGACCATTTATCTTGATCAGGGATGGGCTTAGCTTGTACTTTTCAACTGAGTACCATTCATGCACAAAGGACTGTGGATCAAGACCCTCATGAAGCATAGCACGCATTGCATGCTTACAAGGTATGCCAGTGAGTTGCCACACATTGCAAAGGCATGTGTGTTTATTCAAACTTACTGCAAGAACTGATATACCCTCAATTACTTCATACTCACCTACACTAAACATGAAAGCCCTGCAGGACCTACTGTCATTACACAAAGATTGCACTCTCTTCACAATATTTGGACACAACTTCTCCCAATCAGCACATTTCTGCCTCCTTGTAACCAACCTAACCATTATTACACTCTTTATTCCTTCTAACAAAGTAAGCATAGGCTTGCACCTGTCAGTTCCTAAGGTTGCATTAAAGCTTTCAACAAAATTTGTTTTTTTAACATCACACTTCAACTGTGGATCAAATTTATGTTTTGTCCACCTATCTTGTGGACCCAAGTCAGCCAACCATTTCCTAGCATCAGGATCTTCTTTGTCAAGCTCCTTCATTGCCTTGGCAAATGTGAATGTGGAGAAAGCCCCACATGCCAACCAGAATAGTTGCCACATGTTAGGACTAGGGAAATTTTTCTTCCAATTGGCACTAAGGTGCTTGCAACAATACCTCCTTTGCACCTTAGGCCATAAATCAGTAATTGCTTTGTAACACCCCGTGAATTTTAATGAATTAATATTCGAGATTTAAATCACATGATAATCAAGTTCGAGTGAATTAATATTTGTCGCGTAACGAGTTATCGTTATTTATCTGATTTAATGTTTTTCATGAGTATTAAAAATTAAAATTAAGCAATTAATTTTATTTGGAGTAATTAATTATATAAAAAAAAAATAATAATAATAGTAATAGCATTAAAGTGGCCGGCTATACTAGGGCTTTTAAGGGGATTTGTAACTCCCTTCTTAAGTATGGTTTATGGAAAATTATGAAGGGGGTTATGGGTAGATTAAAGGTTTTGAGTCATTTTTTTTAATATGCTAGAATTGTGATGCTTTTCATTTGCCTTTTGCTCACAAGAAAAACAAACAAAAATTCTCCCTTTCTTCCTCATTGTTTTCGGCAACTATTAGAAAAAAAAAGGGGATTTTTGTCTTCATACAATCTTGTTAATTCAAAGGGTAGGTGAAAATTCAATTGATAATATTAGATTTTATTTTCTTTTGAAGAAATTATGTATTCTTTATAAAATATGGTGATATCCTATGACTTTTTAGGAGGATTGAGTATTTCTATGTAATTTTTATTTATATAATTCTTTAACAAAATTAATTTGTTAAAAGGGTTAATACAAATTGTGTAAAGTTTTTCATTTGATTTATATTCTTTAACAAATTCAAATTTTGTTATGAGAATAGAACCTTTTAATATTTAAATTTATTTTAGGGGCTTAAAATCTCTAGCAAAATTCCAATTTGTTAGAAGGTGTTTAGTTGTGTGAATTAAAGGAAATAAACATTCATGTTTTATATTTTTGTGAATAAATTCCTTAACAAAATTTGATTTGTTTAAGGGATTGAATTTATTTATATGTGTGATTAGAATCATATGGGCGTTTGGCTTATGATTTCTACAAAAAAATATAATAGTTCGATTTGTACAATGATCAAGTATTAAATTCTATTATTTGAATTTATTATTTTTAGTATGTGTTTAAATGGTTTCGTGTTCGATGGTGGATGAATTTACGTGTGAAATAGTAATTATATGTGGTTGAAATTGTTAAGAGATTGTGTATTAAGAATTTCAATTTATGTTGTTTTACGATTCGGTTTTTGTTATTTCCTTAGTTATGAATTATTTAGGTGAATCTTCCTTTTCATATGAAAGAAATAATCGAAATGCGATGTTATGTTACATGACACGAATTTCCGGACAGCCATAGCTGTCCCGGAAGTGACGCCTCACATTCCTTTAAGTAGGATATGTTTTCGTGTTGTTTTGATTAATCGGTATATTAAAAAGTTGTTTAAACGCTTAAAATAATTAAAAATAGTAAACGAATTTTAGAAATTTTGAAAATTGGTATCCAAGGTAATTGATGCATTCCGGACGCAGTGGTGAAGTCGGATTTTTCATTTAGATTTTCTAAATTGTCCGAATTGACAGTTTAAGTTTCTGGTTTGAAATGGAATTTTGAGCTATTTGGAATTTGATGAAATCAATTAAAATTATTAAGTCTTATTGATTAGAGGTGAAAACACGTTCTAATACGTGTTCGTTTTGTGTGTATGTTTGTTTAGGACCTCGATTCATAAGAGAGTGAAATTCCTGTAGCATTTGAGTTATCGCTGTTTGCTGTTGCTTAAAGGTACACGCTTAGACCATACATTATATGTGGTTGTGCAAGTAATATTGTTTCATTCCTTGATTATTGCATTGTGACTCACATAAGGATTAGACACCTCAAATAATTTGAAAGAAGTTTAACTTGGAATTTGAGGATGGATGTTTTGGTTATCCCAATGGGTTAATAAATTAGAATGGATTATATAAATTTTGTTCCTCAGCGCTTTGGATCATTACGGTCCACCATGGGGTATGCATACTTTAACCTTGACAATCCAACAGACGCAACGCCTTAGGTCGGTGGTTGCCTTGGGATTAGCTCTCCCAAGTGTATTTCTCCAAATGAATTAGATTATTACTTGACGACCGAATAGGACTCGAACGCTTCAAGTGGGGGTTTTGAATATATATATATATTAGAGCCTTTGCATGATAGGGTGAACACATTGCTTGTTTCCACTTGCTCGATATTTTGTATGTTGTCTCGACGCGTATTGATTGTTCTTTTGAACTTGCTTCCGCTGTCAATCGACAACCAGCGTGTTGATTGCGTGGGAATTGGAGTAGGTCGGTTAGTATCACGCCACCCAAGACCGTGCTTTATGTAATAAAAAAATATAGTAGAAATAATTTACACTTGTGTAATGGAATTTAAACTAGTTTGTTTTGGCGTTTCGTTAGTAGAGGCCGTTGGGTTCTCAAGTTGTATTATGAACTTTACAATCCTGTCGCTACCATATGTTTTAATTTTCGCTTAGTTATATTCCCTTATCTATGGAACGTTGTCGATCTTGGATGGGAATCTTCCCACTAAGTGTCCAGTTGTGAACCGAGTTCATATTTTTATATGATTATCCGGCTCACGCGAACCGGACCGTTACAATTGGTATCAGAGCCAACGTTCCCTTAGAGATAAAGGAATATTTGACCTTAGTAGAGAGAGTTGGGGTAGAATCAATGTATTAAAATTGGATGTTTTGTGATATGTCTTGGGGTATGTTTGGGAGGGGACCGTTAAGACCTTATAATAGTATAAGTGACTTCGTTTGTCAACCATCTTTTAATTACCTTCCGTTTCATGCATATGTTCAGGATCATGGACAAAGGAAAGGCCCCAGTAACCCCTAGCCCAACTAACGTTGTAACAAGCTTTGACCCAGAAACTGCGTGGAGGGAAGTTGTGAATAATGACATTTGGAAGATAAGAGATGGAGAGAGCATACGGGATTATAGGGAAAGGATGCTTATGATAAAAACAAAGGTTAATAGGGTATGTTTTGACCTACAAATGGATCTAGATAGGATAACCCAATTATCTGAATCAAGGAAGGTGGTAGAAGTAACTCCGAGGGAGCCCAATGGAGTTAACTTCCAAAACGGACCCTTAGAAGGAGAGGGGTATGATGGAGATGAAGAAGAAGACCCCGAAGAGGAGGAGGAAGTGGAAGAGGAGGAACGTAATGATGAGGTAGAGCCTATGGAAGAGGAAGAACTCCATATAAAGGAAGAATCTGATACAATTATGGAGCATGTAGGAGGTGGGTATCTATCTGACCCTCCACTAGTAGACCTCAGGTCACAGTTTGGGAATGTTTTTGAGATGCGAGACCCTAAACAGGAATCACTGAGTCCTATAGAGAATACTAGTGAAGATGAGAGAGAAGGTTGGGGATCCCATTATGATCTGTATGGATTTAGGGTTGAATCTGGAGGGGAATTTTCAAATGAGGAGGATCCTGAGGAAGAAGAAGAAGAGTTGCTAATAAACAGTCCAATGGATAGCGACTGGGAATCAGAAGGAGGATACATGAGCTCTAGTACTGACTCCGGAGACGACGGGGATGATGAAGATTTTGACATAACTAATTATGATGAGTCTGTTGATGTTATGGATGCTTGGCGTTAATTTCTTATTTTACCTTCCTTTTTGTTTTGTTATCTTTTTAGTTGTTCTCTTTTCCTAATAATGTAAACGCTTGGCGTAAATTGTTATAAATTAATAAAAATTATCAATAAAACAGTATATTGAGTTGTTTTCAGTGCTCTCTTTTTGTTTCTTTCGTTTGTCTTACGATATGTTAGAATGGCTTAATAGCCACAACAATTAATAATATACTTGTAGACAACCGGATGTGTGTATGTGTGATTATTTATTTATAATTATTTTATTTCAAGCACCTCTTTTCTTAAGAAACTATGGGACCTTAGGACACGTTAGTAATTAGTACCGTTCTATTGGTTGCAGAAGATGCCTCCTCTCTCCCGAAAAAGGCTAGCTAAGAACGAAACTAACCGAGCCTTAAGGAGCTTAGTTAAGGCGTTAGCCGGGGTTAGTGCGCCACAAGAGAGGTCTTTGTCTGAACAGGCTTCTGATATGAGCAAGAGGATTAGCCAGAACAAACCGTCCCCTTTTGATGGTAAAGGAGAACCATCAGAACTTGAACATTGGTTGAGAGAGTTTGACAAACTTTTTGATGTAGTAGAATGTCCAGAAGAACTGAAGGTTAATCAGGCAGCTTTTTATTTGACTGGGGAAGCTGATTATTGGTGGGCAAACAGTAAGGCGGGGTTAATAGAACGAGCTGAGGGACTTTTCGATTGGGATATGTTTAAAAGGGCTATGCGGGAGAAGTTTTATCCTTTACACGTAAGGAAGGATAAATCGAATGAGTTTGCCCGATTTGAAATGGGTAGTTTGACTGTTGATGAATACTACTACAAATTCATGGAGTACATCAAATACTGTCCAGATGATGTACCCACTGAAGAGAAGAAAATGCAACGCTTTGAGCTGGGGTTATCGTTCGATATTCAAAAGCATATTGAAAGTGATCGTTACAGCACGTTAGAGCAGATGTATAAGCGTGCAACTCAGGTAGGGAATATTATAAGGAAGGAGAGAGAAAAGGAGAAGAATAACTTTACAGAGAAGAGAAAGGAATTGGTAGGTCAGACCTCAGGGGCACCTGTAAGTTTCCACTTGAAGAAGCCAAAAACCTTTAGTGGCTTTCAAGGGAACAATTCTGGTGTGAATCCAGGATTCAGGGGGGAAACAAAGCCGGCAAAACCTTTGCTAGATCGGGATGGAAAGGAAAGGAAGTACTTCTGCAGGAGGTGTAAGAAAAACCACCCCGGAAAGGATTGCGAAGGGACTTTAGTTGAATGTAATTTCTGTCATAAGAAAGGGCATAGGGAGTACGAGTGCTACATAAAGAAAGGGAATGAAAATCGACCGATAGGGGAACAACATCGACCCCAACACCAGATTGGTTTTGGGAGGCAAGGAAATCGATCAACTGGGGTAGATAATCAAGGTAACAATGGTCAGAGGTTTCAACGACAGTTTAATGGGGGACAAGTTCGTTCAGATGGCAATCGGGCTGAGGGTTCAGGAACACCACGAATGGGAAATCAAGGGGGAGGAATGAACGCCACCGGCTAGTGGATCGCATCTCAGGGTCGCCTTAGGAGGTCGATGCATAAATGAGGTGGTTACGTGATGCTCCCCGGGCCCATTCTAAGTCAGTAATGTATTGTTTGATTCGGGTGCAACTTGTTCTTTCTAAGGTACAAAGCAGATAGATTATATAGAGATGTGCCTTTGAAGATAGGGAAAGTTGTTTTTCCTAGTAGTCTATATGTGTTAGATATGGAGGGACTGGAAGTGATTTTGGGAATGGATTGGTTAGGAAGGTACAAAGCAACCATTGAATGTAGGGAGCAAAGAGTGTTACTGGTGGGACCACATGGGGAAAACGTTAGATATAGAAAGTTTTCTAAGGGGCCTAAAACAAACTTGGTGTCGTCCTTGAAATTACAAAAGCTTGTGAGACAAGGACATCCTTTGTACTTGTGTCACATCATGCGTGAGGAGGAAGGGGTGATCCTAACGATGTCGGGTGGTGAAATGAATTGCGGGATGTTTTCCCCGAGGAGATTCCCCGGTATGCCGCAAAGAGGAATCGATTTTACGATAGACTTGTGCCCGGTATCGACCACTTCAAAGGCCCCTGCACCGCATGGCCCCAAAAGAGATGGAGGAACTCAAGTCTCACCGAGGAATTGTTGGATATGGTTATATCCCACCAAGTGTTTCACCTTGGGGCCCGCTTTGTTTGTACGAAGAAGGACGCAGCTTACGCTTGTGTATCGCATTATAGGGAACTAATAAAGTGACCGTAAGAACAAATACCCATTCCTCGATAGATGACTTGTTTGATCAGCTTGAGGGAGCTGATATTTTCAAAATTGATTTAAGTCAGTTATCACCAATTGAGGATTGCTCGAGGGGGATATCATAAGACGCACTTTAGACACGCTATGGGCACTTTGAGTTTACCGTGATGCCCTTTGTTGACAAATGCTCCAACCAGATTTATGTGTTTGATGAATCAAGTGTTTAGTGCGCACTTTGATAAGTTTGTGGTTGTCTTTATTGATGATATACTCGTCTATTCAAGGACCAGATGAGCATGAGGGACATTTGCTCGATTTTGCACTTTATGGAAAATAAGTTATACGCTAAGTTTTCAAAGTGTGAATTTTGGTTAGAAAAGTGTCATTTTGGGTCATTTCGCTTCAAAGGAGGGTGTTTCGGGACCCTAAAGTGGAAGCGTCCGAATTGGTCCTCACCAAGAATGTCACCGGTTCAAGCTTCTAGGTTTGCCGGGTATTACCGCCGCTTTGTCAAAGATTTCGCATTGCGCACCTATGACTTCTTTGATGAAAAAGGATAAGAAGTTTGAATGGACTGATGAGTGTGAACGTGCTTTCGCGACTTTGAAGGAAAGATTAACTTCGGCTCCTGTCCTGGCTCTACCTGATCCTAAGTTGGATTATACGGTGTTCAGTGATGCATCGAAGAAGGGGTTGGGATGTGTTTTCTCTCAAAATATGGAGACATTATTTGTATGGGGTTAAATGCAAAATCTATACAGATCATGAGAGTTTAAAGTATCTTTATACTCAGCCAGATTTGAACATGCGACAACGTCGGTGGTTAGAGCTCATGGCGGACTATGACTTGGAGTTTGTGTATCACGAGGGGCGAGCAAACTTGGTAGCCGATGCATTAAGCAGAAAATCGAAACATTCCTTATCTGCTTTGAATGGAATGGAGGAGTTGCATCGGGACTTTGCTCGGCTAAACTTGGAAGTGGTAATGCCTTCGTTTTTCGGTGAATTGAAGGAGAGTCTGAGTGCCTTGGTTATTCGGCCTTCGTTTTTCGAGGAGATTTTGACTTCTCAGGATAAGGATCCGAAGTTGTTGAAATTAAAGGAACAGGCTCGAGAAGGCAAAGCGGAGGGATTTTTGGTTCATGAAGATGGGAGCTTGAGATTTAAGGGTCGTTGGTGTCCACCGTCGGGAGAAACATCCTTGAAGGAAAGCATCTTGGATGAAGCACATTGTACAAAATTTCCGTTCATCCAGGCGGTGATAAAATGTACCAAGATCTTAAGCTGATGTTCTGGTGGTCGGGAATGAAAAAAGATGTTGCTGAATATGTATCGCGTTGTTTGACCTGTCAAAAGGTTAAGAGCGAACATAAAAGACCTGGAGGTTTACTGCAACCTTTAGAAATTCCGGTGTGGAAGTGGGATGATATTTCTATGGATTTTGTCGTGGGATTGCCTCGGACAAAGGCAGGGAATGATACTTTGTGGGTAATAGTGGATCGTTTGACTAAATCAAAGATGTTTCATTCCTATGAACCGTCATGAGATGGAGCAATTAGCTCGAGCTTATATTAGTACGCTAGCGGTATCACCGGTGCCCCGCACTATTGTGTCCGGAAGAGATACTCTGTATTTGTCAAAGTTCCGGCACTCGCAACAAGCAATGGGTACTACGCTATCAGATAGTACATCGCTTCATCCTCGCATGACTGGGCAAACAGAGCGCATCAATCGATTTTAGAGGATATGTTAAGAGCGCTGCTATGGAGTGGCAAGGGTCCCGGATGAACATTTGATTTGGTCAATTTTCTTACAAAATGTCTATCGCTTCGATCGATGGCCCCTTTGAGGTTTTGTATGGACGCCGCTGTCGTAGTCCGCTTTATTGGGATGATTTTACCGACGCTACTTTGGGACCCGATTTGCTTCTCCAGATGACCGAGAAAGTTAAGATGATTCGGGATCGTTTAAAAGCGGCTCAAGATCGACAAAAGTCTTATGCCGATTTAAAACGACGACCTGAGGAGTTTCTCGTGGGAGATCAAGTGTTGCTTCGCGTGTCGCCTATGCGCGGAGTGGTGCGCTTTGGTGCTCGTGGAAAATTAAGCCCTCGCTACATCGGTCCCTATGAGATTTTGGAACGCGTAGGCAAAGTGGCGTATCGGTTGGCTCTTCCAAATACCTTAGAGAAGGTCCATGATGTGTTTCATGTGTCCCAGTTAAAACGGTATCATGCTGTTGCTTCTCATATCTTAGATCCTGAACCTTTAGAATTAGACCCATCCTTGACCTATACAGAGTGACCGGTCCGCATCTTAGACAAGAAAGTTCGTAGTACACGACGAAAGGATATTTCCATGGTCAAAGTTCTATGGTCAAATCACGAGCGCGAGGCGGCTACCTGGGAAACCGAGGACTCTATGCGGGAAAAGTACCCTCAGCTCTTTCAGGTTAGTCGCGTTACGGGGACGTAACTCCTTTAAGGGGGGTAGAGGGCGATCGGAATTTCGCGCGCGTATGATAAACTTCTTTGACTTGAGTTTTATTGGTGCTATGTTGGGTTGTGTGCTGGTTGGTTTCATGTATGTGTTGGGTTGTGTACTTGTCGGTTTCTTGTAAGTTACGAGGGCGTAAATTCTTTTAAGGGGGGTAGTCTGTAACACCCCGTGAATTTTAATGAATTAATATTCGAGATTTAAATCACATGATAATCAAGTTCGAGTGAATTAATATTTGTCGCGTAACGAGTTATCGTTATTTATCTGATTTAATGTTTTTCATGAGTATTAAAAATTAAAATTAAGCAATTAATTTTATTTGGAGTAATTAATTATATAAAAAAAAAATAATAATAATAGTAATAGCATTAAAGTGGCCGGCTATACTAGGGCTTTTAAGGGGATTTGTAACTCCCTTCTTAAGTATGGTTTATGGAAAATTATGAAGGGGGTTATGGGTAGATTAAAGGTTTTGAGTCATTTTTTTTAATATGCTAGAATTGTGATGCTTTTCATTTGCCTTTTGCTCACAAGAAAAACAAACAAAAATTCTCCCTTTCTTCCTCATTGTTTTCGGCAACTATTAGAAAAAAAAAGGGGATTTTTATCTTCATACAATCATGTTAATTCAAAGGGTAGGTGAAAATTCAATTGATAATATTAGATTTTATTTTCTTTTGAAGAAATTATGTATTCTTTATAAAATATGGTGATATCCTATGACTTTTTAGGAGGATTGAGTATTTCTATGTAATTTTTATTTATATAATTCTTTAACAAAATTAATTTGTTAAAAGGGTTAATACAAATTGTGTAAAGTTTTTCATTTGATTTATATTCTTTAACAAATTCAAATTTTGTTATGAGAATAGAACCTTTTAATATTTAAATTTATTTTAGGGGCTTAAAATCTCTAGCAAAATTCCAATTTGTTAGAAGGTGTTTAGTTGTGTGAATTAAAGGAAATAAACATTCATGTTTTATATTTTTGTGAATAAATTCCTTAACAAAATTTGATTTGTTTAAGGGATTGAATTTATTTATATGTGTGATTAGAATCATATGGGCGTTTGGCTTATGATTTCTACAAAAAAATGTAATAGTTCGATTTGTACAATGATCAAGTATTAAATTCTATTATTTGAATTTATTATTTTTAGTATGTGTTTGAATGGTTTCGTGTTCGATGGTGGATGAATTTACGTGTGAAATAGTAATTATATGTGGTTGAAATTGTTAAGAGATTGTGTATTAAGAATTTCAATTTATGTTGTTTTACGATTCGGTTTTTGTTATTTCCTTAGTTATGAATTATTTAGGTGAATCTTCCTTTTCATATGAAAGAAATAATCGAAATGCGATGTTATGTTACATGACACTAATTTCCTGGACGACCATAGTCGTCCCTAAGTGACGCCTCACATTCCTTTAAGTAGGATATGTTTTCGTGTTGTTTTGATTAATCGTATATTAAAAAGTTGTTTAAACGCTTAAAATAATTAAAAATAGTAAACGAATTTTAGAAATTTTGAAAATTGGTATCCAGGTAATTGATGCATTCCGGACGCAGTGGTGAAGTCGGATTTTTCATTTAGATTTTCTAAATTGTCCGGACTTTTGAGTTATTTGGAATTTGATGAAATCAATTAAAATTATTAAGTCTTATTGATATATTAGTAGTATAGAATGAGTTAGAGGTGAAAACACGTTCTAATACGTGTTCGTTTTGTGTGTATGTTTGTTTAGGACCTCGATTCATAAGAGGGTGAAATTCCGTAGCATTTGAGTTATCGCGCTTGTCGGTTGCTTAAAGGTACACGCTTAGACCATACAATATATGTGGTTGTGCAAGTAATGTTGTTTCATTCTTGGTTATTGCATTGTGACTCACATAAGGATTAGACACCTCAAATAATTTGAAAGAAGTTTAACTTGGAAATTGAGGATGGATGTTTTGGTTATCCCAATGGGTTAATAAATTGGAATGGATTATATAAATTTTGTTCCCATGGCAGTTTTGGATCATTACTGGCCACCATGGGGTATGCATACTTTAACCTTGACGACCAACAGACGGCAACGCCTTAGGTCGGTGGTTGCCTGGGATTAGCTCTCCCAAGTGTATTCCTCCAAATGAATTAGATTATTACTTGACGAATCAATAGGACGCAACGCTTTCAAGTGGGGTTTTGAATAAATATATATATTAGAGCCTTTGCATGATAGGTGAACACATTGCTTGTTTCCACTTGTTGATATTTTGTATGTTGTCTCCGACGTATTGGATTGTTCTTTGAACTTGCTCCGTTGTCAATCACAACCAGCGGTTGATTGCGTGGGAATTGGAGTGATTCCCTTATATGGTTCTCAAGTTGTATTATGAACTTTACAATCCTGTCGCTACCATATGTTTTAATTTTCGCTTAGTTATATTCCCTTATATATGGAACGTTGTCGATCTTGGATGGGAATCTTCCCACTAAGTGTCCAGTTGTGAACCAGGTTCATATTTTTATATGATTATCCGGCTCACGCGAACCGGACCGTTACATGCTTTGTCAATACCCTGCATTTGCAAACCAAATTATTGAAAACAATTAGATGGAGAACATTGTCTCTGATACAAAATAAATGAAACAATTTATATACCTTCTGCCTGTCAGATATTATGCACCAATTGTCTCCTCTCTGACTTGGTTCAAGAACATGCTTCAGATGCCAAATGAAAAACTTCCAGCTCTCTTCATCCTCACTTGAAACAACAGTACCCTTTAGAGTTTTGGTTGGGGTTTCCCTAGTCTGGATAGGTTTCTTTACTGGTTTTTTGGGTGATTTTTTGGGTGATTTTTTGGGTGTGGCTTTCTCCACATGAGCTTCCTCCTTGTTAGCCTCCTCAGTAGCTTGGTTTATCTCATTCAAGAACTCCACATTTTCAAGTATGACATCATTTATGTCACCAGGAGATGGTGGGGGCTCCACTACAATGCTCTCCACAGGTTTCTTCCTTGGTCTAAGGACAGGGAGGTTGGGTCTGAAGTACCCCTTTGATTTTTTGGGTGTCTTGGGCTTTATAATCTGTAATGGGGTTGGAATGGGCTCCACTACAGGTTCAACAACTTCTACAGGTTTACTAACATCATCAACAACCATTTCCTCAATCACAGGTTCATCAGGCTGTACAGGTTCCCCAGCATCATCAACTACCATATCCTCAATCACATCTTCTTCAGGTTCAACAACATCTTCAACTACCATATCCTCAACATGTTCAACTGGTTCCTCAACATGGTCTACATGTTCTACAGATTGTACAAGAGTGGGGTCTACATCATCATCTACATTCAAAACAGGCTTCTCATGGGGTACACTAGGGGTTGGAATTATCATAAATACATCATCATCAGAATCAACAGGGTTTGGTTTGGGCTCCATCACTTTCTTCTGTTCATTTTGCTTTAGGGTTTCCCTAAGCCTCCTAGCATTATCTAACAACACACTAGGTTTAGAGTCCCTAACATGGATGCAAATAGATTCAACTCCCCTATTTCTGCTAAACATCTCCAACAATGCTTTGTCATCAACAAGTTGAACGTGTTTCTTTTTGTAAAGATAACTGAAACTGGAATGATCAGGCATCAAATGTCCCAAAGACTCAGCTTTATCCCAATAATCTATGATCATGTCTAACAAGTTAACTAAGTCTATATCCTCAACAAAGACTTCTGTCTCAATACCCTTATACACAAACTTCAACAACACACAATCATCCACTTACAATCTATCAACAAAAAAAACCAAAAAAAAAAACCCATCAACAATCATAAATTGCACCAAAAAATCAGCAACCCAAAAAAGCCCTAATTTTTAGGGTTCATTCTTACAGAGAACGATTCAGAACAACTTTAAACTCCATAATTCACCAAAAAACCCCTAATGCTACAACACTTTAAGACGAAAAAATGGAAAAAATTACACCATTACAGTCGGCATTTAGGGCAAAAAACAACACATACCAAGTACTTGCATGTACAGAAAGAAAAGTAAAGAAGATTCGAGAACTTACCAGCGTGAATTCGAGCAGCAAAGAGGAGGAAAAATCGTCAACAATGGCGTGATCAAGCAAGGAGATGATGATGATGATGAAGAACACAGAGAATGATCGAGGAGGGAAATTGAAGAGCCAAAACAAGTTACTTAATCAGATACAAACCATGATTTGGTTTTATTTCAAACTTAACGTTTAGTTAACGGAAAAAAGTACAAAAGTGTCACGGTTGTAATTACCCCTAAACCTCAGGGGTTCCATTGGAAAAAAAAAAAGTTTAGACACCATTGATAAAAACGCATACCTCAGGGGCACCAATGATAATTTCCCAAAAAGTAATGTTGATGATTAAAAAATACAATCAAGTGCGCTAAAAAATTACATTCAACAACGATTAGAGTGAACGCCACGATTAGAACATGGAGTAAAAAGGGAAAAAAAGTTAAATGGGATTTGAACCACTAACCATTTGGTAAAAAGTGCATTACTCTACCAACATAGATTTTACAATTGTTTTTTTTTCTCAAATTTCAAGTGATGTCAATTGACATCACTAACACCTCTTATTTGCACCCCTATTTAGATCCTATCTTTATGTGAGAAGTGGATATGACGGTATAATAATTTCAAGAGTACTACTAAATTATGATTTTACCAGGGATAGATCTACCATAAATCGATGATGTCAAGTGATAACCTTTTAATTTTTTTTTGAATATATAACCTTTCAATTTTTAAAAACTCATTCATTAATATATTGATAACTTTTTTTTTTAAAATTTTTTTTTTAATTTTTAAGATAATACATCGATAATTTAAATGTCTCATTTGGTAGAAATTTTAATAATTGACAGCAGATATTCCTGTGTAAGCCTCAACAACAACATTTTGAAACTGAATAATTTTTTTCAAAACTTAATGTTTCAAGTCACACACACGAATACACATACTCCCTCCTCACAATTCTCGTCTCCATTCTTCTAACCTAAAACCTTCATCCACTGCCGCCAGCCTCCAGCCTCCAGCCTCCAGCCTCCAGCCTTCCGCGGTTCCGCACTGCTGCCAGACTCCAGCCGGCAGCCACCAGCACTGCTCCAGACGCCAGCCGGCAGCGACCAGCACTGCTCCAGACGCCAGCCGGTAGCTACCGCCCACCCAAGGATATGCTTTTATTTTTCTTTCTTTCCCTAAAAGTTTTAATTTTAATTTCAATTGTTATAGATTTTTCATTTCTTTCAATGTTAATTATCAAACATTGTTTGTTCATTCATGATTGGTGATTATACAATAACTCCCTTTTTGTTACTTTTTTAGGGTTCGATTGGAAAAATGCTGGGCGAGGAGTTGACGGAGCAGGAAACTGCGCTTTATGATCGTCAAATTAGGGTATGGGGTGCCGATGCTCAACGAAGGTATTTGCTCAAAATATTTGATTATGTTGTTTCGTCATTTGCAAACTTTATGATTACTACCTTTGTAAATTGTACACTATCACCAAAATTTTGCTAATGAACTTAAAGTTTTGTTAAGCAATGTGTATGAATGAATTATTATTGATTTTCTAGTAAATATTGTAGCTCCTTATCTTGGAAAAGTTGGGCCTAGATCTCTTCATCTTATTTTTGTTGAATTAAACTTGGGATGCATTTGGGAACACACATTTCATTTCAAATTTTGGATTTCAATTATGAAATTATAATTAAGAATTTGAGAATGACAATGATTGGAGTCCTTATTTTAATTAACTACTTTTATAACATTAGTGGATTTGACTCAAATCCAAAATTAAATTCTTGTTATTTTCCAAACACTAAATTTAAGTCAAATCCATATTTGCAAATTAAATCATCATTTCCAAACATACCATTATTGTTAATGAGCTTACCTAATCGCTAAATAACTGAACAAAATTTACGAAATATTTATGTTTTGGGGATGTTTGGTATGAAGTGATCATATAATGGAAAGTTTACCAATAAAAAGTAATTTTAAAGTGTTATTATTATTATTATTATTATTATTGTTATTATTATTATTATTATTATTATTATTACTATTATTATTATTCCCATAAAAAGGTGCTATTATAATAATAATTATTACTCCCTCCGTTCCCTATTGATATTCCCATTGGGAATATTCACGGGAATTAAGAAAAGTGGAATCTTTTAAATAGTGGAGATATTATTTTATTGAATAATAAATTTGATGGAGGAAAAGTGGGGACCACAAATATTAAAAAAGTATTTAAAGAAAGTTAGTGGAAAAAATATGGGGACCACAACTAATTAAAAAATGTTTTTATGAAGTTAGTGGGAAACATGTGGGGACCATAAGGAATATAAAAATGTTAATATGGAGTTAGTGAAAGATATATAGGGACCATAATCATTATTAAAATATTAAAATGAGGATGGGTGAAATTATTTTTGTCCAAAATTTGTGATATAAATGAAAAGATTCCTCATGGGAACAACAATTAAAACACCCTAAAATGGAAAGTGGGAACTTCTTTAAGGAACGGAGGGAGTAATATTATTATTATTTGTTCTTATCATTAATTGTTTGGTATAAATTTGAAATGCAAGCACTTGATTTAGTTTTTCTATATTGTTTAGTATTTCTATCAAAATTTAAAAATAATGAATCAAACTATGCAGCTTTTTGTATTTGTAGTCTTTGCTTATATAATTATAAACAAATTGACCCCAATTTGGTATTTTAGAGTTTTGAGCACTCTTGATGCTATTACTTTCTCTCTTCTATACTTAACCCTCATTTCTTCTTTTGAATTCAATTTCTATGCCATTCTTTAAGCAAGATTTGATCGAATAATTGGCATATTCAATCACCGTAAGAGGATATAAACATGAAAAATGGCATATTCAACTTTGAATATATGATTTTTTACTCATCAATTATTTCCATTTGATAGAAGTTTCTGAGTTATATTAATTTTGATTTGTTGGCTTTGCCATCTTTCAATTATGGGGTGAGTAAAAGGCATGATTATAAGAGAAAATTAGGTTGTGCAAATGTGTTGGATAAGAGTGGAGGCAGTTCAATTTCATCCTCTTTACATGCTTTGATTGGAGGAAAGATAAAGAAATTGAGCCAATAGGAGACAAAAGGAGATTTGGACAATATGATTGTATGCCTTGTGGAGAAAATGGAATCACTTGTTGTTTTTGGTGAGTTTTGAGCGGTAACATATGAGGGATAATGGTTATCTTTAGAAAATAGTTTTGGTTACGTGGACTTCATATCAAACAACTTTTTACGGAATTAGTTGAATGATTATGTTCTTTACTCTACAAAATATAATACCAAACACAACCTTAAGGTGAAGACGATAAGTCCTTACTTGGTCTAGGGCTTTTACCTAGATTGGTTTGGAAGTTGGAACCAAAAGTGGTTTGCAGAAGCTCACAACTAAATTGGTGTGGTAATATTTTCCTTGATTTAGTAGGATGATATAAGTATTAGTAGTAGTATTTAGGCATAATTGTTCTTGAATTTGATTCTTATTTGGTATCGTGTTGTAGGCTTAGCAAGGCCCACGTGCTCGTTGGCGGGATGAAGGGAACAATTGCCGAGGTCTCTTTCTCTCTTTCCCTTTTGCAAATGTTTTTATTGCCGTGTTGTACTTGAAGTTCTATAGTTCCTAGTGCTTTTCTGAATACATTGCAGTTTTGCAAGAACATTGTGTTAGCTGGTGTTGGAAGTGTTACATTGTTGGATGATAGTCCAGTGACAGAAGAAGCAATGAATGCTAATTTCTTAATACCTCCAGATGAGGGATTCTATAAAGGTCGTTCTATTTCAGAGGTGTGTTGTGACTCGTTGAAGGATTTCAACCCAATGGTTCATGTCTCGGTAGAAAAAGGTTTGTACCTTTTAGAGATTTCCCTATGTGTGTGTATTTTAATTGCTTTTGATTTTCTTATGCCTTATCTACATTGTCGTAGTAATGCTTGTTGATTACTTGATTATTGTATTGTGGTTTGTTGGAGAAGCTATGTAACTTGATAAAGTACATTTTTGGAGAAGACATGTATCTTAATTGTTAAGTATAACTTAAGTTTTAGGCTGTTGGATGTTATTGTAGGCTATAGTAAGCTTTTAGTAAGAAAATATGAAATCTATTTTTGGTAAAAGAAAAAGTTTATTGCACCAAACAATCGACAAAATACAATCAACAGGACACAAATCATCTAGGATGTATCACTTCCCAAAGACAAAACCAACTTGCCAAAGTCCAAAAGACAATGCACTAACAAATTACAACAAGCACAACTAGACTAACCGGCAACCCAAGCTCTATCTATAGTGTCGATCTCTTGACAACAATCCTTACACCCAACTCTCTTTTTTTATATGTTCTACCACGTGATCAAGAGTCAAGACCACCTCTTCCCAAAAGCCTTATTCCTAGCATGTCAAACCCATTATGTAAGGCTATTTAGCCAATCTAGAGAAATTCTCTTACAACTACATATTCATTCTAAATCTTTTGGTACATCCTTTGAATAGTGTAACCTTACCCTTTAAGTCTAACCACAACATCACTTTTTCATAACGTTTCCTATTTATGTGCATTAAAAAAACAAATGAGTAACATACTCTTCATGGTTTTGCATACAGGCCAATCTTTACTCAGATAAATGCCTAGCCTTTTCAACCAATTCCTTGTCTTTAACATCCCTAGGAAAGTCAACTAACTAACAAGTCTATGTTTAGGAACTTATATTATAACCTATGCCAATTCACAATAACACTATAGATTTCACCAAGATCGCAAGGCCAGTTAACCACCACAATTTTTTGATGATGTGCTTGATGAAAAATGGTGATGAATACTCCACATTAATTTCATGAATAGGGAGAGGCAGGAGCAACCTAGTTCTTTAGTTAAGGGAGCTGAAGCTAGAAGGTCGGCTTGAGGTTGCATACCTTTAACAAATTTTGTGACAACTCTTGTCACTGATGTATGCATATGCTTTTCAGTTTTCATCCTTTCATTCCCCTTATGTATGTTCTCATAGACCTCCTAACTTAATTAGTAGGCACCAACTTACCAGTTTCCTCTAATATAATGCTCATGTATCGATTTCGTCACTAACCATTGTTTATTGCTAGCCATATGCCACACCACCTTATCGAAAACACCAAGACTTCATAACACAAGGTTTCATGAGTCTTAGAGGAGCAAACAAATTACCAGGCCACATGACACACTTGTTCACTATAAGAGGTACCATACTTCAGAGAATTCTTAAAAACCGAGTTAAGCTTCTTCAACACTTCTTAGGCATGCTCAATATATAAGACCAATAAATGGTATTGTTTGGAGAACTGAACATAAGAAATCTTTGTTCATAAAAGAACCTTATGATGTCTATAAGCGATAGATTGATAATGCATAATGTTATAAGAAATTATTATAGTTGGATACTTTGAATTTAAAGGTATCTAACATGCATACTCATCATCTATTTTGTTTACGTAAGTTTTTATCGTCTAGACGTATCATTGCCAATCACCTTAAACCTAGTGAGGTGTTGGAAATATATTATTTTTTATTCACCGTATTGGAATGATTTTGTGCATTAGGGCCTCGACTTTTAAGTTATCATCTTTTACGGTTTTACCATGGCCATGACATGAAAATTTTGGATTGATTAGTTGGTCTGATACTTTTGTGAAGGGTGCTAACTCTTGGCCTTTGATTGCTAGTTTTTGACAATCGACTTCACCATTGTAGCATATAAACATTTAATCACTTGTTTCAAACATGTGACAATGGCCTTGGTATTAATATCATGCAATTCGCTTGTGACGTTGACTTGTTGACTAGGATAGTTGTTGTGAGCTCGAGGAGGATATAATGTTTTCATTACTAGATTCTACTTTAGTGATAAAAACCTTAATTTTTGGTATGCATCAGGTTGAGTTGGGAGGTTGAGGTTGGGAAATTTGATGGCATTTTTTTTACTAATCTCATGGATCCCTAGAGGAAATGCACATTCCTTACTCAGTTACTCTTTTATGTGAACTTGTGAAGTTGCACATGTTGTTTGCTACATCAAATCAATTGGAATCCACCTCTTTGTTATTATTAATTAGGATAGGGTTGTGTATGTTAGACCCTCTAAAACTTAGAGTTAAGTGAATGGCATTGGGGTGAAAAAATTTGTATGTACCTTACAATATGCATCAATGATGAACAATCGTGCTAATTTTCTATATGTGAAAGGATTAGAGCATAGTGCAAAAATGTAGTTTCATTTAAAGTATTTGCGAAATTCATGGATTATAATTTATAGATGCTAGTAAGGACTATTGCAAAATTAAGGCCAACATTTGACTTGATTGGTGAGAGAAGAACATTATGTGTTGAAAACCACTTGTAGATATCATTGGATAGAAAAGAATATTAGAATAATATTTTTTTGGGTGACCTTAGTCCACAGGGTAAAATTCATGGTTTATGCAACAAAAACCTCTTTTGCGAGTAGGACTTTTTTCTTTGACATGATATTGTCTTTGATGATATGGCTGCGTAGAGTACAACGTTCCTTGAATTCAGTTTTTGAAAATGAATACATTACCATTTTCCAAATATCATTCTGATTCTCTGAATAATGTTATCTCTGGATGATCCAATTACCCGTCTTTCTTTGGTTTCCAATTGATATAGGCTTTTTGTTTAAAGGTTTGGGTAATCATTAATTTTTTTGCAGGTGATTTATCAAGTTTTAGTGCAGATTTTTTTGAGAAGTTTGATGTTGTAGTCATCAGCTGTTGCTCTTTAAGTACAAAGGTAGAGGGTTATTCCTGTAATTTCTAATTAATTTGCTCTATCATTTACTAATGTTTTGACCTTCATGCCATGTTGACAAACCAACATATATTTATTTTTCCTATTGTATCAAAATTTCAGAGGGCGATCAATGAGATATGCCGGAAGTCGTCTAAGCACATTGCATTTTATTCAGTTGATTGTCGAGACTCTTGTGGTGAAATATTTGTTGATTTACAAGAGCATTCATGCACAAAGGTTAGCACTTATCTTTTGGAATATGAATATGCACGTGGTCAAAATGGTCTTTGTATATTTTCTATGTATAATTTGACAACCGATCAAGTTGTGGGTCTTATAGCTAACTTTTCTTGAGTGTGCTGAAGTTCTTCTGTATCCTAGATGGTATTAGCATCAATGGAATACGAAGTAATTATTGACAGAACAATGAAAGCAAAAAGAAAAAAATTGATATTTCTCTCGTATATATATATATATATATATATATATATATATATATATATATATATATATATATAGGTTTTGGATCATGTAAAAACCAATTAAAATGGTGAAAACTGAAAACAGGTATACATAAAAGCTTAAATGGTGTACATATTCCGGTGGCAATTTTGTAAATAAGTGGACATTTTCTAAAAGATGTAAATATATGTTTAAAAGATGTACATATTCGGATGGCGTTTCTGTAAATAATATGAACTTTTTCCTTCAGAAAAATATGTATACCCTATAAGATAATATATACACCGTTTACCACATTATGTATATCTCAGTCAGGTTTTCAGTTTTCACCACTTTAGTTGTTTTCACCTGATCCTGCCCCTATATATTTAGATCATGTGAAAACCAATCAAAGTGGTGAAAATTGAAAACAACTGTACATAAAAGTTTAAATGGTGTACATATTTAGGTGACAGTTTTGTAAATAATTTGACATTTTCTAAAAGGTGTACATATTCTGATGTCATTTCTGTAAATAATATGAACTTTTTTGTTCACAAAAATATGTACAGTCTATAAGATAGTATGTACGCGTTTTGCCACAATATGTATATCTTAGTTTGGTATTCAGTTTTCACCACTTAAGTTGTTTTCACTGGATCCTGCCTTATATATATATATATATATATATATATATATATATATATATATAAGATCACACCATAGTGCAAGGAGGGAAATGTTACCATAGAGCACAATTAATGGCCTGGTAAATGAACTTCATATTACTTGTGAAGTGTGATAAATTTGTGCTTTGTATTAGATCACACCATAGTGCAAAAATAAGGCCGCATCATATTATATAGGTTGTATCGTAAAGGTTTTCATAAAAACCTGCGTTTTAAGTCGTTTCAAGCACTACTTCATGGTTTAGATTTTTAGAATAATATTTGGCGATACGATAACCGCATCATCGCGTTTTAGGTCGTTTCAAGTGCTATTTCATGGTTTAGAATAATATTTGGCGATACGATAACAACATCCCTTCGTTACTACATCACCGTGTCTGTTACTTTAACTGCAACCGTTATAGTATTTGTGCGCTATGAATCATACTCTGCTCCTCTAAAGCTATTTATGTTCCTTTGTGCCACCAAATGTGTGCATGTTTATGTTTATTATTATGGGATTGCAAATGTCTTGGCATGCTCCATTATTTGGGACATTTTGAACAATGTGGAATTTATTTAAGTTTTTTTCTTTAATTTTTCTGCTTAATTTAAGTGTTTCTGTTTCTACTTTTGCAGAAGCTGGCCAATGAAACTGTGGAATGCATCTTGCAGTATCCTAGTTTTGAGGTATGTGCCTATATTAATTCGGTCAAACATCAGAGAGCTTATAGTTTTTACCCTGGTGTTTCTCTTTAGTATAGCTTCAATATGACCTAGCTCATGGCAGGAAACAATTGCATTACCTTGGAAAATACTTCCTAATCCCAAGCGAGTCTCCAAACTTTACTTTGCCATGAGAGGTACGGAGTTAAACCTTTTCAATTATTCTCAATGTGCCTCATACCCTTTGTGTCTGTAAAACTACTTTTTCTGTGGATTTAATTTGTTCAATTATCTTTAAATGTTAATTATTCCTTTCTGTAATTGTGAACTGTCTATTCGTCTGTCATTATCTGTTTGTGAACAGTATAGGTTTTCTGGTTTGTATTCATTGTTGGTAGTTATTTATAATATCAAATTTGAACTTTGATAATTTGTTATTTGGTGCTTTTTTAGTCATCAGAAGATTACTATGATGTCTGATTCCTGCAGGTATCCAATCCGATAAAATATATACAGTTTCCTACCAAACAATATTTGTTTTGTTGAAAATTTTGTTTTTCTGGTAAGGCCAAGTAATTATTATCTTACAAGTGAGGATAGTGTGGCAGGGGAGCTGGGATGTGTGAAATTAGGATCACTTTTTAGTTGCTCGCCAGAAGAATAGTGAGATCCTGTTTTCTGAAAAGGATTTCAGCTCATGGCCTGCCTTGAATCCATGAAATATTTCTAAAGCAAAATTTATAGGGGGAGTTCTCTTGGAGAATTTTTTCAGTGGATAATCTTTCCCGTTCTCAAGTTTGGCATATTGTCTGAATAAACATCTAAAAAATATGGCCCATTGGTGGTTGAGGAAGAATATTGTGGTGTATTGGTATTTGAGCATTAGTACTGCACATGAGAATTTTTTTATGTCAAGTTGCAGATAATGTTTGCTACCAAGGGTCAATCGGAAATAACTGTTTTTTCTAAATAGGACAAGGTTGTGGACTCCGCCACTTAATGACACTTGGGTAATAGAAGTTTATTATTGGTGCTGCGAATGAAAGGAGAGTGATGTGAAGAAAAAAATGTGGAAAGAAAAAAAATTGGGATGTAAAGAAAACATAGTTTGGAGGATATATAATTACAGGACTTAGATGGGTGATGAGATCAAACTAAGTCACACAACTCATAAGAGGGGTACGTGTGAAGGAAGATAGTTAATATGGAGTCTTGGGGTAATCCCTCTTTGAGGGAATTACATTATCCCATTATATAGCCTACCCTTTTAATGACACAAAGGCTGTTTTGGTTGACTCTTGCTTGCAAACACTATATGAGGCTTTTCTTAAAAAAGAAGTGCTTGTGTTCTAATGAATCGTTATACTAATATTACCTCACTATAAGAGTTCTTTTTCTTTATTGCTGACAAACACTAATCTGGCCCATTATTCATTGCCTAGTGGATTCTAGCTGATGCCTGATAGTGAGTTAGAAGGGAGTTGAATGATACAACAACATGCCATTATATGCCATGTGGCCCTAGCCTAAACAGTGTTTGAGGGGGTTGGATGTATGCAACCTTACCCTTGTAATAACTAAAGGTTGTTCTTGATATGCCCCTGGAAGCGAAGTAGAAGTGGGTCTACGGGGAAATTGGTAGAAGCTATATGCGATTTCTCTACCAGAGACGTCATATAAGATTGCTCATCATTGAATTGAATTTGAAGTTCAGTCTTCTCAATTTCTATTTTGGAGAAGAGGTCTTTAGAATGTTGGTAGTTGTAACTTGGAAGTGGATATACTTACTGTGAAGCAGGCTAAATTAGGGTTCACAATGTGCTGTTTTCCCCTCACCTAAATTTTGGTTTCGTGCTAGTTCTTGTGGACAATCTCGTCTATTCTTGAGGAACGTGGGCGAACAAAAATCTTTTCTTGAGTGTTTGTTTCATTGATTCAAGAGAAAAATAGGTGTTTTGTCATCCCTTTTAGACGAACATATCCGTAGCACTAATAAGAGACTAGCCTAAATGTAAAACTAATCAGTCTCAGCCTGTTTTCCCTATTCAAAATTTGTACCTTTCGTAGAAATTTCTGACAGTAAATCATTATTCCTTAATTGCTCTTTTCCTTGTGTACTCCCTCAGTCATCGAAAGGTTCGAGGAGTCAGAGGCACGTAAACCAGGTGAAATCTCACTTGCTGATCTTCCTAATGTTTTGAAGCTGAAGAAGGAACTCTGTCAAGCACAGGTATGCTTAATAAGCTATAACGTATTACTTCAAATCATAGAACCTTCTGTTTCTTATAGTAACTTCCTTTGTTATTGCAGTCGTTCAACGAATCTCAAATCCCTGATTCTCTCCTAGAGAGATTACTATTGGGTAAATTGGAGTTTCCTCCCGTGTGTGCCATAATTGGTGGGATTCTTGGACAGGTAACCCGAGTTTGATTGTATCGAATGCTTATTTAGTTATCAAATACGTTAGTTTCCTGATAAAATCTTGCAACTTGTTTTTCGAATTTCAGGAAGTAATTAAAGCTATTTCACGCAAAGGACAGCCTATCAAGAATTTTTTCTATTTCGATGCCATGGACGGAAATGGCGTAGTTGAAGATATCTCGAAACCAAACCCGGCTAGTTGAGCAGCTTCTTCACTGTTAACTTAAATTCATGTGACTGTAGTTAGAATGGTTATGTCTTATTTCTTATGGAAAGTAAATTATGGGCAAATCTTGGCTCCTTAGCCCTACTAACCTGATTCTGTATTTTTAGTGAAATCTAATTTATGTTGAAATCTATAATATAATTTTTTAACCTTTGGCGTAATTACAGTACAAAACACTAAACGTTTAAGTTATGGTTTGAATTTCACGCTAAATGATAGTTTTTCGCAATACAATGTTCAGATTTAATGCTTAAGCTATACTCTTTGTTTGCCTTTGAATTAACATTAAAGAGAAATTACATTACTTTTAAGTTAAATGTGGATTTTTTGGTAAGGAAAAATTTATATTAATAATATAACCTTTCACCCTTTGGCTGTGAATAATTCCACTTTTTGATAAAATAATAATCTAACCTTTATCTCTAGTTTACTATTAGCGCACCCTTTTAGTTTATAATAATCCATCTTTTGCGCTTAGTTTGCTACCGGCATACCCAATTAGCATGCCAATAGGTGATAGCAAACTAAAAGAAAATGTTAGTTTATTAAAAAATAATTCAAAGTTAGGATTATTCACAGCGGATGAGAAAAATGTTGGATTATTAATTTCAATTTTTTCTTTTTGGTAATAAATTATTATAGAGATTGGATTGTGAATGAAATTATGAAAGAGTTAAAATGCATAGATGTTATTGAAAAAAGTAATGGGTTAAAATAATGCAAAATAAGTGGGACAGACCTAAGCAATTGTTTTTAAATGATTGGGATGAAGAAAATTAGGGATAAACAAAGTTTGGTCTATGTTACTATTTGACATACGATAATCACATCTCTCTCATTACTGCATTCTATGTTACTCGTAATCTTCATTTTGCTTCACATATCAGTATCCAAAATCAGTACCCGACACTTGAACACGTACCTTGGCACTTAGACACTTTATCTTAGGCATAAAATTGAATATTTAGAAGTATCCGACATTTGGATACGTACCAGTATCAAAAATCAGTACCCGAATTTAAGTTACATAGACTGCATCACCTTGTCCATTACCGCTATTACTATAGAGTTCATATATTTTGATTTTTTGTAACTTTTATTTTCTGACTTCACCCATAAATTAAATGTGTAACCTTTACTATCATGATATCACAAGGTTGTTTCTGATTCACCAGTATTACTAGTGGCATTAAGGTTCCAAAAAATCTATAGCTCATGAGTTCAATAAAGTCAGATAGTTTTTTGTTATGAAAATGCCTTCTTATCATAATCAGAATCACAAAATGTTCTTTTTCTTTCACAGTTTCAAGAATTATTCTTTATCCTTCCCACTTTTATGACCCGTATGTTATTAAATTGCTCCCACCTAAAGTTTGAAAGTTTATACGTACGCATTCTGACCTTCGGTAGTGATAAAAAGAAGTTGTTTCCGATTGATTTTTGATAGCAAATATCATATGCTATTTCACTTAAATAAGTACACCATATAATACGAAATTGTTAAAACTGATAATTGAGCTCCAAAAGTCCTTTGGACTAGAATTGTGGATGCAGGCATGCAGCATAGACCTTCCTAATACCTACCGTTTAATATTCCAGTTTAAATGAGGGGTGGTTGAGTTCGAACCATTACCTCTTGTCACACCGGTAACTAATACCATGTCAAGAAACCAACTCAACCAAAAACTTAAGCTGATGATTGAGACCCAAAATATGTTATATTCCGTAACAAAAATCAATGTACTTTATGGGCTATATAAATACCTAGCCAACATTGCCAAAACTTAAGTCAAAAATGCCCTTCAAATGATGGGGCAGAAGAAAGAGCTGTTCATGGGCGGGCTACCCACCAGGTCCGACCCATCCGACTAGAAAAACGGGCGGGTGTGGATAACGTTTTTTGAAAAAATTTAAAGTTTGGACGGGTAATATCCGTCCGCCAAGATAAACGGGCGGGTAGCGACACCAAAAAAATACCCGCGGGTATACCCGCCCGCCCGCTTAGTTTAATATATTATTTATTAAATAATTAATTCTATTAATTATTAAACTATATTACTACATGACTCATACCCAACTTTAGTTTATTACTTTTCTACTAGCCTTAAGGTTTACTTCTTTTAGACTTTAATAAAGTTTCTAATTCTACTATCTACATTCGATATTTTTAACCCTCAAAGCATTCAAGCAGTCGACTATCAAAGTTCGAACAAGTAGCCGACTCCACCGTCTATATTCAATATTCATGTAAATTGAGTATTTTGAGACTTTATATATATTTAGAGTATTTTAGATAATGTATTATATTTTGTTTGTTCTTATAAAAACTTAACTTTATAATATGATTTATGTTTTTAATTTTTATATAAAAATACCCGCCTACCCGCGGGTCCCGCCCGCTTTAAAAATGGACGGGTAGCGACAAAAAAATATGCTAGCGAATGCGGCGGGCTTTTGAATATTTGAGTCCGCGGGTAGAATTTTTAAGTGCTACCCAGTCCGCTACCCGCCCAAGCCCGCCCATAAACACCTCTCTGCCATTTTTTTTTTGGAGGAGACTTCATAGGTGGAGCTAATGAAGTTATTGGCCTTCAAATTCGAGGGGAACTTGTGCACAAATTGATTAATGCTAGAGCTATCTGGGTTTGGAACAAGAATCAATAATTAATCATATTATTTATTTATCTATTGTATTTTTTAGTTCGGGAAGGCTGAGGAAAAGGGAGAGCTATAGGATCTTATAATATGGGATAATGATAGACGATGCTCTAGCTGAGACAAAATTTGATTGTCTTATATGTAAGGTGGTTTTTGTTGTAGTGATATAACTTATAATGAAATATTCTTTTATAGTCACGTAACTACGTGTAACTATATTTATACACGCTTATTTAAGTGTGACAGACTTTTTTGCAAATAGACTCATTTCTTGCGTTTTAAGCACCGAGAATAATAGTCTCACTCATAAGCGTGACTACAAGTCAATTAAATAATGTTTAAATGTTATAAATTCAGCCACACACCACACTAATAAGCGTGGCTAAAGGTCTAAATAGATGATTTTGCGGTCACGACCTATATTTTAATTGTGATATATTCAAAAATACTTACAAATGTTAGGTATTTCCAACAATAATCACCCATAATTAACAATGGTGCAACTATTCAAGTCAATATTTCGATCACAATAATAGATATAGTGATACACTAATGAAAGTAATAAGTTGATCGTACGCCAATTATCGAGCAAAAGAATGAGATATCTTCTAAACGTCATAAAACACAATAATTTTACAACTTTATAATTTCGAAAATATCAATTTGTTTTTTAAAATTCTTTACAAAGCAACTGATGCGATGAGATACAACGCCGCCTTGAATGTTGCGTATAGATTACTTGAAAAAAACATAACTCATGTTACATGGACAACTTACAAATGCCATTTCGAACACATAACAGTCAAATGACTGTCTAGCCGAGAGGAATGTGCTGAAGCTGGCCTGTATCTGTTGCTTGGATAGCAGTTGATGGAATGAGTGTTGTCGGAGAAAATAAATCGGCGGGTTTTAAAGAGCATTCCGTTATGATGAATTCTACCATAGATGGTCGAGCACAACTTAAAGTATAACCTGTAGGACATATGCCTGAAAGGCAGGGCAGGCGTTCAAGGCGGATGATATTTAAGTCGGGCAATATAATCTGCTTGTGTTGTGCATATTTTTCTCGATCTTCATTGAATAATTGCTCCAATATAGCTGCTCCTTTTACACGCACACCTCTGAGCCTCGGAAGGTGTTGAGCAACAGAGATTTGAAACAAAGATTTCAGCTTGTCACATCCTCGTACATCAATATTTCGTAGATTTGGCAAACATGCTACCGGAGAACAACTCTTAATCTCGACAGATACAGGCTCAAATATGTTATCTAACTCCATGCAGTTGTATATTTCGATAATTTCAAGTGAAGTTAGAGTTCGGGCCATTGTATATGTGAATACACTTTTTGTCAAAACATTACAATCATATAACTGGATTTTCCAGAGGTTCCTTAGCTGAATCAAATCTGTTTGTCCCTTCCAAATGCAGGTCAGATTGGGTAGGTATCTTAGTGTCAACTCGCTTATGTTCCGAATCAAACACCCCTCATTATTCTCGAATAAGTTTTCCATGTCCAACACATGTTCCGCGTCACAGTTTGCTACATTCAGACATAATGGATGACTTACTAATATGGCCTCCTTAATTGGCAATATTCTGTTCCAACTTGTAGGAATTTCTCCTCCAAAACCCTCTTCCTCTTCCTGTAAAATTAAATTAAATTAAACGAGAAACCATTACTCGTCTCTCACACAGAGTCACATGATTCACTAATCTTCTCGCAAATTGCAAATCCATAAGGTTAGCCATTTTGAGCGTATTGTACAAATCAACAAACTTAACTGAATAAGTGCATCAAGTTCGTTGTCTTTTCGTGTGCAAACAAGAAATATCATCTTTAAGTGATCAGTTTTCATATATAAAAAAAATTAATATTAATAATCCAACCTTTCACCCACCCGTTGTGAATAATCCCAACTTTAGATTATTTGTTAATAAACCAACATTTGCCCTTAGTTTGCTGTTAGCATACTAATAGGGTATGCTAATAGCAAACTAAAAGCAAAGGTTGAATTATTATAAAATAAAAAATTATACTGATAAGCAGCCAATCTTAAAAAATAATCCAAAAGTGGGATGGAATATTCAGAGTTGAATTATTAATATAAATTTTTCCAAACAAGAAAGACAAAAAGTACCTGTTCTGCAATACAATATGACAAGTCTAGATTTTGCAAAGAAGGGCATAACAAATGACAGTTTTGAGGAGCAATGCTTATAAGAGTAGGCAACCCAACAAGTTTTAATTCCCAAAGTTGTTGAAACATGATCTCTTTCAAGTTTGTTGACATCTTTTGTAGTCCAAGGTCATCATAAAATATATGTTGTAACTTAGGGCAGTCCTCAATTTCAAGCTCCATTAGGCGTGGAAACGTTGAAACCACGGAGAGAGGCAAAATACTTTCCAGCATATAACACCTTCGTACGAAGAGTTTCTCAAGTTTCAGTAAACAACTAGTCTTATCCGGAGAGCAAGAGTCCGATACCTTTTCATAGTCATTAGGATCAATGATATACTTTAACTTGTGGCAACAGGAAACTCTTAGAGTCTTGAGCGAGTGTAGAGTTTGAGCTATGCTGTATGTAAAGAGAGTTTTGAGGGCCGTGCAGCTACACACTTCGATTTCTTGTATATTCCTTAAGCTAACGAAATGTGTTGGTCCCTTCCAAACACATTTCAGATAGGGCAAGCAGGTTAACTTGAGCACTTGTAACCGTGCAATGATATGTTGCTCAACATTTTCAAGATCGAACACCTCTTCTCCATCATAGAAGTTATCAATTTCCAACACTTGGAAATCCATAAAACTCTGGTTTCCCATTCTAGGTATAACTCCGTTAAGCATGTTTTTTTTTGGACGACCGTTAAGCATGTTTGTATGTGCTGTTGGGGTCTGTTAAAAACAACATTCCATCAACTCAACGCCATAACTGGCTCCCATGTAAGTGGGGTTCAGGGGTTCGGGTACGCAATCTTACCCTTGTTTAGGGTTCATGTAAATAAAAGTTGAAAGTAAAAAGTAGTTTTTTGGGTACCTGTTCAACATGTAGGTCGTCAGAAAAATGCTTAGAGGTTGCGCCAGTCGCTATAATTACGATTTGAGATAGAGATGGGACTTTTAGATGCCAATTCAATGGTAATAGAGAAGATAGTCTTGGTAGGTTCACAAGCTTTGCAGAACAGAGACTCTTCATTACTAGAAATCTCGTTTCAGCTCCATCATCTAATCCGATTACTTGCTCCAGCTTAGCACAGTTTTCCACAGACATTCTCTCTAGTTTCGGAAGACCCTCAGCAACAAAAGACAAAGGCATGACATATTTCAATTCACCACATGAATCTATCTCAATTGTCTTGAGTTCAAGAAAGCTTATGAGAGCTACATTATTTAGATCATCTTGAGTGAAAATTGTTTCTAAGGCATTACATTCAGAGATCACAATATGTTGCAATCTTTGGGCAAGTCTGAAGCTGAAAAGATACTTCAATTTATTACAGCATATTAGTTTAATGCATTCGATGTTTTGGAAGCCACACTTGGAATAAGTAGTATCGACCAAACATTCAAGACTATCAGAGTGCCAAAGATTTAATTCTCTAAGATTCTGAAAGCCCGCATTATTAACCTGAGGACATAGGTTTTGGATGTCGGCCTGTATAGTTTTCCCAATGCAAAGATGCTCTACACCCGGCAACAAATGCTCAAAAGCCTTCATGGAGAAGTCATTAAGCTCATCGAAATCCAAAAATCTTGACCACTTATAGTTAGAATTTATTCGGTTTGAGGTCTTTATGTGGTACCTTTGCAAGTTCCCAAACTTAAAATTATCAGGAAAAGATAGAGCCCCTCTAAACCTGCCACTGTAGGCAGTCAAATGAGACAACAACATAAGGTCAGACAGAAAATCATAACTCAAATTTGAATCGTAAGTGCAAGGGGTGTAAAACTCCTCTAACTTGGCTAATCCTGGCAGTAAATTGTGAGGTATATACTCCAATCCCCGCCATTTAGATAGGTCTAAAACTCGTAAGTTACAAAGCTTCCCTATCCAGTATGGTAGTATCTTTCCAGCTGTACAGCCCAAGCATAGAATCTCCAGGTTTTTCAACTTCCCTATAATAGACATGTCCCTAGCCCTGAAACAGAAAAGCAGCAATAAACAAGAAACACCACAAATACAATTTTATATCTTAACTGATATTAGGTTATAAAATGTAAAGAATCATATCATGGTAATTTGCCTAAAAAAATTTTATCCCCTAACGGCCCGTTTGGCTAGTGGTATTAAATAGTGGTAATGAGAATGATTTATAGTGTAAAATTTCAGCAAAAGTTCCGTACCATTCCCATGGTAATGAGACTTCGAACACAAAAAAGTTTTTTTGTGTACAAATTTCCATTACCACCTAATACCACCTCTCCCAATGGTAATGCATTGGAATAAATTTTATGAAGAAAATGAGATGATTGAAGTTGGACAAGCATGACCATCAAAGTAGCCAAGAGATTTTTCAATTACAATTACACTAATTTCATTCCCATTACCACCGTTTATTACTACTTATCAAACGGGTCGTAAATTCTTATCCAAACACATTGTAAAGGAAAAGCTTTATGGTTGACTTAGCCGGACTTTATTTTAGGGTAAACATTTTCTAGGAAAATTGTTCTCTTATCCCAAGTTCGGTTGGAAGCATATTTTGAAAAGAGGGAGAAGAGTTTTCCACACCCATGGCGATTGGAGCCTTAGAGGGTATCAATAGAAAATTTAAGTTTATGTTACAATACCTCCGGCCTAGAGCTCCAATCACATGAAGACTTCTGAGATTATCTAGTTTCGAGAGAGAAACCAACGGCAACATTGGCTCATTAATTGCTAGCTCCAAGTGAAGAACTTGTATAGCTCTTGTCTCTTCTAAAAACATGTCTGCAGATAATAGAAACAAATAAGCATTCATACATCACAGCTGTGAAACTTGCTAGAGTATCGTTATAACGAACGAACCATATAATAAAAAGTTACCTGAAAATGTTTCATCAGCTTGTTCAGTCACTAAATGAGTCTGTTTAACTATCAGGATTTTTAAGTCTGGATATTCCAATCTGCTAGGAAATTGCGACTTTGGACCAACCCTTAAATAAAATGCTGTTGCCTTCTCATACATGAATTTGCTTTTCAATCCTTTCAATGAGCTTAAAGTAAAAAAAGGGATACCATTGACCTTAGTGATCCATAATGCAACATCACGAACCATATCATGCATTTTTACGCGGTGGTGACATGGAACAAATTGGCGAAAGTAACGGCTGTCATCAACAGTAGCTAACAAACAAACATTTTCGAGCTTTTTCACCAAGGAGAGCATCCTATTCCTTGCTTGATCAACTGAATCAACATTTCCAAATAAACCCAATCCAATCGCATTTCTAGTTAAATCCTCCAGCTTTATCTCACTATCCTCCGGAAATAAAGAACATAATAAGAAGCACTTTTGGGATATTTCATCTTCCAAATAATCAAAACTCATCTTCAAACAAGCATAGATATCCCTATCAACACTTTCTATTTCAACAAATCTGGATTTAGAAAGTTTTTGAACAGCATCTTCATACTCCTCTAAGCTTTTTTCCCTTAAAGCACTTCCGACAGTAACAACAGCAAGTGGCAAACCAGCACACTCTTTCACAATCTTCTTTGCTACTCGTGTGAGGGAATACCCTAGTGGTTGTCCAGCATAGTTACAAAACATAGCCCATGCTTCATCTGTTTTCATCACATCCAAATGAACTATCACACTACAACCCATTGCTTCACAAACTTCCTTTTTACGGGTAGTGAGAATAATCTTGACTCCTTTGCTATCTAAATTTGAAGGGACTCCAACGCTTTCTAAATCCAGTTTTCCCCAAATATCATCCAATAATACTAAAATATTCTTTTCTTTCTCCATTCGTCCTCGAAGCTCATTTGCTCTTCCAATCTCAGTAACTTCTTTGAAGTTTAGGCCCAACATATCAGCAAGTGCCCCTTGGATGTTTACTATATGAGGATCTCTAGACACTGTCGCAAACACAACTTGATCAAACAACTTATCATCTTTAGCCCTCTTACCTGTTTCCACCACTAATTTAGTTTTTCCAATACCTCCCATTCCAAAAGCACCAATAATGCTAACCTTTTCGTCCTCAAGGCCATTCATGATCATGTCAAAAGCAGATCTTCTAGACCTGAACTCTACAAAGTCATCACGCCATACAAGTTCAATTCCTTTGGGATATGAATGTTGGCAAACTTCCAAAATCTTCTTTCCTTCCTCCATGAGATTACTGACATCACCTACAATACAATTTTCCATTTCTAAAACATCTTTGTAGGATTTTTTGGATGGACGAAAACAACCGATTAGTCTTCTCTTCCTGACGGTACTCGCTTTTTCAACAACTAGCCAAACAGTTTTCACCTTGGCACTCATTTTGTTAACTTCTCCTAACCACTTGTTAATTTGTTCGTCAATTTCCCTTCCCTCCTCCTTAGCTATGTTTACCTGGTCTTGAACCTCCTTTTCTATACACCCCAATTCATCGATTACTCTACGTAGTTCTTCCATATTAATATCATACATGATACTCAACTCTTATCATGTCTGAAATGTAATAACTTCATGAGAATAAGCTAACAGAAAAATAAATTTTGAATATAATTCACCTAATTCAGCCGACTCAAATCCACAATTGATTAATAACTTGAATTTGTCTGTTCGTTCTTTGGTTTCAAAATATAGAAGATGTAATAAAATGACTAGTTAAATCGTGTAAATTTATTTATGTGAAGTTATTGTCTTATTGATGATGTTTCTTACCAAGGGTCAATAAAAATCTTTGTTAGAACAATTGTAAAATACAAGGGTAAGACCACGTACATTCAATCCCTTCAAATCCTGCCTAGAGCATGTGGGACTAACTTAATTGCATTGAATGATTGAACAAAATCTTGATCAATAGCTTGAATACAACACAAACTCAATCCCATCCACATAAAAGCAACTCCTAATCATATGCAAAATGACGCCAAAATCACTACATTATGACGGTATAGTTAAGGTTTTTGAGCTTAGTGCAACTGAATTATAGGCCAAAACAACCTCGAAACCATCTATATCGAGCACAAAATTCTTTCACAACCATGACCAAAACTGTATTTTTGCACTATGCCCCTTAAACTTGACTCATCAAAGATCTCACCCATCTTACAAATAAAACTATCTTCTTTTTAGTAAATTAAGGATTAAAAAGTCAATAACAGCTTCATCATCTCTCATTCAACCCCTGCCCCTTAATGATAACACAATACCAAAAATATCTATTAATATATCAACCCATTTGGTTGTCGGTATTGAAATGAGAGCTAGCTTAGAGGAACAAATTCTTAAACTCTAATATCAACAAGATCGAAGATATGAAGTACCTTGATGAAAAAATAACAATTTCATTGAAAATAACAATGTATGAGGGAAATAACAGTGCAAACAATTGACACAAGTATTTTCAAGGTTCAACCAATGGAGTTTCAACAACTCTTACAATGAAGGATTACAATTGAGAGTAAGAGAGATTAAGGCTATGTGTTTAGGCTAGGGGTTTGTGTTTGATGATTCCAAATGAGAATATGAACTCCCTATTTATAGAGCTAAATATGTTAATGAGTCTTACATACTTAAAGCTAAGAATAAATGGCATAATAATCAGCTCTAGAATACAAAACAACATCCAAAGCCAATTGGTCAGTTTGCTCGTTCGAGCCAACATAGTGCTCGTTCGAGCGGGTTCATATGACGGTTTCTGTGTGCAGCAGCATAATGTGCTCATTCGAGCACAATCATTCAAAGCTACTATTTGCTTTTGATCTTCATGCTCGTTCAAGACAAAGGGTGATCTCTAAGTGCCTTGTTCAAGACACCTTGTACAAAATCTTTTCAACTCCTCATTCATTCATCATCCCATTAACATCACCATTTACATTACATGTTTAAGACTCATCAACACCTTCATAAATTCAAACATTAAACCACATTCTGTCACACACTTAACTCACTCATTAACACACCCATAGAATTCTCATCTTTATGCACACATGAAATACATAGACTTGATTGGTGCACTCAAGACACCATTACTTCAAAAGGGTATTAAAGGGTGGTAACAATAATGAAAAGTTAGTGTAATTTTAGTAGGAAAATATTTCGAGCATTTTAATGGTTAGACTTGTTCTTCTTTGATCATTTCATTTTCTTAACCCAATTCATTTCAATTAAAAAGTTGGTATTAGGTGGTAATGGAAAATTCTGACAAAATAAAAAACTTCAACAAGTCATTGTCATTACCACCTTTAATACCGACAATCAAGCAGGTTGTAAATGTATTCGAGGGGCGAAGCCATGATTTTGAATTGGGGGGCGGGCAAATTTTCGATATACTAGCAAATTATTTACCATATAAAAGATAGAGGTGTTCATAATAGATCTCGACATTGTCGATATACTAGCAAATAATTTGTCGACATTGTAATCGAATTAGATTTGATTCGACCTCAAAAATGATTTTCAATTATGTAAAAACAATATGGATTTCAAACCGACTTAAAACACCTAACCCAAAAGTAACTTGATGACCCGTAGGAACACTAATGAAAACTAGTTAAGCTATGAAAATTTTAAAATCATATATACTGAAATGAACTTGAATCATTGCAAAAATTATATTTAACAAATGGAGTTGAAGCATCCTAATATTATCCATTTTGAAAAAAAATAAATGTTTTGACTCTAAATATTTAACTAGTAATTCTCTAAAAAAACACTATTAAAATTAAGAATGTAGAAAAAATAAAAACGCAAATTAAAAAGGATGAATGTAAAATTATGGAAGATAAAGAGTAATGACATTATAATGTAAATTTATTAGTCTATAAAAAATAGGAAAAATTACCTAGAATAATACAACTATTTTATGATTTTCCTACAATAATCCCACCTATTAATTAATCATAAATAATCCCAACTTTAGGGGTATTTACCTAGAGTAAACTTAGGTAACCTGTTGACCTGCTATATCAAGTTTTTTTATCCTTCAAATGTTTTTATGTAAATTTTCAAAAATTTTCTCTAATTTTACATTAATATTCAATTTACTTTTTTTATGAATTACGTCAATAGATTACCTAAGTTTACTCTAGGAAAATACTCCTGAAGTTGGGATTATTTATAGTTAATCAATAGACGAGATTATTGTAGGAAAATCATAAAAATGTTGGATTATTATAGGTAAATTCAAATTAAGATTTGATCCCCCTAACCTTAGATTCCAACCATAGAGCTATAGTAATTTTTGTTATACTTTTGCGCTCTTTAAACTATATGTCATATTACTAAGTAAGGGGCCAAAGCTAAAATTACAGAGGATCGCGTTTTCGACAAGGGGCTCCTATGTTTGTTCCACATCTCCATAAAATAATTTGGTACATCAAGTATCACAATTCACAAACAGATTACTAACAGTGGTAATTAGAACTAAATCACAATTCAGGTAGCTCCATCTGCCCATTGATTTGATAAGGGATTAAGATAGAACCCATCATACCATTGATAAATTCGGAAAGCCTACACGCCAAAAGAGAAATGAAATCGGACAAGCAAATAATTAACTGAGAAAGTTCATAAATCATAATATACCCATCAGTGTTCATGCTCAATGAAATCAATAAAAAAAACTTACCAAAGGCTCCATTGGGGTAATTGTACTTCATTGGGTATGCGGCAACCCGCTTGATCCGATCTGCCGACCCGCAACATTAATGGAACTACGGGTCGGGTGACCCGCTTAAACCGCCAAATACCCTCTTTAGGTTGTACGGTCACGCGTTGGTCGTACATATAAAACAGCATAAGGATCTGATTTTTTGATCAGAGCTTGTACAAGCTTTACCTCTAGTATCCCAACAGGCCTTTTGTAGAGATCGACCGTTAAAAAGCTTAGTTTAATTCTAAATATATATTGTTATAATTCTAAATATAGATTTGGGCTGAATTCTTGATATTCGTTTTTACAAAAGATGATCTCTTAAGAGAGCAGCTGGAAAAAAATGACACTATTTATTCATTAGTTTTAATTTGTGATTAGTTTTTAATTTATTAGTTTAAATATAATCAAGTGAGATCTTGTTTGATTCGTCTTATTACAAAGATTATTAACATCAAATTTTTATAATTTTTTATCATGCATAATTATAGATATTAAGGATTGGATAGTATATTGGACTTTGTGAAAAAAAACAAATGTTGCAAGTAAATTGAAACGGAGAAAGTAGTTTTTTATTTAGTGCATGTATTTTAGGTATGGCGACACTAATATAATTTACTTTTATTGAGATGTATTTAGTGATATTTAATTTAAATATGATACTTTAAATTTCTAATACTCCCCTTGTTCCTTTTTGATGTTTCTATTTGGGTTTTTCACCAAGATTAAGAAAAATAGAATCTTTTGTGGTAGTGGGTATTATTTTAATTATATAGTAGTGGGAAGTAATGATTGTATTGGAAGTATAAGAGAAAAAATAATTAAAAAATAGTGTAATGTAATGATTGTATTTGAAGTATGAGAGAGAAAATAATTAAATAGTAGTGTGAAGTAAGAAAAGTGGGATTTTAAGGGGTAAAAGTGGGATGAAAGGTTTCCAAAAATAGAAAGTATTCTGAAGTGGAAAAACTTATGGAACTACCCGTTTTAGTAAGGTGGAAAAACAAAAAGGAACGGAGGGAGTAGTATATATATAGTGAATTTAATGACATTTATTAAACGCTTTAGCAGCATAATTAAAAATAACACTAAAGCAATCTGTCACATAGGATCTAGTGAAGTTTCTCGTAAATGCCACTATAGACTATAAAAGGCCAAATAAAGTGTCACTAAATCACTTTATAGTGAAACTTATAATAAAAATCAACAATTCTTACACTAAAAATATAAATTAATGACATTTTTTAAAGCCACTAAATTCAATATCGCAAAAAATTAAAATTGTTGTAGTGCGATATTAAAAGTGGGAAGAAAAATATTATACCTCTAATTAATAATAATAGAAGTAATTTTTATAAAAAGTATTATTACTTTTCTTTGTTATTAGTTACCGTTCGTACAATTTATTTTAAATAATATTTATTTATAGGTGAAATTACCTATTTAATAATAAAACTACTTTTTAAAGCAAATAGCAGTATGAAGTAGATAAGTAGTAATGGCAAAATTTGCATGTCAGTATAATTATGAAGATATAATTGTTTTACAGCCGGTAAATAATCTTGAAAATAATTTTTGCTATATTAAGATATTATTTTCTTTTATTTTGGAAATAATATTGAAAAATACTATTGGTTTACAAATTTTGTCACGTTTCATTTTGCTATATCAAAAGGTTATTCTCTTTTACAAAGGTAAATAATTTTGAAAAAATATTGCTTACTAAATCTTCTTCTTCTTCTTCACGCAAATTTGTACTATATTAGAAAATGATTTTCACTACAGCTGTCATGTTAGCATAAAAATGAGCGGGAGAATTTTCAATCTGAAACGTGTTAGTCTTGTTTCTTTATTAGTAGTTTTTATAGATAGATTATGGATAGATTTGCATGATTCCATTTGTCTCTCCTTCTAAGTAAGTGCCACGTCAACGTGGAATTAAACTTCATCTTTAATAGAGTACTAGTGTAGAAACCAGTGCATGCATGGTTTTTTAAGCATAGGCGTATATAAACATATAAAACTAAAAAAATAAAGCAAGTACACATAATTGTTTTTTATTTTAATTTTTTTTATTGAAATGTAATGATGAATATAATAATAATATGACAATTTGATAATATACAACTTAAATGCGAAGAATGGTGCATTTTAAAAAAAGATGTATTATAAAAACTAAGGGTTTTTTATGAAATACAGCCTCAAAGTTTACTCTTTTTATGAATTACAGCCTCAAAGTTTTTTTTTTTATGAATTACAGCCTCCAACTTTTTAAAGTGACCACCATTACGGCCAAGTGACCGTTGACCAATATTTTAACCGTTGACCTTCCCTTCTTCCCAGTTACTAACCAAGGCTGGTTAACTCTTTAACCCACCCCATTAACTACCCAACCAACTCCTTTTTTAAAATCCCCTTTCTTCTTCTTCCTTGACTTAGTTCCTTTCCCTCTCTCCTGAAGAACTCCATTTTTTCGAGCTCCATAGCTGAAGAAGGTAAAAATCGTCCCTTTTCTTCGCTCATTTCAATTTTTTTGCTTTGTTTGGTAAGTTTGAAACCCTAATTTTAAAATTAGAACCCTAAATTAAATTCGAACCCTAATTTTTTCAATTTCAGATGCCTGTTAATTTCCTCATCAATGATAAACCAAAGGAATGCTACTGTGGGTATGACGTTACTGTTCAACGGGGATGGACTACAAAAAACCCAGGTCGAAGGTTTGTTGCTTGTCCTGACTATGATGTTCACAGTAATTCAAGGGGTTGCAATTTCTTCCAGTGGGTGGACAATGAGCAAACTGATTGGCAAAAAGATGTAATCTTGAAGTTAATGGAAGAAAGGACCAAGCTGCAAAGGGATGTTGAATATTTTCAAAGGAAATTACAATTGGCTAACAAGAAGATTCAAAATACAACAAGTGAAAGAATTATGATGAAGATGCTTTACCAACAAAGGGTTTGGAGATGTGGATTGATAATGAATTGTTTAGTTGTAGTTCTTGCTGTCATTCTAATTCTTAGTTACCTTATGTAGAGACAATAGATAGTACTATAAGTTATTATGCTCTGTTTTGTAATCGGATATGGCTAATGCAAGGTGTTTTGTAATTGAAAGGTTTCTAATTAAATTGGAATGCAAAATTTAGTATGATTGTTGCATAATCAAACTTGGTCATAAATACATAATCTTCATAATCTTGAAGTTAATGTTGTTGCCCAAAAAATTACACCCATTGTTCATAAATCAATACATACCAGCTAGCAGCAGTGTTCATAATTACAACTAAAAATTACAGTTACTTAATGTTCATACATCAAACTAATACATAAACAAGTTCAACAAGTTCCTAAAACTCCTAAACACAAGCAGGAGCAGGGCTGTCTGGGTACTCAGCATCATTCACAACTGTTGATGCTTGAGACAAGTTAGCAGCTGATGCTTGAGACAGATTGATGCTTCCCTGCACAAAGACATAACCAAGTTAGAAATTGAAAACACAAAGAGAATGGCCTTCCCCCTGTTCATTATCTTGAAGTTAATGAACATTACCTGTGTAGTGCTTTGAGACTTAAGCCTTTTAGCCCTATATAATTCAACAAAAGGGTCCTCTTGCAATGGCCTTCCCCCTTTTCCCTTGGATTCAGGGACTTGACTTGGTTTAGTTGATGTGCATTTTCTCTTGTTGTGACCCAATTGCTTACACACAGAGCATCTACTATTTTTTCCAACCTCCCTGCCTACCTTTTCACCCCCAATTTTCTTCTTCTTTTTGGATCTCTTTTCATCAGGCTAAAGTCTTCTCTTCTTCTTTGATGGTCTTCCAGGTAGCTTCCTAAATGGTGGTGGATCAGGCTGAGTGTGTTGTGTTGTCTCCCAATCAGATGGTCCAGGCATGGGCCTAATAATAGGAGCATAAGCCTTTGCATATGAAGCTCTACTGTAATAATCATGGACAAACTCTTCAGGATTACCCCTACTCTCCATGATTGTTGCATAAGCATGATGACATGGAAGTCCAGTTAATTGCCACCTGTAACAGGTGCAAGTCTTCTCAGCCAAGTCAACTAGGCATGTCTGATCTTTGAAGTCCACCTCAAAAAGGGTGCTGCTAGCAACCCTCACTACACAGCCTTTGTAAGCCTCCTTGGCCCAATCAAATTGTTTCTTTACATATGGCAACAATCCATCCTCCAAAGCCAAAACCCCTTCCCTCTTGCTGTGATGCCTCTGCATAATATACCTTCGCATCCACTCCATGAATGTGAGGATTGGCTTATCCCTTGCAGGCTTCATAACAGCATTAAATGACTCACACATGTTGTTTAGTAACATGTTTGATTTGCAAATAGTGTTAAAAGCATGTCTGCTCCATGCACTGGGAGGTATGGCTGCCATGTAATCATGTGCTTCAATACTTAATCCCTTCAACTCATTCATCTTTTCTTTGAACATATTCTAAAAAAAGTGTAGGTATTAGAAATGTTGAATGTAAACACAAGCAAACAAATTTACATGTAAATAAAGCAAGCAAAAAAATCACCTATGTTGTTGCCTTTGCAGCAGCCCATAACACAAATTTGTAAGCCTCTCCATTCCATTTCTGCTTGAAATTGCTCCAAAGATGTCTCCAGCAATACCTTGATGATGCATCTGGTACAATGTCCTCCAAAGCCTTGATGAGGCCCTTTTGTCTGTCTGACATGAATGTGAACCCATTCCCTGTGTTGGATCCCAAGGCATCTTTCAAATGTGTCAAGAACCAGGCCCAGCTTTGATACTCCTCAACATCAACCACAGCCCATGCTAGTGGGTATACATTGTTATTTCCATCCTTACCCACAGCAGTTAGACATATTCCAGGGTGAGCACCAGTCAAATGACAACCATCTAGCCCTATTATTGGTCTACATCCAGCTAAGAATCCATCCAACACAGGCTTCAAACACATAAAGAACTTCTGAAACACAGGCCTCTCAAGCCCTGTCATTACTCTAACTAAGGCTGTGCTGTACTGCAGTTCTAAGCACCTCAACATTAGGAAAAATCAAACCAACTCTCAAATTAATTTTCCTATCAAAATCAGTGTCAGGGTTAAAGACTGGATACCTTCTTCCTCCTTCCTCTAGATCCTCTGACACCAACTCATCTGAGGCATAATCTTGCTCCTCATGATCAGAAAGACTACCCTTCTCTGCTTTACCAAACCAACACTTAGAAGCAGCCTTGTTAATGTCTTCTATAATTGATTCTCCAGCCTTTTCAGAGAACAAATCTGCATCTTGTATATCATCAAAATCATCCTCCTCAAGATCTATGTCAGAATCATCACTTGAATCATCCTCAAAGACTAACTTTCTAGCTTTGGGCTTTGGCTTGGGTTTGGGCTTTGGCTTGGGTTTACTAACAGATGGTGGAGGTGCTGGAGGTGCTTTGGCTTTATCTTTTGCAGCCCTGGGTTTACTAACAAATGGTGGAGGTGCTGGATCTACAGTTTCTTGTGGATCTACAGGTTTTTTGATTCTAGGAGTAACATTTCTCCTTGCAACATGTTTCACTCTTGGAGTAGATTTGGCTTGTCTTTGTGGAGGGGGTGATGGTGTGGATAGAGGTATTCCAGTTTTGCTTTTCCTAATGGGGAGCTTTGAAGGTTTATTTGAAGGTGGTGGTTGAGAAGCAATTGGGGGAATGTTTAATACCTCCAAGACCTCAATATCAGGAAGTGGGTTATTACTAGAGGATGGGAACATATTTCTTGGGCTTCTCCTAAGATTCTCTTTTTGGGTGGTCCCCTTAGGTGGGCTCCCTTCATCCATGACCAAGTACACAGTAATAAATCCCGAATTAGGATCTAAAGTATCCAAACAACAAAGAGCCTCAGTCTCATCTATTATCAATCTAAGCCCCTCTTTCATACTTTTACCCTCTTGTACATAATACAACTTAAAAGGACTTTCCAAATTAAGTCTTCTTTTGACCAAGAAATATAAAGCCTCAAAGTCATAAGTAGCATAAGGAATTATCACAGTTTTCACAGACCCCCCAAGATAATGAACAACATCATCTGAAATGTAAAAATTACCCCCATGATATAACGCTACTTGTAGAAACTCGTTTGAGATTGTCATCTGTATGTAAAAATCAGAGAGCATTTCAATAAACAAGCAACACATGAAACAACTATCAACATCACAGAACCAACACATAAACCCAAAAAATCTATCAACAAAACAGGAGAATTTTAAACATCATTACAAACCCTAAATGTCGAAATTGAGATGACAGTGTCGAAATTGAACCCCAAATCACCAAAAAAACGCAAACTTTACTTAATAAAGTAAAAAGGAAGAGAGAAGAAGTTACCTTTAACCAAGCTCAGTATCAATGGCGAACTCCAATGGAAGAAGAAGGGACAACAATGGAGATGATGACAGTGACAGTTACCCAAAGAGATTAAATGCAGTTACAGAGTAATGAATGAAACTTGAGTTTCAATTTGGGTGGGTTAAAGAGTTAACCAGCCTTGGTTAGTAACTGGGAAGAAGGGAAGGTCAACGGTTAAAATATTGGTCAACGGTCACTTGGCCGTAATGGTGGTCACTTTAAAAAGTTGGAGGCTGTAATTCATAAAAAAAAAACTTTGAGGTTGTAATTCATAAAAAGAGTAAACTTTGAGGCTGTATTTCATAAAAAACCCTTTAATAATAAATTACGAATAAACATTAAGTATGTTAAAATTTAAAAAAAAATGACAACTAACATTTATAGGTTTTGAAACACTTCTTTGTAGACAACATTTTCAGTGCGACGACATATTTATCATCTTTATCACATATGAGAATTTTCAAATCTTTCCTGCTAGTCACCCTAGACACTGCGACGTAAAATTGTCCACAAAGTATGATATGATGATATTTTCCAAGATTTTTAATAGGTAGTATGATATGATGATATGATTAGATTGTTGTTGTTTTTAATGGATATATAATACACTACAAAAACATTTACGTTTGGCGACAAACCAAAAATCTGACCAGAGAAGTTAGGCGACAAAATAGGCGACCAAAAGCCTTTTTCCAAGCTGGCGACAAAAGCCTTTTGTCGCATGTTTTGTCGCCTACACCATGTTTGTCGCCTAAATCCTTAGCGGGAAAAAAATGCACTGTTCTATTTTCAAATTTAGATGTTAGTCGCATAAATTGTCGCATACTTTTTGTGTTTTGCCTATATAACCAGGTAAATGTTAGTGTTTGATACGCCATACGCAAAAAACAAACACATTTCGTAGTATTTGATTGTGAACGAACGCAAAAAAATTCGGTTTTGTGGAAAGGTATATTTCTGACATTGTAAATTTTTTTTTAAATTGTACATGTATGTTTATTATTATATGTAATTATGCATGAAAATAAATCTTTTGTGGTTGTTGATAATTTATTTTATTTAATTTATACATGTTTGATATTTGATTTTTGTATGTTTTTTATTTGTTTTATTTGTGTAAAATTACTCTTAATTTTTTGAAATATGTTTTTATATTCGTATTTTTTTTATTATGATTAAATGAAATAGTATTAGATTAATTTAATATTTTGTTTATTTCTGTACGATTATTTGATGTATCAATTTGGTTTGTTCATGTGTTATTTTTGTTTATCATAACATGTAGTTTATTTATACTTATAAGCTTAAGTGTGTTTTAAAATTTAATATAGGCGTATACGATGACGGATGACGGTAGCTATTATTTGTACAATAGAAACTGGATGTACGAAAGAGAATTTGATGACGGGTCTTTTAATATAGAGTTCATTAGGGGATTAGAAGAATTTATAAAATTTGCATTGTCGAAGAGTCGTTCATCAAAAATTAGATGTCCTTGTACAAAACACAAAAATTTTGTGTTTAAAAATCCAAATGATGTGAGGGAGCATTTGCTAAGGAAAGGTTTTGTGGAACATTATTACGATTGGAGGTATCATTACGATATTGCCGCCGGTGAAGGTAGCAACGACAATAACGCGTTTGCTAGGCAACAGTTGCCTGGAGATGTTTTACCCGAAGAGCCGATAGCGGAGGAAAATAACTACGCTCGTATGGTGCATGATGCTGCAGCGAGTAGATTTCTGGATGCGTACGAAAACATTTTTCCCCAAAATGAATACGGTTACGTGGAGGCGCAGTCGCCTGAATACGCAATTCCCGAAGAGCCGAATTCGGAGGGGAAAAGGTTTTTTCAAATGTTCAGTGCCACAAACAATCCACTATATGAAGGTTGCGAAAATTACTCTCAGATGTCGATCATAGGTAGGATGACCAATCTAAAGACAGAACATAATTGCTCTGAGAGGTTGTATGATGATATGTGCACTTTGATGCGGCAGGCTTTACCGCAACCGAACTCGATGACATCTAGTTTTTACGACACAAAGAAGCAAATAGCGGGGCTTGGCTTGCCGTCAGAGAGGATTGATTGTTGCATTAATGGGTGTATGATCTATTGGGCATACTGCTAACGCTAGGCGTTGTCGTACGTGTTCGACAACAAGGTGGGTCTGAGACGACGTGGGAAATAGACAAATTCCAAGGAAACAATTTATATATCTTTCGATTGGCCCACACTTACAAAGGTTGTATGCGTCTCGAGTGACGGCCTGTGAGATGAGATGGCACGCTGAGCACCACAACGAAGAGGGGGAAATGTGTCACCCGTCAGACTCTGAGGCCTGGCAACATTTCAACGCAACACATCCAGATTTTGCTGCCGAGATTAGAAATGTGAGGCTTGGTTTGTGTACAGACGGATTCAATCCCTTTGGTTGCTCAGGAAGACAATATTCGTCGTGGCCAGTGATCCTGACACCGTACAATCTCCCTCCGTGGATGTGCATGAAAACACCATACATGTTCTTGACAGTCATTGCGCCAGGGCCTGATAATCCCAAGTAGAACATCGATATTTACCTGCAGCCTTTGATTAAGGATCTTAAGATGTTGTGGAGAGACGGCATCCTGACCTATGATGTGCACACGGGGCAGAACTTTTGTCTTAGAGCAGCATTGATGTGGACAATAAGTGACTTTCCGGCATATTCGATGTTATCTGGTTGGAGTAATCACGGTATGTTCTGATGAACTGTCCTGAGGTTGAACCTTATTCGAGAAGGTTCACAAGTCAGATACGTTCTGCTGTGCCTCCTTCCATGCCGTGGGACCAGTTCGATGCTTTACTCGAAGAGAAATTTCCAATATTCTTCAAACATTCTTAAGTGTCTGTTGTTTTTCTTTTGATATTACTGTTCATATAGTCTAACTCTATGTTTGGTATTTACAGGCTTTTGCCGGTCATCTCGATTATGCTCCGAACGGCCAAATACTGAAAGACATGGCACAGGGACCTTTGAAGTATGCAAAAACTTATAACATCTGTTACGTCAATGGTTATAAGTTCCACACTCACAAACACGCTACGAGAAAAGCCGCAGACAATAGCGGCGTGTGTGTTAAAGCAGCCGATGACAGTGAAGACGAAGACGACTTCTACGGCCGGCTTGAAGACATTATAGAGCTTGAATATCCAGCAATGCCAATTAAGAGAATGACTCTATTCAAATGTCACTGGTATGACCCGAATCGTCATGGACGTGGATGCGGCACACATGTTCACGAACGCTACCAGATAGTAGACATCCACATCAATCGGTCGTACGGAAAGTATGACCTATTTGTCCTAGCTAGTCAAGCGACCCAAGTCTACTACATGGCGTATCCAAGTTTAAGACGAGATTGGCGAGCTGTGTGCAAAGTCAAGCCAAAGAAATACCAAGTTAGTGTTGCTACAACCAATGAGGTAGATGACAGCGCATTCCAAGAGGAACAGCGTATACACTTTCAGGTCTCGTATGAAGACAATGTTGACACATCGCTTCGCAATCCTTCCGGACAATTCATTGAGTGCGAGGATGAACCGGAATCGCCGACAGCAATTCTCGACGAAGATGCTGATGTTGATTTAATATTGTCCGGTGATGAGCAAAACGATGATGAGGCTGAGTATTTTAGCGATGAGGTTGACTTGGATGTAAACTATTACTAGTATTAATTAATGTACTGTATCATTTTATTGTATGTCACTCTTATTATTTTTATTGTTTGTTTCTTATCCTAATTCCTAGTCATTAATATTTTAAATTTCTACATTACTCTCAAATAATAATTTCTTTCTTTTACAAATATTTAACATAATAATAATCATAGCATTAATAATAATAAGAATATTAATAATAATAAAAATAATAATAGTAATATTCGTAATAATAATAATAATAATAATAACAATACTAATATTAATAAAAAACACGTTTTCAAAAATACTAGGACGGTGTTGAGACACGTACTCACCTAAATAGGCGACAAAATAGGCGACAAAAATCGAGGTTATGCGACGCAAATTTGGGTCGCCTATTACGTCGCATAAATGAAACGTACAAAAAAGTACTGAACTGAAAAGACTAGACATTGCAAAGCGAAAATCGTATTCAATGCTAGGCGACCCAAATTTTCGTCGCCTATTACGTCGCCTAACAGGTTTTCATTTAAAATTTAAACGTTCAAATTCTTGGCGACAAAATAGGCGACTTAAATATAGGTCGCATAAGATTGCCTATATATACAGACATCCCATACGTCATTTTCCACATCAATTTTCACTCTCATTTCTCTCCTTCTAACCCTAATTATCCCTAACTCTTCTTTACTTTCTTAACATATTCTAACCCTAATTTTCCCCAAGTCTTCTTTACTTTCTTTACATTTTAACCCTAATTTTTCACTTAAATCTTGTTTTGGCCGATATTTTTAAGTATTTTCCAGCAAACTTTCCGGTGGATCTTCTTGGAGCAAACTGATCTTTTGGACCTTCAAACTTTCTGGTGGATCTTAAGTATTTTTTAAAGGTAATTCCTTTTTTTATCATTATTTCAAACTTTTTTTGGTATTTTCTTGATAAATTTTTGAACAAGCATTTAACTAACTTTGTTTTTTTTTGAAACATATGTGCAATGTGCTGTCTCTATGGATGATTTCGACATTTTTTGGGATGTTTGCACATCAGGTATAATGTGGTTGTGGTTGTGATTCTGTACTTAGTGGTTAGTGTGTTTTTTGGATTTTGGGTTCGAAATTTTGGTTTTTTAGATGAATTTGTTACGAAAATTAGGGTTTTTTTAGGGTTTTTTGTTTCGAAATATGTGGTAGTTTAGGGGGTTTTTTTAATTTTGTTTATTATTCTTCATGCATTTGGACTGATTTTTTGGGATTTGTTGAGTTGTTTTGAAAATTTGAGTCTTTTTTACTGATTTTCGAAAATCAAAAAAATATATTTGTTACTTAGTATTTTTTTCTGATTTTCGAAAATCAAAATAAAGTGTTGTTGAGTTTTTTTTACTGATTTTCGAAAATTAATATATTCATGTTGAGTTTTTTTTACTTAGTTCTTTGGACTGATTTTTTGGGATTTGTTGAGTTTTTTTTACTGATTTTCGAAAATATATATTCATGTTGAGTTTTTTTACTGATTTTCGAAAATATATATTCATGTTGAGTTTTTTTTATTGATTTTCAAAAATTAGAAATGCTATAAGTGGGATCCTCAAATTGATAGAGAGGTCAACAAAGCATGGTACGCTCGATGCTCTGTTCGTTATCGAGATACAATGAACAAACTTAGAACGAAGGAGCGAGAGCTAGCGTCCCAATTAATTGTTCCGAATTTTCAATTAGAATTCCTAATCCTTTGGTTATCTAATTCAAATCACCTTTAATCCTAAATCTTTTTCCGATTTTGTGATTTCTTCCAAATATTAAACTTATATAAAATAAAAAAAATAAAAAAAAAGAAGAATGTTTTCTTAAATTTCTTTAGAAGCACTAAAATATTATTTTTATTATTTTATACTAAGAAAAGTAAAATTTTAATATTTTATTTACGGTTTTGTTAAAACGTTACGTTTTAATTTCAATTCTTTAAACTAACTTTACCACTTATTATTTTAACCTTACAACTTTAATTTAATTATCTTATACCTAAAAATTTATCATATTTTTATTATTAATTTTAAGTATAGTTTTTAACAAAACTTTATAAATAAACTATCATATTTTCATAATCAAACCTTAACCAAACTTACCCATTATTCTAATACATTATAAACTAAGAACTTAGATGAACCAAAATCCTTTCTACATCAATCCATTATTTTCATCACTTACACAAGCTATCACCATTTTCTTACACAAGTTAACTTTCTCCTACACTCCAACTCTTACAAATTCACTTACACACTCTAAATCTCTTACACAAGTTAGTCTTCTTCCATACTCCTAACACTCTTTTTCATACAATCTAATGAACTATCAAGTTGACCAAACCCATTATAAATACCCCCCTTATCCATAAGATCACTTGCACCCCCATCATCAAATCTTTCTACCATACTTTCTTATATCTTCACTTCATTAACATCTTACTAACTTTGTACCCTTTTTATTAGTTGAAGAATCAAATGAAGATGGAGCTTGACCTTATCACTTCTTAATCCAATAGTCATCAACTTTTGAAAAGTCAAGTATTATCATTTTGGAGCTTGGATATCATTCATTTTGGGTAATTAAAGATCTACTTCTTTAAAGCTTGAAGTTTTGAAGACATTCTCTTTTGGAGCTTATTTATTTGAGTTCTTATTTTCTTATTATTCTCTTGCTTGGTTTAGTACCACCTTTGGAGGAAAATGGTACACATTTTCTTAACTCTCTCGATTATGTGATAATTATTTATGTTTACTTGATGATATGAAAAGCATGATTAATCTGATTTTTTTTAATTAGGTATTTAAGTTTTACATGGTTATGTTAAAGTAATATAAGGTTTAGTGATATTTTTTTTAAAACACTATAACACTTTTAAGTCACTCTAGAAAGGTTATAAATATGGAAAGTTTTGTTAATATGATAAGGTAGATGCATATGAGTTTATCATGTGAAATATTATTTTAAGTTCATGTATGTTTTATGAACTTTTGCATTGAGAAAATGTTTTAAAAAAATGATGTTTAGTGATGTTTTTATGATGAAATCTTAGTAGATAAAATTGGTAACTTAAGAACTTTAATTAAAACAGAATAATTTTATAAGTGCTTTATAGTGGCTAAAAGTTAGGATATGATTTTAGATATGTTCCTTGAATTTTTTTTTTACTTCATCAAAATAATGTTAATTGAAATTTTGGTAAGAAAAAAAAATATTTTTTTTATATAGGAAGAGGTGTTAAATACTTTCTTAATAAAAAAATAGCTAAGAATATTTAAGTTTGAAATAAGTTAAAAGTTTATTAATAATTTTGTAAATAAAATTTAAAAAGAAAATAAATATTAGATGAATTCTTCTTGACTTGTAAGTTTTTGGGACACTCTATAACAATCACATAATGACCCTTAGTTAAATAATCGTGGACCTTATGGACTTTAATTATTATTACTTTTTTTATATCGATTTATGGCTAAAATTATCGTATTATTTATTTAAAATAATAGTCAAGGATTTTATTGGTTAAATAAACTTATCTCTTAAAAATGATTTTCATCATTTGGGTATTTTGATAAAATTTTTATTTTAAACTTAAGTAAATATAAGTAATTATTAATCGATTTATCGATTAAACAGTCAAATTAATTTGTTAAAATATTTAACATTGTTTTTCTTGAACTCCTTTTTAGTCAAAGACTCATTTCATTTATATTTTGGACCCTTAATAACTATTCAGATTAATTTTTTTTATTTTACTTGGTTATTTGATAAAAATGTTTACTATTTGAGATTACTTAACTTTTGATTTTATTATAGATTGTCAGAATTTTGACAGACTTATAAGAATGTAAACTATTTATTTATTTATTGTTTGATATTGATTGTATGACTCTGATAGTAAGGTAATGTCGAACCATGGACCGGCATGTAAAATCCCGGCGTCCGTGTTAGCCGGCACGTAAATGCGTGTCGAGGGGTCAGAGAAAAACCCATCCTGCGAAGTCTCGAGCATAACAGTATTGAGAGGAGTGACGACTCCCACCACAGTTAGGGTTTAGGACTACGGTTCTCACCTAACCAGACCCTTACATATATCAGTAGTCATTATTGTTGTGATCTTGTGATGTGCTATGACGGTAAAGTTATGAGGCTTAATCGAACTTGATTGAATAGGCATTAAAGTTACCAAGTATTTAGTAGCAGTGAACTTCTGCAAGTATTGAGAATGTAACTTAATGGCTAAATAATGGTCAATAAAGAGTAATAAACTTTTAGATTGTGCTTGATGTTTGTAAGCATGATTTAACTATCGCATCATATTTAAGCAAACTTTATGTTGTCTCAGTTGTAATATTTCTTTTAACTTATATTAATTTATTTTCTATCGGGGACTTAGCTGCATTGATTTTACTTGATGACTTTGATGACTATCTTGTACTTATGTTCTTTTATCGTATTTAAGCAAACTTTATGTTATACTTCCGTTTTAGTTTTAATGGTTTTTAGCAGTTCGGTATTTTATACTTCCGTATTATTTATCTTAAATATAATTATTAATGTACATTATGTATTGAGAGTGCCGACCCTGCTACAGTAGAGCCTATTCCTTACAGGTTGTTGTTACGAACCAAAAGAGTACGCAATGCGGATGGCCAGCGTGTCCTCATTACCGAATACGACAAAAAAATTGAAGTAAGTTCATTATCATTTGACTTTTAAATTTATTGTTTATTATTGAATTATACATAACATATTTTTCGTTTTGTGTAACAGGAGCACTACCGTAAATTAGAAGCGGAAGCAATAAGAAAGGGTGAACAGCCTGACGCCTCTCAACTTTACGTAGAGGCGATCATGGAGGTAAATAATAATAAACGAATTCACCCCCCGGATACTATGGTTTGGGGTCCGCCAACGAATACTACTACCCTAACCTTTTTGAGAACCATTTCAACCCCCGAGAGCAGCGCGAAACTCATGAAGAAATGAAGGCGCACCTTAAGACGATACAACGAGCCATGCATGAATTTCGTATATTCATGCAAGCTCAACTCAATGAGAGGACCCTTTCTCAAGATCAAATAAGAGAAATGAATGACCGTGTACAGTCTCTCGAACAAACTTGCGAGTATTTACAAACCACATACACGGGGAAAACAGTAATGCTTTCCGTGGTTCGGGAGTGGGTGGTCGCCAAGGTCGGGGTGGTGATATGGGTAGTAGCCCAGGCGGATCGGGTGGTTCTCGGGATCGTATCCTAGCCGCGGTGGTGGTAGTCGCCCAAGTCGTGGTGGTTATTATTAATTTTTGTATCTTTACATTTATTTTTTTACATATGTTTATATTTATATTTAATTATTATTTTTTAATTGTATTTTTAATATTTAATAACAATTTATTTATTTGTATTTTTTTTATATAGATGTAGATAATATTTTTTATTGTATATAAATTTTAATGTATAAATTTTGAATTTATTAATGTATATTTAATTTTTAATTAATATATTTTGTATACATTACTCTTATTATTTATTATATATAAAAAATATGAATATTTGTTATTATTATTTTAATAATAATAGTAATATAATACTATTATTATTAAATAATAATAACAAATATATTTTTTTTAATTCGTCAGAAATAATTAGGCGACAAAATAACAAAATAGGCGACGTTCTTAATTTTGTCGCATAGATTCAGGCGACAGATTAGGCGACAAAAAATCTAAAAGGCGACAAACTTTTAGGCGACAAAGCGTTTGGTCGCCTATTTTGTCGCCAAATGGCTTATGCGACAAATTAGGCGACTAAACTGCTTTGTCGCCTAATCCTTTTATTTTTGTAGTGATATGATGATATGATTAGATATACTTCTATATGACATGTTGAAATAATAATATGCCAAGAAACCTCAATCTACACATAATAATACTCAATATGACACAATTGTCTAGACACTGCCATGTGTAATTTTCCATTCTTTTTAGTAGATAATATGATATGATATGATAATATGATTAAATTATTGTTTTTTTAATGGATATACTTCTATATGACATGTTGAAATAATAATATGCCAAGAAACCTCAATCAACACATAATAATACTCAATATGACACAACTCTCTAGACACGACCATGTGTAATTTTCCATTCTTTTTAGTAGATAGTATGGTATGATATGATAGCATTATTGATTTTTTTAATGGATATATATGACATGTTAGAATCATAATATTCTAAGTAATCCTCAATCCACAAATAACAATACTCAATATGGCACAACTCTCTAAACACTGCCATGTGTAATTTTTAATTTTTTTTAGTAGATAGTATAATATGATGTTCAATAGACTATAAATCTTAATATGGACTTTTCTGAATATCAAATCTAACCAAATATTTTTTGTTTCAAAAAAGTGCTCAAAATTTTCCTACTCATGTATAAATTCCTTTACAGTCCGTTTATTTAATGGTACTAAATGGTGATAATGAGAATGATTTATAATGTAAATTTTCATGCTATGTATTATGTCATTACCATGGTAATGAAAGTTTGGTCATAAAAAAGTTTTTTTGTTCACAATTTTTCATTACCACCTAATACCACATGTTTAAGTGGTAATAAATTGGAATGAATTTTGTGAAGAAAATGAGCTTGTTGAAGGAGAATAAGTATGGTCATTACATTTATCAAGTGATATTCTTACCAAAATTACACCAACATTCCATTACTATTCCCACCATTTAATACCGGTTACCAAACAGGCCATTAGGTATTTAATGCCCTTCTCGGGTTGATTATCGGTACATATGAGTGATAATGAGAGAAATTTGTGATGTAAATTTTCATAATATGTATTATGTCATGACCATGATAATGAAATTTTGATCATAAAAAAGTATTTTTATTGAGAATTTTTCATTACCACCTAATCTAACATTTTAAAATGTTAATTAATGCATTGAATAAATTTTGTGAAGAAAATGAGATTGTTGAAAAAGAATAAACTTGTCAAGAAATATTCCACAGAAATTACACTAAATTGCCATTATCCATTACTACAAATTAATATCGATTAATAAATAGTTCATCTATTGTACGAGATCGTCTCACTAGCTATGTGACGGGTAGCTATGTGACGGGCGCATATATTATTAGCCTATTTCTTTAATTGATTATTTTAAGATCGTAAGTGATCGTTTTAAGATTATAAGTAGTCACTATAAAACTATAAAAAATAATTATTTTAAAATTATAAGTGATCTCTTTTAAAACAACGTGTATTGGGCCAACCTAATATCTAGTCTAGATAAAGAAAAGCTCACAAGTGACATGCATCAAATTAGAAAATTTCCAACATGAAAATAACCATAAAATACATGTAACAAGCTAAAGTTGCAACTACAATGAAAATTACTATAATTTAAACAAAACATATAACATTACATAGTTAAAATAATTTATTACTAGCAACCAAATGACTTCCATATGGTTGAAAACTCAAAATACATTTATATAATTCTAATTAAGACATGTCCTTAATATGGAGGCCAATAATTGTCAAACTCAACACAACTTTCCACATTCATGAACCTATTACTTGATTCTCCACCATGCCCATTGTTTATATTCATATCCATGGATCCATAACCATTTTCTAGTCCATTTAACATGGATGAAGTAACATCATGTTGTTGGTTCATCATTGGCCTTAATTGTTGTTGTGTTCCATGTGAGGTCCCACCAAGGTTTAAGTTAAGACCCGAAATGGTGAACCCGGGTCCATTACCGGGTCCAAGTGGGTAGTTTATTTGGTTTTGTAGAGGTAAGGATGATGTACTAGAGGAACCGGTTCGAAGGACACGCGAAAGGTCGGTAAGATGATCGACATGATGGTTGAGCATGTAGGATCTTCCTACGTTAAATTGTGATGGATCTAATGGAAGCAATGGTGATGAAAGTATGTGAGTTGGTACCATTTCTAGGTTGATTGCTCGAGTGGATTGTGTTGTTGGGTATTTCTTTACTCCTGCACTTTTTTGAAATACCCGACAGACTACCCATTCATCCTGTTTAAGAAACCGAAAATTATTTGTTAGTCCCACTTCCTAAAATTCTAAAAATAGTTAATAATTCAAGCAAAACAATAAAATAAAACAACGCAAATAGATCTTAGCAGTCATCTCAAAACACTAAAAAAATACTAACTAAAACTATATCATGGCTAAATGACAAAAATAAGACTATTATATGATACTCTTAATCTCTTATTATATTCATATTATTTCATGTTTATATATATTAATTAGAAACTAAACACTTAATTAGTAAAAATAGTTTTACAATGTAGTATAAAATGGTTAGCAAATACATATTTTATACACATTTCAGGGTTAGTTAGGAATATTTTAGTATAGTAGTAATAAGTAATTTCATGGGTCAAACCAGCTACATAACTTGTACATATGGGTGTAAAACTACGAAATTCACGTATTACATAAGTGTATACTTAGTCTTAACTGCAATTGCCTTATCTTAGATTATACATCATGGCAAATGTTCCAACTTACACGTCTCATAGTTTAATACAATTTCTAGATAAATTGTGACTAGGATCGGCCCTAGATATTTTAGAGCCCTAGGTAAAATGACACATTAGAGTCCTTTTTTCTTTGCAATTTATAACCTATATAGACCTTCTAGAATCATTAATTTTGTTTTTTTGACGTGGGGCCCTAGACGACGGCCCCTCTTGCTCACCCTTAGGGTCGGCTCTGATTGTGCCCAAAAGATACACTGCTAGAAATAACTAGTTAATTGGCTAAAATATAATATAATTAAGTTGGTTGGGTCTTTTTTTTATAAAAAAAGTTTTAGTCAGTGTTGTGCTATGCAAAAAAATTAAATATTTTTTTCATTCTATTTCACAAATTCTTACTTGAGACCGTCTATACAATAGACGTCTCAAGTTTTGGGATTGACTCAATTTATAAATTAAAAAAAAAATTATTGATAATTTTGTAAGTTAAAAAGGAGATATAGACTGGCTTCTTAGCCTCTTATCTCGAATGATAGGGAACGGTAGTCCTTGATCCGGAATAAAATGAAACTAGGTCAACGATATTTTGGTATAAGGGTATGAATAAGATAGCGAGACGGCAAAACCAATAATATTTAAATAATCTTAATTGTTGATTGCCTTAATTCCTATCTTTGTGGAGGTGTTTTGTTATTTTTCTAGTTGTTGAGAATGACCTAAAAAAGGTCATTCTAGCTTAGAAATTCTACACCAAATTTACACTTGTGTATAATGCTAATCTCTTAATCAAAGCTTTAATTCTTTTCTTATTAAGCTCAAACCTTAGACAAGCCATCATCATCATACCCAGTGTATCCCGTTTATAGACACAGGGTTTGGGGAGGGAAGATAGACGACACCTCATACCCATATAGGAGAGTGCGGTTAGATAGTCCCCTGGCTCTAAAGGGTCTTCAAAGAGATATCCGAAAGCCTTCTACTTACACTCACGTTAGTCATGCATAGTAATCAACTAACTAGATATACACAACAAATAGAAAACGCACAGAAAACTAAACAAAAGATATAAGTAAAGCGCGGTAAGTAAAGACAAAGAATCTGTGAGGTCATATTTAGAATCTGTGAGTGCGTTAATCTTGATTGCATACATACTAGGATATTTCTTGTACCCTTGATATAACAAAAATGTCTTTTTTAGGATCCGCTTGGCCGGGTTAATTGTAAATATTTAAGAAGGTAAATAAAAGTCAAAATAGAAAAATAAGGTGTTTGAAAGGTGAAAGAATTGATTCGAAAGTAATGAAAAACATAAAATAACAATTAGTTCCCTCATTTTAGAGTATAAATTTACCCTAAGGGAGGATGAGGGAAATTATTCTCCTTTTTTATTCATCTCTTTTAGTTTACTCTTTATCTATTTTACAATTATTTCAATTATTTCGTTTTCATTTCTAAATTACCTTTTCATTATAGTTTGAACTTTTTTATCCTTTAAATATTTGCTCTCAATTCAAGCAAGCTCTTAATGCAACTAAATTTTAACTCTCTCCAGACTCTGCTCATATAATTATTATGAGCGGAATATAGTGGATATAATGATGATGAAAAGGATCAAGCATGAGGCCCTATGTAGATTTCAATATGTCCTTAAGTTCATTGTGTCTAAACCGAATTCGATCTTGGTGGTTAGACATGCTATAAGGTTGTTTCGTTGAGCTGATATTTGACCTTGTATTTCTTTGTTTTGTTTGTTGGTGAAATGAAAATCTCTAATTTCCTTAAACTAAGAGTTTAGTTTTTTTTGGAGTACTAAGGGTGTGTTTGGACGAAAGAAAATGGAGGAAAAGAAAAGGAAGAAGTTCGGAGGGACAAGGGATCCTTTGTTTAGATAACAAAATGGAAGAGAATGAATTTGGAGGGAAGGGATTTGATAAAGATGTTTTGTTAAGGTTTCAGCTTTTCAAAGTTGAAAATATTTGAAGGGAAAATTTTATCTTCCGTCCTTTCTCTTTCCTTCCCTCCTAAACAAAGAAATATTAGTTTTCTTCCATTTCTCTTTCCTTTCTTTCTTTTTCCTTTCTTCTCATTCCTTTCCTTTTTTATGTCTCTCTTATAAATTGCTATTCAAATATATTGTAAATGTTAAGAAAAATTAAATAGTAAAAGTTTAGGATAAATAAAACATATCTTTAATTTTATATGTAATATACTTATTTAATAGGTAGTCATTAATTCATATGAGTATAATTAATTAAGTTGTTTTATTCATAGGATAAATAAAACATATCTTTAATTTTAGTTTTATAACTGTTTTTATTTATTTATTTTATCTATATGCATTTTATTTAGCTCTCACGTGGCAAAAACGTCTCTTCATCTTTCTCGACCTGAGGGACTTCTTTTGGCCGCACTCTCTTTTATGGGTATGAGTTGCCGCCGTCCTTCCCACCCCAGACCCTATCCATAGTTTTCTATGAGTGTGATACACTAAGTAGGATGATGATGATAATAAAGTTGTTTGAAATAAGGATCATTAATAACAAGTTCATGTAATGAGCTAGATAGCCGAATGAAACTTTGAGCTCGTGGAAATTCAATTACGGCCGACTTTGATGAATATCAAACCAAGTAGGGAAACATCAATGATCCCTCCGCGCCATTTAATTTACAACATTTTTTATTTTTGTCTTATTTAATTTACATCATTTTTATTTTTAGACTATGATCTACCACTTCCTTTTAATCTCATCCATACATTTTAAATCTCTCTTTAATTTCAACCACACAATTCATTCTCTCTTTTCATTTATTACCATTATCTACCTTTTTTTTTAAAAAACACTAATTTTCTCTTTACTTCAAACTATATGGAACGGAGGGAGTATGATTTAATTTCATAAACAAAAAGATATAATCTTATTGCTTTCTTTAGTTCTTATACGTACGATTTCAAAATTAGTAAGAGATATAACTTCAAAATACATTACTTTAATGAAACGAGCAGGTATTTTTATGGATTTACTTCACACAAAAATATTGTGCACTATTTATATGTTTTATTATTTTGTACGTAAATTACTAATTTCACTCTTTAAATGAAAATGTGCCTAATATTTTTTTTGTTGACTACTCCCTCCGTTTCTTTATGTTCTTCCACCTTACTATAATGGGTAGTTTCAAAAGTTCTTCCACTTTAGAATACTTTCTATTTTTGGAAACTTTTCATCTCACTTTTACCCTTTAAAACCCCACTTTCCTTACTTCACACTACTATTTAATTATTTTCTTTCTCATACTTCCAATATAATCATTACTTCACACTACTATTTAATTATTTTTTCTCTCATAATTCCAATACAATCATTACTTTCCACTACTATATAATTAAAATAATACCCACTATTACCAAAGATTCCTTCTTTCTTAATATTTGTGAAAAACCCAAAATGGAAGATAAAAAAGGAACGGAGGGAGTAAGTTTTACAAGACTTTTATGTATATGATTAATTATCAGGGTCGTCTCGAAATTTTTGGGGTCTATAAACCCTTACGACTTGAAGAAAAAAAAAATTAAAATATTAGTTCATAATAATATCTTTATCAATTAAAGGAAAAATTACCTAGAATAATCCAACCTATTCGTGATTTTCCTACAATAATCTCATCTACATGAATAATCCCAATTTTGAGGGGTATTTTCCTAGAGCAAACCCGGTGACCGGATGACTTGCTCTAGCAAGTTTTATTTTTTAAAAAGAAAAAAGATAAATTAAAAAAAATGTCAAAAAAAACTTAAGATTTTTTTATCATTTGGAATTTTTTATTTAAAAAATCAAAATTATTCGCTAATTTTAAATTAATTTTTAGTTTACTTTTTTGGTGAATTACTTATTATAGCAGGTTATGGGGTTACCCAAGTTTACTCTAGGAAAATAGTCCTTAAAGTTGGGATTATTCATGGTTAATCAATAGGTGAAATTATTGTGGGAAAATCACGAATATGTTGTATTATTCTAGGTAAACTTTCCATAGCAGAAGTTGTTAACATCTTTTTTGGTTCATAAAATTTGAAACAATTAATAATATTAACTCTTTGTTACTTAGTTACTCTTCGTGTAAAATAGAATTCATCATGTATCAGCGGTACGCCAGTAATTAAAACAATAAATAAAAAGGCACAAAATAAATTTTTATGACGAGGTTATATGCTATAGACCGCTTTGCATATGGTAATCCACAAGCAGATAGTTTAGTAGTAGTAGATAGTAGCAAACCTTGGCACTTCGATAAGCAGATCTAGAATGGACACGATATTCATGCATGACCCAATTAGTTTTCTCTCCACGAGGAGCTCTCCCTCGATAGAAAACCAAAGTCTTCTTCATACCAACCAAATCAGTGGTAACACTGTTGAATATTTCTTTGTCTTTTCCGGTGGTTTTCCAGTAACCGGTATTTGTTGCACGATTTGTTCGTACTCCTGTCGGATATTTTCTATCCCTTAGGCTGAAGAAATACCACTCCTTTTCTCCCATTTTAGCTTTCCCTATTTTTTTTATCATAATAAAATAATCAAATTAATTAATTACTTCCCAATAATATTCTACGGTTTCAGTACTAAGCTTAGCTTGGTTCTTATGTATTCCTTTCAATTCAAAGCATACATTTTTTTTTACCATATTATCATCATTCTTAATTTGTATTTATTATTTAATTGTAATGTCAAAATATAGTCTACTAAGGTTTTATTTGATTCATCATCATCAACAACAACCCAATATCCTGCTCGAAAAACAGGGTTTGGGTGAGGGAATGTGACGGACAATCTATACCCATACTCCCTTAAGAAGAAATACTAGAGGAAAGCGGTCAATGCGGTCTTGTTTAATTATTATTATTATTATTATTATTAATTTTTTAATATATTTTAATTATGCACAAATAGAGATATTTAAATTTAAATTACTGCATTGGATTCAACTAAACACCAAATGGACAATTGGTTTAAATTGGAGGGAGTATATATATATTACAAGAAAAGCAGTTTGTTGAAATTATGTATTTATCTACGTGTATAAACTATTAATAAATTTTTTAATGAAAGTACTTATAAATATAAATTTAAAAACAAACATGCAAAATTGCATATCTATACAATTTTTTTTTTTAATTATTTTTACTTAATGTGTCTATAAAATGTTAAAATACATTAGAATAAGGACAACAACTAAAATCAATTATATATTTTGTACACACCATAATCGAATTTAGAAAAGATTGTGCGTCTAGCGGCCCCAATTTTTTTCTCTCTCTTCTCTCTCTAAAAAAAACCCTAATATCTATAGTTATTTTGGAGCTATCATCAATCTTTAAAGATTGATGGTAAGCCCCTAATTTCTCTCTTTTAAGTTTTTTAATATGATTAGAATAAATTTTTGTCCTCTCCCTGTAAGAGAGTTGTTCTACCCATTCATTGGGTTGATTCTACCCATATATAGGGTTTTGAAGTCTCTCCTTGTGAGAGTTTGAAGTTATGAATTTTGGTCTTTAGTTGATTTGTTAGTAGAGATTAATGTGATGATGCAGCAGACACCAAATTTGCAATTATCATCAACTACATCAAATTCAATTCTATCTCAAGACTACAACAGATCGAAAGACCCCCTCGTAGAAGGTTGTATCAAACAACGATGTGGAAGAGGATATTCGGAATTGTCAGATCTCATACACAACGATCGTAGTTTTGTTATTTTTGAATTATATTTGGTTTTAGTTGCTATGTACCTGCTAATTTTTATCTCTGATGTAGATGTCGTATGACTCTTTATTAATGAATCAGGTATTATTCAAAAAAAAAAGAAAAGATTGTGCACTCTATTAATTTTTAGGAAAAATTACCTAAAATAATCCAAACTAATATTGATTTTCCTACAATAATCCCACCTATCGATTAACCATGAATAATCCCAACTTAAGGGGTATTTTCCTAGAGTAAACTTGGGTAACCCGATAACCTGTTATAATAGGTAATTCACCAAAAAAATAAATTAAATATCAATTTAAAATTAGAAAATATTTTTGAAAATTTACATAAAAAATTCTAAATAATAAAAAAAATCATAAATTCTTTATAATATTTTTTAAACATTTTTTCGACATTTTATTTTAATTTATCTTTTTTTTAAAAAAATAAAACTTGCTATAGCAAGTCATCCGGTCACCGGGTTTACTCTTGGAAAATACCCCTCAAAGTTGGGATTATTCATGGTTAATTAATAGGTGGGATTATTATAGGAAAATCATGAATAGTTTGGATTATTCTAGGTAATTTTTTCTGATTTTTATGCATTCCCCACAATTTTCTTTAGTTATTGTCTTTATTTTTGTTAGGGAAATTTACTAGACTATTTTTAATTTCCAACTGAAAAAATTTACCCAAATCTTAGGGTGTAATATCATCGAAAGAGGAGTATTAATTGTTGATTTTACTTATACTATAGAACTAACTAAGACTATAATTTATAATTATAAATTATTCAAACGATGATTTGGGTAAATGATAATGTCTTTATAAATTGAAATCTTAATAAGTATAATTCAACAACTCAAAAAAACGTATAATTCAAAATTAATGTTAATGACATTCCTTTTTAATTATTTAATTACAATAATATTTTATTTAGGTAAAAAGATAACGTGTAACATATTCTTATAATAATATGTCCAAATTCAGTTTTTTTTTACTGATTTTTCTATGTAGAAATTGACAATTAGGTGAAATTTAATGTTCATATAACCATGCATATTTCATACCCAATTAAATTAAAACACATGATAAAGTTTACTCCTTTGTCATTTTTCGGGCAAAATTAGTAATACGTATGACTCTTCCCTTGAAATGATGAGAGTTATTTTATATTGATTTGCTTTCAAAGTCACTATAATAAACTAAACAAATTACATATTTATCCAACGTTATTATTTTTTTTGAGGATATTAACATTTACTTATAAATGCTATCATTTTGCAAAACAATAATTATTTTATGTTTTCGATTTTTAGTTTTCAAAAAATACAATACTATTTATCTTTTTAATTTATAGTTTTACTTCAAACACAAATTCATTTTTTGAGTTTCTAATTTTCAAAACTTGTCATGCTCATGACGGAATTGGTTTGGTTTGGACTCTATTAGTCGGATCTAGGTACAAGTCAATTTCAATTAATGATATTAATAAGTCAAGTCATTTTTAGGTTATTGGGTTTGAGTTTGTGGGTTGAATAACATAATTTGGATAGTCTTTAAAGGTCGAATATGACCTAAATACATGAGAATCATACAAATTATGTTTATCATACTAAGAATAGAACCTAACCCATAAAGTCTTAAAAATAAGATCTAAACCCTTTAAACGTATCAGGTTGGATCAATATAAAACTCGATCTTACGTTATTGTGTCACAAAAAATAAGTCTTTTACATTAAGTTTGGATTTGAGGTTCGGCTTTTATTTTCGAGCAAGTCCAACTAGGTACTAAATTTATGATGAGTGCATAACCATACTTAATTTTCATGTGACAGATGGATAAATTATCTAAAATAAAATTTGTAAAGCCACAAAATGTTTATGTCGTAGTTTTGCACAAATTAAACAAAAGTATTTTACTAAAAACTATTTTGCCAGACCATATTTTTTAAAATCGAAAACAACAGTAATACCAAACGACACCTTAGCTTAACGATATATCAGGTAAATAAAACAAATAAATTTCATTATTGTCAGGAATCAACTTAATCAAAAGGTTAAGCTGATGATTGAAGCTTTAGGATATACTATTATATACTCTCACATGCCTACTCACACGATAACCCTTTGGGCTAGAAGTGTGGATGCAAGACATGTCTTGCTAATACATGGCGCTAAATATTCCACTTTAAATGAGAGGTGGTTGATATTCGAACCTGTGACCTTTTGTCCTCACAATGACTTCTGATACCAATTCCTTGACATGGTATCAGACGCCAACGTGACAAAAGTTCACGGGTTCGAATCTCAACCACCCATCATTCAAAATGGAATATTCAACGCCTATCAGCATCCACACTTCTAGCTCAATGGGCTCTTGTGTAAGGGGGCGTGTTAAAGCATATAACGTATCTTAGGGCCTCAACCACATCAAGTTTAGCTTTTTGTTGATTAATAAGATAAAAGAGGAAATAAAAGATAAATATACCTGGAAGATCCCATGGTTCAGATTTGTTAAGATCAACGTCAGCTATAGCTCGGCAAGAAAAGGTAGAATCGGAGATTTTATTAACAAGGTAAAAAGTGATAAGCTCTTCATCAGTTGGATGAAATCTAAATCCTGGTGGCAGACTTTCTTCCTTTGCTTGTTGATCTCCATTTTCCATGATTTAATTTCTTATTGATCTTCCTATAACTAGCTAGCTAACTAGCCCCTTTTGGGTCTTTACTTCCAATTACAAATCAAAAAGAGTCAAAAAGTTAGATAATCAAATCTCTACACCTTATATATACACCAATTTCTTAATACCCTAATTTTAAGGCTACATATATTTTTTGTTAGTACTCCTAGATTTCAAATAAAAATAAATAAAATAATAGCAAAATGAATTCTTCATAACAAGTTACTCCTTCCGTGTTTATATGTTTTTTTCAAATAGAATTTACTCTTTTCGTTCTTTTTAAGAAAAAGGTAGATAATGGTAATAAAGAGAGAATGGATTGTGTGGTTGAAATTAAAAAAGAGTTAAAATGTATGAAAGAGATTAAAAGGAAGTGGTGGACCATAGTCCAAAAATAAAAATGATGCAAATTAAGTGGGACGAACTAAAATAGAAAATGCGGCAAATTAAATGGGACGAAGGGAGTACAAATTTTAGCATCATACTTGACTATGGTTTCTCATCGATCAATATGAAAAATCATATATTCACGTGGGATCTTAATAGAGCCGTCTTAATATATAATTTCTAAAAATCAATTGTTTAGAGTTTTTGAAAACTCACAATTAAAATTATATCATTTTTAAGTTTACATTAAGATTCGTGAAATAAATGAAAATAAGTAATGAAAACAGAGAGTAACTAAAACCGCCTCCGTTTCATTAACTTGGTTATTTTTTCTTTTTACAATTTTTAAGCATAATTCAAATCTCGACATCTATGTATTACAATTTACAAGATGTATATATATTAAAACTCTATTTATTGAGACGAACGTATGAAATACCACATGAATATATTTTAAGTCATCAATATATTTATGAATCAGAATCATGGTTAACATTTTCTCTTTTTAAATAGAATATTTTAAACATAACTAAGTTAATGAAACCGAGAAATTAATATATTGTTTGTACTTTCTCCGTTCCATAAAAATCATATTTGACTATAATTTTTTCTTACATACACATTAACCACAGTATATGAAATAAGCTTGAACAATGAATATTGCCAATAACCTTAATCAGCAAGTATTTCCGAATGAAGAAAGTACCTCTTAAAAATATTTGACAAAGCAAAATTTGAGCATCCGACAGAAGTAAGCTTTAGGGAGCTTGGTGGGTATGTTAGTATGAGAAAGAAAGATGTATTTCACAATTAAAGTCTTGAGATTTTAGAAAAAACGTAATAAAAGTTTGTGGGTAAGAAAATTTATGTGTGATAATAGGGTTTCGTACAAGAATATTAAGAAATGGTACTTACATATATTTATGTTTAATTAATCTATTTATTTATATGCATATTAAGGTGTACTACTCGGTCTCTTTTAAATTCCATCAAAGAGAAAATAGTATATTTTTAAGAAAGTGGTAATAAATGAGGAGAGAGAATAAATTGTGTGGATGATATTAAAAGAGAGTTGAAATGTATGGATGGGATTAAAAGAAAGTGGTGGGCCACTATCCAAAAAAAGAAATGATGCAAATTAAGTGGGACGGACCAAAATGGAAAATGATGCAAATTCAATGGGACGGAGGGAGTATAAAGTAAGAAGATTTCTAGGGTTTTAGTATGACATGTGTGGATGTGTGTGGTTGAAGCTTTTACCAACTAAGGACCTTAAGATACAAGGTGCTTGCATGAAATTAATAATATTTTGAAGGTCGTTGAAGAAATATCATATTTTAGGGTTGTGTAAGATTATTATCTTATCTTGTATCTTCATCTTATACTAATAACTGTCTAAATCACTTTGCTGGCTATGAATGTATTTGTCTTCTTGTTGGGTGATTAATTAAAGGTAAATGCTAAAATAACACCGTCTGGCATTCGTTAACAAGAATAATAATATATTTTTCGAATTATTTGTATCTTTGGATTGTAGCATAAGAATTAAAAAGAAAGGCGCTATCTATTCATTTTGTCTAATTAACCCTCTTTCGATGATAGGTGAAATAGTAATGATGTGACGAGTGTGAATAAAGTAGAGGTAAAATAGAGAATTATGTTGTTTTTTTTGCCAAAGATGAAATAAGTGCATGTATGATAAAATAAATGTGTGAAACAACCAAACAAGGTAATAAGTGCAAGTATTATGAAACGAAGGAAGTATAAGTTTATATAAAAACTTTTGCTATGCATGCGAAGTTGTTTATATGGAGATATATATCAAAGAACATTCGAAATATGATGCATGTATATATTATCGTTAAAAAAAAAAATATTTTTTTATCAAATGTAAGAATCGATATAAGACAGCATGATTGTATTATGAACAAAATAAGAGACTTAATGAGCGCAAGATCCTTAATTAAAACAATACGACTTTTGGGCTAAATAAAATCACATTTTTAAATAAAATCACATTTTTGTAGCTGTAAGCAACGTATTGTAGTGAATACGCATAGTGAAAACTCTTACAAACAAAAGTACTAAATCGCACCTTACTAAAATATTACTTTTACACTATATTTGGATAGCAAATTAATAGAGAAAAAAAGGAAAGGAAGGGAAAAAGAGGAAAAGGAAAGAAAGGTGAAAAATAAGGAGAGAAAATGCATCTTATTTATTTGAAATGAGGGATCAGGAAGAAAAATAGGGTTTTCCTTCAAAATCTTTCGACCTTAGAAAATATTATATTCTTAATAAAATTTGTCCACGTTTTCCCTTCAAATTCCTCACTTTCCGTTTTTGTTATCCAAATAAGAGATTTTCCATCCAAATCACTCCCCTTTCTTTGCCTCTATTTGTTACTATGTTTATGTTTAGTCACAAAGCATTTGTGATTTAAATTTGCTTTTTTGTTGGACAATGAAAAAAATTCATTGTGAATGCGTTGCTTAAAGGTCGTTGCATAAGCGAATGGGCAACAAGTTTCCAATTATTGGTTGCCCAAAATTTGTTCTTAACTAGGGCAACGAATTTCAATGTTGTGTTGAAAAATCAAAATTTATATATATCAAGTATTTAGTCCTTTTAACGTAATAGAATTCTCAAATGTCTTAGGAAGCTTCATTTATTACTTATTAGTGAGTCTTATTTAGAACAATTAAGAGGAGAATCCTAGACTCATATAATCTTGTAGGATGTATTCTTTCCTTATAAATAATTTGTAGAAGGATTTCCGATAATAAAGGATAAACTTGATTAAACTGAAAAATTGATTCAATTTTGTGAAACACAAATTCTTACTTGAGACCGTCTATATAATAGACGTCTCAAATTTTGGGGCTGACCCAATTTATAAATTAAAAAAAAACTGATTGGTGGTTTTGTAAGTTAAAAGAGAGATATGGGCTGAGCTCTTGAGAGACGTCTATATATACTATAGACGGTCTCTCGAGAGAGGAGTATATAGACGGTCTCTCGAGAGAGGACCTGTTTGTGAAATATTCGAGCAAATTAATAAACTTATGTGATCCGTTTGGTTAACTATATTTATTGGTAGTAATAAAAATGATTTGTAGTGTAAAGTTTCAAGATATGTATGCGTCATTCCCATGATAATAAAAGTTTGATCATAAAAAGTTATTTTGTTCATAGTTTTTCATTACCACCTAATACAATATGTTCAAATGATAATGCATTAAAATGAATTTTGTGAAAATATTGAGATTGTTGAAGGAGAATAAGTATGGTCATTAAATTTATTAAAAGATATTCATACCAAAATTACACTATCTTTCCCTTACCATTCCTACCATTTAGTTTCGATTACCAAACAAGTCGTAAGTCAAGTCATCTAAGAAAATGTTGGATTATTCTAGATAATTTTCCCCTTAATTAATATATAAAAATCTCACATTTATATCATTTATTCTTTTTAATTAAATAATTTCCGATCATATTTTGTTGCATAGTTAAGCTTGTATAGATGCATTCAAACTCTTTCTTGTTATTGCACAATGAATTAATCCACATCAAGAACCAATATTAACAATTATATAATAAAACTAACCATATAGTACATTAGTTAAATAAATGAAAAAAATTTGATTTTTTTGGGATTTTTATTATAAGATAGAACTGTTTATTTTAATTTTAAAATTAAACATTTGATATAAATAAAAGAAAATTGCTCCTTAAATATAGCTATTTCATATGATGCATCCTAGAAAATTGAAATACTATATATGCTTCATTTGCATGCACGTATATGTTTTCATTTTGATATGATGCATCCTAGAAAATAGTGAAAAAATTTTGATATTTTTTTTTCTAATCTTAATCTTAACCTTTATGTTCAAAATTTTGATTTTTTAGGTGTTTTAACTCTTAATCTTAATTTTTATGTTATAATCTTTAATCATAATCTTAAATTCTTAATCTTGTTGTTTTAATCTTTATTCTTAATCTTGATTCTTATTGCATATAACTATTTTTTGATATCTGATAACAATGCCATCTAAATTTGATTGAAGTTAGAATTGCAAAACTACTGTGTCTCAGAATCTAATGTTCATTCAGGCTATATGAACTAAATAGCACACCAAATACATAGATTCACAGAAGAGAATGCTTCTTTAGAAATTAGAAGTGAGAATTGCAGATTATGTTTTTAGGTATTTGGTTAGAATCTCACGTGAATTACTGTGAAGCTAGAATGCAAATCTAAAGTTGCAAGTCTTGGTTAATTCATTTTATAAATGCTATGTTTTAGGTGAAGTCAAGATTCAAGTTGACTGAATAACAAAACATCATTGTTGACCTTTTCAATTGATCAATATGAATCTCAAGTGATTGGTTGACTACCCTCTCAGCTCCCTCTTCTCTATTTTGTTGGGGAATTGCTTGCTATTAAAATTTTTTTTCTGGTTTAAGAGATTGTTTCACAAAGATATTATACATTAGCTAATTTCATTAATTCGTTGGTGCCCCAGGGAACTCTAAACCCTAGATCCACCACTGTTTTGGATGTTGAAGCTATTAGCTATTACTCCCTCCAATTCACAACAATTGTCCCATTTAGTTTTGGCACAACATCCAATACACTAATTCAATCCTAAATATGTCTAATTGTGCATCATTAAAAATTATAAAAATTTAATATTAATAAAATTTACATTGAGACGAATCAAGCAAGATCCCACTTGACTATATTTTGACGTCTAAATTAAGAATAAAATACATATTAATAAGTGTGATCGATGAATAATGTAAAAAAACTAAATGAGACATTTGTTTTGAATTGAAGGGAGTATGTGTTATTATGAGCCAACATCCATTTATATTTCTTCAAGAGTTGAGCAAAGCAGTTGCAAGATCAGCATCAAAGAAAAAGAACTAGTTGAATCTCCTCAAATTCACAAAGTCTTAATAATAATAATAATAATAATAATAATAATAAAAGACTAGACTGTACACAGAACATATGTCCGTCAATTAGGTATATTTCCTGCATTTCTTGTGCAAATGGTTTTGTTAACTATCATTCCATAATTATGGTGTTCACATTGCATCATATAATCAACATCATACAAATAAATCTTCTTTCATTTCATTTCTAGGAAATCACTCCCTTTGTCCCATTTCATTTGAAAGTTGTAACTATGGGTGTTCAACGGGTTAGGTCTCCATTTTAATCCCTTACTCGGCCCGTTTTTAGAAGGGCTTTGTAAGGACCGAGTTGAAAAAGGGGTCGGGCTAAAATGAACTCTACTATTACTAAAATGAAGCGGGATATATAAGGACTTAAGAAGAGTCGGAAACAGGCCTTTGTAAATAGCATAATAGATGAATAATTTAAATATTACAAATGTCAATGAGGATTATTAACGTTTAATTTCTACAATTTAATTATTATAAATGATAATTTAATTATAAATTGATTAATGGAGATCATTCTAATAATTTGTCAGGTCGCGTCATGCCGCATTTTCAAACCCAAACCTATGTAAAGCCCATACTAAGTTTAAAGGGCTCTTATCCAACCAGCCCATATTATTGGTTAAGCTCGACCCGTATTTGGTCCATTGAACGCCCCTAGTTGCAACCCATTTTTTGTTGGTTGTTCCACCTACTTTATACTCTTTTCTCTTTTGGTTGTGGTTCCAACAATTTTCTCCAATCCCATCGAGAAAATTACTATCAGCGTAAAAATCATCCTCTATTTTAATAAAATTTCTACAGCTAGGTTTGAACACCCCTACCTACAACTAGCAAGGTGTTCCTGTCAGTTTCTGGGAACAATTAATGATTTTATTAATATCCTGATTTATGATTTAATCAGAAGATTAAGCTGGTGGAGATCCTTTTACTTAATTCCTTGCCTAGTAATGCAGCAAGATCTTTAAAAGAGAATGAAGATATCAGATGACCTGCAAAACATACAATGGGTCAGTCAGGTCCGGAAGCTTTTTCCGGGGACCTACTCCGACGCCCAAGTCAGTATCAGATTAAACGGATGATTTGCCTAACCAGTCCTTCAAGATGCGCAGTGGCAATCAGGTGGATTATGGCTTAGGGCTTGTTTAGACGTGAGGTCCTTTGTAATAAATAATCACAATTAATGTCTCTTTATAACGTTGATCTGAAAATCAATGTGAATTTATGATGTTCAGCTCAATTAATTATCTTTTTGTTCCTTTGTATTTTTCTCCTTCTTAATCAATCAAAGTCTATTCAGAAAAAGTTACCTCATTTATTGTACTTGGGTCTGTATTTATAGCAAATGATTTTAGAGAAAACATTCCTACATCAATCCCAAGAGATCTCTTTTTTGCGTGTCTCAACATCCTCTTGCACGTGTCAAGCTCTAAGATTACATCAAATACTTTATTTGCCTCTTGTGGCCCACTTAACTGAGGTCTAATAAATGGTGTACAAGTGTCCTCAAACTTCACGTGACTATCTCACGTGACTGAGGTCTAATAACTGAGGTCTAATCGTACTCGGGTCAGATCGGTTAGTTACGGGCTGGTTTAACAACGATTACTCGCGATATTAAGCTCGCACGGTTTGTTGCCAATTGAAATTCAAGTCAAGTGACAATTGAGTGTACATCGTAACTCATTAATTACATTATATTTGTATATAACTCATTTAATCAACTTTACTAATTCTTAAATGAGACGGTCTCACAGTGAGACCATCTCTATTGGGCTGGCTCAATATACATCTTTTTGTTATAAAATGATCATTTATAATGTTAAAGTGATCACCTATAACTTTAATATAAATACTTTTTATAATCTTAGAATGATTACATATAACCTAATTAATCCGATTACTTATGATCGTAAAGTAATCAATTGCAAAAATGAACTATTATATAGACAGTCTCATAGTGAGACGGTCTTATACAAGACAAGCTGAATCAACTTTCCCTTCCCTTTTCTCCCCTTCTCTTCTCGGCCTTTCGTTTTCTTGCAAAATAATTATCCAAACATAGTATAAATGACACATGTCATGAACGCGGTTTCTTTTTATTTGAACATGTATAATCCAATTAGGGTTTCAAACCCGGAGACATTGAATAATCCTTTCTAATTCTTCATTTCAACAATATTTTGGATCAAAGTCGACATAATTGACTTGATTCATTATTTGAACAATTCTGGGTGTTCACTACATTCATTAATAAACGTAGGTTTTCAACCTTTTGTATAAAACAGCACGCCATTGAATTGTTTGAATGCTTAATTAACAGATATTCACTTTAAAAAAAAAGGATTAAATTAATTCTTGAAGAACAAGCTTTCATTCAATAAACAATAACAATAAAATTTAGTTTTAAATTAATTTCATGTAATCTTCCATGAAATCATAATTCGCAATAAATCAGCAAATTGACTCTGTCTACCATTAAAGGAAGTAGTAGTTGCTGGGTATTTGTCAAAGAATGTGTCTAGAAGCCAAGATGAAGATAAGTAGGAATGTGCTTGTCAAAATTAAGATAACTTATGAAGTACTTCAAGATATTATATCTGCCCTATTGTTCTTTTTCACGTAGTTTACGGTGAGTCTGTTTTATATAAGAATTTGTACGTGTTTCTTTTAACGTTTTTTCTGCTATATTATATAAAGGTCTGATCTATGGCCTCAGGTCCGTTTTTGAACTTTCGGTAACCCAGGGGCGAGATTAGAAACAGGAGCCCTTATCGGTATCGCTAAAAATTTTCCATTATTATCCTCGTAATGTTTTCATCGGATCACAGAAAGCTAAATTACTTTGTGATTCTTTTATTTATTGAATTTATTTTCTTTTTTTCTTTTGTTTTTTTACAATAAGATGTATATATCGTCGTGGCAACATTATCATAATATGTTAATCCCAAATTCTTAAATGAGACCGTCTCACCGTGAGTCCGCACTACAACAAATTTAGCTTTTTGCGACATTGGCTTTAGTGGCATTAAAAAAATGCCACAGATTCATATTTTTTGTGTAATAATTATTTGTTTTTATTTTAAGTTCAACCATAAAGTGATTTAGCGACACTTAATTTGGTTTTTAGTGACATATGTAATTGTCACTATAGTCTATAGTGACATTTGTGAGAAATGTCACTAGATCCTATATCGCTAAAAGCTTTGGTGTGACTTTTTAATATGCTGCTAAAGGGTCTAATAAATGTCACTAAATCCTCTATATACACTATAAGAAATTTGAAATGGCGACATTTGAATTAAATGTCGCTAAATATATCTCACTTTGCCGTGAGACATGTCTTATACTTAGGTTAAATAGTCCAATAATAAATTTTTTTAACTTATATGCTTCTTGTTTTGAGGTCACCGTGAGACAGTCTCATACAAGACGAATTTTAATAATATAAGTAAACTTAAGATGGAGCTAAATAACCCAGTTCTTAAATACTGAGTTCCAAACTCTCCCGAATTGCAATCCCTTTAATTCAATGAATCGTAAACATTACATGCCATAATATTACTCTTAATTCTTTAATTTTTTTTTACTTTTTTTATATTTAAATATAAATTTAAACATATCGAATTTTTGAAATATGGGGCCCAGGGATTTTGCCTCACCCGCTCCAGGTCAAATATAGCTCTGTATGGCCCGTTAACATTGTCAACCGAAAGCATTGAACTTATGTATAAAATAAATAAAAATCTATAAATAAATTCTATGATAAAACCTAAAAATTAAATCTGAAGTACAAATTAATATTTAACCCCATTCATTACTTTCATAATATTCAAACATTAAACATAGTTTCATAATATCCAATTCCATGCTACCCAGGGTCTGAATATGCCCCTGATGTTAATATATGTGTTGGATAAGAGCTTATGTGACATGTCGTATTGACCTAAACTCAAACCACATTACGCACATATTTTTTTAAAAAAAATTATCAATATCATTTAGTTTTGTTTTAGATCCGGTCCGGCCTACATACCATATCAAACAAAAAAAAAGAAGGTGAAAGTTGTTATTTTTTAATAGTGTGCAAATCGGAATTCAAATTTAGGTTTTGAGAGATTTTACTTTACAAGTTTCATTCGTGGCAACTTCGTAGAACAACATTTTATTATTATAATATTAGGTGCTATGCTTTAGCATCGGTATGTGAGGTTTGAGGTAGAATATATATTAATCTTACCATTTGAATTGTTTTCAATTGATCTTAAATTGTAAACATTAAATATTAATTTGCATTAATATAAGGAAAAATTACTTAAATAATTTAAACTTTTAATAATTTTTTTCAATATCTGATTAACTATTAATAATCCCAATTTTATGAGGTATATGCCTAGAGTAAACTTGGTAACTAGATGACCTCTTATCATAGGCAATTTATCAATAAAGTAAATTGAAAATTAGTATTAATTTATATAAAAATATAGAATTTTTACATACAAAATTCTAAAATAGTTCTTAACATTTTTAACATTTTTTTTTTACATTTTATTTTAATTTATCTTTTTTTAAAAAAAACTTGCTATAGCAGGTCATCCTGTAACCCGAGTTTGCTCTAGGAAAATATTCCATAAAATTGGAATTATTCATGGTTAATCAACAGGTGAAATTATTGTAGAAAAATCATAAAAAATTGGATTATTTTAGGTAATTTTTCATATATCTAATATGCATCTGATTTAGTATATAATTTATTATTTGAAAAATAAATTTAATAAATCTTTGACAATTAATTCAAATAAATCTCAATTCATTTTCATCAAATTAATAAATTAGCAAATTTTTAGTGAAGCAAAACAATCCTAATATAATCTTTTCAAATATAAGTATATATTTTTGTATGTATATAGATTTACTTTACTTTTTGTTAATGATTTGTTATCCATTATACTGTATAATTTATGCAGATAGATTTACGACAGACATTAAGCTTGAATATGAATTGTAACTTTACACAATAACACTAAAGAAACAGCATTATTCCGACTAACAAGATTAGTCTAAATTTAGTCAGTATAAATTCCGACTGATTTTGTTAGTCAAAATATTTATTTTCGGAAAATTATTCAGTGGTAAGTGGTCAGCAACCAACGTATCAAAAATTGTCTTGATTAAGGATTGGATTTCTTTTATATCTAAGGGTCCTAAGGGAGAATGTATATCGACATCGACGTCATCAGATCGATGTTGAAAATGATGATGGTGTGTATCAAAAAAATTACTCACAGTTGCACCGTACACAATGTATATATGGATTTTGCATTGTGTTCAGTTGTAGCTCTTCCTGAATCACCATATTACTTGGTCCAACTTTAAAATAGTAATAAACTTACCACATATAGTAGTTTTCTACAAACCACATTTTTGATAGATAATCTCTTATGACTTCTGAAGGTCTCACACTACGTTAATTACACCGCTTGTACTGACATTTAATATCAAATTTCAAATTATTTTTATTGCAAATTGTATAAATCCTTCAACGACTTTTAAAGTCTAATATTATAAACTTATACATCCAACTTTTATATATCGTTACATAAATCCTAATTCTGAGAAAATAATTAACTAATATTAAAAATCAAAAGGAAATCATATGAAACTATTTCATTAGGGGAAAAATGAAACAAGAAAATATTTTGCCAACTAAATGCTTACTAATCAGAGAGTAATAAAATAATCTTTCAATAATAATTACCGACTGAAAAACAATCGATAAGACTTCTGATTGAATATAACAGTTGGTATTCAGTTGGAAGGCTTTATTTTTTAAAAATACGTTTATATTATGTACAATAACAAATATTATTAATTTAAAATAAATAACTTATGTAATTAACATATTTCATAAACAATTTAGTAACAAAGAAACTTTAAAAATAAAAGTCCACCAATAAGACAAAATTTAATCTAATATACAATAACATATAATACAATAATAATAATAATAATAATAATAATAATAATAATAATAATAATAATAATATAAAATAAAATTTAAATATAAATATCATAAATATAATATATGAAAAAATAACATCTTGTTAATTAGTTGTTGAAGATATAATGTGTTTTTTAATCAAGTATAATGAGAAAATATGATATTTATTAATTAAGAATAGAATAATATAGTGTATGTCATGTTTATTTTAGCCAAACGCTTTAACTAAAGGTATTTATTCGAGCTATCAAATGTTTTGAGTTGATTTAGAATCGAATCTTGTGTTCATATTAATTTTTTATATATTTAAGTTCATTTTAAAGTTGAATCAAGTCGGATTTAAATCGCCATATTTTTGTTAGCATACCTCTAGCTTAAGTAATACTCCATTATATTTTTATACATGTACTTTTACAGGGTACTGAATTCTAAAGTAGGTAGAGTAATTTAAATACAAAAGAAATGTATCAAGTACTCCAAAGAAAATATTTAGTAGAGGTTGATAAAGCTGTTAAATTTTTGGAAAACTTAAAAAAGGTAGTTTAAGACATGATAGCAATTGAAGTAATATAAATTAAGATGAATTGTTATGATTTTTAGCATGTTATTAGTCTAAAAATAGTAACTACTTTAGGTACTTACATACGTAATTGTTGGTATATGATCTTGTGAACATACTCTTACTATAATAACTTAACAAATTATGGTTTGTTTTGTGAATTACGCTCACGCATGTTAGGTAAGAACTAGAGCTGTGCAACGGGTTTGAGGCCATTGGGTCTCCGGGTCCAACCCTTTGTTTGACGGGCTTTCAACGGGTCGGGTTTTAAATGGGCCGGACTTTTAAAGATTCAACTTTTACTATAAATGGAGCGGGCTTAAAATGGGCTTATGACGAGCCTTAAACGGGCCTTTCTATTTTTTTAGAGGGTTGTAGATCACAAGGATTGTGGACCTAATGAGAAAACGAAGTAGAAAAATGATGCTGTTGAAGTGGGTATTCCTACTGTCATCCTTGTTTGGTGTATTAACTTGCTGTAAATTGGAAATTATACAACAATGGTACATTGTCGAATATGAGCTGCAACAAACTAATACTTTATTAATTATTCATCAATAATTAAAAGTTATTCAATGTTAAAATATTTTTCCAGACCCTGATCATAGTTTTCTTTGAGCGGGATACACTGGGTATGATTATGATGATGATTCAATGTTAAAATATTTTTAATGATATAAAATTGTCATAAACTAAAATTTTTCCAGTAATTGTGTTGAGCAAAGAATAATAGTTGTTTGAGAATTATGAGATATTGGTTGTCGGGTTGGGTCGGGCCGCGCTCAATAAGCCCGACCCGTATTAAGCCCATGCTGCATTTTGTAAGGCCCGGCCCGACCCATTTAAATTCAAGCCCGCTCCGGATAAGTAAGAACTAAGAACAAACCCTTAAATACTTTACTATTGTATTATTATGCTTGCATTTTAGATCTTGATTTGCACAATACCATGAGGATTTTAGTCCCTTAATTGAAGAATTTACTCCAAGACATACCATACCATGCCTTAAGGAAAACAAAATAGAATCATATGGATGGATCAGGTCTACAAATCAGACGCTATATGTAAATTTAGGAAAATTTTGATAAGAGTAGGATTAGGAGTAGGTCGAGAAGTAAGGAACTTTGTCCGTTGGCGTTATGTGGGAAATTAATGTGAAGACTTTTGCGCTTTTAAAATTAAGAACAAATGAGGGATGTTGATAATGAAGATGAAAATATACTAAGCTTTAATCTACTAGGTTAATTTTAATGAGTGTTTCTTGGGATTTTGGAGATGGAATCAAAGTCGACCTTAAGGGGTGAATTACAGGGTCTATATTTTAATACAAAAATCTCTTGTAACACAGCCGCAGACGTGCGACCACTTACAAGTATAAATGTTTTTTGGTCACACACATGAAGCGGCCACATATAAGTTTTAATTTTAATTATGTTGTTATAGTTATAAATAGAAAGGCCCATAATTAAAAGAGAAAATGGACATTTCATTATATTACACTAGTCCTAGAGTTTAGAAAATGGGAAGTCGCTTGAACTAGTAAAGTTTACTCAATAACATCAAAAAAAGGAAATCAATTATGCTTGAACTGTTGAGCTATGTGCAAGGTGGTGCTTATGAATGAGCTGCTGATGTTGTGCTACTCCATTGGGACCATATGTATACAACGTTTTATTGTATTTAGTATGGGGTGCTATCATACCTTTATTGTTGGCACGTTAGTTGAGTCTTTGAATTTAAACACTTTAATATATAGGCTTGTATTAGTTTTTGTATAGCTTTAGATTTGTCTCAGTAATTTCGAATCATTTTGTATTGACTTGACTTTTGCTTGACATTTTATAAAATTTTCTTTGGCAAAACAATAACAATAAAACTCATTACTATCTATATTATTATTATTATTATTATTATTATTATTATTATTATTATATTATCATCATCATCATACAACAACAAAAATAGTACAAAAATATTCGAAATAAATCAATTCGAAAAAATATTATTATTATATTATTACCATTTATATTATCCACGCTTATATGTGAGGAAAAACAAGTCATAAATCAATAAGGAATATACTTCATTTCCCCACACTTATAAGTGAGGATAATGTCCCAATGCTTATAAGTGAGGCTAAAAGGCATTTCCCCACGCTTATAAGCGTGAGTGAATGTGCATTTCCCCACGCTTAATTAAATAAAAACGAGTGATTCAATAAAATAATGGGAAAAATTGTACTCCATCCGTTCTTAAAAGATTGTCCACTATGGGTTTTTCACACAAATTAAGAAAATTAGAATTTTTGTAGTAAGTGAATATTATTTTAATAAAATAGTAATGTGAAGTAAGAGAAAAGACATTTAAATTAAAGAGAAAATAAAGTAAAAGAAAAAGAAATTATCATTGTCATTAATGTAAAGAGAATATATTTGGGAAAAATGAGAGGGATTATGAGAGTATATTTAGGAAAAAAAGATTTCTAAAAATGGAAAGTATTCTAAGGTGGACAAACATTTTAAAACTACCCGTTATAATAAGATGGACAAACATAAAAGAACGGAGGGATAGAAAATAATCCAACATTTCACTTATTTGCTGTGAATAATCTCAAATTTTCATTATTTTCTAATATTTCAACTTTTAATAATTTTTTCTTCTAGATACCCAATAGAGGTGTTCATTCGGGTGATCGAGTCGATTTCGAACGGGTGTCATTCGGTTTGGTTGTATTTCAGATCGGTTATTTTTCAGCTGCGTGTTACGACGGATCACACTCAGGTCGAGTCGGTTAGTAACGGTTCGGTTGGAGATCGGTTATTTGAGCTATCGGGTTAGCATCGGTTCGATGTCGGTAGAAGTTCGTGTCGAGTGTCAATCGGTGTCGGGTTGTCATCGGTTACTAATTGGTTCGAGTTTGTCGGGTACAGATTGGGTTTGGGTTTTTTTAAAAAAAACGAAATTCGACTATGTATTACTAAATACTATCAATCGAGTCAATATCAAATTAAGTTGTTAGTCATTTTTTAATCGATCACAAGATTTCTTTTACTTAAAGCAAAATAGTTAAAATGCAAATCAATTAGTAATACTTATTACTTTGTTACTTTTACTTGTTTGACCGGAAAATAAAATTATAAAGTTCTATCAATTTTTCATCTAATTCGATTAAAAGTAGTTAAATAAACATTGACCATTGATTATTAACTCTAAATATATGAAACCATGTATTTATAAAATTTAATTAATTAAAATATCTATCACTTTATTAGATTAACTAATAAGATGATTGATTATGAGTCTATCATACTTCTATGTTAAAAATTGGTTCAGGTTTAAAGCAGTTCGATCTAAAATTTGTTCGGGTTAAGTTGGTTTTAGCCGGATCAAGTTCGGTTTCGAGCATGATTCAAGTCGGATATGACTCGGGTCGGTTATTATTAGGTTTGCGTAATCTCGGTTAACTGTTATGTGTAAGATACAAAAATCGGTTACAGCTCGGGTTTGGTTTTTCCATTTTCGGTTGTCAACCGATTCGGGTACAACTTCGGTTCGAGTACTGTCGGTTCGATAAACTTAAAAATGAAACACATTTCCGGATCGATTTACTTCCGATTTTTGTTCGGGTTTTGGAGTCGGGTCACTTTTGAACAGCTCTAATACCCAATAATAACCTAAACCACTATAAAATAATCAACATGTGGAATTATTTACAGGCTACAGCGGATGAATACAAGATTGGATTATTTTGGACAATTCTTCCTAAATAAAAATATGCACAATTTTCCTAAACCTACACTACTCGAACCTCTTAATATAAATTGATTGTGATTATGGTAATAATAAATACTATATTACCAAAGTGATAGATGTTTTCAATTATTTAGTAATCAATAAAAATGATTTCATTTATTTTCAAATTAATATTTGAAAATAAGTGAAGAGTTTTACTATAAATGTAGACTTCACATCTCAATACTCTTAAAACTTAATTAATGATTGTAATTATGATAATTAATATTTAATTAAAGATACCAAAGAAAAACAATTTCAATCCTTTAATTAATGATTTTAATTATGATCATTGTAGTATTTAAGGAGCATAGTATTTTATAGTTTTTCCATCTTCTAACTTTTCAAAATCATATTAATCATTTCAAGGAAAACAAATATAAATCAAACTATATATTTTTAGCTAATTGTTTCATCTCAAAATGGTCAAAAAGGCAACATGTGTTACTCTTCTTTTCGTGTTGGTGCTAGTATGTATGTTCCATGGTGAGTGAAATTTGAATGTTTATTTATCTTATTTTGAGGTTTATAAGTAAACTAGAATAAAAAATGTGAAATGCACGTAAATTTAAATATTGACATGTAAAAACAGCATTAGCTTTAGTTTTTAATTTAAATTTTTACAATAAAAATTTAAGAGTACTTTATAACTAATTAACATACAATTAATTTTAAAAGATATACATAAAATAATAAAGATACATAATATTGTAATTATACCACTTTTGAAAAAACAACTTGTTATAAGAACTAATTGTCATAAATGATCTTTAAAATGGTAATAATTAATTTTGTTTAATTTTATGTAGATTTTAAATTCTAGTTGTAAAGTTAATATCATACAAACATAACACCTATAATACTTTGCCAATTTGGCAAGAGTGCTATAAACATGACATTTGTCATTTAGCGATTTAGCCGATTCTTTTATATAATTGTAAGATGTATGATTTTTGGGTGGTTGGTTATAGAAAAAAAATATTTTTAAAGTGAAAAGGTTGGAATTAGCTTTTGTGTGTATCTCATTATAAAATCTATGCAATTTTCCTATATAAGAGTAGATTATACTATATATTTTGGATAAAATCCTTAGTTAAGCAAAATTTTATTCCTTCCAAATCTTTTAAGTTGTCTCATGTAGTTTTTTAACATTATTCATCGATCACTCTTAATTTATATTGTTTCTTAATTTAGCCGTCAAAATATAAGTTAAGTAGAATCTTGTCTGATTCGTTTCAATGTAAATTTTATTAATATTAATTTTTTAATAATTTTTAACTATGCATAATTTAAGATATTTAGAATTAAATTAGTGTATTAGATAGTATGCTAAAACTAAAACACCTTAAAAGGATCGGAGAGAGTATCAATTGATAACCAATATAATTCTCAAATGCATTGCAATTTATGTAATAAGAAATATACCGTATTATCAATGTATTTATAATTTGATCATTGATTTACAAAGAAGAATGTATTCACCAAATATATTTTTTATTTTTTAATTTTTGATTGAATATATTATTTTTATAATTTGTTGCATTAAATTGAAAAAAACAGGTAAAGTGATGGGACTACCATGCAAAAGAATAGATGAAGGATGTACACAAGAGAGATGTAACGCTGCATGTGGTGGTACTGGAAAATGTGGGATTAATTTTAAATGGTTGTGTTGTTGTAATGAACATATTAGTCTTATCAAGGATAATGCTCATATCCTACCCAACAAACATTGAAAATATGCCTTTTAATTTATACTCCCTCCGGTCCAGTTTACTTGTCCCATTTTCTTTTTTGGCAATTCCTCTTTACTTGTCTCATTTCCTTTTTTGGATATCCTTTTTTACCTAAATACCTCTACTTTTTCAATTCCCAATACTCAACTATCACCTTTACAATTAATTTAATCAATTAAAATACCCAACTACCACCTTTTACATGGACCCCACCACTATCTTAATCTTCGTGCCCAGTCAAATGGGACATCTAAACTGGACCGGAGGGAGTATCACTTTTTAGCTTGGCTTTTCTTGCTTTAATTTGAAACTATTCAAATAAATAAATAAATTATTTTCTATAGTAGTTGAATCATGTGTTTTAAATTTGTCTCTTTTCTTTCATTATGAAAATCTTCTTCCCTTGATCGACTATTAATCTTTATTGTTTTAATGTAATGTTAAGTTAGCGTTGAAGTTAATTGATTGCAATCTTTCATACGACTGTGGGATTAATTATATAAATTTAAGAAATTAGCTAGTAACCTTTAGACTTAGTGTTAGAGTAAGCTCAAGTAGAATACAACAAATGATAACTCTATTGTAGGAGATTAGGGTGAATGAAAGTCAGACGACAACTTTAATAATACAGTGACAATGTTATCTCATTTTGACTATCAAATTTCACTCTTCGTTATGATCCTAAAAAAAAGAAGAAATTCAAACATGACAATCAAAATAGAAATAATTGACCGATACTTTGCTAGAAATACTATGTGATTTTTTACTTTTCAAATGTAACAACCCTAATTAATTTATAAAAGGATAAAGAAAAATAAATAATGGGTCTGGATTGGGTTCAGACACTTTGATCATGACCCGGACCCAAACCAACCTGTACACCCGGATTCCAAACCCGCCCCATAGACTTGGGTCCGAACCAAGACATTTATTAAAGTCGTATTTTCTGTACATGCTTTCTACTTGAAATTTCTTCCATGTTGCAAGATAAGTTTTGTGAATTGTGTCACTATGATGGATTACATGAAATACAACTTTAGCACCAATGAGATAACAAGAGACACTATATAGTTAGAGTAAGATATTTATCCTACTTGATGTGTCAAATGCCTTGAATGCATATATAAGAGTAGTGGGAACATCCAATTAGATGTGATCCATAAAATTAAGTGTGAGTATCAAAAGTGGAGAATGGCTACTGGATATTATGTGATTGAGGTGTTAGAGTATTAATATATGGATAAGAATGTTGGAGTTTTAGAAAGGATTGTAGTAGGAAAATGGAAGTAGTGTAAATGTAAATGCTTCGATGAATAAGTGGAGTGTAAATGTAAACGCTTCAATGAGTGAGTGAATATATCTTGAAGGATAAAATTTGAAATGAAGATATAAAAGAGGGCTTACTTGTTGAAAATATTGAAGAAAAGATTAAAGAGAATCATTTGAGATGGTTTAGGTGAAGACAGAGTATTTCGAACCGATAAGATAGAAAGCTGGAGCTCTAAAAATTAAAAGAAGCGCGAGAAAGACCAAAGATGACCTAGAATGCATGAGTGAAATTTGATATAAATTATCTAGACTTATAGATTGAGATGGTAGAAAATTGAAAAAAATGCAGAAGAAGAATTCACGCGGACGACCATTGGTATGCTATATTAGGTCATGTGGCTAATTTCAATCTTTTGGGACTAAGGTTCAGAAATTGTTCTTCTTGTTGTTACGTTGTACTTCTATCATTGAAAATTTTAAAGCACCTGAACAGCTCTGACTATAAATTGACTCGATTGTCATTTTTTATACCGAATTTGATCAATTTATGTGTTTATAAAGTTGTCCATAAATTTACCCGATCAATCGAAATTGATCATGACTCAACTTAAAATATTCTAATTATTATAATTAAATGCAACTAACATTTGACAATGTGTTTACGACATGAAATTTACCTGACTCGTAATATCATATCCATACTCCAACCAAAAGCCTAAATGCGCACATCCAAGCTCAAATGATGTTAATACTCCTTTCATCCCTTTTTTATTATAAATTAAGTTGAGGAAATGGAATGATTAGTTGAAAATCAAACCCATAATATCTCCAAAACGTAGAGGAAAAATGACTAAGATAACAAAAGCCGTATTGTTATAAGATAACAAAAGTCGTATTCTTATCCTTGCCATACTGATGTCTATGAACATTTAAGATGTTCTCTGGGACTGGTAGTGTTGACTGCCACCTCGTCCTGGTGGGTCCGGTTGTGTTGGCCACAACCACGTGCTGGGGGGCCTGACAGTGCTGACAATCTCTTTTAAAAATTGTCATGATTTGGGTGGTGGATGGGCTTTATCCGGCCCTCATGGTTGAATGAATGGCGGGTGTTTGGTGTTTTGGTGGTAGTGATCTTCTTCGATGTTCTCTGGCGGCTGACGTTTCATATTATGTACTATTTTTAGGGTTAGGGCTCCCTAGGATTAGTCTCTAGGTGTGTTTTAATGGTGTATGACCTTTGTTTTCTTGTTTTTCCGACTCACCTCCAGGTGTATGACTTCTTTAGTCTAGGTGTGTCTGAGGCTTGCCCTCTTTTTTTAAAGAGTGTCATTCATCTCTTGTTCCTTAATGACTTTTTTCCTATGAAGTTTTTTTTATGCTAGAAAAGGTACTTTTGATGGCCCTTTAATGCTCTTAGTCTCTTTTTAAGGACTTATTTTATTATTAGTATAATTTTCTAATCTTTTTTAAAAAAACAGCGTACAAGTGAGTTTCAATTTATTTACAATTTAAAATTATGTTTATTTACCATAACGTTAAATAGGCTTTTGATTTTACCATAAGCTTATGTTAAAAATTTTCAATAAAAAAATGAGAAAAATGTTAGAAAGTACCTAAATATATATATTTTTTTTTCTAAAAAGCACCTAATAGAAAATGTTTTGCCAAAAAATAACTAAAAATATTTTTTATTTTCCAAAGAGTACCAAGTAACGTTTTCCTTTAGTTGATCGTCAAACATAAAGATAGACCAGTCAAAATCGAAAATTCTTCTTCCTTATCTTCAATTTCTTTTTCAATTTATTTTCGATTTTGAGTAAAAAATAGAGAAAGAAGATAATGGAAAAATTGAATTGGGAATGAAAATGAAGAAAAGGAAGAAGAATATTTGATTTTGACCAGTCAATTGTTATATTTGACGGTACACTAAAGAAAAACGTTACTTGATACCCTTTAAAAAAATAAAAATATTCAAATACCCCCTTTCAAGTGGGCCAAATTTTTCAATGGGCCAATTACTTTTTAAATCCAAAATATGAGGAACGCAAGTTCTTGTGAGACACGGTAATCTCTTTGAAAGACCATCTTTAATTGGATTGGCCCATTAGGAAAAATGTAAAGTAAATATAGGCAATAAGCGAAAATATGAAATAAATAAGATTATTTTATTAAAAAAGCAATAACCAAGCTAAGAATCAAACTATTTCTAAAACTAAGCGTATGGAGGTTTTCAAGTGAAATCGCATATAGGAAAAGCGATTTATGGCCCAAATGGGCTTCAAGTGAAATCGCGTATGATAACAACGATTTTGGTTCAATGAAATCGTTGTTTTGCGCAGCGTTTTTCTGGTGCAGCGTTTTATAAACCCTCCTCTTCGTCATTCCCCATTCCCCCATTTCAATTTGAGCCTTACTTCTTCGATTCTCCTCCTTCCTCTCCCTCTAATCTCCTTCTATTACTTCCCCATTTCAGTGTCTTTTTGCTTAGTAATTCTGCACTTTAGTGTTTATTATTCAATTTAGTGCCTATAGGTATGTAATTTCATGTTTTTATTTTATGACTGAATTTTAGGGTTTTAGGGTTTTAAAGCTTTTTAGTAATATGGGTTAATTTTGTTTATGCAGGACTATATTCTTCCTTCATTGCTTCATTTTTCAAATTAATTTCGAAAGTTGACATATTTGAGGTAATTGTTTTGATATTTAAAGTTTCATTTTTATTGAACAAATTGAATTGATGTTGAACAATGAATGTTGATGTTGATGTTAAATTATCATAAGTAAGAATGTATTAGTGAATGAATATTTATGTTGATGTTGAACAATGAATGTTGATGTTAATTATCGTAAGTAAGAATGTATTAGTGAATGAATATTATGCTGATGTTGAACAATGTATGTTGATGTTGATGTTGATGTTGATGTTGAATTATCATAAGTAAGAATGTATTAGTGAACAAATATTTATGCTGATGCTGAACAATGAATGTTGATGTTAATGTTGATGTTGAATTATGATAAGTAAGAATGTATAATGAACGAATGTTTATGTTGATGTTGATGTTGATGTTGATGTTGATGTTGATGTGAATAAATTGAACAAATAGGATGGTGAATCCTGGTCCTCTAGATCCTTCCTTGTTAGTCTCACAACCCACTCATCGTTCACATTTCATAAGGACCGGACAACTAGAGTTCGACACATTGCTTTAGACTCGACAACACCCTTCATTAGTAATGAGATGGCCCGTAGACGATAGGGTTTGAGATACGTGCGCGAAGCTGGTTTATATGGTATTCACCGAGTAGATCAAATACCATTAGATCGAGGGATGATTACGGCTTTAGTTGAGCGATAGAGACTTGAGACACCCACTTTTCATATGTCGGTGGGTGAAGCGACTATCACACTGCGCGATGTTGCTATACTTACCGACCTACGGGTGAGTGGGAGGGCAATAACCGACCTATGGGTCCATTGGTTATTCTACAGGTAGTACAACACCTTAGCTATATTTACATAATAATGACGTTGTTGAATAATTTTACTTATATTTCCTTATATTATGCAGTTGTGGATACGGGAGCATATTACTTTTTGCACTCCTGCTGTCTTAACGTGACGACGTAGGGGAGAGGACGGGCAACCTATTATCCTCCATGTTGAGCCGGAGGATCCCACGGAGGACGAGCCATATGGATCGCGATGGCTCGTGCCTCGATTGACGCATTTGAACACCTCACGAGGTGTACATGTCTTTCGCGATTTACTTGATCGCATGACTAGTGTACAAGTCATTTGATTGTTTTGGTTCATAACAATTTATTTCGTTTCTCTCTTTCATTTAATCCTTGTTTTATGTTGCAGAGGATATGGGACCCGTATCCCCCATATAAGGGTGACGAAGATGAGTGGCGTGTTCGAATGCCTATGATCTTTTTTGACGTGGTTGAGTACCACTATCCTGAACAGGTCATGCGTCAGTACCGTTTGAGCCAGACGAGGCCTGGTCCACATGAAGACCATCGCCAGCTCCACGAGGTGGATCTTAGGGGGAAGCGACGGTGAACTGGGCTGCGTATCACCGGGGATACATCGAGGGGTGGGATGGATGTGAAGATTACGTAGTTCAGGGGGATGAAATTGGTGAACCGATGGATTTCTACGATGACTATCTCATCTGGTATTGTGGAATCACCAGACGGTTCATCAGCTGAGGATATGAACCAGAGCGACCACTCCCTCTGAACTACATGCCTTCTGGAGTGCCATTACATGTCCTCGTGAGTCATTTCGCTTTAAGTTTTATATAATTAATATAATTTAATATTAACCTAATTTTAATTGAAATTGTTTTTTGTAGACGCAACACGTGTTGAGTATTCGTGGCTACATGCACTCACAACGACATGTATGTCATGAACAGTCAAACTAAGTGGTTAGGAGGTGCGATAATGTGATGGTAGGCCTTGGATATGAGCATCTGCTTCAACCATTACTGCAGGACGATGTTCCTTGTTCATCCACACAAGTAGATGCTCTGGAGACGTCAACTGATCATCAATCGCCATATACACTCAGTGTACGTCCGACAGCTCCTGGAAACTCTCAGGGCGAGTGTATTTATGTATCTCCGGTTCATCCCACTAACTTCAGGCTTTATCAACAATCAGACAGTGAGAGTACATCTCTAGTTTATCCTAGTCTAGACACTATTTATGAGGGTGATACACCCACTGCTGATTCGTAGACTGTGTATAACATTGTATATATTTGTATATATATATATATATGTGTCTATGTAATATTACCTGCATTGTATAACATTACGGTGCGCGTCAATTGTGTATATATGTAATATTATATAATTGATTTATGTTGGGTGCTTGAATGACAAGAGTGATGAAAATTGATATATCGATTTTATTTTATTGTAGGTACGTAGTGTTGTAGAGAAAACGCTTAAAAAAATTTAATTATCTAATAGGAAAAATCGCTGGTCTAATAATCGATTTCTTAGCAGCCCAGCACAACCAAAGAACACAGGCAAAATCGTTGGGCCCAACAACGACTTCTAAACAGCTCATTTGGGCTTAAAATCGCTGTCTTTAGTAGCGTTTTCACTTGAAATGGGTAAGACGCTTAGTTTTAGAAATAGTTTGATTCTTAGCTTGGTTGTTGCTTTTTTTAATAAAAGGTATTTAATGTTATCAATTTTGACCTTAAAGGTATCAATTTCAACGTAAAGTAGCACTTAAACATATCAATTTAAGTAAAATTTTCAATTTGAACTTTTAAGTGATCGATTGTGGCGTTAAACTGATCAATATTCTACCTAAGTATTTAATGTTTTATGATCTAACTCAATTTTGAACGTATAAGCTTCAATTACCGTTTTCAAAATAAGTGTTATTTCAAAGTCTATAAAGATATTGTGTACGTTTTAGTTCAAATTGAATAAGTTAATAGTGAAATTATGACATATAATTTGACAATGATATTTTATAATCTAACTCAATTTTGAACTTCTATTCTTCAATTATCGTTTTAAAAATAAGTTTTCAAATTATATAGATTTATTGTATAGCATTTAGTTCGAATTTAATTATTGATAGTTTTATTGACCATTCATTTGTTGTTTGAAATTCATCCATTGAATGATAGAATAATACCATTTTATATAATTTCGTGCTAAAATTGTGAAACAGAACTATATATTAGGTAGAAATTGATCACTTTAACGTCAAAATTGATCACTTATAGGTTCAAATTGAAAATTTTACTTTAATTGATATGTTTAAGTACTACTTTACATTGAAATTGATATAGGTCAAAATTAATACTTTTACGATTAAAATTGAAAAATTAAAAAAGTAAATAAAAAAAATAAAAAAGAAGCATATAAAACGCGCAAATTGAGCCGGGCCAGTCGTATGAGAGTTGAGACGGTGTCGCCGAAGACCAGCTGATAGCAGACCATCTACTGAAGTATCGCCATTTCCTCATTCTTGTCCCAACCTCGACTCCCGTCTCCCCCATTTCGCCATTTCCTTCTATCCCTCGAAAAAACCAGTCACCCATTCTTGCACCACTTCTTCCATCACAGTAGAAGAACTCCGAAAATGGCGGATTCAGCAGAACTTGAGAACGAACAAACAAACCATCAGGAAGATGATAGCCAAACTAGTGAAGATTCAGAGACTGCCACCACTACGACGCAAAAATGGCCCGGTTGGCCTGGCTACAATGTTTTCCGACTAATTGTTCCTGTTAACAAAGTTGGGAGCATAATTGGTCGTAAAGGGGAGCTCGTTAAGAAGATTTGTGACGATACTGGAGCTCGGGTTCGTGTTCTTGAAGCCCCTGTTAGCAGTACCGATCGTGTTGTTAGTTTTTTTTCCTTTTTCTTTTTCTTTTTTTTTAAATTAGGGTTTTACTTGTTCTATTGTGTGGTTTAATTTTGGGAAAATGATGAATTCTATTTTGTTTTGATAAGAAACAAAAAAAAATCTTAGTTTTAAAAAGTGCTTCCGGCCGTGCTTGGGTACGCTTCACATGGAGACTCTAGACATTGTTTTTTTAATTAGATTGGGTTTATTGTGAATGCCTCCCTATCAAGAAACACGGGGTGCACAAACAAGGAGATATATACCATCCCAAAATCATATGACAATGGAAAGATGGCTCCAATATAGTTTACACCATCTTTAATTTGTCAATGTGGATAAGCCATCCCAATATTTTTGCCCACATCCCAAGGTATTTATTTGGTATTTGGATGAATAAGGAGATGAAGCCACTTAATGGAAGTTATTTTAAAATTGTTCTTATGTTTAGTAAGCATTGATGGAAAAATAATGTAGTAGGATATGTTAGTAATACGTAATTGTTTGATTTATGATGTCTTGATAACTTCTATGCTGCATTGGCGTGGTTGTCGTGAAACTTTTATGTACTTTAGGAAACCATTTGTTGAGTTTTGTTGCACGATATAATTTTTTCTCTATTTTCTTTAAGGTTATGATATCTGCGAAGGAAGAGCTAGATGCTCCTGTGTCTCCAGCAATAAATGCTGCTATAAGGACTTTTAAGCGTGTTAGTGGCATTGGTGAGGGTGATGATAAAAGTTCCGCAGCTGATGTAGCTGCATTTTGTTCAATAAGGCTATTAGTTTCATCCGCACAAGCTCTTATGTTGATTGGAAAACAAGGATCTACCATTAAATCACTAAAGGAGAGCAGTGGTGCTGGTGTGCGGATTTTGCCTGAAGGTTTGTGTACATTATTTTGCTGATTTTGTATTTACTGCTAATGTTAACATTGTGGTGCGATTTTTATTTTTTGTTCACTTTTGATTGAGGTGTTTTCATATATGCATAACTCCATAGTTCTCTGCTTTTAAGTAATTTTGCTTCGATGCGCTTTTAAGTACCCTTTTTTTTTTAGTTCTTTGCTTTTCTTTTAAAATTTTGCTCGTATGTTTGTAAAGTCATTGTTCTTGCCATGAGAATGGTAGCTAGGATTAAGTTGCCGGTTTATATGTGGTTGTAGTAAGGTGTGGTTACTAAAGGAACTCATTTTCCAATAATCTAAAATATAACTTTTTACCTTGATTCTTAGTCATAACATCTAGCGACTTCGGGCAAGTTTTTTTAGTAAGATGTCAAGGTGGAAGTATGGGGTATCATAATGTACCCTTTTCTTCAACTTGAATTTTTTTAAGAAGATAAAGATGTATATGTTATGCGACAGCGGAAGCAAGAATCGAAAACAATATAGAAACAATAAGAAATTCAATGCTAACAATAAGAAAAAGACACCAAGAACTAATGTGGTTCACTATCAATGTGATTGTGTAACAAATTGTTACTAATGATGATTATGAAAATGTGCAAATAAGAAATAGAATCAAGAAAGCCCAATTAATAATGGTATTCGAGCCACCACCTAGCTCCTAATCCTCCTCTTCTTCTTATTACTTATTTGACAAAAAAATGAAATATGTACAAGAGGCCCTTTATATAGGAGTCTAGTTATAATAAGACTCTTAGGACACCTCATCAAGAAACATAAAAGTATTGTATTACATGCCAACTAAGCTATTATTTATTTAAACCCCTCCTATGATAAGTTTTGACAACCGGCTCCACCGGTTGCTCATTCGTCCCATTCGTGACAATACCCCCTTCCAAAACCTTCACCTTGTCCTCAAGGTGAGAAAGAGGGAAAAGAGCAAAGAATTAGTGTAGTCTTTCCATGTTGCTTCCGCCGGATCGTGACCTTCCCAAAGCACCAAAATTTCCTTACTACCGGATGGAGAGATGTGCACGTCAAGAATGTCTTGTGGCTGAGCCACTGCCCCCACGACCGCCGCACCACCTCTCACCGAAAAAATGGAGTTCTCGGCTCAGCCACAAGACATTCTCGACGTGCACATCTCTCCATCCGGTAGTAAGGAAATTTTGGTGCTTTGGGAAGGTCACGATCTGGCGGAAGCAACATGGGAAGACTACACTAAGTTCTTTGCTCTTTCCTTTCACCTGAGGACAAGTGAATTTGAAGATGATCGCAATGGACGAATAGGCAACCGGTGGAGCCGGTTGTCAAAACTTATCATAGGAGGGGTTTAAATAAATGAGGGGTTTAAATAAATAATAGCTTAGTTGGCATGTAATAAAATACTTTTATGTTTCTTGATGAGGTGTCCTAAGAGTCTTATTATAATAGACTCCTATATAAAGGGCCTCTTGTACATATTTCATTATTTTGTCAAATAAGTAATAAGAAGAAGAGGAGGATTAGGAGCTAGGTGGTGGCTCGAATACCATCATTAATTGGGCTTTCTTGATTCTATTTCTTATTTGCACATTTTCATAATCATCATTAGTAATAATTTGTTACAAAGGTCCCATTCGTGACATTGCTACATCCACTGGCACTAAGATCAATAATTTCCACTATAAACAGCAAAGATTACAAAAATGAATCAAAGATTTCTCACTTGATGGCTCACTTTTCTCTCTTGTGTTTTTGGTTGCCCCAAACCTTATTAGAGAGGGTGTTCATATAGTAAATCTCCTAAAAGAAGAGATATGGGCTTAATTACAAGAAATAAACGGCCTAAAACAAAGAGTAATCGGCCAAAAAAGTGGAATAATGAACTTCCTACGGCCCTTCGCGACCCGCGAATATGCTGCAGCTTTACGAGCTCGCGGTCATGATAAACCATGCAACTCGCGACCCGCTTTTCCTCCAAAACAGAAACTTAGTTCAAGGTTTCCGCAACCCGCGAATTCTCTTTTTTCACTTTCTAAAAAAAGTCAAATGCAAATGCCGCAGTCTTCTTCCCATGACCAAGACTCTAGTTTGAGTCACCCAATCATCTTTAACCGGTCTTAGACTCAATTCGAGTCACAAAACCCGACAAAACCCCAACATTATAAAACTTCAATTGCTATTTGAGGTTGTGCATCGCTGAATCCATTAAATGTTGCTATATTGTTGTTAAATCTTATAATCATCTATAACTCATTATCTATTATGTGCTGCTTAAGTGCTTATAGGCCTATAGTATCTAGCTAGTTGGTTTTACTTGATTCAATGTGCTACAAATATTTTCTTTTTTTACATTCTCTTTTGATCCTTTCCCCCAAAAATGACGGTACCTTCCTATGTATTGAAACATGTGCCTTGGAATTATTTTGATATGGACTAAAATAGTAAAGTGAGCTTATGTGGGAAGCAAAGTGTATGTTTTAACTTTTAAGTGGAATTTTAATTTTAATGCTACAACATAAAATTACAAAGTGATTGAACCGGTAATCGTAATGGTGTAAAAATAAGGTTCTTAAGCCGTTCCAAGAGAAGTTTCATGATTTAGGTTGATATTTGGTAGTACTGCAACCGCATCATTCCCATTACCGCATCATTGTTTTCATTACCGCAAGCGTGATCGAATCTGCAATTTTGCACTATGGTTCCTGTACATATAGGCTATCACTCATATGACCTATATCATTTGTATCTTCTATAAATTTAAAAAGTTCTCTTTCTTTTGCTTCCCACGTAAATTCTCATGAAATGAATATTGTATAGGTGAACTTCCCTTATACGCAACCTCTGATGAGAGGCTTGTTGAGATACATGGCGAGACTTTTAAGGTTCAAAAAGCATTGGAAGGCATCCTTGGTCACCTGAGGAAGTTTTTGCATGATTACGGCGTTTTGCCGATGTTTGAGAATACAGTAAGAAGTTGCTTTACGAATTACAAACTCACCTTTTCTCCAACTAAATTTTTTGTGGCTAACAAACCTTTATTTTTGTAGTGTAATGCTACATTTTCACAGGATCAAGCGACTAACGATTCCTTGGCTCAGAATAGGACTAGTGTGGACAATTCTTTGTTGCTGAAGCGACAAAGTTATTTTGAGCATCAAGCTGAACTAGATTTGAAGTTTGCTCGTTCTGCAGTGTCACTCTATGGATCAGATCAATCTTTGAGTTCTCTTCATTCTGCAAGAACTACTCGTGCTTCTGCTCCTCTAGTTACTCAGGTTTCTATTTTCATCTCTTTGTCAATATGGTAATCCTTTGGTACCTCTATTGTGTTAGGGTTGATGTTATTTAAAGTTTCCTTATTTGAAAGTCTATCACTAAAGAAGTATAATTTGATAGATTATTTTGGACTTCTTGCAAGTACATATGGTTTTATGATTATCTTGTCATTAGTTGCCGAGAGGGTTGATGAGATTGAAAAGGAATTACAAACTAGGAAACTGTAAAAGGTTTGTTATGGCTTGCAGTTTTGCACAATGTGCATCATTTTAAATGATTGTTAAGGGTGCTGAGAAAAATTGATTTATTTGTTGTTGATTTGTGATGTGAATGTGAATCTAATCATCTCAAGTATCTCTTGTCAAATTTTGGATGTATGTTACAACTTTATTTGTTGGTTTTTTATAATGGAAATAATTTAGGTATATGAAACAAAACAAAACTTTGCTTATTTCTTTCTATGTAGTAGGGTAGGGGATGGAATGGTGTATTTTGTTCTGTATGAGACTTTTGTTTCGAACACTTTATGCCTACGATCATCAAGTGCCATAACTAATTTACTAAGAGGAATAAATTGAATTTAAGTATAATAGGAATCAAACTAAATGGAAAATGTAAGCGTCAATGTTTGGAACAAAGATTATAATTGAATTATTTTTTTGTATGGCTCTTCTTAGCCTCATGAGTTCTATTTTTCATTTTTGGGAAAAAGCTTTCAAGCTTTCCGTGGAAGCAAAGTTTAGTGTAGTTTTACTTGGATAGAAATCGAGAATGTATATAGGTCAAAAATAAGATGTGTATGGGCTTGGGATTCAATTCTTTCTATAAATAAACTGATAAACCATTGAAATAAAAAAAAAAAAAGGCCGGGTTATGGACTGAGATGATCTATGGCATATGGAAGCAGCGCAACAAGATTGTTTTTGAAAATCACAAACTTAGTCGTAAAGAGGTGTAGATTGTATAGTGTTTAGAACTGCAGGGAGGGCAAAGAGTAGAATGGTAGATATGCTTGTATCTAGGTAGTTTTGGGCTTTGTTTTGGGCTTTCGCTCTGTAGTTTTTGTTGAGCGTTAGCGTTTTTGGGGCCTCAGGCGGGAGTTAAATTTCCTTCCCGAGTTTTTTGGCTCTTGTATTTGTTTCCTCTTTGGTATATAGTACAAATCATTTGGCAAAAATATATATATATATATATATATATACATATATATATATATATATACATATATATATATATATATACATATATATATATATATATAATATATATATATATATATAATATATATATATTAAATAGTATGAACTTTTTCCTTCAGAAAAATATGTACACCTTATAAGATAATATGTACACCGTTTACCACATTATGTATATATATATATATATATATATATATATATATATATATATATATATATATATATATATATATATAGGAAGAAGTTCCAGTGAGAACCATCCTTATATGAGAACCGTGAGAACCAATCTTGCTTACAAAAAAGTGTTACTTTTTACAATAAAAGTGTTACTTTTAGGCAAAAAGGTGTTACTATTTTTTATGATACTATGAGGCAAAAAAGTGTTACTTTAAGAAAAAAATTCATGGAAAGGTGTTACTTTTTACATAAAAAGGTGTTACTTTTTGGAAAAAACGTGTTACTTTTTAATATGTTTGTTTTTTTGGAAATTTTTTTTTTTTCTAAAAGTAACACTTTTTTAGCTAAAAAGTATCATCTTTTCTTTAAAACAAAAGTAACATTTTTTTGTCCAAAAGTAACACATTTTCTGTAAAAAAGTAACACATTTTTATCAGAGAGATTGGTTCTCACGGTTCTCATATAAGCTTGGTTCTCACTGGAACTTGACCCTATATATATTCACTATATCGTTTTCTAGAACGATCATGAATATTACCCCTTTGTTATGGAGTCTAGGCAAGTTGATATAATCCAACATCATATTCAGGGTTTTTTTTTTTTTATTTTCGAGTTCTGCAAATGGGTGAGGTTCCATGTTTTTAGACATAGTTCAGTACTTAACAAGTAAATATGGAGTTGATGACTAAGGTTAGGGGAATTGGATGTTGTTATAAAGTCAGATTTACAGTGTAAATTATGAAGAGAGAGATTTGATTGTGAAAAGATAAGAGACATTAGTTTCCTTCTCAACTACAACAATATTTTATTACCCCGAAGCATTAAGCTCCCACCTAGACCATAGTGCATAAATGCAAATTTGCTCCTTATTGTTGCAATGGTAACAATGATTCGCCAACAGGGGATGTTGTTATTATTTGCCCCCAAATATCACACTATCAAATATTCGTTGAACCCGCCTTAAACACGAATTATCACTTCTACAAACAATGCTTTCACCATGATCTAGGCTTTTACCTAAGAGGATTCGAGGGGTTAGATGTAGAAATTACAATGAGTCGAACTCGGATCAGATTATATTAGCTCTAACTTTGCACTAAATAAAACTCTTTGACTTTTTTTCACCTCCACCTCCTACTCAGACTGGAATTTCATGTCCTTAGACTTTGCTCAGACTATGAGTTGCTGAATGTAGCGAAATATGAGTAAAAATGATGAATTGAATTGAACAACAAAGAGCTAAACTGAACTGAAAATAACCTAGGGAAAACAAGCCCCTAGCATAGTGCTAAAACAAGGTTGTATTGTATCATATCGGCCGTATCGTAAAATTTTTCAACGAGTCCCTAGCGATATTTCGTGGTTTATGCTGAAGTTTAGCGATAAGATAATTGCATCACCCCTGTCATCGTATTACTGTGTCCATTACCGCCACCACGACTGTTATCGTATTTTTGCTCTATGGCCCCAAGTGATAGAAGTCAAAAAGCAATTCGTAGGGTAAAAAACTAAGCCTATAATCTTGCATATGGACAAAAACCTTATTATGGGTCTCTACTCTGTACTTAATTTCAATGACTATTCTTTTTTTTTTTGGTGTGGTGGGGTGATGTTGGTGGACTGATTGGTTTAATAGCTTTTCCTTATTTCGATAGCTTATTCACTTTCCAAGCTTTAACAAAGCTAAATACAAGAGTGTTGGTTTCCGAATTTGATGTCATCGGGGCAAAGATTTCTTGTTTCATCCCTTTTAAAGCCTTGTGTGAAAGGTATATGTGTTGATTTTCCCTATCTGATGTCACTTATTGGGTAGAATATACCTGCTTTGAGGTATTCGATATCTTAGTTTAGGTTGCTATCATGTCCATACATGAAGGAGACAAGTGCTTCATTTTTAATCAGGTCATATGAGGATGCTAGCTGATGTTTCGTTTATAGCTTTGCACTTTGTTTTGGTTTCTTCTGATGCAAATTATTCTATTTCTATACTAGTATAGAAACTCGTGCAATGGACGAATTTGTTAGTGCGAAATATATATAACAACAGTTTCAAATAATAATGTAAGTAATGTATACTATCGTTATTAAATTTACCAAATACATGATTTTTTAAATCAAAACATAATTATTGACGTTTATTTTAATTATTTACCTGATACATAACTTTTTTTCGTTCAATTGAACATATTAAATTCTAAGTTAACAAAATAGAGTTACTATAGTATATAATACAAATGTTTTACCTAATTTAGCTTCAAACTTAAACAAAAAATATTAGATTCTAAATTTGATAAATATTGTCATGCTTCTTTAAATGGTGACACTTGGAATTTTCCAAGACTTTTATAGTATTGTATGATTGTTAGCTGATGTTTGTCACCTGCAGCTTCTTGCTCATTTATATTTCTGTGGTTACTCCTTTTTCTAACCTGTCACATTAAGTTGAAAATAACTAGTCTTTCTATACAGTAAGAGGAGTGAATAGAGTAGGCTTCTTCGACAATAATATTGATTTTTTTTGCCTGTCTTCTGGTTGTATGGACTACATTGAGAAGTTTATCTGAGTATATGTCAAAGGAATTCACATACGACCAGCATTTTTTTCGTTTGATATCCTGTGTAATACTTCTTTGAAAACCCTCTTGATATATACGAGTACTTGGAGATTTAAGAATACTATACTGTGCTGTTTACAAATCACGGCATTCATTTGTTTGTTGGATTTTCCTGGTTTGTTATTAATTTTAAGTTCTTTTTAATTGCTCTACTCAGGTTACACATACGATGCAAGTACCTTTTTCCTATGCTGAAGACATAATTGGAATTGCTGGAAGAAATATTGCCTACATCCGCCGTTCTAGTGGTGCAGTGCTTAGCGTTCTAGAAAGCCAAGGTCGAGGTGATGAGATCACTATAGAAATAAAGGGGACTGCGACCGAGGTCCAGATTGCTCAACAGCTCATCCAGGTTTGTAAGACCTGTGAATTATGTTACTTGGCTTTCAAACTTACCAATAATAGTTTGTGCTTAACCTTGAGACACAGATAGTGTTAACATCACGTTGATAATCTCAAAAGCTACCTGGATACCTAAAAATGCGAATTTTCTCTGTTTACTCATGGGAGCTACATTCTCTTTCTTCCCTCATGGCCAGTCACAGTCCACAGATTATTTTCTTAAACTTGGGCACACATATGAACAACTTTAAGTGCGGAGATGTAGGCTTCTTTTGGGGATATTGCAAAAGAGTACAAAAACATTACATTATCCTAACGGCATTAAGGGGCTCCCACCTAGAATGGGATTCGGAAGGGTCGGATGTACGCAACCTTACCCTTCGTAGTGATAACGCTAACAAAAGAATTATTTTCGATTGACCTTTGGTTGCAAACATCATGTGTAACCTAACATAAATAAGAAGTGCACATGATTTAATGAGTCATTTTACTATAGTCTATTACAGTGTCACATGATTCACTAATTGCCTCGCGAATCGAAAAATGCGAATTATAGTCGGTTTTAGGCTAATTTGAACCATTTTGAGCGAATCGCAAATCCAAACGATTCACTGGTCTATTATAACAGAAACCAAAGAACTATAAACATTTGGCTCCATCAAAAGTGGTTTTAAAAATATTGGTTAGGAGAGAATTTAGTTGGTAGGACCCAGATTACATGGAGAAATGTATGAAAGAGAGTAATAGGAGTGACTTACACCATGGATGTTGGAAAATTGTTATTCCCTTGGTTTTTTACTCTAGCCCCCCTCGCTTTTGCAATGTTAGAGCTTCTTGGAGGTAGGCAAAAACCGAGTGAGGCAACGTATATTTCAGTTAACACAAACTTCATTTCTGGACTGATAAAAAAACAAATAGTAGAACTTTGTTTGTGGACAATAGGGATTTGTAATCACTGCTGTAACATGCTGAATCTTATCCATGATCATGGTAATCTGATCTTATAGTTACTTTAATATTCCTATATTGTATTGATATGCTTGTTACCATTTACAGGACTCGATTAACAGCCCGAAGGCAGCGACTTCATCTAGCATCTATGGCAGAAGTGAATTGGGATTGGGTGCTTCCTCCTATTCGGAGCTGTCTGAGTCAACGTATAACCCGTCATCTTTCACCTCATTGTCATCCTATTCAAGTCAAGGTCTTGGAGGAGATTATACTTCGGGTTTGGGAGATTATAGTCATAGATACAGATATTGAGTCTTTGCTAAAGGCACAATTGCTTTGGCCTTGTAACCTTTGTTTTAAACTTTCAAAACTAGTGTTGGTTGCTAGATGAACTTTCTCTAATAGAATTTTGCTTTTCCAGTTGCAAACAAATTTTGTTAAATATGATCGGCGCAAGCTGTGTAGTTAGTAGTCGATATTCTTTTCTTTGCTTCAAAAATGCTTCCTTTTGTTGTGTATAAAAAGTCATTTATGAGAATATTTATCGGTATAAACTTCTATACGTACGTAAATTCACATAGAAATAAATGCAAAACGAATACAAATTTATTTGCTCTTACTTATTCACTCGTTCTTTTTATATTCTCGCTCAATTTTAACATGTTATAACTTATCAGCATTAGCTTTACTTTCGATACCTACAAAGATAATGTTAAAAAAACCTAAAAACTACTTTTTTTTCTTTCCATGAATGCCTACAAAATGGATTAACAATCAAATGTTGTCAACATTGTCCTCTAAAGTATTTTCAATATATTTTATATTTTATTATTGAGTATGATTTCATACCCTTCAATATGAGCCCACCAAGGATTTATTTAAATTAGCTATGAAAATATAATTTCAGCAATGCTACTGAACCACCAACACAAACAACTTGTAGTTCAAGGAATAATTCATCAGTACCATCAAATCGTAATTTACATACGCGACAAACAATTAATCTACTAGTACCATAAGTCCACAACTAATATTCCACCAATACAACCTATAAATAATTTATAAACACAACCAACTAGTAATACTCAAGTAATATAAAAAATAAAGACGATGGTAGAGAATTAAGTAATAAACGTTCCAAGACAAATAACCCATAAATAATTAATTGGATGTTATGATTTAATGGTGACTTGAGTGCACAAAATCAAGTCATGTATTATGTGGTTACATAGAGATGGTATCCTATGGAAGGATTAATGGGTGAGTTAAGATTGAAGTCAAGTTATGAAGGTATTAAGTGGTGACTTACACTTGGTTGTTAATGAGTTGTTGAATGATAATTTAATGAGGTGATTGCAAGAGTCTAAGATTCCTTGAACGAGGCTCTTGAAGCCTAGCCTTGCATTATACTTATGAGAAGATCAAAAGCTAAACAAAGTAGGTCTGGAAGCTGTGCTCGAACGAGCTGTCAGTATGCTTGAACAAGCACTTCACAAAATCAGCAACAGAAGCTCTCTGGAAGACCTGCTCGAACAAGCACTTAAGTGGCTCAAACGAGCAGGGTTGTCTGGCAGCCTTGGATTCCATTTGCTTGATCGTTTCATTTGCTTGGACTGTTTATTGTGTAGTTTATACATTGTATTAAGTGTGTAATCTCATTAAACGTATAAACCTCTATACTATATAAAGAGACCTCATATGCACATCAAAATCATCCACAAAAAATCCACAAAAGCTATATTCTCTTCTCTAATTGTAATTCTCAATTGTTATAATATAAGAGAGACTACACTGGAGGACGTAGCCTAAATTGGATGAACCTCGTTAAATTTTTGTGTCGTTTATTATTGCATTTTATTCCTACAAACATCGATATTATTTGATAGCGTAATTTTGTTTCACCTAAGACTTCATACTTTCGATCTTGGTGATATTAGAGATTGAAACACATCGTTCGATCTCTAATATAGCAACGTTTTCATTGGACTATACGACATCTTTATGGATAGTAAGAACACTTTATTCCTTTTGATCTTTTTTATTTAGTAATGGCTATATGGTTAGGTAATATGGTTTTTTTTTTGTTTTTACCGCCTAAATGAATTGTTAGAATTATTCATTTTCATTTTATTTATTGCACTATATGTCTCTTATATTAATATATGTCATTATTTACATTTTTGATATGTTATTTTCAGTATTGCTTTTATATAATTACATAAAAGTATATCAAGTGTATTATTTATTCTTGTTTTACTCTATGTATTTTCAATGTACTCAAAACAATTAGGGATAATCCAACATTAAAAACGGATTACTCATTTTTTTTACAATATACACCTTTTATCCTTATAACTTTATCACTCTTTACATTAAAAATCCTACATCTTCTCCCTTTATTAACCACTAACAATATACTTCCATCACAAAATCAATATATGTTCCTCTTCTTTTTATATCTTTAAAATTGAAGAAAATTAGGTCAAAATCAAATTACATATCTCCTCAATCATGTATGTCTTTGGTAATCTTATTAATGGCATTAGAACTTTTGTTCATTAATACATTTTGTATAATAGATTCTACTATTATATTTTTCTTGTATGTTATTTTTTAGTCTCTTTAGCATTTATTATCTTTAATTTCTTTTTTTTTCTTTGCATGCTAATTTTTTTTTAATGTATAACATAACTAGACAAAAATTCTTAAAATGAAATGTTTATTTATAAAGAGATATATAGCAATGACTACAATTACCAGAAAGTCCATAAAGGACTACAATTACCAGAAAATCACAAATTATGAGAAATGTTTTTCATCAAGCAGAAAAGATCATCTATAGGATGAAACAATCTCAAAGAATGTGGTACAATCGTCTTAGTGAATGATTAATACTTATTGAAAAAGGATTCAAAATCATCAAATCAATCCTTGTACATTCATTAAACGAACTCAATTAGAATAATCTATAATTGCATAAATATCATTAAAACTCTCAAAGTGTTTGAGAAAACTGCAAGTATTTGATGAATTAATGATATAAAAGATCTTGATGTGGTACTGTTTGAAATCTTTGTGCATCAGTCTAACACAAAAATAAAGTTTTAAAATAAATTTATATGGATAAAGCTTATAACCTAAGCTCTCTCCAATGATACTGTAATCATTAAATGCAAAGGATGACATATTTCGACCTTGTGAAGAGAAGGAAAAAGTTCTTATCTCGCACAGATCAAATCATAATAAACCCACGGCTAGGAGTGTTCACCGGTCCAAATTCGGACTGGAATCTCAAATATTCTAAGACCAACCAGTCCGGTCCCTGTCTAACCCGGATTTCTTCCGGTCCGGGTTTGGACCGGTTAGACCGGAAATAATTTTTGAGACCAAAAATAAATTAAAAAATGAAAGATTTTAAAATAATTTAGCTAATTAATTATTATAAAATTAAAATATTTGAATTAAAAAACTATTTTGTGTTGGAAATAAAATATTTCTAAGCCCTTTAAATAAGTATATACATAATAATCGTAAATATTACTCCTCTTCCAAATCACTATTATGACATCCGGCCCAACCCGGATTTTTCCGGTTTTAGACCGGACGAATGCACCCGATCCGATCTTAACCGGCTCCGATCCGGTCTTAGTTTGCACACCCCTACCCACGGCTATCTATTCCATACTATTGATTTACATAGAATTGAAAATAATAAAAAAAAATACGTACATATAGAAAACAAAAGCTTTTTCAAATATTCCAAAAGATGGAGTACTTGGGGTTGCCTAGTTCACAAGCTGATCAGTGACAAACATAATTCTTGAAAAATAAGTCTCGTGAGAGACCGTTTTTTTAGAGAGGTCTCTCAAGCCCAGTCCATTAGAGTTTAATGCTTACTCTTATTTTATATTTTCTTTTATGGCTGACCCAATCAGAGTTGATCTTTCAAATAGACCATCTCTCACAAGAATTTGCGTTCTTAGAAAGTCCTTTGCCCTGTAAAGTGACAAGCATGATTGCTTAAATGTATTCTTGCAAACTCGAGAATGGTATAGAAACTTCATAAGACAAATTTCCTGAAGCATTTATTCATAGATTTTAATTTTTATTGTTTTTGCCAATAGATTTTTTATTTTTATTGTACAAAGAACAATTTATTTCACCAATTTTTGGTCTAGGTACATATGAGTCATACTGGTACTAGCTTGAGTGTAACCCCCATCAATCACAAGATTATGTCCAGTAATAAAACCAGCTTCCTCGGTAGCCAGAAATAGCGCAGCCGCAGCAACATCTTCAGTCGTCCCGCCCCTTCCACTCAGTAGACTGCAACTTTTTGCACTTATTTTGGACACCTCTTCGGCTGCAATGTCCCCAAGAAACCTCCTGTAACCGCTAATGAGCATGTCTGTAGGGACACCATGAGGGGAGATGCAGTTTACTCGAATACCGTGTGCCCCAAGTTCACAAGCTGCGCTTTTGATCACGCTCATGACCGCACCTTTTGACATTGTGTAGGCGTGTGAGGCAAGGCCACCCATGATGGCAGCCGAGCTAGAGGTGCAAATGATGGAGCCGCCTCTTTGACCCTCAATCATGGCACGGGCTGCATGCTTGATTCCGTGCACCACTCCGTATAGGTTTACTGCAACGATGTTTTTCACTTCGTCCATATTGATGTTTGTGATGCTCCCGTCTGCACCTGATGTGCCTACATCAAAGATTCATCGCATTTATAGCTCATGCATGGGTATCTGATGAAGAGCATAATAGAGAGAATTTACTAACTTAGCCAATCCACAATTCAATCTATACTACTCGGTTCCTTCTATATTTAGCCACTGTTGGTTAAACCATCTAAAATGATCTCGACTAAAATAGCAGGATCATCCTTTAAAATTAAAATATTATTAGAAGATAAGCATCCAATTATGAAAGTTCATAATTTGACTTGATATTTATTTTGGGGAAAATTCAAAAAGAAGTGTTCATATGCATCCATATTGAAGGGGGTAGAGGCCAGAGAGGTGCAAGTTTGCCAAGAGCATCACCGGTGTTCAAACACTAAAGTGCATGAGCGCCAGTTTCCGAAATTCAATTTGACCAATTACACTTAGACTTAATTACGGACTTGAATGGTTAGCTAATCTCCTAAACACATCCATTAGATTTATCAAATGCTATACAGCCCCTCTTGTATGAGATCGTTTCACCATAAGACAAGTCCATACAAAAGGTCCATTATGCTGAAAGTTTCTATTATTGGGTTGTTAAACCCATTTATGAGGTATGTCTCACGGTGAGACCGTCTCATACAAGGATTTGTGAATGTTATATGCTAGTCATTAAATAATTTGCTAATTCAAAACTCTAGTTGTTTACATCCGACCTGCATTATTGTATATAACATCAAGATGGCCCTTCCAGGCTAAAGCTAGCTTCACTGCTGACTCCATATCAGCTTCCTTAGAAACATCACAATGTATATAGCGGCCACCAATAGAGTTAGCGAGGTTGTAGCCAAGTTCGTCAAGTACGTCAGCCACGATTACATGAGCCCCATTTAAGGCAAAGAGTTTTACTGCGGCAGCTCCTATGCCTCGTGCACCCCCTGTTATTATTGCAACTTTACCCTTCAACCTAGCATGGATTTAATCATTGCTTGGTTAGCTATATCTTACAAAAATAAAATCACAAGGAACATTAATGTAACCTTGTATAAGAAGGGATACAACTATATATCCTTTAATATTTAAAAATTTATTGATTACTATTGTCCATCCAATTCAATTTCCAAAATCTACCCATTGTTCAAAAGTCGCAAGTGCATAACATCGTTCACAGAATAAGTATAAAATTTTATAAAAGACAATCATATCTGTACTTGTATGATTAACAATTTCACATAGCTTTTGTTAGCTTAGCATCAAACAGAACACAGTAATAATAACTAAACTAAAAAAACAGCATTTTACCTTTGTTGTGGACTGGATTTGGTGCCATCAAACTCCATTTAGGGATAGGTTAGTTTCACAAGAGCAAAAATATTGGTGCGTATATAAGGATGATTGGCCTTCCAACATCAAAGGGAACTTGAAAGACATGTAAAATATCATAATCTTTTTATGATGAATTTTCAACCCCACCACACTTTTCTCACTTCTTACAACTACTTCACAATAACTCTATTAATCTAACAATATCTAATTTAGAAGGATTTTAGTTAGGATTATATTTTGTAGGTCAGCAGATTCTCAACCAAATCTACTCACAGCCCTGCACATATAATCATCATTAAACTATAAACAATGGGACTTGTACAGTTTTGCATAGCCTCTACCCTCTACAGATATGTGGCACCACGGAAAACATTAATGAGATAATTCAAACAATTATATAGATTGCATAATTGTGCTTCCAATTATACATTCGTATATCTTAGGGGTGTGAAATGTTAGATTACCAAAATGCTGACAAAAATTGTACACGTTAGCTACATTAAGACAACTCCATACTCTGTTGGTGCCTCAAAATTTAGGACTGAACCTGATCCAATGTTACTAGGCAAGTGTTCGTCCCACCATAATTAGATCACGCTCATCCTTTTCACATTACTTAGTATGAGTAGTGTTTGAACAATCCAATCACAGTCTAAACCAAACAGAAAAATAGTACATATGAACCTTTCATTGAGATCAACCCTTTTCCATGATCTATACCCAATCATCATAAATGTTATACTCAAGACTCCACACTAGATGTCATACTACTAGTTCAAATTACTATATTAACATGATCATTGACAATGGATGTAGGTAGTTGATTAGAACAAAATACAATTGATTAGTAATGATTATTGACATTGGATGTAGGTAGTTGATTAAAACAAAATAAAAATATGTAACAGATGCAAGGACCAGAAAGAAGAGACCTCACAGAAAGTGATCCATCAACTTCTATCGTTAAATCAGCGGATCAACTTGTAGGCGTAGTCTCCTTAGGATTCTACATGATCAGTAAGAGGATGTCTTCACATTGAAATAGCAAGAGATATTATTCCATCCATCATCAGGCAGCTCCTCAGCCTTGTTATATAAGCACATCACATGATCTGTACGAGGATGTCTTCACATAGAAATAGCATGGGCAGTCTAATTTCAGATAGCAGCTAAATGCGACACATGTACCAACAGTCTGCAACAAGTGGGCTGTAGCAGCATCTCAACCGAGCAAAACCCAAGTAGCTCTTTATACCACACCCAAGTAGAAATTTTCTCCCAAGAAGTTTTTCATTTGTCATATCATTTCTCCACTGATGAATCCAGGTCCTATTCCCTCTAACCGAAATGTTACTCAAGCATCCAGTAGCAACACACTCTGCAGACATTAGATAAGCATAGCCCAAGGCATAGGCAAACATGACATGATTGATATAAAACTCATTGACCATTCTAACCCATAGCTCTCCCCAATAGAATCCCTAAACAGATTCAGCATAGTATCTCACATCACCCTTTAGCCTTCAATCGTCATTTAAATATCTTTTTATTCCTAGTTCAAACAGCACTCTTAACTAGCACCAAATGGAAGGTTCCACAATTTGTAACATTTGATTTTGCGAATACACTCCACAAAATACATTGGACGGCCAAATTTATATTTACAACGAAGCAGAAAGTCCAAAACCATGTCGGGGATAAACACTGCCTAACTTCTTTGTCATCTCTTCGAGGTTCCTTAGCTTATCAAATTCACCTGCTTCCCGCAAAAACCTCTCTAACATATGGTGCACAGGTTGGCCTATATACCTACCTCGGTTTAACATCTGTGTAGCATACTTGAAAGCTTCTTGAATCTGTCCACGTGAACATAAACTTGTCACTAAAAGAGCCAATGCATGATCATGCGGACAATAACCCTTCTCCATCAAGTAGTTCCACAAATTCACTGCTAAATCCACATGGCGGTTTCCACAAAAGAATTTCATTAGCATCACCGCTGTACGTGTCTCTGGAACAAAGTTCTTCATTACCATTTTTTGGTAGAAACCTCTAACCGCCTCAATACCACTTGACTTCATTAATCCATGGAACAAAGTATGGTAGGTTATTCCATCAGGATCAATAAGCTTATCTTCCATTTCATTCATCAAGTTGATTGCGGAGTCCACCTTTCTACACTTGACAAGAACGCTTATCATTGCATTATAAGCTCCAACATCAGGGTATAGCTTTCTTTTGGGTAGTTCATTGAATATCTCCCACGCTCGAATCTCATTTCTAGCAATGCCTGCCCCATGGATCAAAGTAGTGATTGTTTCTAATGTTGGCAAGCAATTTCTAAGTTCCATTTCTTGAAGGAGTCTCAATCCGTCATCAAAGCAGCGCCTTTTGCAATAAGCATCAATTCTGATGTTGTATGTAATACTATTAGGTTTGAAACCTCTCTTCACCATTTCATGGTAGAACAATTCAACTGAAGTTATATCTCTAGATTCCTTAAAACCCAAGAGCAAGATGTTCATGGTCTTGGTGTTTGACGGGAATTGTGAATACATTTTACTAAATACAGATTTTGCCTCCTTTATCTGTCTTTGGGTGCAAAATACACGAAGCAGTACATTGAATTCTTCAACTCCAAATTTTCTTCCAACAAATATGCTCTTCTCCATCCGATTAAATGCGGCAAGTGTATCTTCATAGGACTGGTGTTTTGCAATTTTTGACAAGACAATACTCATTGACTTGAGAGTCAGCAAGGAAGGATCTATTTTGACGATTTCTTCCATCAACTCCCAGGCTTTATCAAAGTATCGCATTCTTGATAAAATGTGCAGAGTTTTTTCAATTGCATCGGAAGAGGGAGGTAAGTTGGAATACTGAAGGGAAAATTTGAAGAACTCAAAAGCTTTAACACCATTAGCATTTGCTGAAAATAAGCGGCCAAGAACATCCTCCACAAAGCTAGCCGATAGGTTGGAAGGAGGAATATGCTGAAAGAGGATAGGTTGCAGAGGAATGTCAGGAAAAGGATGGTCATTTATTATTTTAGTGATTCTCTCGATCTCTTTGTTGTTCTTGAGGGAAAGACAGGACTGAACGGTCGATTCAAAAACAATAGAAAGACGATTAATGCTTTGATGATATTTGATTAACTGCGTTACATTCCTTGGATGGATGAAAAGAAGCATTCTTTGTCCCACCAGAAATTAGGGAATCTGAAAAGAAAAGAAAACAACAGTACATACATGAAATTCTTTTATAAGTATAGGATGCAATTCCAAGCAACAAACTTCTTTTGATGAAACCCCAAGTCTGATAAGGCATTAGATATAGCAGTATCACATGATTCGTTAATCGCTTCGCAAAATGTGAATCGAAAAAACAAATTATAGTCCATTTTAGGCTATTTTTGTACCATTTTGAGCGAATCACTGAGTTCAAAAGGTGAACTAACTAGCGAATTATGTTTCACCGAGATATAGTGATATATGGATATTACTCCATGTGTCATGGTTCATACGGCACATACAACAGTTCAACTCAAGAAGCAATATCACCAAGTTGATACAGTTGTATGTTTTAAGGGGTGAAAAGATCAACTTGATACAGTTGTATTATTAAACAATTTGTTTTGCTGATACAATATCACCAAATAGCTTTACAAATTACAACATTTTGAGACGACACCCAGCTTGTTAATTTGTCGACAAGAAGCAAGCTGGTGTGTGTTCAGTTTTTACCACTGCAATTTAATCCTTATAACAACTGATTAAGCATAGAAATCGCTCTAATTAGACTACTTACGCTATCCCATCATCATGAATCTTCTCAACAAACAAATTGCCATAGTTTTCTAATAACAAATACAAAGCACATCAACTGTTTGATGAAATGCGTCAAAAAAACATAACCAAATAAAAGGGAATTAACTAACAACATTTCAAACTACATGATAGGAGTAATAAATAAAGAACAAAAACAAAGTGGGGAAGATAATTTAAGATGAAATTACTCAGAATCAAAGGAGAAAAAGAGCTAACCTTGGAGATACCAAAATGTAGGAACTGTGTATGAATCTTTTGATGAATATAGAAAAGAGAGGCAGTTGGAGAATTGGTGACTTGAAAATACTTCTCGAAGATTATTGTAAACTTCAAACCAAATGGCTCAAACTAGACCTGGGAAAAGGGTCGGTTGGGCAGGTTACGGGTCGGGTCATTTTCGGGTCGGGTCACTCCCGATTTCGGGTCGGTCGGTCTGACCCAACGGGTTATGACTTACAAAATTTAAAAAATAAGTTTTTCATTTTTTATTATGTATAAAACTTTTTTAATAAAAAAAATTATTTCTAATCGTTATGACATTAATCCCCATATCAATTGACAGAATATTAAAGTCTTACGTGACTCAATTCAAGTTAAAGAAAACTAGTTATTGCGACGCTCGTGTTCTAAACTTTAAATCTCTATGTATAGTTGGATTTGTGACATACATGTCACATGAGATAAATTAGATGTACGATTTTCAAAAAATAGTTGGTATGTCGGGTTCATTTGAGTGTAAGGATAATAGGAGAATTAATACTTATTTTGAAAGACTTGTAAGATACGCGCTTCATAAAAGTTATTTTGTTTGACTATTAAAGTTGTAACGTTAGATAAAAATGACGCTAAATATCTTCTCATTTCCTAATAAAAATATCTTCACAATTTACATATTAGAAAGATATACAAATAATTAAGTACTTATTTCGTCTTATAAGATATGCGTTTTATAATTTAGGGTAGCGACATTCCTTTTCTGAAAAGCTCATTTAAATGTGCAAAACGTTTTTATAAATTATATTGAATTGCTTCCTGAAATGTAGAAGAATTAAAAGCTCATTTGACGGACTTAACAAGATATATGTATTCAATTAAGATGATTATAACGTCTTTTTTTAAAAGAAAATATTATGATGGATAAAAAGACGCTAAATGCGTATTTTTTGAGATTTATTGATGAGTTTTAGGGTTCAAGTGATATACTCAATATGTTGAAATACTTTGAAAAATTACTCTAAAAACTGATATTGGACCTGTCAAAACGGGTCGATCGGGTCGGTTGTCGGTCGGGTAATTATCGGGTCGGTCATGTTTTGGGTTAAGTCCCTTTCGGATCGCTCGGGTTCGGGTTTTACCGGGTCGGGTCCCGGGTTCATTTTCGGGTCGGATCAAATTTTCCCAGGTCTAGCTCAAACAATATGTTTATACTCATCTATTTGAGGTTTGTATTGAAAATAAATATTTTTAGAAAAGTAAAACATGTTAACTTTTTTTTTTTTTTTTGAGTAAAGTAAAACATGTTAACTTATTTCTTAGATTATTGAAATTGAAAATAAAAAGGTTATTGTTGTTGTTAAATATAAGAAATAATTGTAAATTAAGGGATAAAGAAATATAGAAGATTACTCTCATTTTAAAGTAAATATTTGGCAGATGTAGGTATAGGCGGACCTAGTTTAGAGCGAAGGGTTTCACATCTCAAAAAAAATCAAACAAATACTTCCTCCGGATTTTATTAGTTGCTACAGTTTCTGTAGCAATCACTGTTCACCAATTGATCTTGTTTGATATATAGTTCTCTATGTATAATGTAAAATATAGTCAAGTGGGATCTTGTTTGATTCGTCTCAATGTGTACTTTTTTAATATTAACTTTTTAGAATTTTTTATCATATGAAATTAGAGATATTAAAGATTAAAATCGTGCATTGGATAGCGTGAAAAACAGAAGTGTAGCAACTATAAAAAACCAGAGGAAGTATTAGTAATGTAGGTTTTGATCAAGAACCTCCATGTTCCGAGTATACACATCTCTTGCAGAGTTGGAGTTGACCTACACCTTAATTGATTGAAACTAATTTATGTTTTTAATACTTTTTTGATTTTTTGTTTTTAATACTTAAGAAATCTACTACTACCTCTTATGTAACCTAAATGTCCCATTTAGTTTTTTGGCACTATTCACTCATCACTCTTAATTTGTGAGTTACTCTTAATCTATAAGTTAAAACATAGTCACGTGAGATCTTGCTTGATTCGTCTTAATACAAGGATTATTAATATCAAACTTTTATAATTTTTAGTTAAGAATAATTTGAGATATTAAGGCTTAAAATGTTGTCTCGACAAGTGTAAAAAAAGTAAATCGGACATTTAGACTGAATAGGATGGAGTATTTCATTGACATTTTGTTTACACATAAGTAAGGTATCAAGGGATTACTTTAGTTAATGTTTTCTTTTATCTCTAAATATTTAAAGTTGTTGTAATGTAATGGGTTATTTCTTAAGAGACTAAATTTTTATAAAATCATTATTGTTGTGAATTATTGTTCAAATTAAATTGGTGGAAATAATTATAGGATTAGAAAAATTAATTAGACTTCATACAATAGTTTTGTGGGTTTAAATTATTTTTTGTGAAGAATTACTTTGTATTCCAGCATAATAGCTAAATTTTTAATGGGGCCAAAGATTTAATTCTGTGATTTCGGATAATAATGGCCTAATTTTCTATGTAAAATGATTCATTATATCATGCGTACTTCTTATTTGCGTGAAGTTGCACATGATATATGTTTGGTACCAACAGTGAATCAGAAACAATCTTTATAACTTATAAATTATAAGTTTTAGGAAAAATTACCCTGAATAATACGACCTTTCACTGATTTCCCAAGAATAATACGAACTTTCAATTAACCACCAATAATACGAACTTTGACATGCATTTTTCGCTGGCATACCTGACCGGTTTTTAACTGGTTGAACAGGTCTTTTTTGACCGTTGCTCAGCAGCTTTCATCTCCAACCTGTTTTGCATTCCTTTTTTCCAGAATTCTCACCTCCTCCATTGTTATCTTTTATTTTTTTTAATTACTTCCTCCAATCCTCCAATCTTCACCTCATTTATTTTATTTACTTCCTCCAATCTTCCCCTTCTTCATTTAATATGTTTTCCCCTTCTTCATCATCATCTCAATCTAGAACATCAATTGCAAATGGAATTCCTTTATGTAATCATGGTGTTCATGCTAAATTACAAGTAGTCAAAAAAGGAATAAGAGTTGGTGAGAGATTTTATGGATGTGCATTTTGGCCGGTAAGTATATATTAGTGAATAGCTTTATTTTATTTTATGTTAATTTTTAATTTCTTTATCAATTAGGGTTCATGATTTGATTTTAATTTCTAACTCAAAAAAGGACATCTTATCTGGATCTACTGAAATAGTTTTACACATCCCACACAAATATTCAAACCCCACCACTCTTTTTTTGAATACCCCACCATACTAAAACTTCAAAGTAATAGAATCATTCATATTAGCCTAAAAACAAGCAAAAAACACTAAATTACATACAATTTCGAGTAAGAAACAAGTATTAATCGAAAATGGAAAATGTTAATTTTCGATTTTAATAACCCTAATTTTTGAGTGTTAGCAAAATTAGAGGATAAATTATGCAATTGAGAACAATAAACTAACCATTACAGGCGAGTGAAGTGGCTTCTTCAATTCGTGCCTTCGAAGTTCTTGGATCAGTAGCAGCAATGGAGAATTCGTGCCTTCAATTTGTGCGCGTGAGAAGAAGAGTTCTTCTGGTTTGAGAGGAATGACAGTGAGAGAGGAAGAGTTCTTAGAAAAATAATTAAAATTTGGTTAAAACCTTATTCTTACCGGTTATGGGTAAAAAAAACTACCAGCGGAAAATGCATGTCAAAGTTCGTATTATTGGTGGTTAATTGAAAGTTCGTATTATTCTTGGGAAATCAGTGAAAGGTCGCATTATTCAGGATAATTTTTCCTAAGTTTTATCACTATTAAAGGTAAGATTGATTAAATCTGGCACTCCAAAGCCCACCCTAGGTGAGAGCCCCTTAATGGCATTGGAGCAATGAAATGTTGTACTCTAATACCAATTTATGAACCAAAGAGTCATTCAAAATTCTTAGAGAAATGATATTCTTTCTCTTGAATATGATTTAGGAATAAGAATTTCACTCCAAGTCCTACAATATTTTATCTTACGCTATCTAATGTGTATTTAGAATTTATTTTAAACATGCTAAAAATATGTTTATTTAAGTTGTGCGACCCCATGTTTAAAATTCTAGGTCGCCACTGGTCATGCAGGTAAATATTTTCCTTATTTTCTCCAAAATAATGTTGATCATCATGCTTTTCATTCATGTTTCTCATACTATTATATTATTTATCTATCTGCTCTTTTATAGTCACCTCTACTTAACTTCAATTGTATAATTTAACGTTTATTCCTCCAAAATATTATCCTCAATATAAGCATGTCTTCAGAGGCAAAGATAAGATTTTGAATTAGGAGGTCAAATAGTCGATATATCAATAAATTATTTACTACATAAAACTAGTTAAACTATGAAATTATTAAAATCATTTAGACTGAAATTAAATTATAGCAAAATTATGTTTTACAAATGGAGTTGAAACTTTCATATAATTTTTTCTTTTGAAAAAAAAATCCAAGTGTTTTGACTTCATATATTCGCCTAGTAAGTCTGAAATAAAAAATATAAACACACATGTTATAAGGATAATGTAAAATTGTGAAAGATAAATAGTAATAGCATTCTAATATAAATTTATTAGTTTATCTAAAAATAATAGTTTAAATTAGAAATTTATCCATAGACCTAAAATTACAATTGTTACTACAAACATTATGTTATAGTAATTTTTTTTACATTTTGTCTTTTTAAATAATGTATCATATATTAGTAAGGGGTTAAAGCTAAAAATACAAAAGATCGCATTTTTGGAAAAGAGAGTAGGGTCCATGTAGCTTCACACGTGCATGCCCTTAGGTCTTACTTGTTACTCTCAAAATTTTAGTCAAAGATTAACTAACTTAATGAAACAAAGAGTATATATTAAAATAAATAAGAAATTGATCATTTCAAAAAAAAAAAGAAATTTATATTTATATATATATATCGCACTAAAAGCTAATTATTGTTGTAGTGATTCGATAAAGTTAGAAGTAAGATCCTTATTACAAAATTCCATACCCAGAACTTTATAAATGAATCATTATATATCACCATATCATATCATCATATAATCATGTTGAAGATGAAGAAAGAATTTTGTAATTAATGTACTTTTGTCATAATTGTATTCACTTCTAAATAAAGTGTTTGGAAACAAGTATTTCATTTCAAATTATGGATTTCAATTATGAAATCATAAATAAAGAATTGAGAATGACAAGGTTTGGGTAGTCATTCTCAAATCCTTAACTTTAACTACTTTGAAAACAATGGTGGAATTTGATCCAAATCCAAATTTTAAAATTTTTGATTTGCCAAACAATAAATTTTAGCCAATTCCATATTTCCAAATGAAATCATAGTTCCCAAAATATGGCATAATATAAATTATTGCCTTAGAATTTAATTATAAATTAGGAAAGAGATTAATTTAAAACGATTAATTTTGAAAATATGACGAATACCACTACAATAAATTTAACTTTTTGCGACATTGAATTTAGTGGCATAAAAAAAATGTCACTAATTCATATTTTTAATGTAATTATTATTGGTTTTTATCTAAAGTTTCACCATACAGTGATTTAGCGACACTTTATTTGGTCTTTAGTGGCATATGTAATTGTTACTATAGCCTACTAGTATAAAACCCGTGCATCGCACGGATTTTGTAAAATTGATTTTTTATGTGAAATATAACTTTTAAATTATTGTGCAATGGCATATTGTCACTATGAAACTACAACAATTAAAATTAAATGCAATTATATATATAAATTGTTTATAACATAATTATTCAATAAATGATTAAGTAATGATAAAAAAAGTTGATCATATAAAAAATCTCATTTAAAATAATAACTTATAGGTTTTGAAATACCTCTTTAAATACAATATTTTCTGTCTAATGACATAATTCACCATCTTTATCACATATAAAAATTTGCAATCCTTTCCTGCTAGTCACTCAAGAAACTACAACGTAAAATTCTTCATGACTAAAAAAAGGCTTATTTAGAAACAATCCAACATAGAATAGCGACTGCCCTTAACTCTTATTAATCGTCATCGCAAAACACAATAACACGAGAAATTGTTTTCTTTAAATAGCAACTGGGATTTTAGAATTATCTGTAGGTGTGAGAGTAATCCTTGGAATTTTTCGAATTATTGTTGTTCTGTAAAAAAATAATTTCCACTCATGTATTGTTGGCCTATAATCACCTCCGAGTAAACCTACCCAAACATTGTTAAAAAATAAGACTCTCCTAACTTGCATAATTTTGAATATGTTCGAAGAGCAGTATTTCCAATTGATGCTATGATTTTATTTTCCTGTAAATTAATACAAAATTACTTTGTTTAATAATATAGAAACATATTCAAGATTAATAATAATTTTGCATAACCAAAGCAAACTCCTTGTTCTAAATATTCCCACATGTGGGTTAATTTAGCTTTTATTCTCCAAGTACCTCTATCACTCATAATTTTGTTTAGATAATGAATACTCATACTGCTTCTTTGTTTGTCGTCTAATATAGAATAAGAAGAAGAAAAGAAGTGTTATATGTGTTATTAAAGAGGAATGACCTTGTATATATAATGAAAATTAGATCAGTATAACCCTAAATGGGCTTGATATAGGTTTTCAATTTGAGGCAGATTTTGTGTACATTAGCCTAAAAATTAGGTCAATTAATCAATAAAATTCTGAAAATATACAGTGTATAATTCTTCTTATTATTATTGCAGAATGTTGTCCAATTTGACTGGAATATTATTACTGCAATTAGCTTGATTAGTTTGTCAAATTTGACTGGTATATTATTATTGCAATTATCTTGAATATATTGCATCAAATATTGTATTTAGCATAAAAGGGGAAAATATTGTGATTCTGTGCTGTTTTATTATAGGAAATTAATTAATTTGTGACTGTTTTTATTTATGATGTACATTATTTATATACAGCTATTGAATTGCTTGTAAATGTAGTAACAAAGGTAAATAGTAATATTTTTTACTAATATATTTTTAAAAGGTTTATTTTTTCCCATATTTGTATTTTAATCTGTGATGTTATAACAATTGTATTAAAGAAAAATAATTTCTGAAAGCTCTGTATTTGTGATGTAGATCCTATGTCGCTAGATCCTATGTCGCAAAATGCTTTTGTGTGATTTTTTAATATGCTGCTAAAGGGTTTAATAAATATCACGAAATCCTCTATATATATACACTATTAGCAATTTAAAATAGCGACATTTAATTATATCTCACTAAAAGCAAATTATGTTGTAGTGTACCAATTATTATGTTCAAATATCAAACAAAACATTATTGAATATTTTTTAGGAAAATTTACCTAGAATACTCCAACTTATTCATGATTTTCCTACAATAATTCCACCTATTGATTAACCATAAATAATCTCAACTTTAAGGGGTATTTGCCTAGAGTAAACTTGGGTAACCCAATGACCTATTATAGTAGATAATTTACCAAAAAAGTAAACTAAACATTAATTTAAAATTAGAGAAAATTTTTGACATTTTACATAAAAAGTTCTAAATAATAAAAAAAAAATCATTAATTTTTTTTGAACATTTTTTAAATATTTTTTTCGACATTTTTTCTAATTTATCTTTTTTTAAAAAAATAAAACTTGCTATAGCAAGTCATCCGGTCACCGGGTTTACTCTAGGAAAATACCTCTTAAAGTTGAGATTATTCATGGTTAATCAATATATGGAATTATTGTAGGAAAATCACGAATAGGTTGGATTATTCTAAGTGATTTTTCCTATTTTTTTATCAATCATAACTTAATATTTTTCTATAAGATCTGGACTGGATTTTCAATGTATCATAATTGTAGAACAATTTAAATAACAACTATAAGTCTGTAATAGGTCCTAGATAACTAATTATTCTTAAGTTTATAAAAATTCAAATAAATACATGTAAGTCGCAAAAGTGAATCTCCTGAAAAGAGAACAATTGTTATAAGGTAATATAATTAATCTATCTATATATAACTATTACTAAAACAAAATACGCTGACATCATCACTATTTATTATTGCTTACGTGTCACAACCTCATTTAAACTTTTCCCTCCAAAACTCAATGACTATAATATTATCTATATTTATTGATTTTATTGCTTTCTAACTATGACAATAATATTATCTATATTTATTGATTTTATATTTTTTAAGTCAAATCATTTAATGTATTAGAAAATCATATATTTTCTTACATTTTTTTAATTATTTATTATTTAAAAATCTTATCAATGTTATTTATTTAAGTGTATTAGATATTTTGAGATGATTCAAAGATAATATATTTTTATAAGGATTTTTTTATTTATACTATCGGTTGCTTAAATGCAATGCATGATTCTAATATGATTTAAGTTGTGATTATCTTTATGCAAGTCGCTTATATTTTTTGTCAATTTGTTTAAGCTTTTATAAAATAATTTTACATATATAAGTATTTATGTTAAACTTGATTTTGAAGTATGTTAAATTTGATTTTGAAGTATGTTTTTAGTAGTCGTATTACTTTATACAAATTAATGTAATTATTTTTTCTTAGCATAAATTGGTTTGTTATTTTTTTATTAAAAATATTCATAATTTTGTATTGTATACTTCATGTACGATCTATTTGCTTTCTATTTAAAATAAACAAATAGAAGCATAGATATAATTATATTAAAAATATAATCAAATTTTTTGTCCTTTGTTGTGATTTATTTGTCATTAACTAAATTTTCGCAATCATCTACGCGCACAATGCAAAGTATGATACAAATCATACAATGTATGCAATGTATACAACTATTCAGAATGAAATGAGATATAAGTATAATGTAAAAAAAATTTCTTAAAATTTTAATTTCTTAAATGATACTAATATGTCGGAAAATTTAATATAAAATTGTGCATCGCACGGGCATTATCTAGTAATATACAATAATAAATACATATAAGTCGCAAAAGTGAATCTCCTAGATAACTAATACTCCCTCTGTTCCTTTATGTTCTTCCACCTTACTATAACGGGTAGTTACAAAAGTTCTTCCACTTTAGAATACTTTCTATTTTTGGAAAGTTTTCATTTCACTTTTACTCTTTAAAACCCCACTTTCCTTACTCACATTACTATTTAATTATTTTCTCTCTCATACTTCCAATACAATCATTACTTCACACTACTATTTAATTATTTTTTCTCTCATATTTCCAATATAATCATTACTTTTCACTACTATATAATTAAAATAATACCTACTACCACCAAAGATTCTTTCTTTCTTAATATTTGTAAAAAATCCAAAATGGAAGATCAAAAAGGAACGGAGGGAGTACATTAATACGACTACTTATAAAGTAATATAATTGATAATGTACAATAATAATATATGAGTACTACACTAAATACGGGTAATAATGCACTAATACGAGTAATAATATACTAATTAATAATGCACTTATAAAGTAATAATATTAATAATAATAACAATAATAATAATAATAATAATAATAATAATAATAATAATAATAATAATAATAATAATAATAAAATACGACTAATTAAACTAATAATAATAATAATAATAATAATAATAATAATAATAATAATAAGTCGGGCTGGGGTTTTCTCACCTAACATATCTCGACCTTGTGTGGGGGTGAAGCTTCTTGGTGGACCGGTGAGTACATATCAGAGCTTTTGCTGGGATTTTTCTTTAAAGAGGGTTTCTAAAACCATTGAGCTCATGGCAGCGGTTAGCAAACTCTAAGACCCCCAATGTGAGCTTCTCTTTCTTCGCTATTGTGCTGGGGTTGGTAGGTTATTTTATGCTCTGAGAACCTGCCCTCTAGATTGGTTTGAGGATGCACAGGTTCAGTTTGACCGTGCCTTGCGCTCTTCTTTGGAAAAATTGTTACAGCCTCTGGGCTGGGCTTTGGAGAATGGCAATGGAGGTTAGCCACCCTCCTCCTTAAGATGGGTGGCCTTGGCATATACTCGGCAGACGATGTCATTAACTATGCTTTCCTTGCTTCTCGCCTTCAAACCAGTTCGCTCCAAGCTAAGATCTTAGCTAACAGCGATGTCTCCTCCCTAAGTTCGTCTTTTGAACGTGCTCTTGGTCTCTTTCGGGTTCTAGTGGCTCCAATGCTATTTCTCTCAATGATGAATCCGCTGCCCTCCAAATGATGAAAAATTGGCAGCGGCTTATTTTGATCCTGACCAGGGATAGAGCCAAATGGCGGCGCCTTATCCACGTCCTAGATTACTAGACTTGTTCGCTTCTGTTCTTTCCCTTTCGCCATCGCTCTTTACTGCCTCATTTACCTGTATCGTTCTTAGTTACCAGTATGTATCGTTTTAGTTGTGTAAGCAACCTACTCTGCTTGCAGTTCGATGATTCCTATGCTTGGCTAACGTGGGTTTAAGATGCAGGATTTTAAATTTTTTGCAGGTTCTTATCTTTGAAGACCGCTCTTGAGCCGAAGGACTCTTTTGACCGCCCTCTCCGTATGGGTATGAGACGCCATCGACCTTCCTTCCCCAGACCCTGACCATAGATTTATCTATGAGCGGGAACACTGGGTATGATGATGATGATGATGATGTTGAGAAAAGCCTTGCATCTAGTTACAGGCTCAACTCAAGACAAGTTGTCATTCTAAGCTCTACTCGGGAACCTCATGCCTAAGACTTTCTGCTTACAATCCCTATCGAAGGCTTGGGGCAGAAAATGAACCATCGCCAGTATCGGGTTGTCTTGTGTTATCGGCTAGCTATTCCCTTATTCGCTGAAAGTAGTCTTTGCCCAAGCTGTAACCATCCCAAAATGGACAAATGGGGGGACCACGTTGTTCACTACTCTAGCGAGATTGGGGTGAAGTTTCGTCACAATTTGGTTCAGGACATGCTTGTAGATATCTGCTGCAAAGCGGGGATTTCAGTCTGTAAGGAGACACTATTGGGGTTCTTTTCAGAGGCAGGGAAAGATCTTAGACCTGCAGATATCCTTCTTTTCAATAGGCTTCATGGAAAAGACGCATGTGTGGATGTCACCGGGGGCTCGCCCTTTGCTGGCACAGGGGTCACCTCATGGGAACCTGGTGCTTCCTTAGCCACCGTTGCAGATGGAAAGAGGAAGAAATACGCTGCAAAGTGTGTAGAGAATGATTACAAATTCATCCCTTTCGCGTTTTCTACATTTGGAGAGTTGGGTGAAGATGCTCTCGACTTGTTAGCAATGATTGGTTCTTTTTCTATTAGTAACTCGGGCTGCTCTAAGTCTAGGGCTTACATTTTTCAGAGACTAGCTTTTTGTATTCAAAAGGGTGTGGGTGCTCAGCTTGTTGCCCGGCTCCCCACCAACTTCTTGTAAAGTCTCTTATTATCAAATGAAATATGGTTTTATAATAATAATAATAATAATGATAATAATAATAATAATAATAATAATAATAATAATAATAATAATAATAATAATAATAATAATAATAATAATAATAATAATCCTCTTTTAAAAATAATAATAATAATAAGAATAATAATAATAATAATAATAATAATAATTACGCTTTACTTGCCTCCCGTCTCCAAACTAGCTTGCTTCAAGCCAAGATCTTTGCCAATTGTGATCTCTCCTCCCCGGGGCCGACATTTGATCGTGCTCTCAGTTTCTTCCGTGATCTTTGTGGCTCCAACGCCTTTTCTCTCAATGATGAACCCGCTGCCCCCCATATGATGAAAAAGCTGACATGGGCTTATTTTAATGTTGTTGAGAAAAGCCTTGTATCTAGTTACATGCTCACTCCAAGACAGGTTGCTATTCTTAGCTCGACCCGGGAACCGCATGCCCAGGATTTTCTTTTCACCATCCCTATTGATGGTTTGGGACAGAAAATGAATCATCGTCAGTTTCGAGAGGCTCTTTGTTATCGGCTCTCCATTTTCTTGTTCGTCGAAGGTAGCTTATGCCCGAGCTGCAACACTCCCAAGATGGATAAATAGGGGGATCACGCGGTTCATTGCTGCAGTGAGATTGGCGTGAAGTTCCATCATAATTTGGTTCGGGACATGCTCGTGGATATTTGGTGCAAAGCTGGGATTCCAGTCCGTAAAGAGGCACCGGTGGGGTTTTCTTAAGAGGCGGGGAAAGACCTTAGACCCGCGGATCTCCTTTTGTTCAATTGGATCCATGGTAAGGATGCGTGTGTGGATGTAACTGGCAGCTCACCCTTCGCAAGCATTGGAGTTTCCTCATGAGTCCCTGGGGCTTCCTTAGCCAATGCTGCTGAGAGAAAGAGGAAAAAATACTCTGCCAAATGCGAAGAAAATGGATATAAATTTATCCCTTTTGCCTTCTCCACTTTCGGAGAGTTAGGAGAATACGTGCTCGATCTGTTATCAAGGATTGTTTCGTTCTCTTTGAGCAACTCTAGTAGCAACAAATCTAAGGTTTATATTTTCCACAGACTGTCTTTTTGTATCCAAAAGGGTGTGGGTGCTCAGCTTGTTGCTCGACTCCCTACCAACTTCTTGTAAAGTCTCCCTCTTTGAAATGAAAAAAAAAATAAAAATAAATAATAATAATAATAATAATAATAATAATAATAATAATAATAATAAATAATAATAGTAATAGTAATAGTAATAGTAATAGTAATAATAATAATAATAATAAGTGGAAGGAGTGTTATTATGTTATAAATTCAATAACATAGCTTAGAGTATTACTAATCAACACTTGGTCTGCTGGTTATAGCCAGTTAAAACCTCCCCAACAATATTGGTGTGTGCAAGCTGATTGTTGAGGCGCCACGTAGGCGTGACTCCCACGTGGCGTGGGTGCCAACTGCCAAGGGTGTGCTACGTGGGGGTGACGTGGCACATATTCAGAAAATATTTTTTTTTTTCGACCAACCTGCTGGGCGGAATTTGGGGAAAAAAGGTCGGAAACATTTTTAAAATTTTTTTTGGCAATTTTTGGATAAATCCTGAAATAGTGCTTACCGACCAATTTCCGACTAAAGGGATAGTCTGAAATATCCGACTAAACAAGTTAGTCGGAAATTTCCGACTGTTTTCTTACTAAAATGATTTTCGGACCAATATGAGCCGACTGACCCAAAACAATCGGAATTTAGTCAGTATAACTCTACACCGACTAAATTCCAACTATTTTAGGTAGTCGAAAAATTGCGTTTTTCTGTAGTGCAAGGCACAACGAGTCTTATTGGCCGGACTTCATGGGTCATGTATTTCAAGAAGTGCACAATCATTCCTCCTAAGTTGCTTTCAACAATCTCATTGTGCTACACTTTTAACTAACACTACTTTTGTTTTTCGTTATTTTGTGAAATTGTAATATAGAACATGCATGCGATTGAAATTTTACTTTTTAGTAGTTCTAACATTCTGATTGTTCAAACTTGAATGAATGACATATATATATATATATATATATGTATATATATGTATATATATATGTATATATATGTATATATATATATATATATATATATATATATATATGGTCAAATTCCAGTGAGAATCAAGTTTATATGAGAACCGTGAGAAACAAATTACCTGTTAAAAATGTGATACTTTTTTACAGAAATTGTGTTACTTTTGGTATGAGGAGATGCCCACTCAACATAGGTTATTAGTGCTAGTGTTTCGTATGAGGAGAAAGATTGCCGAGAAGAAGAAAAAGGTTAGGCAAACGATCATGTGGGGACGGCTTAAGGGGGATATGGTCGCTACCGTGTCAAATAAGATCAAGACGGTGGGCTACCCTAGTTTATCAGACGATGCAAGCCAAATGTGGGAGACCATGGCGAAAACCATTCGAAAGGTGGCAACAGAAACATTAGGGGTGTCGACGGGGAAACCAAAGGTGTACAAAGAGTCGTGGTGGTGGAACGAAGAAGTGCACAAGAAAATAAAAGAGAAAAACAAGAGTTTCAAGGAGCTCATGACTTGCACGGAGGAGGAGGATAGGACACATAAGAAGGAGAGGTATAACGAAGCAAAACGAGCGGCTAAGAAAGCAATAGCGGAGGCAAAAGATCAAGCGTTTGAAGCCTTGTATCAAAAGCTTGAGACCAAAGAGAGGGAAAAGTATATTTATAAGTTGGCAAAAGCAAGATCTAGGCAAAAAAAGGACCTGGGGACAGTGAAATTCATTAAAGATGAAGGTGGACGAGTACTGCTTAGACAAGAGGACATCAAGCTGAGATGGCATCAATATTTCTCCCAAATACTCAATGAGACTAGGGGTCGAGAGGAGGAAATTCAACAAGCGTCATACCTCCAAAGAGCACAGGAGCATGGGTCGATTATCGATATTACCACGGCGGAAGTAGGAGAAGCTCTCAAAAAAATGGGGAGATCAAAGGCAGTCGGACCGGATAACATTCCGATTGAAGTGTGGATGAGTTTAGGAGAGAAGGGTATTCAGTGGCTTACTAACTTCTTTAATGTCATCCTGAGGACCAAGAAGATGCCCGAAGCATGGAGGGTTAGCACACTTATTCCAATATTTAAAAACAAGGGTGACCTTGAGGTTGCGAGAACTATAGAGATCAAACTTCTAAGCCACACTATGAAACTATGGGAAGAGTGATCGAGAAAAGAATTAGGCGAGAGGCGGTAATTAGGGAGAACCAATTTGGATTCATGCGGGAAGATCAACCAGAGCAATCCATATTTTCGGAGATTGATGGAAAAGTATAGGGGCGAAAGAAGGATTTGCATCCGGTATTCATTGATCCTGAGAAAGCGTCTGACGACATACCACGAAGCTGGTTTGGGATAGCCTCAGAATAGAGGTATTTCCGAAGATACATCGAGGTAATACAGGACATGTATGCGAGTGGCGACTAACATACATACACCGGCGAGTATGACTGAGTCTTTCCCAATTAATGTGGGACTACATCAGGGATCAGCATTAAGTCCTTTCATTTTTACGGTCATTATGGAAGAGCTCTCTAAATCCATCTGGGAGACCGTACCATAGTGCATGCTTTTCGCCGATGATATAGTCTTGGCCGCAGAAACCAAGGAGGAGGCTAATAGTAAATTGGGAGAGTGGAGAGAAGCCTTGGAGGGAAAGGGGCTGCGCATAAGCCGTACAAAGACAGAATACCTGCGATGCAATTTTAGTGGGATAGAATCGCTAGGGAAGCCAGAGGTAACCATAGGAGGTGAAGTTGTTGCGTGTACGTCAAGGTTCAAATATTTGGGTTATGTGATTCAGAGCGACGGGGAGATTGATGGAGACGTTACTAATCGTATACAAGCGAGCTGGCTTAAGTGGCGAGCAGCAACTAGGGTGCTTTGTGATAAAAAGTTTCCGAGACGATTAAAAGGTAAATTTTACCGCGTTGCGATTAGGCCGGCGATGTTATATGGGACAGAATGTTGGTCCGTAAAGAAGGTTTTCGAACAGAGGATGGAAGTAACGGAGATGCGTATGTTGAGGTGGATGTGTGGTAAGACTATGTTGGATAGGATAAGAAACCAGGAGTTCAGGGAGACGTTAAGGGTTGCACCTATCTCCGCAAAGATGCGGGAGAACAGGTTGAGATGGTTTGGGCATGAGCAGAGAAAGACACATGACGCCCCAGTAAGAAGGATCGAATGCATCATAGTGGAAGGTAAGAGAAGTCGAGGACGACCTAAGAGAACGTGGGAGGAACAAATCAAAAGTGATATGCATGAACTTCACCTCTCCAAGGACCTGACCAGGGATAGGGCCAGTTGGCGGCGCCTTATCCAAGTCCTAGATTAGTAAACCTGTCCCTTTACCCCCTCGTTCGTCTTTATCCTTTGCCTTTTTGTCGCTTTTTACCTGTTTCTTTGATCTTATCTTTGTTTTTGTGTGTGTGCTTCTATTCTATTTGCCAACTGCAGGTTCCTCTTGCTAGAAGACCGTTCTCGAGCCGGGGGACTCTTTGATCGCACTCTCCTTATGGGTATGAGCATGCCATCGTTCCTCCCTCCCCAGACCCTGATCATAGTTTTCTTTGAGCGGGATACACTGGGTATGATGATGATGATGATGATGATGTGTTACTTTTGGACAAAAAAATGTTACTTTTGTTTTTAAAAAAAACTGGTACTCTTAAGCATAGATTGTGTTTACTTTTAGAAAAAAAATATTTTTTTTCAAAAAATTAAAAATATTAAAAAGTAACATGTTTTTTCCGAAAAGTAACAGATGTAAAAAGTAACATTTTTTATGAATTTTTTCAGAATTTTTTTCTTAAAGTAACACTTTTATGCCTAATAGTATCATAAAGTAACCTTTTTGCCTACAAGTAACACATTTTTAGTAACAAGTAACACTTTTTTATAAGGAAGATTGGTTCTCACGGTTCTCATATAAAGATGGTTCTCACTGGAACTTCTTCATATATAATAATTTATTGGTTTCAAAAGATAAAAATTAATATGAATAATACAAATTTTCATATATTTTCGGTTTTTGAAAAACCAATAATAATATGAACTTTAGAAGGTTTTTTTTCTCTTACATTCAAAGATGCAACTCAATAGGTATTTAGGAGGCCAACGAGAAGAGGCTGGGGGTGGGGTAATGAGGAGGGGGCTGGGTGGGTCACGGTGGGGGAGGGTTGGGTAAGTGTTGGATTGTTACTTTATTTTTTTTATTTGCTCAAATGGCCTTTTTATAAGAGGTTTAAAAGGTAACTTTAGTATATCTATGGCCCGTTTGGTACATGGTAATAAACGGTGGTCATGACTAATGAGAACAAAAAACTAGTGTAATTTTGGTTGAAAAATCTCTTGACTACTTTAATGGCCATGTTTGTCCAAATTTAATCATCTCATTTTCTTCATAAAATTTATTCCAATGCATTACCATTGAGATATGTGGTATTAGATGGTAATGAAAATTTGTAAACAAAAAAAACTTTTTTATGATCAAAGTTTCATTACCATAGAAATGATCGGGAACTTTTGATGAAATTTTACACTATAAATCATTCACATTACTATCATTTAGTACACTAATCAAACGGGGCATTAGGGTAACACTATTTTAGATTGGGATTATTTATGATTAATTAAAAGTTGATATTATTATTATAGTTAAATTAGTGAATCATTGTATTATTTACGGTAGTTTTTTCTTTCTAAAATATACAACTTAATTATGATATCCATTATTTCTATTTTTTAGTGATTGTGATCAACTTAAATCATATGAGATGAATTAATTCATTTATATTCGATTTAAGTTTATAATTTGCAAGAAGTTATTAATACTTTTTTACGTTATAAGAAACATCACCATTGCAAGTAAATTATCAAATAAAATTGAATCTTGTTTCAGTTGGAACAATACAATTTTTCTCATGTCTTACAATTTTTCTCATGTCTTGAATTTAATTCGCATTCATTATTTTTCCTAGTCTAACCATAATTTTTAAAAATAATACTTTTCTATAACAACCAATTTTATTTTTTTTGAATTATTCTATAACAACCATTTTAATCAAGATTAGATATCTCGAGATTAAAATTAGGATAATTTGTTGACACTTTTTTTAAAAAAAAAAGCTAAAAGGGGTGATAATAGAATCTTAGTAGACGTGGCAGGATGTATTGAATGCCGGCTATTAAGACATGGCTACCAGTTTGCCTCAGCCTGCTTTCTCCCCTCTAAAAGTTATGATTATCATGTGAACAAACACGGAAGAATAGTCTTTTAGTCTTTAGCCTTGAGAAACTAAAAAAAACAAGCCTACTACTATTTTTCTTTGAAAAAGTTTTTTAAATTGATAGGTGGCTACTATTTTAACTAATAATTTAAAGTTCAAAATAATATACTCCTTTGTCCATATTAATGATTTACCAATAGCGTTTGTGGCTCAATGGATAAAGCATCTGCATGTGGAGCAGAAGGCTTGGGATTTGACCTCTAGTGGGCGTAGGTATCAAATGGAGGGTTTCTTGACTGCGCGCATATCTGTTTACTCCCACCTTGAGAGTACGGGTATGATTTGTCCGCATCTTTCAGGAAAAAAAAAAACTCCACCCGAACTCTGCCTTGTGCGGGATACTGGGAGTGTATAAATATAAATATTTTGTAATAAATAAAAAGAGAACAAATTATTTGATGAAATTAAAAGAGAATTATATTATATGAATAAAACTAAAAAAATTAATGGACTATTATCCTAGAATAAAACTGATACTACAAAATAAGAGAAATTTATTCAAAATAAGAAAATACTCTCTCCAATTCACATATATTGTCCCATTTGGTTGAGCACAAATATTAAGAGTAGGATGAATTCCACTAAAAATGTGGCAGTTGAGGTATTTTAATTGATTAAATTAATTGTAAATGTGATAGTTGAGGTATTGTAAGTAATAAAAGTGAGGGTATTTTGGTCATTATTTGTATAAACCTGAGATATTTAGGTAAAAAATCATGATTAAAATTAAAAATGTGACATATAAAGTGAAATTTTCCAATAAGAAAATGAGATAATAGTTGTGAATTGGAGGGAGTATTAAATGAGAACAATAGAAGAAGTAATTTTAAATAAAAGTAGTTGAGACTATAGAAGAGTCTTTACAAAAGACATGTGTAGCATGTCTTGCACTAATGAAGGGTGATCATTTTGGAGCTTTATGCTTCCTTAACCATCTTTCTTATCCTTACATTGGAATCTAGCTCAAGTTTTTATCTTATAACTAACTAGGTAGATACCCGTGCTAAATACGGAATCATTAGAATTTTTGAAAAAACATATAAAATTGGACATTAAAGACTATTGTAGAAGAGAAAAGAAGCATCAATGAAAAAAAACATGAGGCAAAATCAAATATGGGTTAAATTAATTAAGCAAATCAATATAGAATAAAATTAAATTTAAAAACTACCTAAAATAACTTAAGTAGAATTAGGAGGGAAAATAACTCTTAAAATTGTGACACTTGTCATATTCTTTTATTGTTTTAGTAGAATGTATGATGATTGATTTTATAATGATTTGAGATAGAGGTGTTGCGAAACCAAATAACACACAAATAACTTAAAGGTGGTATTTGGAAACAAGTAATTCAGTTTATATCATACTCCCTCCTATTCATCTAAAATGTTTTATTTACTTTATACACTTTATCCAATGCACTTATTCGATCCTTAATATATCGTGTTGTGCATAATTTAAAATTATAAAAAAGTTGATATTAATAATCTTTACATCAAAACGAATCAAATAAGATTCCACATGACTATGTATTAACTTATAGATTAGTAATAAAATGCAATTTAAGAGTGATAGATGAATAGCGTCCCAAAAGTAAATAAAACATTTTAGATGAATAGGAGGGAGTATATAAATTTAAGAATTTTAAAAATGAAAAGATATGACAAGTTATTATCAAATTCTCAACTTTACCTATAATGATGAAATTGACTTAAATCCAAAAATTAATTTCATTGAATTGTCAAGCTTTAAATTTGAGTTATTTCTAGAATTTTAAGTAAAATCATTATTCTCAACAATCTCAACATAGCATAAAGAAGATCGATATGAATTTCTATATAACTTACCTTAAATTTTAATTAATCGTTAACTTGTTCAAAATATCATGAATGATAATGAATTTCTAACAAAAAAACACTCCAAATAACAATTGAAGGTTGGAAAACTTGGAACTAGGGATGGTCATGGGGCGGGTCTGGAGCGGATCCAATCAGACCCGAACCCAAACCTTCCGAATTTGATTGGTTTTTAGTGGGTCTAAAAAAGGTCTCTTTGATTTGTCAAATTTGAAACATTTATAAGTCATTATATTTTTTTCGTATATTTGTAAGAGAGTTATTATTGTATTTTACAAATATTTAATACTAATTTAACATCTACACTCGCATAGCGTCACCCATATACGCTTAAATTCCATTATAAACACTAGTTCGAGTCCATGAAATAAGAGTAATTGGGTTAGCACTTAGCAAGTAGCATATATATTATTTATATATATTATGATTATATGAAAAGAAATCAAGTGTTGGGGGCAGAATTAATTTACACGTAGAAGACAAATAAAAATGGACAATTTAATATTTATAAGGGTCTGAGGGGCGGGTCCAAGGTCCGAATATTGGACCCGGACCCGGATCCGAACCCGTCAATTATTTTTTAGATCCGGATTCGACCCGGATCCGATGGATCTCAAAAAATAAGACCCGGACCCTTAAAAAGGGGCGGGTCTGGAGCAGGTCCAACAAGGTACTGGACCCGTGACCATCCCTACTTGGACCTATATCTATAAGTTTAGTCTCTACTAATAATTTATTATATAAAAAAATATGATTTAATAACAGTTAACGTTTTAGTTTGACAAACGTAATCGATATACAAGCGTTAGAAAGTTGGTTTTGGCAAGTTGGTTTTTGGCTTGTTGGTTGATTGAAAAGCTAATTTTATCTTATTGGTTGGTCAATGAGCTAAAATAATATTTTATAACAAAAATTTCAAGCGATTCAAAAACTGACTTTATGGTGTTGACCCAGTTTATCTTTAAAATACAACAAACAATTGAAATCTAATTTTATCAAATATCTTTTTTAATAGCTGACTTAACCAACTAGTTTAACGGCCAACAAAAACGACTTACAACTTACTAGTCAACCAAACAAATAATAAAGTCAACGATTATTTACCAAACAACCCAATATGTGGCATAAGACTCCACAATGTGCTATTATACTTTCCGTTCTACCTCTAGGTGCTTATACATTTGATTAATACTTAATCCTAACTAACACTTGTGTTTGTGTTCTTCAAAATCTAGTTTTTCAAGACCTTGTATAATTAAAAACACTTAACAAACAAGGCCACGTTTTTCGGTGCAACTTACTACTTATTCTGTGGTGGATCCTCTGCTCAAACTGATCACAGCTAAGCCATAATATCCGTTATAATAAAAGTCTCCTATAAAATTGCTTTTGGCTTTTTACGTAATCTAATACTTTCTCTGTTCCGTTTTAGTCGTACTATTGGATTTGACACATTTTTTAAGGGCCGTCAAATCAATGTGGTAAAAGTAGGGATGATATATGTTTGATGGTGATATGTGGGGTAAAAAAAAAAATTATTATAAGTAGATAGTGGCTGTGACTTGTGGGTATATTAAATAATTAATGGAATGATATATAATTGATTGTGATAGTGGGGTAGGAATAAAGTGAGGATAATATAAGTAGATTATTTTTGCCAAAAATTAACGTTGCAAGTAATATGAAACTTCCAAAAACAGTAAGTGTTGCAAGTAAAATGGAACGGAGGTAGTATGTTATTTCGATTATTTTTATATTGAATTATACACATCTAAAATTATGAAAGTATGCAATTAGACGATTCAGACAAATTTTCACTCGATTGTATTTTTTCTTGCACATTAGCCGCAATATATAAAATAAACTTGGAGGGGGAATAGTGTCAATAAAAGTAATGTCGAGAGTTTTTTAGAACGAAAAAAATATTATTTTAGTGTATATCAATCTAACTACAGGAAGTATTTTTCAATAATTAAAATTGTTTGTACTAATCAAGTAAAAATACTTAGGGGGTGTTTGGCAAATTAGCTTATTGAGCAATTTTAGCTTATTTGGATATAAATAGAGGGTTGGGTGGTCAAACCAGCTAAAGATAGTGTTTGGTGAATTAGCTGGTTGAAACAACTTATTGATACGAATAAACTGTTTTTGAACAAGCTGCTTATAGCAGCGGGTTCAAAATCAGCTGATCAAACCAGTTAATAAAATCAGCTGGTCAAATCAGCTATCAGCTATTTGCCAAACACCTTCTTAATATTTTTTAATACATTGTAAATTTAATTTACAATAAAATATTATACTTTCTCTTATTCTTCCTATTAGTCCCATTTATTTTTGGGATACTATTTACATATGACTCATAATATATATTAAAACATAATCAAGTGGAATCTTGTTTGATTCGTCTCACGGTAAAGATAATTAATAACAAATTTTCATAACTTTTAAATAACTATAATTAAAGATATTAAGGATTAAAATATTGTCTCGACAAATGTAAAAAAAGTAAATAGAACTAATAGATTAAATATGATCAAGTCTATACAAAACTTTCTACTCTATTACTTCCTTCGTTCCATTTTACTTGCAACACTTACCTTTTTTGTAAGTTTCATATTACTTACAACATTACTATTTTTGGCAAAAATAATCTACTTATTTTATCCTCACTTTATTCTTACCCCACTATCACCATCAATCATACACCATCCCATTAATTACTTAATATATCCACAAGTCACAACCACTATCTATTTATAATAATTTTTTTTATTTCTATCCCACATATCACCATCAATCATACATCATCCCTACTTTTATCATACTGATTTGACGGCCATTAAAAAATATGTCAAATCCAATAGTGCAATTAAAACGGAACAGAAGTATATTATTACCTATTTTTTTGTTTTGTTTTGCCGAACCAAAGGCCAAACTACAAATTCAAAAATAGAAAATCAAGGAAATCAAAAATAAAAATAAAAAAATACTCAGCTTGCAGGCTGCATCCTCCCTATTAGTGTGGCCCCACACGGGAACTTCACATTCAATCAAAACACAGACATCCAATGTATTTTGTCCCAATCACAGCTCACCCACCCTTTTTCCCTCCTTTTTTTTAATCTAAATTTCCTTCTCCCCTTATAATTTTATTTTACTTTTAAATTATATTTTTAGAAATTAGTACAAATAATAAGTTTGTATAAATAGTCTTACCAGTACAAAATTAAATGTCTATGTCCAGTCCAGCAGACCAATAAATATTGCTTTTTATTTACTAATCTAAAAAAACAAAACAAAATTAAAAAAAAAAAAAAGAAAAGAAAAAACCTTACTACTTAGTTGCATTCCTGTATTAAACCATTTCCTTCTACAAAACACAATATATCAACACAACTTCCATCCTTTCTTGTAACCAAAAATGGCTTCTTCTCCATTTCCTCCTCTTATTTTCTCTCTCTTAATCTTCATTTCATTCTCTCTCTTACCCTTTTCTTTTGCTCAAGGTGACAATGGGCTCCACAAAGGATGGTATAAACCCACCAAAGTATCCGACCCGCCTGAATATAATCTCGATTCATCTAATGAATCATACGGTCCTGAAGGTGTAACCGTTGATCCGACTTTCCAATTCGAGAATGATAGGCTTCGTAAAGCCTACATTGCTCTTCAAGCATGGAAAAACGCCATGCTATCAGACCCATCCAATTTTACTGCAAATTGGGTGGGTCCTGATGTTTGTAGCTATAATGGGGTTTATTGTGCTAATTTACCCAACTCAAGTTACGATTATTATTCTACCCCGGTTCGCGTCGTTGCTAGTTTGGATCTTAACCATGCTGATATTGCTGGGTACTTACCCAATGAGCTCGGATTATTATCCGACCTTGCAGTATTCCACATTAACTCGAACCGGTTTTGTGGGACAGTGCCCAAAACTTTTTGCTCAATGAAACTATTGTACGAGCTTGATATAAGCAACAATAGGTTTGTGGGCAAATTCCCTCCGGCTCTTCTAACTCTACCGTCTTTAAAATATTTAGATATCCGATTTAACGATTTCGAGGGCCCGATCCCTCCGGCTATCTTCGACAAACCGTTGGATGCTCTTTTCCTAAACAACAACCGGTTTAAACACGGTATCCCATCCAACATGGGTAACTCCCCTGTTTCGGTTTTAGTAATGGCCAATAATGAGTTAGGAGGATGTATTCCTTCTAGTATTGGTAAAATGGGTTATACTTTATACGAACTTATTCTCCTAAACGATAATCTTACTGGGTGTTTACCCGAAGAGATCGGGAATTTGAAATACGTAACGGTTTTTGATGTTAGCTACAACAATTTAGCAGGGTCATTACCTTCTACTATAAGTGGAATGACTAGTGTTGAGCAATTAGATGTGGCACATAACAGGTTTACAGGGGTTATTCCTGATGCTATTTGTAAGCTTCCCAAGTTGGAAAACTTTACTTATTCTTACAACTATTTTACTGGGGAAGGCCCATCTTGTGCTGCGCTAGGTGCAGGGAAAGTGTCCAATGGTTCGGAAAACTGTATTGCGAATAAGGATGATCAGAGATCGGCCGAAGAATGTGCGTCACCGGAGGCTCATCCGGTGGATTGTAGCTATTATGGGTGTGCTAAGAAATACTCTTACACACCATCTACTAGCTATTCACCTCCCAGTCCGGGTGGTTATAGTGGTGGTGCTTCTTCTGGGTCTTATTCTCCATCTCCGCCTTACAGTCCCTCGCCATCGTCCTACACTCCTCCACCTCCCGCCTACTCGACTTCGCCACCGTCGTACAGTCCCTCACCATCATCCTACACTCCACCATCTTACAGTCCTACAGTACCGTCATACACTCCACCATCTTACAGTCCTTCACCGTCATACACGCCACCATCTTACAGTCCCTCGCCATCATCCTACACCCCACCATCTTACAGTCCCTCGCCGTCGTCCTACACTCCACCATCTTACAGTCCTACAATGCCGACATACACTCCACCATCATACAGTCCTTCACCGTCATACACGCCACCAACTTACAGTCCCTCGCCATCATCTTACACCCCACCATCACCTCCTGCCTACTCGACTTCACCACCATCATACAGTCCTTCACCGTCATACACGCCACCATCTTACAGTCCCTCGCCGTCGTCCTACACTCCTCCATCACCTCCCGCCTACTCGACTTCACCACCATCATACAGTCCTTCACCGTCATACTCGCCACCATCTTACAGTCCCTCACCGTCGTCCTACACTCCCCCATCACCTCCCGCCTACTCGACTTCACCACCATCTTACAGTCCCTCGCCATCGTCTTACACTCCACCATCGTACACTCCACCGTCTTACAGTCCTTCTCCGTCCTACACTCCACCATCTAAAAGTCCTTCTCCGTCGTACACTCCACCATCTTACAGTCCTTTACCGTCCTACACTCCACCGTCCTACACTCCACCGTCGTACAGTCCTTCTCCGTCGTACAGTCCACCATCATACACTCCTTCTCCGGCATATTCTCCACCGTCTTACAGTCCTTCACCGTCGTACACTCCACCAACAAGTCCTGATTACAAATCACCATTAATGCCATCAACACCTCCTAAAAAAGACTGTCATCCAGGCCATGACTCAACACCACCGTCTCCGGTGTATGACAACACTCCAATTCCACCAGTTTACGGCGTTTCTTATGCTTCTCCACCTCCTCCTATCTACCCCGGTTACTAATTTTATACATTTATGAATTCGGTTTATCAAAATTCATTTATGTTTAAATTTGTTCATTGATTTCTTGGGGTTGGATCATTGTTACTATTATCCTAACAAATTCTTCCAAAAAATCTAGGGAAGTTCAAGAAAAAAAAAGGAAAAATGTTTGACAGATTCATTATTAAATTATTGGTTGGCTTTACAAGATCTGGCATGCCAAATACACGGTTTGATGTTTTTTATTTTTTGGAAAGTTAAACTTTTAAGATTGTGTTTTTAGCAAATAATATAAATATATATACTTCATAATTATGTAGATTTGTTTAATTACTTCTGTGATTTTGTGTTATGTTTTTACAGAATATACTAAGTTTACAAGTTGATGAATTGACAGCTATAACAATTTTGTATATTTCCATTTAATTTAATGCAAAGCTATTATTGAGTTTTACACTCCCTGTATAATAATAGATGAAACATTAGAAATTAGAAATATTGCACAATTTATGTACTTCTATTATTTTTAATTTGCCATCAATTTTTAAGTTGAAACACAGTCAAGTGCATTTTAATTTGAGTCATTTTAATGCAAAGATTATTTACTTCTTTCGATTTTTATTACTTGTAGATATAGTCCTGCACCCACATCTAATTTAGTATTAGGCCGTGACAATTCGTCACATAATCCACCGAGGTCCACTTGTGTAGATATGGGACCTTTATTGTTTCCCAAAATCATGAAGTATGGTAGTAGGAAAATAGCTCAACCAATATATAATATATGCAAGTCAACAACTTAACTATTTTATCGATGTGAGATTTTGTATCACATATGAAGTATTTCCAATACTTAGCACTGTTCATCATTTTGTGGTATTTACATGTTGCGGCTATTCGTTACATATTTTCATATTATCATATTTTTATAATGTTTAGTAGCATGTAACTCTAAATAAAAATTTCCAATAAATGCATTGAAGTATTGAACTACCTAAATAGTTAGCGTTACAAGTAATTAAAAACCAAAAAATAGTAAAATTCAAAGACACATAAGCAATATGAACGATCAAGATTGGTTTTATTGTAGGCTCGTGGTACAAGATTTATGGTGTCTCCTCATTATTGCGTTATTTAATGGAGTATATGAGCACTTAAATGTCCTTCAAGTACGGAGCATGGGTTCTATTTTCTTCATATTTATTCTCGTTTCTTTCAAAATACCAACGTTCAAATGTTACAATTGCCAATGTGAAGTTACCACTTACCACAGCCAAATATATTCTATATAAAATTAAGGGAAATTCTATATGGTAGCATCGAATTTTCATGAAACGGCAGTGGTAATATTTTTTATAAGTTTTTTTTTTTTTGTGCAATTAAAGAGCAATATATTAACTCCAAAAAAAAAAACCTTTTACAACCTAAGTTATAAAGGAATACTTCCCAAACAAGAAAGGAAAGTTACACTAAGCCCTTTTTGTAAGATTTTTCCATATGGTAGCATTTAATTTATGCCTTATCTAACTGTCGTAGTATATTTCCGTTAAATTTTTTTCAATTTTTGTTTAATTCACTATTGTGATGTTTCTACCCTTATTAAGTGCTTGGTTGTTGTCTATTTAATTTGCCCTAAATCATTTACTTCCTCTCAAATGTTTATTTCACCATTTTGACGTTTAATTCACCATTTAATTTATCAACGCTCTCAAATGATTAGAGCAAATTATAAAGACAACAACCAATACTTAATAAGGGTAGAAACATCAAATGGTGAATTAAACAGAAATTGACAAGAATTAAACGGAAAATGCTACGACAATTAAATAAGACATAAACTGGATGCTAACATGTGTAATAATCTTACAAAAGTGCTACCACTGGCGTTTCATGAAAATTCGATGCTACTATATGGAATTTTCCTAAAATTAAATACTTCTTTTACGTTAGCGTTTAATAAGTTTTGAGTAAAATTTAGTAGGAGAAGGAATTGAGATGGACAATAAGAAAAAAAAATGATAAAAATAAATATATGGTTAAAATGAAGAAAGATAATAAATTTGTGAATGAGATTTAAAAAAAGTGGGTAATACTATTGACAAAAGAAAAATTGTGCAAAATAAATTACACTACCTAATATGAAAAGTTGTGCAAATTAAAAGGGACTAAGGAAGTACTCTATAAAGTAAAAACAAAATATGAAGTACTATTATAAACTAACTAAAGATGTTCACTCGAGTCGTTTATCGATTTCAAATCAGGTGTTTTAGGTTAGCTAAAAAACAAGTCTTGTATACACATTAATTTTATATATATTTTTGAATTCATTTTTAAGTCGAATCAAGTTGAATCACTTATAAAATTTTTGAAATCCCCTAAATAATAAATGATGGTTTGAATAATTTAGTATCACATGCTACTAGACGTACTAGTCGTTAAATATAACTCTTTTTGTCATATTACCAAAAGGGTCAATTATAATGTCCTAATAATAATATAGCCACTAAAATAATAATTGCTGCTAAAAATTGGATGGATTTCTCAAAGATTCTATTTTAAGATTCGTTGAGAACCTCAACGGGTTTTAACTTTAAACTTAGTTTTTTTCTCCCAAAAACCACTTGTTTTGCTTTTTTTAATAACTAGATTATTCCGGTGCGATGCACGATTTTATTTTATTTTATTGTTTTTTATTATTTAAAAAAAACTGAAAAGAAATTGTAAATTATTGGTTATTGATTTTCAATGAATTAATAATTGCATATAATAGCTAATATTTAATTAACGTTTAATTTTAAAAATACTATTTTATAAATTATGTATGATGTTATTGATATTATTTTAATATTTACTAAGTAAGCATAACAAACTATGTTAAAAATAAATTCTAATATTAATAAATTGTTTTGAGCATATATTACAATATTAAATTGAATAAAATATTTTAAATAACGATAACATTGATATACAAAAAATAATTTAAATGATGATACAAATATCAAATTAAAAATAGATTCTCTTGTATGAGACTATTTGAATGTTGAGAGGAATCCATGTAATTAGCTTAATTGTTTTATTGATCACTATAAGGTTGTAATTGACACTTAAAGAATTTATGAATAGAAAAACATTTAAAGTAATTGTGTCTATTTAAATAAATAAATAATACAAATATGAAACTAAAGTTGTTTGCTTTACAAATGCAAATATTTGTTTTCATGTTTGTTTGACATTCAATCTTTATTCACAATTTATCTCTCCTCTTACCTCTAGATACATTAGGTTGATTATTGAAAAGTTGATTGCATTAACCAATTCTAATAGTGCATTTACATATTTTGACTAAATAAACCAATTCCAATGCATTTAGACATTGTTGAGAAAACTCACCAATTTTAATTATTAATTATGATAATATTTATTAGGATTAATCAATACCAATGGAACCCCCAATTCCATTATATTTAAGGATGGCATCATCATCTCATATTGGAGGGAAAATTTTAATCCACAAAGTGACACCTCATAAGTTTAAGGGTATAATGATGTCAGCGTTTTTTGTTTTAGTTATAGGTATAGATATACTTTCTCCATTGCATCATACTTGCTAGATTTTACTTTTTTACGTAATTTAATGTGTTATTTTAATCATTTATATATCGAACTATATACATCTAAAAATTATAAAAAGTTTGGATTATGAAAGTATACGATTAGACGATTCAAAAGCATTTGTGGCTCTACTGGCATATGGGGTTTTTTTCACAGCGGGCATCTCTCTTTACTCTCTCATTGGGGGAACGGGTATTATTTATCCGCATATTTCAAGAAAAAAGTAAAACCCTCCACCCAGACCCTGCCTTGTGCGGGATAGTGAAAGTGGTTTTTACCTTTACCTTTATTAACCGCAATATATAAAATAAGCTTAAATGATAAATAGTGTCAATAAGCGAAATATAGCGAGTATTTCAGAATGGAGGAAGTATATAATTTGTCTAATTAACTATGGTCTAATAGTTTTTAATTGATCAAACTTGGTTAGCTATGATGTTGAACTGAATTTATTAGGGTAACATTTAAACTTGTTTATTTAATTAATTAACATTGTGATATTACTTTCATAACCTTCAACCTTTCGTTGACTTTGACCAGTAGTCAAGGGACTTTAAGACATCAAGTTTAGCATGTTTAACTCATAAATAACCGTCCATTCATAACAGTAACCAACAATAACCGCCCACTATCCTCCATTATCTCCATGATAGTCAATTCTCTCTAGAAATAATCTCTCATTTATCACCATAAATAGAGGCAAGCCAACATCATTTGCAACCCTAAGCACAAATACAATAACGAAACTCTGCCAAAATCAATACTCAACAGTTATCTCCCTCTTTACCACCTTAATCAGTTATTCATCACCATTATCACCGCTACTACGTACCTTACCTTCGTCACCATCGCTTATCTCATACTTATTCAATTGTCACTTCTTTGATTCTTCGATCTGATTTTCTCCAGAACTAACGTGTTATGGTGCAGGATCTCAGGTCACCTTCAAAAGGCGTTTCAACTGCACTCTGTTTAGCATTGAGTGATTGACCGGTATACCACTTCCACTTCAGATATCTCACATGCCTTTCACACTTCCTCGTTTCATAACTAAAACAAACCTAATTGATAATCAAATGTTACACTCAAAATTAATTTTTAACCTAATTAAACTTTTCTAGAGAAAGTCAACATAATCAAATTACACTCGAACCTATCAATTCTCCTGTTTTTGAATCGTTCCAAATTAATTTGAAAACCCAAATGAAGAACAACTATATCAAAAAAAAAAGAAAAAAGGAAGAAATAAAACAAGAGGCTGGAATGTTACACTCACAATTACCTCAACTTAATACTCCCTCCAATTTAAAACAAATGTCTCATTTGTTTTTGGACAATATTTACTTATCATTCTTAATTTGTATTTACTCTTAATCTATAAGTTAAAATATAGTCATGTGAGATCTTGTTTGATTTGTCTCGATACAAGGATCATTAATATCAACTTTTTATAATTTTTGATTAAAAATAATTAGAGTTATTAACGGTTAAAATGTTGTCTCGGCAAGTGTAAAAAAATAAATGGGACAATAGTTGTGAGTTGGAGGGAGTATTACAAATTCACTATTAAATTGGTCTAATTTTACCCCACATGTTATGAAACCGACTTAAAATTAACTTGTACTACCTCCTATTCATAGAGAATGAGACATTTGTTTTTTGACACTATTCACTCATTACTCTTAATTTGTATTTTATTCTTAATCTATAGATTAGAACATAGTCAAGTGAAATCTTGTTTGATTCGTCTCAATGCAAAGATTATTAATATTCACTTTCTATAATATTTCGTTATGTATAATAAGAGATATTAAGCATTGAATAAGTGCATTTGATAGTGTGAAAAAACAAATGTCTCATTCTCTATGAATAAGAAGGAATATTACTTTTTGCGTCTCTTTTCTCATGCAGTGACAACTTATTTTAGTTTTATTTCGATATAATGATAACTAATTTTCTATATTTACTTTTGTGTATCAAATGTTTTTCATGTTAAATAAAAACGATATATATTTGAGATGATTTGATTCATGAAATTGATTCGACTTAGCACAATCTATCATGAATTTTACTACAACCTAAAATGACCCAACTAAAGTTCACTAAAATAGCAATAATTAAATTTGTATATTATTATGATTCAACTTAACCAAAAGTTACAACCGATTTAAAGTCAACCCAAAGTCAAAATTGACTTTTAGATTGTTGCAAATTGTTACTTTATATTAATAAGTAAACTTATAAAATAAAGTTACATAAACATAGTAGGTTACAAAAATAAATGACAAGTTCAAGCCTTTGCTTAACATACACCAAATATGAACTTTATCATCGGGAATCACCATATATCAAACATAGTAACAAGAGAATTTTGTATGGGACTTGATGTAAATTCTAGGCGAGTCTCTTTTTCTAAAACATCATTTCCTTCCTACTATGGTGCTTGGGAATGTATATCAGAAATATGTATCGAGATGAAAATTTTTTACTAAATTCCTTGCACAAGTAAATTAGAACGACATGAGAAAATATAAATGGAAGAAGAAACAGAAATTTACAATCGATGATTGCAAGTTCTCTATGTAAAGTGCTAGAGAGGAGAAGAATTCCAAAAACATGCATGTATTTTCCATGTATGCTTCATATCCGAAATAACTTGCACATGCCTTCTATATTTATAGAAAAGCATACAACCATTCATGAAGTAATATATCACTTCATGAATTGCAACATCAATTCACGAATCAATGCCGATCATTAGGGGCAGATTTAGGAAAAAAAAACAAGTGATGTCAATAATTTAAATAAAAAATTTATATTTAACAATATTGTAATTAGTACAATTATCCAAGTCGAATCTTCATATTTTGAAAGCGGCTCGTAATATCATCTAAAATTGTTTGATTTAAAAATATATATTGCGTGCCCACTATTTAAGACCTTTTAATTTGTTTCAAAATAATTGAAGTAAATGCATGACAAGATTTGATGAATAACATAAAGAAACAAATTATTCATGAAAAGCCCCATGAAGTTATTATGATTTTTGAATACTCACAAAAATATGTTATTAACTCAGGGTGTTGAATGAGCATACTTGTTGGAGATAATGCAAAAGTAATAATTGATGAGCGTAAGATAGTAATACGACATAGTGGTATTAAAATAAATACAAACTAATTAAAACATTGAGGAGAAGACTTGTTGGAGATAATACAAAATAATATTACATGGATCAGAAAAAACAAAAAAACATGAAAAGAATTTAGCTAGTAGGATCCGAACACTAGCTCTTTTGCAATGAAGTATGACACTTTAACCAAGTCAACCAATAGTGATGATTGATCTATATAACTATATAAGTATTAATTAAAACACTCAAACCTAGTCCATTAGAGTTTAATTCCTATTTTTATTTTATATTTTTCTTTATGGGCCGACCCAATCAAAGATGGTCTCTCAAAGAGACCGTCTCTCACAAGAATTTGTGTAATATTTTTTGTCATTCTCAAAATAATTTTTGATTATCATGTATATTTTGATTCTTCATGAAATATTTAAGAAATTAAAATTTTAATAAAACAACTTTATTAATAAGCAATTATTTCAACATAAAAAAATAATTATATATTCTAAGAAACTTTAAATAGAAATCTTAGATAGCTTTTAAATTCAAAAATATAATATTCCAAGAAAATTTAATAGATTAAATCTAATTAGAATATACCACTCATATATTATAAGAATAAGTTGATGTTAATATGGTAAGAATTATTTTATATGGCAAATCACTGTGAGAATGCCATGTGAAATTTCACATTCTTTTTATTAGATTGTATGATGATTTCTGTGATTAATTGCTGTCACTTGACAGCTGTGACAGCATAGTAGCTCCGCCCCTGCTGGCGATCATAAATCAATCTTTTCCAATATATTTAGTTAATATAACCATATTAACCGCAGGTAGTTATAGTATAACTAACGTCATCATTATTATCATCATTATCATCATACCCAGTGTATCCCGCTCATAGAAAACTATGTACAGGGTCTGGGGAAGGAAGAACGCGACAACTCGTATTATAGTAAGACTAACAAAACCGAATAAAATGAACATTAAATTGCAACAACCAGGGCGAAAGTTGCTTCCAGTGAAAACTTCGCGACCCACGAACTTGTGACCAGTGAAGAAAGTCGCGACCCTTGAATTGCGTTTTTTCCAAAACAAAAACTTTGCTTTGAAAACTAACGATCCGCGAACTTTTCGTGATCCGTGAAAAACACTTTCCACAAAATTAGTAACTTTGCAATTTTTAGATATTTCCAATTAATTATTTATTTAATTAATTTATTTGATTTAATTAATTTATAATTTCCGATAACCATTATACGCTCTAAATGACAATAAGATGACTCAAATTATAAATGATAAGACATATAGTCTAATCAAACTCCATTTAATTTAATTTAAGTAATATCGACTTGAACTTTAGCCGTAATAACAATATAAACCTTAAATTTAATTGCCTATAATCAAATTGACTCCTTTTAAATTATTAATGTGACACGACAAAACTCAAATTTGAAAAAAAAAAAACCCAATTAAATAAGGTTGTGTTTGGAAACTAGCATTCCATTTCAAATTAATGATTTTAATTATGAAATCATGAATGTAGAATTTGAGAATGACAATGTTTGGGAGGTCATTCTCAAATCTTCATCTTTAAACCATTTTGATAACAATTGTGGATTTGACTCAAATTCAAATTTGAAATTCTACTATTTGCCAAACATTAATTTTGAGTCTAATCTATATTTTGAAATGAAATCATCATTCCCAAACATAGTATAATTGAATTTATCGGTTTTTGAACATGTCTTATAGTTACCACTAAATTCTAATAATCAATTAAGTGAACACATTTGAGCCGGGGGACTCCTTTTTGGTCGCGCTCTCCTTCATGGGTATGAGTTGTCGCTGCCCTTCCCTCCCCAGACCATGTCCATAGTTTTCTATGTGCGGGATACACTGAGTGGGATGATGAATTACGTGAACACATGTTACCTCAAAAATGATGAAGCTTCTCTACTCCTACCTTAACCTAAATTCCAAAGTAAATAATACGACTTAGGGCCTGTTCTCTTCATCTGATCCGGATCGATCCGAATTTACTAATGTCGATCGATTCATCGATCGATCTGAATTTTTCTAATCGGATCGATCGTCGATCCGATCGATCCGTCCGATCTGATCTGATTTGGTTTCATAAAGTTATTATTATTATTATTATTATTATTATTATTATTATTATTATTATTATTATTTTAGTAATGATTATTATTATTTCATAACAAGAGACTTTACAAGAAATTGGTGGGGAGTCGAGCAACAAGCTGAGCACCCACACCCTTTTGGATACAAAAAGCCAGTCTATGGAAAATGTATCCCCTAGATTTGGTACTACTAGAGTTACTCAAAGAAAACGATGCAATCCTTGATAATAAGTCGAGTGCGTCCTCCCCTAGCTCTCCGAAAGTTGAAAAGGCAAAAGGGATGAATTTATATCCATTTTTCTCGCACTTGGCAGAGTATTTCTTCCTCTTTCTCTCTGCAACATTGGTTACAGAAGCCCCAGGGACCCAAGAGGAAACTCCAATGCCAGCGAAGGGAGATCTGCCAGTTACATCCACACAAGCGTCCTTACCATGGATCCAATTGAACAAAAGGAGATCTGCTGGCCTAAGGTCTTTACCCGCGTCTGAAGAAAACCCCACTGGTGCCTCCTTACGGATGGGAATTCCAGCTCTGCAACAAATATCCACGAGAATGTCCCGAACCAAATTATGCCGGAACTTCACGCCAAGCTCACTGGAGCAATGAATCGCGTGATCTCCCCATTGATCCATCTTAGGGGTGTTGCAACTCGGGCATAAGTTACCTTCGACAAACAAGGGAATGGTAAGCCGGTAACATAGAACAGCTCGAAACTGACGAGGTTCATTTTCTGTCCCAAACCATCAATGGGGATAGTAAGAAGAAAATCTTGGGCATGCGGTTCCCGAGTCGAGCTAAGAATTGCAACTTGTCTTGGGGTGAGCATGTAGCTAGATACAAGGCTTTTCTCAACAATATTCAAATAAGCCCCTACCAACTTTTTCATCATATGGGGGGCAGCAAGTTCATCATTGAGAGAGAAAGCATTGGAACCACAAAGGTCACGGAAGAGATTGAGAGCGTGTTCAAAAGCCGAACCCAGGGAAGAGAGTTCACAGTTGGCTAAGATCTTAGCCTGAAGAGGGCTAGTCTGAAGGCAGGAGGCAAGAAAAGCGTAGTGGATGACATCACCTGCGGAGTAAATGCCAAGGCCGTCCATCTTGATCGGTAAGGTGGCTAGCCTCCATTGCCAATCACCAAAACCCGGACCAGAAGCCGTAACAATATTTTCCAAGGAGTTTCGCAAAGCAATATCAAATTGTACCTGTGCATCCCTAAACGAATCCGAGGGGCTAGTCCTCATGGCGTAAAAAAGCCTTCCAATCCCCGCACAATATCGAAGAAGGAGAAGCTCACACTGTGGATCATGGAGTTTGCTAACAACCGCCATAAGCTCAATGGTTTTAGAGACCCTCCTTAAGGAAAATTCATTACTAAAACTCTGGTTTGTACTCACAACCCCACCGAGCGATTTCACCCCCGCACACGGGCGAGATATGTTAGGCGGAAAAACTCTAAGCTCTCTATTTCTAGGGTCTTCCCTAGGCCAAAAAAGTTCCGTCTTGTCCACGTTGAGGAACAAGCCCCGTGATGGACCGTCCTCCTGGATAATGTGAAAAGCCTTGGAGACCAGGAGGGTGTCACCAACAATAGTACCATCATCCAGATACCACGCCTGGAAGTTAAGCTTGCAGGATTGGTGGATTTTCAAAATCAAAGGATGCAAGATAAGGGCAAAAAGCAAAGGGCCCAGGGGGTCACCTTATTGAACGCCTTGGCAAGACCAGAGAATAGAGTCACCATAGTATAACCTCGCAGGTTGAGAATAGCAGAATTACACCCAAGGGGCGATAGAGGGGCACTAGGCCTGTGTTTCAGCCAGCATGGCACTCCTATCAACAAGATTGAAGGCATTTTCAAAATCAACCAAAAACATAGAAGAAACAACTGTATCCCCTTTACATTCAACAAGCCTATTAACAGAATGAAGAATAACTTCACTACCCCCACGAGTACCAACCCCAAATTGAAAATCTTCAAAATAAGACTCTAAGGTTTTCCCAACAGTTGAGGCAGCAACCTTAGAGACAAGTCTGCGCCACACAGTGCCGACAGCAATAGGGCGGATACCACCACCAGCCTTAATCAGAGGGGTGAGGGGAGCACTGGCTATAAAGCCACCATGCACGCTAGGGCACCTCCCATGGAGAAGCAAATTGACAACCTTTGTGATAGAACCCAACAAACAATCAGCAATAGCTGACGCAGCACCTCCCAACATGTCCACCAAGTGCTGAGCTTTAAGCCCATCCCTACCGCACGAGGTTCCTTTAGGGAAGCTAAGTATCCTAGAGAGCACCTCATCTTTAGTCACAGAAAGAGCTTCCTCACAACAAGGGACAGAGGGTAAAGATGGAGGGGGAAAGGGTGCTTAGATTCTAGAGCCTGAAGGGTTTCCAAAGAAGGAGGTGCTACACCAGATGAAGGCAACACCTTGATGGCAGCAGAGAAATGTCCATCCCCGAGCTTGCACTTGCATTGGTAAAGATTGGATTCTTCGAGGCTACTAACGTCCTTAGAACTAGCATAAGGGGGAGGTGACTCCGCTAAACGATCCAAAATCAAATGGAGTCTATTGCTAGGATCTCGCCATTTAGAAACGACATCAGAAATACTATCAAACTGGCATCGTTGTCTCATACCCGACCTTCGTTTAGATCTTTTCTTTGGCAAATAGGTACCCAGGACACACCAAGGCAAAATAAGAAGTTGCACCCAAGCAGACACATCACCCGAGCAACACCGCATCAAGAGCATGGAGAAAAACCTTAGCAAAGCCAAGACGCAATTTGGGAGGGATACTTTTGACCGTGCAGAAAGGTTTCAAAAAGACACGACCGAGCAGATTAACATCAAAGCTAGGGAGAAGACAACCACTAGAGGGGCCCAAGGAGGGGGCCTCGTCGGCCACACAGGAAACACCGGCAGCTACCAAGGGACGGGGGATGCCATGGATCGCAACATCATCCGTAGAGGGGGCAAGAATAACCACCCCATTGGCATGCTTACAGTTCTTGCTGAAGGAGTGGGTGCGCCAACACTCACCACAAAGCAAGATACCCGCCTTTTTAAGGGCTATGTCAAAAGAGGTGAAGAGGCAAAGGTCACTTGCAATACGGTTCCCAAAAAAACGCCTAGACTCTTCCGAGCTAAAATGGCGAGTCCCGAGGTGATCAATGAAGTACTTCTTAGAAAGCCCCTTACCACCTCCACTGTTACACCCATCACGACCTCTAAAAGGGCATGGAATCCTATCAACAACCATAGCACAACACAACAAAAAGGCCAGCACCACACACGAAGGACACCCACAAGGAACAAAAAGGCTAAAAGAGCAAGAGGAAGAGGCGCAACAAAGAGCAAAGACTCAAAACAACAGCCAACGTGAGGGATGGAAAACAAACACCATGGCAACCAACAAACACGCAACAAATTAAAGCAACCAGGAGGTAACAAACATACATTAAAACCTAACTAGCCAAAAGATCAAACTCTAGACCCACGAACATGGGCAAATCCCAAGCCAAGCAAAAGCGGCAAAATCAAATAAGCCAAGCAATAGCACCGAAACGGGCCGAAGCAAACAAGCCACCACCATACCAGAGAAGACAAGCTGCACCCAAAAAAAACCCACAAAAATAGCCACCTAAAGACCACCGTGATTGGAGGAGAAGGAAGGTAAGAAAAGAGAGAAAGCAAACCACATCTAGAGAAGAGAAGACAAAAGCCCACGTATACCGCAGCCCACAAAACCCCACATCTAGAACTTCCCACCAGCAACCAACATCACACAGCCCACAAAAAAAAATGGCAGCACTAAAAGGGCAAGAGATGGCAGGCGAGAACTCACCGTTCGACGACCCGTATCCTGAAAAGCTTCCCACGCCTGCTGAACCGGAAACCCCAAAAAAACGCTTGTCCAGGCTGCGAAAGAGAGCAACTAGAGGCGGTAGAGAACCCACGGATCTAATTAAGAATTTAATTAATAAATACTAATATTATTTAATTAATTAATTAAAAGATAAATTAATAATAATGTCATTAACATTATTATAATTATTCAATGATCATTTATATTATTATTATCTAATTAATTAATTAATTAATAAAAAAAATTGTTAATTAATAAATTAATTAATAGAATAATACTCCCTCCGTTCTTTTAAGTTCTTCCACCTTACTATAACGGGTAGTTTCAAAAGTTCTTCCACTTTAGAATACTTTCTATTTTTGAAAAGTTTTCATCTCACTTTTACACCTTAAAACCCCACTTTCCTTACTTCACACTACTATTTAATTATTTTCTCTCTCATACCTTCAATACAATCATTACTTTACACTACTATTTTATTATTTTTTCTTTCATATTTCCAATACAATCATTACTTTCCACTACTATATAATTAAAATAATACCCACTACCACCAAAGATTCCATCTTTTTTAATATTTGTAAAAAACCCAAAGTGGAAGATCAAAAAAAATAATAATAATAATAACAATAATGATAATAATAATAATAATAATAATAATAATAATAATAATAATAATAATAATAATAAGTAGTAGTAGTAGTAATAATAATAATAATTATTATTATAATGGTCTGATCTGATCTGATTTGAATCTTTCTGATCTGATCTGATTCCAATAAGAATAAGTAATAAGTCAAAAAAATAAGTTGAAGAGAACATCTTCTTAGTCTAGACTTTTATGTAACCAAGTAATTATATATCAGCTAGTCTCCTGTGAGACCGTCTTACTAAGAGGCGTCTCTTAAGCCCAACCCATTAAAGTATAATACCTACTTCATCTTTACATTTTCCTTTATGGGCCTATTCAATTAGAGATGATTTTTGAAAGAGACCGTCTCTCACAGGAATTTGTGATTATTATTAGGATTATAATTTGTGATTATAATTAGGATTATATATTACTTGCAAGCACGTAGATTTATTGTTGATGAGTTGATGACAATAACTTTCATGTAAGTTAAGACCAATATTATGTGATGGACTATGTCTTGATTAGGCTAACAAGTAACATGATCCCTATTGTCTCTTTAAGGAATATACTTCAATTTTTTATGGAAAATAAAGCTATTATTTATCACATTTTAAAATTGAATATCTTGTTCTCTTTGTCAAAGATTTTGAATGGCGCCGGCGACGGCAATAATTTAGAAGTATTCATGTTTGTTTTCAATTGGAGACTAACAATATTGTGGGTTAATTTGTATGTATTAAATTATTGAAATATGAAATAAGTTGCTTTTAATAATTCTTATTCGGACTAATATTTACAAATAAGAGGGTGTAGTAATAATTGATGATGATTTTAGATATTTTTTTACTTTAACTCTCTCGGTTTTCAAATGTTCTTCCCATTTATTTTTTGCACAGTTTTTAAGGTAATTTTTTAGCCTTAGTATCCCTCAATACGCATCATAAAAATTTTTAGAAAATATATAATAAAAAATTACACATAAAGACGAACTTAACGAGATCTCACATGGATATATTTTATCATCGATATATGTTTTATAAATCTTAATCAAATTTCTCTCTCCAAAATAGACTATTTCAATCGGAAAGAACATTCGGAAACAGAGGGTGAATTTAAAGGCTCTTGCATGTTGGATTTTATGGGCTATGATTAGCCGTAATTAAGCTTCTATGACCCAAAAAAAACTAATAAAAAAAACTATGTAAAACTCAGAAAATTTGAAATACATAAGATTATAAATAAAAAAAAAGCATAATATAAGATCGAAAACAAACTTATTCTAAATATAAGCGTGTGTGGGTTTTAAAGTAAAATCGCTGCCTTTAAGAGCGATTTTGGGCCCAGGTAGGCTTAAGTAAAATCGCTGGGCCCAACAGTGATTTCCTAGTGTGCTGTGTGGAGTGCTGTGCTGGCATTTTAAAATTGCTGATGGTAGGAGCGATTTCCCATCAGACTTTTAACCCACCTTCTTCCTCATTTTTCCAATTCCCCATTTCAATTAAACCCTAATTTCGAATCCCCTTCCTTCTCTACCTTTAATCTCCTTGTATTCCTTCTCCATTGTAGTGTTTCTTGGTTTAATTATACTCCTTTTTAGTCTTTCTTCTCCATTGTTACTCAATTTCGTGGTAAAAGGTATGTAAATTATTCAATTTTGTTCTTTTTCTTCCTAATTATTCAATTTCGTTCATGTTTAGGGTTTTATATCTTTTTTAATAATTTGGGTTTTTTATTATCCAGAACTTATAATTCCTTATTCTTTACTTCATTATTTGGCTTATTTGAGGTAAGTTTATCGAATTTTATATCATTACTAGTAACATTACTATTATTTGTTCTTGATATCTTATCAACATTATTATTATTATTATTATTATTATTATTATTATTATTATTATTATTATTATTATTATTATTATTACAATTGTTGGGATATACGTTGAACACTTGGGATACTTGATGTTGGATGAATGAATGTTGATGTTGTTATTATTATTATTATTATTGTTGTTGTTGTTGTTGTTGTTGTTGTTATTGTTATTATTATTATTTTTATTATTATTATCAACATTATTATTGTTGGGATATATGATATTTTACTTCATTATAATTGTTGTTTTTGTTAAATACTTGGGATATATGTTGAATGAATGAATGTTGATGTTGTGTAATTGGGATACGCACTTGATGTTGAATGAATTTAGTAAATGATTGAACGTTAGATTTTCAATTAAATTATCATAATGAAAAGTAAACACATTGAACAAATAGGATGGAGAATCCTGGTCCAATAGTCCTTCCTTGTTAGTTTCACAACCCATCCATCGTTCACACTTCATATGGACCGGACAACTAGAGTTCGACACATTGCTTCAAACTCGACACCACCCTTCCATAGTAATGAGATGGCTTGTAGACGACAGGGTTTTGCGATACGTGCGCGAAGCCGGTTTATATGGTATTCACCGAGTAGGTCAAATACTATTAGATCGAGGGATGATTACAACTTTAGTTGAGCGATGGAGACCTGAGACGCACACCTTTCATCTGTCGGCGAGTGAAGCGACTATCACACTGCGTGATGTTGCTATACTTACCGACCTACCGGTGAGTGGAAGGGTAGTCACCGGTTACAGTCGAGCCATACTAAAGAGAGGATACATCGGATGTTCGGGGTCCTACCACCAGACGAAGCGATGATAGGGTCTTCGGTCAAGGCGACATGGTTGCATAACACATTTGCTCATTTACCGGGCCCCGACGCTGAGGATGCAGCTGTAGAGCGCGCTGGATACTTATTTCCGGCTATTTGTTTGTCGACAAATCCGAAAACGACATGCAAGGGATCTTTTTAGAGCTCCTTGAGCAAGACTGGGATGATATGGGACCTATATCTCCCATACAGGGGTGACGAAGATGAGTGGCGTGTTCGAACGCCTATGATCTTTTTTGACGTGGTTGAGTACCACTACCCCGAACGGGTCATGCGTCAGTACGGTTTGCGCCAGACGAGGCTTGGTCCACCTGAACATCATAGCCAGCTCCACGAGGTAGATCGTGGGGGGAAAGCCACAGTGAACTAGGCTGCGTATCACTGGAGATACATCGAGGGGTGGGATGGACGTGAAGATTACGTAGTTCAGGGGAATGAGATTGGTGAACCGATGGATTTCTACGATGACTATCTTATCTGGTATCGTGGAATCACCAGAAGGTTCATTAGCTGAGGATATGTACCAGACCGACCACTCCCACTGAACTACATGCCCTCTGGCGTGCCATTACATGTCCTCGTGAGTCATTTCGCTTTAAGATTTATATAATTAATATAATATTTAATGTTAACCTAATTTTAATTGAAATTGTTTTTTATAGACGCAACATGTGTTGAGCATTCGCGACTACATGCACTCACAGCGACATGTATGTCATGAACAGTCAAACGAAGTGGTCAGGAGGTGCGATAGTGTGATGGTAGGCCTTGGATATGAGCATATGCTTCAACCATTACCGCAGGACGATGTTCCTTGTTCTTCCACACAAGCTGATGCTCCGGGGATGTCAAATGATCATCAATCGCCATATACACTCAGTGTACGTACGACAGCTCCTGGAACGTCTCGGGGCGAGTGTTCTTATGTATCGCCAGTTCATTTCACTAACGTTAGGCTTTATCAACAATCGGATAATGAGGGTACACCTCTAGTTTATCCTAGTCTAGACACTATTTATGAGGGCGATACACCCACTGCTGATTCTTAGACTATGTATAACATTGTATAGATTTGTACATATATGTGTATATGTAATATGTATTGTATAACATTACGGTGCGCGACAATTATATATATATATGTAATGTTATATAATTGGTTTATGTTTGGTGCTTGAATGGGAAGTGTGATGAAAATTGATTTATTGATTTTATTTTAGTGTAGGTACGTATGTACGGTGTTGTAGAGAAAAAGCTAAAAAATAAATAAAAAAGTTCATAGGTGAAATCGCTGCTCTTATCAGCGACTTCCTAGTAAGAGCCAACTGGACAAGACTTGCTTGTGTGGAAATTGCTGGGCCCATGGACGATTTCACTTGAGCCCATTTGGGCCTAAAATCGCATCTCTCAACAGTAATTTCACTCAAACCCTATCTGACGCTTATATTTGGAAAAACTTTGATTTTGATCTTATCCTATTATTTTTTTTGATAAATAATCTTATGTATTTCAAAATTTCGTAAAACTCACCAATATAAACTCTATTAAAGGGGCCAAAAAGATAAGGAATGACCCAAGGCCACTATGATTTGAAGAGAAATAAAAGAGTTAGCCTGAACACTACATCAATGTAATTGTGATAATAAAAAAAACCCAAGAACGTTGTAGATACTCTTATCCTTAGCATTTTGTGTTCTTTCTCTCCTTAATGGTTAAGGGAGGGGTTCATGCAACATATGAAATGCTAGGGTTAAGTACTCGTAACATTTCACATCTCATTCACTAAAAAGCCATTTTTAGCTCATATATTACTCTCTCAGCTTGTAATACAGTTAGTTACAATAACAATCCCGAAAAAACTAACAGCTTGTCGAGTTTTACTCCCCAAATTGACTTGAAAGAGTGTAATCTCATTAAATACCGATATGGTAAAACTATTTCGCCAAATAGAAGCATAATATGCCCTTTTGGCAGTTGTATATAATTTGATGATTCGAAATAGATATATACAGTCATTGTTCATTAACGTCTTAGGAAAACAAACAATGATCCTCGAGAACCCTTCCCTAACCTGACCTTCTCGTCTATGTAGGTGATTTGTAGCTTGACTTCACTTTCTCCACCATACTGAAATTCGAAACCTCCGACCATTAATTTAGGCGCCTCGAAGATTACTTGAATCCACTTTTCATCCAAAGGTATCAGCTTACCTGCACAGATTATAACGTCGAGGTGAAGCTTTGGGCTTGTATCGAATTTTAAGATGGTAGTTTTAAATCTTGATGCCCTTCACTTAAACACACCCCGTTCTTCCAAATCCCTTCTATTCATTTCCCTCCATTTCTCTCTATCCAAACACAGTGTTAAAGTTACTTTAGTTAATTGAGACTCACCTTTCAAAGATACCTCTCCGTCAAGGAATCCAAACGCCGAAAAGGAAACCCTGTTCCTCACAGTAGCAGGAGCTTCAACAACTTGAATCATTTCCTTTGTTTTGAACACAAGACGGCCTATGGCACTCCGGTAACCACCACCAGGTGAAGTTGGATTCGAACAGTATAACACATCCCACTCTGCAGTAAAGAACATGCTATTCATTGATTTGTCACACTAGAAGCATATAGTTAGTTTAAATGGTCATTTCAACTTTAAACATATGGATACACTTCTACAATTTGTACTTCACTGGATACAGTAGATGGAAAATTCCCACTTATCAATCAAGTTTAAGGTTAGCAACTAACAAATATATGCGGAAATGATAACTGTCCGAGCTGCACACGAAAACAACTGGGACAAAGGAAAGGGAACCAGAAACAAGAATGAGGGTACATTATCCCTTTTATACACTTAGGGGGTGTTTGGTATGAGCTTTTTAATACTAAGTAAGGGATTTAATTACCATTACTTCACATCTGTTACAAGAGACCAAAAAGTAACAGGCCAAATACTCTGAGTTTCAACTAAGTAAATTATTAAAAACCAACACAAGGAAGTAGACATCAAACACAACTATGTTAGGGGTTACAAGATTTTGATCAGCTTCTGCATATTGAATTATTGATAACACATGTTTGAGAATTGACTGTTATCAGTGCTTAAATGCTTTCATGGTCTAAGGCAACACAACCTATAGTTATTACTCTTTGCTAGAATCTAAAAAGAGCTCATCATTCAACAACTTGTCATTAAATTGTCTGAAACATCCATAGCTGCTATAGCACAGTGTACACAACTACAATCACATCAAAATCTGTAAGATGAATCCTGTTTCTCCTGTGATCAAACTCAGGGATTGGGTGCTCTAAGAGTGACAGGATAAATTTCCAATTAACGAACCCATAAGAACAGTTCTAGACGTATCACTATCACCTGCTGAGACTCCTAATATATAGATAGTATTTACCTCCAAAAATTAAAGGACATTTCACTGGAGCATCCACACAATATTTTTGAAGTTCTTCTGCAAATTCGCCAACTGCCTTGTGTTCATCTCCAGTAAGCAGAACACCTCGATCTGAATCAGTGACCTACAGGGGAAGCCAATAAGAACTTTGCAACAAAACTTTTCAATTTTACTATCATTAACAAATAAAAGGAGCTGAAACACAAACCACATTTTATGGTTAAGAGAAAAAAAAACTTGCAACAAATGTTGAATGCAGTGAGGATGTTTAGATATTAAGACTATGTTCCACAAGACGGTTGCGTTCCGTCTTTCACTCTTTTCAGCAGTGGTATTATCAGTCTATTGGTCTATGAGTATGACAAGAGTACATTCGTACATATTACTTTACACTGATGAGGAATGCCATTAAGTAGTTCCCACCTAAGCGTGATTTAAGAGGTCACACCTAAGCAACCATACATTTGTTAACCAACTTGTTTCCCATGAGATACATGCTAAGGTTAAGAAACTGAATTTCATAGTAAATTGCACTTTATGCAAAATGAAATGTTACTGGCTATCACAAACAGCCATTTTCTGATCCCTTAGTACGTATTTAACAAAAAGTTCTAAGCTCCTCGGGGAAAGGATATGATAGGGATGATTATAAGTAGACCGTTGCGATGTTTCTCATAAAAGATGGCCAAACTCCCAGTCAAAATGACTGAACTTCACCAATTTTGGATTCATACTCATATGTCATTGATTGAAATCCATTTCATAATAGCCGTCCAAATCAAATTAATCAAGTTGTTATTATTTATTAATGCTTATATGTTGTGATGACGGTTACAACAAGCAATCAATGTAAGCAAGGAACAAAGAGATGAAAGTAACAATGAAGTCCAATTTGGATGTTACATAGGCTTTCCTCATACAATGTGCTTAATTTACATGGGTTTTGCAAAACAACATCTTTTAGCTTAATTTTGATGTAATAAGAATAATAATAAGCTCATCTTAGTTACTGTCTTTATGTTTGCTTAAGGGGAGTCATAGGAAAGCCATAAAGACCATCGTTGTTGGACAAGTATCTAGGTTAACAGAGTTGTAAAGACTTGAGAGTTAGGAGTTGCTCTAGTCATAACTCATAAGTTACTCTAGTGTGTTTATAGGCTTGCTTAGGTGTGCCTACATGAGAATTGACATGCCTAAACCCTAAGCTACATAGCTCCCGTAATTGAAGACTCTAACTTATGAGTTATAACTAGAGTACCTCCTAACTCTTAATGAGAACCAATCAGGCATCTTTAGGAAATAAAAATCTGATTCTTTGAGAACTGAAAAACCAAGCCACCTGTGTGTATCTCAATCCATTTCTTATAAAGTTGAGGATGATGCTTGTCTTGCTTGAGAAGTATTTCAATGACTCTTGCTAAGTGTCTCTTCTTGAGTTTCTTACAAATCCAATTGTTTTCTAGTTGTGTCCAGAAAAATAGTGGTTAATTTGCTTTCAATCTTAATTATATTTTTCTTGACTAATCTCTACAAAACACGATTCTCTCCAATTCCATTTTGTATCAAACCCCATCAACGATGATACGTCTAGCACCTACCCTTTCCAAACTTGAACAATTTGAAGCAAATCAATACACTTGCAGCAAAGGCAACAAATATACTAGCAAGTGTGGTATGCAATCAAAGAAAAGAAAAGGAAAAGTAACAAGCTTTGCTAAAGAACAAGTCAACCAAAAAAACAAAACAGGAGCAAGCTTTATTGCCATTGCAAAAACAAGAAATTTAAAATCTACCCCCTTTATCATAGTGCAGTATAATCACATATGACAACAGACATACTTTAAAATGCAAGTTTCAGAATGCTATACTTCCTCAAGTAGTAGTGAAAACGATGACGTATTAGGGATCGAACGTTGTGTTTCAATCTCCAACACCACCAAGATCGAAAGTATGTGAAGTCTTGTGAAACAAATTACGCAAACAATATGAACTTGATGTTTGTAGGAATAAAAATGCAATAATAAAATGACACAAATGTTTAAGGAGGTTCACCCAAAATTGGCTACGTCCCCCGTGGTGTAGTATCTCTTATATTATAACAATTTGAGAATTACAATAAGAGAAGAGATTAAGGCTAGTGTTTGGCTTGGGTATTTTTGTGGATTGATTTGTGGATACACATTAGTGTCCTATTTATAGTACTAATAATACTAAATAGTAATGCTAATCTAAATGTTAGTATAATGAATAAGAAACTGCTCCAAAAGATATTTGAAACGTCATATAATAATATCCAATATCACTGACAGCTGCTACCCCCACGTGCTCGTTCGAGCCTGATACCACTCGTTCGAGCATTCCTTCTTTGGCAGCTACTGACTTGATAACTTCATCAATTCCTGGAACACTTTAGTGACTTGATTAATCTTTAGGGAACCTTGCACTTCTCCATTAACTCATACATTTAATCATACTCTTAAACACCATATTCATCACACATTTAACTTACCCATTAAAATACACATTTAATCCACCCATGGGATTCCTTCACAATGCTCATGAGTTATTTGGTGCACTCAAGTCACACCATTAAATCATAACAAGCATCACTGAAGCCAAAAAGCAAATATAAACTCCAACAGTTTTATACCTGGTTCATCAGCAATAATTTTCGATTCACTATAAAGAAATGGCCCAAGCCCTAAAAACTGCATCGCATCAGATTATACTCCGCGCTAGTTTAGCTTTAACAGGATAATTCCAATTTCAGGACTTAAAAAAAAACCACGAATTTCAATTTTTAAAATTGAATTGCATCAAAGAATTTCCAATTTTGGAAATAAAAAAAATGCTCAATTCAGATACTAAATTAAACTTGGTATAAAACTAGAATAGAGTTCATCCATACAAAAACACATTGAATCGATACATAACAAAATAAAGTCGGTTTCAGCATGAATAAATAAATCTGCTTAAAAAGCAAAAAACAAGAGAAATAAGTGGAAACCTTAGAAAGAATAGAGGTTACAAGATCATTGACAGGAGTTCGAATCTCGGGAGCAGACGATACAGAGGCAGAAACCACGGTGAGTTTGTTTGGGACGCGAAAATGGCGACGATGAAGAGATAGAGTAGGATTATAAGAGGAGAGAGTAATGCGAGGTTCGAAAGCAGAGAGAAAGGTTGAAGGTGATAATACAGAAGCTGCCATGGCGGGAAGAAGTGTAAGGCAGACCATAAGATGTTGGTGGTTGACTGGTTATCTTTGTTGTTTGTTTCGGGATGACTCAGAAATTTTGTGGGTTTGGAAATTCGAAATTGGAAGGGTTTCGTGATTTTGGAGCTGCCACGTCACTTATACGAAATCTATTCAAGGATTCTATTTTTAGACAAATTTTTTATTAAGACCGCCTCACTGTTCGAGTGCTAATATCTATTGCCCTAAATTTTGTTTTCTTAAAAATTAATGAAAAAAGTAGTTTTTATTTAGTTATGCTTTGTAAGTTTAGTTCAATTGGGACTCATATTTATCACGATAACTTAGATAACAAGTTTTGTATGAAATCGTCTCACCGTAAGACATACCCATACAAGCAACTCAAATTTTTCGGTTGCTTGTATATGGATATGTCTCACGGTGAGACGATTTCATACAAGACTTGTATATGGGTATGTCTTACGGTGAGACGATTTCATACAAGACTTGTTGTGTAAGTTATCGTTATAAATATTGCATTATTTATTCATTATTCTTAATTTGAGTTTAGTTTTTACTCAATAAGTTAAAACATAGTAAAATGTGATCTTGTTTGATTTGTTTTAACGTAATAATTATTAATATTTAATTTTTATAATTTTTTATTCTACATAATTTGAGATATTAAGAATTGAATGTATTGAACTGCGTGAAAAAACAAACATTTTAAATAATTTGCGAACGGAGGAAGTAGTCGTCATCATCATCATTATACCTAGTGTATCCTGCTCATATGAACTATGATCAGGATATGGGGAAAGAAGAAAGACACATCTCATGCCCATAAAGAAGAGAGCGACCAAAGATTCCTTTGGCTCGAGAAACATTTACAGATCAATCGAACGGAGGAAATAGGTCTTATGTCAAATTTTGGGATCAATGTTCACTTAATCTTTTTGTGCTCCCGATATATGTCATGATCAGAGATGGTATGGTCATGAGTTCAAAATCTAATAAAACTAGCCCCTATTTTTAGGATATGAGTCTAATTTCTTATAACTCATCAAATCCAAGTTTGATTGTGGGTCAAAACCCTCATATAACATATAGTCTCATTTTAGTACTAATAAAAACTTTAAAATATTAAAATTTTAAATTTGAATAATTAAATCTAGACCCATTTAAAACTCAATTGGATCCTAAATCCATCAAATTCGACGGGTTTGAATCTGAATATAAAATTTTTAGACTCAACAAAAAATTAGCAATTCAAATTCTAAGTGTAGTTAGACCAAATTCAGACATGACTCATAATCATTAAAAATCGTTAGATTCTCATCATCTAATTTCTAAATCTTTTTATAACATTCTTATAGGTGGAAATTTTCTAATCTTAACTCTAAAATTTTATCATTGCCTCACTAAAATTATTTCTTTTGCCAAAATTAAAGTTATTTTTGAAAATATTTGTTGCAACTAAGTCATGAAAAAATATTTGTCAAAACTATTTTTTAAGTTTTAAATGTGTAGACATTGTTGTTCATGAAGTTTGATTAGAAGTCGTAGAAAAAGAGTAAAATGAAAAAAGAAAATCTATACTCAAAGTTGTAATTTTTTATTATGTAAACTTGCATATTTATAAACAAATCATACATACAAATATACAATTATGCATACAAGATATTAAATGTTAAGATTTAGAGCATGCAGAACATTATCCAAGGGCTTAGATATATGTATATGTGCATAGACTAAGCAAACAAGTAACAACGAACCAAAAATAGGGGTGCTCAAACTGGTGCTCGTTTGAGCACTTCTTTGCTCGTTCGAGCACTAGCTCGTGGGTCAGGCAGTTTGTTTCTGATCTTTCTGTTTGATGTTTTTGGTGTTTGCTCGTTCGAGCACTTTCGAAATTTTGAGTCAGAAACTTTCTGGAAGTTGTTTTGTGAACTGCTCGTTCGAGTACATTGAAACAGTACGTGTTTGTTCATGAAACTAAGCTACGTTTCATGAAGTAAAGTGTTGTTATGAACGAATGTTTTACATCATTAATGTTTAGTAACCACCATATGCTGTTTGGATGGATCCATGTGACACTTCAACTCCTATAAATAAGAGTGAATGCATGGATATCAAATCACTTCTTGCTTGAATAAAAAATTCTGTCATCTTTCTCTCTTTTCTCTTGAACGTAAAGGAGCGTAATTAACTTCTTTATAGTTTTCTGATTTCATTTTTTTCATAAACACAAAGTCGTTTAGTTCAATCGATTCATACTAATCGGTTGATGTGATTGATTGTATCTCTTTGTGAATTTTCGGTCTCATAACCCAAGCACCTTTGTGGGGAAAATATCAAAAAAGGAAAGCATCGTTGTCGCCTTCAATCTATATCCAGATTTCCGAGTGACGTTTATCATTGCAAACTAATCTTCTCTACAGTGTTCCATTCAGTTCGTGATTCATACAAGGAAGGAGTTCGTTGCCATACACAAAAAGGACGCTACAAAGATCATTTTGTATTTGTAGTTTTCATTTTCGCATTATTACTTTGTAACATTAAATGTACTCACATTAATGTAAAGTCATTACTTACTTTTCTCACTATTTTCAACACAAAAAATGTGATTTTTTTTACTTAATTTAAAATATAATCTTTTCGATTTATTATAGAATAACATGCTTTAAGTTTTGCTTGGAACTATTAGTCTATCAAGTGGATAAAAAAAAAAGGTTTTCAAGACATTATGTAATGAATCGGTTGAATTGTATATTATCAACACAGTATTATAATTGTTTAAATCGAATTAATGTTATTTTAAACTCTTTTTTGGTGTTTGCTTGATGGATTGCTACTTGCGAGCACATTAATTTAACTACATTATTTATCTTTCCATTTTATTTTTTATAATATTTTTTGGGAAAATTTGCTATTTGTTTTTTTTGGAATTTGAGGTGAGAATTGTACTACTATTGGGAGCATTACCATATTGGAGTGTTAACTTAAGGAGTAAAGATACGAAAAAAATGCCTAAAAATCCATCTTATTACATGAAGAAGTAAAGAAAAGTGAAGAAAGTGGCAAAAAACTCGCCGTCATAGACTAAATTATTTCCTCATTTTCAAATATACATAGATTGGGGACAAGACTCACTGCATTTTTTATGTCTCGACTTTTATTTCATTTCTTTGTATGTATTTATTTTATTTAATATAAATATAAATAGACTTATTGTTTGGATTTTTATTAAGCATTCTAGCCTTACCTAGATTAGTTTATGTTTTATTTGACTGTTGTTTCTAAACCTGATTTGCTGTGAAATTAAATAAAATTTAGGCTTTGTTTGGATGGAGGGACATAGAGGGAAAAGAAAGGAAAGGATTAGAGGGATGAAAATCCCTTATTTGGATAGCAAAAAGGAAGGAAGATGATTTGGAGGGGAGGGATTTGAAGGAATTAGCTCCCTTCATTTTGTTAACATCGAAATCTCTCAATAAAAGAAAAGATTTGAAAGGAAAATGCAATTCCATTCTTTCCCCTTCCTTTCCTTCCTATACAAACAATTTAGTCTTTCTCTCTCTTTCCCTCCCTTTCTTTTCCTTCCATTTCCATTCTTTTCTTTTCTCTCTTAATTTGCTATTCTATCATAGTGTTAAGGTTATGAAATAATGTAATTAAGCAAACAAAACTCATTGACAATGCTTTTAGAATTAGTATCGTCTTTCTTAACTATTTTTTTTTTTCATTCACAAAACTCATTTTCTTTTAGTATTACTTAAAAATTGAAAATTGTGAGGACTTAGTAATCAAAGAATATTTGTGTAAGGAAAAATAAAAGGTTATTTGGTTTTTAGATTAACGTTTTAGTTGACCTTTAACTTTTAACCGGTTGGTTGGTTAATAAGTCAAATAATATGTTAGATAAATATCTTTTTAGTAATACTTTTATTTAGCTTTTTCAATTGTTTTTGGTTAGTTGACCCTCTTTTCTCCTAATAAACAGGCAATAATACTAATTTACTAAGTATCTCTTTAAACAATTGGCTTATTCAGCTAGTTTAAATTCCAACAAAATAGTAAATATTTTCAAATGATCAATATAGAACAACAACCAACAACCAACAACCAACCATCATCATCATCATCATCATCATCATCATCATACCCAGTGTATCCCGCTCAAAGAAAACTATGATCAGGGTTTGGAGAGGGAGGAATGATGCCATGCTCATACCCATAAGGAGAGTGCGATCAAAGAGTCCCCCGGCTCGAGAATGGTCTTCTAGCAAGAGGAACTTGCAGTTGGCAAATAGAATAGAAGCACATACACAAAAACAAAAATAAGATCAAAGAAACAGATAAAAAGTAACAAATAATAACCAACCATCAATAATCAAATAGTCAACGGTCATTAGTCAAACAACGAAAAAAAGTTATTTTACTCATCCTTTACCCCACTCATGAGCATACCAAGTCCATAAAGCCTGGGATGCCAAACATGAAGAACCCTTGAACAACAAAAAAGTTATTTTTACTAGTACCTCTCAAATGCTTATGACACTCGCTTGTTAGGCCTACACCATTTCTTTACTTTTAAGTAAACCTTCTATCAAATTATGTTTTTAATTTTTTTTTTCACTTTCTATCGTTTTTATTTATTATATTATAAACAATAAAGTTATTTTGGGTAAATTGGCGGTTAGAAATTGCTTCTCCTATACTCCCCACTACAGGTCTTCAATGGGGCGGGTCACATTTTGACGGGTCATTAGCGGGTCGGGTCAATAATGGGGCGGGTCATTAACGGTCCTTGGTGTAAAGGGCCGGGCCGAGTCGGATAATTATAAATATTAATTGCGGAAAAAAAATTAACCACTTTTTTTTTAAAATATTATCATTATATACATAAGTAAGTCGACCCAATGGGCCGTAAAATATAATAAAAAAAGCTATTCTATGAACTTTTTAAAAAAGGGTCAAATTTAAATGGGCTTGACCCGGCCCGGCCCGTTTATCATTTGACATGACCCGACCCGCCCCGCCCCGCCCCGTTGAACACCTCTACGAAAATTGTAAAAAAAAATGTGGATAGTATGAAAAGGTAAGTTCGATATATGAATAAGCATTAAAAATAAAGTAAATTATGATTATAAATAAAAATGCGACAAATTAAATAGCACGAACTAAAAAGAAAAATAAAGTAAATTTAGTGGGACAAAGGGAATAATATTCTCTATTTTAAACGATATTATTAACACTTTTAAATTTAATTCTTATACACATTATTTTCTCATATTTTTGCTCTATTTTAATACTATTCACATAATTTTAATATTTTCATCATATTTTTAATATTTGTAAAAGTGTGTATACTCATGAAAACAAAGTGAATATATTTATGTGGACACCTTTCATAATACATTTATTCCATTAAATCTATACTACTAGTATATTTTTACCTCTAAGTTGACTTAATTTAATTTAAGTATACTAAAAAGAAGTTACTACTTGCACTCCTTCTTCCCTTTGTTGGCACATACATTCGTTCCTTTGGTATTGCTTGCTTTTTGGCTATGTCCTCTGTTCTCATATTCTCTTCCTAATTTCCTTAACAAAGTCATTATTTTTCCATCTCATATATTTAACTTCATATTTTCAACAAAAATTAATAAATTAACTCAAACCTTATTTTTAATGCTATCTAATGTTATCATTAACATTAGCCATAATAAGATATGTATAAAACTAATCAAACAAGATCAAACCTGACTGCGTTTTTGTCTAAAAAATAAATATTAATGCATGACTAACAATTACACATCTAAGTTTAGCAACTAATTTGGACCAAAAATATACAACATACAACAACAAAATAACAATGTAAAAGTTTTAATCTCAAAACATAATGGAATATATGTATAAATTTAAATATTATATTTTCTCTTATTCACCCAATGTGTTCCATTTGACTTTTTATCATTTTTAGGTGGTCGAATGGGACCATATATGAAAAGAAAAGTATAGTGTTTTTAAATTTCAATAGGGATAAAATGAGGTTAGTATGTATAAAAGCGTGAAAAAGTTAAGTTTAGTAATAGTAAATTGGTAAATGAAAAAACTTTTTTGTAATCAAAGTTTCATTACCATGGGAATAATATGAAACTTTTGAGAAATACACTATAAATTATTTTCATTACTGTCATTTAGTATCACTAACCAAACGAGCCGTTAAAGTAACTTGATCAAATAAGAAAATGAGAATATATAAATAAATATAAAGAAAATAGTAATAAGAGTGACATGCAAATAAATTAAAAAATGAATAAATTTGGGATAGTAGTACGAGTTCCATTCATATTCATAAGTCATAACATATATATATTTGTCATATTTTCGGATCACTGCGCTCTTTCTCGTTCGTCCTTCATCATCAATATCATCATCATCACCCTTTCACCATCGCAGATCTCTCTGTCGTCGAAGAACAATCATTTCATTCATAATTCGCTTTTCATATACATTTTATCTCTTTGCTCTGTTTTTCATCAAGATTCTTGCATTAGAGATTTTCATTGATCAGCTTCTTCTTCACTCGATCAGGTACGTATCTATTTATCGCTCCATTTTTAAAAATGTTTTTGTTGATCCTGCGTAATTTAGAGATTTAGGTTTTTATTTTGATATTTATTTTTGATTTAATCTGCGCTGAAGATTGATCATGTTCCACAATTTGGAACGTTTTAGGGCATAGTGCATGTGTAATGCGTCATTGAATTTTGAGTTTTTATGATTAAAGTAAAAGATTCAATGTCACATTCTTTGGTATTTGGATGTGTTGATTAGTTTAGAAACCGACATTGTTGTTTTTAGAAGTTGAGGCATTTTGTATTTTGGTTAAATTTGGCTCAAGTTTATTATTATGAAGATGGATTACATCAACTTACAAAAGGTTTATCTTCCATATTTTGTGATGGTTTCAACAAAGAGTTTGTGGAAATACTGTCAAAGATTCAACTGTGTTTTGGATCAACGAAATCATTATTAGCAAGTCACTTTTAATGTGTAATATTTTTGAAGGATAATTCAAAAAAAACCATTTTATATGCTTAAGTTGGCTTTTTTTTCAAATAATTTTTTTGTTTACTTTTGTGTTTTTGACTCTCTGTAGTTCAGTATTATGTAAGAAATTGGAGTTATAATGGAGTAATGGACTAAGGTGTTGTCCTGGAGGCTGATAATGAAAATTGTGAGATTGTAGGACGAAATTAAAAGTGGAATTGATGTGTCAGAATTTAATGAAATGTTTGATTGAGATTCTGTTATTAAAAGGAAATTTATAGAGATGGCTTTGGCAGAGGTTTTAAGGAGAGTGTCTTGAAGAAGATGAATAACTAAATAGTATTAATTTAGTTTTTACACTTGTATTAGAATGTAATACTCAGTTTAGCAATGCTGTATTATAGTAGATGAATGATAGATTAAATCTTTTGTTTATCACCATTAAAAATTGAAAATTTTTCAATAATAAGAGCAGAAATTATATTATTTGTTCATAGCTTCATTATCTTTAAGACGACCCTGCTCAAAGTATAAAACAAATAAGTTCCAATATATGGAAATTTTGTGCAAGCATACATTATAAAGCAAGTCATTAATCGTGGATACTTAATAATTATGTCTTTGATTTTGAAATACAGGAATTTCTTGAAGTGTACTCTGAAGTTATTGATTGATCATCTAATACTAATGTGGGATTCGAAGTTTAAAATATTACTCCCAGATAATGCTTGACTCTAAATGAAGACAATTCGTCCATGGCAGTTTCGCTTAAAAGCGCTCGAGACCATGCCCAGTTTGCGTCAGCGTCCACATATAAAGAGACCTGTATGGATCATAGTCACGATTTCTATGGTGTGTTTCTTTCTCATTGCTGCTTATGTCTCTCCTTTTCGACATTCTGCACCCTGCAGTATCTTTTCTTCTAGAGGTTGTCTAATCTATGCCGAAGAAGAATCTTCACAAACTAGGGAGCTGACTGATGATGAGATTTATAGTCGTGTTGTGATTAGAGAAGTATTGAAGGCACCTCTTGTTGAATCTAAAAACCCAAAAATTGCCTTTATGTTTCTGACTCCAGGTTCCCTTCCTTTTGAAAGACTCTGGGATAAGTTCTTTCAGGTAACACTTCTTTTTGACCTTAGACTAGGGGAGGGTCCCTTTCATATCTTAGATGATCATTAGAATCAGTCTAACCATTTGCATTGGAATACTTTTCATTGTTTTAGATGATGATCAAATGAACTTAGTATCTTACCATTTATAGTATCTATATGAGCTATGTCTACTTCTATGAGCACTGTGAGGTTATACATTTGTCTATCAGACTATTATATAACATTGGGCTACATGACAGCAGTTTGTAAAGTAATGTTTTTGATAAAAATGCCAAACTGAGATTTTGCTGCTGCTGTTGTACTTGAGGCTCTCTGATATGGATTTTTAGTGGTCAATTTATGATATCTTATTCTTTCTGATCTTGTGTGTGTGTGTGTGTGGGGGGGGGGAGGGGGTTTATGAAAAGTTCTTATGAAATAGCTTCTTCTTTGCAATAACGTCTAATGCTCAAGTTTCATCGCTTACCTTTATTGATTAAGCTTTGACACCGAGTAGGCTGTCTATTGTTTAAAGAAACCATTATTTGTCCACTTTCTGCATTAAATCGGTGATCATACATATTCGGCATATACATAAATGATAAACCTAAATAGAAGCATATCCTTTTTATCAAGCCCTCTTTTTGAGTTTATTAAATAGATGGCAGTAATGCTGTATGATTGATTTAATTAATCTGCCTTTAATTTTGTTGTATTGAATATAGATAATTACCAGGTAGGCCTTTTGTGAATGCTGATTTATGTTTGCTCTTGTCATCAACAATAATGATATGACAATTTTTCTATCGGTAGGGTCATGAAGGAAGGTTTTCCATTTTTGTACACGCATCAAGGGAGAAACCAGTGCATGTAAGCCGTTACTTTCTTGGTCGAGACATTCGGAGTGACAAGGTAATTAATTGGTTTTGTTGTAAGCTTTTCCCGAGCTGTTTCTCAATAGTGGCTTCCCCAATGAGCAATTATTGTACCATTGTAATGCTATGTATCAAGAACAACGATTAATTAAGTGTCATAGTTGGAATAGCTTGTTTTTTTGATTTAGGACAGCAATTTTATAGTTTTTGAACGTAGGTTTCATTTCCCATTTTTAAGTAATCTGGGTTTCCTTGTTCTGTGACTTGATATTTGACTGTCTTTCTGATGCAGTCATCTTGGATGTAATAATATGGCTATTTTTCTGAGAGCCTCCCAATTGGAATCTAGTGCACATTAGAAATGTTGCTCTGTCTTCTTTTTGTTGTGTGCTATGCTATGTTTCTTTTTGCTGCCAAAAAAGACCGGGTTGTGCTATAAATTCGTTGTTTGCTTGAAATGAAAATTGGGTTTATGCTTCTATCAAAATTTTAGCAGGTAGTTTGGGGTAAAATATCCATGGTTGATGCAGAAAGGAGACTTCTTGCTCATGCTCTTAAAGATCCTGACAATCAGCACTTTGTCTTACTCTCCGATAGGTTAATACCTTCATTGCTTTTGAATTTTTTGTGAACTTCCCATGTAATTGCTGGATGACAAATATACTGCAAATAAAGATGACATGGTTGATATTTTCTTATTGCAGCTGTATACCACTTCATAATTTTGATTATATTTTCAACTATCTGATGTTCACAAATGTCAGCTTTCTTGATTGGTAAGAAATTAATTATGCCAATTGTTGATAATATTTCTCACACATTGCGTCAATTGTTATCAAGCATCATCCGTTGTAGCCTGTAGGTTTAAATATATTCATGGGAATTGTCTATTGTATGTTCGAATTTTTCCGCTGATAGTTGGCTCCTTGCTTAAGACATATCTGAGTTCTAATTGTCTATAGAACAGAATTTACTATAGCAAAACAACATTATACACTGGTGTCCATGTTAGCGCAATGTATCTATTTTATGTATTTTGCCTTTTAACTGTACTAAATTTGTTTTTCATAGATCTTGGACTTCATTATTTTTAGTATATGATCTTCGAGTGACAAATCGAATGGACCTTGATTTTATTCATGGATCTTGAATATTCATGATTTATTGGCCTTCGTTATTTTTGGTATATGACCGTCGAGTGACAAATCTAATGAACCTTGATTTTATCCTGCAGTTTTACTGACCTTGGGCCACATGGTAGTGGAAGGTATTCTGAACACATGTTGCCTGAGGTTGAAAGGAACGACTTCCGGAAGGGTTCACAGGTATACTTTGAAGCACATCTATCTTCTGTGATTATCGAATAAGCAAATGTTTTACACTTAGTCTCTATTTGTTATGAAACACAGCACCATCCTCAGTTTTACCTAATTTTTTTATGAAATTGCAATGCGCACAAAACGAAAAAAAAAAACAGATTCTCTTTTTTAATTCTCTAATCATAAGGGGATCAGCAAATTATTTCCTTGATGTTATATAAAGCACAGCACCATCCACAGAACTTTGACTGGCATGGCATGGGAACTTATTTCCTTTATTTTCTAACGAAGGAAAAGGAAATTTGCGTATCCAGGTCATTTTTCTGTTATGTTCAGGTGCTTGTTAGTTACTTAGTATGTGTTGCCCTGATTCATGTAGTGTAGATTTAGAAGAACATATGATTTTTCTTAGCAGCAACGCCAACAATTGTTTACTTACTCTTTCTTTTTGTTCGTTGTGAAAGGTTCTTTCTGGATAAACTAGTATGTACTAATATATTTCTGATATAAAAACCAATGAAGGCTTCCTGCAGTTTCCTGATGTTTACTTAGGTTTTTCTTGTAAATGTTTTTAGCTGTAATAAGGACCTTTGAGTATATATTTTCTGTATTCTTAGTTAGCCATAACCTTATTTGAAGATAAAGTAATCCTTCTTCCACTCAACTTTGTTTTTCTCTCTATTTTGGGAAACCTTGTGAAATCCACATTGTTTCTCAGAATCATGATGGAAACTTTGAGCCTTGATTTTGGTGGTTTGTGTGTGTATGCATGCTCATGTGTTTATTAGGAACTTGAGAATGAGATCCATCTCTTTGCGCTTCTTATATTTGCAATTATACTTTCATTTCATTTTGCATGATTGTGCTTCCTATAATTTGGTTGATTTAACAACACTTCCGTTTAAATTCTTTTTTCAGTGGTTTACGATGAAACGCCAGCATGCCTTAATAGTCATGGCTGACAGCTTATATTACAGAAAATTCAAGCTATATTGCAGGGTAATTTCTATGTTTTTGTTGTCTACATTCAATTTTTTAGAAAAAAAAAGCAATTGATGTTCCCCTTATGTATAATGAGTTGCAAATTGCAATTACTTTTTCAATGTTTTACACTATATTTGGATTGAAAGAATTTAAAGGAAAGAAAAGGAAGAGACTTTGTGGGATACAATTTTCTTTGTTTTGATAGCAAATTTGAAGGAGAGGAATTTGAAAGTAAGGGATTTGAAGGAATTTAGTTCCCTTAATTTTGTTATCAACTTATCATTCCCTCCCGTTCCTCCGACTTCTCTCCCTCCCTCCCTCTTTCCTTTGTTTTTCCTTTCTCTCCTAAAATTTTTTTCCAATGTTTGGGTACCATTTTTGGATGGAAGGGGAGGAAATAAAAAAGAGGGGAGGGGAGGGGAGGGGAAATCTGTGAAAATCAACCTACAATAATCCAACATTTTCTTGATTTTCCAATAATAATTTCATCTATCGATTAATTATTAATAATCCCAACTTTAATGGTTTTTGCTTGGAATAGACCAAGGTTACTGGTTACCGGTTACCTTTTACAACAGGTCAAGTTGGCCAAAAAAAAATTTTTAAATATATTTTAAAATGTAAAAAAAAATTTTAAAAAAAACCCTTATGGCAAGATTGATCTTCCAGACTTCCACCATGATCACCTTAGCTTCCACTCTCCCAAACCCCCACCATTACCTTCCCCTCACAACCTAGTGCCCATAACCTCAACACCCTCTCCCACCAATTTCCACCACTATTTGTAATGCTAACCTAACCACGAAGCCACGTCACCTTTCCTCTGCTTTTCTGCTTTGTGATGGGATTTCAGTGTTTAACATTGAGTTCAAGAAAGGAGGGTGGATATAAGTGGTGGTCATCAGAATGAGGGAAGGGAAGGGAAGGGTGCGTGTGATGATAGGGGTGTGGAAGACGGTGTGCGGGGATAAGGGAGGGAGGAATGAATAGCTATGATGGAGTATTGGAGGTCTAGCATCTTCAGTGGGAAAGGGGAAGGGGGTGAGGTGAATTATCTTTTAATTTTCTTAATTTTACTTTTAAAATTTAGTATTTTTATTATTTATTTGTTTTTTTCTTTAATTTTTTAAAAAGTTAACCTACAATTACAAGTTAAAAATTAAGCAACAACATTTTTGGTTAAGAGATCCAAAAGTTGAAATTATTCATGGTTAATCAATAGTTGGGATTATCGTAGGAAAATGAGAAAAAGTTTGGATTATTGTAGGTAATTTTTCCTTTTTAAAATTGTGACGGAGTTCCTCCTTCTATTTCCTTTTCTTCCCTTCCCCTATTGGTAATCCAAATGAGGGAAATATTACTCCTCCATTTCTCTTCCTTTCCTTTCTCTCCATTTCCTCCTATGCAAAGTCCAAACATAGTATTAAAAGTTGCCACATGAAAAGCTCCTGTATTAGATTAGATTACATCGCTAAAGGGGTTACAGTATTTTCGTTTGCTGCTTAAACTCGCCTTCTGTTTAACCATATATAGCTTTAGCCTTGAGATATTTTGTGTCTTCTCATTACCAATATTGTAATGCATTACATGAAAGGTGGAGTTTCCATTTGAATTGTTTTCATTCCAAGCTCAATTTAGTTATATAATCAACATGTCAGCTGCATGAATATATGAGTATAGTATCAGGTTTTAAATCCATTTATATTTGATGAACCTTTGCTCCAGCTTTTGTGAATTGGGAAATTGTATCCTTAGTCAATCATTCAAGATTGTAAGTGTTGAACCTTCGTAATATTGTTATAATTAGAGAGCTGACTGTATAGTATTGAAGACTTTCAGATCCTGTGAGAAGGCGATTGAAAGGATATATTTATAACAGTTTTTTAGTCACGTGTGCAAACTGAATTATTTTTAAACAATTCAAATATAAAGTTAATGATGTGATTATGTAATGGACTGGATAAGCCATGAGATGTAATTACTAAAGATCAAACAAAAAATGTAAAGAGAATGTAACAATTTGAATGTAAAATGGAAATGTATATGGAAGATTGAATGTAATAAACGAATAATTACAAAAGATAGAATTACAAGCTTTCGAGAGGCTTGTTCTCTCCCAATGAGTATAATACTCCCTCTTAAGACTATTACTTCCGTGAATGACTAATTCCCCTCCCTTCCCCACTATTTATACTAATTATGCCCACATTTTATTCTCCCACTTAACTAATTACTAGTTATTATTTATTACTTAATTCCTATAATACTCCTTCCCAGACATTCATGACAGATTAATGAATCTTACCCGTTTCAGTTTAAAACATAATCCATGTGATTAGTGAATCTTACCCGTTTCATTAAGGCCTTCTCATTTGATCCTAAATGATAACACAACCATATGACAGTGAATCAGATTCACTATTAATATGCTATATATTTGTATACACTAATTTCCTAAGATTCTAAATGCTTAAGAATTGATTTTTGTTGTTTTGTCTTCTATAGCCAGGAATGGAGTACGGGAAGAACTGCTATGCTGATGAACACTATTTACCTACATTCTTCCGTGTTAGTTGTTTTCAAACTTCTCTACTTCATGCTCGTCGATATTCTTTCACGTGTGTTCCTGACGTTACCTTTGAAAAACGTTCAGATGATTGATCCTGTTGGAATAGCAAATTGGTCAGTGACATATGTTGATTGGTCTGAGAGAAAGTGGCATCCCAGGTCCTTCAGAGCTGTAGACGTCAGTTTTGAGCTTCTAAGAAATATGACAGTATGATTTCCTATGGCCTGACTTTTTTTTTTTCTTTGTCTACGATGTTAAGTTGCTTACTAACTTTCATTCGGCATGATGCAGTCTATTGACCATAGTGTACATCTGACAAGTGATGCTAAGGTACAAAATTTTCTTGATATATCACTAGAATCTTGAGAATTAAATTGGAATTGTGAAGTATTTTGCGCATTATTTGGATCACTTGGATGACTTGATATATGAAGATGGGTTTTATTTTGTTCTTACAGCATCCAAGGTCAATAACACCATGCAAGTGGAATGGACAGAAGAGACCTTGTTATCTTTTTGCGCGAAAGTTTTATCCTGATACTCTAGAAAAGTTGATCAATCTCTTCTCCAATTATGCAGTAGTATAGCGAGTGAACGTCATTCTTTGGTTGATTGAAATGGTCGACTTCATATTTTTGTTACATAACTATTAGAATGCAGCGAGGCTTTAGCGAAGAACAAACATCAGAGAAATCTTCTGCACACAGGCACAGCTGTTGTAATGTTCTGAAATGTTCGTGATTGGTTGAACCATCCGCAATTCATTTCAAGGGCTTGTTTTGCCTCGTAGGCCAACTAATTTGTAATTCCTTCTGTCTACCTTTAGGATACTTCCTTTTATGTTTGATCATTCTTAACCGTGATATTTTTGGTCGCGATATGAAGTTAGGCTTGGTTTTAATGAGTATTTATATACTCAATCCTCCTAGTACAAACAATTTCACTGTTATGGGTGTATTTTTCAACCGTGTATCCAAGCCTTACGAAGCTTTCACTTCGCTGATCAAGGTAGAGAGTAATAGAAAAAAACTGAGGTTTTCAATAAGGGTTCCTGAAGCAATGCCTTATTTGAGTGAAATGAAACACTCGATCAAGGTAGAAAGTAGTAGTAGCTTGTAAATGAACTTCTATGATTTTGTGGCAGGAATATCGTGAAATCATGATAGTTTTTAGATCTGAAACACTTGTAATACTCTATTATTTTGTGGTAACATCAACTTCTTATCATAGAAGTATCATTTATTGGTGTGATGACACTTGTAGATATATCATAGGAGTATCATTTTTTCGTTAATTGGTAATTTGGTGTTATAACTCTGCATTTATTTATCAATGAAAATACTCCCTCCAATTCAGACTGTAAGTATAATTGCTTATACATTATTTAGATTGGACATTTACTCTAATTAGAGGGAGTATAATTTATTAGTGTGATAACTCATACTTTCAAATTATTTGCCACATCGTGCTACAGCAGTGAAAATACAAGCAGGTTATTCTTCGATTTTGATAAATGCAAATTCTTGTATGAGACAGTCTTTTCGTGTGATACGCTTCATACATCGATTAAATAGGCTAATTAATACAAATCATTAGCATATGAGTTTCTTATTTTGAGCTTGTTCTATGGAGAGACAATTTCTCACAAGAGTATATAAAAACCTCTTTATCAAGTTATTGTAAAAGTGAGTCAAATTTTGAGCAAAAGTTCTGAAGAATGAAAATATGTGAATAACATGTATAGATTAAAGTCACTCTGAGTATAAAATTATGATTTGACGTAATCATTGAAGGTTTTTCCTTTCATCCTTTCATGTGAGAAGTGTGAACCAAGGAGCTATATAGCTAAGCTAAATATAACATCCTTTCATGTTTCATCCAATCAGAGAACCAATGAGTTGTATTGTTAAGCTGAATATAACATCCTTCTACCCATTTTTAGCTCTTTATTACTCAAGCAAGGTACAACATGTCTAAAATTTGACTTCAAACTACACTAACTTTCAGCTACTTTTTGCATCACACTTAGGGTTCGTAGAAGATTCAACAAAAATCAGTCGTCCTTGGACTATCTGCATTCCAAAGGAAAGAAGAGAAAAAACTTGCCTCAGAGCTCAGAAATCGTAAACAAACTTCGCTTCTTGGTTGGTAACTTGGTACGCGAGAAAAACACGAGATTAACACAGCACGACTACATGATTTACTGAATCTGGAAAAAAAAACACAAAGCATTCTTTCGAGAACCTAATTATTAACGACTTCCATCTATAATTAGACCTTAAATTATGACAACACAATAAACCCACAAATACTGGTTGGGGAGAGAAGACATGGCATGCAGCTACTACAGAAGTGATACAACCATGTTCAATCACTGCAAAAGAATTTTATATACACACACCAAAAGCAAATAAAGAATAATAATACAGGTTATATAACGTATGTTACGCTACGAGAGGTACCCATTGTAGTCTTTAAGACCATAAACCTAAAGGCTATTAGTGACATTTTGCCTGCAGTGATTATCAATTGGGATGAAGCACATAGCCCACAGCATCCCATGGTTGAACTTAATATCAAGTACATGAGGACTTGGGAGATTTTTCTCGCATTAATCTTGTAGCAGACCCATAGTGCAAAAATGTGGTAACGCTCGTGATTGCGGTAATGGAAAGGTAACGCAGTTATAGTAATGCCTAAATCTCGGCCATTAGCATGAGATATCCCTTGATAAAACCAAAACGCGGTTTTTCACACCATTACAACGTGGTACATATTAGTTTGTTTTTTTAAAAGAAAAAACCTCAACAATGTGGTTGATGCAATGCATGCAGCTTTGCTTTTTTACTATGTCCGACCCCACATGTTAGAACTAAGGCGTCAAAATCAATACTATTGTGTCTTTCATTCGTTGGACTAAATAAATGTTAATTTTAGCTAATGAACTTTAACATTTGGGTACTAGTGAAAGTCTTGATGAGAAAGAGGATTGGTGAGTTTCAAAAAGTAGGTGAGTGTCATTTTTATGTGCGCTGCTTTCATTTTTCATCATAGGCATGTTTTATATTTTTGGCTTTTGCAGATTGTTGACGGGGTAAGTCCATGCTACTAAAGCACACCATACTATCATTTGTGTCATGAAAAACTTTTCCTTATACATCTATTTTGTTTACACTAACTTTACCAGCTTAAAAGATAGAACTCATAATCAAGCCCCTGAGATCTTTTGAAATCTTCACTACCTTCCGGTATCCAATTAACCAGGACGCACAGCTTGACTCTATCACTTCTCTATAAAAGACAGAAACAATATCCCATCGAGTATCAACATTCCAGAATCATGTTAATATAAAACAGCCAAACAAAGTTAGAAATGTCCCAGACACATCACCTTGTCACTAGAAACGCCTAATGCTATCCAAATATGTAAAGCACTTTTTTAGTAAATATTTTGAAACACTTGCAATCAATGCACATTTATACCTCAATGTCTTTTGAAGTAAAAACATCGTTGGTCACTTATGACTATGCTGCACCCATTTCAATAACATACTAACAATTTTCCCAAGTTTTATAAGCCCATGTTGCGGTCCTATGTAATGCAAACCATAAGAGCATATTCTTCCCTCAAAATGTGGACTAAGATGAGAAAACAAGAAGGAAGAATGAACCGATAAAACAAGTGGGAGAAATGAACTCAAGAGTAATTTTGTAAGAAACATCATTTTCAACAGAGTTTGAAGTCATCAATAAAGCTTGGATTGCAAAGCGTACCCTAACCAACAAATCTTGAATTCTCAAAACAAAATATAAACCAAAAAAAAGAGAATGAGTGTTAAGCACTTCAATTCAAAGTGAGGAAAATTTTCGTGGGATATTGAACTCTTAGTTTTCTGCAACTTTTTACCCAATAGCCATGTTATAGTATTATGCTAATGAAACCATTGTCCCCACCCCACCTCCGCCACCATAGAACAGGCTTCTAATCATAGAATACAAGTAACAAATAAATAAACAACGAGGCAGCCGGAGAGAATAGCAAGACCGGGAGAGAAACACACCTTGCCATTCAAAGCCTTAATAGCATTTTGTGCCTCAACTTCTGTCTCAAATGTCACAAAGCCAAACCCCTTTGTCCTTCCTGTCCTCTTATCCATTATCAACCTAGCTATAAAAGCAAACCACAATTGATCCACATTATTGGCCTAATGTGTCAACTGTAATCCTGTATAGCAGAATGATAGGCCCAACAAACAGAATATGAGGGGCTCAGTGTAATATAGGGGCTAAAATATACCTTCTTTAACCTTGCCAAATGGAGAAAACATCTTCTCAAATTCATCATGTTTTGTGTAAAATGATAGCCCTAATCATCATTTACCCAAAAAAAAGCCCAAATAAAATGATGTCAAACATTGTATCATCAAAATTCACAATCTGTGTGGCCATTTAAGTATCTTACTGTTGACAAAAAGCTCTGAACTATATCGGACAGTTAAACACCGAGGCTTTAACAGTGTCAAGTTTCGAAATCTTGTTGCTAGTCTCATCATTTTGAACTCAAATGATCTGCATCAAATTTGGGAAACTTGCATTAAAACTAATTGCTACAAATTTATCAAATAAATGAATCATAAAGCACAAATTCCTGCATCAAATTGCACATTTTTGTTAATTATTTACAGAAATACAACATCAAAAACAAAATTGGAGTAGACATGGGCTTTATCGATTGACAAGAATTAGCGCTAATAATCATTTTGTAAAGAGCACAACAAATTTCATTACAGAAAATCAAGATTGAAGATGCAAAGTTACGTTAATGGTATCAAAATATCAATAACAAATGACAAAAACAGAGAGAGAGAGAAAGTAATTGATAATTGACCTCTGCACTTATCGGGAGATTGGTTCATATTTGCTCTATTGGTTCATATTAATGTCTCATCAGTCAATCGGACTAAGTACCCATTTTTTTGGATAATGCTTATTGTTACATAGCTTTCCCTCCCCTCGACCTACCCTTATAATAAAAAATCAAAAAAAAATTGCATTAGTGATCTCACCCATAGGTTATGCAAGGGGTGTTCAAAACTGGATACCAGATTGATTCGGATCCGGAAATCCGAATATTTGGTTTTTTGGATAGTGAAAAACATGATCCGTTTCCAATCCAAAGTAATACTTATGAACAAGTATGCATAGCCTTTATTTAGTTTGGACACTTGAAATATAATTAGTAATCATTTCATACAGCTTAACATCATTAAACTCTACTTAATTTATAAATAGTATATCAGGAAGATACGTAATCTTGATAATCTCTACATATATTTTTTCATACCATTTCCACACAACTACAACACCTTGATACCCAAATTCCTTTTTATATTCAATCTCTTGAACAAAGCCCAAATTAAATTTAAACTAACTAACCTAATTTTGCTCATACATTTCCGAATGACATTATAGTCCCTTTTCATATATGACACTGAATTTATACATAAATTCACAATCAACTCACCTCATCTATTAATATTCAAGTCATAGTATTAGCTTTATAATAACTATGCCTCTACAAATACTCATAGCATCAATTTCTAGTACATAATTAAGACAAATTTCTCATTCCTCGATCATTACCAATTCAAACTCAATTTTCTATTCCAAGTCATATAATTACATTGATAACCTAACTTTATATGCCAAATCCATAATCAAACTATAAATATCAACTTTTAAATTAATTTATTCTCATTCTCTAATTACATCCAATTCAACTCAAAACATAACCATTTCCCCTCAATTTCATAAACAACATAATCATCATTATTCTAATTAATCTTCTAACAATCTAAAACTCTCCAATGCAAAAATACATTTAATCTAACATAACTGAAATATGCTCAACAATTTTTATTTTAGGGGGGTGTACAGTGTACCTCAAGAGAAAATTTATGAAGATGTCTGTCTGTCTGTCTGAGCGCACAACTGACTTGAGTTGAGAGAATTTACTGATTTCAGGTAATAAAACAAGAAAACGGCAATTTTAATAAACCATAAGTCCATAACTAATAAAGGATGAGCAAATTGAAGTATAACTAATAGTCTTGAAAATAAAATAACATATTAGAGAGATGAGGAATTAGTAATAGATTAATTAAAATAAGAGAATTACAAAGGAAGCGTACCAATTTGGATTGGAGAATCATAAAATTGATAAATACGAATGAAGTCGCATAGTTCTAAGTCTTCGTCACTACCATTCTTACTATTTGAACAAATTAGAGACTATGAGTTCCTCTCTTTTGATTAGTAATGGAAATTGGAGGACATGAAATGGAAAAGCTATGGAAGTGAATGAAGGAGCAATTAAACTGTCTGTGGTGGCAGTGGCAGCGGCAGCAGGGCGGCTAGCTAGCTGGCGACACACAGTGCTGGGCAGCTTGTTCACGGTGGCTGGTGATGGATGTCGGATTTGGTGATTTGGTTGGCAGAGAGGGCAATGGGTTTTTGGGGTTTTTCGGTTCAGTAAATCGAATGGATTTTGAATGGGGATGATAAATAGAAAGAAGTAAAATGGAAAAAGGTGAGTCTTTTTTTGAAAAAATTTCCTTTTGGAAAAATTTTAATTTAGGACTTGTTCGATGTTACCAACCGCGAATTAGAGAAGAAAAATTTATCACTACTTTATTCGTTGTTAGTAATAGAAAGGACAAAAGAAAACAAAATTAAGTTTGTTTCCTGTTAGTAACAGCGAACATAGAGTTTTAATATTTTTTACGAGATTCTTTATTTGCTATTAGTTACGACAAACAAATATTTGACCTCAGCTTTGGCATGAAGATGCTAATTTTGAGAACTATAATTTACTGAAGATTATTTTGAGAATTTTTTAAAAATAAACTTATTTTTATAAAGAGGTTGTCTAATAATTTTATAGATCAATTACCATGTATACTCTTGAAGTTTAGTCATTTTAATAATAGCTTCAATTTTTTTTTACGAACAACAACCTTCAAATTATCAAACACGACATCGATACAACCATTTTACCGGATGACTTGATAAATGACAGTTGACCATACTAAATGACCTTTGACTTTCTATTAAGTTTATTAATATAAACTAATTAGTAAATACTCAATCATACACTATATTAATTTTGATGTATAATATAGAAAATTAGAGTGAACGTGAGAGTGTCATTTGTAATTATTTTATTGGCCAGCATTATAAGAGTATTTACGGAAATAAAATGTTGCATTCATATTAATGACAGGAATAATTGCAGGAATTTCAATTCAGTCAAGTTTATTCTTTACAAATATAAAAATTTGGATTTATATATGAATGGCAGGAATATTAATTGCAGGATTTTCAATTCAGTCAATTTTATTCTTTTAAAATAATAAAACGTTGGATTTCATAATATTGGCAGGAGTAATAATTGCAGGAATTTCAATTCAGACAATATTATTCTTTTACGAAATAAAAAATTATGATTTATATTAATAGCAGGAATATTAATTGAAGAAATTTCAATTCTGTGAATTTTATAAGTTGACAAAAACAAAAATTGTCTTTCAATAGAATGACATGAACTACATTATAAATACATCATTTGATCAACTTAATTATTTGCTCATATCATTTCTTTTTTCTCAAGTTTCAGTATTGGTGAATAATATTTTCAATTATAATCGTGAGCTTAAATTACAATAAAAAAAATACAAAATGATAGGGGGACACGGAAAATTAATGCAAAGGTCATACATATGTGAGAGTATAAAGAGAGAGATGTGACCACATCTATTCACTTAATCATGGTGGACGAAAAGACAACATCTATAATGGCTTCAATGGAAAAATTTACAATGTTAACTCATTCTAAATTATGTGTGTTAGGAAAATCATAATGTTTGCAAAATTTAGAGTTAACCCTGCAGCGGGTGAGTATAGATCAACCAAACTTGAATGGAAGATATTCTTCTATAAAACATCAATAATTGAAGATGTTCGTTCGTCTAAAATTTCATTAAGATATAAACATATTTAAAAATCCGTGCATTGCACGAGTTTCTATTCTAATACCCTCTAATTAAACACTTTTTTTCCAACCTCTCTCTAATTTTCCCCAATCACCATCATTTCCCTACCCACCACCACCACTACCATTAAATTGATTTAGATTTTGTGGGTCAGCTTTTAAACCAGTCAATTTTACTTAAAGTTTCTAAATTTTAGGAATTTCAAGTGAGAATTGAATTGGATTTTTTTTAATTTCTTGCTATTCTTGTTAGTTGAAGAGTAAAGGTGGTTCATTGATGCAATGGGAAGGAATTATTGTGTTTAGGATGACGAAACTAGAAACGATGCATATAAAAGATATGGGACTTTTAATAGTGTATGTTCTTTTGTTTTCTTTTTTTGGGGATGAGTACCTTGTAGAGGAAACTGTGGGTGGATACGAAGAGTAAAATCAAAAGGGAAGAAGAAGAAAGGTTCAGAAAATAGGAAAGAAAAATGGTGGGTTGGTTTATAAGATCGAAGAGTAAAAGGAAAATTTGAAATTGATAAAATTTTTAATAAAAAAAAGCATGCAATAAGATTCAAATCAAATTTATTTTAAATATAAGCGTCTGATACCCAAAGTACAGGTTCGGGTCTGTTAGCACTTAGTAAGTGCGAACAGTAATTAACTGGTCAAGAAAAATCAAGTGGTTGTTCGCACTTAGTAACTGCGAACAGCTCAAACAGGGTCAACATGTTGATTTTCAAACAAGAGATGTTCGCACTTACTAAGTGCGAACAGCCCGAACCTAAGGTTTGCGGATTACACGCTTACTTTTGGAATAAGTTTAATTTGGATCTTATTGCATGCTTTTTTTTATTAAGAATCTTATTTATTTCAAATTTTCGAGTAAAAGAACAACTACTACTATAGGGCCCATGAAAAAAGTAGATAAATTTTGTCTTCATATGCATCGAACTTGAGACCTTGTGTGATTAAATTGTGAATCCAACTATCGAGTCAAAGTGTTATTCTGGATAACTGTTACCTTTATTCACTTTTTATTAAATGCTAAATTATAAATGCACGATTATGAACAATAACATCGAATGCTATTGTTGGTCTGTAACATCATTTTTATATTATGACTTTTGTAATAAAAATATATATGTTATAATTAGGGTCCATAATTTTTTTTGTCTGAAATCTCAGGGTCGGCCTTGGTTTGAGAGGACATTGTAACTTCCAAATAGAGTGGTGATGAGTCCAGGCCTCTATTGAACTTGCCACAGATACACTCATTTTTTAAGGGTATGAATCTTTTTTTTTAGACCCGGACCTACACCCGACCTCTAGACCCGCCCGTGGACCCGAATCCGAACATATATAAAATAATCATAATTTATTATGGTCAATCTCTATTCAAATACCCTTAATTTTGATGAAATAAATTTATTGATTAAGGATATTAATAAAAAAAGAATAAACAACCCAAAACAAACTAATGACAATTATCGTAGCTCATTTGTTTTACTTTACTAGAAGCTAACATCTCTCATCCGCCAAATTCAGTTTAGATACAAAACATGTTCAAAGTAATAAAAGTATTATGTTATGCATGATAAAATTTAATACAACACCTGTTAAGGACCTAAATCTATCAAATCCATAAAATCCGAGTTTGAATCTGAAAGGTCTGAATCCGAGTCTGATTTCATTAAAAATAAATGAATTCAAGTTCGACTCTTGCAAGACCCGCTCCTAACCCGCCCATGACCATCCTTACCCCAAATGTGATCCTAGCAAAAACCATCATCCAAATTATGGGTCATCGACCATGCTTGAAGCACACTCAACCTTCCAAACCAATACCCATACCTAACATAATTACAACCATTTTTATTTGGCCACCAAGAAAAACTATCAACAGGCCAATTCCAGGATAAAGGAATATCAGCAATCGCAATGTAAGTCTCCACATGTAACATATATTTTGGTATATTATAATATATCTTGGGCCTCAACTATAAGTTTAAGTTTATGGTTGAGTTGGTTCTTTGACATGGTATCAGAAGTCAACGTAATAAGAGGTTATAAGTTCGAATTTCAATTAGCTCTCATTTAAAGTGAAATATTCAGCGTCTATGTGCATCCATACTTCTAACCCAATAGGCTCTCGTGTGAGGGGGCGTGTTAGAGTATATAAAATATCTTAGGGCCTCAATCATAAGCTTAAGCTTTTAGTTTAGTTGGTTTCTTGACAATAACATCCTGATTCTAACACCCCTTCTCAAAGTCAATAAGATTAGAAACACTCATTCTCACTAGCTAACTCTGTAGATGGAGGGTGGGAAAATATTGCCATTATATGTCGAGATTAGAGGTGTTCAATGGGGCGGGTCGACCCAACGGGTCAAGGGTCGGGTCACATTTAAACGGGTTATTAGCGGGTCGGGTTAATAATGGGGCGGGTCATTAACGGGCCTTGGTGTAAAGGGTCAGGCCGGTCCGGGTCGGATAATTATAAGTATTAATTGCGGGAAAAAATTACCACTTTTTTAATATTTTTTTAAATAATATTATTATATACATAAGTAAGTCGAACCAATGGACCATAAAGTATAATAAAAAAGCTATTCTATGAACTTTTTAAAAAAGGGTCAAAGTGGGTCAAATTTAAATGGGCTTGACCCGCCCCGGCCCATTTACCATTTGACATGACCCGACCCGACCCGCCCCACCCCATTGAACACCTCTAGTCGAGATCCATTTCAGAAGAGAAAATATTAAATTAGATTTATGAATTAAGAAGTATATATTGAAGATAAGATATATTTATTTGGGATCTTGTTAGATTCGTCCTTATGCAAAGTTTTTCAATATATATAGATTTTACAATATTTCATGAGGGCAAAATTTGTTTTGTGGGGTGTTTGACAAATAGATGATAGCTAGTATTTGGAAGCTGATTACATTGACTGATTTGACTAACTAATTACATTGACTGGATTGAACAATTGATTTTGAACTCGTTATAAGCAATTTGTTCAAAAACAGAATTATTCATAACAAATAACAATAAGTTGTTTCAACCAAATAATTTACAAAACACTAGTATTAGATGGCTCGACCATCTAACTCTTAATTTAAATTAAAGGGAAATTCCACTTTGTAACAAAGAGCTATTGGGTCTTTCACGTGGTAATCAAAGTTTTAAAAAAACACATGCGGTAACCCTGAGGTTTACCTAATTCATCCTCCATGACCCTTTTATACAAAAAAGCGTTTGAAAATGTTAGTTTGGTAAGATTAAAGCATCAAGTACTCCTATTTAATCCTTTTACCGGATCCTATTGCATCAAAAACTTATATTTCTCTCAAAACATAAACCTGAACTTTTCCATTTTCCCCCTAAATCATATTTTTCACCCAAATTCAAACTCTACTTTTTTCAATTGTCCTTGTATTATCAAATTAGGATTTCTGTTTCAAATGTTTCTTATTTGACTTTTTACCTTTTTATAGATAAAAATTTCTATCAATTCTCTCAAAACATACATCTTAAAAATTTCTATTCAATAACCATGATTTGTAAATTATTATAAAAATATAAAAAATAATATTATAATAAACAACATTAAAAAAAGATAAATTAAAATAACAGAATTTTCATCTATAGCAACTCATATCACATAACGGTGATTTATTAACCTCACAAATAATCATTATCTATTAAAACCTTTTCTTTTATAGGTGGTCAAAGGAGACCACATGTGAAAGAAAAAGTGTAAAGAATTAATTTTAATAGGGGTTAAGTAGAATTAATAGGTGTAAAAGTGTGAAATAGTTAAGTTTAATAAGAATAAATTAGTAAAATTAATATACCTAAAATAGAAATGAGACATTTAAAATGACTTAACCAAATAAAAAAAATGAGACACTCTTTTTGAAATAAGAAAATGTGACACTTTTTTTTTGAAATAAGAAAATGTGACACTTAGGATGAATAGAGGTGATATACTTTAACATAAACATTTTTATTTTTTGCTTGTATTGAATTGTATAACTCCATATACAATATAAATTTATATATCTTCATTATTCTTCGTATATCAAAATATTAATTAATTAATTCTTATTATTCGATTATTACATTTTATTTAATGAAGAGATTTGGACTTCATCATCATTATCAATATCATATCCAGTGTATCCCGCTAATAGAAAACTATGATCAGCCTCTGGTGAGGGAAAACGACGATAACTCATACCCATAGAAGAGAGTGCGATCAAAGAGTCTCCGACTCGAGAACGGTTTTCCGGATAGAGAAACCTGTAGTTGGCAAAAGGAATACAAAACACACGCACAAAAACAAGGATAAGAGCAAAGAAAAAAATAAAGAGCGACAAAGAAAGATAACAAAGGGAAAAAAGATATGGACTTGATAAATATAATTAATTTTTACTTGCATTAATAATTTAATAATAATATTTATGAATTTGTACATATCCTTAATTTCAAAAACTCCATGCATTATTATACAAGTATAGACATAAAAATGAAATGTTTTTGGACTAGACATATAAATAAACACTAATTCTCCATTCTTCATAATAAATCTATCAATCTATACTTCTATATACTATATACTAAAACAAAACACAACTGACATAAACAACTCAACAAAATAGATGAGTTGTCATTTTCTCATGAGATTGATAATGTCATTGAATAAGGATGAATATAGGAATATTAAATGTTAATGATGTTTATAAGATGATTAATTTGACCATCATTATAAACTTTAGTTGGGGTTACGTTGGGACTATAACTTATACTATTAAAATTTGAAAAACAATGTAATAAATAGTAGTATGTAATAATGATGTACACATTATTATCTTTGATTTTTAATTTACTAATCATCATTATTTAATTTATATATTTAAAAAAACATTCATTCATTTACAAATTAATTATATTATTTTTAATTATACTTTTAAAAAAAGTTCACTAAAATGCTAATTATATTATAGATACAATTTACAATGATCGACTGCTACTGCTTTATCATTTTTAGAATGATAACTATAAAAAAAGTTTAAATTTCAATTTTTATGAATTTAATAAAATGAAAAAAAAACCGTACATCTGACAGGGATTATCTAGTAAATAACTTAAATACATAATCTAGGGTGCAAGTGAGCATTAGAGTTAATCTACGCCGTTCAAAAAGGCGGGAAAATTATACCACAATACATGCTATTTTTTTTTCACGCTTTAAGAAAAAAAAAAAAACCTTATCAGTGAATAAGCAGTGTAATTGCAAGTTTGCAACAAATCCCACATCTTCTTGAAGAAGAAAAATCCATTTTCAAATTTGTCTTTCTTGAAAGAGAAAAACCCACATTTAGCTTGTTATTCAAAGTGTAATAATGGCGGATGGCGATGTTAACTGTAGTAATCGTAGTACTGATACGGGAGGATCAGTAACGACTCGGAGCACCGCGGGAGAGCGCAGAAAACTTGTACAAACATTGGATGATCCTGAAGCGTTAGTCAGTAAAAGGGGTCGGAGGGGTAGTTCGAGAGGTCGTTCGAGGGGTAGTTCGAGAGGTAGTTCGAGGGGTGGTTCGAGCGGTCGGGGTAGTTCGAGGGGTCGAGGTCGGGGTCGTTCGGGGGGTCGGACGGGTCGTACTGTTGCAGAGTTTTCTGATTCATCTTCTGATTCATCTACTGATTCAGACTTAAATATTCCTCTTGCTAGAACAAAGAAAAAACCTCCTTCTGATACTGATACTGATGTTGAAAAAGATGAAGATCCTGTTCAAGAGGAAAAGAACAATGCATCTTCTGATACAGACAACTTTGAAGTAATTTATTATAAAGATCCTGGTGAAGAGTCTTCTGCTGATACAAAGAAGAAAGATCCGCCTTCTGATATAAAGACGGATGTTCCTGCTGAAGAAGAGGATACTGATGGTAAAAATAAGGATGATTCTGCGGAAAAAACTGATGCTAAAGATAAAGATGATCCTGCCGAAGAAACCGATGCTAAAGATAAAGATGATCCTGCGGAAGAAACTGATGCTAAAGATAAAGATGATCCTGCGGAAGAAACTGATGCTAAAGATAAAGATGATCCTGCGGAAGAAACTGATGCTAAAGATATAGATGATCCTGCTGATAGTACCAAACGAACAATCATCATTGAACACTGGTATATCATAATACTCACTGAATTTCATAATCTGAGGTTTTGGTTGCACTATTTATCAAAATTATTGCGATGATTTTCTGGGTTTTGCATTTTTCTGTTACAATTATTTGGTGTTTTCAGTTTACTGTAATTATATGGGATTTTGCCTTTTCCTTTTCCATGTAATTATAATAATTGTTTTCTGGGTTTATGCATGTTTTCGTGTAAGTTATTTTGAGGTAATATTGTTGGGATTAAAATTATTGCGATTGTTTTCTGGGTTTATGCATGTTTTGCATTTTTCTGTTATAATTATTTGGTGTTTTCAGTTTAATTTAAATTCATGTTTATATTTTTTGTAGAATTTTGAGGCCTAAAAATGCTTCATAATTAAACTACAGTAAAAGTAATGTATTAAAATTAATGTCAATTGATGATTCAAGCTCTATATTTAAGGGACTTTGTGTAGTGTAATAGGTGAGATTCTACCTAGCATCGGTAGAATTGAATTGTAGGATCGTATGACTACTGATTAATGTATTAGAATTGGATCCTACAAATAGACATTAATGTGTTTAATTTTGATTACTGATTATCAATTATATTTATTTTTTTTGAAGTTTTAAGGTGTACATAACAATATATTTGACTTCGTAGATTGAGCTTTTAAAAAAATGTTTTCAATAATCATTTTTAAACTGTAAAGTAAAAAAATTTGAATTATTGATATAATTATTTTAAATATATATTTATACATAATTGAAAATTTTATTATAATCCCTCCGAATCAGTTTAGATGTCCTATTTCCATATTTGGCAAAAACATACCAATTGTCCCATTTTTTTTTGTCTATCCTTTTATTACCTAAATACCCCTACTTTTCCAATTCCCAATATTCAACTACCACCTTTACAATTGATTTAATCAATTAAAATACTCAACTACCACCTTTTTAATGGACCCCATTCAACCCTTATATTCCGTGAAATCCCAAATGAGACATCTAAACTGATTCGGAGGGAGTATAAAACTATTTTACGATTGAAACGACATATGTAGGATCGAATAGTAGGATCGTAAGATCGTAAATTCGTGTTATGATCTTGCCACCTAAATTCTTAAGCTAAGTAGGATCGCACGATTTTATTATATTAAGATCGTACCTACGATCCGAATCGTTCACCTATTTTTGAATCGTAAAATCGTAGAATCGTAGATTATAATCAAAATTCTGATAACTATGATACCTTCCACAGTAGCACTCCTGAACATTGTGTTTAACGAATTAGGATCCTCTCCATTACAAAAATGTAATGGAGAATCCATTACAAAATCCAATGACTAGGATCCTAATTCGTGTTTAACATAAAATAAATAAGTACACACATATAATACATCAAATTATATTACCTCTGTTCTTTAAATCTTACCCCATTTGATTTTTCACATCTCTTAATGCACAACCTTATTCGGTTTTAATTGTTATATCTTTATTTATATTTATTAAAAAATTATGAAAACCACAAATTAATACTCCTATATTTTAGATTGATACAATTCAAATAAGATCTCATATAATACAACATTTTAACTTATACAATTCAAACAAGATCTCCTATATTTTAGATTGATGCAATTCAAACAAGATCTCACATAATACAATTCAAAAAATTATGAAAACCACAAATTAATACTCCTATGTTTTAACTTATAGATTAAGAACAAACTAAGAGTTAAGATTTAAAGAACGGAGGAAGTATGAAGTATAATAAAAGTTTGGAAAAATTACCGTGAATAATACAACATTTTGTTAATTTTTCTGCAATGATACCAACTGTTGATTAACCATGAATAATACCAACTTTAGAGGGTGTTTTCTTAGAATATATCTAACATGTTAAAAATTAAACTATAGGAGATTATATGACAAATTTTTTTTGTATTATTATAGTAAAATTAACAAAATATTATATTATTTACGATAATTTTTCCTAAAAGTTTATAACAAACAACTGTTAATCATAAATATGTGAATGATGAATTCTGAAATGTGTTTGAACCCTAACAATTGTGAATGTTTACAGGCCTAAAGCTCCAGTATTCCGGAATAGGGCTAAAGAGCTGCAAGCTAGCATACAACAGTCCCATGAAAATATTAATGTGCTCATTAACCCTCACAAGAAAGTTAGTCTTTCATTTCAAATGTTACATTGTACTTAATAGCGATAATTGTCTATAATTAAAAATTATAAAAGATAAATAAAACATTATGCTGAGACAAATTAAATAAGATTTCATTTGATTATGTTTTGTTGTATGTATTAAGAATAAAATAAAGATTAAGAATAATTAATAACTTAGTTTTAAAAAGAGCGAGGCGCACCGAGGCGCTAAAGGCCCTTAGAGCCTAGGCCCAAAGCGCAGGGCGAAGGCGTGAGCTTTTTGTTTGTGAGGCGCACTTTTTCGCTATAGCTTAAAATTTAATTTTAATACATATATAATACTTCAAACAACATGACATTCATATTTTAGTATCAACAAACTTCAAAACATTTATTATTCTTGCGTTAAATACCACTTTAGCACAAAACTATTATAATGAGAATACGAAGATTTCCCAAAGTTATTTTCTTGTTTGCATGCCTTTTGTTTTTCTTAAAGAAGGAACGGTTTTTTAAACTTCATATTCAAATAAATTTGAGTTTTGAGTTTTACTTCATTTTCTAACAAGTAAGGATAAGTTAATTATCCAACCCAACAAGGAGGCACCCCAAGCGCACGAGGCGTACGCCTCTTGTAGTGGGCTTTGCCTCACCCAACCGAGGCATTTTTAGCCGACCCTGAGCTCGAGGCGCAGAAGGCGCAAACCGAGGCGCGCTTTTCAATACTAAGATTAATAAATAGTAATCCAAAAGAAACGGAGAAAATACATATTATTCATTGAAAATAGACTCCTTATATAATGTCATAATTTTTTTTACAGCCAAAGAAACCAAGTTTTGTGGTTCGGTCAGAGAGTGGGGAGGAGTTATACCTCAATTTGCCGGTAAGCTATATACTCCTATGTTCCATGAGATTACTGTTAGAGTATATAACATATCTTGGGGTCTCAACCATCAGCTTAAGCTTTTGGTTGAGTTGGTTTCTTAACATGGTATCAGAGCCAACGTGATAAGAGGTCACGGGTTCGAATCACAACCACCCCTCATTTGAGTGGAATATTTAGCACCGGTATGAGGAGAACCTGTGTTGCGTCCACACTTCTAACACTAAGGGCTCTCGTGTGAGGGAGCGTATTAGAGTATATAAAATATTCTGGGGCCTCAACCATCAACTTAAACTTTTGGTTGGGTTGGTTGCTTTAACAATTGCAACATTCAGCAAATTTATTTGAGAGCTTTTGACAGGTTGAATTGGGGTTGTGTTAACTTGGTTTGGTTATATAATTGCAGAACCTGAAGAAGCCATATAAAGAATTGACAGATTTTGACTTAGAAGACGTTGTCGCTAAAATTGTGGCAAAGTGAATAATGGACCGATTTAGATTTAATTAGCATTTTAGATTTTTGCTTTAGAGCTATTTTGTACATGTGTAGACGCATGCTTTTAGTTCAGATTTTTGAATTTGGATTTATATAAAATTTGAGGTAATGAAAGAGCGTGGTCTACGAGTTGTTTAGTTTCGTATTATAATCATCTCATCAAATCATGTGTATATTTTTTTTTGTATTTGAAGTTATAGACGATGGTTGTTACTTATATCAAAGAAATATAGGGGCAATGAAATACTTGATTGGTTTCAACTGTTCTAAAAATATTATTTTTAGAATAATTGGGAGGGTGTCCAGGAGAGAAAATTGTTTATCATGTGAGTGGGTTTTGATAAAACTGGTTTGCCTTGCCTATGAGTAGTTTAGTTGAATGTGTTGGTAGCCTCCCTAGTCCCTAGTAAGTGTGCTTGGCTTAGGTTCATTCCAAGTCTACCCCTTTTTGTACATCCTTTCTTTTGTTGGTATATATCCTAGAAAAAATTTCTCATAATAATCTAATCTATTTCTGATTTTCCTATAATAATCCCATCTATTGATTAACCATAAATAATTCTAACTTTAAAACGTATTTTCCAAGAGTAATCCCAGTGACTGGATGACTTGCAATAACAAGTTTTATATTTTTATAAAAAAAAATAAATTAAAATAAAATGTCAAAAAAAATGTTAAAAAATGTTCCAAAAATTTTTGATTTTTTTTATTATTTAGAATTTTTTATGTAAAATTTCAAAATTTTCCTCTAATTTTAAATTAATTATCAATTTACTTTTTTGGGGAATTACCTACTATAGTAGGTCATTGGGTTACTTAAGTTTACTCTAAGCAAATACTCCTTAAAGTTGGGATTATTCATGGTTAATTAATAGGTGAGATTATTGTGAAAAATCACAAATAGGTTGGATTATTCTAAGTAAATTTTCCTATATCCTATATCTATTTGATACAAAAACATATATTGTTTTAAGGCAATGAAAATTTCAAACTCGAGTATTATCAACTGTTAGGTTGCAAATTGACTTGGTTGTATTTTAGACTATGTTTTGACAAGTTAAGTTTCCATTTGGGTTAGTGTCATATCTTGCCAAGTCATTAATTTAATCAGGATCGTTAGTGGGGTGCAAGTCAGGTTTAATATGATAATCTATATTGAGTTTTTAGCTTAGGTAAATTTTGGGTTTTTACCATCTTAGGCAAATACTTGTATAAATGTGAGGTTGTACCATTGTTTAAGTAATACAATCAGAGTATTCAAAACCCAAAAACATACTTATGCGTTAATTTTATCATGGTATCAAAGTCATAAGGTTCATATCTAGGATCCTTTAACCTTTTTTGATTCTCATCATTTATCGAAGAAACTTAACTACAACATTGGAAATCAATGTTCATCACTTAACCTTTCACTGCAACCAAAATGGTTCAACACCAACAAAGAGTTATTATACTTTGATCGGTTTCCTATGAGATTCCTAGACCCCAAACTCACAAAAAAACCCAACAAAACTGCTCTCAGCTACCCGAAACCACCACAATCCTTTTCGGTTTCCTATGGCCTAAGTAAACCAAAACATACCTTTTTTTTACCCAATGTAAAATGTAAAAGGAGAAGTAAAACCATACAAAGAGAACTACCACTGATAAGCCGTCACAAGGGTGCCAATAGAGTGGACCGACGGCATGGCTCACTTAACAACCAAGGTGTCTCACGACAAAAGACTCGAAGGAAATAGAAAAAGAGGAGAGAGAAAGACAAAAGAGGGGTCAAATGAATAAATTTCCTTTTTAAGCCTTTTATATGGAGACTATCAACCCCCTTAACCCTAAAACCCTAGTTCTTACCCCACTAGAGACCCAAGAACCCCGAGAGCCATCCTCATCTCCAGCCCAAAGTTCACGTCTGGCCCAACACAATACCTAGCCATCCTTTGAACCATCTACTAATAGCGGCTTAGGCTTAAACTGTTAGCCAACTCTTTGTTTTTCGATTTTTGCCTGTAGAGTAACTGACACCATGACCTTTGACCCTTGGAATCTAGTAACCCTTGGCCCAAAATCTCGTACTCATATCCAAATTACAAATGGTGCTTGCATCAGTGTTGACCATACTGGATCTGTTGACATTTCACCCTCTATTCATCTTAATAATTGCCTCTTAATTTCAAGCTTGTCTCATAAATTACTCTCAATTAGTTATTTGACTAAAGAACTTAATTGACCATACTCATGACTTCTAATTATATTGTGTAGGATGGTCAGACTGAGACAACCATTGAGCGTGGTACTAAGAAAGGAGGATTATAATATGTGGATGAGGTGAGTCAATATGGTCAAACTTTACTTGCTCATAGGTCTCTTGGTCATCAGTTTTAGATGTGGCACCGACATTTGGGTCATTCTTCATTAGATTATTTTAAACATCTTTTTCCATCTCTTCATAATTGCGATATTTTGTTGGATTGTGAAGCATGCGTGTTAGCCAAAAGTCACAAACATGTTATGTACCTAGCATGATTCATATTGATAGTCCCTTTGTCTTAACTCATTTTGATGTTTGGGGTCTCGCCCTTGAATTTGATACACATGGCTTCTCTTATTTTTTCTTATTAGTGGATGACTGTACTCGTATGAGTTGGGTTTATAATCCGAAACAAAAATCTAAGGTCTTTAATGTGTTTGTCAAGTTCAATAATATGATCATTACTTAATTCCTTACCCAACCCCAATTCTTCGGTCTGACAAGGAGAGGGAGGGAATATGTTAACTTGGACGTGAAAAAAAATTGTTGTTGACAATAGCTTAATTCACCTAAGCACTTGCCCAGATACTCCTCAACAAAATATAGTTGTGCGGAAAAACTTTATTCTCCTTGAAATGACCCGATCCTTTATGTTTCAGTCACATGTTGCAGCTCATTTTTGGTTAGAGGCTCTTAGGTTCTTACCACTACTAATTACTTGACTAATCACCTTCCTACAAAGACCATGGGCTTCCAAACTTCCCTAAACACACTTAAAACTCGGGCTTTTGTTCCTTCATCTCACAAACAAGTTAGAACCTCATGTAGTAAAGTGTGTCTTTCTTAGTTATAGGGTCAATCAAAAGGGGTATTAATGCTTTGACCCTATTAATAATAATAAGATGCATATCACTATAGATTGTACGACTTAAGTTGGTTAATATATGCGGTAAGGATTATCCTACAGAGCAAGTAGGTAACACCACAGACACCGTCCCTGAAAGCATAGTACCTCCTCTACAGTCCACTCCAGTTCTATCTAATGAGCATCCTAATGAGCTTGAGGTATCACTTGGACCCGAATATGAAGTATCAGTCGATGATGTTGTTTCTGTTTCTGACCCCTAGATAATTTGTTGATGAGGTGCCTAATGTTGAGATTTCTAGCAGGTACGAGTTGCCTCCCAAGAACATAAGGGGCGTACCACCTTAAACGTATGATCCGGAGTTCGATGCCCAATGGTCTAAGTATCTAGTGAAGAAGATTAGTAATGGAACATGTCTCAAACAACCATAGCTTTCACAACATACCTTTACTCCACTTACATTCCCAAAAATGCTGAGGATGCTCTAAAAAGTGAGAAATGGAGACAAGTTATGGAAGATGAGTACATAGAATTACAGAAGAATGAGACATAGAAGTTGTAGATGGGTGTTCTCTATTAAACACAGATCGAGGTATGGGTAAATTGAGCGATACAAAGCCCGATTAGTAGCAAAGGGGTATACTATTACATATGGTATTGACTACTCCGAGACTTTATCTCCAGTAGCCAAGATTGACATAATTCGAGTCCTGTTCTCTATTGCTGCTAATAAAGAATGGCCATCAGTTTCATGTGAAAAAACGTCTTTCTTCATGGGTGTATTGATAAGTGTGTACAGAAGCTTCACCAGGATATTATCACAAGTTCAATAATGGAGAATGGCCATTAGAGCTTAGTTTGGGATTCACTAAAGCAATGAAGAAGTTTGGCTACAGACATAGCAACTCAGATCATACACCATTTCCAAAACGGGTGAGAGACAAAATCACTTGTCTCATAATCTATGTTGATGATATGATTATCATCATTTGCCATATTTGAAATTATATGAATAAATACAATGACTATATTTCAAATTACATGAATAGACAAAGTTCCAAATCATGTAATGTTCTAAAATAAAACAAAGTTCCAAATCAAACAATTAAATACATATGATAACTAATACTCCCTCCGTTTCTTTCTTATTGTCCACTTTCCTTATTTGGTCAGTTCACTCTAATTGTCCACTTTTTATTTTTGGCAAAGATTTTTTACCTAAATACCCTCAAGTACCCCAACTTATATTATTTAAAATACCCAACCTACCACCTTTTCAATTATTATAATCACTTAAATACCCCAACTACCAACTTTACAATTATTATAATCACTTAAAATACCCCACTATCATTTTTCTTAATTTGCGTGCCCACTAGAAAGTGGACAATAAGAAAGGGGTGGAGGGAGTACATAATTTTGAGAAAAAAATATGTAATGGGTTGGAATTGGGTCTCAAATGTGTGGATCCAAATTCGTCCTGGATCCATAGGGTCAAAAAATAGGTGAATCTAGATGTTTAAAGTATACAACAGAGCTACTCTTATAAGAGACCGTATCTTTGTGAGATGTCCTCAAACAAAAAACCTATATTCTCATACCTCAGCCTATATTCTCATAATGTATATAAAATAAATTCTTTAGTTTATGTATGAGACTCGCCTTTCAATAAGATCATCTAATAAACAATTTGTGTTGAAAATATTACACACAAGCAAAACAAAGATTATGTATTTGCTACTATTTCCAATTAACTCTACAAATTAAAATTAAAGAACCATCAAACATTCCCCTTATCATGAGAGGTCATACCTAAAAATTAAAGAAACAACTTGAAAGAATGTGTTTATGGACCAAATAAATCATTATCATTTGATATGTCCCCAATTCACATGGGCTATGCATGGCCAAAAGTGGGCCCAACTTTATGCATTGCTTATTTGCTGTATCCTATCTGCTTAATCTAAATTCCTTGTAAACAGTCCCCACGTCACCACGTGTGCCCTCCATCATTTCCACGATAACGTATCGTTAAATAACGGTTATTTGTAAATTTAACAAATTATATTTATGTGGTAGAATTTGATAAGGTAAGAGTTATATTATTTTAATTTATCTTTTTTGATTTTTTATCTTTTTATAGTGATTTATCACAAATTCACAGCGATTAATTAGGAATTTTTGCATTCGCACAACGCATCTTCTAGTAAGAACTAACCCATTGCTTGAATAAAGACTCAAGGAAATGATGAAACCTTTCATTTATTTGATTCTAGATTCACATTCTAAAGCAATGTTGATAATGAATATAATAAAAATAAAGTAAAGAGAGTATTGTGTGATTGTGTCCCATTGGCCAAATTATTAAGGAATTTGGAAAAGGAGTATAAATTATACTTATTTTCGTAAGAATTTTTTTGAAATATATTGAATATTTGAAGTAATAAAGTTATGACCCCTTTAAGATTTTAGTAAGCTTTGTAAGAAACGTCTTACCGTGAGATGAGCTTATATAAGTAGCCCATTCACTAAATATAATTTGCTTTAAGTGGGATATATTTAGCGATATTTAATTTAAATGTCACTACAAATTTCTAATAGTATATATAGTGGATTTAGTGACAATTACTAGACCTCTTAGCAGAATAATAAAAATCATACTAAATTTTTGGCGACATAGGATCTAGTGACATTTCTCATAAATCCCATTATAGACAATATAAATAAATACATATATCACTAAAGACCAAATAAAGTGTCACTAAATCACTTTATAGTGGAACTTAAAATAAAAAAAAATTATTACACTAAATAGTGGCTTTTTTTAACGCCTTAAATTTAATGTCGCGAAAAGTTAAATTTGTTGTAGTGATTAGTAAAAGTACATAAAAAAATTATGAAATTTGAATTGTACAGGGCAACTATTTTTTTTAAAAGAGTCGGGCTGATCACCCAATTGAGATCGTCTCATTATGAAACGGTCTCAATAAAAAATTAGTGTTAATATTTTCTTTTTATTGATTATATATTTATCATAATCAGTCTTGAAAATCTCTTATCTATAACTATTACTAAAACAAAACACGCTGACATCATCACTTATTAATATTGCTTACGTGTCACAAGCTCACAACCTCAACAAAAAATTTCTCTCCAAAACTCAATGATAACATCATCACTAATTAATATCTTTGACTTAATTACTTTCTAACTATGACAATAATGTTATCCATGTTGATGTTATACTTTTTAGGTCACATCATTTAATATATTATAAATCTATATATTTTATTTCATTTTTTCAATTATTTATAAAATCTTTTCAATTTTATTTATTAAATGAGTATTATTTAAGTGTATTGGATAATATATTATACTTTTATGAGGATTTTTTTATTTATACTAATGAAATTGGTTATTTAAATGCAATGCATAAGACTAATATGATTTAGGTTGTGACTACCCTTATGCAAGTTACTTATATTTATTTATGACAAACAATTTTTTTTAAAAAAATTTTATTAAATAATTTTACATAAATTTTTATGTTAAATCTATAACTAAATTTTCACAATAATCTACGCACAATTCAAAGTATGGTAAAAATCAAACAATGTATGTATTATATACAACTATTCAGAGCGAAATGAGATACAACTATATATATAACTATTCAGAGTGAAATGAGATACAACTATAATGTAAAATTTATCTTAAAATTTTAATTTCTTAAATGATATGTCAGTAAATTTAATAAAGCTGTGAGCACGGAAATTATCTAATAAGTAACTAAATGCCACTGAATTTGGATGATTCTTAGTTTTATCTTTAAATATTCCTCCATTCTATCCTATAAGAATATACTATACATCATCCACTCCCATTATATATGTAGTAAGCAAGTACGTAAGAGTGAGATGGAAAAATAAGATGCTTATGCACTTACCTTTAGGCCAAGGAATTTCGTCGTACAAAACCCTAGCTAGGATAAGTTTTTAAGCATTTACTGGCAAAATTACATCATCATACATTCTACTAAACCAATAGAAGAATGTGATAAGTGTCACAATTTTAAGAGTTATTTTCCCGCCTAATTCTACTTAAGTTATTTTAGGTAGTTTTTAAAATTTAATTTTATTCCATTGATTTGCTTAATTAATTGAACCCATATTTAATTTTGCCTCATATGTTTTTCCATTGATACTTCCTTTCAGTTCTACAATATCTTTAATAACCAATTTTTTTCTCATATATTTTTCAAAAATTCTTATGATTCCGTGCTTAATATGGGTATGTACCTAGTATTACTTTAACGCTTAATCGTTAGTTGCTAAGTGCGAATAATAATCGGTATTTTGATGGAAAAATCTCTTCACAATTTTATGGTTTTATTTGTTCTCCTTTAAATATATTCTAGTATAAAAGTGTAAATACAATATTGTTCAATCCCTCCAAAATACATTCAATTTTATATAGTTTATATGTAATTAAAATTCTTTTAAATCAATAAAAAATTGGGTAACTAAAATTTGACCTATCAAATGTTAATCACGAATATTAAGGTTTGTTAAAATAATTCAAGTAAGAGAATATCAATCTATCTTAATATCTTATTTTTAGGTCTCAATAAGCATCTTAATTACTTTTAAAAATGAGAATCAAAGGAAAGTATCTTATTTTTAGGTCTCAATTTTAAACTTTCAATGTTTAAATTATTTATTTTCCAACTCATTAATACAATATTCAACCATTAATTTAAATTTATATAAAAAAATTTAATATTAATTAAATATTTATTAGATTCTTTAATTTGACACTAAATTATATTGTGTTATAAGTTTTGAATTATTGCAGTGTTAAACAAGTATCTAAACTTATTATATGATATATGTACATACTGAAACAGAATAAAAAAAAGTGTCTTATTGACGCGTGTGAAGCTATGGTTGAAAATTTTCTCGCCTAATTATGCAGGCTATGATAGTCAATTAAATCACTAAATTCAATTAATAGAATAAATTTCATATATAGCAAATAACATACAAGAATATCAATCAATTAAATAATTTGAAGAAATTTATTAAAAATACTATAAGAATATAAAATGAAAAATATCAGCTAATAAGGTAAGGAAATTATAGAACAATATCAAAGCATGGTTTGCATATTTTGAAAAATATCAGCAAATAAGGTAAGGAAAACTATTATATTAATTTAGAATAATAAAGTGTCAAGTAATCAATTCTAACCATATATATATATATATATATTTATATATTATATTATATATACAAAAATTTTAATTACTATTATACTTGTTATTACGTGCATAAGAAAATGTAAATTGATACGTTTAATTTCTCTTACATGTCTATTATTTTCTCTATGTTTATTATTGTTAAAAAATAACAAATTAATATCATGATAATTTAAACTAAATTTGTTTATGTTTAAGAAACTATTTAATTTTTTAAAAATTTTTCGTGCTTGGCACGGGATTCAAACTAGTCATCATCATCATCATCATCATACATATACTAATTCACAAACATTTGTGCCAAGTGTCACTACACAAATGTATTTTAAAAGTATTTTGCCAAGTGTCACTCTAATAGTGTTGGATAATTGTTTTGGAATTCATCTCTTCATCTTTCCGAATGCAATCTAAATTGTCAATGAAGAGCTTTATTTAAAGTGGTTTTAGTTGTAATAAAATACTTGATATTGACATAGACTCTACAAATTCAAAGTCATACTAATATTAATAAGGAAAATTTGATTTTAAAGGTTCCAACTTTGTCTCATTTGCTTTTAAAGGTTCGAACTTTCGTTTATCCTAGAAAGGTTCGAACTTTATATGCCATCTTCAATTAAAGGTGTTCAGGTAAACCATAACCTTTTTTAACCGGTTATCATCTTCATGCTCTTGCTTTATATGGCTGCCAATGTCGAAGCTAAGCAGTACCAAGCACTCTTCCATGGCTTCTTCCTCTTCAACCTTGAGAAGCTCATATCCCCACAGCATTCACTGTCAGCATGGTTTCAAGGCCAAAATTCGTACAGTAAGGAAGGGTCCAAACTTGGGACAAAGGTTTTTTGGATGCCCTAATTGGCCTGTAAGTATCTTCAAATTTTTTTAGGGTTTCTCAATTTCTATTTCTAAATGTGGGTCTTTTTTGTTCTTGTAGAATGATGATTGTGGATTTTTCAAATGGGAAAAGGAGTGCTTCTATGCACAAGAAGATGTTATGGAGGTGAAGCTTACAGAGAGACAACAAATTTTGAAGGAATTGGATAAAGCCCTAATGAAGAGACAACAGTACAAGTCTGAAATCAACAATCTTAAGTTGGAATTGAAGAAAGCAACAGTTAGGGAGAAGAACTTGTTTGTAGTTTTGTGTATTTCATGGGCTGTCTTTGTATTGTACATTGCCCTTTGTAAGAACTAAATTGCAAAAGTTCATGTCATTGTAATGTATAAGCATTATGTAAGCAAGAACTACTAATTAAGTAATGAAAAATCAGTTTCATGGAACTGAGTTCTTCACATTGATGATTGATTGTTTTGTTGATACATTAAACTTCATCCCCCCAAAGATGCAAAATACATACAGGTGTAAATGCAAACCCAAAAAATTACACCTTCAACTTTCTCATACATAAAAAGTACATAAAATACTAACATAAAATGCTAAAAACACTAAGTTCCTGATGCTTGTGTTGGCTGTGAACACTGACTGGGTTGTTTAGCTTTCCTAGGCCTTCCTCTCCTTGCTTTTCCTCCCCTTGCACCAACTCCACTTCTGATACTCCTTCCTCCCCTTCCAGTTCTTGTAGGCTGAGCAGATGGTGTAGACAAAGTGTGGGTTGAACCTTGGCATTCTGTCTCAGTGTGTTGTGGAACCTCATTTAGGTTCAAACCCCTTGCAGCAGCTGTAGCTTTGTGTGGGCATGATCTCCTGTTGCGCCCCTTCTCATTGCAAAGGCCACAACTCATCTCTGTACCATGCCTACTCAATTTACCTGGTTTTTTGGGACTCTCACGGGGATCCCTTCTGCGCTTTGTTCTTGGTCTACCAGGACCAACCTTAATGGGTGGAGGTGTTAAGGAGCTGTTCATCCTAGGCCAGAACCTAGGGCCTTCAATTGGAGGAATAGAGAATGAGTAAGCCTTCAAATACCTATCCTTAGTGTACATTGGATCAATGTAATCTTCCACAGTCAGATGAAGAAATGAGATGCATGCTACTGCATGCCTGCAAGGTATTCCAGTTAAATCCCACTTTCTACATGAACAAGTTTTTTGTTCTAAATCCACAGACAATACATCTCCAACTGCATCAGTGCATTGGAAGATGGTGGATGTTGATGGAATTGCATCACAGGTCCTAGCATGCTCCTTCTCTTTCTCCAACCTTGCTATCACCCTTGGACCATAATTGTATTTCCATTTTTCTGATTCACTTTTTTTCACAAACAGCCTCTGCATCACAGCTGTTCTTATATCCTCTAACATGGACATAACATGCTTTGTCCTTGCGTTGATAATGTACCCATTGAATGTTTCTGCCATATTGTTAACAATAACATCTATCCACAAGTGGAAAAAAAGCTAATGGCTGCTAAACATTAGCTGCGGTTCCTAATAAACGCAGCTTATAATAGGCGAAAAATAAGGCAAAAAAAAAAGCATATAGGCTGCGGTTTTCATTAAAACCGCAGCCAATAATCAAAAAAAAAATTACGACACTCAAAGGCTGCGGTTCTATTATTTGCCCGCAGCCAATATATTATTGCCCTATGTGTATTTATTAGAAACCCTACTCAATATGCCCTCTCTCACTTCCTCCATATCAAAAAAAAAACCCACCCTTATCTTCTTCTTCATACTCCTATATCCATGGCTTCCACCACTTTCCTTGCTTCCTTCATTCCTAAAACTCTTCTCTCTCAAAACTCATTACTTCTTCTCTCCCGTTTTACTCTCTCGTCGCTTCTTCACCGTCAAAAACGTCACCCAATTCCGCTGTATCTTCAGAGTTTGAACAAGAGGAAGATGTATTGAGTTTGAACAAGAGGAAGAGGAAGATGCTGGTGAAGATACCGTCAAAAACGTCACCACTTTCATTAAAACGTCGCTGTATCTTCAGAGTTTGAACAAGAGGAAGATGTATTGAGTGAAGATAACGAAATGAAGTTAGATCTGGAAGTCAAAAACGTCAAAAACGTCACCACTTTCAGTAAAATTTCCCCAAAAAAAAACCCTAATGTTCTTGATGTTTGATTTTTTTTGGTGACCAATTTCTTGATGTTAGATCTGGAAGTTAGATGAAAAATGTTAATAATGTTCTTGATGTTTAATTTTTTTTTATATGTATATGAAAATTGTTAATTGTAATTAGTTTGATTGTAAATTTGTTCATTATCTATTTACAATTAGTAAATTTGTTCATCATCTAATGTTCTTGATTTCTTAATGTTCTTAATTTGTTCTTGCAAAATTTACAATTAGTATTGTTCTTACAATTAGTATAAAACAAAATGAAAAAAAAGAAAAAAAATAAAAAAAATAGGGCACTAAAGGCTGCGGTTTTTTAGACAACCGCAGCCTTTAGTATCCTTTTTTTTGTTTCTAAAATGGTCTATAGGCTGCGATTTTTAGGACCGCAACCAATAATATTTTCTCATTTGCTGCTATTCCTAATGCTGCGGGTCAAAACCGCAGCCTATATTGGCAAAAAAATCGCAGCCAATACCATTTTTTCCACTAGTGATCCTAGTGCTAGTCTTCATGAATGCTCTACAAAAACAAGAAGGATTGTACCTCTTAAATCCTTCCACAGTAGCCTCATCAATCTGAGACATCTCCTCTAAAGCTTGTTCATAATTAGCCACATTCCAAGCCTTGGCTGCCTTCTAAAAAAGCATCTTCAATTCATCCCCTTTGAATGTCTTATGCCAATTGGCATAGATATGTCTTGCACAGTGCCTGTGCTCTGCCTTAGGGAGAATTTGAGCAACACAACTTACAATGCTCTTCAAACACAAACACAACAATTGTTCAGCAAGTGGGTCATTTAATAGCCAAGAATCAATAGTTGTGTCCACATGGAAAGACAAATTAGGGTTTGAGTTACTTTGCTTTTTACTACCTATACCACTTTGTGGTCCCCTTCTAATGGTCAATTTCTTGGGTACTGTTTTGACCCCAAGTGATGTAGTGCCACTTCCATTAAGTGAAACTGGGGTATGGACAAAAGGGGAGCCTACAATGGAAAGGGGGGAAACATGTATCTTTGCCAACACATACACTTCTACAAATCTGTTCAATATAGCAACTTGTGATAGTTGAAAAGCATCATCCTCAACAAGAATTTTTCTTAAACCATCTTTCAATGGCACTCCAGGAACACAGTAAAACAAACCTTCAATAAGATTACTATTTAAACACATTTCACCCAAACTAAACAAGTATTTCATGCACAAATCAACTGGGTTAACCTCAAAGGTTCTATCCATACCACCAACATATAGAACAACATCATTCTCTTCAACAAATTTCCCACCAAACCAGAAGCAAAACGTAAATTTACTATCCATTTATACAAACAACAAGCAAAGGCAAGAAGATTTCACATATATAACAATCTCACCAAATTTGGAAAAAGCTTGAAGCCAAAAAAACCTAGACAAGATGACTTACCAACTTCCCAGTACTTCAATGCAGATCAGAAGTAGAGTGAAAGTGAAATGCTGAGTGAAATCTTTGGAGTGGATTCGCTCAGAATTTAAAGACAGAAGAGGGAGCTGGGTAGGGGAGTAGGATTCAGAGAAGTAAATGTTGATGATGATGGCTGTGCAATCAAGGAGAACGAGGGAGGAGAATTACAGGTGAGTATTAATGGCAATGGAGGATATTAAGCGTTTTTCAAATTTTTCCCGATTTCCAGTCATTGGAACCTTTAATTGAAGATGGCATATAAAGTTCGAACCTTTCTAGGATAAACGAAAGTTCGAACCTTTAAAAGCAAATGAGGCAAAGTTGGAACCTTTAAAATCAAATTTTCTTATTAATAATGTTGTTTTTAGTTTTATAAGAGTATATAATTCATATATTGATGTAAGGCTTATCAATGTTAAGAAATGTTTTTTAATCACTCACTTTCACATTCCATATTGCAATATATTGTAATATAAAAGATCATTTACCAACTACAGCCTCTAAGTTTACTCAATTTCAAATAAACAGCCGCAAACTTTGTTTATTACCAACTATAGCCTCCAACTTACCAAACATGACATCGAGACAGCCAAAACAACCAAAAAAAGGGTAAAAAAATGGAGTTAAAATGGGGTTTTTTGGCTGTTTTGATGTCATGTTTGTTAAGTTGGAGGCTGTAGTTGGTAATAAACAAAGTTCGCGGCTGTTTATTTGAAATTGAGTAAACTTAGAGGCTGTAGTTGGTAAATGATTCTAATATAAATTGAGAGTTTACAAAAGAAGACTGATAATGTTAAAGTAGTATACATTGAAACTAACCCATGCGATCTTACTTTAACTTATAAATTCACAACAAAAGAGTCATCATATAAGGTATAATTATAGATTCTTCAACTTCTACTACTTTTAATGGTCATTAAAGACATATGTTCACTAATTTACATATTCATTTCCAAGATATAATTCTAGCATCCAATTTAAGAGGTAATATTCAATCATACTACAACTATATATCACTATGCATGATAACATCATTAGCACTTTAATTAAGTATTAAATATTACTTCTATTATGTATTATGATTACACTTAGTATAAATTTGCTAATGTTTGATTAATAATTATCATGGATTATCATGCATTATCATGCAATGGTGATTGATACCTTCAAGAGTAAATTTGAAAAATGCCCTAAAATTGAAAAAGAAGAGAAAAAGTGCGATGAACTGGAATATGAACCGGAATATTAGACTATCTTATTCTAAGACGATCTATCCCAAAACCGCCTGAATAAATTATAACATTTTTATCTTGAGATAAGGCTATAGTTTATTTTATCAAATTTAAATAATCTCATGCATTACACAGGTATTAAACTAGTTGAGAAGATTATTTACATAACAAAAAATGATTAGTATTTCATAAAAAATGATTAGTATATTGCATATTTAAAATGAGTAATTATTTGAAAATGAGTAGTTTCAACTTTCATATTTAGTTAAGTTTGCAATATTATTTGATACTATGCACAATTAAATTTTGCATCTTCAGCAATATTTTATTATACAATTTTAATTAAGAAAAGGAAAATTTGTTCAAAATAATCTCAACTATCACCCTTTGGTAAAAAATAATCTCAACTATCAATTATCTTTTAATAATCCAAAATATCTTAATTTGTTGAAAACATATTCATCTCCCTTTCAACCGGCTGCAATTGGTTATTTTTCCACTTTTTTCTTTTTTTTTGATTAATAGATGAAGCATAAGGGTTAATTTTGAACAGTTAAGTAAAAAAAAGAAAAAAAGTGAAAAAGTTACATGTTTCAGCCGATAACAAAAGGGTGGGTATGTTTTCAAAAAATTATGAGAATAGTTGAGATTATTAAAAATAGGATCATTCCCCAACAACAGCCACCAAGTTTCCTCAATTTCAATTAAACAGCCTCGAACTTCGTTTATCCCCAACAACAGCCACCAACTTACAAAATGTGACATCGAAACAGCCAATCCAAAAAATAACCGGTAAAAACCCATTTTTTACCTTTGACCAACCCCAAAAACCGTTGACCTTAAATTTAAAAACAATCCCCTCTAACTCTAGTTAATGCCCAAACCCAATCTTCATCAACTACATCCTCCATTGAAGGTAAGTTCTTCATTCTTTCTCTTTACTTAGGTTTTCATTCTTTATTGGGTAATTAATTTGGGTAATTGATTTGATTACTTCTCATGTTTAATTCCTCTGCAAATTTCACATCAATAACTCCATTTCACAAATTTTTCTCTTCACAAATTGATTTGAACCCTAAATTTCCCATTTCACTTTAATTTTAGTGGGTCTTTTGCTAAATTTAGATTTTCATACAAATTGAAATGTTGTTTTTCTGGGTTTTTTTATTTCTGAGTAAATTTGATTGCTGGCTTACTGTTATTGTATTCGTTCCTTCAATTATTCATTCTTGTTGTCGATTTTTTTAAAATCATGAGAATCTGTCTTTGATTTATCTCATGGATGCTATTATTTCTTGAAATCTTAAGTTTCTTGTGTTAAGTGCTATTTGTCTGGGTTTTTTTCGCTCAAATGAAGAATATCATCTTGTTTGTCAAGTTTAAAATGTTGTCTGTTTGCACCAAAGAAGAAATAATGGGAAAGTGCAAATCTTTTTGGTCTAAAAGAACACCAAAAAAGAATGAAAACCTAAGTAAAGAGAAAGAATGAAGAACTTGCCTTCAATGGAGGTTGTAGTTGATGAAGGTTGGGTTAGGGCATTAACTAGAGTTAGAGGGATTGTTTTAAAATTAAAGTCAACGGTAACTGGGGTTGGTCAAAGGTAAGAAATGGGTTATAACCGGTAATTTAGGGTGGTTGGCTGTTTCGATGTCACATTTTGTAAGTTGGTGGCTGTTGTTGGGGATAAACGAAGTTCGAGGCTGTTTAATTGAAATTGAGGAAACTTGATGGCTGTTATTGGGGAATGTCCCTTAAAAATAATTAATAGTTGAAATTATTTTTGCCAATGAGTGATAGTTGGAATTATTTTAAACAAATTTTCCTTAAAAAAAAGTATTTCGATCTCCAAGTATGAATAGTATATTGTACTACTACACATTGTACACAAAAAGGTTATTTACATACCTAACAATTATATATACTAATTTGTTATATAATACAGAATAAAATAATGATTTTACACAATAATGACTTCATTATTACAATATCAATCTAATTTATTATTTTTAAATTATATTGTCATTCTAACGAAATTGGGTAGTCATTATCTAATTTCATTGCCATTAAAAACTTCTAAAAAAATAATTAAATATGTATTACACTGTTTTTAGAGTTAGATTAGATTACCAAATTACCTATTTCATCTATATAAATAGCACATATTTTCGATCTACACTTGCGCCTTCTTTATAATTTCTTATGAGAATATTGATCTTTAATTCTTTATTCTCCAATCAAGTTTTTATAATTTGAAAGTTTTTATAATCTTTGTTCTGTATTAAAAGTTATGATGACTATTAACTTTTAAATGAAATTACATAAAATAGAGGTACTTAAAAGGTCTTATTTGTGGAATTTCAAAAAAATGGTGAAATTAACTTAATTTAACTCCATCCCAACTGATAAAAAATAGTTGTAAAATTTTTATAATAATATATCGATAATTACATTTTAATGGAATACTAATAAGTATATTGTGTATTGCATGAGTTTCTATACTAATCATACAATTAACAGAAAAAATTGGAAACTTTTATCTTTATAAAGATTTGTCACATGGAAAAATCAAATTGTTTAATTGTTTTATTTATTGAACTAAATATCATACAGTTCACTAGAAGATTTCTTTACAATGATTTGCCCTATCTAGTTTAATACTCCGCCTTTTATCGCAAGATTAAATATTTTTACCATTAAATTGTTATCAAATTAGTTTAATACTCCCCTATCTACTCAAGTTGTCCCAAATATTTTTGGGTACTATTTACTTATCACTCTTAATTTGTATTTTACTCTTAATCAATAAGTTAAAACATAGTCATGTGAGATCTTGTTTGATTCGTCTCACTACAAAGATTATTAATATCAATTTTTTATGATTTTAAATTAACAATAATGTGAGATATTAAGAGTTAAAATGTTGTCTCAATAAGTGTAAAAAACTAAATGGGACAACTTAAGTGAATAGGAGAGAGTATATTATATTTGATAATAGTATACTCCCTCCAACTCAATTCAATTGTCCCATTTGAGTTGAGTACATATATTAAGAGTGGAATGAGGTCCATCAAAATGGTAGTAGTTGGGTAATTTAATTGATTAAATTAATTGTAAAGGTGATAGTTGAGTACTGAGAATTGGAAAAGTATGGGTATTTAGGTAAAAAAAAAATAGACAAAAAACGAAATGAGACAATTGAAGTGAATTGCTCAAATAAGGAAATAGGATAATTAAATTGAGTTGGAGGGAGTATTTTTTTTAAAATCATAATACTTTTATGTCTCAATGCTAATACTTCGGTGGAAAATTATTGCTTTTTTAAGAAAAAAAGTAAATAATGGTAATAAATAGAGGGGAGAATGAATTGTAGGATTAAAATTAAAAGATAGTTAAAATGTATGTATGAGATTAAAAGAAATACAAATTCTTACTTGAGACCGTCTATACAATAGACGTCTCACGTATGGGCTGGGCTCTTGAAGGCGTCTATACTATAAGCGGTCTGTCAAGGAATGACCTATACTCCAAAAATAGAAATGATGAAAATTAAGTGGGACGGACCAAAATGGAAAATGATGCACATTAAATAAGACGGAGGGGTACTTAATATTCCATAAACATTTAGTCTCAGCCCATCAGAAATTAATGTCTACTTAATTACCGTATCTTTACTTAAATTATCTTTAATGCTTACTTTTTTTTGAGTAGTCTTTAATACTTACTTAATGTATACTTAACGCCTCTTTTCAATATCTTAAATATGTTAAACGGTTAATATCATGCGAAAAAATCCAAAATATTAACTGAAGTTAAAACCCTTATACACTTTTACGTCCTTATATACATGAGATCATTTAAAAGTGAGGATACTACAATATATAGGGTTGGATACTTGGATGTAATACCTATATAACGTTGGATTTTGTCGCCATTTTAATAGAACAATTCAACTAAAACCAAAAGTTTATGCCTTTTCATATTGCAGTACTCTTATTTATACATTATACTAAAGCAAAATACGGATGACATAAGCAAACTCAAAAAGTGATGAGTTGTCAACTTCTCATGAGATTTTTTCGCTTCATTTATCAATAGTGATGTCATTATTTGCTAATAAATTTTTTTTGAACAAATATATATGCTAGTAAAAGTGTATGGGAAATATGTAAATTATCATTATATTAGCTTTCATTAAATTGTTTATATGAGATGTGTGTAACTTTTCATTGGTCAATACACAATAATAATTTGATAGCTTTGATTTTAAAAACCAAAAAATTTATTCTTTGAAACAATAAATTGCTAACTTTCATTTTGAAAACAAAAAATAAAAATTTGTCACTTACAATCTTATATAGTGATTAATAAAATTTAAATAATATTAAAAATAACATTATTTAACATCGTACATAACTTATAAAAAAGTATTTTTAAAGTCAAAACTAATTAAATATTAGCTATTATATGCTATTAATAATTCATTGAAAAATAACCAATAATTTACAAATTATTTTTTTTGTATTTTTAAAATGATGTAAAACAATAAATAAAAAACCTCGCAACATCTCTCATGAGAAATATAAATCTTAGTTTATTTTTTATTTTTTATTTCTTTTAATTATATTGTAGAAGTATATAAGTACAATACAGCTGGCATCCAAATTCCAATTAAGGAGAATAAATAATTAGACATAAAGATGATAGGTAGTTATTCTTGGCAAGGGTCATTTTCAATTTGCTACTTGTTCAACTTCAACGTCGAGTAGTTTCTTCTTTGCTACTTTAATTTTTTTTTGATGCGGGATTAATTTATAATGTGTGCAAGGTGGTACAAGATGTTTAATTTTGATAATTAGATCTAGAGAAAAAAAGGAAAAAAATAAAATCAGAGGAAAATAAAAGAATTACATTCACTTCTTAATAACTATTGAAGTTGGAATGGACATAGGAGAAGAAAATTAAACGAAGAAGCTCTGTCACATCTAAAATAAAAAGAAAACCCTTTAACATTAACAAGATTGAGAACGAAAATACGTTAAATTTTTTTTCGCTGCATTTCTTATCTCTCTTATTCTGCTCAATTGCACGTCACATTTATTTAAAACCTATAAACCTTGCCAATTTTCATCTTAAATCAAAATTTGTTTCAATTTTCCATTAAATTCAATCTTGAAGTCAACACTTATTATCTTGATTTATAATTTTTTCTATGTGATTTGAGTTTTAAAGATTCGTTCCAACATGTTATGATTTATGATATTCAAGGTTTCATAAATAGTAATAAGGCATGCACACTACAACTAAAAGGGGAAGGGGATGCGCTTTTATCGCTAAATGAAATGGGTGACGGCGGGACGACAATATAGACGGGCGGCACTAAATTTGTGGACGCTAAAAGAAAAACGGATGTTAGCGTGTCGCCTCATCCACTTTGTAAAGGAAGAGGGCACGGGTGACGGCCCAAGCGCGTCGCCATTGAAGTAGTGGGCGACAAAACCAGCCCTTTACCAACCCTTAGCCAACCCAACCCGTTGCTAGCCCATAACCCAGAATGAAAGCAACGAAAACACCTAACATCGTCATCCCGTCGCCACTTGTCATCTAATACCTTCTCTTCAGGTTTTGCCTAGTGTAACTTTTGTTGATATATACTTCCTCCATTCTGAAATACTCGCTTATGTGCACTATTCATCGTTCAAGCTTATTTTATACATTGTGACTAATGTGTAAATAATAATATAGTCAAGTGGGATCTTATTTGAATCGTCTAATCGCATACTCTCATAATATGAACTTTTTATAATTTTTAAATTTGTATAATTCAAGATATAAATAAATAAAATAACACATTGGAATGGTAAAAAAGTGAAATATAGCAAGTATAATGGAACGGAGGGAATATCAATCAACTAGACTAGTATTACAAAAAGAAGAGATAATTGACATCTGTTTATCAACAATTTTTTAAACCATAAAACATTCAACACTAAACCCTAAACTACGCTAAAATTGAATGGTAAACACCAAATATGTAAACCAAGCTCAATTATTCCAAAATTATGCCTAAAACAATAACAACATCAACAAAACACAAACGCAATCATAACATCTTCAACCCACCTTAGTATTCAATATGATGAAAGTAAGAAAATGTTTTTTGTCAATTGTAATTTTCCATTTAAAATAAGAGTTCTCTAACGGTTTCCAATTAGAGGCGGAGCAACATTTAACAAATTTTATAAAGGTTCTGTGCAAATTTAAAAATTATGATAATTTTCGAATAGTTTTATATCTTTAAACACTTAATATTTACAATGTAATTTAAGACTCCTACTTTTTCAGGCTCATAACACTAGCGGATTCAGAAATCAAGAGTGAAAGCACGCGTATTAAACCCTTTCTTATTATTTAAGTGCGATTCTTACGATTGAGTGTAGCATAGTATTTTTTTGATGGTCAGTGCCCTTATTTGCGCGCGCAAGAGGGCACCTGGCTCTGCCCTTGCCCGTACAATGAAACATATTGAATATGTTCAAAACCTCCCATATACCGAATTGTCAGATCTTGGCATTCTTGAATTTTGATCACAAATGAAAAGAGAAATTAAAAGAAAATCATAGAATAAAGGCGAAGAAAAATATTCTTTGGGGGTTGGGATTGGGGGTACCGTGTGGGGCGTGGGGTGTGGGTGTGGGGGACTCCCAATTAAAATAGTGTGAATGATCACTCATCAGCCGCAAAAGCAATGAACAAAAAAAAAATGAAGATTGCGTTCAGAATCCTGACTCCCACAAGTGTGGATACAAACTATGCATGCATGATAAAGTTTCAAGACGTTACCTTATAGACATAAAGGAAGATCCGGTCAAAGATTAAGAGTTTTTCGGCTTCAGAAAGATGCCCATATTGAAATTCTTGTAAGGGTAGAGAATGAGTAAATTAAAGTTAAACCCGTAAGCCTTTATTTTATCTTACAACATAAAATGCACCATCAAAAATAAAAAATTAAAAAATAAAAATGAAAATAAAAAATGAGTTAAAAGAGTAGTCATGTAATATTAGCCTATTCAATATTCATATATCATCTATTGATATGTATTTATCTATTCATTTTTAATTTTTTTGGTTTATGTTATTGCTTATTACCCTTAATGGTTGCCTTGTCTTAGTTTGCTATTTATCTTGTGTTGTTTGTTTCATCTGTAGGTAATTCTTGGACCGAGACTCTCATTAGCCGTAACTTCCTATAGATTTTTGATACACAAATTCTTTTGAGAGACGGTCTCTTTGAGAGACCATCACTAATTCAGCCGACCCATTATATATTTTTTAAAATATTTTAAGTAGGCAATAAGAATGAAGTAAGTAGACATTTAAGATATTGAAAAATAGGTATGCGGTAAGGGATAATGTAAATAGGCATTAAGAATACAGTAAGTCGACATTAATCTTTAATGAGCTGGACTTGAGATACGTCTCTCAAAGAGACAGTCTCTCAAGCGACTAACTGTTTTTAATAAAATAAGAAAAGCACTAACCTCTCTTACTATTTTCAATCGTTCCTCTCTTGCGTTCAATCATTTCTCAAATATACAATGCATTAACAATGAAACGTCTTGTTTATAAATAAAAATCATGGCGACCACACGACGACCATAAACCAGTCGCCATTTTCAAATTCGAATTAAAAAAAAACGGATTAAATGGGCGACACACTGGCTACTAAACATCCCGTCGCCAACTAAAAAAAAGAAAAAATTAATTTTTAAGAATGGCGACCAGATGACAACCAAATATCCCGTTCAGATGGCGACAACATTTCCCGTCGCCCCAGCTGCGGCGTCTAACATTCCGTCGCCAGCTCGTCGCCATCCTTTTTAGCACAAAAGGCGATGACTTCTTCGTAGCCAGTTCGTCGCCACTGGCATTGAGTTCTATCTGAACGCCTTTTTTAATAGTTATTTGTATTAACGCTAATCGCCTAATCATATCTTCTATAACTAAGATATATTGATTATAGACTATAGTTACAACGATCTCATTCAAAACAATTCTAGATCATACAATACAACAATAGATATGTAAGATTCCAATGAGAGCGAAAAATGAGTATTTATCTTCATTATCTGCACCCTATCTATTCACATGGGCAGCTGCATGATGAAAGTGGGCATTTGGTACTTTCTTTAGTTTTCCATTGGATAAAATTATGTCATGCTATTGGGGGTTCCCCAATATATCATCCAATAATATTACAATTTAAAACATAACCTTTAAGCATTCCTCCTAGACTAAACCCACGTGTACCCAAAATAACAACCACTTTAAACAAAGCATATTCTCATGCCCTAGCTAGACAACAACATGTTCCTAGTGGATGTCTCATTTTCTAAATTCTTATGTCAAACTATTTTGAGAGTCATCATATTAACTTATAATTTAAAAGATAACAATAAATATAAATATATGTATATATATATATATATATACCCTTATTCACATACTTCCTCAATCACATAAGTATAAAAAATACGTGTTGCTAGCTGCTAGATAACAAGAGCAAGAAAGAAAAATGTCAGGAGTTTGGAAATTCAACGACGGGGTGATTCGATTGGTCGAAAACCCTCAAGCCAACCGAGGGGGTAGCGAGCAAGTTCGAGCAAGGAGGCCGAGCAAGGTGCTTGTACACCTACCTTCGGGCCAAGTAATATCTTCCTACCAAGCCCTTGAACAAATCCTTAAGCATTTAGGGTGGGAAAATTACTTAGATGGTGATCGTAGTCTATACCAATTTCATAGAGCTAACTCCATTGATTTAATATCACTTCCTAGAGACTTTTCCAAGTTTAGTTCGGTTCATATGTATGACCTTGTTGTTAAACACCCTAATGTTTTCCAAATTCGTGATACTTAGATATATGAATAATAATTATATAATGCGTTATAATACATATAATGTGGTTATATATTATTATTAATAAGCTAGGAAAAATGCTTTGCCTGCATGTAAGATTATGTACGGGTCCTATAACATATCATGTTGTTCTAAGCCATTTTTCACTTTATATGACTAGTGGTTATTGTAATTTTATGTTTATTCTACATTTCTATATGGTCTTGTTTCTCGTATATATGAATATATAATGTTATCGTTGGTATGGAATTGAAGACCCATTTTATTAGGGATTTTGGTTCCGGTTCTCATATAATAAGCTTGGTTCTCACTGGAACTTGACCCTATATATATATATATATATATAGGAAGAAGTTTCAGTGAGAACCATCCTTATATGAGAACCGTGAGAACCAAATTGCCTTACAAAAAACTGTTACTTTTTGCTAAAAATGTGTTACTTTTAGGCAAAAAAAGGTGTTACTTTTTTTTATGATGCTATTAGACAAAAAAGTGTTACTTTTAGAAAATAAAATTCTGAAAAAAAATCATAAAAAGGTGTTACTTTTAAATATTTTTATTTTCTAGAAAAAAATATTTTTTTCTGAAAGTAACACTTTTTTGCTTAAAAGTAACAACTTTTTTTAAAAACAAAAGTAATATTTTTTTGTCCGAAAGTAACACATTTTATGTGAAAAAGTAATACATTTTTATCAGGGAGTTTAGTTCTTATGGTTCTCATATAAGCTTGGTTCTCACTGGAACTTGACCATATATATAATGTAATATATAACAACTAATGATTTTTACAAATAAATGATAAGGTGCACGAAGATTTTGATAAAATCCCCATATTTTCTTTAGAGAAAATTCTTATTTTTATTGCAGTTTAATTAAAAATCAAGAACTTTTATTTATATGTATTGTATTTATAAGTCGTTGATCAATTTGAATTTCTAGCTAGTAAATTTTTAAAAGATCATTTACCAACTACAACCTCTAAGTTTATTCAATTTTAAATAAACAGCCGCAAACTTTGTTTTTTACCAACTACTGCCTCCAACTTAACAAACATGACATCGAGACAGCCAAAACACCCCATTTTAACCCTATTTTTTACCTTTATTTTGGCTGTTTTGGCTGTCTCGATGTCATGTTTGTTAAGTTGAAGGCTGTAGTTTGTAAAAAACAAAGTTTGCGGCTGTTTATTTAAAATTGAGTAAACTTAGAGGCCGTAGTTGGTAAATGATCCATTTTTAAAACCAAATCCTTAAACTTCGCAACCCTTTTATTATATCCCCAGTTCGCCATCTTTTTTTTAATAAAATTACTTAAATGACCTTAAATCTATTTTTAATTATAAAATCACCCATTATTATTACTAAACTAAATTTATTAATAATAATTAAACTAAAAAATATCAATTTTAAAAAGAACAATTTTTTAAAATCGGAAAATAAACCTGATCACACGCTTTGTGTTGAAATTTCATACATAATCACTCTTTTGGCCTAAACTTTTGATAAAAAAATCGCATTACTGAAATATTTGCAGCATTAGAACCTAGACTTCAATATCTTTCCGATGATATATTCCATGTCCGATTCCGATAACCGAGCGAGAAGTGAAAATCGTTTAAAATTTGCTTGTGTTAAAAATTGATATATGTTCAATCTTTTGGGCATAACTTTTATAGAAAAATCGTATTATTGCAAGGTTTGCGGCATTAGAAACTAAACTTCAAGAGCTTTCCAACGACATATTATATGTCCAATTCTGATAATTGAGCGAGAAATGACGACTGTTTAAAATTTGCAGTGAATTCTAACATTTAGTCGCGCGCGACCGGACAACGATATGGTCACGTTAAACGCGCGACCGGACCACGGTGGAGTAGCGCGTATTACACGACTATACAGTGGTTCCGTCGCGTGTTTCACATAGATGAGGCAATAAGGCATAGGGCGTGGCGGGTAAGACCTCATAACCACCACCTAATATTCAAGTTGGCAGCCGCAGATTAGTAAAATATTTTGGACCCGTGATTTTCATCCACTATCCACCGCATTTATACTCATACCTACCCTATTAAGACAAAATTTGTGTAAAACTCATATAATTTGATCCATTTGTCATCCCTATATATAACTTCGTTATACAACCATTTTTTATCTAGAATACCATCATTTGACATATATCATTATTTGTTAAGCCTTAAATTATAGTTATTATGTTTGGTTTGTATATCACCTAACTTTTCAAAATAAGTTTCTCCTTTTTCAAAATGAATTAACAATCAAATTATAGGTAGAAATAAATTTTCTAAACTAGCTAGTTTCTAAAGTGAATTTGAGATATAACAAATATAAAAGTTGAAATTGTGAAAACAATTATGAAATATATAATATATATATATATATATATATATATATATATATATATATATATATATATATATATATATATAGTATATATATATATATAATATATATATATATATATATATATATATATATATATATATATATATATATATATATATATGAATCAGTTCAGTGAGCAAGCATATGAGAACAGGTGAAACAAAATCCCTAATAAAAATGTGTTACTTCTTTATAGAAAGTGTGTTACTTTTGAACAAGAAAATGTTACTTTTGTTTTTAAAAAAAAGCTGTTACTTTTTTACATAAAAAATGTTTTTAAATTAATTTTTAAAAAAAACCAATTTTTTTTAGCATAAAGTAACACTTTTTTGTAAGGCTGATTGGTTCTCACGGTTCTCATATAAGGATGGTTCTCACTGGAACTTCTTCCTATATATAGATTTAGGATCAAATAAGAAGGATTTTAAAATGAGAAGGATGAGAAGGATTTTGTTTGATTTTTTTAGTTACTATATATACAAAAAAGGATACTATGTTACAAAAAAAGATCACTTTAAAATTTATGTCATAGTGATTTTTCTGTGTAACATAGTTACTTTTACAATTATGTGTTTTTGGCTCAATCGTGACCATAGATTTTTTTATTGTAGTGAAATCTAGGGTGTAGAGTCCTTCTCACCTTTCTCATTGGATCCCTCCCCTATATATATATATATATAATATTATATATATATATATATATATATATATATATATATATATATATATATATATATATTATATATATATATATATATATATATATATATATATATATATTATGATATATATATATATATATAATATATATATATATATATATATATATATATATATTATATATATATATAATATATATATATTAATATATATACATTTGTATATATATACATATATATATAATAAAATCTATATGATTATTTGATTTCTTTACCATTTTGAAGAAAAAAATTGGAAGAGTATAAGAATTGATTATAAAAATATTTTAAAATTTTTTTTTTTTTTCAAACAATTTGGTGTATATTGAGTTGTTGTTGGTCAACTATATATTTACTCATTCACTTCATCATTTTTATAAGGTGAAATAGTAGAAGTAAATATATATATTATATTGCATTTTGATTAAGGAATAATTTGAAAAAAAAAATGGAAGAGGGAAAAGGTAGAAGAAATATGGGAATTGTAATAATGGTTTTAGTTATGATAAATGGTATTTATGTGGAAAAATCAGAAGCGAAATTAAATGTTGGGTGCTTAGCCAAATGTCTTGCTATATGTGTTCCTTTCCAAAGCCCCCTTGCATGTGTTGCTAAATGTGGTATAAAGTGTTTAGTTGTTACAAATCCTAATGACCTTTGCCACTTTGGTTGTGCTATTTCAAATTGTGCTTCCTATTTCACTACGGATCAACTTGGTTAGTATTTTTACTCTACTTTATTAGTGTTCACGGTCCAAACTCGGACCGCAATTTCAGATGGAACTGGTTCGGTCCGGGTCATTTCGGATTCCTTTCGGTTTGGTTCGGGTTTAGACCGGTTCGACCGGAAAGAATTTTTGATGACAAAAGTAAATTTAAAAATAGGAGATTTTAAAATAATTTAGCAGATTAATCAGTATACAATTAAAATATTTGAATCAAAAAATTATTTTGTGTTACATTTAAAATATCTAAAGCACTTTAAATAAGTATATACATAAAAATCGTAAATATTATTTTTCTTCAAAATTACCTTTAAGGTACATTCGGTCTCATCCGGATTTTTCCGGGTTATGTAAGACCCAGAGCCCTCCGATGTCAACTGATTTCTGTCTTGACCGTCGGTCTGGTCTCATTTTATATATGAAAATAGTCATTTATTTTTTTTACTTGAGTTGATTGTACTTAATGATTTTATATTGCAGCTTCCACAAAAGACGGGGAAACATGTGTGAATTCTTGTGGTACCACATGCAATGCTCAACATTAGCTGATTATAAGAGCTACATAATAATAATAATAATATGATTTTCTAGAAGTTTCTAATAAATTAATCTAATTGAATAGATGTTTTGTTATTATGAATTACATGATGTTCTTTGTTGTTCTGAGAAGAAAATCAAATTGTAATTTCAATAAGAAGCAATTACTATATGCTCGTTTTCAAAATAATGAGGCTTTAATAGAATGTTTGAAAATTTAAAATAGAATAGCAACTCATTTAAAATCTAAAATAAGACATTAATTTATATCGATCGTATAGTTATATAAATTAAAAAATAAAGGCAATTAGTTTTTTAAATTAGCAGTAATTTTATCAAAAGTTTATTCATAAGATACACATATATATGTGATATGCCTAGTATATTATATGGCACAAAATAACTATTTTGAACCTTATTATACTTACGGCCCGTTTGGTAGGTAGTAATAAACGGTGGTAATGAGAATGAAAAATTAGTATAATTTTAGTTGAAAAATCTCTTAACTACCTTGATGGTCATGCTTATCCAATTTCAATCATCTCATTTTCTTCATAAAATTCATTCCAATGTATTATCATTGGGAGAGGTGGTATTAGGTGGTAATGAAAATTTGTAAATAAAAAAATCTTTTTTGATCGAAGTTTCATTACCATGGGAATAATATGGAACTTTTATTGGAATTTTACACTATAAATCATTCCCATTACCACCATTTAATACCACTAACCAAACGAACCGTTACGTTACTTGATATAAATTCTAGTGTTCCTATTCGACACATGTCAAATTTAGATATATGAGATGCAAATATGAACGCAAATATATCCTATTAAAAACATATTATGATGTAGTGAGATTATCAATAGTTTTATGAGTACAAAAAGATGCAAATACGATCATATGGAATCTGGAAAGTAGAATAATAACATTATTAATTAATAGGAAAATTTACCTAGAATAATCTAACATATTCGTGATTTTCCTACAATAATCCCACTTATTGATTAACTATGAATAATCCCAACTTTAAGGGGTATTTGCCTATAGTAAACTTGGGTAACTCAATGACCTGCTATAGTAAGTAATTCACCAAAAAAATAAACTAAAAATTAATTTAAAATTAGAGATAAATTTTGAAAAATTACATAAAAAATTCTAAATATTAAAAATAACATTTTATTTTAATTTATCTTTTTTTTTAAAAAAAATAAAACTTGCTATAACAAGTCATCCGGCCACCGGTTTACTCTAGGAAAATACCCCTCAAAATTGAGATTATTCATGGTTAATCAGTAGGTGAGATTATTGTAAGAAAATCACGAATAAATTAGACTATTCTAGGTAGTTTTTCCTTATTAATATTTGCCAAAATATGTCAACCATAGCACAAGATTGCGTTTAGTTAACAGCAAGTCTCCTGAAAGACTGTCTTTTTGAGAGACGTCTCTCAGGCCCAATTCATTAGAATTTAATTCTTACTATTAGTTTATATTTTTGTTTATGAGTCATCCAATTAGAGTTGGTCTCTTAAAGAGACCGTCTCTCACAAGAATTTGTGTTAGTTGTAAAATTGTGGGAGCACTTTAGTTTTTTCAAAGTTTTCCAACTACCTTCGTTAAGATGTATCGAAGTTTTTGGAATGGCAACTAAAAAATTCATATTGTGTAATACAAATAAATAATGATTATTAATTTTTCATTTAACAACAAAAAATAAACAATATGACAATTGGAGAATTCTCATAAAAAATGTTCACTGTATCTTATTAATGATTTATAAAAATCAAAAGTTGTTGTCAGCATGAAATTCTTTTTTTCAATTAAAAGTATCTTATTAGATGTATATTTCTTCATAATTCGAAAGATCTATCAAATCATCAAAAATTGTTTTATATATAATTAAATATCTCATAATCAAGTTTAAATATCCATTAAAATCAAAAGAGAATGAGAATGGATTATAAGAAATGTTAAAAATTTTAATATTAATGAAATGTACATGATTCTTTGATTTCTAACCATTTTAGAGGGATTAAAATTACAATTAGGAAAATTTCGCATGGTAACACTAAGTTTTGAGTTTTCCACATAGTAACCAAAATTTTTAATAAATCAATGCGGTAACGCGGAGGTTTACCAAATTGTTCCATCGTGACCTTTTTGCACATAAAAACGTTACCAAACGTTCAAACGTTAATTTTGAAGTTTTAAGGCTGATGTACACCTATTTATGCGATTTACCATTTTAAATGCTTTCGATTTCCCCCAACATATATAAACCCCAACTCTACCTTCTTTCATTCAAATCATATTTTCTCCCAAATCCAAAGATAGCAGAGTTAAGGTTTATATTTTAGGAGAAAAAGGTTGAAACTGATGGCATTTGAAATGGTCGCATAAATAGGCATACAACAACCTTAAAGCTTCGAAATTAACGTATGCCAACGTTTTATGTGCAAAATGGTCACGATGGAACAATTTGGCAATCCTCAAGATTACCGTGTGGATTTTTCAAAATTTTTGATTACACACACACACACACACACACACAGACACACACACACACACACACACACACACACACACACACATATATATATATATAGGGGAGGGATCCAATGAGAAGGGTGTTGAAAATAAGAAGGGTAAGAAGGATTTTACACCCTTGATTTCACTAAAATAAAAAAATCTATGATCACGATTGAGCCAAAAACACATAACTGTAAAAGTAACTATGTTACACAGAAAAGTAACTATGACATAAATTTTAAAGTGTTATTGTTTTATAACATAGTATCCTTTTTTGTATATATAGTAACTAAAAAAAATCAAATAGAATCCTTCTCATCCTTCTCATTTGATCCTAAATCTATCTATCTATCTATCTATCTATCTATATCTATCTATCTATCTATCTATCTATCTATCTATCTATCTATCTATCTATCTATCTATCTATCTATCTATCTATCTATATATATATATATATATATATATATATATATATATATATATATATATATAAATTATATATATATATATATATATATATATATATATATATATATATATATATATATATATATATATATATATATATATATATATATATATATATATATATAATCTCTTTCCAAAACCCCTAATTCGGAAGTATTGCCACATGTGGAGCAAAGTGTTTAGTTGTTATGGATCCTAATTAATGACCTCTGTGAGTTTGTTGTGCACTTTGAATTTGTACTTCGTATTTGACTAAGGATCATCATAGTTAGTATTTTTACTCTTAACTCATTCAAGCTAAATTCAATGCAATAGAAAATGAAATAATGAGTACAATGTCTGCTTTGAGGAAAGAAAATAAAGATATTAAGATAAATTTGATTAAGTGTAGTGTTAGGAAAAAAATATTTATATTTACCTTGTTTTCATGGGCTATGTTTGCCCTTATATTTTCAGCAACGTATATAGATTAGGAAAAATAGGAACAATGTAGCAAGATATTTGTTTTGAATGGGATTGTGAAGTTTTATGCAATGATTATAATTGCACTTTTGGTTCATTTTGCAACAATGTAGAAGTGGCGAATGAATGAATAAATGAATAACGTAACAATTATTCCCAATCTAATGAAGTAATGTAATTGGTTGTCTTTTAGTTCAACTCAAACCATTACCGATATCATAGCATACATAGATGAAACAAAATACAATTACATAATTGTCATTGGTTCAACAATACATAAGCATAACATAATTGTTCATCGTTTTAACAATACATAATATTACATAATTGATCATTCATTCACCAATACATAAATTAAATGATATGCTAGGTAATGACATTATTTGCAGTCGATGCTTGAGTTGGTTGAGATATAGTTTCCGAAGAAGTTTGAGTGCTTGAACTTGCTCCTCCAACTTGCTCGGGCAACTATAAGAACACAAAAGAAAGAGAGCATACAACATCAGACACAGTGAGCGTAAATGTATCTTGGGCCGGTCCTAGGTTTTTAGGGGCTCGGGACAAAAGATTGTAAATGGAGACTATTGTACACATAAAAAAGTTCGAACTTTAGCACTAATTGAATGCTAAAATTTTTGGAGGCCCTGGACGTAGGCACGCTTTGCCCTTGCTTAGGGCCGGCCTTGAATGTATCTAGCACAATGTCTGTGTTCAGCTTTGGGGAACACTTTTGCAACACCATTTGAAATGGCCTGGTGGGTTACAGTTTTTGTTAATAGCAAACATACATATTATAGTGATCGTATAGCACATACAAATTTATAACTCTATTCCGAATTCCTTGCAAATGGACAAAATCATTGTCCTCATTGATCTTCCTTAACCCTTCGTTCAAACTACTAAGTTCATGAAGTATTTCAGGGACAAACAATTGGGATCTATTGAAAATATAAACTACCCAAACCTCCAACATACGTAATACTACTTTTGGATTCCTGGAATTTACCTCCGTACCAAATTCTAGTCAATACATTTTGCTCCATTGTGTTCAAAATTTGAGATAAAACCCTAAAAATTCAAAATTGCATATTTACAAAATCAGCAACCCACTTAAAATGTGAAAAACCTAATTCTATTCAAACCATTTAAACAATTTTAATTAAGCAAAAAAAGGAATATTTAATTGTAACTGTAGTAAGGATGTTCTCGAAAATTACTGTGCAAAACCACGAAATCGCTTATCTCAATTGAACTTCAAACCCATAAATGATGATTCACCATTGAAGAAAGTTCAAAAAGAATTTGATTGTAAATTTTTGAAGAAGGTACTTTGCATGTGAGAGAATGGAATGATAAATTTCAAATTTAATTTTATAGTATTGACTAATGTATTGAGTAGGTAGGACCTTTCATTATAGACATTCTTGATTACCAGTAAAATAGCTCTTTCTTTCAAATATAAGGTAAAGATTATCTTTTGTAATATAAACTTTATGTTATGCATATCAGTTATATGTTAATTAATTTTTCCTTATTAATAAAGGAGAGAAAAATTATAAGCGTGAAGACCTTTGTGTTGATCACCATTTAGGATGCTCTAAACAATAAATGAGATAAACTATGTCATTATAGTTAAAATGAAAAATTGTTTAGAATAATTCGACTTATTGCCCATCTGTTGTGAATAATTCCAACTATTGATTATTTCTAAATAATCCAATATTTCTATATTTTTTGCTAACAACACCCTTGCCACATTTTCACCGACTATTGTAGGTATCTATTAGCCGTTACTCTCACTTCTTCTTCCTTAGCTATAGTAGTCGGTTAAAATGTGAAAAGGGGTGTTGTGAGCAAAAAAAATTCAAAGGTCAGATTATTTATAAATAATCAATAGTAGGGATTATTCATAGCAAATTGACAATAGATCGGATTATTCTGAACAATTTTTTCTAATTAAAAAATGATTTTACATTTTAATTTCATTTTTCTGGTTGGGATTCCAACATCAATCCAGTGTTCCAATAGTAGTCGATAAGGACCAACTTTTGCCCGCCAATCTCCTCGGCATTATCTTCTCTCATTTGCTTCAATCTATTCTTTCCCCATGCTTGTTAAGATTTTTGGTACTGGGTAATGGTAATGGTAATGGGTAATGGGTAATGGGTAGTTCTAGTTTCAGAAAATGCATAATCAAATTTCTACCTTATCAACTAATTTACTGTTCCCAATTTCAACTCCTTCACAAAACCATGATTTTATTTCTACCCATTATTCTCCAATTTTCAATAATTTTTCGCGTAGAAAAACCCACAAAACCAATCTGAAACGCCTCACTTCTCGCATTGTTCAGCTCACTAGACGCAAACAACTCAATCAGGTTCTTATATTTGTGAATTTACCGCTTTTGTTTTGAGTTTGAATTAGTTTGTTTTTCTTGTTTGCTTCAACAAATGTGAAGTTTGAATTATTTTTTTGATGTGGGTTTTCCTCCTTTTGATTGTTTTTTGAAGGTGTTTGAGGAAATTGAGTTAGCTAAAAGGAAATTTGGTGGGCTTAATACAATTGTAATGAATGCAGTATTGGAGGCTTGTGTTCATTGTGGTGATATTGATTCTGCCCTTAAGCTGTTCGACGAAATGTCTAAGTCAAGAAGTTGTCGCGTTGATAATGTCTCCTATGGTACTTTGTTGAAGGTATTTCACTCAGCTTTATTATTTTTTTTCCACTGTTTTTAGTTATTTGTATTAAAGTTTGTTGTATTTTTGGTTACACGCCCTGAATCATGTTTTCCGTGTAAACTCCGAATTGATATCAACTTTTTATTTAAACAAATTGGTCCAGATTTTTCTCAAGATTTTCCCCTTTCTTTTGCATGAGTGGTGGGTGGTGCCTTGGTGTGTAAAATTGTACAATGATTTGCACAGAAAAGATGTCACAAGAGATGAACCTAAGACTTAATCTTAAGAAATCTAAAATGCTCAAAGTTGGAAGAGAATGACAAATGCCAATATACATGGAAACACCTCTTTTTTTATTAGAGTTTAGAGAGTAGAATGGTGGGAAAACTTATTTGTATTACTTGGATATATCATAATTATAGTACAAAGAATAAACATGAAAGATACATCAAAATAACATGGGAATGAATATCATCCTACTTACTAATAATAAGATATGTGTGTATACAACTCTTGTATTCAACCTCACTATCTTTTCTACTAAGTTATTAAACTTACTACCAAATGATTGACAAATAAAGTTATTACACCCATGTCACTAAGATAAGCTTGAGTATATATAGCTACTAAATATAAGGCATTGAAAAGGTTTTTAAGAAACCTTTTAAGTTCCTTAATGATATGTTACAAAGAGAATTAATATTCTCTAAAACCATTATACTAAATATAGGAATATGAGTAAGCATGTAGTAAAACACCTTTTAACATTCTGATGACCCTTTACATTGTAGAGTAATGAGGTTTTAAGTCCTCATCAAATATCTACATAATATCAACAATAAAGTCCTCTAAAAGGAGTTACATAATCCAATTATTATTACTAACTTTAATCATCATACAAAAAGAGGATTATGACTAATATCTAGTCCAACTAGATTGGTCACATGAACCTATACTAATATAGGTCCAAAGACACATAATGGACACATTGATACAGTGTGATCCAATAGGTTTAGTGACATAATGTTCAGACTATTATGTGTGATCCAATAGGTTTAGTTAATATTGAGTAACTTTTATGTTTTACTTGATCACCCATTCACCATAGGCTGCATCTTGCATGTTTCTAAACCCTTCCTTATGAATGCTTTGCAAGCTCCTTCAAAGTGCTTTGGTTCCTTACTAGTGTAGGAAATCTAAGACTCTTTTAGTTATTTGCTTTATTCTAACTTCTAAAGACAATTAACATATAACTATAACTCTATGAGATAACTAATTAACTATATTCTAGAATCTTGAAAAATTTCCACGGAATCAAGACTGAACCATTAATATGTCCAAAACAAAGAACTATTAGGATCATTGCCCATACTCCTTTGAGTATCCTATGTTGTTCTACAAAGAGTTTCCTCTGTGTCCAAGCTTTAGAGATCCATGATAATTTTATCTCATCTTTGAAAAGGGACGTAAAAGGGAAGGAAGATAGGGGTTAAGTTTACTAATCATGTTGTAGGAACATGAATAGATAAAAAATCACATGGGTTTTTCCAAAAGAATTTAGGAAGTTGTTTCCGGATAAATAATTTTCTTAAAAGAATGCGCAGAAAGAGAAGAACTTGTTTTGACAGAACCATGTATCTTAAGTTTAATAGGATGATGTTCAAATCTTTGTATCCAAATTAAGCAGTAGATAATATATTATAAATGAAATAAGTTAAACTAAAACAACAATAATGCCAAAACCTTAATCCCAAAAGGTTGGGATCAACTAACCAAAAGGTTGGGACCAACTAAATTTAAGTCTGAGAAGCTTTTTTAAAATGTAATTAAGGGGATAATCAAGTCTTGTTTCAGTTGGAAAGCAAGTACTACGTAAGATTTTGGGTTTGATTTTTACCTAATTCTCCCCTTCCCTCGGTCTACCCTATAATAAAAAATATGATTAAGGTATTTAATGCGATCAATATTATTAACTTTTAAGCTATTTAAACTATTTGTTTGTAACTAAAAAATGTTTATTCCCTGAATGATATTGTTATAATAGGGTTTGGGTATGGCTCGAAGAATTGATGAAGCATTTCAACTCCTTGAGGCTGTTGAGGGAGGTAGCGCTGCTGGAAATCCAAAATTATCAGCACCACTTCTTCACGGTTTTCTTAATGCTCTTATTAATGCAGGTATTATTTCATGAACTACAAGAAATTCATAGTTACCCTTTGAATTTCAGATTTTTATAAAGTTAGCTCAAGGCTATACTTTCTCATTAGCTAGCTTCTTGTTTGTGTGCAACATTTATGAGCTCTGTTCCATTTTATGTTGTGGATAAGTTGAGTATGGCGAAACGATCGCACACTATAGTTGTTATAATTATTAAAGCCTTAGCTTTGTTATGTTCCTCTATTTTTCATATAACATTTTAACTTTACAATACAATTTAATTAATGGAAAATAAGATAATCATTTATGATATTGGATTTATCAAAGTGTGTAATTTCACTATTAACCTTTCATAAGTTCATTGGTTATTAGTAATCAAAGGTGAGTGTTTAAGACCATAAGAAACATAGTGTTGTTACTTGTTAGGTTGTGGAATAGGGAAATTGATATCGGGTCATCAAGTATGATGGATAGGATGAGCGTTGCTATTGTTTTTAATGGTAAGTTTTGGCAAATCATAATCCTCGTTATAGTTCAGTTTTCTTAGTGTATCATTAAATTTTTCTTCTTAGAATTACTTCTTATATTCCTGAAAATTGCCCCAGTTTATGGGTTTATTGAGGTAATCGTTTTTGGAGAAAGTACGTTTTAAAAAATGAAACATAAGTTTTAAACTTAAATGAAAACTGCTGAGGTGAAGGTGAAGTTTGTGTATAAGTTGAAATGGATTTTTAAGAATGACATAGAAGGAAGCGTCTAAACGTTAGGGTGACAGAAATATATCCTTAAATATAAGGAATTTCAATTTAAAACAACTTCTGATCTTCTTGGGTCTCATGTTCAAATCTTCAGCATGTTTCATTAGTTATTTTAGTCGATTGTCTAAGATAAGTAAATTGGTAGTACATGGAGGTTTAGAACAAAAGGCTTAGTGTATAAAATTGTAAAATGGGTAGAATGAACGAGGATATTGTTTTATTATGGAACAGGGAGTGACAAAGGTAATCTAAGTGTCATTTCTATGCAATATAAGCAACTTCCAATGAGGGTGGCTTACCGATCAAAGTGAGAATTCTATCTGATTAAATATTTTCTTTGTCCTTTTTGCTCTTAGTTTTGCCAACAATGTCTTAAACTATAGGAAGACCTCCCTGTTGGAAAGAGTATACTCTTGCTTCATTCTTGAATCTTGAGACATGTGATCTATATTATATTGATAACCAATGAAAGTTACAAATAAACTTTGATAAACGACATCATATTTTTGCATTGGAAATTCTTGGACATTGGTTTCATGAGTTTAATAGTTTAGCGCAGGAGATTTACGTCGTGCTAATGGACTTCTTGCACGCTATGGATTTGTGTTCCATGAAGGTGGAAGCCCTTCAATCCTAATCTACAACTTGTTAATGAAGGTGTGATGTTGTAGGATTTACTTTTGCTTTATTGTCTTTCTTCCATTGTGTCTGTACGATTTCATGCATGCAATACTATTATTTTGGTTTGCAGTTCTTTTGAACTCTTGGTGTCATTATTATATTGCTCGACTCCCAAAATGCCACTTTAAAGATCACCAATTTTTCCACAATAGTGGAAACATTTTTATTTGAAGGTGGATCATTTGAAAGTCTTTTTCATTAACTAGTCAGGTTTCTCTAGTGAATACCTTTACTAGTGACTAACTTTCAATTTTTTTGATTTTTTTATTAGTTAAACCTAATCATGCAATTACCATATCCTCTTATTTCAGGGATACATAACGACGGGTTCTCCTGAGGCCACGTTCACTGTACACAATGACATGTTACGCCAAGGCTTAAAGCCAGATAGGCTGACGTATAACACACTCATCCTTGCTGCAGTGAAGACAGGAAAATTGGATTTTGCAATGCAGTTCTTCGAGGAAATGAAGGTCTCATGGAATTACTGAAAGACCGGTTTAAAGCATCAATATCATGTTTAGCCTAAAAGCATGCAATCAGTTGCTTATATCTCCACCTTTTTTTCAGGATGCAGCATGGAAGTACAATCTTGATGATCTTTCACCGGATAGTGTAACTTATACAACTTTCTTGAAGGTCGGTAGTCTGTTATATTTATTTACCAGTCTATAAGTTGTAAATGTTATAAATAATCAATGATTGTAGTAAAGAATGTTGTGTAAAGCTCTTCTTAAATAGGAATATTTATGGGAGCAAAATTAGGACGTTTTATTATATATATATTGAGAAATGACTTGAGGAGACAATTATTCTATGCCTGAAAAGAATTTCTATCATTTTGCTGCCACTTAGAAATGTTTAAACACTTGAAACAGTATTTTAACTGATCTCAATTTAAATAAAACTTTCTACCTAGCTTGTGAGAATTTTAAGCTGGAGATCTTGATTACAGGGTGCTGCACTTGCTAATGATATCCATCTGGTTCAGATGATAATGATGGATATGCAAACTTTGGAAAGCTTATCTATTGACCGAGTTGCGTATACTGCTCTTGTTGATGCTCTGCTAAGTTGTGGCTCAATCAATGGTATGGCCTAAACAATTTGAGGAGTTTTCTGAAATTCGCCAAAACAAATTACTGATGCATTAAAGAGGATTGTTCAGTTCTTTTCGATTTTTTTCAAAATATTCGTATTCTTTGTGGTCTCAAAAATATTGCTGATCCTTGCAAGACCCTGTTGTCATCAACTCCACTCTGTGCTGTTCTTATTGCCAAAAAATGTAACACAGGAACTTTTATGGCATGTTGACAATCAGATTGCATGAAAACTTTAGTTTTGTAGGATTTTGGATATTTTATGAATTTGGTGGAGTAGACATGGTTACGGGGAGCCAATTAATAAATATGGATATAAAACCCTTGCCCTATGGCAAAGAAGTGTAAGATGCTACATTTATGCCGCATTTCAGATTCGTTCCATGTGATAGTCTTTAGTCTTTACATAGTTCTTAAACGTTTTTGAACTGTAATATGACAAAAAAATTTCCAACAAAACATGCTTTTGAAATGTTTTGTGTTTTTATCCAGGCTGAATGTTCATATTAAGCTGGACTGATTTTTTATTAAGCTGGATTATATCATTTCCTTGCACTGTGCTAAAATTTGTTTATCTTCAAAAGTGACAACTTGAATGATTTAATTTGTGATTTCTGCCTTTGGAGGATGTTTTACTGTGTTCTGTATATACAGATGTTCTTTAAATCATTATCTTTTCTTTTCTTTTGATTGTATGACTTAGAGTGGAGAATCCAAAGTTGGTCCACCAATTTAAAATTGAATTGGAATGTTAATTTTTTGATGGTGGTTGTGGAAGTGTTTTTTGTTTCGTGGCTTTTCGCTACTTCTGTATAGTGGAAACAGTCAGATCTATCTGTTATAAGATATTTTTCTTTTCCCTCAGAAATTGTTGATGGCTTTCTCAGGTGCTCTTTGTGTATTTGGGAAGATACTAAAGAAGGCGGGAGAAAATTCTGATCTACGGCCAAAGCCTCATCTTTATCTATCCTTGATGCGTGCTTTGGCCCATAGTGCAGATTTTACGATGGTGAAAAATTTACACAGACGGATGTGGTTAGATTCTTCAGGAACTGTCACTACTGCAGTTCAGAAAGCAGCAGATCACCTTCTAATGGAATCCGCTTTGAATGCTGGCCAGGTTCGTATGCCCTACAATTGAACTAGAGTATTTTAGCTAGTAAAGTTGATAGGTTTTATATCTGCTTGACCATCTTTATTGTAGTTCTTTACATGATTACTAGTTTTCCTTGATGTATCAGGTTGAAGTCGCTGTACAGATTCTTTCAGAGGTTAATGCTAGATGGAAAGGACTATCTTGGACAAGCCCTGGTGGCCAGGTAATTAGTACTAACAGTGTGAATTTTGTTTTGTGACCTATCCTCTTTTGTAGAAAATTTTGTGGTGGACTATTTTAGAAAAACCATCTCTGGTAAACTATAAAAATCAATAAACATGTTCTTCAATCATTAATCTAACGCAATTAAATGGCTCCCACCTATGGGTATGGGGGTTCGGATGTACGTAATCTTACCCTTGTTATAAATGCACATGATTTAATAAGTTCACATGATCAACAACCTCACATATGATTGTAGTTTCTGAAAAACAAATATTATTTCCGATTTACATTGACCATTGGTAACAATCATTATCAGCAACTTCACATAAATAATAAGTGCACGTGATTTGAATAGTCATTCTAATATAGTTCGTTATAATCCAAAAAAAGAAATATGAATCTTTGGCCCCATCGAAATAAGGGACATTCCTAAGTGTTCTAAATTCTAAAATATTTTCATTTGCTCTAGAAATTGTTGTGTTAACCATCATGAAGATTATTTTTTACAGTAATTTTTTTCTATTTTAAGTTATGTTGGTTGATATAATACTGTATACATTCAGGCTGCTGTTCGCCTTGAGGCTTTGTTGGGCTTTGATCGTTCTATATTTTATCCGTATGTTCTTCCCCAGGTATGCTATGCGTCTCTTGTCAATTGGTTTTGGAGGTGTTGTCATTTCAATTGATGTGGCAATTTTTGGATAGATATGGTTGTCCAAGACTGCCATGTACAACAGCCGTAGTTTCCGGGAATATAATTTTGTTTGGGGAATGGGAATGGGTTCGCGGGACGAAACCTAGTCTGACTTGGGAATTGATTGGATACAAGATACATTATGTCTAGATAATAAACTTAATAACAAAAAAAGATATTTGTTACTTCAAAAAATTCTTTTTAAGCATACTTTCTATAATTTGAATTAATGGAAGGCAAAAAACACCTGATATTTTTGGTTTGATGTTCTAGTAAAACCAGGATGATACCTTGAGCGATATAGTCGCTTTTCGCAGGTGATCTGATTTGTCCCAGAGTCGTGAATTTGGGCTAAGTCCCAAGTTCCAGGTTCCTATCATTGCAACTTCCCATCATCTTAATGCCATTAAGGGTTCCCGCTTCCCAGCTAGGTGTGTTTCAAGGAATGCTTATATGAAACCTTACCCATGTTAATTGTGATAATAAAGAGGTTGTTTACGTTTGACCTTTGATTGCAACTTATCACAATGATAAAGAGGAAACATCATCTACCTTGTAGTTATTTTTTTTTAATGAAAGGGTAGGATAGAACAAGTATTTCTTACTGATGATTGTTATGAATATCTGTAGCACTTCTCTCAATGGTAAGCATAGATATTTTACAGAGTTTCATTCAACTATATAAGTAGCTTATCTTGTTAATGATCTCCAAAGTGCAAAATATGCCAAATTGGTGGTTTTGGAAGAGCTTCTTGAGGAATCTAAAATTCAAATTTATTAATTTGTCCCAAAATTTGATAAAAGAACAAGCTTTACCACCACATGAAACAAATAGACTAATCAGGCCCTTCATTTAATAATTATCAGCTAGACATTACTAAACACTTCCATATAAACTGTTGTAAGAAACAGTTGGTCAACTTAGCCCCTACAACCAACTGCCATCTATCTGTCAATTCACCGAGTAGGGTTGTAGTTTCGGCTTTGCGTTTGTAGTGACATGCTAATTAGAAATGTCCTTGGTCTATGTAAGGAGCTTATGAAATGGTTGTGGGCCTTGTGGCCATAGTGATAATAAAAATGTCATGTACTGACGTTCCTGATTTCTCTGTCATCAAGGCTGTTATTTGAATCAACTTTGCACTCGTCTGCTAATAGGTGTCAGTAGACGATTCAATAGAAAGAATCATGATTCCATTTGAAGAAGCTCGGCCTGTGCAAGCAACCACATTGCTTAAGGAAGTTGCCATGCGTTTCCTGAAGGAATCAGTGGTGCCCATCATTGACGACTGGGGCAACTGCGTGGGATTACTGCACCGCGAAGATTGTTCAGATGTATGTTTCTTATTTCTCTGAAAAACTGTCGTTGACTTCTTTTTGCTGCTTTAGCTCATTCGTGCCATCTTATAGAGAAGGGCTGTACGTAATATGATTTATCCAGGAGTGCATTCTTAGTCTTGACTACATTATATGTGTGTGTTTGACATGATGCAGCTAAATTTACCAGTTTCGGCAATGATGAAGAGCCCTCCTCCCTCTGTGGTAGCCTCAACGTCAGCTGGGCGTGTGATCGATCTAATCCTGGAGAAACGCTATAAAATGATGATTGTGGTTAAAGATACCAACATGTACAGTTCTTATAGCTCCAGGCCTGTTGGAGTCTTCACTTGTGAGCACTTACACAAGCTTATTAAGCCAGCCACAAAGGAGCCTGGACTAACTTCTTTACTGTAAGACCTGCATAAACTCTAAACGCCTTTTATATTTTCTGTAAAATGCTGCCATCTGCACATCAACAAGTAATTAAATTGGCACCGGAGAGTGAGACACGGAGTGACTACAGCGTGTTTGTTGGGGTAATCTCTTAAATGGCTCGGTCTTTATGATTCAATCTAGCTAATGTCAAGGTGATAGTCGATATCGATTTTTTTCACTTCCTGTAGTTTGTCACAGTAAAATGTTAATAAAGAAATCTCAAGCTTTACAAGCTAATCTTTGACAAATGGAGAGAAATTTAAGCTTTTAATAAGTAAACAAGGGAAGTTAAGGAAGAAGAAAAGAAACTGATAGCAAATTAAATGAGTAATAAGTAATAAGGCGCGTCCTATTTTAAACTACATGTTTTAATTTATTTTTTCAATTTTTCATTTCATAGAAATTTGGGCCGTCTCAAAATAATTGGTGGCTTTGATCGAGAGACCTTCTCAAAGAAGAATATGTAAACCATCAAACATATTAGAGTCATTGTGACTTGAGTGCATCATTAAGTGTGTCTTAAATGTGCATTAAGATGTACATTGAATGGGTGAGTTAAGTGAGGTGTTAAAGAGTGTTTAAGTGTGTATGTAAATGCATGGAGTTATGAGTGCATTTAAAAGTGACTTAAACATGGGTGTAATAATGTCAATTATGGAGCATGATCTGGTTTTGAACAATATGCTTGAACAAGGCATCTTGCCTTGAACAATGCGAGAGATCAGAAACAAACAAAATGTGCTGAAAACCAGTGCTCAAATGAGCACACTATGCAGCTGCGTACAGTGAGTTTCTGAAGTGACCGCTTGAACGAGCACCTGGTTCAGTGAGCCTAGGATCTGTTCTTGGGCACTCATTAATGTAATTAGCCCTATAAATAAGGAGCTTATATGCTTATTGTAATGATCCACAAAAATAACCCTAAGCCTAAACACAACCATAATCTCTCTTATTCTCAATTTTAATACTTCTTTGTAAAAGTTCATATAAACAAGATACTACACACCTCTGATAACATAACCTGAACTGGGTGAACCTCGTAAATCTTTATATGTATTCTTTGCATTTTAATTCCTTCAATCTTGAATATATTAGATTTTGAAAATTGTATTTCAAAATCTAATCTAGCTCTCATTTCAAAACATATAAAACAGTAATTTCTTGCAAATTAAGGAAGAAAATGAGATTTATTTTGTACAGTGAAAAATTAATGTTAAAACTTACAAGGCTCTCAATTATGCTCAACTAAGCTAAGCTAAGCTGTTAATTCTTAACTTTCACTTTAATCAGTTTATGAAAATCCCTATATATTCCAACACTTCTTAACTTGTTAACTAAATAAAAAAATGGCTGATTCTTCCAAGAAATGGTCATTGTTTCACAAACTAAAAAAAGCTGTTAAGAAGCTAAAAATGATCCTAAGCAGCACAGATTATGTGTTTAGACAATGGAGTTTAGCTTCTATATCGAGTAGGCGCCCACCGCCTTACACCCGCCATTTGAGCTTCAACAATGGTGTGGGAATACACCATGGATGCTCAGAAGATAATCATGATGATGATTTGATGAGCTTAAAGTCATTAAGTTTTGGTAGGATCAAAAACAATAGTAAGTATGGTTTTGAAGACATTGATAGAAGGGCAGATGTATTTATTGACAATTTTCATCGACAACTTCGTATGGAAAGACAGATTTCTTTGGAGCTTAGATATTGTAATAATACTACTAGTTTAGATACAAATTCCAATATATGAACCTATGTTTGCCTTGTTTTTTTGAGGACATGCATCATCATGTCAATGTATTAAGTATCGGTTTTTAAAATATGGATAGTAAGGGCTTGAACCTGAGACAATGTTGTCGCACACTTATATATTATCCCACTTAACTGGTATAGTTATTAGAATATTTAGAGATATATCTTGTTAAATGTGTCAGTTGATAGCATTGAGCAAGGCTGCATCTGCCCCTGATTACACTTACTCAATATATCTAATTCTCTCATAGCATCAATTAAAATGACTTAATACTTCTTTTTCCATGTTTTTAGATTATTATATACTTGAACTAGTATAGATGCCCGTACATATCATGGGCTGTGTTAGTTTGGCGGTGAAGATGAGTGTATTTGGCAAATAACTTTTTCATTCGCTTTGTGATTGGTTTTTGGTTTTAACTTTTTGATTGGACAACTTTATAACAAGCTTTTAAGTCAATCAAAAATCTAACATAGTATTTTTAACTATACGCTTTTGGACATGTTTATTCTTTTATAAACAATCAAAAATCTTCATAACTTCTGACTTAAACAACTAGCCTATCTGTCATTTCTTCTAGTTTAAACTAGGCAACCATTTCAATCAACAACCATTTGTCAAAAAACCTCTGTATCTAAGTAGAAATAACAAACAAATCACCAAAAAAATGAAATCGGTTTCTCCTTTTGTTGTTGATAATCAAGCATGAAGATACACTAAATTTACAAAATTTCACAAAAAATTTCAAATTTTTTCTTTAATTATACTATACCAAATGTGTAAAGATTGTGATTAAAACAAAATTTACAATCCAATCATCTTCAATAGTATAATTTATATGACAATGCATCCAAGAGAAGCAAAGCAAACTGTTATAGTTTTCCAACTTGAACAAATCTAGCAGCATCAGAAAAACAATTGACAAGCAACATCTAAATAGATAAATCAATCAAAGAATAAAAAGTTTTCTTCTGTCCTCATTTCCATTCAATGTAAACCTGCAGCCTTCGGGATCCAACTGATCATAAGATCAGGTTTTGTTCGTGTCTTGCAAAGAAATGACGGTCTCAAACGCACCAGCTAACGCTAAAACCTTGTTCCTCTTCTTGTTCCCCATAAGTTTGGTTGCAGTTTCTTCGATCACATTATTATAATCTTGCTTATCTTTCTTCCCTGCAGAAGAAGCCTGCGTCGTTTTCACAGCTGTTGTTTCGTTAACAGCAGCTGTTTCTGCAGGCGGAATGCCGACAGTTTGTGTCTCATCCTTTGTTTCGGTTTCTGCAACAGCAGCCGTTTCTGCAGCCAGACTGTTTACAGTATCAGTCTCGTCCTTCTGTGTCTCATCCTTTGTTTCGGTTTCTGCAACAGCAGCCGTTTCTACAGACAGACTGTTTACAGTCTCAGTCTCGTCCTTCGTTTCAGATTCTGTAACCACAGCTGTTTCTGCACGCGGACTGCTAACTGTCTGAGTCTCATCCTGTGTTTTAGTTTCCGGCTCTCCGTTTTCTTCAACCAACGTTTCAGGGGAGTCCGTCTGGGGTGCCTTCTCGTCAGCCTCATCAATCAAACTCTGTTCTCCTGGATCCTCACTCTCAGACTCGACTTTTCCGCTCTCAGCCTCTGCTACCCGATCAACAACAATCGATTTGTGCACATCATGATCAGTTTTATATTCTTCAGCAATGTGTTTAACTTCCTCCACTTGTAGATTAGTAAGATCAGGATCACCCAATTCCTCGTTACTGTCAGGCATCTCTGACATCTCAGGAAGCGACAGAGCCTGATCATCATCATTTATATTCACCAATTCATCATCGTTATCCTCGATAACTAACCGATCCACTGATGATCTGTTCTCATCACAATCTACACTTGACTCCGACTTCACACTTTTAGCACTTTTCTTAGAAGAAGAGGATGACATTGATGATAAAGCAGTCTTTTTGAGACTCCTAGACTTAGACAACTGAGGTTGTTCTGTCTTATTGCTTCCATTTTTCAAACTCGAGGTTCTTGCATATAGTCTCTCTGTCGATTTGTTCGAGAAGGAAGATGATCGAACAGGTTTAATGTCGCGGGTCCCACCAACCGTTGGAGCTCGAACAGCCTTTTGAAGCTGAGTGGTTGGTGGGGGCTTGTCAAATGATCTCCTCCTAGTGTAAGAAGGCTTAGAACTTAAGTTGTCTGTACCGAGTTTCTTAGATTCGAGGCTTGAACTAATGGTGGGTCTGAGATAGTTAGGAATGGGTTTAGTGGAGGGTGTAGATGACTTTGTTTTTTCATTGCTATCTGCCGAAGAAGATGAAGAATTTTTCTTGATGATGGAAGTTGAAGGAGTTTGCCCCCTCTTTTCTTTTCCCCTTAATGATGTTGCCATGTCAACTACTATTTCTTTTGAGCCTTTATTTAGTTTGGATTGCAAATTGAACCTGGAACCATTATTGTTTGTTAGTAATTGGTGTTAAGGAATCATCTCAACTAAGAATTTAAACGAATGTTGAGGTCTTTGGATATGTGAAAATTTAAAATGAATAAGACAATTTATAAAAAAAAGAGCATAGAATAAGATCAATTTCAACTTATTTCCAAAAGTAAGCGTCTAAAACCCCATAACACAGGTTCGGTGCTGTTCGTACTTATTAATTGCGAACAGAAGCAAACTGGTCAAAAAAAGTTAACCAAGTTGTTCCTACTTACTAAGTGTGAACAGGTCAAACATGGTCAACATGTTGTTCAGTTCTTTGACTTTTTTGACTTTGGGAAAAATAAAGAAGAAGGAAGCAGCAGCAGGGTAAGAAAAAAGTCAACATTACATGTTCGCAATTACTAAGTGCGAATAACTTCTTTGGCTTTTTTTTTAAAAAAAACAATCTTGTTTGCAGTTAGTAAGTGCGAACAACCCCGTTCCTTTGTTTGGGAATTAGACGCTTATATTTGAAATAAAGTTGATTTTGATCTTATTTGGTGTTTTTTTTATATAAATAATCTTACTTATTTCAAATTTTCTGGATATGATATATATACTCTAACACATTCCCTTACACGAGAGTCCTTTATGCTAGAAATGTGGATGCAGCAGAGACCCTCTTCTAACCTGGAGCTAAATACTTCACTTTAAATGAGAAGTGGTTTGGATTCGAACAGTGACCTCTTGTCACACTGGCTTCTGATACCATGTCAAACAACAATCTCAATCAAAAGCTTAAGCTAATGGTTGAGGCCCCTTGATATGGTATTCCCTCATATTTACCATATGTGTCCCATATGACTTTATACAAATTTTAAGAAAGTTAAATGGGACCACATGGGTAAGAAAGAAACGAGAGTGTTTTCAAATTTTGATATAGGAAGTTTTTTAAGAATTAATTGGTAATGTTAAAAACCAAGAATAGAATTGGAACATTTAGGGTGCCTTAATTAAAAAGAAAATGAGACACATATGTTGAATAGGAGAGAGTATACTCTAACAATTAGTACATTCATTCTGAAATACTTGCTACATAAGTATTAATTGTTCAAGCTTATTTTATACTCACATAAGTATTAATTGTTCAAGCTTATTTTATACTCCAGCTAATGTGTAAGAAACTATATAGTCAAGTAAGATTTTGTTTGAATCGTCTAATCGTATATTTTCATAATATTAAATTTTAATACTTTTTAGCACATAACTCGATATAAACGGTCAAAGCAACATATTTAATTGCATAATAAAATGATGTGTAGCAAGTATAATAAAACGGTATAATTAAATTAATTAATAGTTCATCTAAAGTACTCTTGATAGAGGTGTATTTCCTTTGTCTTTTTTAATTTAGTGATAAGAATTGCTTCAATCGGGCTGATAAGAATCGGGAAGGACTCAAATAAAAACAGGTTGAATTAGTTTAGACCTTTAAAAAACAAAAATGGACTTAAATGGACAAGGCTATGTAGTGGATGGATCTTAAAATTTAAATGATATAATCAGTATCATTTTGGGATCACTAATTCTTAAATGAGTTAGTCTCACAGTGAGATCATTTGTATTGGGTTGGCCTAATATACATTTTATTTCTTAAAATGGTCACTTATAACGTTAAAGTGATCACTTATAATTTCAATATAGTTACTTTTTATAGTCTTATAATCTTAAAGTAATCAATTGAAGAAATGACTATTATATGGACCTGTCTCATGGTGAGACGGTCACATAGAAGACGAGCTGTTTTGGAATTGTCATCACTTGTCTATTTTATCATCCACATCACGTACAATACATGATAAGGTTTTTAAGTACAATGAAGGGTCATACATATCTTGTGGGGTTTTAGGGTAAATGAAGATTTGTTGTCATAATTTATATATATCCACTTTTAATAATGAAGAAGAGGGCTCATCAATTTAAGATGAAAGATAAAACAAAAAAACGATTAAACAAGATACAAAATTCTTGTTACAGTCATAATTATCAATTAAATATTCCTTATAAGTCGGAGTCCGAAAAAGAAGAAAAACAGCGAACATATTATACTTGTACCCTCTCTATGAAAAGAGCAAAATGAAATAAAGTACTTTTATTCTCTCAAGTCAATGTTACAAACATTTTTTTTATTTCTCAAGATAATTTATATATAATATATATCATTTTCATAATAAAATTTTATGTACCGTCACGAATATAATTATATTTTCACTTTTATATATCTATGAAAATCCATGTTGTTATTTATCTTTCTAAGATAAGGAAATACTTTGTTTGTCAATTTCAAATTATGACATCATCTTCACAAAATATTATTGGCATTGTCTCTATCATTCATTACAATGTAAAAAAGTCTAAGGAATAGGAAGGAAGCTTGAACAAGGCCATAAATTAATTATGATCTTAGCTTCCTAAACAATGGCAAGCCATAAATTAACAAAAATGAAATTTAATTTCTTTTCATATTTACTCCAAACAATAAATAAGCAAATTAATTAAGCATGGGTTAAGTTACATTCTTATTCAACTAAACCTTAAAAAAAAAAAAAACTCATAAAAATGTTAGAAGGATTTTGGACTAAAATTACACCCCATTTGCAAACAAGATTTTATCAAATATAATTCAACATATTAATAAATCAATTTATAAAAAATTAAAATTAATCACCAAACATAACTATATAATTAAAAATAATAAAGGGTTTTGAGAAGAATTACCTCTTTTTTCTTCCTTTTTATTTAATATTATGTTGTTGATAACAACAAAAGAAGGATATATTCCTTACAACGCCATGGATGAAAATGAATAAAAAGAAATGTAAGGAGGTTGAAAGAAAGAAAGAAAAGAAAAGAAAAGGTTATGAAGAGCAAAACAAAAAGGGTGGAAAAAGGAAGAGGATCAAAGAGAATATTTGCTGTCTTTGATTATTTAATACCTTAAATGTTGTTAGTAAATTAATTAATTAATTAATGCTTTATTTGTTTTGGAAAATTAGAAATAGGTGGGCCGCGAATTACTCACTAAGGGCATCAACCAATACTATCTTGCCATGTAGGATAGATTGAGGCGTTGACTTTTTTATATATGAAAATGTTGTTTTTCATTTGTTTGTGTTTTTACTAAAACTGTGTATAAAAATCAATTAATGCAAGAATTGAAATTAATCTAATTCGATGTATCATATTTGAAATTTGTATGAATATTGGATTGTAACTAGTTGAAATACAAAATAGTGAAAGAAATCAGTGAATTAAATGTACAGAAAACTACAAGTTCATTGGGACATTAGTACAAACGGCTTGTTTGATATTGGTATTGATTGTGGGAATGGTAATGAAAATTTAGTGTAATTCTGGTGTGAAAATCTCGTAATAAGTTTTCATGCTTGTTGTACTTCAGTCATTTCATTTTCTTTACAAAATTTATTTAAATGCATTATCATTTGAAGAGATGGTATTAGGTACTAATGAAAAGTTATAAATAAATTCATGACCATGTGAATGACATGATACTTTTAATAAAAATTTAACCTAAAAATCATTCTCATTATCACCATCATACAATTCTATAATTTTGCTGCTAAATGACAAATGACAATCTCATAGCCATCAGTCAAATGCAGCAGGATTATTATTGGTCATTCAATAGCAAAACAATTTATTTCTAATAATTTAAGGAAATACAAAGCTTTCAGAAATTATTTTACATTAATACAATAGTTATAACATCACACATTTAAATACTGGAATGAGAAAACAATAAACCTTCCAAAAATATTTTAGTCAGAAAACATTACTATTTTCCTTTATACATGCATTTACAGGCAAATTCAATAGCTGTAAGAAAATACTGTACATTATAAATAAAAACAGTCAAAAAACAATTAATTTCCTATAATAAAATAGCACATGATCACAATACTGTCCTTTTAAACTAAATACAACATAATTTTAAAAGTTATATTTCAAATAGATAATTACACAATAATTTAAAAATTACATTTTAAATTAAAAAATTCATTCTACAAAATTTTGTGTATATGTATTAAGATGAATGTGTAATTCACTATGTGATACATGCGCGTGGTAATGTATATGATGACCAGCTTGAAATCTTTGTTTCGTGGGGCACATGTTTCATATCAAAGATTATTCGTCAATGATAGATTTTGTCAAATGGAAAGACAGTACATTATCAATTTTAACATAACTAATTTATAAAAAAAAAGAAATTAAAAAACATACCAGAAAGTCTCATGAGAGACCGTCTATGGCATATACGACACTCTCAGCAGCCTAGCCCAATGAAAATTTCAATTGCTATTTTGAAAAGTGTAAAAATGGGCTGACCCATTACACCTGTCTATACTATATACCGTCTATAACAAGAATTTAGTGAAAACATAGTACAATGCATGTAATGTCTTTATAAAAGGTAAGAAGAGCAAAGAAAACCATTGGAATATAAATAGATGTATGTATATAAATTAAAATTGATTGATCCAAATTGATTCGAGTATGAGCTATATATGAGACTGGCCGTGACAATTGTTACATAATCTCGTCGTGGTCCATACATGTTGACACGAGACACCTGTGGGTTTGAGCCCACAAACCAACGGGTCAAGAATATAGACTTGCACATATAATTGATAAGGTTTATTATTTCTCAAAATCATATGGTAGTAGAAGGATTAGCTCACTCAGTATAGGCAAATCCACAACTCACTATTTTTATCGATGTGAGATATTGTCTCACATGTAAAGTATTTCCAACATTATATTCAAGGCAAAATGGAACCAAATTTTATCTATATTGATTCTTCCGGAGCTTTCGCTGGTCAGCAAGATTCATATTCATTAACTAGTAGTTTAATGAAATTAATCACGTATTGAGCTAATTCGAGTATGAATGATCCTATATCTTTATCTCTCATGTTCAAAAATTGAAGAAATCACTAGGTATGGATCACCTAAAACCTTTAACAAAAAAAGATATGTTTGCCTACCAATTAGCCACAAAGAGTCTTTTTAATTTTTTTTTTTTTTTTTTTGGAAATTAGTCTTTTTAATATCTTTGATTGTGCATAATTAATTTAAGGAGAACGCAAAAAAATATTTTGATTGGCTTTGTCATGCACGTTGTGCTCACATTTCTGTATTCAAATAAAAAAGGAAAAATTACCTAAGGTCATATTTGGGAACTAAGATTTCATTTGGAAATATGGAATTGGCTAAAATCTATTGTTTGGCAAATCAAAAATTTTAAGATTTGGATTTGGATCAAATTCCACCAATGTTTTTAAAGTAGTTAAAGTTGAGGATTTGAGAATGACTATCCAAACCTTGTCATTCTCAATTCTTCATTTATGATTTCATCATTGAAATCAATAATTTAAAATAAAATACTTATTCCCAAACACTACATAAAGTAATTCAATCGTTGCTAATTTTCCTACAATAATCCCAAGCATTGATTATTCATGAATTATCTCAAGTATTGATACTTGTTTTTTTTTCCATTGTCATACTCACTTTACATGTTACCGATTATTTTTATTTTGTTTTTTTCCTTATTAAATAGGAAAAATTGATATTAATAATTAACTTTTTGTTCATCCGTTGTGAATTCAATCTTTTGATTATTTTCTAATAATCCAACGTTTGCCCTTAATTCGCTGTGAATAATCCAACCATTATTTTAGTTTGCTAGCAACATACCCTATTATTACCCATTATTAGTAATAAGCTATGTTGTAGGCAAATTTATCATAAAGGTTGGATTATTATAAAATAATCAAAAGATGGAATTATTAATAACAGATGAGTGAAAGATTGGATTATTAATGTCAATTTTTCCTATTAAATATCATTTACTATCCTGTGTGCGAACTCTTCATCTCTCTTCTACTTTCATTATTCACGTCATTCATTGCCTACAAACAGAAGCAATACTTGTTACTTCCTTATTCACTCTACTTACTGAAAGATTAAAGCTTTGAATTTGAAGAAGCAAGACTAGTTAATTGAAAATTGTCGTTTGCCTGGTTCTTCCGTAAGTTTTTTTCCCTTATGTTTCTGATTTTGTCAATTTAGGGTTGTGTATAAACATATATAATTGATGGGTCAGGTAAAATCATTCCAATGGACCTAGACAAGTTATCTTTTTTTGAACTTAAAGACATTTGTAAAGGAAGATTTTGGTGTTAAAATTTCATTTACACTATATTATCAAAAAATCCCAATTCACTGACGTGTAAGGAAGGTTGAAAAAGTGGTGAATGACATTAATGTGAGTGAAATGCAAGTGTAGTTAGAGTCAAGAGCAATTTATGTTTATGTAGTAAATGTTGAGAATGATGACAAGTTGACGATGGAGATATCTAAAGCTATCAAAAGCTTATTTGTAGGTATTAGTTGTATGGAAAAAGAAAAACGTTGACACCTAGTAGAGCACATAAGATTAATATTGTCTATGTTGCTCCCAAAAGATTCAAGAGTGAGACATGTGGGCCCAAAACCAATATTAAAGTATCAAATAACCCATCCCAACCACCACTTTTTTTTGGATCTGTAAAAACCCAGCCCCTCAAACTTCATTGAATAATTCACAAGACTCCATACATAGTAAGAGCTGATTGGTTTAAACTGATGACAAGCTAGATTTTCATTTTGATTGATCTAATACTTAGGTTGATAAAAGTGCTCTTGGAGAATTGTATGAGAAGATGTTGAAGAAGATTGTAATGATGAAGAAGATTCAGATTATATTCTTTCAGAAGTTAAGGTGAATGAAACTGATTTATAATAAGAGCTTATGTTAAGTGAGGATCTTTCAAACGAAGAGATTAAAGGCTACATTGAATCTAGCGCTAGAATAGGTGATCGATTGTCCTACATATAACGTGTTCTCTAATACATTATGAATAATGTAGTAATGAAGAAGTTGATATTTCTGTTGTGGTGAAAGATAGAACTGATTTTAAGAAATTTAAATGGTTTGTTGGTATAGTTTAATTTTTAGTTATTCACGTGAGTTTAAAGTAGTTACCAGATATGTTATTGCCCAAGGAAGAAATGTTGGTATTTTGTGAGTGATAAGATCAATAGGCTAAAAGGCTAGGTGTAAGATGTGTTCAAGGGTGTCCGTTTAGATTTTATGCTGAGGAACACCAAGAAAGAATGCTGAGAAAGGTCGTAGATCAACTACGACATTCTATCATGAGATGACTACACAACCAAGTTCATTAGGCAGGGGTAATAGAACAATCAAGACCGAAAAGTATAGCAGAGGTATATTGATACTTGAGTACTTTTTTTATAACAATACGAAAACTAAGAATGCATTGACATTAGTTATATTGATTTGTTTACAGGGTTCAAAGAAAGGAGGAAGGGCTTGTAAGCCTAGCCAAACTCATGGTGATGTAAACTCAACTCAAGCATCAATTAATATTCCTTAAGAAGATTGTTCTACTTTTGAACCCATACTACTACTTTTGAACTAATTAAAATTGAAAATTATAGGGAGTTGTTACTTTGTTATTAATGTAACTTCTCATATAAGAGAACCTTTTGAACAAAAATGTCAATCTTTTGCTATTGAACAAAGCTTGTAAGGCATTTGACATATATGTACTACTTTTGAACTAAGATTGTACTTCATTTGATTATGTTAAATCAAAGTGTTGATGGAGATTTTTTTTAGCAAATGCATTTGAACATTAACAACACATACAAAATCTACATTACATTCTTTCCCCCCACCAACAAAACATTATGTCATTCTTCACCGCTAAACTTCACATAAATAAGAACACCGCAAATAATAACCAAGAAACTTAATACACAAAACATAAAGGTTTTTGTGCATTTACATGTTTGATCATTTCGATCTTCAACAAAATTTCACTCTCCTCCAAAGTCTTTTTATGGCCTTTAATTGCTGAATTTTCTCAATCGACATTGCATTTTATTCTTCCAAGCAAGATATTCTTCCATATACAGAGTTCAATAAATCATTCTCCCACTTGAAAAATTTACATTGGATTCCTACAACCAACAAACAAATATTAAGCCCTAATTTAATTCAATTATTAAACAAATAGTTTCGTAATTCATTTTTCATTTTCCATCTATATATCTTATAGCAAACACGTAATTTATTTTTGCCTTTTTTTTTTAACTTTTTCCTATATCCAAATCCTCTAGCAAACACTTTTAATGGGTGTATGAAATAAATTTGATTTTTACTTTTAAGATGTACCATTAAAAGTTGTAAAAAAAAGACAAATTCTATGTTAATTTCAGAAATTAATATTTAAGTTTTTTTTTTGACTGAAAATGAATATTTAAGTTTTTTTTTTTGGTCTAAAGTCCTAATAATGGAGGTCACCTACCCTTGAATTAAAAAGATACTCCACCATGATACCTGAATTCCCTCGTGCATTATAGCATTCTGTGCCCATAATCACCCACTCTATTCTGTTTGGTGCTTTGGTTAAACCTAATTGAGGTCAAATTTATTTTATCAATGTGCTAGTTTAATAATAAAATAATTTTAGTTTGTACATAAATAAAAGTATAAAAAGTTAATACTTTTAATATATTGACATAAATCAAGGTTTAAACAATAATATGGCCAAGGGAAGTCCCCCACTCAAAACACACAGCCTATTATATTATTTTTAATTTCGGATATTTGAATTTTCATATCTCAAAGATTATTATACGTATGTATTAATCAATATCAATATTTTCAAATCGAATTCGATCTGAATCATATTTTCATATTTGATAATCTAAAATTCGAATAAGATTTTCGAATGAAGCCTTAATGATCTCATTGTGCGACGCGCCCTATACATGAGTTAAATAGTCTAACTAATATTATTTATGAAAATATAAGCACCTTATTTGAAATCGTCTCAGCCACATACGATATCTCACAAAAGTAACTAAATTACTCAAATATACTTTAAAAAAATACATAATTTAAAATTTTGACTCTATATATAAACTTGACTCTTGTCTATAAACCTGTCTCACATTCTCAGATAAGATTTGCTCTACCATACATACTTCTAATGTAAAGGTCGTGAGTGACTTAAGACAAAATATTTTGGGTTGTTTCGCAATTGAATGTTGGTTGTTGGTTTTTTAGTTGCCTTGTTTGACTTGTTGGGAATATTGAATGTTTTTGTTGACTTTTAAGTTAGCTGAAAAAGCTAGCTATTTGTGGAGACGTATGGTAAGTTTAAGTATTGACGGTTAGATGTTTATTAGAGAAAAAATGGGCCAACAAGCCAAAATGAGAAAAAGCTAGCTATTTGTGGAGACGTATGGTAAGTTTAAAAGTCATTTACCAAACATAATTTTTAGCTGTTTTACCAAACAAAAAACCAAAACCAACCAAAAAACTAAGCAAAAGGCTAAGAACCAAACACCGCAAATAGTAATATTCTGAGAACTAGTATAAGCCGGTGATATTTGACTTCTATCAACATCTGACGGCTATAATCTCACCAAACCCAATATTATACTCCATCCTTCTACTAAAATTACTTGCCTCTATAATATTGTTTTGCTCTGTAATATTTGCTACAGATAGTGATATTTTTCCACACAAAATGTCACACTCAATAGCAAATATTATGAATAGGGATGACAATGGGTCGGACTCGGCTTGGATTATACATACTCCGACTTTGCTCCAGATATATAATAATCAGATTTTTTTTCAGTCCATCTCTACTCGGAGTCGGATTATTATCAAACTTTATCATTGTGATATTGTACTAATGATTTTAAATCATACAAAATTAACAAAATATATTTTTCAAATACAATTTAACAAAAAAATATATGTATTTTGAATTCACGTTTAACAAAAGAAATAGTCCTACTACCACAGTTAAACAAAATTTTCTCGCATTTTGATTTGGCGTATTTTATTTTTTTAATCTGATTTGTCATATTTTGATTGATTTAATCTAAATAAAAATACCAAGTAGTTTTTCAAAATCGAAAATTGTAATTACTATAAGAGAGAGCTTGAATTAGTCACCTCTAGAGTTTTAAAGGAAAACAAAATATTAGGGTAAAAGTCAAATTTAAAGTCGGATTTCCTTCAGAGTCGGAGTCAAGTCGGAATGTCGAATTTTAATAAGATCCAACTCTTGTCCGTCTCTAACTCGGACTCAGATCATAAAGTCGGCGTCGGATAACTTTTTCCTCGGACTCGAATCAGATTATTTTTCTCGGATCGAGTCAGATTAGGGTCGAATTCAGACTGAATTGCCATCCCTAATTATGGAACATAGGAAATAGTTTATTACTCTAAATTTGTCCATTTTCATTAGATCATAATTTGCTTCTTTTTTTTTCATTTTTCGTCAACACATTTAATTTAGTTTTTCATCACATCCGCCGCTTTTCCCATATTTTTCTAAAATACTTACTTTTATTAACTTTTCTTAATTTATTTGTCAAATAATAATAAAAGTATTCATCCGGGTCATCGACTTGATTTCAAATCAAATATTTCGGATCAGTTTAATGTTGAGTCTTGTATTAATGTTGGTTTTAACATAACTTAAAACAACAAATATCAGATCATCATATCTATTTTAAACCAAAAAATTCCTAATCAATCACTGTGATTTGTAAATCACTATGAAAAGACAAAAAATATAATAATAAAATAAATAAAACGAAAAAGATAAATTAAAACAACAAAACTATCACCCTATCAAATCATTCCACATACGGATTATTTGTTAACCTCACAAATCACCAATCTTACCTATAACTAAAACAAAACACGCTTACATCATCTAACCTAAAAACTATGAGGTGTCACTTTGTGGATTAAAATTTTCCATTGAAGGATGATGATGTCATCCTAATATGTTAATTAATCCTTATATGAATATGTATTATAATAATCAATACACTGGAAATTGGGTTATATAATCAATATATGTAAATGCATTAATGAAATTGGTTAATATAATCTATTTTTCATTAATTTTAAAATGCCATTTACAAACTTATAATGATTAATAAGATAATTGAGCTAATTACATGGATCTATCTCAACATTGAGATAGTCTCATATAATACAAGTTATTTTAATTTTATATTTGTATTATTATTTAAATTATTTCATTTGATTTAATATTGTAATATATGTTCAACATAATTTATAAATTAAATATTAAAATTTATTTTAAACATATTTTGTTATGCTTACTTAGTAAATATTAAAATAATATCAAAATAACATTATTTAACATTGTACTCCCTCCGTTCCTTTTTGTTTTTCCACATTACTATAACGGGTAGTTCCATTTGTTCTTCCACTTTGGAATACTTTCCTAAAATGGAAAGTTTTTTTTTACCTTTATACCCCCCAAAACCCCATTTAAACTTAAAGAAAAAACGGATTCTTGGAGGCCTCGACTTTCCAAGTTGTTCATTATTACCTGCAATCAAAGCCTCCTTCTCCAAGAAACCTAACGTTTCTTTCTCTCTCTACCTTAAAAACCTTCCATGGCTTTTTAATTGAATCCCCCTTGTTTATTCACCATTTTTTCTCCATTTTTACTGCATTAAAATGTAGATCTGGTTTTCCTTAACATTTTGAGGTACGTTTTGTTTGATTTGGTTGAGTTCGAAAATGTGGCCCTCTGTTTCTTCGTTTCTGTTCGTCGACCTCCATTGTTACTGTTCCTCCTTTATTTGGTTGCCATGGAAAAAGACGAATCACACAGTGATTCAACCATACCATCCTATCTTTATGATGGTTTATGCCTAAATGATGAGTTTTGTTCTTGTTCGAATAATGGTAAATCCCATTCCTATTCCGGTGAAATTTTACGATGGACCAAAAAAGATCTTCTTTCATACCAAAAGGCAATTGCGGATGATGCTATTTCAAGATTTCGTGATCCTACTCCTTCTCCTACTCTTGAAGAAGAACTACCATCATCAGTTCTTGAATATTTTAAGGATTCTCCATCTAAATCTCAAGAAAAACCAACAACTCCATCTAAATCTGAAGAAGACAACCAAAATTTGGTTGTCCCTGATACTCCTGAGGACATTATTGCATCAAGGGGTGGAAAAAACCCTAAAAAACGTAAATGATGATTGTAAGGTTTATTTATACTGTCTTTATTTTGTAAAATACTGGTTTGGATTTTGTTTTGATTGCTGGTGAGTTTCATGTTTGAATGCTGGTTTTGTTTGCTGTTGTTGAATATGTTGAGCCCTAATTCTGATGAACCCTAATTTTCAAAAATTTTTCTGTTTAATCTGCGTATGATTTTTTTTTTAAAACCCCTGTGATGTATGCAACTGTTTAATTGCTTAAAAATGTCTGAAAAATAATGTATGTACAACTTGGTAGAGCAGCATTTGTGTATAATGGACTCATTAATTTAAGTTTAGTGATTGTTATGTGATTATCTTCATTACTTGTTGATTTATGATTAACTGAGAGGTGTTAAACCTCAATGATGAATCAGGGGGCAAAATAACTGAAATTTTCATTACATAATGAAGTAATTACATGAACATGAACTAGGCTTTTTTTGTTGATGTTTGTTTCACATTTTGTTGCTTCTAAGTGTCTTACATATGAATTTTAATGATGAAAAAGCAAAAACTAAGGGGCTGTTTTTTTGATTAACGTTGTGTTTCTTCCATTGCTTCATCATATGCTTCCAAAATTTGTTGATTGTTTTGAGCAGCATCTTCATTCTCTGTTTGTTGATTAAGTTGAGTTGTGTTTGGGTTTAGAAATCGAACACACTCCCTAACCAATTGGCTTGGTACTCGCACTTGTAGTCTTAATCTTCCATTGTCTTCTTGCACCTTTTTCCCAAGATGTGGTTGAATATAATCGTTTGAACCCTTAACCTTGAGGATTTCATTCAAATGATGTTGTAATGAAATCCAAACATTGGTTAATGTTTTTGGATGTAACTCCTCGAATGCATCTTCCACGGCCTTAATTAGCTCATTCATGTTCTTTGGCATTTTCTTGTGCATTAGTGATTGTATGCTCCTAAAAAACCCTAAATCTAGAATATTACAATCGGGACTATTCGGTGGTTGTTGCGTTAAAATAAAAGTTAAACCCCCCCGCCTATTGTTTTGTTGCCAAATCGGGTCATCATTAGTAATGTGTACCCTTGCATTGTCTTGTTGGATGAAAATTGTTGTAGCACCATCACTTGGCCACTTCCTAAGTATTGATGGAATTAATTGTTCAATTAACATGGTCCTATAAACCTCTTGAGTCACCGACTCGGTTGGTTTAATTTCTATAGACCCCCTTGGACGATTGATTGAGTTTCTTTGTGCCGCAACTCTATTTATAAAAGGGAAAATACCAATTTTCCCATCGAAAATGCATTAGCCATGTTGATTCCATTTTGGCCTCAAGCTGCCCTAAAAACATTGCTTTTGGTATGAATTTGGATGATTTTCCGCTCTATATGGTATTTTTTCCTTGTTTGATAAGTAAACTTCGTTGTGTTTTTGTGGTTAAGTAAAACCATTTTTCATCAATATGTATAAAGTCATACATGGCTTTATACATTGGATGATGATGAATGGGGTCTTCTTGAATTAGACTTAAAATCCACTCACCCTTCAGCCTTGTTTGCATCGGTCATGAAGGGTGGAGTGGATTGAAATGCTTATCTCCCCTTTGAATTAGTGCTAAACCGTAGTTGGTGCCAAGTCTAGACATGTTGCAGCGTCTCTTATGCGACGTCGTTCACCCATTGGCTTTGATTCAAGTACATTGGGTTGAACTTCAACTCTTTTCTTCCACAATTTCTAAACTTGGCATCGACAACATATGGCTTGTTTTCTTCTTTACTTTCGATTGCTCGCTTCCATAAGTTTAATTGTTCTTGGTGTGTATCCATACTTGTTTGCCATTTTCACAAATGTTCCATAGGGAGTGTGTCACTAACTTTGAGTGACAACATTTCTTGTAGTATGAGATGCCTCGACTTCGTTTGTAAGCCTTGGCTTACGTTGAGCAACTGTCGTAAAGTTGCATCGTTTTCTTGTGGTTCCTCCTCAGGCTATTTTTGGGTTTTTTAGGCTATTAAGCTTGAAGATTGTACAGCTGCTTTTCGGTTTGATGCTACTGTTCTGATTTTCCTCCTTTAATAGGCTTATTAGGAATTTCTATAGTCATTTTATGTTGATTAAACTTGTAATGATTGAAAGAGGTAATCCATGTAATCTTAAATTGGCCAATGCAAAGCCAAATTTTTTTGGATTCTTTGTTTTGATGAAGATCATCAAATTTAGGTGTAAAATTCCCTCCATTTTTTTAGAACCAAATATGGCAAGTTTCCCAATTTGGAAAGTTGTTAACTTTCCTCCATTGTATTTCTTTACCTAATAAAATCGATTTTTTGATTATTTTAATATATCTTATTATTTTCTCCTTAATTCCAATAACTGTCATTCTTTCCATACTTTTAATTAAAATAATACCCACTCACCCCCAAGATTCTCTTTTTCTTAATATGTGTGATTTTCCCAAATAGGAAAATCATTTAGGAACGGAGGGAGTACTATAAAATTGTATTTATAAAATTAAAATTGAATCAAATATTAGCTATTATATGCAATTATTAATTCATTGAAAATGAATAATCAATAATTTATAATTTATTTTCTTTATTTTTTAAATTTTATAAAACACAATAAAATGAAAAACCATGCATCGCATGGGGATTATCTAGTATTTACTAACATACTCAAGTCTTAATAATGTGCCAAACAAGTTTAACATTCCATCCCCTTGACCCTTACACTACACGTCTCTTCCTCAATCCTTGGCTCTTTCTTTATGCCAATTTGTTGCTATCCACCTCTCCCCTTTTCTTTAAGGAAGTGAATTTTCAAGTATGAAATACTTTGAATTGAAAGAAAAATAGTCATCAATTTCAATCACCCAAAACCCAGAATCTTATATTAGTACATACTACCAATCATTCAAATTTCTTGCTATTCTCATCTCTTTGTTATCCAATTTTTTCTCCTGAGGTGGGTCTTTGCTTCTTCTCCCCTTGTTATTTCATTTTCTCCATATTTTCTCAAATGGGTACTAAAAAAATTCCTTAATTTAATATTTGGATTGAAGAAAAATCCAATTTGTATACTATTTGATCAGTTTGGTGTAATGGGTATCCTTTATTTTTACTTTATCTTATATTTGGATTGAATAAAAATTCAATTTTTATAATATTTGATTAGTTTAGTGTAATTGGAATTGTTTATTTTATTTCAATTCTCATCCTTTTCTTTGTGGTTTTAAAGGCCCTTAATTTTGGGATTAAAAAAGATTGCTTTAAGAATTGTTTAAAGAAAGGTTCTTTACCTGTCCTTCAATAAAGGTGGAGAATTTTAGATAGATAAAGGGAGAGAATTAGAGAGAGAAACAAGGGCTGCCATTTTTTTGTTTGGAATACATGAAATTCTTTAATTATGATTTTTTAATTATTAGAATGATCAGAAATTATCAAAATAAATTTTAGAAAAAAATTTCTTTTTTGTCAGAAGAAATTGTGCCTTTTCATTTTGATCATTTGATTTTAGAGGTACCTATTTAACATCACAATTTCTTACTTAGACCGTCTTTTGTAAATTATACATTGTTACAACTCTATCTAAGTACTATTTTTATCTCTTTTTCTTCAGTTGGTTACATTTGATTGGAATTTGTAATTGAAGGTTATGCAGTTATTTGAGTTTATTATTGACATGAGTGCTATTTTTGTTGAATGTCAGAAAATTTTTCTTAGTGGGAATGGTATGTTTCTATTTTAGTTAGTGGGACTTCATGATATTGATTGTTGGTGTTCTATCTGTTTCTAGAAGTTGCTTGGCATGAATAATATTGATTTCCTTTGTGTAAGTATCAAATTTTGACTGTTATGCTCTGTTGATTCTGTTCATTATTGTTGGTTAATAATTATATGGATCATGACATCAAATTATTATTATTATTAGCTTCTATGAGCGGGATGCCGGGGAGGTATGATGATGATGATGATGTTAGCTGGGCGGGTGGAAAATAAGGGACGTCCATAAGCAAGTGAAAGTCGTGTCTATGCTTAGGCCCTCAAAAAATTTTAGTTTTTTACTAGTGCTAAGGTTCGAACTTTTCTGTATACATACAATAGTTTAGGGCTCATAAATAATTTTCTCCCCTGCCCCTAAAAACCTAGGGCCGGCCTTTGCAAATTCTATGTATCGTTTGAGGAAAATACAATTTTATGGCCTATATTGAACACAAGTGCCTTTGGAAATTATTTAGGTGTAGCTTGAACCTTATAACTAGTAAGGAATTCAGGATTTGAGTTTGTTAAGGCTTTTCACTAGTACCAATTTGTTTTGGAAGTGATTTAGTTGTAGTCTAAACCTTTCAACTTGGATTGAAAAAGAGGAAGTGCTTAGACCATCATTCAACTAATAGTCCAAAAATTTTTCCTTCCTGTTTTGGCTTATAAATGAGATGATGACTTTTGGCATCACCAAAGTAGAAAGCATACTGCAAAAATATGGTTTCAATCATGGTTGTTGTAACGGTCACAAAACAGCTGTCACGGCCAATACGGAGGATTCTGGGGTCAATGTGGCCTATACTTCGGTCGCGGTAAAATCAAAAACCTTTTACAGTCACGATACGGTGATGTGGCCTTGTTTTGGCACTATGGTAGAAAGTGAATAATGCGACCGAATTGATTATTTGGTGCTTTTTAACCATTTGTTATATTCAGGCTCATAAGAATTGTGGCAAATATGCATCCTTGAGGTTTCAGTTAGAAACTCCTTTGTTGTTTCATATGAGTATTATTTTTTTGATTGATTGGTGAATGGAGAAGCCTGTTGTGAGTCACTGAAACTTTACTAGATACCTTTTTGATTGTAGGGCTACTCTTCTTTTAGTGGTTTGTATTGTCTCTTTAATTTCTACTTAAGGATGTAATGTTTAACATTGGGGAAAGGCAGTTTAAGGGTGTTTTGATATGCATGATGAGCCTCTTGTCCTTGAACAATTGAATCACAAAGCTACAATAATGCCAAAGCCTTAAATCGCTAAAGATTGGGGTCCGCTACATGCATCAATGGATGGTTCTAGTGGTCGTCCACATAAAGGGGACGCCTCCATGAGAATTGGTTCTTGATCATGGAATGTGACTAAGTTTTATGTATTTGGTTATCACAAACCTACCACATATGCTCCTCCTTTATCCGGGCTGTGACCGGCAATGAGCGAATCGTGAAATCAAAAGGCGAATCAACTAGCGAATTATGTTACACTGGTTCAAGATTATGACATTAAATGTTCCCTTGCCTAGATTATGATTAGTACTTTCCATTGTGAATATTTTGTGACTTTATTTTCTATTATACTACACTTTTAGTTGAGTTGCTGATTATATTATGAGTCAGGTTAGAACACCTGAAAGGCTTAAAGTGTTTTCATATTTTACTGCAGAACTGAAACTTGTACATATACTAATGGAAGAATGTTCTAGTAGAAGATCTTCTAGCGGGTTTGCTATATCCCGAAGAGGGCCTAGCCATGTTTTGAGAGACTCCGCGGAAAATAACAGGGATCGAAATGTTCAGGTTTGCAGTCGAGTTGGATGCAGCAGCAGATTGAACTCGATGAAGTATTCCTCTATCGGCTCTCCCAGCAAAGTAACATCTTCAAAAACTACTTTTAGTTCAGCTGCACGAAAAAAGGAAATCAGTGAAAATTCATATAAAACTGTTGCTTCTCCTAATAATTCGAGAAAATCATTTTCAGACTTGAAAAAGAAATTACCTTCCAATTGTGACACAGATTCAGAAACATGCAGTCTTCTAGATGAATCTGTGGAACAAGCTGGAAAGACTCGGATGAGGGTTCGTTCTGAGACAGGAAATCATCATTATTCTGCAGAAGCTACAACATCTGAAGCGGGACGTTCCAGTGTAGGACCCACTACCAGATCTATGAAGAACACTCAGAGATTTGGGTTGCGACAAGAAGATTCTGCTTCACGTTCTTCTGCTTCAGTTTCTTTAAAACAGGCCAATGAAGGGCGAAGAAATAAATTTTGTAGTACAAGCAAGTATAATCTGAGAAAGTTCAAATGTAATTCAATCTCTGACGTTGTCTCATCGGGCTCTTCAGCGTCTTCAGCCGAGTCTAGTCTCCGTAGGAGGAGGGACACTAGTGGTAGGAAGAATACTGATGAAGATGAGAGTAAGAAACAGAATGGAACTATGCAGGATGTTAGGAGGATTGACTATATAAATCGTGGAATCTCGATCTCCGAGTCAGGGCATATGCGAAATCCTGGCACTAGCAATGCTGGATCAGTTAGGATTCGTGGGTTATCTGCTAGAACAAGGCTTTCAAATCATGAAAATCGGGAAAGATTGCCACTGGTTGAGTCACCTCGTATATGCCCACCTTTGCCTGAACCTGAAATATCAATTGATGAAACTGATTTCGATATGGGGAATCAGTTTTCTGGCCAAATCCCATCAATTTCTATGAGTTCTTATAATAGATCAGGTAGCGGCAGTGAACATATTCGGCCTAATAGGTCTTTAGGTCCCTATGATGTTGGTGCTGCTCGCTCTTTTATGAACCGTGATTCCTTGAGACAGTATAACATAGATGGGATTGCAGAGGTATTTTATTGATGCTATGATCATGTTTTCTTATGTTGTATCTCCTCGGAATATAAATGATCATTTGAGATATTTTGCAGATGTTATTGGCATTGGAGAGAATCGAACAAGAAGAAGAGCCAACTTACGAGGTAATTAGGATTGATCCTGTATATCGGAGGCTTATTGAATCATCTTTCAAGCTTACTTTATTTGCGTTTCGTTGTTGCTCATTGTTTTTACCGGGTTTTGCAGCAACTACTCGTTCTGGAAACTAATCTTTTTCTAGGAAGACTTGCTTTCAATGACCAGCATAGGGATTTGAGGATGGATATTGATGATATGTCATACGAGGTATGTATGTGTAATAGACTGATTCTGCCATCATAGTGAATAATAAATGAATGCAAAAATGTACAAACCTATGTTACTCTGATGTTGGATACTGGTACGTGTTCAACCGTCGTATACGAATAAATATTCAAATTTTTGCGTCATACCAATGTCCGAGCATCAAGGATCAGACACTGGTACGTGAAGCAAAATGAAGATTCCGAGTAACATACTAGTTTGATGCATAGTGCAAAATTGTGGTAACAGTTGTGATCGGGGTAACGGAATGGTGATTCGGTAACATAAGTGACTTGGTCATCGTAACACTTAAATGTCGATCAAAATCATGAGATATGTCTTGATATGGTCCAAAACGCGGTTATTTCACCTTTACAACACGTGAAATATTGGGTTTTATTTTAAACCTTTACAATGCGGCAAATGCAATGTGATGAGACCTTTTGTTTGCACTATGGTTTATTGTTATGTTAACCCAAATATGAATATTAATATTATTTGATATATTCCTTATTATTATTATTATTATTATTATTATTATTATTATTATTATTATTATTATTTGATAATAATTAGGAAATTGGAGATCAAATATATTTAGGAAAGTATAGCTTTCTTAATTATGTAAGTTTCATAACACTTTCCTATTAATAGGATGTTTCCTGAACTTATAGTTCTTTCACTAAGAAATCTTTGTGTTTGTGTATTAACATGTTCTTTGGCCGCGCTCTCCTTTCTGGGTATGAGTTGCCGCCGTCCTTCCCTCTCTAGACCCTACTCATGGTTTTTCTATGGGCGGGATTTACTGGGTATGATGATGATGTTAACATGTTGTGAATATCCCATTTAAAGCAATTGTTTTTCTTAGCATTTGATATATACATTGTCCATGTTTCTTTCTTGGATCTTTCTATTTCTATGACGGTATATGTGGATGAGATAAACAGATAAACAAGTCACTCTTACGTGATACGGGATAAGAATGTATTTGTTTTTTTAACAGGAACTATTAGCTTTAGAAGAGAGGATGGGAAGTGTAAGTACAGCAGTGCCAGAAGAGGTTTTGGGTAAGTGCCTGAAAAGAAGCATCTACCAGGCTATTGCAGATTGTACAGAGAATGCAGATGATGTCAAATGCAGTATATGCCAGGTTCCCACTAATGACCTTATATTTTAGATTTGTTTTCGGTTTCCAGTTTGAAATGTATGTTGACACTTGACACTCGACACTCGACACGCGACAAGCCATACATTGGGGGTGTTTGGCAAACCCCCTGATAATTGGTAGCTGATAGCTGATTTGACCAGCTGATTTTAAACCCGCTGCTATAACCAGCTTGTTCAAGTTAGTTTATTCATATCAATAAGCTGTTACAACAAACTAGTTTACTAAACATTAGAATTGGCTGATTTGACTATTCAACCCTCTGTTGTATCAAAATAAGCTAAAATTATTCATTAAGTATCTTGCCAAACACCCCCATTATATTTTCTTTGCTGATGCAAATTGCAGAAGCAGGAGGAGCTAACATTAGACAATCTATCGATCACCAACATCTTTGTATCACTACCGCACATAACGAATTCTTCCTGTTCAGGATCGGGAGAGTTTAAGAACATTAAATAAATACAGAAAAAAAATTGTGGGGATTGAAAGAATAGTAAATAATTTGCATTGAAATAATCTTCATATAAGACAAGTACAGCCATTACTACACCCTCATCATTTTATCTATTATTGATTGTATGATTGTACGCGATGCTGGATGCAGGAAGAATATGTAGACGGGCAAGAAACGGGAAGACTCAGTTGCGAGCACAAGTATCACGTTGAGTGTATAAATCAATGGTTGAGGCTTAAGAATTGGTGCCCTATTTGCAAGGTTTCCGCAGCACCTTCACCATTAGCGTCTCCGCCTTCCTAAACTTAGATGTTATCTTCTTTCCTTCTGTATAGTTCTTGTACTATTTTGGGGCATTGTACAGATTAAAGTCGGGTTCGTTTCATATCGTGCAACTCTTAATCTTGGACCTTTTTACAAAGGCTCCGTCATGGAAACAGCTTGGTTTTGCTCTCATATAAAAGTACAGATTTCTCCGTAATGTGTTATTCTCCTTGGTTTGGTAGTATGATGCTCCTTCGTTCGTTTGAATTAGCTACGTAATATCTAAAAAGTTCTCACTTTAATTTGCGCAAATGCACTTCCAATGGATACAGGAGTATATATTTTATCACATTGTGTATGAAATGGGCCAAAAAAAAAAAACACTGGAATACACTTGGGATATGGAACAAGAACTATATTGAATACTTAACAGTCTGCGTTTATGACCAATCACATGTTTATGATTTTTTTTATTATATAGTAGTATAGAAATATTGAATAAAAAAAATTTTCTTAAAAAAAATTTCAAAATAAGGTTCAGAAAATTTATTTCCATAATAGACGTCTTATGTCCGAGCTTAAGATTAGAGTTTGTTCGCTATGTATACATAAAGTAATTTGTATATTGGTGAATATAAAGTAATACAAATTACTTTATGTATACATAGTTTGAGCGGACTCTCACTATCGAGGTCCTTGTATATATTTTGAGTCAGGTATTTTAAGTTGGGATAAAATTAAATTTTGCGTTCACATTAATTTTACATTATTATAAATTGATTTTAAAATCAGATATAGGCGGATAATGTTATACAAGTTCGACTAAATGTCAAGGCATGAACAACTTTATTTTAATGATATTAGTGATACTGACTATTTTGTGTTAAGCCCTCATCCTCAAACAGTCAATGTGATTTTTTTTTTGGCAATTTTGCATTTTCACTTTAATTTATTAATGGTAATGATTCAGAATAAATATAGTGTAAACTAACATGATTATAAACTTTGTCAAGTAATTTTCTAAATAAACTACATTAAATTTTTATCATTCTCACTATTTAATACTCGTTAATTTAATTTAATTGTTCAATTTTTAATTATGCACAATAAGAGATATTAATGATTGAATTAGTATATAAATAAATATGCAAAATTAATGAGACACTTAAACAGAATGGGACGGAGTATTATCAACCAAACACGTCATAATTTGTATTTACAATTTAAGGCAAAATTGGTTATTAGTAGTAAACAGTCGTGATGATAATGAATTGTAATGAAAATTCTTATGTATCATTTCCATGATAATAACATTTATAAAATTCTTATGAAATATATTTTAGTTCACATTTTCAAATAGTAACTAGGATTATACCCGTGCAATGCACAATGTAAATTTACTTTTGTTTTTTATAAATTGTTTTGGTTACTAATAGGTAGGACCTTTTTACAAAATTCAACAAAGTCCTCGTATAGAATCTTTCACCATTACATAATAATGCATGATAATTATTAATCAAACATTAGCAAATTTATACTAATACATAATAGAAGTAATACTTAATACTTAATTAAAGTGCTAATGATGTTATCATGCATAGTGATATATAGTTGTATAGTAGTAAGATTGAATATTACCTCTTAAATTGGATGCTAGAATTATATCTTGGAAATGAATACGTAAATTAGTGAACATATGTCTTTAATGACCATTAAAAGTAGTAGAAGTTGAAGAATCTACAACTATATCTTATATGATGACTCTTTTGTTGTGAATTTATAAGTTAAAATTAGATTGCATGAATTAGTTTCAATGTATACTACTTTAACTTTATCAGTCTTCTTTTGAAAACTCTCAATTTATATTACATTATATTGCAATAGGGAATGTGAAGTGAGTGGTTAAAATTTTTTTCTTAACATTGATTAGCCTTACATCAATTTATGAGTTATATACTCTTATAAAGCTAAAAACAACATTATTAATATTAGTATGACTATGAATTTGTAGAGCCTTTGTCAATATCAAGTATTTTATTACAATTAAAACCACTTTAAATAAAACTCTTCATTGACAATTTAGATTGCATTAGGGAAGATGAATAGATGAATACCAAAACAATTATCCAACACTATTAAAGTGACAATTGGCAAAGTGTTTTTAAAATACATTTGTGTAGTGACATTTGGCACTGTGTATGATGCACCGAGATGAAATTTATAAAGAAAATAAGATTATTGAAGGTGAACAAGCATGACAATTAAACTTGTAACACTAATTCTTTATTGAAGTCGTCTCACTCTAAGACGACTTCAATTGGATAAGTCCAAACTATTTTCAAAAAAATTGCTTCCTATACATGTGTGAATTTAGATTTCATTATTGTTTTTTATTATGTTTTCTTTACTAATGACTGCTTGTTTGGGTCTGTCTCACAGTGAGACGATCTCATACAAGTTTTGCTGAACTTGCAAAGAGATTTTCCTATTAAAATGATACTAAATTTTCATTATCAATATCAATATTTGATACCATCATCATCATACCCAATGTATTCCGCTCATAGAAAACTATGGTCAGGGTCTGGGGAGGGAAGAAATTTGGCAGCTCATACCCATAGAGGAGAGTGCGGTCAAAGAGTTCGGCTCGAAAAAAGTCTGCAAAGAGAGAAACTTGCAACTTACAAATAAAATAAATAGAATACGTACAAATATAACTAAAAATAAAGATAAAACTAAAGAAAGAAGTAAAGAGCGATAATTAAAGGCAAGGAACAATAACAAACGATGGGTAAAAGGGACGGGTTTAGTAATCTAAGACGTGGATAAAGTGCCGCCAACTGCCCCTATTCCTGGCCAGGTCCTTGGAGAGGTGAAGTTCATACATGTCACTTTTAATTTGTTCCTCTCACGTTCTCTTAGCTCTTCCTCTACTTCTCTTGCCCTCCAATATGATACATTCAATCCTTCTTATTGGGGCGCCATGTGTCTTTCTCTGCACATGCCCAAACCATCTCAACCCTATCTCCCGCATTTTTGCAAAGAGAGGTGCAACTCCTAACTTCTCTCTAAACTCCTGGTTTCTTATCCCATCACATCATAGTATCACCTCACATTCACCTCATCATATGCATCCTCTGTTCGAAAACCTTCTTTACGGGCCGACATTGTGTCCCATACAATAATGTCGGCCTAATTGAAACGCTGTAAAGTTTACCTTTCATCTCTTCGAGAACTTTTGATCACAAAGAACTATAGTTGTTATTCGCCACTTAAGTCAACCCGCTTGTATACGATTAGTAACGTCTCCATCAATTTCCCTATTACTTTGAATCACCGATTCCAAATATTTAGACTTGGACGTACATGCAACAACTTTCCCCTATGATCACCTCTGGCTCCCCTATTAATATTTAATACCGACTACCAAATAATTCATTAGCATACAATTATCACCATTCTATCGCATATGTTTACATGATTATTACCGTGAGAAATAATTTTTGAGTCTTGTATATTATTAGCAAAATCGCTTTGAATCAAGTAAAGCCGATTTACCCACAAATCTTGATCACTTGATTTTCACAATAGATGGACATTCATGCCCTCCACAACCTAAAAAAAATGCTTGGAAAAGGTCAAAATCAGTTGAAAGTCTTTTGTTCTCTCTGCATTGATTTGTAAGTTTTGTTTGAAGCAACGGTTTCACCAATCACAACCTCCTTATTTCCTTAGATAAGGGTATGGTCTGCCGTTTTCAATCATTTCCATACCTTGAACGTAGCTTCCATGAACATGATTTACCGGGTATAATGATGAAATTACAATCAAAAACATAATGAAAAAGTAAAAGCTAAAAGATGTATCATGTATGTATATTAGAAATGAAACCTCATACAAATGTCAATGACTTTGTTAACAAAATCATTAGAAATTATTTGAAATTTGAAGAGCTACATGACAACTTTTAGATGAAAATTCGAATCTCCATGAAGGCCGGATAAGAGGGAAAATGAACATTAGTAGCATGTGAAATGTCCAAGCCAAGCTCGCATGACTATCATCATCATCATCCCAGTGTATGCCGCCAAAGAAATAATATGGTCAGGGTCTGGGGAGGAAAGAAATGCGGCAACCCATACCCATAAAGAAAAATGCGGCCATAGAGTCTCGAGTAAATGTTAATACCCTGTTGTTGTGCTAAATAAAAAAGAACACAAAATGAAGCAGTCGTTAATTCATCTACCGAAAGAAGAAAAGAAGAAAATGCAAATAATTGCTTTTTTACTTATACTCGGTGATACATGATCTACTAATCTCTTCACGAATCGATAAATGCAAATTGTGGTCGATTTTGGGCTATTTTGGGTCATTTTGAGTGATTTGTTAATGACACTGGTCGTACTTTCATAAGATCCTCCAGCATAGAACATGGTTTCAGATATGTATTGCATAAGACTTACAATTGGAATTATAATAGTCTCACCAGGTTGAAGTATAAGCATGTCAATTTAAGTCCATAACTAGTATTGTTCTTCACCAATTTCCGTTGGTGACGACTTTAGCTATGAGCTTAACCTTTTATAAATTATAAATAAACATTTTCTTCTATAATAATAAGCACACAATCAAGGTAGAACCTGTGTAAGCTCTAAATATTGAGGCCCTAAGGCATGACCTTAATACTTAAGTAATACTATATCTACATCGACTAGTAGATCTTGCACAAATTTATCCAACCAATCACAAGGTAATGAAAATACATATAGAAAACTGCAACTACAAGACTTTCAACAAAAAAGATGTTAAGTGGCTCCCACCTAGACGAGATCTGAGGTCAATGTACACAACCTTGTGAAAACAAAGGTTTTTTTTATTGATACTTGATACCAAACACCATTTGCAGCTATACATAAATAAGAAGTGCGAAGGATTGAACGAACCATTTTACATAAGTACAAATCTTTAACTCCATCGACCATGGACACGTGGAAGGCAAAAAGGCACAAAATTCAGAGTAGACTATAGAGTCACCATATATCCACTTGTCACACTCATTGCATTAACAGGCCTTGTGAGTAGAACTATGCAACGGATCGGAGCCCATTGGACGGGCAGATCCGGCCCTTAATTTTACAGGTTTTTGACAGGTGGGGCCTCAGACAAGCCCTCTATTAGAATGTGCTCTATATGAGCCTTAAATGGGCTTTCATTATTTTTTGTGAAGCAATGGATAATGAAAATATTAACCAACTATGCTTGTATCTCCTTTTGTTTAGTAAAGTAGGTATCAATTAACTAGCGACTAAAAGCTCGACCATTACTAATTTAATGTATGTAATCGCCAAAGATTGGTATTACATTTTCTTATTACAGGATAGACTGAGGGAAGGAGGAGGGTTAAGGGAGAATCAAACCCCGAACGTGAGAAAATTCAAATTTAAGAACGCCTTTAAACATACAACTCATATAACTATATAAGACTGCAAAATTTTATAAATCAACGGTACTTCAAAAAGAAATACTAGAACAAGAATAGAGACATGGCTCCATCGCATATAAGGATATTCGACAAGAACCAATGATTTATGTAAAGTAACCAATGATGTTTGCAATTAAGGGTGAACAATCCAAAATGACTTTTTTGTAATTACAAGGGTAAGTTTGTTTACATTCGTACCTGAAACATTGCTTAGTTGGCTTTGAGATAACGGAATGTTGTTTTTTTCAATTTCCAATGATTGATGTCCACATCAAGTACCTCTTGTTATCTTCCAATTCCCTCCAAAATTTGCTATTGCCCAACATTGAAACTTTTTGTTAATTACAACCCAGGACAGCGGTTATGAAATTTGAAGCTAAAAAATATCCATTAACAAAATTTTACAACCGCAATAACTAAAACACGAAAATTTTAGGGAACAAATATAATGCTCAGCAAGACAGATATTATATCAGGGAGAAAATAGGTACAACATACCTGCTCACAGATTGAAGAGTCACGACAACTCGGTCCCTCAGCAATGTACAGCCCCCCTCCAATGTTTTGAAATTGCTTCAACCGAAATTTCTCACCGCTCTAGCAAACATGGTGTGAAAAGAAGGGCTATGAACAACTCCGACAACACAACTCCATGGCAATTTCAAATATTGCACTGTTCTCCTGCATCTTCTTTTCTTCCCCCTCGAATATGTTCATTCTCTTTTTTTATTCTTTTTTTTTCCATTTTTACTCTCACAGCTCCATTAGTGGACAGTATTATAAAACTTGCAGGCTCAAAAAATCACAAACTAACAAAAGACCAATTAATAAAACACTACACTAAGTATACATTTAATTTTGGCTGTTAAATTCATGTTTCCCAGCAAAAATTGGCAATAATTTACCCAACTCTCAAGCAAAAACAAGAATACTAATAGAAAAGGTTAGAGATTTTCATTTGTTTGCAACAGAAATTGACAAAAAAACTAAGGAGGTTCTCCTACGCAAAACAAAAGAAACAAAAGAAAAAAAAAGAGATTTAAGAGATAAGAAAACAAATCAAGCATTTGCAAGAGACATATAACAAGAAAGAATATCCAATATTAGTGAAATTGCTGAACTATTTTATTAACAATAGGCAATAGCATAATCTATTTAGAAGCAAGAATTGTGGGTCCCTCACAACGGGAATTTTTCAGAGTCGAGCTACAAAGACAAGCTATTGAGAAGTTAATGTGTTATTATTAATGTTGGAATTAAACTTTAATCTAAAAGCACAAATAGAGCAACATTGTAGCTCTAGCATTATGTAAATATTACCTTTACCAAGCTAAACAACAATATCCCTGCAAAACTTTCTATATGTCCTCCTCTTGGCTGTATATTACATGACTTAGGCTAAAGGTAGAAGGCGAAGACGGCCAACAAGAATGCTAAACATACAACCGAGCAACCACAACTGGATTCCCCATGAACCCGTTCACTGCTTGCCAGTAAATAAATTCCTGACCATGTACAAACTCTCCGAAAGGATCTGTAACAACATCTCATGCTCAAAACCTTCATTTGATCTTGTGAAGGTCGAGCGACATCTGATGGGTAGAAGTCATCTAGCATAGGATAGAGGATGATTCAATTTGTCCTTTGACATAATTGACAACCAGTCATATATGTCATGTTCGAGCCAGAATGATGAACCCATCAGGATAAGAAGGAAAACACAAAATATTCCTTGTTAAAACTTATTTTTCATACGTGTGCATGGATATTTTCTCTAACAGCAAAGGCCAATCTACTCCAAGTTGTTGAGGGTTTAACTCCATGGCAACCTTGAAATCAAGCAAAGAAACTAAATGATTATCCCTTTGCTCTTCTAGATGATCACTACTTTGCATGTGTAAATGATTACTTGGCCACAAACCGTTCATAAGTTTGCCGTGAGTTTGCTGTTTCGGAACAGAATGCAGAGACCTGTTACTTGTAGATCGAGAACCAACTAACTGTAAACTAGAGCTAATTAGGCGTTTCAAATATACATCCATCATGTTATTTAAGGTATTAGCACACTCCATTGTAACCCCTCCAAGACCCTGGGAAGCTGCAATCTGCTCCATTCGCCTTCTTACCATGCCACTATCAGACAGTCCACCAATATCAAAGCAGCTAACGTAATCACCAATGTGCATCGCAGGTAACGATTTGCGTGCTCCACCAGTCCTAGCTGAGCAAAACGGAATACCGAGAGGGGCAAGTAGAGGACTCTTGGAAACCTTCAAATGTTTAGCTTGTTCCCCCTCATCCCCTTCTTTAACAACAATATTAGTCTGCTCCTTACCACGAACACTAACAGGAACATCTAAAGATTTCTTTATCAGTTTCTCTTCATCCTCTGGTTGCTCAATGAGCCCTTGTGATGGCTGCAAAAGTCGTTCGTATTCGCAATCCATCAAATTCCCATTCTCTACTATCTTAACGCCAGTGTCGTCAGTTGCAGACTGATGTGAAACAGAATCCACCTTTCCATTTGGCCCAAGTGTGCTTGGCCGATCTCTGAGCTTCCGATCACGGATCCCAGACCTCACTTTTCGTGGAGACACTGGCAAAACAATCCCATTCGACCAAACAGGAGCCACCGAATTTTGATTCTGAGCTACAGCTGCGCCCTGAACATGCCCATCCAAGCACTTTCCAGCTGATATAGCAGGTTTTGTGGGGTCCGCTTCATGAACTACCGGAGGAGGGGTCTTAGCACTACAAGCATTCTTCAAAACAGCCCTTATTATCTGATTATGCAAAGGCAGGTTTTCCCTCCCAAGTATCCGATAACACATCTTATCAAAGTCACTCTTACTTAACTTCTGATTTATAAATCTGTTCAAACAATAGAAGTAACTCTTAAACCTCTCTGAACCAACTTTCTTTAACAAGTGAATCTTGAGTTCACTTGTGTCCATTCGAGAACTCTTTTCGGGTTGCATTCTTTCCACAATCACACCCACAAACTCATACACCACAAAAAACCCCAATTCAAATCTCAGCAATCTTCAACTTCATCATCATACAAAAATTGACAAAAATGCCAATACATACTACCAAAAGATACTCAACCCTAAATTTCAAACTATGAGACACCCAAGTAAAGATCTGACTATCTTCATAAGCCACTCAAACCCTAAAATTAACTCCCGTATAATTCAAATCTGCAAGAAATTACAAAACCCTAAATTCAAAATCACCAAATTAAGCAACAAAGCTTACAACACCTCAACTTCAAACGGTAAAAACTGTAAAGTTCAGAACTATACCGTTGCTCAAAATCCCACATTTCAAATTCAAAATTAAACAACTGAGCACCATTGAATTCCCATTTCAACAACTGGGATCGCTAAGTTTTAGTGTAACAAATAAAGATCAAAATTTCCCCTTTTTTCTTCTCCGAAAAATCCAACTTAAAAACCATAAATTAAACAAAAATTTAAATACATAACAAGTAATATTACCAGAAAATGATAAAAATTAAACCCTTTTTGATCAGTTTCTGACCTTATTCAATATCGGCAAGCAAGTAGCTTCAAAAGGTTGAGTCTTGAGTGAAGAAAATCAAAAATTATGCAATTCTTCAAAACTTATTTGAATTGTCAGCAAAATTTTGAAGATATCTGAGCTTAATTAATTTTCTCTCTCTTCCCGCAAGTGCATTTGCTAATTTTGCTCCTGTGTTTTTCTGGGTTTTGTGTGTTATTTTGATTTATTTTTTTAATTTTTGGTTTGAAAAGGGGGAATTAGATTTTGTTTTGCAACCTCGATCGATGCTAATACTTCTGCTTTCGTTTCTTTCTTTGTTTATCTCTCCTCTCTCTTCTTTCTTGGTCAGCCTCCCACGGTCTCACTATTCACTTCTACATACTTAGATAGTGAAAAAAAATTTGAAGTAAATAAATAAAAATATATTAAAAAATCTCAAAATAAGTAATGTGAGTGTTATTTTCCAAAATAAACACTTTTAGGTCAAAGTTAAGGTTCGGTATTTGTTCATGTTCTTGTTGGATGAGAACATTCAACACTTTTCCCAATGGTGAGAAATATGTCTTTTAAGACTCACACTAGATGCGAGTCACTAGAGAGGCACGAGATGCGTTCTAGCTTACTTCCTCGATGTGATCTGCACAAGGTAACAAACGAGGGCCGGAGAGGGGACTTCCAAGGGTCCTCCTCTGATGGTAAAGTCAGTAAGGAAACTGAGAATATAGCTTGAGAAGCTTATGAGTATGAGAGTATTCTTGCACAAGATAATTCTAGGGTTTAGATGCCAAGAGTTACATTACCTTTGTAGTGCATGATACTGTATATTTATAGTAGGGGGTTTAGGGAAGAGATCCCTAAACCTAAGGATCGTTTTGGCTTTTACCTCATGTGGGATCTTTTGGTGTCAGCTGAGAGGAGACAAGGAATATCCTTTGGGCTGATGTGGCCTTTGTTGATTGGGTGATATTCATGTTGTGGTCCCCTTCTATGATTCGTGGTACAGTTTCCTAGGTAGGGTACGAGGAAGGTGTGGTGTCTCGCCTTATACGAGTTACTATAACGTTCGACAGTACTTTTACAGTTGTCTTTAGCCACATCATTGCATTTGTTGTTATCTTTCTGTAAGACTAGTCATCTTGTAGGTATCTCAAATTCTCCTTTCATTCCGCAGGAGTGGTCGTCCTACAGGTATGGTATGCTTCTTGTCATCATTCTACAGGCGTGTTTTAGCCGTAGGTATTTGTCTTAATCTTTCCTCTTAACATCATGATTAAGGTCATGTGTTCTAGCACATACAGTTCACATTTACCAACAGTGGCTCATTACTAAACTGAGTCAAAAAAAGTCAGCTCAGCAATCGGCCACTCTTAGTAACAGCGGCCGATTACTGAGCTGACTTTTTTTGACTCAATTCAGTAATGGACCGTTGTTATAACAGCGGGGAATAGTCGACCAAAAGTGCTTATTTTGGTAAATAAGTTTAAACAATACTTATTTTGATATTTTTTTATATTAAATTACTTATTTCTTTCAAATTTTTCGATAGATAATACTCTTAGTACTCCATCTATCCTATTAAATTTGACTTATTTCCTCAGAATTTTAACAGTTGCTACAGAATCTTAGCAAATAATTTTTATCAACTGATCTTAGACGTATACATTTGGTATATATTTCTCCATATATAATGTAAAACATAGATAAGTGGGATCTTGTTTGATTTGCCTTAATGCATATTTTCATAATATTAACTTTTTAGAATTTTTTATCATATGAAAATAAAGATATTAAAAATTAAAATCGTGCATTAGATAACGTGAAAAACAAAAGTGTAGCAACTATTAAAAAATAGAGAAATTATTTTTTTTGGTTCGTTTCATTAAATTATTGTTTAAAGCACCACATTATAGCTCTAACATTATGTAACTTCACTTTTGCCCAGGTTCAAAATGATAACTCTAAGACTATAAAAAGTAATTACTCTACATAAGCATTAAATTCATTATCTAAAATACAACAACCGGTCTCCTGATATACCATCTTTTTGCGAGATGGCTCTAAGGCCCAGCCCATTAAACCTTAACGTCCACTTAATGTACCCTTAATGCCTACTTACAATATAATTAATGCCCACCGAAAAAGTACTTAAAATGCTTACTTATAATATTCTTAATGCCTACCGAGAAACTTAGCCTACCAGCCTACTTACAAATATTCTTAATGCCTACTGACAATATCATTTATGCGTACTTACAATACACTTAATGCCTACCGAGTAAGTACTTAAATACTTACAATATTCTAAATGCCTACTTACAAGAGAAAGTCTTAGTGAATAACAATTATTTATGAGGTTAACAAATCATTCTTCTGTGGTAGGATCTTATAGGATGAGTTTGTTATTTTAATTTATTTTTTTGTTTTGTTATTTATTTATTCTTTTTGTCTTTTTGTGATGATTTACAAATCACTCTTAAATAAGATGGTCTTGTAATGAGATCAATTCTATTGGTCTAACCTAATATACACATATTATCTTAAAGTTATCACTTTTAACCTTAAAGTCATTGATTACAATGTAAAATTAATCACTTTTATAGTCTTAGAGTGATGACTTACAATCTTAAAGTAATCAACTAGAGAAATAAGTTAATTATATCACTTCGTCTCAAGTTGAGAAGGTTTCACACAAGACTTGTTGAATTAATACATGATTTTAATGCAAATTACACAAATAACGATGTAATTAATGTTATTTTTCATCATATATTTTAACTTTTTAACTTAGAATTGTATATATTATTACTCTATTTTTAGTTTTGGTCCTAACTCACGTTCTTTCTAAAATTTTTCATTCAAACATTTTAGTTATATTTTCATCTCATCAACAAATTGGTATCACCACCTCACAATTTTTATTGTTCTCTTTTGTCTTGAAAATCCACCAAATTTCTATAGGGTGAATTTATTGGGACATAAATTAATAAATTTATCTTTTAATTAGCATTCTAATGAGTTTTTTTTTATTATTTAAAACTTTCAATTGATATTCTAACATTTGGTAGGAATTTTGTTTTTTTAAATGTAGTAGGATTTGAGAATCTTATCTTGTCTTTATTAGAGCAAGTATCGCCTTTTTTAGGAAGGTCTTGGGATCGAATCTCAATATTTTTCAAGAGAAACCTAGATACAAATCTCCTGTTGCTTGCACATAGAAATTCTTCGAGCAAGAACCTCCATTAACCATGGAGTATGCTGTACATAATCATTCAATGAAATAGTCTTGTTCTTCTTCTATTCATCACTCTGATATTCTTCAATTCAACATTCTAACAATAATTGTTACTAAGATGCGTCAGTTTACTATTATGTCTAATATAAGACTTATTACATGTCTTCCTAAGACTGTAATCAACCTAGATTCTATTCTAAGGAGTCGTTTGGTTGACGTAGGAATTAAATTCCTATGGGAAGTTGTAATTTATTGGCAAACAAGCCCTAACTATCCTCAATGGTTACTTTTTTGGGAACCAAACAAATTACCATAATACTATTTCCTAGGAATTTAAAATTCCAAGGTTAATAGTGGGTAACCAAACAAGCCCTAACTATCCTCAATGGTTACTTAACAATTTTAGATCCAACTTAGAGGTTTACTAATATCACCATTACTTACGCCCAAAATTATATGTTTAATCCAATAATAATATTACATAAATATATTTTCCAAATAATCTTAAATATTTTTCTTGATCATTACACTTTAAAATTAATTAATAAATAAATCCTTACTCGTAAAAAGCTTTAAAGACCTCAACACTGTTTGTTACTGTTTATAAACCAAAATTTATGGTTTCAAACAGTAATCCTTACTCTTAAAAAGCTTCAAAGACCTCAACACTGTTTGTTACTGTTTATAAACCAAAATTTATGGTTTCAAACAGTAATCCTTACTCTTAAAAAGCTTCAAAGACCTCAACACTGTTTGTTACTGTTTATAAACCAAAATTTATGGTTTCAAACAGTAATCCTTACTCTTAAAAAAGCTTCAAAGACCTCAATACTGTTTGTTACTGTTTATAAACCAAATTTTATGGTTTTAAACGGTAATGAACAGTTGAGGGTCTGTTTTTTCTCGCTTCTTTCCATTCCCCTTGCTTCCTTTTTCCATTTCTCCTGAATAATCTCATGGTCTCAACTGCTCCTTCAAACATGGATATTTCTTCAAACATAGATATGCTTCTTCGGTAGCTTAGTTTCAGAGGTAAAATTGAAATTGTTGGTGGCGTTTTGGCCGGAATTCTTAGGTAAACATGTTTTTTTTATTTAATCTATTTTCCCCAAATTTTGATTTTGTTTCTTTACATTTTCTTTGGCTGATTTTATTGATTTCTGGTTTTGTGTATTTAGTTTGATGTTTTTGATTTGGATTGATTTATTCCTCAAATTGAAAATTATGATTTTGGACAACTGTTTATCTGGGTTGATTTTTGGTTCATTTAATTTTTGGTTTCATTTATTTAGTATGATGTTTTTGATTAGGGTTGATTTATTCCTCAAATTGGAAGTTTGTATAAATTTCTTTGGCAGATTTTATTGATTTTGGTTCACCGTTTATTTGCTTGATTTTGAATTCATACATTTGGGTTTATTTATTTAGACATCTTCGACCTCAAATCCTGTTGTAAAGAACATGAACATCATATAGAACTTGTTCGATCTTGAAGTGATGATTCATCACTTCTGAACCATGTTTTTTTCACTAAACTGATTTGATTATATGACTGCTCGAGCCAGCTGTTTTGTTTTGTTCTTGTTGATAGCCAGAATATCAGTTATATATATTACGAGAGAAATTTCGGAACAGAATGGTTTATTTCTACCAGAGTTCCATGTCTTTTATTTGCAAATAAATTCTCAATCATATATATTTAGGATGTAGATTATTGTTCTCTCATTGGTTTATTTTGATTTTACAATCAAATATGTACAAGGTATGATCTGACTTTGAATGTTCAGTTGAAAGTTTTACTATATTCTTGATGGAATCCTTCTAAATTTAGGTTAATGGGTGTTCAGCCTCAATGATGTGTGGCGGTAATCTAAGAATGGTATTTTTTTTTCTTACCTTTTGTTCTATTTCTCAAACATTTTCCTATTTGCATAATTGCATTATTGCTCATTTCCATTTGTAATTTATATGTGTTGTTTTTCTAATTAATTGATGTTTTCATTAGTATAAGCAATGTATATCATAAGTAATCGATGAAGCTAAGTTGACTGATCCTGATGAGCAAATTTTAATTAACCGCAAGCGCACGGTGTACGCATAGTGCGGGTCGAACACAAGGAGGCGAGATAATTCTAAGTTGTATGTTTTATGATAAACAAGACAAGGGAAAAACAAATATTATGGGTTTTTGTATCTAATCCTAGGGTGCAAGAACTAAAACAAGTATTGAAAAGGTGGTGTTAAAACAAGATATGATGAACACTAGGGCGTCGGGCATCACCTAATTCTAACATGGAATTCAATTACTCATGATTGTATGAAATTGAGCCATTAACATGATAGAACGTCATCTAATTAATTTCAAGCTTCCGCTCTATTGATTAATATCGATTTAAAACCAACTAGTATTAATCCTCAAACTTCCGTTCTATTGGCTAATACTAGAAGGAATTTAACTCAAATATATCTTAATCCTAAGTTAAACCAAATCTCAAACTTCCGTTTCATTGAAAAGGCCAACAAAGATGTTTAAATCAAGATTCATTAAGCATAGGTTCAATCATAGACTCAAATCGCACACAATCAATCAATAAAATATCAATCCATGCTTCGAATTAGGGATTTTACCCTAACCCTAGATAAGAAAACTACTCACTATGCATATTAATGGAAAACATATAACAAGTGATGAACAAGAACGAATAACAAAATGATAACGCAAGAAAACTTACAAATCTGGAACATAACATAAACTAGATATAAGAAATCCAAATGCAACAATGAATTCTTCAAGGAAAGCTTCGAAAATCCAAAGGTACGATGTGGGAATTGAAATTACAATAATGAAAGTGCATGAAAATTGAAATTACAATAATGAAAGTGCAAGAAAATTCAAAGAAAACTAAAAGGAAATGCAGAAATAAAAATGGTCTAAGACAGGAAATAATAATAGTAACCGCCATTATATATAATGGCTCCAAAAGTTCAGAAGAAAAACCGTCAAAAATGCATTCTGACGGAAAAGTGACGAGCGTCACTTTTCAGGCGACGAGTCGTCGCTCACTGTCTGACTGGCGAACTTTGAATGGCCGCCATTTCTTGCACGGTTATCGGATATGGACATATAATATACCATTGGAAAGCACTTGAAGTCTACTTTCCAATGCCGCAAACCTTGCATCAATGTGATCTCTCTATCAAAAGTTATGGCCAAAAGAGTGAGCATGTATTAAATTTCACCTCCAAACCTTTGTCTATTAAGCAATTTTCCACTCTTTTCTCTTTTGCCCATCTTCATTATGAAACATCTTCAAGCGAGCAACGATCTCTTCACATATTCTAGGGGTCTTAGGCTATTTCTTCAAGCCTTCACCCTCTTGTTACCCCGGGACCTAATAAAAACTTCAATTTCGCCTCATATATTACATAAAACTCAAAATTAAGCTCATGAGACAAAAATTGCAACAAATCACTAATAACATTCCTAAATCCCACTAAAACTACGTATAAGGAGCATAAAAATGATACGGATAAGCGCAAATAATTGCACTTATCAGACCCCTTTTTACTTGATATTGGCTATTAGACTTGAATGTTGTTATTTCGACTACCACACTATCCTATTCTCCTTTGCTTGTAAATAATTTATTCAAATTTACTTCTGAATGTTGTAACATTTATTATTTGTCATCATCTCAAATCAAGTGTCTGAAGCTCTTATGTTCATAATTTCATTGATGTTGATGACAAGATTAGCCAAGGTTATGAAGGTTATGTATCAATTATTCAATTCATTTTGAGTTTGTTACATTTACAGGGGCGGATTTAACTATGGGCCTCCCCTGGCACGTGCCCCGGGACAATTTCTATGAAAAAAAAATTAAAGTAAGAAATTCTAATAGAAAGGGAAAGCATACCACACGACTCTGCTTTACCCATCTTCATGAAAAAATTTAGATCTATTTGATGGAAATTGTGGGTTATGTTGGTTTACAAGTAATATTGAGTTAAACTATTAATTTTAGAGTTCTATTTTTGTGCTGGGTTATGTTTGAGGATGGTCTTTGAGAAAATTTATGCAGGATTATTAAAGTCTTAGTTCAATTATTTCAATGTGAAATGTAGGATAGTAGTAAAGCACTTCGAGTAATGTTACCTGAGGTGAGGATGACATTAATGTATTGCTTTTATATTATTTTGGCTTTGGTTGAGATTATTGTATTTATACATGTCATTTGCATGAATAAAAATTTTTGATTGTTGATTTTACAAACGACTCTGTCGAAATTGACGAAAAAATTTAATAACATTTTATTCATTTATTGGTGCCCCATGGGACTTTGAACCCTGGATTTGCCATTGTTAACATTCGTACACTTAAGTTTTAGTAACAAAAACATTGATCGTGGTGTAATACTGTAGGTTTGTGGACTTGTTTAGTGTATTGTGGATTACTTTGTAGTTGTGGATGCTTTGTTCTTTAACTGGGGATGAATCTACATGATATGTTGGATGACTTTTTGTTGTTCAAGCACTACAATTTGATAATAGTTCTCACGAGGTGAGTGATTATTGTTTGATTATTTGCTTCTTGCAACTATTAAAATGTGCAAAAGTGTTCTTATGCTTTTCTTAGTGAGATGTCCTCATTTTTTTCGCTTTACACTCTTTCGGTTGCTAATTGATCATGGAATTGAGTAGATTTGTCCGTTTTAGGTTTCATAGAACTTTTTATCTGTTAATTGTTTATTTGTGGGAAAGAACATCCTTTTCATAACTTTTTGTCATTTATTCATCTTTGCTCTATATTTTTTGTGGTTGGGTGTTTTAAGTATCCCGTTCAACTAGACTCTACTCAGTACTTCAACTAGACTCTTAGCTTTCTTGAGCCTATAAAATCTGAGATTTAGTACTCATCTTCTATGCACTTGATCTAACACTTGAGTTTATTTCTTCTTGTTTTCCAAAAAAACACACTTTGTAAAAAAATTTACAACTTCACTTCGTGGCTTTTTAATCGGTTAACTCTTCTGCTTACGTTTAAGAGTTCTCATCATCATCATCATCCTACCCAGTATATCCCGCTCATAGAAGACTATGGGCAGGGTCTGGGGAGGGAAGGACGGCGGCAACTCATACCCGTAAAGGAGAGCACGGCCATAGAAAGGAGTCCCCCGGCTCCAGGAAGATAGAGAAAGATAGAGATTACATACCTGCCACGTGATGTGAAACGTTTAAGAGTTCTGATATTCTATAATTTTTTTGATAAGTTTGTCTAGAAATTATAAACTAAGTACTGCTGAATGCATATGTTGTGCCTAGACTATGTTTAATTTGTTGAGGAGGGATTTTCGTACACAGTGAATAAAGCTCATGCTTGATGCATTAACAGAATAATTCAAATACAATTACTGATTTACTCTATTTGTACACCATTAAAAGGCAGTTCAAAGTTTTAGTGAGGGTGATGATTTATTACGATGTTGCATGTTGTATTTTTGTAGAATACATTATAGTTTTACATGATGCTTTGTCTTGACGAGACTTTGGTGCTAAGTTTTTCGATGCAACTGGTTTGCAAAGATGGTCTTCAACAAAGGAAATGAGCTGCGTTGTGAGGCACTGAGGCTTGGTAGTGAGATGTAAAGAACTGGTTGAAGCACGACAAAGACAACATAAAAAGCAGCTGATAACACAAAACTAAAGCAAAAATTAGCTAATGATGCGTTTGGAAACACACATTTCATTTCAAATTGTGGATTTCAATTATGAAATCATAATGAAGAATTTGAAATGACATGGATTGGGGTATCATTCTCAAATCCTCATTTTAATTAACTACTTTTATAACATTGGTGGATTTGTCTCAAATCCAAATTTAAATTCTTTTTATTGCCAAACACTAATTTTAAGTCAAATCCATATTTGCAAATGAAATCATCATTTCCAAACATACCATAAGAGTATTACAAATGATGACTTTGTTAACTGTTTTGGTAGAGGGTTCGTAATAATTTTTCCTGCTCATTCTGGTGCACACATTGCTTAATAATTTTTTGACTTCTATACTTATTCTCGCTTTTCCTTTTTTCTCTTTTCGGCGACAAATTTCAAACCATTTCATTTCTTAATCGTCGTAATTTCAAAGAATTTGCAAACTTGTCTTGATCCCAAAACCAGTTGTACAGTATTATTATTATTTTTGATTATCATTACCTTGTTAATTGTACTACTATTTCATTTCTATTTGTATGTTACTAATTTTTTTTTATTTTTTATTGTTGGTTAATTTAATTGCAAGTGCATTTTATTAGTTTGAAATTTGTCTTAGATTTTTTCCACCATAGCTTGCTAATTAAACTAAATAGAAATCAGGTGCATTGTATTTGATCATTTATACTGATGTGAATGATTTTTCAACTATCATTTTTAATAATAATAAAATTTCTATAATTGTAAATAACATATTTTATTAAAAAATTAAAACTAATTTTGGAACGGCGTGTGCGTAGCACGCGTTGTGACAACTAGTATTCTAAAAAATGTTGATATATTACATACTAGTATACTACTATATCATCATTGTTCAAAGTACGTAAAAATCAATAATTCTGATTGTATTCACAAAAAAGAATTTATTTATTCACAAATTATATGATCATAAAAGTAAGTTTATAATAACTTTAAATTATTATTAAATAATAAAGAAAAATAAAACAATAATATAAACGAATCACTTGGTAAAAATATATTTTCTGTTGCAACTGATTATGACATATTGTATAAAAAATATCAGGAGACATTGATATTTTCATCAACCAAAGTATAAAGTTCACTTAAGTTGCAACATTACTTGAAAGAAGTATAAGAATTATTATTGATATTAATTATTAATATTAATATAAATAATAATATGTTCAATGGATAAACGTTTATGAATTGCTGGGAGTGTGATGAACGTTATAAGCCCAGACTTGGGAAGCTTGAGATATACTTCGAGTTGGCATAGGATAGTATATGTTCCCTGCCCTCTCATCTGATTTTCACGCAATTTCCTGTATTGGTCTAAGTAACACACTATGAATAAGATGAGCTAACATATCCAATTTCAAATATCTAATTTGTTGGGACGAACTTTGAACTTAGTTTTCATTCAATAGACTTTTACTTGATGGTAAATGAACCTTAGGTCAGTTGCTCACGTGGTTGTACATGTGATCCTTTTTCTGACATGGCTGTGCACATGGCACCTTTCTATGACGTGGCTATACATGCAACAGTATACTTTACAGCCACGCCAACAAGTGATTTGATGTTCATGTTACCAACAAGTAAAAACCAACTTAAGTTCAAAGTTCAGCCCGTTACACTTATACGCAATTTTTCTTAGAATTATGGACCATTTACCAACTACAGTCTCTAAGTTTACTCAGTTTCAAATAAACATCCGCAAATTTTGTTTTTTACCAACTACAGACTCCAACTTTTCAAACATGACATCGAGACAGCCAAAACAGTCAAAAAAGGTAAAAAATTGGGTGTTTTGGCTATCTCGATGTCATGTTTGTTAAGTTGGAAGCTGTAGTTGGTAAAAAACAAAATTTGCGGTTGTTTATTTGAAATTGAGTAAACTTAGAGGCTGTAGTTGGTAAATGATCCTAGAATTAATATATTTAGAGGGAGTGATCTTACATTTAAATTTTTTGGAGAACTTTTTGTATTTGATGTGGGATGTTGATATCTTTCAATGTTGGGCAATCCTGATATTCAGCTTTTTGAAGTTGACACAAAACGTTATCTCCAGCCTCTATGCTTTCCAAATGGTGCAATTGTTTGATGCGCAAAACTTTTAGTTTCTTGAATCCCCTATAACCAAAATCTAATACCTTACCATCATAAGTGTTATCTAGTTCAAGCACTAGCAAATCTTGCATAGTTTTTAGCTTTCCCAATGGATCTTTCTTCAATCGCGATTCCCTTAACCTGATTCTTACCAAATGATTGAGGTTACCGATCCATTTTGGCAACTCATTATCCTTCAAACAACCCACTAAGTAAAGACGTTCTAGAAATTTAGGAGGTTTTTTTACATTCTTTAGGTCCAGAACATCATCATTGCTCTCCATGGTTATGCTCAATGATCGAAGCTCGGTCATATTTTCCAAAGCCTTGCAAAAGTTTTCTGCGAGGCTTGCCTTCAGTTTCTCAATACCCAGCCTTCGCAATTGTGTTAGTTTACATAAGTCCGTAACTAAATGGTTTGCACTGCCATCAACAAACACAAGCTTTTGGAGATATTTGAAGTTGTCTAACTCCCCCTTATTGATTTTCACGGGTACCTTGTTTATATTTTCATAGCGGCCTGCTAGAAGATGTCGCAGCTTGTGAAGACGTTTTATTTGTTTTGGTAATTCCATAACGAAAGTTTGCTTGAGATCTAAAGTTTGTAGGTTCCAAAGTCCGCCTATAGTGTCCGGAAGTTTCTCAACCTTGGTGTTCCTCAAGCATAGATAACGTAAGTTGTGTAGATTCCCTACTACTATTGGGATTTCAGTAAACTTGGCGTTTTGAAGGTCTAGGACTTTTAATCGAAAGGCAGAATCCTGGAGTGGCACTGGCCAGACGATTGGAAACTTCTCAGGATGAGCAAACGAAAGAATAGAACGAACATTAGAAGAAATGACGGTGTCTTGGAGATCACTATGAACTGATAACCTTCGGCATTGATTATGTGTACTAAACCTGTTTTGTGGCAATACTTGACAAAAATGTAGATCAGCCAATTTCGGGAGCATTATATGTTGCCACATATTAGGAACTCGAAATTTCCTGCTTCTTCCTGTTTCGTCGCTCTCCAAAAGACGAAGCATACCTATTACATACATAATGCATTCGGTCATATTAGGAATGTAAGGCAAGTAGCAAAAAAATATAGGTTCATATTCGGTGTAAAGCACGGAAGAATTATTACAAGTTAAGGAAATCATACCTCTTTCAACAAGTTCGTTGAGATATTCTTCAGCGGCTTCTTCCACAGTGCTGTGTTCTTTGGCTTGAACAAAACTCTCAGCAATCCATAGACGAACAATAGTCATTCTGTCCAATTCGGAACCTTTAGGAAACATGCACAAATACAAGAAACAAGGCTGGAGATGATAAGGCATCTCATAGTAGCTTGAGAGTAGAAATTTCTTGGCCCTTGGCAAAAGAGGATTGATTTGAAAATCATGATACAACTCAATCCACTTCTGGGTAGTTGAGAACATTTCCCCTACTCTCTCAATTAAGAAGGGTAAACCATCGCATTCCTCCACAATTGTATCCCGTAAGCTTTCTAGCTTCCAAGGGCATTTTCCTTGGTTACCAAAAGTCTTTTTATTGAACAGATCTTTCGCATCTCGTTCAGACAAAGCTTGCAAGCCGTGGGTGTCTCCATAGGAAGATGAAGTCTTCCAATAATTGGCGATGCCTTCACTCTTTGTGGTTATCAATAATCTACCACCGTTGCTGATACTTGGTATCAAAGCCGCCTTTATGATCCTTGACAACTCTCCTTTATCCGAGACATTGTCAATGACCACCAAGTACCTGTCAATGTATAGAAATATGTATCAAAAAAGTTTTCTAGTGCAAATCTTAACACATGGCCTACCTAGGCTATGGCCCGAATCATTGGATTAAAAACCCTATTATTGTTTAATCATGTAATATATAAAACTACAACCGAGTTAATTCAGTACACATATAGAAGTGTGTGTTCGACTCATCTTATACTAATGTACTAGATTCACCCATGCTTCTTATCGGAATCATAAATATATGGAGTAGCCAGATCGAAGCTATTTTGTGTATTAACTCATATATTACCTATCAGAGGCATGGTTTTCTTTCAGGTAACTCCTCAAACGATCAGTGATTACCACCTCGTTGTTCTCCAACTTTTGCACATCTTGCACAGACATAGGCTTAACTGACGGAGTTTTTCTTGATTCTGAACAGTTAATGAATTGCTTAAACAAGCACTTAAGTAGATCGACACGCTTATAAGGTTTGGTTGCTGTGATCCAAGCATAGCAAGAGAATTTCTTCCTTACTTCCTCATCTTCATACACTTTCCGAGCAAGAGTTGTCTTTCCTACACCAGGCGGACCCCAAACTGCTAGAACAAACTGTCCTTTGTCATACTTAATCTTCTCCAAATCTAACTTGTGTATTATTTCCTTCTTTCGCTCTTTAAATCCCACAAGTTCTTCTTCGTCCTTATAGAGTGGTTGATATCCAGGGTCGTGTAATTTCTTTCCTCGACCATTTTCCTCCTCCATCTCATCCTCGGAATCTGACTCATCCACCTGAGTGCAAATCAGGTCCTCGTAGTTTTTTCCATTTCCCTTTAGTTTATCCATTGCGTTCTTAATCCTCACAATCTTACAAGCAAGCCCGTGTTTACCTTTGAAACCTACAACAGCTGTATTACTTCCATGTATGAACTCCTGAATACCCATGATGCACCCATTATTGTTCTCTTCGTATTGGTTGTTATATTGCTGCTGTTCTAGTATCTTGTAGTCGTCTAAGACATCTTCAACCTTAAACACCAATCCTCTTAATTCTCCTACGCGTTTTTTTGTTCGATCATCTGCTTTATCCACTTTTTTCTCTGTATTTTTGAGGAAATCTTTAGCAATTTCCATTTCATTTTTTATGCCATCAACTAGCTCCGGAACACTCAAGATTTTTTGAGTCTCGGTCTTTATGATTGGAGCAACCTTTTCTAACAGAAAGTTTAGCAACTTTTCTGGTATTGGAATTGCTAGAGCCATTGTGTTTGGGTAGTTTTACAACTTCCTTTTGCTAGTGTTACCTTGTAACATTCCCTACAAAAATAAAAAGCAGCTGAATTTAATCAACAAAAATATGTTGCTGCAACTTTCTGTCAGCAGAATATATTAATAATATTTCTTCCGTTCCATAATACTTGCTACTGAGTGTGACATATTGTGTGGGAAAATGTCACTATTAGTAGCAAGTATTATGGAACGGAGGAAGTATGTATTTGAAAAATGAAAAATATGAAAATCACAAGTGACCAATCTGATTGTTGGTATCAAATGGTGATTAATGTAAATCAGTTACATATTCAAACGCATAAACGTCGACCCGAAAGAGTTTAACAAATGCTTGGATAACTAAAACCAGTGTGGACCCGATTAATGTAAATCGAACCTTTATTAAGTTTGGAGTCGATCTGACTGAGCCCGAGTTAAACTAACTGAAAACCTGAGTTTAACTAACATTTGCAACCTTAACCGAATTCACTAGCACTATGTTTGTATAAAAACTTTGGAGAGAAAAGAAAGAAAAGGAAAGGAAGAGAAAGGGAAAGAACTAACTCTTGTTTGTTTATGAGAGAAGGGAAGGAAAAGCAAGAAAAATGAGAGTCTTTCCTTCAAATCTTTCCAATATTGAAAGATTGATGAATGATTACTCGATAAAAATCATTTAACCAATCCCTCCAAATCCCTCCCCTCCTATTTTGTTATCCAAATAAGAAATCTCTCATCCCTCTAAATCAATCTCCTTCCTTTTCCTCTATTTCTTTCCATCCAAACACATCGTAGTAGACTTATTATATATTTTTAATGCGAATTAAGACAAATTATTGACATTTGGAAAGCTTTGGTGATTTAGTTTTGATTATAGGATTTTCGAAATTTTAACACAAGTTGTGTTATAAATTTTATTTTAGGAAAATGACGCATGGTAGCAACCAGTTTTGTGAAATGCCAGTAGTAGTATTTTTTGAAGTTTTTTCCACATGATATCAACAAGGTTTTAAGTTTCTAAACACTGTAGCAAAATCAGTTAAATATTAGTTAAAAATTAATGAAAAGACAATCAAATCCTTATTTTTCTTATTTTTTCTTTAGTTAGTTGATTCTATGCTTGGCTAACGTGGGTGTAAGTTGCAGGCTATCGGATGGTTGCAGGAACTGCTCTCTTTGAAGACCCTTTAGAGTTGGGGGACTCTCTGACCACACTCTCCTGTATGGGTATGAGTTGTTGTCTATCCTCCCTCCCCAGACCCTGACCATAGTTTGTCTATGAGCGGGATACACTGGGAATGATGATGATGACGACCTCCCCCACCCACTTAGCCACCACGTACCCAAACTCTAACTCATACCTACCCAGCGAACCATCCATGAGGCCATGATCATCCCCTTCCCCCCCAGCCCAACCTTAACCCAGCTCTACCTACAGAATTGCAACCCCACCACTGTGACTACGACCTTTAGTCTCAACATAACTGATGTTTTGAGTTATGGCCTTAATAAGTTGTGATTTAGGTGGTGTCCGCTTGGATGACTAATGTTCTGGGTGTTGTGCGCGTGGATGAATGATGTGGTTATGGGCTAGATGAGGGTGGCTTAAGAGGTAGTCAAGTCAAGGTGGTTGGAAGCGATAGGGCTGCGCACATGTATTTCTTTAGCTGGGGTGGAAGGCACGGTGAATGAAAGGAAGGATTGCACCAGCCCACTCTTGATGTGCTTGAGGGAATCAACAACAAAAGGACAGACAAAATTAACAAAGCACCAGCAGGGATGCACAGCAGACCCCTGCTACAAGAGATCAATCTGCCCAGAAGACAGACCTGAAACCAGAGCTCAACAAACAACCAGAAGCAAGCCTTTATAGGATGTCTCAACAAATATAATTGTTTTCTCTTATATTGTTTTTGTAATATGTTGATTTCATTTTTATAGTTAATCTGATTAAATATATAATATATGCACTATATTGTTTCTAAATGTTTGTATTGATGTTGTACAACGATTCCAAGATACGCAAATTAGGCGAGAATAATTGTAATTCATTCGTTATTTTCTTGTTTTGTATTTCATTGTAAGTTTGATATTCATTATGTGAGTATAATGTTAATTTAACTTCATTAATCTTGTGGGTTGCCCCATTTGAGGTGAGAATGATGTTAATTGATCGTTTTTATATTACATTGGCTTTGGATTGAGATTGTTGTGTTTCCAAATGTCACTTTGCCAAAAAAATTTAGTTGTTAAATTTACAGATAAATCTCTCCTGAAATTTCGTTCATTTGTTGATACGCCTAAGACTCTAAACTCAAGATCCGCCACTCGTTCAACACAATTTAACCTAGAAGAGAACGGACATGGACCCATACCGTATTAACTTTAGCCCGATCTAAAACTGAATCTCGTCGTGTATAGTATTGACTCAACATAGAGCCATACTCTAATATTTACTCAAAACATGAACAACACGTCAAATTGTTAACATCACCCAACAAAACTTTAATTTATAGAATTCGAACACGATAAATTATCACAAAAACCCGACAGAGTAACCGAATTTAGCATTCTAGTGTTGACAAGCATATTCCTAAATAAGAGCTCTACGATCAATTTATATTTTATTATTTGAATATAACATCGATAATATTATTGGTCATCTATATTAGTTTAATTACTTTTCGTTTCCAGGCAAATAATAACAGGATCCTTATTACTGGTTCAGTCAGATTGACAAAATGCTGCAACAGAAAAATGACTTTATTCGGGAAATTGATCAGAAATTCAGTTTGCCGTTTATTTTATTTTTAAAATTAAATCAAATTAAATTTAATTTGATTTTTGGTTTTTCAATTCAAATCAAAATCAAATTTGGTTATAATAATAAAACAAATCAAACAAATTCGTTTAATTCGAATTAGAAAATCAAATTGGGCGTTTAAAACATATACTTCCTCCGTTCTTTTTTACTAACAACATTGTTGACTGTGATACTGTTTAGGAAGTAAATTGACTTTTATATTGTCGGTAATCAAAAAGTTAAAATATAGTTGATCTTGTTTAAATCGTCTCGATTCAAAGTTTATTAATTTTGAGTTTTTATGATTTTTCGATATGTATAATTAGAGATATTAAAGATTCAATTCATACATTGGGGAGTGAGAAAAAGACTAATATGGAACGGAGGAAGTATTTGATAACCTGATATTAAGTCAACCTTGTAATTGAATTCAATTTGATATAAAAAATGAACAAATAATTATGTAAAAATCTACAGACATAATTTTCGATTTTTAACCGATCAGAAATACCTGATCTAAAATGAACACTTATAATGATAATCTATAACAATTACTAAAATAAAACACTGTTGATGTATCACTTATCAAAATTGCTTACGTGTTACCCTCTGAATAAAAAATTTCTTTCCAAAACTTAAAGATGATGTCATTGTATAATGACTACTATTAATATCTTTGACTTTACTAATTTTTTATTTTTTACTTTTTATGTCACACATTTAATGTATTAGAAAGTCATAAAAGTTTTTTTTATAAAATCTTTATAATATTTTTTATTAAATGAGTATAGAATATTTTGAGATGGTTAAAATATAAAGCCGTAAAATTTTTTTTTTTTTTGTTTATACAAATATGTCAGAAACTTTAATTAAACCGTGCATACAAAGTTATAGTAGTAGCTAAGAATGAAAAAAAATAAAACTTAAATTGTTTATTAAATGCTTATTTTTCCTCGTAATTAGATATTTTAAGTGTGAGCTCACATTTTAATAATTTCAGTTTTTGATTTTTAGTAGACTGAAACCTAGTTAGGTGTTCAAAACAAACCCAATGACTCGATAGACACCCGATTATATAACCGAATTCAATTTGACCCGACTTAAAAATGGATCTACAATTATGTAAAAATTAATGTGAACACAAAACCCGATTTTGAACCGACCCGAAACACCTGACCCGAAATCAACTCGATCACCCAAATGAACACCTCTAGGCTCTAGTTCAAACCAAAATATTTTGGATCAAAATTAAAAATAGTCTAAACCTATTCCGATTTGAATTGACTTGGTTTATAGGAGTAGTTTTTATTCAAATAACATTTATTTACAATAAAAACTTTAAAGTGATACCTGAAGTTTGCAGAACCAGAACAGCAAGAAATACAAGGAAATTAATAAGTTGAAAAAAAAAAAAGAAATACCTGAAATTTTAATTTTCAGTGATGATAATTACATATTCAGGTGAGCTGACAGAATAAAAAAGAGGAGCTTTGAAATGATGAAAGAGAGAGTTGGCCTATACCTTCTAGTGGTGTTGGATGGGTCTAGCTATTTAATTTACACCAAATTGCTAAATAATTATCAAAATTTTAAACATATGAGATTTTTAATTGGGCCCGTCTATTATTTATTCAAAAGGTCTTCTGAGAGATTGTTTATGTCAAGGATGACTCTCCCAACAACTCATTTCAATGATTTTAAATGTAAAAATAAGACTGATGACTAATCAGTTACTTATTTTGCAAAATGGGCTGGCTCATATTTACCCGTTTATGCTATAGACGGTCTATAGGAAGAATTTGTGTTATTTATTTATTAAAATATTGTAAGTATGCATTTAAGATATTGAAAGTAGGCATTAAAGATACGATTAGTAAACATTAAGGACAATGTAAGTAGGCATTAAGAATACAGTAACTAGACATTGAGATACGTCTCTTAAAGATACGGTCTCTGAATAGACTAGCTGAATTTTAAATAAAGTTAAAATGTATAAATGAGATTAAAAAAAATATCAGACTATTATTCAAAAAAAGAATTGATGTAAAATAAGAAACTGAATAAAAATGACAATTAATGTAAAATGAGTGGAACTGAAGGAGTAGTTTGGTTCCACTATGGCCCTCTGTGGTAAATAGATATATTGACTCTAAATATTGGCTGATTTTATTAAAAATTATGGCTTATATTTCATTTTTCAAAAAATATTTATGAAATTATTTTAACTTTTTTTTATTTAGTTTGCATTATTTTTTATTGTATTGTGTTCATTGTACATCATTCATATTTGAAAATTGATTAACCATGTTTTTTAAATGAAAAGTTCCCCATGGTAGCATCAAACTTTCATGAAACGTCAGTGGTAACACTTTTGTAAGATTTTTCCACATAATAGCATCCAATTTATGCCTTATCTAACTGTCGCATCAATTTCTGTTAAATTCTTGTCAAATTCCGTTTGATTCACCATTTTGAAGCTTCTACCCTTAATTATTAACGTGAATTAAATGGAGAATGACAAGAATTTAACGAAAAATGTTACGGTAGTTAGATTAGGCATAAATTGAATGAAATCACGTGGAAAAACCGTCTTACCATATTGTAGGATTTTCCTTTTTAAATTCAGGTGTTCTCTTGAGAGACCGTTGACGACTCTTAAAAGTCCAACCCAAATCTATATTTAGAGTTGTAGCAGTATATATTTAGAATTGGACTGGGCTTGTAAGAGTCGTCTTTACAAAAGACGGTCTCAAGTAAGAATTTTTAAATTTCATCCATATTGTATTACTCTTTTAATCCCAATTCAATGTCTCTCTTCGTTTATTACCAATATTTTCTTTTTTCTTAAAACAACTCATGTGCCTTTTGATATCAATTCAAAGGGACAAAGTAGTACTCCTCTTTTCGACAAAGGGTGCACACAATTCGATTTGGTCTGTTTGACACTGAAATCAAACAAAAACAAAAAATTTCGATGTGAAAATGTTTTAGATTGGCCCGTTTAAATCACCAGACCAGACCATTCAGGTCTGGTCTATGATATTTTATCTTTTAAATTGATATATGTTCATGCAAATATTTCGTACCCACAATCACCAAATATGATAATCTAATTTATAAGCCTGAGTACGTCTATATCATTCAGCTATATATTACTATGATTTTCGGTCAAACTACGATTTTGCGATTCGCTCTGGTTTAAAAAATAGAAAACAGAGACCAAACCAAAATCGTAAATGATTTTTGAAAAAATTAATGGACCAGATCATTTAGAGCGTAGATCATACTAAAACTACAATTTGGTCCAATTTAGTTAGACCAAATTTTATTCAACTCTAGTTTTGGCCTTATATCTCTATTTACTTGACATGTAGATTAATAAATTAGGTATATTGGATTAAAGTAATGGAGTCTTTAGAAAACAAATATACTTCTATAATGTAGTGAATAAAAGTAGTGGATTATATCCAAAAATAGAAATAAAAGAAATTTATTATGAAACCATTAAAATGAAAAATGAGACAATTTATTTGTGATTTTTTTTGTTATTTCATTCTCTTAATCTATTTATTTATAAAAAAATACTAATAAAGAAACGAGAACGACACATGTCAGTCTCTCCTTCATTAGTTTCCCGCCCATTTTCTCTGAATTGCAGCTGATTATTTTGTGAAAATATAATTTCCTAAATCAATTGAATTTATTTAAGTTAACAGAATACAAATTGGACAGTTACAATATATTTTAGCAATATTTATTTAAGTTAAGAAAATCAAAATTAGACAGTTACAATATATTCTAGCAATATTTATATATAGTATTCAACTGAATTGCACGTTATACATTGGAGGCTTACAAACAATTTTGCCAAGCAGTTCTATTTTCGTTTATAATTTTATTTCAGATCTATTTATCTATCAATCATCAATATCAACAAATTATCAATAATCATCAGTAATCAATAATCAATAAATCATTAAAATATACTAATGAAGAAACGACATGGGACACGTGTCATGTTCTCATTAGAAATTTGTTTACCCCAATGTCCCCCAATCTTAGATAAAATCAAAGTTTATATCAATAAGAAGTGACCCAATCACAAAAAGATAAAAATTAAATAATTTAATTTTCTATTTTAAATACACAATAGTAAGTCTTAAGCTCAAAATTCATATTATATTTTATATTCAGTTTATATATTTTATTATTTTTTTTAAAAATATTTTATAATCATACATGATAATAATCTACAAATTAAGGTAAAATATAATATATTGATGGAATATCTAAAATATTCCAATGATAGGATCGTAGAAAAGAAAATAATTTTTTATGATATACAAAGTATTCTACTACATTTTAAAATTGGAGTAATTAAAATTTAATTTAATAGAAACTATTGACGGACGTTTCTTGACTTTTTTGAGTAATTTCATCGATATTATATTATAGCTTAACGATAATCAAATTGATAAAAATTATTGATTGATGGTTATTTTTCTTTTGTCCATTTTTTTGTATATATCTTTTAATATAATTGTATAATAAATTATTTGATTATTTGCTTTGTCAATTATATTATAGAAGATTTGATGATTAAGTTTATGTTGTAAATAAACAAATTTATAAATTACTCCCTCCGTTCTTTTTTTATGTTCCACTTTGGGTTTTTCACAAATATTAAGAAAGATAGAATCTTTGGTAGTAGTGGGTATTATTTTAATTATATAGTAGTGGGAAGTAATGATTGTATTGGAATTATGAGAGAAAAAATAATTAGTGTGAAGTAATGATTGTATTGAAAGTATGAAAGAGAAAATAATTAAATGAAGTAGTAGTGTGAAGTAAGGAAAGTGGGTTTTAAGTGGTAAAAGTAGGATGAAAACTTTCCAAAAATAGAAAGTATTCTAAAGTGGAAGAACTTTTGAAACTACCCGTTATAGTAAGGTGAAAGAACTTAAAAGAACGGAGGGAGTAATATTAATATATTCACATAAACAAATATTTATTACATCCGTGTTTTACACGGGAATCTATCTAGTTACTCATAAACAAACGTTCTCTTTTACATAGAGATTCTACTCTCAAACCCTTTATTATTGGTAGGGTGAAAGTTCGGTTTGCAGTATGGTTTTTCATAAAGCCAAATCAAACCAAATTTATATCGCTCTTTGATTTTTTAATCCAAATCGAACCAAACCAAATTAATTTGGTTTAGACTTTTTCACACCAATTCAAACCATATTTTTCAACTAAAAACAAATTTAAATTCCAAATCGAATTAGATTACTAAAATCATAAAGCAAAAATAGAAATGGTAAAATAAAATTAAAGTTTATTATTGTTATAAGATTGCTTACGTCGTTTTTGTTCAAAAAATCCTAATCAATAACCGTGATTTGTAAATCACTGTAAAAAGACAAAAAGAATAACATTAAAATAAGCAAAATCAAAAAAGATAAATTAAAATAATAAAACTTTCATCCTATCACATTGTACCACATAAGGGTGATTTATTAACCTCACAAATAACCGTTATTTACCAAGATCTTCTCGTTTTTGTTAATATTGCCAATTAAAATTTGGGAAATTCTACATGCACTAGGTATAGAGAAATGTCAGTGATACCTAATTTTATTTTTTTTTCTACAAAATAGCACCTAACTTTTGCAAAACTAACTACCGTAACTATATTGCACCAAAAACGTTTAATAGCCGTTAAATTTGGAAATTATAATTTTGCCCTCTTCATAGTCTACTAAAATTGTCATTAATCAACTATTATCTACTAAAATTGTCAAGGCTTCTTAAGAATGACAATTGTCATTTTTCAATATGTTTATTACAAAAATTCAAATTCTAATTAGGTAAATATTATCTTTAGTCAACAATTATCCACTTAAATTGTCAAGGCTTCTTAAAATGACATTTGTCATTTTCCAATATTTTCATTAATATATATTCTAATTAGGTAAATATTATCTTTAATCAACAATTATCCACTTAAATTGTCAAGGCTTCTTAAGAATGTGATTTATCATTTTCCAATATTTTTATTAATATATGATATGATATGATTGTTTTCAAGTCTCTCAAATTTAAAGATTAAAAATATCACTACAATGATTCTGAATAGCTTTAAAATATCACTAAAATGATTCATAATTTTTACAATTAATTTAGTCAGTTTAAAGATTAATAAAGTATATTATTAGTTAAACTAATTTCTGCAACTAAATCAGTATGTATACTAAGTTCAAACTATAACTGAAATGAATCTTAATGTTTTTGCAATGCTCTTAGTGAATGATTAGAGTATATTATCATTATTACTTGAAATAATTTCTATAAGATATTGAATTCAATTATGGCAAGTTCTCCAATAGATTAATGACACATGGCAAGTGCTCCAATAAAAAAGTTTCACTTGGCAAATGCTCCATAAAAATGACACATGGTTTTTCACAAGTCTTTTAATATATGTTATGATTTTTAATCCACGTGTTAAATATAGTCAAAGAAGATTTATTAGTATATATCTTTTTCATATTTTTTAGTTTTACGGTGTGTAAAAATAAATGAGATAGGAGTATGTAATAGACAACACAATAATGCAGGGTAGGAAGGCCGGGCTAGGAAGTTAAAAATGTGAGACTTACACATCAATCTAGTTTTCTTAACTTATACTTGAAAAAATGTGAGAAACGTCTTTATTTAATTCTTAAAAACGTATTTATAGATCACAAATTCTTGTGAGAGACGGTCTCTTTGAGAGACGTATCTAATTAGATTGAGTCTGTGAAACGTCTCTCAGAAAGACGGTCTCTCAGGAATTCGAATTATACTTTAAAAAAATGTGAACAAGAAAAGTAACCTTCCCAAGTATGTGCAATTTATAATTTTAGCCCCTTGTAAATTTTTCGTTTAACAATACACGAATTCAACTATATTAAATATTTCAAATTATGCATAACTAAAATTTTAAAAAGTTGATATTAATATGATACACATTAAAGCGAATCAAACAAGATTTTATCTGATTATATTTTAACTTATAGATTAATAAAATACAAATCAGACAGTTAGCCAGTCTCCAGAGAGACCGATACTTTTACTCTATATTTTTCTCTATCGGCCGACCCAATTAAAGATGATCTCTCAAAAAAACCGTCTCTCACAAGAATTTGTATACGAATAATGCATTATGCATGGTAGGGTCCAAGAAGTTGAAACTTAATAATAAAAAAATAATAAATGTGAGACTTTGACATTATTAGTCTTGATTCCTTTTTAAATATTAAGATGGATTAAATGGTGGTGTGGTAAAAGTAGTTGTGTTCATACCATAATGTGATAATGTGTTGCAAATTGCAATTAAAAATATTTAGTAGGTAACGAGGATTACTTGTCAAGCCGAATGATGCTCCTTTTATTGTACCTTTCTATATATTCTACAATTTATTTTTGTTTAAGCATGTGATTTTCAATGTTATCTCTATAATTGATTACTAAATTTAAAATATTAATACCTAACAACTAATTTGTCACTTAATTATCACTGTGTTGCATTCAATTTGGCTTTAATTACCAACGTCGAGTCGTGTGTTGAGGTACACGAGTCCTGGTTAGCTTTGAACTTATTGGCTAGCTTTTTTAAAAATGGACCAGTTTGCACACATGGGGTCTTCCGTCTTCGTAAGCGATGAATTAAGAATCAAGATTACTTGACTGATTTTGTTGTAGTCTGGTCTGGTCCAATTTAGCAAAAATTTAAAATCAAACGGAAAACTGCATATTAATTTTGAAACAAATATGACCAAACCATTTAGACCGTGGACCAGACTAAAACTATGGTTTGATAATATTTTATTTGCGAAGTTTTTTTAACTTGAATTCATTGACATCATTTGATTTTTTTCTGAATTCACCACTATTAGTAGCATAATCTAATGCCGATTGAGGTGGTTGTCCTGTTCCACGATGATCCACCTTCGACTACTGTGTTTTTCTTGGTGATAATATATTAGCATGGTCCTCCGAAAGACAAGCCACTTTGTCACATTCTAGTGCTAAAGTTAAATACAAAGGACTTGTTAATGTTGTAGCTGAATCTTGCTGCCTACGTAAAATTTTACTTGAACTTCATTGCCCGATCATAAAAGCTACTTTAGGTTATTGTAACAACGTCAGTACTATATATTATTCTGTTGGCAATCCCGTTCAACATCAATAGACTAAGCATAGACTAAGCATATTGAGTTGGATATTCAGTTTGTTTGCGAGAAACTAGTCCAAGTTCACGCTCTTCATGTTCCATTTGAGTATCATATTGATGATATATTAACCAAAGGGATTCTTTTTCAAGACTTTTGATACATTGTAACCTCTTAATTTAGGTAATTAGAAATAAGAATATCCTATATTATTTCCTTTCCTAAGATACACTAACATACCTCAATATATGTTCGATTATTTCCTCCCACTTGGAGAAGAGTCCATTTAATATTTTTACTATGGGCTTTTAATTAGTTTATGGACTAATATTTACTTAAAATAAAAACAATGTAAAAAAAATAAAAAGGGAAACAAAGTAAAAAAAGACACAAAAACTTGCGTAAGACCGTCTAGAATAAGACTACAACCGGGCCGGCCCATTCTCAGGCGCGTACACTACACGCGCTCAAGATTTCATTTTTTTGGTTTTTTTCATTTTCTAGACATATTTCAATTTGGACCTTAAAGGTATCAATTTGACCTTAAAGATATCAATTTCAACTTAAAGTATACTTAAACATATCAATTAAAGTAAAAATTCCAATAACAACATACAATTCATTACTTATCATTGTCAATTATCACCAAACATGCATCAATTATGACTTTATCTTGTTTTTATTATGATGTTAACTATATCAATTATAAACAAAATAAATGAACTACATAACAACATACAATTTATTACTTATTACTGTCAACTATATTAGGTAGAAATTGATCACTTTAACGTTAAAATTAATCACTTATAGGTTCAACTTGAAATTTTTACTTTAATTGATATATTTAAGTAACACTTTACATTGAAATTGATATCTTTAAGGTCAAAATTAATACTTTAAGAGTAAAATTGAAAAATGTCCAGAGAAATCGAAAAAGCTGATGGTCTCCATATTAAATCGCGTCTTATTCTAAGACGGTTTTACTCGATCTGCTAAAAAAAAGAAGTAGCATTTGTGACCTTCTTTCTTAGGCACAAAAAAGAGGAAACATAGAATATAGAGGGGAAACAATAAACGGCAATGAAGGATTTTGATTCTCATTGAACAATCTTGATGGAAGCCTATTTGTACTCTGTTTTTGCATTAAATTTTCACATCGTGTTTCTGCCTATTCGATCTATATATTTAATGATTGCGTGTTCGTCTTGTGTATGCAGGTGATATAAATTAATTCCTATTTTTCCTAATTTTTCCAATTGTTTACTACTTTTTACTTTTACTAATGTTTTAGAATCGGTATTTGTATTGACTCTAGTATTAGCTAGACAACATTCTAGTTGTATCCGATATAATAACTTAGTGGTGAGTAGTGAAAAGAACGATTAATTTGTTACCCTTACCGTCCCATGATTTTTCTTTTATTGGGTTTCCACGTAAAAATATCTTATGTACTTTATTTTTCTCATTTTTATTTTATTGTGCTTGACTATGAGGTTATAAACTTATAATAATATACTAAATTATTGTAATGCAAATTTTTAAATGCAAAAAAAATACAATTTAATATACTAAATTAAATTAATTTATTTTCCTCATTTATCAATTCAAAGGGAGAAAGTGAGTAGTACGGTAACTTTTTTTTCAATACTCCCTCCAAGTCTTTTTTATTGTTACATTTCCTTATTTGTATCAATTGTCACATTTTCTTTTTTGTCGATCTTTTTTACCTAAATATTACATGTTCACACAAGTAATGTCCAAAATACCCTCACTTTTACTACTTACACTACCCCAACTACCACCTTTACAATTAACATAATCACTGAAAATACCTCAACTACTCACTTTTAGGTAAGTCCCCATACCACCTTTAATAACTGTGTTCATACAAATGAGACAATAAAAAGAATATCTAATCCCTCTCATCAAAGCATGAAGACAAATAATCTCTCACTAATTGCTCTACTACCCTCAATATAGTACCTCATTCTACCCAAACACAACTAAATCCTCCTTCCAATGGCAAAAATTCAACAATTAGCAAAATTAATTCTAATCTCAAAAAATAGAAAACAATTCCAACCATTTCCCTTGTTATTCAATCTATGCTTTGATCAAATAAGCTCATCAACAAATAACAATAATAATACGAAAGCATCACCCACCATTGACTTAATACCATCTTATCTAAGATGCTCTTCTTTTTTCAGTCAATCTTCAAAATCATGGCCTATCAATCATTCCATTTTTAAGCCAAATCCTTCTCAAATTAAGGAAAACCATTTTGTTCATAAGATTATAACTGGTTTTAAGCTCATGTCTGCTCATCATGCTCATTTTAATCCTACTCAACATACCTTTCTTGCCCTTAAGGTAATTTTTTTAATTTTTTAATCACAAATTCTCGTGAGAGACGGTCTCTTTGAGAGACCATTTCTTATTGGGTTGGCCCATATAAAAAAATATTAAGAGTAGAAAATAGCTTTTGATGGACTGGGCTTGAAAGACGTCTCTCAGGAGACTAGCTGTTTTTTAATTAATAATTTTATTTTAACCTACAAATCTTGGGTATTAATATAAAATTAATATGTTTATGAAGTGGGTTTAAGTTTTTTTTTCCGATCTTGTCTCAGTTTGGACAATAGATCCAATTTTTAGTTCATTGGGATAATAGATCTAGTTTCATGTAACTATGACTTTTAGGGATGGTTTTGAGTATGTTCAATATGTTTCACTATACAAGGCTTCAAGAAATTTAGGGGTCTTAATATTAAATTACTTAGTATTCTCTCTGTTTTCTAACGTTCTTTCCATTAGGAATATTTCACCCCAAGGAGAGAGAAATTTGATTAATGTTTTTGACATATATTTTGAAGATAAAATATATCCATGTGACATCTCATTAGATTTGTCTTAATGTATACTTTTTTATTATGCTTTTTTCATAATTTTTTATTATATGTATAATGTATTTAGAGATTCGTCTTAATGTCTAAAGATACAAAATTGTTGGAAAAATATCATAATTGTTAAACTTGTATTGCATTGGGATTTGGGCCTTTAAATTTTTTTTTCAACTTTTGCTCCACTTCTAATGACTTTGACCGTAAAGTTTTACTATTTGTTTGGTTATCAATATAATCAGTGGAAATGAGAATAATTTGTAGTGTAAATTTGTATCATACTTTGTTTGTCCTATTCATTTTGCATTAATTGTCATTTTGACTCGTTCTACTTATTTTGTATCATTTCTATGTTTAAACAATTGACCACCCTTTTCTTTTTATTTCATTCATATATTTTAATTTTTTTATTTCATCCACGCAATTTATTTTCTCCTTTGTTTATCAGTAATTTCTTAAAAGTTCCACAATTTCTCTTTGTTTCAAATCTATCGGGATAAAGGGAGTATTTATTATATCAATCACATGATAACAAAAGTTATTTGATTTTTTTTTTTTCATAACTTTCCGATACCACCTAATAGCAATTTACAAATGGTATCTATTGGAATTAATTTTATGAACAAAATGAGATATTAAAAGAAAATAAACATGACAATCCTACCAAAATTACATTAACTTTTCATACTATTTCTACCATTTAGAGCTAATAACCAAATGAATTGTTAATAAGGTCTTATTGTGTCATAAGAATTTCCAATATTAATTTGTCACATATTTCGAACCTGACGTAAAAAATTGTCACATATTTAAATTTTATTGTGCAACCTCAAATTGTTCTTATTGTGTCATATGAATTTCCATTATATTAATTTGTAATGTTTTTTTATGTCAAAAAGAATTAAACTAATAATGTCTTTTTGAAAAAAAAAAGATCATAGTAGAGACCAATCATAAAAAAATTGTTGGAGAATTGGAAGACGTAGCAGTGACCACACATGGAAAGGATCTTCTGGCTTATGAATTGGATGCTAAAGGTTATTATTCTGTTAGCTAGCACTATTTTTCATCATTTTATCTTACCACAAATTCTTACTTGAGACCGTCTTTTGTAAAGACGGCTTTCAAAAGCTCAATCCAATTCTAAATATATATAGTTACAACTCTAAATATAGATTTGGGCTGGACTTCTTATAGTCGTCTTTACAAAAGACGGTCTCTCAAGAGAGCACCTGCTATCTTACTACACTTATATTATTAACTTCTAATTCAATTGTTAAGAATGATACTCCCCCTATTCATAGAGAATAAGACATTTATTTTTTCACATTATCCAATACACGTATTCAATGCTTAATATTTCTTATTATACATAACGAAATATTATTAAAAGTAAATATTAATAATCTTTACATTCAGACGAATCAAACAAGATCTCACCTGACTATGTTCTAATCTATAGATTAAAAATAAAATACAAATTAAGAGTAATAAGTGAATAGTGTCAAAAAACAAATGTCTCATTCTCTATGAATAGGAGGTAGAATTTTTTAAAGTGTTTTTTTAATGAAATGTAGGAAATTGGTAATAAATAAATAGGAAGATTGATTTTTGAGAATTGAAATATTATGTAAAAGTACTTCCTCCGTTTTCAAATGTTCTTCCTATTTGGAATATTCCATCCTAAGGAGAGAAAAATTTAATTAATGTTTTTGACACATATTTAGAAGATAAAATATATGCATGTGAGATCTCGTTAGATTCATCTTAATGTATACTTTTTTATTACGTATTTTTAAAATTTTTATTATGTGTATGTATTTAGAGATATTGAGATTTAAAATTTGCATTGAAAACTATACAAAAAATAAATAAAAAAAATTTAAAAAAAAAGCAGAGGGAGTAATAAAAAGAGTGTAACATTGTCTTTTTTAAAATTAGAAATAAACAATTTGTCTAAACTATGTCATGTATAGGTTGAGAATATTAATCACCTTATTTCTAAATTAAACTGTTTAAATGAGGTAATTAATGACACTTAAATATGTCCTTATGTTATAACAATTTAAAAGGACAAAGCCGATAAAATATTCAATTCAATGAGAATATTAATTAAAAATAATTCCCTATTAATCATTATTTTTTATAAATGTTGTTTGATTGCAGAAGCAATAGAATTATTATTGGACTATGGAGAATATTGGATACATAGTTGCTCAATTGTGAGTAAAATATTAATTTAAAAAAGTACTTCTTCCGTTTCATAATACTTGCTACATTTTGTTTTTGGCACTATTCATCGTTTAAGCTTATTTTATATATTGCGGCTGATATGTAAGTAATAATATAGTCAAGTGGGATCTTGTTTGAATCGTCTAATCGCATACTTTCATAATATAAAGTTTTTATAATTTTTAAATGTGTATAATTCGACATATAAATGAACAAAATAGTACATTGAATTGCGTAAAAAATTAAGTGTAGCAAGTATTATGGAACGGAAGAAGTATTCACTTTAATTAATTATTTTCGAAAAAATTAGGATCATTTACCAACAACAGCCTTAAAGTTTGTTCAATTTCAAATAAACAGCCTCAAACTTCGTTTTTTACCAACAACAGCCTTCAACTTAGGAAACACGACATCGATACAGCTACTTCATCGGATGACCTGCTAATTGACCGTTGACCATACTCAATGACCTTTGACTTTACCTTAATTTCACTAATTAAACCTAATTACCAAATTATCCCTAATTAAACCCTTCTTCCCCAACCTTTCTCTAACGGTCAATTAGCAGGTCATTAGGTGAAGTGGCTGTATTGATGTCGTGTTTCCTAAGTTGAAGTCTGTTGTTGGTAAAAAACGAAGTTTAAGGCTGTTTATTTGAAATTGAGCAAACTTTAAGACTGTTGTTAGTAAATAATCCAAAAAATTATGAATATTTAGATTGTGGAATATTTGTGATGATATAATAAGCATTAAACATTTTTAGCAAAAAGACTTTTACAGAGGCAAGTAGATTGGTTGAAACAAATGACACTTCTGATACTTGCGGCAGAGGAAATACAGAAAATAATAAATCAGATACTGATTACGCAGAGGTAATTTTGTCTATAAATTTTATACATTTAGTTGTATAATACTTACTACTGAGTGTGACATGTTGTGTGAGAAAATATCACTATCAATTGCAAGTATTATACAACGGAGGAAGTACTTAATTTTCATACTTTAACTATATTTAAACACAAAAAGTTGTGTGTGGCGATGTCTTTGTCAGACGCTTTTTATAAATGGGATAAATAACTCAATTAATACAATTATTAGTATGTAGGCTCTTTATTTTAAGGTCATCTCACCGAGAGATAATCTCTCACAAGAGTAGCTTAAATTTAAAATTGTCTCGGACATTTTAGATACCATGAGCAAAAGTCGTAATATGGGCCCTTTTGTTAGATAAATAGTGTATTTTACTATTTAAAAAAAGACAAATGAAACAATAGGCCCAAACACCGGTATAAAAAAAACACAAATTCTTACTTGAGACCGTCTATACAATAGACTTCTCAAGTTTTGGGCTGGCCCAATTTATAAATTAAAAAAACAAACTAATTGGTGGGTTTGTAAGTTAAAAGGGAGATATAGGCTAGGCTCTTAAGAGACGTCTATACTATAGACGGTCTCTCAAGAGAGTACCCGTAAAAAAAAAAAACCGTTCGAAAAAAGCCATTGTAAAAAAAAATTGTTATGCATTCTATGTCAAAGAAGATTACATGAAGTATTTCAGCACCCTAAAAAAGAGGAGCACAATGGCTCATACACGTAAAACAAAAATATGGTCTATTATTTATTAAATCAATAATGATACAATAATTAGTCTTGCGAGAGACCATGTGATACCACTCATATAAGAGTAGTCAAATCGGTCAATTTTAACGTTATTATTGATTCCATTATGGTTATAATAGACTCGTTTTAAGATTATAAGTTATAATAATAATCGATCACTATACAGGTGATAACTTATAATTTAGTACTAAGCTTTAAATTGATCAATTTAAGATTGTAATTAATCATTTTATAACTTTTTTGTTATCAAATTAAAAGTATCCGCTCTAGTATTATAATTGATCACTTTAAGGTCAGAGTTGACCACTTTAAAAAGATCGTAATTCATCTATTTATGATAATATACTTTAAATTGAATTTCATCACTCTTTAAGATTATAGTGATCACTTTTAGATCAAAATAAAAAATACTCCTTTCGTTTCTTTTCAAACGTCTCATTTCCTTTTTGCATGTTTGTCAATGCACTAATTCACACTACAACATAATTTGCTTTTAGTGGGATATATTTAGCGACATTTAATTTAAATGTCACTATTTCAAATTTCTTATAGTGTATATAGAGGATTTAGTGACATTTATTAGACCCTTTAGCAGCATATTAAAAAGTCACACTAAAGCTTTTAGCGACATAGAATCTAGTGACATTTCTCACAAATGCCACTATAGACTATAGTGACAATTACAAATGCCACTATAGACCAAATTAAGTGTCGCTGAATCACTTTATGGTGGAACTTAAAATAAAAGTCAATAATTATTACACTAAAAATATGAATTAGTGGCATTTTTTTAATGCCACTAAATCCAATGTCGCTAAAAGCTAAATTTGTTGTAGTGTCAATCTTTAATATCTCTATTGTACATAAGTAAAAATTATAAATCTAGATATTAATACATCTTATGTTGAGATAAATCAAACAAAATCTCATTTGACTATGGTTTAATTTATAGATTAAGAATAAATTATAAATTAACTGGATAAATAGTTTTCAAAAAGCAAATGAGTCATTTTGGTCTCACTATGAAAAAACCTTTTTCGATAGTTTGTCTTAAATCAATTACATATATATAATTATCTGAATTATTTAATTTTCATTCTAATAGAAATGGGCACCCATAAATCAATTACATATAGATGACAATGAACTTTTAATTTTGTTGATCATCAAATAGACAAAATTTGAAGATTGGTTTGTAACATTTAAGTCGCTCAGAAACCTGATAATTTATTATAAACGTATAAATACTTTCCTTTTGTAATATTTATCCTAGAACTAGGAAATGTTAAATGAAATTCACATACTATGTATAAAGTATGCACTATGATTATGAGTATTAGAAGATAATATAAATTAGAAACACAATATAGAGTTTGCTAGAATCTTTATTTGTTCATATGTAGAGATATATATAAAACAAGAATTCAAAAAATTCTAGAGAATAAGAGTAAAATGAATCTCTCTTTATCTACATGCAAATTTCACTACTTATATAATAGTTTGCATGCTTTCATCCCATTAATTTATAATTATAATTGATATAACTATAAATATTTTATGACTTAAAGGAAGAATACATCATTCTATAACCACATCATTATTCACCATAAACTCATATTTACATCACACAATAAATTATGAAAATAAACATAGCAATAAACATTAACCAAAGGAATACGATTCCCATCAATGCAAACCGGATCTCAAAAGTCTCAAAACTACATCCTAGGCAAAGTGCTCGAACAAACACCCTCATCAGAACCCACTAGAAGTTGCTGAACAATGTGCTCAAACGAGTACTTGATGTGCTCGAACGAGTACTTGATGTGTGCTCGAATGAGCACTCCCCTCTAACACCTTCTGTTTGCTATTTTTTGTTGCCTCGAGCGAGCAACCTTCATACCATGCCTTGCCTCGTTCAAGGCATGGTTTCATTCTTTAGTGAAGCCTCATTTTGCCCGCTTTAAGCACCCTTTTATCGTTCCAAACCTCAATTCACTTACACTCGACACATCCTCATCGTTCCTCTCCAAAGTACAAGCTAATACATGTTCGATTAAGTGTTCAAAGTTAACGTCATTGTTATGAGTTTTGGTACTTACACTAACAAGTACTATTTTCTCTCTAAATTTAAGTAATGTCAATTGATAATTCCTAACTTACCCTCGAATTCACCCTTGAAAATGTTGTTGTTTTTACTTTCATAATTGATAAGTATGTAAATATAATTTCTTTCTTGGTCACAGGTGATGTTATTTGTAATTGTTGATGGTCAAATAGATGACAAAGGCATTTCTGACTGTGAGCAATTAAAAATATTTCTGAAACAAAGCATGGAAAAAATAATAGTGAGTCAAAATTATATTGTATTCGTTTTATTATACTTGCTCCGTTCCATAATACTTGGTACATTTTGTTTTTAGGCACTATTCATCGTTTAAGCGTATTGTACATATTGCGGCTAATATGTAAGTAATAATATAATCAAGTGGGAACTTGTTTGAATCGTCTAATCGCATACTTTCATAATATAACTTTTTATAATTTTTAAATGTGTATAATTCAACATATAAATTAACAAAATAGTACATTAGATTGCGTAAAAAAGTTAAATGTAGCAAGTATTATGGAACGGGAAAAGTAGTTTTAATACTCATAATATTATTTATGATAAATTATCAATTTTCTAATTTATTTTAAAAATGTGTGTAATGATATGATAGAAGGTGCATGTTACATGTTCGAGTTCTGGAATGCAAGAGGAACATCCACTTTACTCTCATTTAATCTTACGCTACTGAGGATAGAGCAATAAAATTTGAGTATTGGTTCGAATAAGAGATTTAGAGGAAAATGAAATTAAAGAGAGGAAATTAAAAAAATGTATTGTTCTTTTTTGAATAATAGATTTAGAGGAAAATGATTCAAAAGAAATAGATTTGAACGAATTAATTTACTTAAATCTATTAATCACATAATCTTCTCCAAATTAAAATGGAAAGATTTTTGAACGCATATTTTTTAATTCCTCTCGCTTCCATTTCATCTTCAATAAACAAAAATAGTTTTCCTTATCATGTACTTGGAAATTTTGTTATGTAATCTATGGAAAGTACTTTGTATTTTTTTTAAGGAAAAATTGTTATCTTGTAGTTGGAATTTGTGAGCCATGACGAAAGATTGTTGCTTTAAGAATGCGATTTTTAAAGTATCGAAGGTGACACATACCTTGACAACTTTTTTTATCTTAACACACACCCTTACACGTAAGTCATCACTTTAGACTTCAATTTAAAATATTAGAAAATTGATTTTATACTCAAAGTTGAATAGAGTTTAATAATGCATCATGTGTGTGATTTTCTATAATGGAATGACCTTTTTATTGGGCATTCCTTGCAGTTAGAATCTATATTTAAACAGCTCGTGAACTCTCATTAAATGCATAGACTCACCATAAAAGGAATATTATTATTCTTATCAGAAAGTTTACTGAGAGATCATCTTTTTATACTCCAGAATCTATCTTTTTGTTTTTTTTTTTTTCATTTTCTGAACATTTTTCAATTTGGACCTTAAAGGTATTAATTTTGACCTTAAAGGTATCAATTCCAACTTAAAGTAGTATTTAAACATATCAATTAAAGTAAATTTTAATTTAAATCTATAAGTGATCAATTGTGGCGTTAAACTGATCAGTTTCTACCTAAATTGATTCTGATATCTTTAAGGTCAAAATTGATACCTTTAAGGGTAAAATTGAAAAATGTTCAAAAATGAGAAAGAGGAGAGAAAGCAGATTGGGCCGTCTTATTCTAAGACGGTCTCACCCAAGACCGCCTGTTTCCTGATTGTTTTATCTATTATACTTCGATAGCAAATCATTTTTAATACAAAATCATCTAAAAATTGTATTCATAAAATCCAAAAATCACCAAAAAATGATTTTTATAAAAGGTTATCATATTTTTATCCAAGTGAACCAACTCTTAAACTCAATGTTTGATAGAGTGAGACGGAAAAACAAGTGTTTTGAGAGTGAAACTAATCTTTATCGTAAAACACCCGTGATCAATCAAATGAATTAAGTCATGCTTTTTAAAGATATGACTTGAGACCCCACAAGATGTACCTTGTCTAGTTAAGCGAAATATTAGCTGAGATATAATGTGGATGTTAATTGTCCGAACCTATGCATGCAATCTAAGACCGCCACATTCACAGGTGGATCAATACAAGTAGGTAGGGATGACAATTCAGTCCGAATCCGACTCGATCCGAGGAAAATAATCCGATTCGAGTCCGTGGAAAAAGTCATCCCACTAGTAGAATTAATTAAATTTGCTGCTATCTATTTGCTGCTTAAATTTCAAACATAGCAAAAAAATTAATTAATGCTACTGTTTTAACAAATTCACAGCAAATTAATTTCTTTTTGCTATTTTTTTAAGTAACCACATCAAAAAATCTAATCCCTCACAAAATAAATTAATTATAGCCCTCACTCTTTTACACCTCACGGCTAAAGCAAAAACAAATATGGTATATAGTTTTTCTAATTTAATATTACAGCAAAATTAGAGAATTCTCAAAGAATATAAATCGCAACTGCTGTCGACCACCGGCTGTTTGCTTGACCACCGGCTGTCGACCACCTGCTGCACGCTGTTCGACCACTGCTTCTGGCGGCCCTCAACTGCTGCCTGTCTGTTCGCAAGTTCGCAACTCGCAGCCTGCCTGTCTACTGCTGCTACACCGGCCACCTGCTGCTGTCAAGACTGCAGACAACCTTCCGGCTGCGGGCTGTCGTGTTTCGGAAGGAGTTCTGAGGTACTTTTATTTCTTTTTTAATCTAATTTTTTTGTCTTAAATTGCTTCCAGATTCTAACCCTAGTTCATCATATAGTGCAATCTAGCTAAATTTAATTGAACGGTTCATTTTAATTTTAATTTAATATGTTTTTGATTAATTTTTCTACATAGGTTAGTCTCTTTTCTCCTTACTTGAATGATTCTAATCCGGTTTGTGTGATGATTTAGGCCAACTATGTTGTGATTAGAACCTAGGGAGAGAAGCGTGTTGTTAATTTAAAAATTATGATCTGATTTCGCTTTTTTTAAAAATTTTCTTTTCTTTGAATTCTATTGGTCTGTATTCGAATTCTGCTGGACGCTGGTCTTCACTATCTTTTTGCATTCGAATGGTGTTGGTTTTATTTTCTTGTTATTAAATTTCTGATTAATCGAATTCGTATTGTAATTCTGCTGTTATTTTTATTTTGAATTTGCTGGTTTTATTTGGTGTTGATATCATCATTATTTAAAAACTGTTTTATTAACTTTGGTCACTGTGCACTTTGACATCCATTTGATAAAATACTATGTTTTATTGACTTTTATATATTATAGATAGATCGAAGTTGGATGTATGGCAAACGTGATTCTATTGCATTCGTGAATGGAGTTAAGGAGTTTTGCCATTGTGCTTTACAACATCAACAAGAATCCAAAAATGATGATTTTTACTGTCCTTGTAGAGATTGTCAAAATATCGACATCGTTTGTGATTGATTTGGAAACAAAAACCAATTTTGAATTAATTCAAATTAATTCTATTCTATTCCAACTGACATAGATACACTTTTTTTCCTTTTTAAATCTATTTTGTATTTCTAATCCTACTGTGTGAGCAATCTTACATTTGTGAAGGTAACTCAGAATTTGTGATTGATTGTTTGGAGTTACTGTCAGAAACAAGAACACATCATTTTGAATTTTTTCTTCTTTCTTGGTTTTTGTTTCTAATCCTTTGGTTGATTGTTTGGAAATAATTCTCTTGTTTGTGTGAATGAATTTGATGATTCTTGAGGTTAGCACACTAAGAATCACAACAGTAGCATCAAGAAATTTGGAAAAAAAGTCAGAATACTAATTTCAAATTAATTTCAAATAATATGGCACAAGTTTGCACTAATATGATTTTGATGTGCACCAAATTTGTACCACAAATTGCTGATATTCAACAAGCACCAAGTATTCGGACATCAACTTTTATTTCTTTCAATTGGCACACAACTTGCACTCAAGACAGTAACAATTTATACCACAAAATAGAAATAGCAAAGACAAAGTTCAAGAAGGTATTTCTTAAAAAAATCTACAGCAATGAGTTATTTCTTAATAATTGCACCATGAATTTGTGATTTCTTATATCTTTTTATTTCTTTTAACAGGAGGAATTACAAAACTCAGGCTCACTCAAGGCACACACAAAAACAACAAGATTTGTTACATAACAAACAAGAACTGATTCTTGGCAGAAGGAAAAGGTGCACGGATTTTTCTTTATTTGACAGCAAGTGTATGCGTACAGATTATTGATTTTTTTTTTTAAATTTTGCTTCTGAATCTTATGTATGTTTAGGCTATTGACATTTCCATAAATCTCTCTTAGGTGATTCCGTTGACACGTAATATAATTCTATTTACGGATGGATCGTGACGATGGTTTTGACGATGAGCTGCATTATAGTGATGAATTTGTGTCATATGGTTCTTTTGATGATGAAGACGAAGATGACCCTGCTTATGATGTGAATAGAGAAAGGGATAAAGGAGATTCTGAGGACGTTGATGGAGAGGCTCATGAAAAACAACATGAGAGTCTAAGAAAGAATGCCATACTTGACATTGGGGTAGGAATCCAACAACATATGTCAACTGAAATATCTTCTAATACTGGAGGCAATCGCAACCGCATCTCACACAAGGGCAGGGATCCAACAAAGGCTTTTAGAGTAAAGGAACCTATGTATCTTAAGTTTGACCATCTTCTACATCCAACTGGTAGATGACGCCATAAATATGGCCAATTTGTGGGATTCTCAATGCGCAAAGTCAATATAAACTGGGGATGGAAGACTGTTTCTAAGGGCTTGAAAGACGCTTTATGGCAAGATACTCGAGTAATTTTTTTTGTCACATAATAGTTCTATTACTTTTGCTTTTAACTTAACATATTATTTTATATGCTAATTTTTTTAATATTTCAGAATATGTTTCATATTCAAGACGACCATCTTTTAAAAAAGAACTTTTTATCATCTGTTGGAATGAGATTTCGAGATTTCAAGGGAAAACTTGTTTTTTTATTAAGTATATGTGCTTGTTTTTTATTAATTTCATTTAACATGTAGTGTGCTCAACAACCCGGGAGCGTAGAGTGTGGTTTCTATATCATGAAGTACATGCAGTATATTATTTCCAACTGCATTTCTATAGACGACATAGACAAGGTAGTGCCTCACTGATTATTACATGTAGTTTGACATTGCTATACTCAATATAGTACAATTAATTCTTATTTGTTATACTAGATCAATAATGCGCCAAGACTGGAAGCATATACAAACTATGAGATTGATGAAGTGCGGAACAAGTGGGCTAAGTACCTCACTGATTATTACATGTGAGATGGTGTGGAAGCTGATAGATGATGATTTTTGTAATCACGGTGAAAGTATAATGAATTATCGAAGACGAATTGTGTTTTTGTACATGAACACGTTGTCAATTATATATAAATGAGTTTGTTCATAGATTTTTGTATGGTGGTTGTTGCTTAATTAAATATTTGAAGCTAGTCTTTCAGTTATTCAACCACGGGATTAGGACTATTATTATTTTTTGCTGTGGTAGTATATGGAAAAAAGATCATTATTTGCTGTTGTTTATAACTTATAAAAAACACATCTATTAGTTTATAATTATTTGCTGTGATTTTTTTAAAAAGTAGCAAATAAGCAATTTTTATTTGCCGTGTTTCTTTAAATAACAGCAAATGTTTTTTGTTATTTGCTGCCCTTTCATTTGCCGCAATTCCAAAATAAGCAGCAAATAAGCTTATTTCTACAACAGCCAATAACATTAATTGTACTAGTGTCCGACTCCGACTCCGACTTTACGATCCGAGTCCGAGTTAAAGACGGACCGGAGTTGGACCTTATAAAAAATTCGAGACTCCGACTCTGAAGGACATCCGACTTTGAATTTGACTTTTACACTAATATTTTGTTTCCTTTAAAACTCTAAATGTGACTAATTCAAGCTCTCTCTCATATTAATTGTAATTTTTGATTTTGAAAAACTACTTGGTATTTTTATTTAGATTAATGAATCAAGATAAGACAAATGAAATCAAGAGAAATTAAATACGCCAAATTAAAATACGAGAAAATTTTGTTAAATTTTAGTAGTAGGATTATTTCTCTTGTTAAAATTAAATTCAAATTAAAGTACATATTTTTTTGTTAAATTGTATTTGAAAAATATATTTTGTAATTTTATATGCTTTAAAATCATTACTACAATATCACAACGATATTGTTTGATAATAATCCGACTCTGCATCCGACTCCGTTGGAGATCCGAGAGTCCGAGTCGGGGCAAACTTGGAGTATGCATAATCCAACTCCGAGTGGAGTTGGACTGAAAACAAAAGTCCGACTATTATCCGGAGCAAAGTCGGAGTATGTATAATCCGAATCAAGTCCGACCCATTGCCATCCCTAGGGTATCCTCAAGATCTAATAAGAATTCCTTAAGAACTAAACCCTCCAAATCAAGCTGTTAATATGCCATAGAAATAGGAGAAATGTTGCAATGCTTATCTTAAGGGCTTAGGCCACCTCCTTCTCGACTTGTGACGGACCAATTTTCATAATTTAAAATAGAGTTAAAATATATGAATACGATTAAAAAAAGTGATGAAGTATAATATAAAAATAGAGAGGCAAAATAAGAGGGACAAATAATGCTAAATGAAAGCGTCGGGGGGAGTACAAAAGCATGAATCTATTAACCACGTGTTCAATTATTAAAATTAAATGGTGAGAATGATCAATAAAAGTTAGTATTATTTTTGTAGAAAATCTCTTGACAAATTTTACATTCAAACTTGTTTAGCTTTTATTATTTGTTTTCTTCGCGCAATCATTCCAATGCTTCGCTATTTAAAAAGAGTATACTAGGTGATGATGAAAAATTGTATACATAAAATCTTTTATTATTCATTTTTCATCATGGATTAACATCGTGTATTTTATGAAAATTTGCATTACAAACAATTTTCGTTACCACCCTTGAAAAGGAAAAACAATGTGTCATGTATAAGCTCGTCTTAACATATGAGACTATTTTATCATGTGACAGGTTTATATCATCAACATATTTTTTTAATGCTCACTTTAAAATTATACATTATCACTTTAAAATAATAAAGGAAAATTTGATTTTAAAGGTTCGAACTTTGCCTCGTTTGCTTCTAAAGGTTCGAACTTTCGTTTATCCTAGAAAGGTTCAAACTTTGGGGGTCATCCGCATCTAAAGATGCAACCGGTTTTGGTAACCTGGAACAGCAGGTTACTATCTTCATCCCCTTCTTCAAGGTCTCCATCAATGGCTTCTTCAACACCTTGTTCCTTAACCTCCCAATTAATGGCTTCTTCATTAAACCTCTTCGTCAATGGCACATAACAAAACCTTTTAAACCCCAACATTACTATTTTTCTCATTATTTCATAAAATACCCAAAATTGAGGAGACTGAAATTTTTCTGAAATTTTTTTAATTTTGGGTATTCTTTGAATTGTAGGTTAGCACCAGCAAAAATGGCTGCCTACCCTTCCCCTTCCTCTAATTCGGTCAAACCCAGATTTGAACATAGCCTTCCCAATCCTTTTTCCTATGAGTTCGAAACACAAAGACAACCCGTAGCCCTCTTTTTAAAATTTTCGAAATCAAATGTTGCTTAGTCTTCCTCTGAGTTCGAACCACAAGGACAACATTACTTACTTTATTTCTTTTGCTTATTCTACATTACCGGTTATAGAGTATCAATGCTATCATAAAATTAATTAGTGGATTACTTTTGATGAATAGTATTTAATTATTTAATTGATATGCAGATTATAGGGTTGTGATAAAGAACTACTGTAATTGAATTAGATTGGTATATTTAGTTAGTTTCTTGAAGTTGTTAGTTAAGAACATGGTATAAAGTAGTTTGATTAATACCCTCCTTGTTCTATTAAAGCTGGATAAATCTTATTGATTTTATTACGGTTACAAAAATGGAGGACATAGAGGTTTAATTCTTTGAGATTGTAGGGAATGGTTGAAGATGAAGAGGTTTGAGATTGTATGGAATGGTTTAAGATGAAGAGGTTTGAGATTGTAGGGAAATGGAGGTTTGAGGCTTGAAGAGGTTGGATAAAAATGGAGGTTGAAGAAGAATAGGTTGAAGATGAAGATGATAAAGAATCACTCATTTAGCCGGTAACAGGTCATCCGCATCTAAAGACGCGGATGATGTCCAAAGTTCGAACCTTTCTAGGATAAAGGTTAGTTCGAACCTTTAGAAGCAAATGAGGCAAAGTTCAACCTTTAGAATCAAATTTTCCAATTATAAATGATCGTCTGTAGCCCGAATGATCATATTGACACATCTTCATTGTTCATTCTACACAAACACAAAAACGACATTTAGTTTTCCACAATCATCATTCATCACTATTCTCCTGCCTGAATCGCCATCTCTACTTCTTGATAATGTCATCGCTCAATCTCCGTCAGAAACAAACAGGTAAATTAATCAAAAACCCTAACATTCATTCATTTACTCATTAAATCTCAATCGAAATCAAACAAATCTCAATTTTGTTCTTTTTTGCAGAATGCATAATCAGGATGTTGAATCTGAATCAACCTGTAAATACATCGACTGGAACGGCCAACGAAGAAATCTATAAGATCTTAATCTATGACAAATCCGCACAAGATATTTTATCGCCGTTAATTCACGTCAAAGACTTGCGTAAGCATGGCGTTACTCTCTTTTTCCTTATTAACAAACCTCGCAAACCCATCCCTGATGTTCCCGCCGTTTACTTCATCCGTCCAACTCAGTCAAATATCCAACGCATCGTTTCGGATGCTTTGGTTCCACTGTATGACACATTTCATCTCAATTTCACATCCTCGATTCCTCGTCCGTTATTGGAAGATTTGGCTTCAGGGTTACTGAAAAATGTGAATGATAGCAACGTCGTTTCGAGGGTTTCAAAGGTACATGATCAGTATTTAGATTTTGTGACATTAGAAGATAATCTGTTTTCGCTTGCTTTTAGTAATTGTTATGTGCAATTGAATGATCCGAAAAGTGAGGAAAGAGAAATTAATGAGGTAATTGAGAAGATTGTGGATGGTTTGTTTTGTGTGCTGGTTACATTGGGGGTTGTGCCGGTGATTCGTTGTCCGCAAGGAGGGGCGGCTGAGATGGTGGCAGCGGCGTTGGATCAGAGAGTGAGGGATCATTTGTTGGCTAAGAACAATTTATTTAGTGAAGGGGGGAATTTCGGGGCTTCGTTTCAAAGACCAATTTTGTGTTTGTTTGATAGGAATTTTGAGTTGGCGATGGGGATTCAACATGACTTTAGGTACAAACCGCTTGTTCATGATGTAATGGGGTTGAGGCTGAATAAGGTCAATGTGAAGGGGGAGAAAGGTGGGACGAAGGCATTTGAGTTAGATGGGGCGGATCCATTTTGGTTAGCCAATGGAGGGTTGGAATTCCCGGAGGTGGCAGTTGAGATTGAGAATCAGTTGAATAAGTATAAGAAGGATGTTGATGAAGTGAATAGGAGGACCGGAGGAACGGGTGGGGCAGAGTTTGATGGGACTGATCTGATAGGGAATACAAAGCATTTGATGAGTGCCGTTAATTCGTTGCCGGAGTTGACTGAAAGGAAGCAAGTGATTGATAAGCATACGAATATTGCGACTGTTTTGTTGGGTGAGATTAAGGAGAGATCGCTTGATTCTTATGCTAAGAAAGAGTACGATATGATGGCTAGGGGGAGTATTGATTGGAATGAGCTGATGGGAGTACTCAAAGGGAAGGGGTCTAAAATGGATAAGCTTCGTTTTGCTATTATGTATCTTATTTCTGTCGAAGCTGTTCCACAATCTGAAGCAGAAATGGTGGAGAATGCGCTTAGGGAAGCTGAGATTGATACTAGCGCTTTTCAGTATGTGAAGAAGATAAAGTCATTGAATGTGGCCTTGACTTCTGCTAGTTCTGCTAGCAAAAGTAACTTAGTTGACTGGGCTGGGAATCTATTGGCTGCTGGGATGAAAAATCTGCTGTCAGGGAACCGGCAGCTAGCATTGGCAAGGACTGTTGAAGCTCTAATGGAAGGCAAACCTAATCCAGACGTCGACTCTTATCTGCTATTTGATCCCCGTGCTCCCAAATCTAGCTCTGGTAGCCACCTCAGAGGACCTTTCAAAGAGGCTATTGTATTCATGATTGGAGGTGGGAATTACGTTGAAAATGCAAGTCTGCAAGAGCTTGCCTCCAATCAGCAGCCGGCCAAGCATATTATATATGGAACAACAGAGATTCTTACTGGAGCTGAGTTTGTTGATCAGCTTGCCTTGCTGGGAAAGAAGATGGGATTCGGCATTAACCTTGCTTCTTCTGCCCATTGACAAGTGTGAGTAGTTCATGTTCTTTAAAAGCTCACTGACTTGCTTGCTTTGTGCCATCCTTCAGCAGGAGAAGCCAAAGTGAGCGAGGAGTCGAGTATACAAAGGATTTTTTGAAGCATGTATCATGGTTAAATGCAGCTAAGATATTGGGTAACTTCTTGATATTGTGTAAAATTAAGTAGATTTTGCTCTTTAATTGCATATCATAAGTCTTTACTCATAGTCTTTAATCATATTGAAGTTCACTGTTCCTTTAAGTCTATTTGTTGCGTCTAAATGTTGATAAATTGCATATCATAAGTCTCTTACTCATAGCCTTTTTGTATTATCCGTGTATTCTATATATCTTGAATTCGTTTTGATTCAAGTACTCTAACAATTACAATTTGAAGCGTTTACGGTGGTTCTTGTGGGTGCTACAGCTTTGTGAAATCCTCCATTATTCATTGTTTATTGTCTAATTCTTCTAAAGTAGCATTTGCTCCTGATTGACCCATTAGCGTTGAGCTGTGATCTCCGAGGCATTTGGTTCTTTAATATGGTGTGTTCTATCATTGAAGATTTAGATCTTTTGTGTCTTATCAATGGTTCATCTACAATTTATAAACAGATTCATTTCTTTCATGTTCATTCACACTCCCCTCTCCATTTCATGCTCTACAATTTATAGAAAATCTCAGAAAAGCCATCCTAATTACACAGCGTCTGAATTCCTTACATTCCATCATCGCCTATTTCTATTCCATCCTTGTATGTTCAGGTGGGTTTCGCTCGAACATTTAACACCTTTGTTTTCGTAGTCTTTTTTCTATGCGTGATAGTCTGCTAGACAAAAGTGTTTGTAGGTTATGCATATAGTTACACTTATGAGTTCCACTGATTGAAGAAACTGGTTTTGTAGATGACCGTTGGTGTTGACATACAATTCTTATGTAGTATCCTTATCCTTACTCTTAAAAATCTTAGAACACCACATCACTGTTTCTAACTGTTTAAAAACCCAAAACCAACACTTTAAACAGTAATGAACAGTCTCACTTCAACCATTTCTTGCTTTCTCCCTTAATTAACTGAATTATGTTTCTCCTTTCTGACTTTCTTTCCCTGACCTTCTACTCCCTTAATTCCCTTAATCCTTGCTCTCCTTCCCTGACCTTCACCTTCCCCCTTGTGTCAATCAACTCTTCAGTCTCAGATTATTGGGTTTTGTGGAGGTCTTAATCTTCACAAGCTTCAGAGATCTATCTCTACTCCCAATTCTTTGACTTCTACAAGGTATGACTTTTATGCTGAATTCCATTTGGGTTTTGTCTTTTCAGCCTTTTACTCCATGGGTTTTTTCAATATGCTATGTTTATTACTTTGGTTAAGCTTTTATGTTGGTGGGAATAAAGACAGGATGGGATTTTTCTACATATATTACTTTTTAGTTTGATCAGTGTATTAATTTAATAGAAGTATGGGTTAGAAATTGGGGGAAATGTTTAACTGTACTTGGCAGTGAATAATTGTTACGCTGATTGGTTGAACTTTATAGATGATGCTCCTTACTTTAATAATTACTGAAATTGGTATATAATGTAATGATTATCAGTTGTACTAGTCAGAGATGGAGTGTTCCTTGAATTGTAAGAGCTCTCTAAGGATGGCTTTGGCATTTGCCATATTTTTGGATGCTCACTGGTAATCAGTCTACAAGAAATGTAACTATCTAATAAACAGCTGAGACAAACCGTCTTTCTCCAGATATGTATATAACCTATACTCCTAGCTGCAATACCAGGACGAGCAGCAGATGACAAAAATTCTCTCGAATCGAATAGCAATTGGTTCTACAGCCAGTATACTATACGGTCTTCAATCATACTGAACAGCTTCTTATCAATTGTCTGCTGCTGCTGATGTTGATGAAGATGCAACAAATCGTGATCTTCAAGCTCGAGGTGCAGGTCGTTGTGGGTGCCGTCAACAGCCCCAGCAGTGTGAGAACCTTCGATTTTCATACCGATTGAACCAGGATTTTTAGTCACAACTTCAACTGCAAGTCAGAAAGAAAAGTGCAAGAATGATAAGTGTCGAGTATCGACTTAGCTGAATAGGAATCAGATACTGAGAACACAAGACTAATAGCACCATACTTATTCAATAGCATTCATGTCAACGCGCAACAACATGGTCCAGGACCAAAGATGTATTCGCTAATCGTTACAACAATGTTTGATGCCAATGGAGGTGTAGAATTAGGACTTATTTTTGGATGCCCACACCTTCTCTCATCGCCATTATATACGGTTGGCTGGAACACTACACTCAATACATGCAAATACTGGTATGATCTTACTTCTCATCGCCACTTTTATTTTTAATTATGTTTAAATCTCAAATTTAAACTTTAGGCAAGATTTCGCCATTTTCATTTGTTTTTTTTTTTTCCGGACTTGAGAAAATGGCAATGGTGTGTTTGATTTTTTTTTCTTTTGGAAGTGATGTAGCCATTTTCATTTGTGTTTTAATTGTTTTTTGTTTGAACTGGATTTGTGTTATTGGAATTTGGTTGAAATTAAGAATTTTTTGGAAATTTCTATTTTTCTGTAATAATTCTTTGTTTGAGTGTAGTTAAAATTGGTAATTTTAGGGACTTTTGAATCTTATATCCTGTGATTATGGTACAAAATGGTAATTTTAGGGAATTTTGATATTTTAGAAGTACGAATTTGTTGTAGACTTGTAGTTGAATACTGATGAGTGATGAGATATCCCAAAGGTCTGAATCATAGCTATATGCTTCATGTTTTGAACCTAAAACGTTAGAGTAGTGGTGTAAATAGAGTGAAATGTGTAAGGCAACTGGTAACAAATTGACTGGGCACACCCATTCAAGAAGAATTTGTTTGTTTATTTGCAAAGTATTTGAATGATGGGATTTTTGTTGATCGCATCTCATTTTCTCGATTAACTTGGTTTGTGATTAGCTTTTGGAAGTGATCAAATCTCATTTTATGTTATTTGTGTTTTATTAATTCTTTTGGTTTGAATGATGGAATTTTCGTTGATCGCATCTCATTTTCTTGATTTCATTGCTTGTTTTATTATAATTGTATTGTATAACCTTGAATAATGGCTTGTTTTATTTTTATTTTTTTTGTTTGAACTGGATTAGAGATTAACTATTGGCAGTAATAGCATCTCATTTGTATTATTTCTATTTACTAGAATTTTTTTGGGTTGTTTAAGTGAGCTTAGAAGTGAGCTTTCAATAATATTTTGAATTTTAATATTTTTTTACTTGTTTTGAGACTTCTTTATTCTGTTTACAGTGCTTACTCTATCAAACACATGACTTAGAATTTGAGCAAACAAGTTATTTTAAACAAAAAAACTATTGAATTATCTTAAAAAAAGTAAGCTGAACGAAATTACTAGCTTCCTGGGTCTTTCCTGTCCCCTTTATGAGCTATGTGTAGTTGCATTTGCTGCTATTGTACCTTGTGATAGGGCTAAATGCTATTAAGGTTATGAGATTTCTAAGTTAAACGATAAAAATATAAAATTAAACTCTCAAATTATGTAGGCTGAATGCAATTAAGGTTAATAAAATGATTCATATGGTTTATGAGATTTCTAAGTTTGTGTTATATGGGTTGATACTAATTCAGTTTCTTGCATTGTTTGTTGGTTCTGATATGCTGCTAATGTATGAAATGTGAAGTGAACCGTTAGTTTTGGCATAGTTTAATCAACCAGGTCATGCAAATTGACAAATAGAGACCTTAGATCTTTCATAGCATATTGAACTCTTCTCATTTATATAGCTGTTTGTTAGCTTCATGTAATGTTATTTATTTTAAATTTTGAATGTCCAGCATGTCCTGAAATGTGGATCAATTGTTTATCAAAAATAGTTTTACCCACATACGTTTTGTAATTACTCATGTCATTGTCTTACATGCATCTTTGCCTACAACTCCAACAAAGCCCAAAAAGAAAGTTGAGGCTAAAGTAGCAAACAAGAATAGAAAATCTGTGAAACCAGAAGAGCCATTGGATCTTGTAGCAGAGATGCTTCGGCAACAAAGGTAATTAGAGTATTAGACTTTAGCCGATCAATTAGAAGGTGAAATGATGTTGTCATTGTTGCCTGCTATATTATGAGTTATGACCTTCATTTCTGGCTCATTGATACTTGGTCATCAAAAACTTTAAAACTTTTGCAGACCCTTGCTGCTGCCTGGAATTTGTATAGTTTCTAAGATGATTCTTCTCATTCCTTTGTTGTTGCATGGAATATATATATGTCACGGTTGTTTCTGTGTGTCGTGTAAGATTGATGCTCTGATGGGAATGGCATGGTTTTCGATGATTAGCGAGTACAAGGCTATAGCACCTTATGACCGCATTCTAAAAAGAAAGATAGCTATATCAGCTGCTTGTAAACATCAATGTTTTAAGCAAACTACAACACAAGGCTATAGCTCTTTAATCTACAAGTGATCTTGTTTCTGAGCATGTGATACATGAATCAACAACTTCTTCACCACCCAAAATTTGCATTGGAAACTTGTGTACCATTGTGCCAAAGCTTACATTTATCTCTCCGACTACAAATGACTTCCATGTTTAATTGTCTACTATCTTGCATTTTATCAATGTATTTCTTACACAACTTCTAGCAATATATGTTGACTTCAAAATTCTCCCTTTGTCTTTAGGGTATAACATCCGTTTTATTTTTGTTGTATCTTAAGTGGAATGATGAAGTTTGTTGGAGAATAAACACGTGGATGGTAGAAATAAGTAGCTAAATTGGAAAAAATAAATAAATTTATGGATGAAATCAAAAGAAAGTGAGTTAGACCGTTTTTTGCAGGAAAGTTTGAAATAGAGTAGACTCTTAATAAAAAAAAGCAAGCAATAAAATTTAAATCAAACTTATTCCAAATATAAGCGTCTGATACCCCAGAGCACAGGTTTACCACTGTATTGTGTTTATGTAATATATTAATACAAGATTGAATCAAATTGCACAACACAAGCAAAACTCTTGTAATTTTGTACACATGGGCAATATAAGGAAAATTAGCACAATTATTATAATGCCTTAGTCTTAGAATGAATAAATTTGAAGTATGTAGGTTGATCTTGATCATCATCATCATCAAAAGTATGACAAATTAATTATTACATTTATACAAAAATTTTCCAAGTTGGCAAAAGATAGCATTGAAAAATGCAAAACTTGATTGTTGCTAACCCAAATGGGGCTTTTAGATTGTACTATTGTTAATTAAAAGGGATTGTAGGAATAAACAAACAAAAATATTATAACTTGCTTAGAAAAATAGAAAACCCATGTCTTCTTGTGTTGTAACAACACATATTCCTAGCCTCCATCCTCCCTTTCTGATGTTTGTAAAATTGTGTCATCTACACGGTGTAATGTTGTTGCATGGTGTCGATATCTAGTCCTTTCAGTTTTACGACCGATTCCACGTGTCCTTTCAATGTGTGCAACTCCCTAAGCCTTTATTTATAAACCATAAAACAGTTAAAATTTAGAAAATGTAACCCAAACAAAGAAGAGAATATCTAATTCACATTCAAACCGACCATTGGGAGTAGTAAGAGTTATCAATTTAAAGTCCTTTGACTGGTGGTAAGATTAAATGTCAAGTCTTAAAGTCCAACAACATATTGGGCTATGATATCATGTTAGAATCTGAAAAATAGCCCTGGACAACAAAGGAGAAAAGGTAACCTATAAAAACCCAAAAGGATTCAGTACTAAAACCAATTGATAGTAGGGGTTACTTCTCAAGTTTATAAATTAGTATATTTTCTTTTCTTTTTCCGATTGGAAAAAACTCACATATAGATAATAATGGGCACTTTAACAGAAAGGAGGTAGCATTAGAAGAACATATCTTTTACCTTGCAACCTCAGCCCTCCTCTTTGCTTGTTCAGCAATCTCTGAAAGCTCCCTGTAGCTGCTCTTCTCATTCAATATAGTAGTTGTTTCTGGAGGTTGAAGACCATGTAGAGTCCTCTGTGCAGTTGCCCATTGTGCTTCTCTTTCTTCTCTTCCATAATCCTTCTTTGTTGTAAAAGCAGTCTAAACATAACTTTTCCATTAGTATGATCCATAGAATAAAAACAAGGCCGCATCGCATCGCATCGGCCGCGTTGTAAAAGTTTTCAAAACAAACGAACCGATATTTCCCGCGTTGTAAAGGTGTAAAAAAATCATGTTTTGGGCCGCATTAAGGGACATCTTATGGTTTTGACCGATATTTAGGCGATATGATAACCGCATCACTCCCGTTACCGCATCAGTGTTCCGTTACCGCGATCGCAACCGTTATTGCATTTTTACACTATGGTATGATCAAATAAAATCGAATTCTCTTTATTTTAATCGAGAGCAAAAATTACCTTGTTTTCCAAAAGATTGTTCCAAGCCCTTCCGCTTAGCACATAGCGAATGGTGAATTTCAAAATGTCGAGTGGTATGTAAGTAACCAAGCTGTAAATCCATACGACACCAGCCCATCCCCATCCCATTGCTTCCATTTTTGCAAAGGCAAAGTTGGCATAGACTGCTAAGATTGTTGCTATCTATTGAGAATAGTGTGTCAGTTGAAGTATATTTCTACGAAATTTATAAATCTAATGGAAATTCCACATGGTAACCCTGAGGTTTTAGGTTTTCCACGTGCTAATCAAAACTTTTAGAAAATCCACACGGTAACCTTGAGGTTTACCTTATTCTTCCATCGTGACCTTTTTGCAATAAAAATGTTAGCAAGCGTTGATTTCAAAGCTGTAAGGCTGTTGTACGTCTATTTATGCGACTCACCATTTCAAATGCCATCAGTTTCAACCTTTTCATCCGAAATTAACGTTTGTTAATATTCGATAACGTTTTATGTGCAAAAACGTCACAGTGGAATAATTTGGTAAACCTCAGATTACCGCATGAATTTTGTAAAAGTTTTGGTTAGCACGTGGAAAATCCAAAACTTCAGGGTTACCACGTGAAATTTTCCTAAATCTAATAGAGAGGGTGTGTAGAACATACCAGTTGAGCACCTAAGAAAGCTGCGAATAACAAAAACCCAGGGCGTTCAACATAGGACCAACTTCGAGATCGTGTGACAAAAATGAGAGCCTGGCTGATAACACTTACTTGCAGGTACAAGGCTGCCATCATCTGACCGTGTCGCAATGGCTTCACATTAAATTTCTCCTACAAACACAACTTGGATTAAGTGAATAACATAATAAGTCCAGGATAAATTACTAAAAAAGTGAATATGAATGAGTAGTTTACCGAGAAAAAGGTTGTGTCACTCATGAGCCAGAAGAATACTACAGTCATTAGTGCCTGGTAACCTCCCAAAACCACACCAGTAGCAAAAATCTCTTTCAATTTCCAACTATCTGGTTGGGGGGATGGTTTTACTCTGTCCTTTGATATTGTCATGATTGTTCCTAGTACCAAATATAGCGATAAATGAGAAATTTATGAGATCATGATGGTAGCAATATACTCTCTTCGTTTCTTAATGAAGTTCTCATAAGGAATGTTCACGGGAATTAATAAAAATAAAATATTTTAGATAGTAAATATTATTTTATTGAATAATAAATTTCATCATCATCATCAACCCAATATCCCGCTTGAAAATAGGGTCTGGATGAGGGAATGTGACGAACAATCCATACCTGTACTCCCTTGGGAGGGAATACTAGAGGAAAGCGGTCAATTTTACCCCCAGAAAGAGAGAGCTCTGCATAGAGAGGAAAATGTTAACACTGTAGCTTGAAGGTCTAATAAATTTGATAGAGCAAAAGTGGAGACCATAAATATTAAAAAAATATTAAAAGAAAGTTAGTGGAAAATCTATGAGGACCACAACTAATAAAAAAATATTTTTATAAAGTTAGTGAGAAACATGTGGGGACTATAATGAATATAAAAATGTTAAAATGAAATTAGCAAAGATATGTGGAGACCATAAACATTATTAAAATATTAAAATGAGGACGAGTAAGATTATGTTTTTTTCCAAAATTTGTGATATAAATGAAAAAATTTCTTATAGGAACAACAAATAAAACACCCTAAAATAGAAAATGAGGGAGCAGCATATACAAAATTACGATAACTCTAAAATCTGTTACCGTCATTCAAAATTGCAATGATCAGAACCATAAACGGAGAGAAGTCGAATTTCCATATCAAAGCAATAAACATGAAGCCAAACTGCAATATAACAAAGGCAAGAAGATTGTCAAGCAAATATAGAAACAATCAAAGTATTATAAATCGTTGTACTAATATAACGTACCACAATACGAATTGTAATTGACACTGCGTATATCTGTTGAAAAACAAATATATATTATTGGGTTATCAGTTAAGAGAAAATGTATTTTATAGAGAATATAAGCTTGAATCCCAATATATAATTATAAAGAATAATAAGAAAGGTACAAACTGTGTAATTCTTCATCCTTTGAAAGATAGCTCTGCTAGTGAGAACAGCACTGATAATAACACTCAATCCAGGTTCCGTTAAGACTATATCGGAAGCGCTTCTTGCAGCATCGGTAGCATCAGCAACTGCAATTCCGATATCTGCCTTTTTCAGTGCTGGGGCATCGTTTACACCATCACCTGTCATGCCACATATGTGCTTCCTTTCTTGCAATCTCTTCACAATTTCGTACTTGTGCTCTATGATGACAAAAGTTCAATCACAATAGTCATCGCATTTACTAGTAATAAGTTAAAAGAATGAGGGGGTACAAATGTTCTAAAAAGCTACAGTTTCTGGTTAGTGGTACTAAATGGTGGTAGTGAGAATGATTTATAGTGTAACATTTTATCAAAAGTTCCATATCATTCCAACGGTAATGAAACTTTGATCACAAAACAATGTTTATGTTTACAAATTTCCATTACCACCTCTCCCAATGGTAATGCATTGGAATGAATTTTATGAAGAAAGTGAGATGATTAAAGTTAAACAAGCATGGCCATCAAGGTAGCCAAGAGATTTTTCAACTAAAATTACACTAGATTTTATTCTCATTACCATCATTTATTACTAACTACCAAACGGGTCGCTAGTGTACACCAATGTTATTGTTGAACCACTCCTCATCCTCCACATTATTGACCAATACTTGTTACTCTCGACTACACTAGCTTACTAGTATGTAAAGGTTGGTGCACACTATTTAGTGTGCATTATGTCCGAATAAGAGTTTCTAAAAAATCTAGAGTAAATGATCAATCATTTTTACAATCATTTTTAAGGACAGTGCCGTTCCTGGCATCGTATGGACCCTAGGCCAACTGAGAGATGTGGGCCCTCTCTATGGTCTATGAAGGGTCAATTCTGAACTTAGTATTAAAAATGTAGACGTACCATATAATTCTTAAATGAGAAAAAACCTACTCATAAATTACAAATTTTTATGTGTGTACTTTCATTAACTGTCATTTTTTAATTTTAGGGCCCTTTTTAACTCTGGGCCCTAGGCAAATACATATCTTGCCTATGGTCAGGAACGACCCTGTTTAAGGATTAAACGAATGAAAGAGATCTCATTTAGAGACAAAACAAATGCATAAAGCATTATGAGTAGTTAATTAAAATTAGTTATAAGATCTGAATAAAAAGAAAAACTACATACCAGGGAAGACCCCCGCAAATCCATCAGCCTTCTCAATCAACTCATCCACAGGAAGACCAGCCACATTGTTGTCTTTGTCTTGACCAAGCAATGAAGATGATGGGTACATATTGGTTCCCATTCCAAGTCGTCGACCAGTCTCTTTAGCAATTGCAAGTTGATCACCTAGAAATTAGCAGAACAATGTATAATCAATGAGCTATTGAAATTAACAAGGTGATGACGATTTTTTTAATAAGCACCAACTGTTGCAAAAGGCGAGTGGTAGCAATTCTTATAATCTTTTCCATAAAATAACATTCAACTCTTGAAAAATTAACTACAGTAACACTATGGAGGTAATAACATTAAGTTTCCGTTAAGTTTTAGTAAAAGTCATAAATGCCCCTAATAAATCCCAAATGTAAAGCCCAACTTAACGGAAATTAAACTTAATGAAAATGTTATTGTAGTAAATTTTCCAATAGTTGAGTGTTATTTTGCGTAAAAAATTTGGGATTTATTTGGAATATTTATGACTTACCAAAACTTAATGGAACTTACACGTTTTTACCTACACAATTTTAACATAGTCAATTTTCCAAGAGTTGAGTGTTATTTTGTTAAAAAAAAATTATGAATTGCTACCACTCGCCTTGTGCCATAGTTGGTGCTTACCATATAGAATATCACTTAAAAAATTCACAGGATTTGAAACTTAGAATCACCTGTTATCATCTTTACATTCACACCAAGATGTAGAGCTCTCTTGATCGTGTCAGCACTATCATGCCTTGGAGGATCAAATAAGGGCAATAAACCAACAAACTGCCACGGACCTCCTGGACTATCTTTCGATTTCTCTGGTACCTCCTTTTGATAGGTAAAACAAAATATTAAGATGCAAAAGATAAGATTAGTTTAAGCATGCTTAATGCACTCTACATGTAGACGAAGGCACAAACCTGTTTTGCAACAGCTAAGGATCTCAATCCACGGTCAGCATAACTCTCGATAACAGCATGAACCTTCCTTTTGACATCTTCCTTGCAACGACATAGGTCCAGAATCTATGCTTAGATTAATAATAATCAAATTAGCTCTTTGATCGTTTATTTTTCATCAGTAGCTTTAGATGCGAAAACATTACCTGTTCTGGGGCACCTTTGCTTGCTCGATGCCAGTTTCCATTAGCATCGATATAAGTTAATGCAGTCCTTTTATCCACAGGGTTAAATGGAAGGAAATGGATCTCCCGTATTCCTGCACGTGCCTACAATTGCCCACCAAAAAATTATTTTCACAAAATTTTTACATAATACAACAATACCAAAGCATTAATCCTAAAAAACGAGGGTCTGCTAAATGAAATAATAACTTAATTCTAGTGGCGTCATCTTGCTTATCCATTCATTTCAATCTTCTAAAATCTCATTGTGTTAGTCTAATTCCTCCGTTTCTTTTTTTACTCATATCCTCCCAACAATCTTTGGTGTTTCTCGTGATCTTTAAGAGTGCCTCGAGTTCTAACTTCCTATCTTCTCTTACCAGCTCACTAATACTCCGTCTTTTCATAAGAATTTCAAAAAGTGATTATACCTCTTTTGGATCAGCTAGCATTCCAACCATGGCGGCATCAATTGCATCCTGATTTTCAGTTCTTGAAGCCCTAGCAGCAAGCAAAAGCACATAATCCTTTTCCACTCCCTTTGCAAAAACTTCAATTAGATTACGGTCCACTGTAAGCTTATTCAATGTCAATGTGCCCGTTTTGTCACTACATAAAACATCCATGCCTGCCATTTCCTCAATGGCAGTCATTCTTTTAGTAATTGCACCTTGTTGAGATAGCTTATGCGAACCAATAGCCATAGTAACAGACAATACAGTTGGCATAGCAATCGGTATCCCACCAATCAAAAGTACCAATAAATTATCAATTCCATCACGATATTTACGATGTTGAATCGGATACATCACCACAACCTCAATCAACATTCCCAAAGCAATGGAGCAAATACAAAAGTTACCAATTGCTGTAAGCACCTTTTGGAAGTGACCAACTTGGTTAGTGCTATCAACAAGGTGTGCAGCCTTACCAAAGAAGGTATGAACACCAGTAGCTATAACAACAGCCTCTATTTCACCTTGTTTACAAGTTGAACCGGAGAAAACTTCCTCACCAGGATTCTTCGTAACAGGAAGGGATTCTCCTGTGAGTGCAGATTGATCAATCTTGAGAGGATCACCCTCAAGAAGACGAGCATCAGCAGGGACTATGTCTCCTAACTTTATGCTAATTATGTCTCCTGGGACTAGTATTGCAGCCTCTTGCTCGCTCCATCGTCCATCTCGAAGAACCTGAATTAAAGAGTTTGCATTACTAATGGATCCTCAATCCAATTTGGTAGTGAAAGTACAACATTTAATCCATTGGTCTAGTTGCCAAATGTTGAATAAATCTATTAGTTAAAGTTATTGTTTGACCAATCAAAAAGCTACTGTCAAAAACCAACTAAAAAGTCATTTATTGTAATTCTATTAGTTGCTTACTTTTGTTTTTGGAGCGAGATTAGCCATAAGAGCTGCTGCGGCATTGCCAGCATTGTTTTCTTCTATGAAACTAATTGTAGAGTTGATCACTAGAAGGACCATTATACCCACAAAGTCCTGCCAGTCAGGAGGCCTATGATCACCATTTGCTAATACAATAGCCATTAAAGCAGCTGCTTCCATAACCCATGACAATGGATTCCACATAAACCCAAGAAACTTCAGTAGTTTGCTTTCCTATTAATTCAATCAAAGATATTAATTACTTCTATTAGATGCCGTTAAGTTGAAAAAGATTAAGAAGTTCTTATGCAGTTATTAATGAACCTTTTTTTCTTCTAACTTGTTTGGACCAAACAACTGAAGACGACTGGTTCCTTCGTCTGATGACAAACCTTCCCTTGAACATTTCAAGAGCTGAAACACCTCGTCTATAGGAATTTTCTCCTGAAAAATCACATATTCGATTCTCAAATATTAGAAGATGCTTAATCAAGTTGAGTTTATAAATTAAGAATGTGACTAAGAATGTAATGCATCATTATAAACATTGATCGAAAACTAAATTCAAAACATACAAATAATCTGACATGGTATCAGAGCTCTTATTTATTAACATCAATCATAAATAATCATCAGTCCTTTTGTTTGAGACCACACGATCAAGTCTTTTTTTCGATGCCCAACATTTTTGACATCTTGTAACTATATTTGTAACTATATTATCAATATTTTATGCAACCTAAACAATCATGCCCAAAACAACCTTGGCTTAATTCAAGAAGGATTTCTACACAACAATCTTTTGCAACAATCATGCTTCACTTTCTCCTACTACCCTATTTTTGCTCTAAATTCATCTCTTTTCAACTATTTCTACGTGTCTTGCTCCTCCAACTAATAAATGATATATGCATTGTGATGCTACATATGGCATTATAACACATAAGTATTTATAATTATATGTTAGATGGTAATGACTATTATATACTCCTACTCTTTTGATTGCGCTATTTTTTATGGGTATAAGCTGTCGTCGTTCTTCTCTCTTCAGATCCTGATCATACTTTTCTAAAAGAGGGATACATTGGTATGATGATGATAGATGGTAATGGCTATCATATACCCGTAAAGGTTAATGGTTATACTATGGATTTTGAAACACAATATAATATCCATAATGTTGTCTTTGAACGTGTATTATTAAAAAATTATCATTTTACCTTTATACTTTTTTTGTCAACTACCATTGTACCCCAAAAGATTATTACTAGGTGTAAACGTTTATCGTATCAATCACCTAAACTATTTGCCAACGCAGTGTCATTGTCATACATATCAGATTGATCGGATTAAGATTCGATACTTATATAAATAGGTCAAAACTTTCTTGACCCAAATCCAATCCATTCGTTAATTAAAAATTCTCTAAATAGACGGTCTTACGGTTAGACCATCTCTATATATATATATATTAGGGTCCGCCCTTAAAAATCTTTTTATCATTATATAAAACTAGAATATTATCTAATAATTTTATAATATAGAAATATATAGCTTATTCGTTAAGAGTATAATTTTAATAGAGATTGAGTATTGAAATTTTATTCCCTAAGTAGCTTTTAAGGCTCTTGAATGCATATCTAAACTCGCCTCTAACTTTGGATTTATTACGACTATTTAGATTAATCTTTGAGTTATTTAGGCTCTTGAAGTTTGAGTTATTGGTTAATAGTATAATTTTAATAGAGTAGGACCGTTTTTGAGGGTAGTTTTGATGTAATACCGCCTAAGGTCCAACTTATAAATGGGCCTAAATTGAGTTAATCCTTATTATTAAAAATTGTACTTGCATAAATAGCTTCTAACATGGATCGAACTTACAACGTTGAGTTTCTTAATTAATTAAGCACATAACCACTGACTACATAGAAAAACAAACCGAAACTTTACTTATATAAGGGTCTTTTTCTATTTTTCGCCTAGGGCCCAAAAATTATCAAGTTCGACGCTGTAATAGAGGCAAGTCTAGTATTGGTTTAGATATGTGTTCAAAAAAATTAGAAATAAACAAGATATCAAAATTATAATTTTTTTACTCCATTCCAATATTACATATTACACAAATTGTATGAGATGCTCTCACTATAAGGCGTGCTCTATACTTGGGTTAAATAGCTCTATACTTGGGTTGTACATATAATTGTGGCTGACTTTAGCTTTCAACCGTTTGGAACTTAACCCCTTAAAATCTTTCTTAATTGATTAAAATATTTAGAAAATTACCTAAAACAATCAAATCTTTTAATGGTTTTCCTACAATAATTCCACCTGTCGATTAATCATGAATGATACTAGTTTCGGAAGGTATTTTTCTAAAGTAAACCTTGTAATCTGATGACTTGCTATAGTAAGTTTTTTTTAAAAAAAATATAAATTAAAATAAAATTTCGAAAAAAATGTTAAAAAATATTGATAAAAATACTAATTTTTTTTATTATTTAGAATTTTTTATGTAAATTTTTATATTTTTCTCTGATATTACATTAATTTTTAGTTTACTTTTTGGGTGAATTATCTGCAGGTAATCGAATTACCCAAGTTTACTACTAAGCAAAAACCATTCAAAGTTGGATTATTAAAGATTAATAAATAGTTAAGATTATTATAGGCAAATCATAAAAATTTTGGATTGTTCTAGATAACTTTTTCCAAATATTTGTCTATCCTCTTAAAATATGTTTTATTAATTTGATTTTACATCAAACATTAAATGATCTTCACTTACAATTTTTTCAAATTCCCCATTTGAGATCTTCATAGCATAATTATACAAAATATTAATTATTTACAATTTCTATAATAAATTCTATAGATAACTTAAATTTTTTGATAACAAAGAGAGTTAGTTAATTTTTATATATAACTACTATGGTAACTCGTATAATAAACGAAGTTGTAAGTTACTCCCTCCGTTCCTTTTTGATGTTCCTATTTGAGTTTTTCACCAAGATTAAGAAAAATGGAATCTTTGGTGATGGTGGGTATTATTTTAATTATATAGTAGTGGGAAGTAATGATTGTATTGGAAGTATGAGAGAAAAAATAATTAAATAATAGTGTAATGTAATGATTGTATTGGAAGTATGAGAGAGAAAATAATTAAATAGTAGTGTGAAGTAAGAAAAGTGAGGTTTTAAGGGGTAAAAGTGAGATGAAAACTTTCCAAAAATGGAAAGTATTCTAAAGTGGAAAAACTTATGGAACTACCCGTTTTAGTAAGGTGGAAAAACAAAAAGGAACGGAGGGAGTAGAAGTTAATATAAGTATAAATTTTATACAAAGATACAATTATAAATTATCAATATAAAATTATAATATTTCTTATAAAATAGGTAGAAAATTTTTAGAATATATAGTGCTTTAAATGAAATTATTTTGGTTGGTAATATAAGTATTAATTAAAGCTTTTGAGAAAATATAGATAATCTTCCAATAACGTTATCATAATGATTTTTTTGTCATTGTCAAAGTAACTTTTGATTATCATGTATATTTTGTTATTTGACAATATTTTAAAAACTGAAATTTTAATGAAAAAAAGTGTATTAGTTAGTAAATATTTCAATATAAAAAAGCAAATATATGAAATTTTATATAGCTTTTAAAGTCAAAAATATATAGCATTCTAAGAAATTTAACTGAACATATTTAATTGTAATATAGTACTTATGTATTAAGGATTTAAGTTGATTATGAGAATTACTTCATATGGAAATGATTATGGGAATGCCATGTGGTATTTTACGGTATTTTTATTCGATTATATATAATAATATATATATATATATATATATTTCTTGAGGCCGTAAATATCATTGTCCGTATACGGTATACTTCTTCTGTTTCACAATACTTGCTACACTTTTTTGTTTGTTTCATAATACTTACTATATTACTACATAATGATATAAACTAGCTAATTCATAAATTATTATATATATCTTTATTTAATTCCTACTCCATATTTTATTTATTGTTACACTTTTGTTAATATTTAAAGGCAATATATTATTTTACTATCAACCAATCATTTCCTTAATATTTTGAGGTAGTATACATAATCAAATTGCCGTTTTGACAACTATGATAAATATCCTAAAACATGACATCAATGATTAAAAAGTTCCATGATCATCAAACTAATAAATTACATGATAGTAATAATAAAACACAATTCATAGTGTAATGGGAATTAAATAGAAAATAAAATAATACCAGGTCAACATTTTCATTTTTGATCTGTTCGAGATTCGCCATGTTAACGGCTTCAATGTAGAAACAAAAAATACTGAAATAAAAAAAAAGGGGTACTAAAATAAATTAGCTAGAAAATAGAGTCATTGAAATTTATAAGAAAATGAATGGAGGAAGAAGAAGATTAAAAGAATATGAAGTTCTTTTTTGGAATGGAAATGGAGATGGGAATGGGAAGAAAAGAAGGTTAAGAATATATATAGTAACAGTAACGCCAAAGACTATAAATGTGGAGCCCACTTTATTTATGCTTTATTGCTTTATGCGCTGCCGATGCATTCTCAATCTCCCAATTTGGTTGGGTTTCACTCTCATTATATGCTCTTTTACCACGTATATTATCTACTTGCTCCGTAATTACCTAATACTTCCTCCGTTTCATAATATTTGCTACATTTTATTTTTTTATGCAATTCAATGTATAATTTTGATCATTAATATCTTAACTACACTTATCTAAAAATTAGAAAAATTTAATATTATGAAAGTATGCAATTAGACGATTCAAGCAAGATCCCACTTGACTATATTTTTACTTACACATTAGTCGCAATATGTAAAATAAGCTTGAACGATGAATAGTGTACAAAATTGAAATGTAGCGAGTATTTCGGAACGGAGGAAGTACTTGCTACTGAATACTGATAGTGATATTTTCATACATAGTATGTTATTTTCAATAATAAGTATTATAAAACAAAGGAAGTACTTTTATTACTATATCTTTGTTATTTTGGATCAGTTATAAATTGAATAAAATTAAGTGGAAAATAATTAAATTAGAAAATAGGAAAAGAAATAAATAAAGGATAAAGTAAATGGTTAAAATGATACGTATAAATTCGTAAATGAAAATTTTAAAAAACGTGTGAGACGATTGTAAAAAAGGAAATGGTGCAAAATTAATAGAATAAATTTAAATGAAAAATAATATTACCTCTTATTCAGCCTAACTGTCCCATTTAGCTTTCACACTTACTGAGATAATATTTTAACGCTTAATATCTCAAATTATTCTCAATTAAAAATTATAAAAATTAGATATTAATCACAACACTCCAAGTGTCAATCATAACACTAACATCACTTCACATTTCTCACTATCATTTCTATCTTGTTCACTTCTTTTCGACTCCATAACTTCTCGGTATCACTTGAACCAAAAGCTTAATCACTTTTTTGTAGATGATAATGATGATTATCAATATGGGATATAATTTTTTTGTACATGAATGCAAAATTTTATTCTACATAAAGCATTAGGTAGTTTCTCTCAACATCAGAACATATTAATTACATAAAAAAGAAAGGGAAATTCCATGTGGTAACTCTGAGGTTTTTGGTTTTCCACGGGGTAACCAAAACTTTTAAAAAATCCACGCGATAACCTTGAAGTTTACATAAATGTTCCACCGTGACCTTTTTGCAGATAAAAACGTTAACAAACGTTAATTTTGAAGCTTTATGGTTGTTGTATGCATATTGACTCACAATTTCAAATGTCATCAGTATGAGCCTTTCTCCCCTAACATAAACCTCAATTCTACCAGTTTTCATCCAAACTATTTTTTTTCCCCAAATGCAAAGATGGTAGAGTTTGGGTTTATATTTTTGGGGGAAATGGTTGAAACTTATGGTATTTGAAATGGTAAGTCACATAGATAGGCATACAACAACAATAAACCTTCGAAATTAATGTTTCCTAACGTTTTGCTGAAGTTTTATCTGCAAAAAGGTCATGGTGCAACAATTTGATAAACCTTAAGGTTACCATGTAGATTTTTCAAAAGTTTTTGTTACCACGTGGAAAACCCAAAACCTCAGGGTTACCACGTGGAATTTCTCAAAAAGAAAAAAGTTCAAATCTATCTAACATGAAATTGTCACTTTCTAAAATTTCTGTACACAACATTTATTCTTAAATTTTAATGAAAACTAGAGAAAAAAAAGTAATATAAACTAGAGAATAATGTTTGTTTGTGATACACACAAGAAAAACGGGACCAATAATTTATAAAGCAGCTATTTGTAACTTGGACCATTAAAAAGTTCACATCATCGTATATTTTTCATTTTGAGATTATTATTCTAATTTGGAGCATTTTAATTTTGTAGTATTAAAAATAATAAATGTTGTGTAACTGTGTGAAATAGAAAATGCTAAGTTATCTCATGTCTAGCCTCCAATTTAATAACCAATCAAGAACAAAAATCCTATTCCTATTCAATTCAAAATGTGTTAAATGCATAAAATAATGTTGCATAGTAAAAAAAATGAGTATGATGACGATGATGATTATAGTAAAAAAATGAATTTGTCTTAATTGCTTTTTCAGGATTCCTTTGAATCGAACCTCATTTTGTTGTGTTGTTATAGTACATGATAACAAACATAGAGTTTAAGGGAGTTAAGTAACGTTATTTGGCCTTGTTATAAAGAATGCTAGAAGTATTATTGTATAGATCTTGATCTATATTACTTTTAATGTGTAATAATTTAATAATAACAAGTATTTCTCAATAATTATACTTCTCACATAAAAATATTTACTATTGTAATGATGGAGTTCAAGTGCAATTATTCAATTCAATTTACATAAAAAATAATGATGGAGTTGAAATTTAATCCTAAAACTTAAATGTTACCTTAATCAAATTTACATTTAAGTAATCAATTCAATTATTCTTATTTATTTTAGCTATTGTAGTTCTTCTGCTGGTTTTTGTTATTGTTTTAATCTCCAAGCAACAATGCTAATCAATTTCTTTCTATGCAGGGCTCTCAATTTATCTTTTGCACAGTTATTAAAGTGAATTTTGAATCTTAATACCTCTAAATACACATCATAAAAAAATATAATAAATATATAGTAAAAAAGTATACATTAAGACCAATCTAATGAGATCTCATATGGATATATTTTATCATCTATATATATGTCTCAAAAAATCTTAATCAAATTTTTCTTTCTAAAATACAATATTCTAAACGGGAAGAACATTAGGAAACGGAGGGATATGTTAAGTGTCAAAAGATACAAATTTGTTTGAAAAATATCATAATTTTTAAAAATTACAGAGACATTCAAAGAATTTATCAAATTTTGCTCCGCCCTGCTATCTTTTTAAGTGATATTAAATTAAAATAAATGATAAATTAATTTTTCTGTTTATATATTGTACTATTAAATTTTGAAAAAAGTCATATGTATAATCCGACCTATTGCACATTCTTTGCTAATGATTCCATCTTTTGAAAATTCTAAATAATTCAACCTTTGCATAGCTTTTGTTGGAAATGAACCTTGGTTGCAAAAAACCGAGTACAACAGGTAAATCCCTTTTTCCTTTTAACTAATTCAAACAATACCTTTTTCTAATTAATTAAAAAGTCTCTTGATATTTATTAAAGTCTCCATTTACCTCTTCCTCTTAATTTGGACGCAAAATAAAAATTCTCACCAGCTCGGGAACCATGCTCACATTTCACATTTTTGTAAATTGAACTAACACTAGGAGAAGAAGAGGAGTTAGAGTATTTGGCTTTTAAAATTATTATATTTTCACTTAAATAAAGATGTGAAAATAAAAATTTCTCTGCAAAATTTTAGGGTTGAATATGGAGTTACTCCATCGAAGCAAGCTTATAACGAAAGAGGAGGATGATTTGTTAAATGTAACGAATCGACTAGTAGTAACCTAGAATACTCGGTTTATTTTTTCGAGGATCAATTTGCAACAAAATGAAGATAAAGGTTGAGTTATTTTCAAAAGATGAGATTAGTCACAGGTAATAGGAAATAAATTTGATTATTCAAAATAATTTTCCTTAATTTTTATTATCATTTTATCATTTAATTCTAAAAACTAAACCACACTAAGAGTTTACTAATCTTAATTGGTGAAACACAAAACATGACTTGAGTTGAGCTTAGATCATTCTAGTGTTACAATTAAGAAAAGCTACCTATAATTGCTAGTCTATAATCTATATATATCTATAACTAATACAAAAACAAAACACCGCTTATGTCATTATTTTTTAAAATTGCTTACGTGTCACAATCTCAATGAAAATTTTCTCTCTAAAACACAACGATGATGTCATTGCATTTATTACTGATATTTATAGCTTTGACTTTTTTATTTTCTAATTATGACTAATATTATCAATATTGATTGCTTTTTTTTTTTTACTTTTTAGGTCATATCATTTTAATCTATCTATAACTAATACTAAAACAAAACACCGCTGATGTCATTATTTTTTAAAATTGCTTATGGGTCACAATCTCAATAAAAATTTTCCCTCTAAAACACAATGATGATGTCATTGCATTTATTATTGATATTTATAGCTTTGACTTTTTTATTTTCTAATTTAATATTATCAATATTGATTGTTTTTTTTTACTTTTTAGGTCATATCATTTTAATATATGATAAAATCATATATTTTATTTTATTTTCAAAAAACTATTTATAAAATCTTTATAATGTTATTTATTGAATGAGTATAGGATATTTTTAGATGGTTAAAACATAAATTCATCAATTTTTTAAATTTTTTATTTAAATAAATATATCAAAAAATTTAATAAAATTGTGCACCGCACGGGCATTATCTAGTTTAGTATACTAATATAGAAATTGTACAATGCGGGTATATCGTTTTTTCATTATATTTTTAAGGAAAAATTACCTAAAATAATCCAAACTATTCATTATTTTCCTACAATAATCCTATCTATTGATTAACCATGAATAATCTCAATTTTGAGGGTATTTTCCTATAGTAAACTTGGGTAACCCGATGACCTGCTATAGTAGGTAATTCACCAAAAAAATAAATTATATATTAATTTAAAATTAGAAAATATTTTTGAAAATTTTCATAAAAAATTCTAAATAATAAAAAAATCATAAATTTTTTATGAATATTTTTTTAACATTTTTTTCGACATTTTATTTTAATTTATCTTTTTTTAAAAAAATAAAACTTGCTATAGCAAGTCATCTGGTCACTAGGTTTACTCTTGGATTGTTCATGGTTAATCAATAGGTGAGATTACTGTAGGAAAATCATGAATAATTTGGATTATTCTAGGTAATTTTTCCTATTTTTAACCAAATAATATATTAATATGTATAAAAATTTTGTAATTACGTGATATAGGACACTAGCCGAAATCAATGATTTTACGCACATAATACTAGCAATTTTAGAATAGATTGGATACTCAATTTTTTTGAGGGATTCTTTACACTTTTCTTTGTTTGTAATATTTTTTTGACTCAAAAATTAATTTGAGTCCTAGATTATAATACTGTAAAATTCTGATTATTGATTTTACTTGAATACTATATAGATACCTATGCTATGCACGGAGATTGGAAAAAAAAAATTTGAGTTAATTTATTGTGTTAAAGTATTTATTTTAATGATTATTTACTTTAAATATATTATAAAGAAAATTTTTTCAATTTTTCAAAAAGAGTCAAAAACATTTAAAAGTTGGTCTTATTTTAAAGATCTTGAAAGAAAATATTATTTGTATAATTTTTATTTACACTCACTCTGATCTTATTTGATCTTCCACTTTGACTTTTTCACAAATATTAAGATAGATAAAATATTTGTGTTGTAGTGAGTATTATTTTAATTAAATATATAGTAGTGTGAAATAATGATTATATTGAAAGTATGAGAGAAAAAATAATTAAATAGTAGTGTGAAGTAATGATTGTATTGGAAGTATGAGATGAAAAATAATTAAATAGTAGTGTGAAGTAAGGAAAGTGAGGTTTTAAGAGGAAACAGTGGGATGAAAACTTTTCAAAAATAAAAAGCATTTTGTAGAGGAAGAACTTTTGAAACTACCCGTTATAGTAAGGTGGAAAAACTTCAAAGAACGGAAGGAAGTATTATCTATTTTAAATAAAACCACCTTTTTTAAGCAAATAGAAAGTAAGGTTATTTGCAATTGCATGTCAGTGAAATTATGGATTGAAATGCAAATTCATGTCACTCTATCTCAAATCTCAGATAATGACTTTTTATTCTTGTCAATTCGTTGTTCAACGAACAACACTCTTTGACTTCTTTTAGCTAAACTTAGTCAAGTGAGATCTTATCTAATATTTTTATGAATAAATTTACTTTGAAGTTTGTAATAGAGTAATATAAATTTAATTTTTATAATAAAAGCTTAATTTATTTTGAATTTAAAAAATAGTCAAAAATATTACAAATTTGATCTCATTTTAAAGATCATGAAAAAATATTACCATTCGTATAATTATTTATTAAAAAAATTAATTATATGTGAAAGTACCAATTTATTAAAAAAAACTTAATTTTTTAAGCAAATAGCCAATAGGAATATAAAGTATATAAGTAGTAAGTGCATGAATTTGCATAACAATATAATTATGAAGATACAATTATTATGAAGATACAATTATTGTACAGTTAATAAATAACCTTGAAAAATAATTTTTATATGAAGATATTATTCTTTTTTATTTTGAAAATAATATTGGAAAATATGTAATACTGATTTATAAATTTAGACATATTTCATTTTGTTATATCAAGAAGTTATTTTCTTTTACCAAGGTAAATACTTCGAAAATAATATTGCTTACAAGATCTTCTTAGGAAAAATTACTTAGAATAATCTAAAGTATTCATGATTTTCCTACAATAATCTCACCTATTGATTAACCATGAATAATTCAAAATTTGGTATTTTGCTAGAGTAAAGTTAGGTAAGCCGATGACCTGTTATAGTATAATCCAAATAAATGTTACAATAATGTCCTTTTTTAATTCGTAAGTTACATCAAAATCTTATTTATGTCAAAAAGTTGAAATATATTCTCACAACTACCATGCCAAAATTTAGTTTTTACTTTTAATAAAATTATTTTTTTTTGCAGAAACTGAGAGATTGGCAAAATTTAATGTCCACGTAATTAAACATTTTATAACTATTTAATAAAATAAAACATCACGAGTCACCACAACAATACCTCCTGAACTCGTCGCATACAAGTCATTTTCTCAAAAAAATAATTATTTCAAAATTCTTTAACTATGTCATCGGTATTAATAAATCTGCATTTTTTTACTTGTGACTTTTGAATCATTTAGAACAATTATACCATACATATTAATTTTTTTACGTCATTTAATGACTTACAAAACTAAATCTTTAATTCCATTTTTTTCAATTATTTAGAAAAACTTTATAATCAACATTTAATTTTGATTTTGTTTTACTTAAATGCAATGCAAAATTTTAATGTTTTTTTTCTAGAATTAGGTTTTGGCTATCTAATCTGTGTAAATCACTTAAATTTTAAACTTTTCGTTTACACTTTTATAAAATATTTTTCAAGATACTTTTATGGTTTTTATATATTTTTCTAAGTATGTTATTAATAATTGTGACGCTTTGTATAATAATAATAATAATAATAATAATAATAATAATAATAATAATAATAATAATAATTAATAATAATAATAATAACTCGAGTTGTCAAAGGCAGGGAAAGATCTTAGGCCAGCGGATCTCCTTCTTTATAACTGGCTTCATGGTAAAGACACGTGTGTGGATGTCACTGGGGGTCTCCTTTTGCCGGCACAGGAGTCTCATCATGGGCTCCTAGTGCTTCTTTAGTCAGTGCTGCAGAAAGAAAGAGGCAGAAATACACGACAAAGTGTGAGGAGAATGACTACAAATTCATTCCATTTGCTTTCTCTACTTTTGGTGAGTTGGGTGAAGATGCGCTCAACTTGTTATCCAGGATCTCATCATTTTCATCGAGTAACTCGAGTTGCATCAAATCTAAGCAATACATCTTCCATAGACTAGCATTCTGTATTCAGAAGGGCGTGAGTGCTCAGCTTGTTGCTCGACTCCCCACAAACTTCTTGTAAAGTCTCTTTTTATGAAATGAATTACATTTTATAATATAATAATAATAATAATATAATATTTTTGTCATTATTTTTTTATTATTATTATTATTATTATTAAATTTTGTTATGTATATGTTATTAAAAAAATTTTTTTTTTTTTTATTTAAAATATATTATTTAAAATATAAAATAAAAGTATGTCAAAAATAATGTACAATGGAGTATTTCTTAGAGAGCAAGTTCCAAACTATATAATTTCACTTAAGAGCATGTATCATTTTCCTAAATTAAATCATGTATTCGATTTTTACCTAAAAATCACCCTTTATCAACCTAAATATATCAAACAAAAAAAAAGTATCGAACAACAGAACGGGCATGTGTCATGTGTCATGTGTCATTATAAATCATAATAATAAAGTATATTAGGTACCATTTTTAACGGAGTGAGTTTTAAGATAAGACGGCCTTACATTTTAACCAACCATTGAAATCCTAATCGAAAGCCACGTTGAAAGCATTAAACTTTACTATGTAAATTGAATTGACCAAATACAATATGCATTCCCCTTTTTTTATTAACATTAACATTAAAATACAATCTCAGTATCCTGCACAAGGCAGGGTTAGAGTGGGGATTTTATTTTTCTAAAAAATGTGGACAAATCATACTCGTTCCCTCAAGAAAGGAGTAAAGAGAGATGCGTGCAGTCAAAAAACCCCTCAATTGATGTCTGCACCTAGTAGGGATCGAACACCAAACCTTTATTGTAATAATGTTTATTGATACAACTAAATGTGAAATCACAGTTGGATTTAAAGTTTCTTCAAGTGTTTTATATAAGAGTATACTTAGAATTAAGAGTGTGAATTCGATATTTGATTTCAAAAATCGCATAATTTACTTCCTTTTGGAAAATCGAATAATTTGAATTAGATATTCAGTTTTAAAACCGAATACTGAATCAGATATTAGTTAAATCGAAGATTCGATTTTAATTTTTTTTTAATAGAAAAAATTTACTTATGGTTTAAGTTAATTTCAGTTTTAAATTGTATCATTAACTCCGAGGTTATATGACGATCTTGTTTGTGAGGGATAAAACAAATGAGAAGGCTTTTACTAATGGCAATAGGACAAGGAAAAGGAAAGGTTCTAGAGGGCTAAACAAGAACAAAACTTAGAACTATTGTAATCTCAAAGGGCGTATCAAGAAGAATTGTTGGAAGTAGGAAAAAGAAAATTCCAATGATGATGAGAGGTCAAAAGAAAATTGTAACTAATTATGTGAATGATAGTGATGATGGTGGTAATTTAATTTCCACACATGAGCACAAGGGTGAAAATGGCTGGATTTTTACTTCGATTTTTTTTCTATATGGCACCCAACAAAGGTTTCTTCTCTGCCTATGGAAGGGTTGATGAAGGAAGTGTTGCAACAAGCACCAATGCAACTTGCAAGGTTATTATTGGCGTTTAGACTGGCCAAATGAAGAAGTTTGATGGTATGATGAGAACTTTAGTTGATATGAGCCATTCTCTAGTCTAAAGAAAAACTTTATCTTATTGAGTACTTTAGACAAGAACGCTTGTAGGATTAGTTGTGAAGGTGGAGTAATGAAAGTCTTCAGACACTACAACAAATTTAGCTTTTTGCGACATTGGATTTAGTGGCATTAAAAAATGTCACAGATTCATAGTTTTAGTGTAATAATTATTGGTTTTTATTTTAAGTTTCACCATAAAGTGATTTAGCGACACTTAATTTGGTCTTTAGTGGCATATGTAATTGTTACTATAAGCCTATAGTAGCATTTGTGAGAAATGTCATTAAATCCTATGTCGCTAAAAGCTTTAGTGTGACTTTTTAATATGCTGCTAAAAGGTCTACTAAATGTCACTAAATCCTCTATATACACTATAAGAAATTTGAAACAGCAACATTTGTCGCTAAATATATCCTACTAAAAGCAAATTATGTTGTAGTGAGAAGCTCACTAGTTGTGATGAAGGGGAAGATAAAAGTGAGCTTGTGTACTCTTAATAGGTCTATTATCTCCGGCTCGGTGAATATCTCCACCAGCACTATGTCCAACGAAGAAACCAAACTTTGGCACTTGAGATACGGGTTACATGGGTGAAAGAGCTATGCATGAGTCGAGCAAGCAACACGTGCTTGATGGTATACAGAACTTCCAGGAAGCACAAGGGGCGAATTTCAAACCGGCTATCCACAACACAAAAGGGATACTTGACTATATTCATTCCGATCTTTAAAGACCATCTAGGAAGATCTCACTTGGTGGTTGCAACTATTTGTGTACGTTCATAGATGACTATTGAAGGAAAGTTCGTTACTACTTCATTTTGATTGAAAAGAAAATTGGTAAAAGTATTGAGTCATTGAGAATCAACAATTGTCTTGAGTTTGTTGAGATAAAGTTTTTTCAATATTGCACCAAAAAAGCATTATGAGACATAAACGTGTATGGGAAGGCCTCAACAAAAAGGTGTTGCGGAGGGATTCATAAAACTTTGTTAGAGATGGCTAAAAGCATGATTACTCAAGCCAAGTTAAGTTTTTTATGCCGAACTTATTGCTACAACATGCTACTCAGTGGCGGATCTAGGGTTCACACTCCCTAGGAGCACCAATATTATAGATGAAAGTTTGCAAAAATTTCGGCATAGTTTCATTTGCAAAATGAACAACCAAATCAACAAAATGTTCTTTCAACATTTACAGATACAATACCTTCAAGTTAAGACCAATCAATTAATGTTATCTCACCAAACGGTGGCATGGCAACCCAAAAAATAAGTAAGCAACAAAATAACAAACTTACTACAATTGTTCTCGCCTAGTTTTCATATTTTGGAATCGTTGTACAATAGCATCAATACTAACATCAAAAAACAAATCTTTATCTAAGTAAGTAACTAAGCTATCATTCAACAGTTGATCCCCCATACTATTTCGCACTTCACTTTTAATATGATTCATTCCAGAAAATGTTCTTTCAACAGTTGCTGTCGCCACGAGAAGAAGCAAGACTAATTTCAGCAGTAAGTAGACATCTACATGTGTTTCATGCTTCCCTGTCTCAACTAGTTTTATTGATAGATCATTGAGAGTCTTCACATCTGAGAACCGTGCATCATATCTCACATCACCGATGAAACTTTTCAGTGATTCCTCAAAGAATATCAAATCTTTATTAGGAAACTCGATTGGATAAAATTTTGCAAGTTGAACCAATTTTTTCTATCAAAAGATGAGAATCCATTACTAGGATTAAAACAAGACATACAAATAAGCAACTCTTGGGTTCTCTCGCTGAATCGATTGTCAAGTTCTTGTAGCTGTAGATCACTTAGAAAAACTTCAACTCGATAATGATGAAGATTTGTCACTTAAGGAGCTTTACCAGGAACCATCCTCTTTCCACCACTCATATGACTAACCTACAGGTCTTCCATATTTGGAATATCACAATCATACTCGATCATGAATGAAATGACTTTGTTCAACTGATCTTCCTAACCATGATCTCGTAGTTCCTGCAATTCCTGTTTGGTTCGATCAACCATAATCATTGCATTAACTATATCTTGATCCTTTTTCTGCAAGCTCATATTCAATGAATTTGTCAACCCAAATATAGATCCCATCAAATGTGCTATAAAACAAAATCAAATGACATCAACATGCCTATGATTGATTGTGCTTTTGTTCTATCAGCCTCATGAGCATCTGCGATGGAGTCAAAGGACTCCAAGAGTGGTCGAAACAAACCAAGCACATTTTTCAAACATTTAAAATGAGTGCTCCAACGACTATCACCCGGACGGATTAAACTAAGCTCTTGATTCAAACCACTCCCTGTCTCAAGTTCACCTAATGACAATGCCTCAGCAATACGAGCTAATTGTTTTTCACGAAGAAATTCTTTTCTTTTGGATGAGCCACCAACAAAATTCAAAAGAAGTGGAAGGACTTCATCAATTAGCCACCAACACTCATTATTTTTTTTGGAAGTTTCTACTAATGCCAATTGAAGTTGATGAGCAAAGCAGTGAACATAATGTGCAGATGAGCATTCATTCAAGATTAAAGTTTTGAGGCCAGCAATTGAATCTCGCATGTTGCTAGCATCGTCATAGGCTTGACCCCTAACTTTAGAGAGTGTTAAGAATGTTCCATAAGCATGGATTCGATTGCATTTTTAATAGTCAGAGAGGTAGTGTTAGGAACATGTACAATGCCAATAAAGCGCTCCATTACTCCACCACTTTTTCTAACATACCGCAAACAAACTGACAACTCCTCTTTATCAGATATATCTGCAGACTCATCAGCAAGAATAGCAAAACATTGATCACCAATTTCCGCAATGATTGCTTTAGTGGTCTTTTTTGCACAAGCATTAATGATATCTTTTTGTATGGAACGAGAAGTCAATTGACAATTTTTAGGAGCATTATCCTACACCATCTTCAACATCAGTTCTACCTTCTGCGTGAAATTTCAAAAGTTTAATGATGAAGTATAAGCCACTTCAAGCACTTAATAGAAGCTTCCAACCTCCTTCAATATTTTATTTTTGTTTCCACATCTTGCTTATGTAAAGATGTTGCAATCGAACTATTTTGATTCTTGAAATCTTCATGTCTTTTCATTGCAATTCGATGAGCACTCATATTTGCAGCAACATGTAAATCAAAATAATTTGCCTTTTTCCAATTGCGAAATCCATCAACCACAAAATAATCTTGTCCAACATTATCATCCTTGAATAAATAACAAGAAAAACAAAATGTTGCATCTTTATCAACACTATATTCAAGCCACATTTTGTATTTATCAAACCATTTCCAATTAAATCTATGGTTTTTTGACCCAAACTTTGTGAATTTAAATTCATGTTTATAAGGTTGACAAAGATCTCTTGAACAATATTCTCTTCTAACAATATCTCGGTCACAAGGGTGAAATTCAGACATCCTTCTCCTTTTCCCGGGGTCTTGAGGAAGATTCAAAACATCAATAGAAGTTATCTTTCTTCATTTTCCGAGTTTGGGGTTTTGAAAGTTGGAGTAGTTTCACTCTCTTTCTCTTCATCTTGAGAAGAAGGAATAGATGATGGAGGAGGATTATTTGGAAGGGAGCTTGGAGTCGAGTTATCACCACTTTCTTTTGTAACACCCCTGAATTTCCAACCCCTTACACGGAACCAAAACCGCAAAGGAAGGGAGGAACTTCGGGTGTTACAGGTGGTTACTAGAGCCAGTGATTCCTATCTTCGACGCCTTGTGTTCTCAAAGTCGTGAGAAATTTCTTGAAGTTAGAAGTTATTCGTGAGAGTTTGGGTAGATATGGGATAGGCGCATATTACATATTCATGCATAATGATTAGCTTTGCACGTGCGTAGATAAACATATAGTTTAGCTTTTATGAGCTCATTCTCATGTGTGTTAGTATTATAATTAAGAGCTATGATGGTGGTTTGAATAATGATATGATTTAACAAATTAATAGATTTGAATTATGTATTATCAAACAATAATGAAATCTTTGAGTATTTGGTTCAACTCATGAGTTGTATTATAAGCAGTAATTATGGAAAACAAAGTATGAATAATGAAATTATAGAGAGGTTGGTTGCATTTGGTATTTCCTCTTAATGGTAAGGATAGTATAGATTTTGATCTTATATGCATGGATATTTGCTTATGTGAATAGGTTTTCATACAGCTTTATGAGTTTTGGTATGGTTATATACGAAGATTTTCACTCTTTAATTATCTAATTGAACATGTTTAGGACTTAGGGTATGGAGTGTGATTTGAAATTATGGGTTATGTGTTGATTTTGTATTAGTTTCTTTGAATCTTAGTATAGTTAGTAATTAAAGATATTATCTTTGAACATGAAACGACTAAGCTTTGGATTTAGAGATGAAATTACGAATGATGTGTGTTCTATGCTATTTTGGTGATGGTTGATTAAATAACCTTAAAAGTTGTTTTAAGAGTTAGTTGATGGGTTATTGTTGTGATAATTAGTAATGGTGATGATTTAGTTGATTACGGAAGTGATTCTTTTTTTGATTGATTAAATTGAGAATAATGATTGTTAATTGTTGTGGGTTGATTGTTGCGAATCACAAGTACTCTTATTTGGTTGTTATTGAAGTCATAATGCATAATGTTAGTAAGCCAAGAGCCTAATGTCAACGTATCGTCGATGGTTGCTAAAGTTAATTGTCGTGTTGTTTTAATTATAGTTCTTTCTAGCTTTGGAGAATGTAACAAATGAAATCGCGATTTGATAACTGTAAGATTTGCCTTATCGGTATATAAGTGTTATATTAAAAATTGTAAGGTTTAGGTTGCGATTAGTTATTTTGGGTAACGCGAACCTATATACCCAAAATTAGTTGATGAAAAGGAACGATTCACATATACTTGTACTCTTAAATCAGTGAAAAGACTTATGTTGTGTTGAATTAACGATTTTGACTTGTATTGAATAAGTTGTGTGCATGCTAGAGTAATCGGAAACTCATGTTGAATGGGTGATAGCGGTTACTTTGGTATTCAGCTGGTATAACAAAGTACTTAAGGGGACTTATTAGTTCTATTCCCAACTATATAGGTGCCCCATTTCATATAAGGAAGGTAGAACCTTAGTTGGGCGACTTTTGTGATTTTTTGTCGTGCAGTGACGCTTATAGGTACGTATACGCAGTAACTAATTCTTATATGCAATTTTCCTTTAAGACATTATTGTTCATTGTTTATTGTGATATATGCATTGTATCGAAACTATGAAATATTAGCGAGTAAGCCTTGTATGAAGAGATATCGATTACGAAATCCTTGAGCATAGAATAGTTTAGAGAATGAGAGTATTAGTAGAAGGCGGGGACCATCCCCCTCATTTATTTAAGAATTGGATTATGCCTTACTTGGAGTTAGAATGACTCCTTTATAAGTGAATTTCATATTTTATTTGAGTTGCTCAGTGGGTTTCGGCGTTCTGCTATCCCAGGGCATTCATTAATAGTCAAAAGCGGGAGTTATTCCCCTTTGATAAAGTACTAAATTATGATTAGTTGGCGTGACTCAACTGGATTATATCCGATTGATTTAGTAGTTCCCTAGGTGAGGTTCGACGGGACCACCGTAAGGGGGGTATGAGCATACTTTGTCAATTGGGCGCCGGGTGGCTGATAACGCCCCTTGACCGAGGTGTCACCATGCGGGCCTTGCAAACCCCAATATGGTTACCTCTCCACTAGATTAGTACCCCAGTGTTAGTTTCCCGAAGGTAGGACCCGAGAGGGTCAGCGGGAGGGGGTATGAGCTCATACTTTTCCATGGGCGCCGGGTGGCCGATAACGCCCATGGCCGTGTCACTATGCCATGAAGTGAAGAAAAGATTTACTGATAGAATGTTACTCATTGATAGAAAGCTTATTCTTTCATAAGAAAGCTTACACGTTAATAAGCGGTTACTCATTGATTATTCAATGATAGAGTATTTTATGCTAGTGAGAAGTGCGCCTAAGCTAACTTACCTCAAAGGAGTTACCAGTCCCAAAGATGAGCTATGAATACGCTTACTCTAAGATAGACAAACTCTATAGGGTTACGTGTTAGATAGTCTGTTAATGCCTTGGTTGAGTTGACACTACGTGTGTTCTGCAAGAGTTTATGGTTTGAGAAGAGAAATGTGAAGACCTGCATTCTATCCAAGAAGCATAGGTGGACGGTAAACGGTTACTATTTGTACTTGTTTCGCATGAAGTCATCTCATGTCGTTGTATAACATAATATTATCTATTAGTTGGTCTTATTATATTTAATGCTAGTTACTGACGTGTACGTGTTTATGTTTATGTTTGTTTGTTTGATGACTTTCTATGATTGTCCTGCTATGACACATTGGCCTTGGTCTGATGTCGAACAACAGGAGGATCATGGACAATCGTAGCAGGTTTTGGAGCTTCTTTTTGCATTGCATTGCATTGCATTGGGGGAGAGTGACAAGGGCGAAGAATAACTTGTGTCATATCGTTATCCTTTGGTTTTTGTAGTCCTTATTTATCTTTTATAAACTTTGGTTGTACATGGTTGTTGTGAGGCCTTGTGTCCTCCTTTGTATATTTGTATTTCCACTGCGTAGTTTATAACTTGTATAGTTTAGAGGAGTCAAGTCTTTTTTTTTTTACGCAAGCGTTGGCATTGGAACAACGATCCATGCTTGACATGTCGATTTGAGAAGCCGGCGATGAACCATTCCGCCGTGGTGTGAGATTTTAATGGCAATGATTCCTTAAATTAGTTTACTGTTTTTATTGTGTTGATTGCTTTACCACATGTTCGAGTTTTAGCAGAGATGCTGCCAAAATTTTCACTCACCTCTTTAAAGTATATCTTTTAACGCTTATCAAAATTTCTTTTTCTTTTTCTTTTTATGTAACACCTGAATTTCCTCCCTTCCTTTGCGGTTTTGGTTCCGTGTAAGGGGTTGGAAATTCAGGGGTGTTACTTCTTTACTCAAAGGTTTTGCAAAAAAAGAAGCAATATTGCTTTCTTTTCTCTTCATTATTTTCAATTCTAGCAAGAACACATGACACATAACTCATTCAATTATACATTCATCATCAATTTACCAAACACATTCGCAAAGTACAATCACAAAAACAATTGACATAATTCCACCAATTATTCAAGAAACTAACTTATATAATTCAAGAAATTCCAAAATCCAAACACATTCATTAACATAATAACATATAATATTTATTCATAAAGCACAATAACATTAACATAATAACATATAATATTTATTCAATAATTCAATCAAAGAACTATCTTGAAATTTGAAATAAGAAAATAAAAACCCAAATTAAATATAACATTTAATGATGAAATTAATAATAATACCTGAGTCCCTGACAGTGGTGGCCTTACGGGGACGTATTGGTGGTCAATGGTGTCCTCTAGCCTGGTCGGTGGGCTGTGGGCTACGCAGACACAGACAGTCACGAGTAACGACACGAGAGAGAGGCAAGGAGAAGTAGTAACACGCAGTGAGTCAGTGACGCAGGACAGAAACACCGGACTGTGGTGGCCGATGGCGGTGGGCTGTGGGCAGGAGAAGCAAGCCGGTGCCGGTGCCGTCAATTATCCATGGGTGAGAATGTGAGATTTGAGAATTAGGGTTTTTTAGTTTGAGAAATGAGAAGGCAGGAATGAAACACGCGTGAAATTTTTTTTACCCAATTTTTCTTTTTTTTTAAACACTCTAGGGGCACGTGACCCCTTGTGCCCCAAAGTAAGTCCGCCACTGATGCCACTTGGTGAACCATTCTCCACATACCGCCTTGAAATTCAAGTCCCACAAGAGATATGGAATAATTTTTGAGTTGATTATTATAATCTTAAAGTCTTTGTTGTCCGACGTATATCCATGTGAGTGAGGAGAAGCTTAAACCTAGAGATTGCAAATGTATTTTCAAAGGTAATGATTTACATGTAAAGGGGTGGAGAATTTAGAGTGAGAAATCTAATAATGTCGATCATAACATCTAGAGATGTCATATTTTATGAAGATGCTTTGATTACACCAATTGTGGAGATTTCTTTTACTAACATTGTAGGTACATCCAATGATACTTAAGAGGAGGTGGAGCTTCCCAATGATGATAAAATTGATTATATGCTCAACATGAAAATACAACTTCATTGCCTACTCCTAGGCAAAAGAGGAAAATCATGCCTTCAATAAGGTATATTGAAGAGTGTGACTATGCATGCATATGCTCTCACGATTGCTAGTGAGGTTAAAAGCGTCAATGATCCCTACTCATTCAAAGAGGCTATGGCCTCAATTGACTCAAGCAAGTATGCTAATAACAATGAAGCAGGAGATGGAGTCACTTGCTAAGAGCAAAACTTAGGTCGTTGTTGAAGCACCTAGAAATAATGGGTCTTCAAGAAAAAAGAGGGATGAACAACCAACAATGCTCCAATATACAAAGCAAAGGTTGTAGCGAAAGGATTTACACAAGTTGGATTTACACGGTCGGCCCTAAGCAAGGACAAGAAGGGCTTACGCCCAGAGCCCACGAAAAAAGTAGATAAATTTTGCCTTCATATACACCGAACTTGTAATCAAACAAAAAACGGATAATATCAAGCTCTATTATTGGCGTGTAACATTTTTTTATATTATAAATAAATTTATATTTATAAATATATATTATAATTAGGTCCAAAATTAATTTTTCGCTCTGGGACCCTAAAATCTCAGGGCTAGCCCCTGCTAAAACATACACTACATTACAATATGGAGTAGTGAATAGAACTTAACCCATGTTTAAAACTCTTTGAGTGACATTTCTCTAATGGTCATGTTGTTGATCATTTTATTAGTAGAAATGAAATAGCGCCGATGTATTATTTCAATTCTAAATATATCTAATTGTCCGTGCAATGTTTAAAATTGCCTAAAAGGTAATGTTAATATAAATATACATTAAAATGAGTAAAATAAAATCTCACTTAATCATGTTTTAACTTAGAAATAAAAACATTTAGATCTAAGGGAGGGAGCTATAAGTTAAAAAGATAAATATGGGAGAATCTAATGCAAGAGATGGTGGAGGATTGGTTAGGGCCATGTGAGGATGTCCTAAAGATAGAGCACTGTCCAGTTTCGACCTAAATTATAAAAGAGAAAGAATCTAATTCCATAAAATCATAATAGATATTCCTATTAGTCTTGAGAATGTATGATTGCTTAGAAACACCCCCACTTTAGAGGATGACAAAAATAAGATCAATTGTCTATCCTTTAAAAGCATTGGTTTTTTTTAGGGTGTACGAGTTCATCAATCTACAGGGCTCCCTCTTTCTTCCGTATATGAAAAAGTTAATTAAAAAATATGTTATTTTTATTGATAAAATAAATAAATTTACTATAAATAAGGCGCAAAATGAAAGTTTTGCACGGCTCCCGATTTTTCAAGACGGCTCTGACCGGTAACAAGTGCTCAAAGGGTGAGAAATACATAATTAAATAATAAAATTACTATAAATAAAATTCATTGGTGTATGTGTTTGTGTTTTGGAATTTTAAAAATTGACAATAAAAACATGAAAAAAATTTACAATTAAAGAAGAATAGAACTTCTTACCCCATGCAATATTTATCTTTGTTTATACCACAACTTTCTAATATATTGTATTGGAAAAATAGAATTTTTAAATGGTGGATATATTATTTATTTAAAAGAACATTTGATGTAGAGATAGTTGAAACCATAAGTATTCATAAAATATTAAAATAAATTAAGTGAAAAAATATAGGGACCACAACTATCTAAAAATGTTAAAGTTAGTGAAAAGCATCTGGTAACCATAAATAATATAAAAATATTAAAATGATATTAGTGGAAAATATATAAGAATTATAAACATTATCAAAATATTAAAATGAAGATGAATAAAATTAATTATGTCCAAAATTTGTGAATACATATAGAAACATTAATTGAAATAATGAGCTGCAAATAGTATTCCTTACCGAGAAAGTCTCGTAAGGACTTGGTCCACACTCTTTTAGTGTATATCAATCTAAAATAATAGAGATGATTGTTGTGTGTATTTCTTAAAGTTTAGTAAGAAACTAGATAATCCCAATGCGATGCACGGTTTTTTTTATCATTTTGATGTAAAAAATAAATAAATTGAATTGGTCCGGCTTAATATTACATTAATTTTAATTATTTCTTAATACACATTTTATTAAAGGAAAATTTGCCAAGAAAAATCTCAACTATCACCCGTTGGCCAAAAATAATCCCAGCAACTATCGATTATTTTTTAATAATCCTAACTATTCATCAAATTTGTTCAAAACAGTCTCACTCCCTCCATGACTGGATGCAGCAGGTATTTTTTCATTGATTTTTTTACCTTTTTTTTAACTCACCTTCATCAAATAAGAAGATGTACCCTTCATCTTCATTATACTCCATCTTCTTCATTCATTCTTCCTCCATTAACAAACCCTAAAAACTCTCATTAAAAAACTTCACTCATGATAAAGCTCTAAAAGCTTCATCCCTTAAAGATTCAATGAATTCCTCTTCTTCTTCTAAGTATTCAAACCTGCTGATTTTGATAAGTCTAGGGTTTGAAGATGGGTATGAATTTGCTCATCAATGGAGGAAGGAGAGTTTAATGGGTTTTTTGAACTTGTAAGGGTAAATCAGTTTGAAGATGAAATGGTACATCTTCGTTCTTATTTGATGAAGGTAAGTTAAAAAAAAGGTAAAAAAAAATTATTCACAAAATACCTGCTGCAACCGGTCATAGAGGGAGTGCTACTGTTTTGAGCAAATTCGATGAATAGTTAGGATTATTAAAAAATAATAGTTGAGATTATTCTTGGCATATTTTCCTTTATTAAATTCATGCAAATTGAAATTCAAACTTTTTTATAGTTATCATTCTAATAATGATAAAGCAGTGGGTCATTATAAATTGTATCTATAATATAATTAGCATTTTAGTGAACTTTTTTTAAAAGTATAATTATAAATAATATAATTAATTTGTAAATGAATGAATGTTTTTTTAAATAAATATAAATTAATGATGATTTGTAAATTAAAAATCAAAGATAATAATTTGTGCATCATTATTACATACTACTATTTATTACATTGTTTTTCAAATTTTAATAGTATATGTTATAGTCCCAACTAAAGTTTTTAATGATGGTCAAATTAATCATCTTATAAACATTATTAACATTTAATATTTCTATATTCATCCTTATTCAATGACATCATCAATCTCATGAGAAGATGATAACTCATTAATTTTTTGATTTGCTTATGTCAGCAGTATTTTGTTTTAGTATATAGTATAAAAGTGTCATCACACGCATTTCAGCATTCTAACCTAAAAATAAACTAAAAATGAAGGAAGTTCTTCTAGAAAACTTAAATCTTGTGAAACCGCTAAAGTGGCCAAATATTTAAGTTTCATGTGATAAATTTAAATGAAACTCAAAAATACATTAAAACTGACATGTTTGAGTTCATTAAAATACGTTTGTTTAAGGTGTGAGTATATTTTTTTTTTCAAAAGTCAAATATTTTAAGCTAGGTATGTTGGGTTTTATATAGGAAAAATTACCGTGAATAATATAATTTTTTGTTAATTTTCCTACAATAATACGAACTTTTGATTAGCCATCTAGAATAATACCAACTTTAGTTCATTAACTAATTTACTAACTTTTTTGGTCATATAATCACTTATAGTTTGATTTTTAACATGTTAGGTATATTCTAGGGAAACACCCCCATTAGTTGGTATTATTCATGGTTAATCAAAAGTTAGTATTATTGTAGGAAAATAAGCAAAAGATTGAATTATTCCTGGTAATTTTTCCTTTTATATATTTGAACAAGGCTGCCAAATTTTTCACATTATTGCCAAAAAAATTTTATATAAGACTTTCATCAATAAAATCACATAAAATATTTTTTATAAATTAGTTGTAATTGGCTTAACAAATCAAGATGTCTTAGTATTGGTTAAACATACCAATCATTATAACTTAATCACAATTGTATTAGACTGATTATGCGAGTAGTCACTTGAGTTCACCGATTGTAAGTACAAGATTTAAGCTAAGCAAACTATGAATTTAGTCTTTTACTCTTGATTTTATGGTTCCAAACTTGTTTAAGTATTGATGTGTTGATTCGGGTCATCGGCTTGATTTTAAATGAGTTTTTGTAAGTTGGTTCAAAATCAAATCTTGTATCCACATAGGTTTGTACTTGGTTTTTGTCAAGGAACTAACTCAACCAAAAACTTAAGCTGATGGTTGAGGCCCCAAGATATGTTATATACTCTAACACGCCCCTCACACGAGAGCCCATTGGGCTAGAAGTGTGGATGCGCCCATGCGCTAAATATTTCACTTTAAATGAGAGGTGATTGAGATTCAAACCCGTGATCTCTTGTCACGTTGGCTCTGATACCATATCAAGAAACTAACTCAATCAAAAGCTTAAGTTGATGGTTGAGGCACCAGGATATGTTATATACTATAACTATTTTAAATTAATTTTAAAGTCAAATAAAAATTGGATTCAATTTCAGTATCAGATAAATATCAGATTATCAAACCTATTTTACATACCGCTTTGTTGTGATAGTAAGTAACTAAGTATAAGCCATGTTGGGTGGTATTCGTTCCGCCACTAATCTCTTTTCATTCTCCACTATGTAGGTGTAGTCAATTCAAGTCAATTAGTCTTCTTAGTTCCTAGGTACAATCACCTCTTCACTTTTATTCCTTTGCTTTATGAGTTTCTATCTGGTCTTTGTCTCTATGAGAATGCATCTATTTTGTTTTGAATGAAATTTACTGCAAAGTAAAATTTAATTGGTGAATAAGACAAAAAAAACAAGTGGATGATAATAATGAGTAGTTACGATGAAAAGAGAAAAATAAGTTTGTGGATGAGAATTAAAGAAATAAAATGGGGTATTTGTCATAAAAAGAAATGGTGCAAAATGAGTGGGACAACCTAAAATGAAAAGATGTGCAAATTGAGAGGGACAAAGCGAGTAATATTCACTCCATTTTGATTACTACGATTTATTTTTCAATTTTGTTTTTATATTGCGGTTAATGAGTAAGAAAAAATATAATCAAATGAGATCTTGTTTGAATCGTCTAATCACATGCTTTACTATTCTCTTCTATCATTTTAACCTTTTCATATATCTTTTTTTTCAAACTTCAATCCAAACTTCAAATTCAAAAAATTCAAATTATGCATTTTTAAAATATTTTAAATTTTACTCCCTCCGTTCCCTATTGATGTTCCCATAGAGAATGTTTATGGGAATTAAGAAAGGTGGAATATTTTAGATAGTAGAGATATTATTTTATTAAATAATAAATTTAATGGAGTAAAAGTGGGGACCACAACTATTAAAAAAGTATTTTAAGAAAGTTAGTGGAAAAAATATGGGGACCACAACTAATTAAAAAATGTTTTTATGAAATTAGTGGGAAACATGTGGGGACCATAAGGAATATAAAAATGTTAAATTGGAGTTAGTGGAAGATATGTGGGCCCATAATCATTATTTAAATATTAAAATGAGGATGGATGAGGTTATTTTTGTCCAAAATTTGTGACATAAATGGAAAGATTCCTTATGAGAACAACAATTGAAACACTTCAAAATGGAAAGTGAGAACTTCTTTAAGGAACGAAGGGAGTAATATTTAGAAAATTTATATTAAGATGAATCCATTGAAATTTCATATAAATATGTTTTTACATGTGAGAAACTTCATAACCACAATTTGACTTTAAAAAAAAGTAAAACAAAAAAAACAAAAGAAGTTGTACATTCAAAGAGATAATATATTTTAAAATACATCTCTGAAAAACAATAAACAAAAAAATAATCAAAGAGATCAAAATGTATATTTTAAAAATAATTTTATAGTATAAGATAATTTTACAAAACAATGATATATACTTTTTTTTCGTTCTTATCATTTATACTCAAATAACTTCAATTCCACTATATCAAAACCAAAGTGAAGCTCAATTATGTGCTGATAGAAAAGGAACCAAACTTGTACTAAAGTTATACACGTCTTAAGAAGGTTGATGGAGACTGGTAAGCAGGCCCGTTTCTGAATTTTTGGTAGTCTAGGGGCGAGATTAGAAATAAGGACTCTTATCGCTAAAAAAATTTTATTACTAAATTAAATTAATTAAGATAAAGCAATATAACTCGATTCTTAAATACTGAGTACCAAACTCTTCTAAATTGCAATCCCTTTAAACCTACCGTATTTCTGAAATACGGGGCCCTAGGCCTTTGCCCCACCCGCGGTCAAATACGGCTCTGCTTGTAAGCAACGAAAGAAGTATTTGTGTGTGTTGTTCATTGATTTGGAGAACACTTATGATAGCGTACTATGAATCGTAATATGGATATGGATGGTTTTATGGATCGTCCTAACGCTAAAGGAATATTATTGAGTTGTATTAAGGCAATACAAGACAATATGATGGAGTTACAACTACTGATCAGAAGTGGGATGATAACAATGATCGATCTTAAGTCCTTTCTTATTTACTAGAAAACTTGATGAGTTGTCAAATTTAATAGTGAAAATGTTATTTGGTGCATACTTTTCACATACAATATTGTGTCAATACATAAGGATAATTTGTTAAATATAATACCAACTATGACTCATTGGATTAAAATAATCTCACTTTTAATTAACTCAAAATATCTTATACTATTGGAACAACGTTATAATAATCATCCTAAGTTTTATTCAATTTTCTAAAATACTACTCCCTCTGTTTAGTAGAGTTCGCTATATTTCAGTTTTCCACGTAAGAGATTTAAAGAAGTTCTTTGGATTATTTTAAGAATATTACTCCAGTAGTTTAAATTATTTTGAGTAATCAATTCTATAGTTTATTTTGAATAAATATGTCATAGTTGAGAGCATTTTTAACAAATTTTCCAAAATAAAATACTTATGAAACAATTTGAGAGAAAGAGCAAGTTGAAAAACCTCTGGAAAATGTTGGAAAAAAATCTAAGTGTGCTAACAACCAAGTTTAAGTTCAAAGTAATGGACAGACCGATTGAGATGTTATGTACTGAATTCAAACTAAATCGCTTAAATGAAGAGCAGTCACCGAATTTAGCTTTTTACGATATAGATTTAGTGGCATTAAAAAAAATGCCACTAATTCATATTTTTAGAGTAATAATTATTGATATTTATTTTAAGTTCCACCATAAAGTTATTTAGCGACATTTAATTTGGTTTTTAGTGGCATATGTAATTGTCATTATAATGACATTTGTGAGAAATGTCACTAGATCCTATGTCGCTAAAAACTTTAGTGTGTCTTTTTAATATGCTGCTAAAGGGTCTAATAAATATCACTAAATCCTCTATATACACTATAATATGTTGTAGTGAGAGTGTTGTGTGATAAGAGATTCTTGACTTGATTAAAAAGTAAATTTTGTTGAGTTGCAACTCGACTTATTTTGTTTAACATTTAAAGGGTCATAGGTTCAAATCCTATAAATTATATTTTTTTCTCTCCTTTTTTAACACTTTTCAAAACAACTCTTTAACTTTCAAATATTATCTCTTACATCATTTAGTTATTATTTACTCTTTAAACATTAATTATCACCAACTTAATTTATAAATATAATCAACATTTCATTTCTTAATTTTTTAATCCTATAAACTTTTACTCTTTTTATTATAAGTCATCAATCTATTACTATTTTTCTCTTCCTTTTAAAATTAGAGATGAAAATTTTAATATTTAACAAATTAATTTAAGTTATTTTATAAAATCAATATTAAAAAAATAAAAATTAGGTTGAGTTTTTATTTTAGTTTAAGAAAAATTTTCTTCATAGTATGAAAGACCCCATTTTTAAAAATTTATAAAATTTAAATAAGGCTTCGAAATTATTTGCTCCGCCCCTGTATACATAATTCTTATTGTACTCCTCCCAATTAATGTTAAAAGACTTTTATCATTTTTATATATCCCCAATAATAGTATAATTGCAATTTATGATTTTCAAAGCACAAAATCATAATTTCCAAACAATCAATAATTACATAACATTAGAATCTTTCAACACTTTACTAACACCTCTTACTAGTTAGTTCCTTCATATATTCCAAATGAGATTAACAAGTAGTATTTGTTATCATTTGCAAAACTTTATCAAGCTAAAGGTTTTATTTGCCACATTCTCCTTTAATAAAAATATGATATATCATCTTCTATCTCTTCCCAAAATTTAATCATTGTTTTTAATAAGAATTCACATAATACAGTTTTTAAAATATATTTGGAAGAATTGATGGTCTAAGTTTAGCTCTAAAATTAAAATATTTCAAACGAAAAGAACAAAAAAGATCTAAATTAGTATTTACTTCCTATATTCCTTTGAACATGTCACTCTTTAATTTGTATTTTATTTGTTTCTTTAATTTGCCACAATTTTATTTATATAGAAACGTCAACGTCAACGTCATTTCTTTTAATTATCATCCACACATTTCCTTTTGTTTTTGATACCTACCACACAATTTACAATTTGAATGACCTCGTTCATCTTTATCATCCATAGTGGTGTGGAGTATTTATGCTAATCAAAAGGTCATGGGTTCGAGACCTTGGAACTACTTTCTTGAAATTTTAGACCCTAGCCATAGTTCTCAATGGGCGGGATATACTGGGTATGACAGGGGCGAATTTAGACCATAGTAATGTTGTCACTTGACAACATTTGGTCTTGGCATAGTCGGTTATGTAGCTTATCTTTCACCCAGTTGACCAATGTTTGAACCCTTTATAATGCGAAGTTTTTTAACTTGAATTCATTGACATCATTTGATTTTTTTTGAATTCGCCACTGGGGTATGATGATGATGATATAACTCGACAACTATAAGTTTACACTAATTCTTAAATGAAACAGCCTTATGACAAAATCATCTCTATTACATATAGTTTTAGTAGACAAATGTTTCCTTGTGTTCTCTTTCCAATATAAGATTGCCCCTTGAGAAATCGAGAAAAACATATATGTATATGCTTGACCTTTCATTTTTATTACAATAGTTGATCTGGTAACCTTATACGGTGACCCATCAATCATTACGTGGGTCATCCGATGATTTTCCCCCAAAACAAAACCCTAAATAAATTATGTGATTCACAATGTGAGGGAATCATGAAACTTAATTGCAGAAAGAGAATCAAGTTGCCCATTTTGTGGTGAAATTCCAACACCAAAAAAAGTGGTTACTGATGAAGATAATAAAAGGAAAAAGTACCATTAACAAAATGGGAATAAAGCCTTTTCCTCTTCCCCAATTTTTTGGCCTTAACCAATGGGACCCAAAACTAGCACTTTATTCACCTTTCAGCAATTAGGGTATATGCTTAGATAATTTCATGGAGGTGGGCCCAACACTTTTCTTCCCCAATCTTCAATGGAGTGCATTTTGGGTAATGCCAAAAGAGAATACATGTATTTTTCCATTGTAGCTTACACAACACAGCAAGAATATAGGCACCATTAAAGTTTGCACGATCCCGGATAAAGATGCAAACCTCATCCTTATCGTAGCCAACAAAATGGTGATGCGGTGAATGGTACACCGCTTGTAACGAAATTGATCGGACAACAGCATCAATGTAATCTCAACAATATGGAATCAGATGAAATTAACCCATTTGATTACTAACAACGAAATTTTCTGTCAATCGTAAACGGGACTGTAAGAATCCGAAAAGTTTATAAATACTCAAAAATCAACCACAGATTTACAGCTAGTATGTTTGAAAGAAAACTATTGGCTGCGAAAGCCCGTCAAGTATTAGCTTGCATGAGAAGCCTACTCCATTTATGCCTCAACCATAGGTTCAGGCTCTGATGACTCTGCCGGAGATTGATCTGGTCGGACAGAATTGAATAGGATGTCTTTGATAACCTAAGGAGGGAAGAAAGCATCATGAGTTGAAATTCATATAATCAAACTTGCAATCATTTGAATGATTCATATAAAAGTTGGGATCAACAGAAACGATACAGAGCATTAGAATAATTATATACCTGAGACATTAAGCCATGAACCTGTTCAACTGTTATCTTTGTACTGTCGCGTGTAATCTTGGCAAGAGCGGGTTCTTCCTGCGATTCAATCATGTCATACTCCAACAATAAGTTCAAAAGACATGTAAATCTTAGTATAGTACTCATATCAGTGGAAAAAGTAGCAATGAATTACAAACCAGAGAGATACACTTTACGAGTTGAAAAACAAAAAAAATCCCGTATCAAGGTCAGAAAGCAGGGCATTAAATTTCACCTATTGAAACTAAGTCACACTAACAAAGTGCCCATAACGAAAAAAACTCCAACCCAAACTTGATATTGTTTCAAAATTATTAAAAGCAATTTGCAAAACAGACGATTAGTAATAAAAATATAACTATTATGCATGCTGCACCAGTTTGCTTACGATAATTCATGAGTTGTTCGGAAAACAATGATTAAACAAAAAAATGACAAAGATATGAATTTGTCAAGTTGTGATTACACCCACTCTGACAAAAGCTTCTAAACACCTTTACGATAACTAAACTACAAAATGGTTTAGCTTAGACAGTTACGACCAAAATTGACTCTTAAAAGGTTTAATCGAATTTGGAATTAACCTGCCTTCTCTCAGGGCTGGTATTTGCTTCTCACAAATGCAACCATCTCTCCTGTTGTATGACCTTATTTAAGATTTTAGCTTTCTAAGACTCTTCACTAATTAGAAATTAAACACAAACCTAATTTTAAGCAATTAAGATCATCAAAAGTAAAAACCCAGTTTAAAAACTCCCCTGTTACACCACGAACTCCTAATTAACAATATTATTACTCAGATTGACTGAAAAGTGCACTCAACAAATCCAGAGGCTATGATCAGTCATCAAACAACGCTGATAAGTTGTCAAGCCTTCTGACATTGGTTTTGACAATTTCAACCTCGCTAACAACTCATCAACTGATACTTGACAAGTCGGCTTATGACTCATCAGTTGTGTATGCTTGCTTAACTCTTCTCCTTCACCTTCTGCATCTTGGTTACATGCATCTCAATTGCTTCCAAGATCCATTATATGCATTGTTCACAATCTTATTGGCATACCTAATGTATACTTGCTCCATAGCTAAAGTAAATGAGTCTTTCTTCCATTAACCCATTCGCATGGTTCCAATTAAAGGAGAGAAATTTCCAGAAAAGAAGTACTACAGATAATTCAATAAATGCACTACAAATCAGCAAAAGAGTAACCAAACAAATAGCACGAGATTAATCAATGAACTCCTGGACAATTTTCTAAAATTTCGAATCAGCAAGAGGATGTGCATGGGATCAAAAAAGACAAAATGCTACGCTTATATATCCCAACCAGAAAACAGAGTGCAATAGATATGAACACAGACATACACTTCATCATATATTCACTGTGAACCTTCTTTTTCAGAAAGGCAATCATCACTGGTGAAGGGGGAGAGAATACTTCTAATAGAAGTTCAAAAAAAAATCCAAAGCCACAGAGGTCCACTGAAGCAATAGTTTACTGCAGTGAACTTTTGGCAGAATCAGCTTGTTTGAGTTAAAAACTACTCCAGTCTCCAGGTATCTTGAGAGAGAATAACCAACTGATGATGAATAGAGAACCCCACAACCAAAACCATACGAAGAAAAGAGACTTGAATCTCCTAAACAATATTTGCGTTCTTAATTACTCCATCTCTGCCCCTCATTTATATGATATCAGTCACTCCTTTTGTGTCACCGAGTCACCAAAAGGTCTGTGACATCAGTCCTTGACACAGATTGAACTCATTGAAGACATAAAAATATTGTTTCAAAGTTTAAAATCTCCAAACTCCATGTGTGCATTTAGGGGCAAAAGTTATTTGTATAAAAACCACAAAATAACAAAACCAAACTGGATATGATTTTTTTTTTTTCCTATAAAATATGGTATGGGTTTGGATTAAAATTTCAAAAACCAAAGTTGCTCGGTTTAGATTCGGTTTGAATAATTAAATACCCAAAGGCACTTACCCTTCCTTTTTCACTAGACCTGGCCAAAATTAGAACCCTAAGTTTGAAGCACAAATTAGGGATTTAAACGGATTGGACTCAAATTGGATTTAGAACACTGTCTTTGCTCCGAGTAATAATCGAAGATTTTTTCAATTCCCACAGACTCAAATTTTATGTACTCTAACTTTGCTCGAAACGAACCCTCAGATATCTAGCGGATTCTTAGATTTGTATCTTCTTATAAGAATTAAGTTTTAGGAAAAAATTTCTGTGGTGGTCCCCTAACTCAACCACCATTGATGAACACAAGAAAAACAATCATTTTTGTCTATATCAATCTTAGAAGTATAATTTATCTAAAACCTTCAACAAAGTTGAGTTGGGATGTCAGACATAATGGAAGTCAAAGTCGAAGTCAAGTTGGATTGTCGAATTATTTCTAAAATTCGAGTCTAATTTGGAGACTGACTAAATAATTGGAGTCTCAAAGTCTGATTCAACAGAAGCTACAAGCCTCAATGATCCAAAAGACCAAAAGAACATTCAATGTCAACATCACAAGTCTATTGGAATGTTCTAAGACATCTACTGATCTAATAAGGTTTATCCATATTCAAAAAGCAGATTCAAGTATTGAAAAGGGAGGTACAAAAGTATGGCCAAAACACTTGAAAAATACCGTAACTTATGCAAGGAAGTCCAACAAGATATTCCTAGTTCACTATGACATGCAACACATGAAAATATAAAAAAATCTAGGGGTAGAAGTTTAATGTTGGGCATTGAATTGAAGATGTTAAAACTATTCATGATTTGCATCTCATGGATAATCAGAGTTAAAGAAAAGAGTTATTTCCCGTTTTGATCATCTAGTAGATGTTGCAATCAATGGACACATATGATAAAACCGATTATTACTAGCATTAAAGATGGGAGTTACAAAACAACATTGAAGAAGAATAAAGGGCAGAGTTCAAACCCCTCTTGAAACATCTACTTGGCCGGTTACAAAAAGGTTTGAACTTAGCATAAGTGATGAAATAATAGTTGAAGTCAATCAACTTAGTTAAAGTCATAAGCATCCTAGGAAAAGTCATCAAATCTTCTCCAATTCGACGATTTGGTGATGAAGATTGTTAGATTGTTTTTATTAGGTTTTTATAAAAGAGTTAGATGCTTCAACTCGTAGGTTAATTAATTTAATCATTTAGTAAGTCATTTTTAATATGTTTTAACGTAAGAATTATATGTTTTAATTTTTAACTTAATTGGTCTTTCGCATTATTTTGTCCATTATTTGTTCAACTTCATCTCATAGTTTTACCTCCTTTTTTCTCACGATCAATACACAGAACAAGCAGATCATTCAACCATCCCCTAGCTCACCGAGGATAAAAACATATTCTAATTTTCTACCACCCAAATATGACTTATGAGATCTCTAAGTTGTTACATTATACTCTAAATCCTCTAACAAAATCAAATTTAACATGCTATCCTAACGAAAAAGATGAACTAGTTACTTCTACTGTACCACTTCTCCATATAATCAACCCTAAGATGCTAGTTCAAGGAATTGGTTTTCATGGTTGGAATAGAAAGACACACACCAAGAACTTATCTTCTATTTTTGTCTTGGTTTTGGAACTCAAGAAATTTGAGTTTCGTTTCTCGATTTGTCTTCTTCAAACTTCCTTCATTAGTTTCCTTCTTTCACTCCCCAGGTTTCCACTTCGAATTTTTCTGTTTTGGGGCTCTTTATTTTTCTTCCACCTTTTCCAATTCTTTTTATTTGTCATTTTGGCAATGTTTCTTCTACATTCAGATAATCTAGTTTGTATCCTCTAAGTTTTGGCCATTTTTCCAAAAATATAAGGACAAAGTTACATTAATTCAACTTTGTTTAATCAAGATGTCCAATATACATTGGTTGAAACATGAATATGCTACTTTTTCTATTTTCAATTCAGAAATTGTTAGTACTTCGCTTAAATAAGAGAAAAATCTGATTCAAGCTTAAATAACCAAGTATAACCTCCTTCTGTGTAATCTACACAATCAACAAAGAAGAAACTCCAGGACACAAAAGGACCAGACAAATAGCTACCCAACATTGGACACCACTCACCTCAAACTAAATACTAAACGAAGTGCTTCCTTTTAATTATTTTATAGTTACTATATAAATTATCAAAATATCACCTACAGAGTAAATAAGCAAGAAAGACTACCCAATATGAACCAGAAACACCCAAAAATGTATCCTTTACTTCGATTTTAGGGCATGCTACAAACAAACATCAATTAAAAGCAAGAGATAGTTACTCAAGGTTTCTTCAAACACATTCTCTAATCATGCCACAGCACCAGTCTTACTCCCCTTAAGTCAATTGCAGTCAAAACCAAACTATCCATTCACATTTACAAACTCGCAGCCTATGCAATGAAGATCATAATCGATAAGTGAGAAGGATTCGCAAGAAAGACTTGTACTATATACAGGAGACCAATATATCTAAAAAAGTGCATTGACATGAATTAATTATTCAGCAAAATTATCCTGTCACAAACCAAAAGCATCAACGAGCCCACATTCTCATTTATATGAAAAGTATGAGTACAAACATTACCACACAAAAAAAAGTGTTCCCTATGTGATAGTGCATATCTATGATCCAAGCCAAGAACACAAAGAAAAATATTTATAAAAAAAACAAAAAGAACGAGAAAATTACTTGCTCAAAGATTAAACTAGAAGCATACTTAGAAAACATGCAATTAAGATGGAAATCCATTCAGTTTACCATAAATAATAAACGGAACTGACCTCTTTCTTTCTTTGAGAAGGAGTAATGATGGACCCAAAGCGAGTATGTGCCATTTGATTCTCAGCCTGCTCCAACTTCTCAGCTGCACAAATGATTGAAGGTGTCATTGCTCATTACATGGCGAGGAGCCAATGAGTTAATCTTCTATTAATATAAAACATAACAATGAACCATTTTTCCTATATGGTAAGTGAGGTATTAACTCATTTTCCTCAATTCTCTGAAATTTTTGTCATCTTCATTTTATTATTCTTTGGGAAGAGTAACTGGGTTGAAGAAACCTAAATGGGAGCTACGTTTTGGCATTGGTGTAATTGAACGTTAAATTCGTGAGTGGGGGGAGTTGCACAAACAGCCAATGCCTAAAAAGAAAATTTACCAAGATCTGAAATTTGCCCAGCCACATAGTCTCCATTTCCGAGTAACGGAGATGAGGAAAGTGTATTAACCCAGTATTTGTTCCACAGCAGATCCAAGAGATGGCAATCAAGTGAGGACTTGAAATATGTGATATCCAATGAATAGTACTGCCAAGTAAATAAGAAAATGAGAACTGTTTACACCCAGAATACGAATATGTGACAGCCAAGAAGGCAGAACATTTAGAAAAACCTGTTTACAGTGTACTCCAAAGTCTTCAATCTTGTTTAATGGAATGGTCTGATATTCTGAGATGGGCTCATCTGGTGGCTTATAACCTTCTGGATATGTCCTAAAAGCACCAATTTCAACTTTTCCGGCAGAAACTGTCCTGGTTGGATCGATGACAACAGCCAAAAAGGGCTCCTGGAATTGTTGGTTCAGCATTTGTGTCGAAACATCAATACCCGAAAGCCAGCATCCATAACCAGGATGAGAGTGATACCAGCCAACCACATTTTCCAGACGTCCAGCCTATACCATACCAATTTTTGCATGAGGATCAGTGATGTAGCAGTAACATAAAATCGAGGGCATGAAAGTTCTTCCAAGTAATAGAATTGGCTTATTTGTTTTACTGATAAGAAAATCAGCAAGTGTACTCATAGAAGAATGTAACAGAGAGCATAGAGATGGTCTTAAGAGCAACACATCAAAAATAAGTAATTGCGTGACAATGTAAAACAAGAGCAACACATCAAAAATTTCATGAATTGAGCATATGACAAATTGAAAACCACTCACCTACTAGTACACCAAAGTGCAAGGATATTGAAAAATATGGTACGTAAATAAAATCACATAGCATGAACTATTACATGACAACCATTGAAGACATCATGATGCACTAATAAGTACCTAATATCCGTACTAGTACTAAAAGACCAGGCTAAGTACCTAATACCATACCACACTAAAACATTATCACACTTCACTAAACTAAGAGCCATTATCACTCTTCACCACCCTCCCTTTCATACCTAGCAATCACTCATCTCCCTTCTCTCAACCTTCGAATTTTTGTTCAACAAAAAAAGGAAAAGACTCTTTCTAAATACATATACTAGAATGAAACACCATTCCAAACGAATTTTAATCTCAAAGCCAATATAGCTTCACAAACATTCTTCTCTAATAGTTGGTATGAGCCAGGGAGTTAAAAAAACACTAGAGCAACGAAGCACAATAATTTCCACAATGCTCAAGTCCTCTAGCTCAGTGAACCATAGTGAGAAAAAAAAACTGCAACATATCATGTCCATCGAGTATTTAGGTATTACAAATCTACTAAACCAATACTACTGGCATCCTAAAGGTGTGAAAAATATGCATTTAACCCGGTTCAAGAGATATCTCATGGTTTTGGACAATATTTTAGTATATGAACAACCAAGGCAACTGCATCACTCCCGCCAGGGCATCACCATGAACATTACCAAATAGGAATAGGTTTATCAACCTAAAACAAACAAAACAAGCACCAGACTGGGTTTTTTTTCCTCTTTCAAAACCCCTGATTCATTATAAACTAACATTAGGGCTTTTTCATACTTCTATGAACAACTAAACCCCATTAAAATGAGAAAGAAAAAATAACTAAATAGAGATGATCCATCACAATTCCCTCAAACATCAAAAATCCCTAATAGCCCCAAAACAAGAATAAAAAACACGGGATTTTTCATCAGCAGCTTTAGTTTCACATCCAAAACATAAATGATTTCAGCCTTCATATAATGAATTTAAACCTCAAATACCCAACAAACACACCAAAAAGAAAAACGATTCCCTCGAATTCCTTCAAACATCACAAAATCTAAGAAAACAAATAAAAATAGGGTTTAACAATTCACACCAAGAAAATCCAAAAAGAATTAGGGTTGCAAAAGAAAAAACCTGCTTATTAGTTTGGGAATATTCAACCATGTACTCATAAGCATCAGCTTGGGCATTAACCCTAGTTTCAGTTCCTTCAACAGGCAAAGCAAAAGCATCTAAAACAATAATGGCATCACCATCGGTTTTGCCCTGCATCAACCCCATAACTTCAATAGTCCCACCAGAACGTGCATGAACAACCATCTTCAAAAGAGCAAGAGCAGAGATCTTAACCCTTTTGAAGTAATGTGGATCATTTACCCATGGTTTCTCTTGCTGAAACTTAGCTTGTGCGGCTTCATCGTAGTAGAAAATGGCATCAGAAGCGTCGGTTGCTGTAGAAGAAGAAGACGATGAAGGAGTTGTAGAAACGATGTTGTTCTCTAATTCCCATGTTTGTTTCGCCATTGCTGCGGATGATGAGAGGGTGTTCGGGTCCATTGTTGAAACTTGCGAAGGTGTAAGGCGAATGTGTAGTGAATGAAGAGTGAAATTGGGAAAGGGGTGGACTGTGGAGTCGCCACTTCTGATGGCTTTTAATTTGGGCTTCTACTCTATAAAGTTGATAAAATTAATTGAGTTAAATTTACACATAACTAAACAAATTCTTTTTATTAATTTTAAAGAAAATAAAAAAAATTAAAAATTAGATCAGCTCATTTGAAGTCATCTCATGATAAGAAGATTTTTTAAAAAAAAGAAAAATTATAAAAAACTACCCAATTTATAAACCTTTTTTAAAAAAATTACCTTATATAATACAATTTTTTGCAAAGCACTACCTTTTATTGATTTTCGTCAGTTGACTGTTAACATTAACATTGACCTGCACAAAAAACTACCTTATATAATACAATTCTTTGCAAAACACTACCTTATATAATACAATTCTTTGCAAAACACTACCTTATAGTATACAATTCTGTGCAAAACACTACCCTTATATTATACAATTCTGTACAGGTCAACGTTAATGTTAACAGTCAACTGACGAAAATCAGTAAAAGGTAGTGTTTCGCAAAGAATTGTATCATATAAGGTAGTATTTTGCAAAAAAATTTATATAAGGTAGTTTTTTCAAAAAAGGTATATAGATTAGGTAGTTTCTTATAATTTTTCCTTAAAAAAATTTATCCGTGATAATAGATGTTTACGATACTGACATGCAATTGTGAAGTTAGAATATGATATGTGTGTTGTTGAGTATAATTGTGATTTGATTTCGGTTATTTATAATTTCATAATTAAATTTTCATTTTTAGTATTCAAAAATTATGTTCAGTTAAATGATGAACCCCTTTAAAGGGGTTTAAGAATGGAGGTTTGTGAAGGATTACGGATAACTCATGAGTTACGAAGAATAGTTAATTTTTAGGTAAAACGGTCGAAGTATATACTATATTTATTACATTTCTTTGATTCTTTGTTTATTGTTGTTGATCGTTTGTGTATTTTTATTGAAAGGAAACTAAAATACAAGTTAGGATTGTAGATAATAAATGGTAGCTTATAGTGCAAGAACTAAACAGAATGTGTAAATGTATGATGTATAATAATAACCAAGCATAAACAACAATAACACAGATTTTACGGTGGTTTACCAAATTGAGACTACTCCACCATCCTAACTAAAATTGTATTAAAATATAGGAATTACAATGGAGAAATTAATAGCGAAATGATGTTGATTTTATGGGAGAAAATAACGGTGAGCGAGCTAGGATTTTTGATAAGACTGTAGTACATAAGCAATGTTTTCATAACCTTCCTAGATATATCCTAGTACTTCTTTCGTTCCATAATACTTGCTATTGAATGTGACATATTATGTGGGAAAATGTTACTATCAGTAGCAAGTATTATAAAACGGAGAAAGTATGATTGTAGCCTTGCTCCTTACGGATACATCAAGGCTACATCACCCAAGGATTGAATTCTTGGTATGTACTAATTCTATTACTAAACTTAATTGTTTTGTTTAATCCAATTAATTATCCTAATATCTATGCCATTCTCACTACCTTCATTACCTACTAGCCACATTCACTATCTTCCTTCTCAAGAATCTCCATATGGACCATATATGCAATCTCAACTTGCCGTGGGGATGGTTAGGAGCTTCAACCCTGTGTCATGTGTGTAACACAATATTCGCAAAGAAGGTTGTTAAATTGGTCTTTTGTGAAATGAGAGCCACCATAACTTATCACTGACCATGCCACACCAAATCTAGGGGAAATAAAAGGAAAGGTAAACTAATTTAAGTCATTCAACCAGTCGAGTTTGATCTGTGATACCTCAGATTTAGATTGAAAAGAGATTGATAGACTACTCATATTAACAAGGTGCATCTTCTTTTCTAGAGCCCATTTCCTAAGAACTCCATAGTTAAGCGTGCTTGGTGAGGAGCAATCGTAGGATGGGTGACCTCCTAGAAAGTTTTCCTGGGTGCGCACGAGTGAGGCCAAAGTGCGCTGAAAAGACTTGTGTTGGTCTGTGAGCCAATCTACAGTCTCCACGAGTAGTCACCGGTGGTCAGTTGGGGCCGGGGTGTTACATGATCAGTCAGGTCAGTGGTGTCATATGTTTGGGTTTTAGATTCCAATCGAATATGGTCCAACCAGGATCTGACCGACCTGACCTATTTGGCTATTTTCTTAAAACTTAGTGACTTTTTTTGGTTCCACATCAACTTTTGAGTACCAACCTACTATCAATTTATAACTTTTTACTATTTGAGTTGATATTCCACAACTATGATTAACCAAAAAAATTACATGCTACATTTTTGCTATAGGATAATAAATCTTCGACCTATTAGGTCAAATTTGATTGACCTAAAATCAACCAGAATGTTCGATTTGATAGGTTTAGCTGGGAGGTCGAGCCATATGCCCACCCAATAAAATCGCTCTATGAGACAAAACTATAAGCTTCGTGGATCCTTGAAACCATGTCTCCTTCCCACTCACTAGTCATTCCTATATTATCTACCCTTCTCGTTTTCTTCTCGTCTCATCCCCCGCAATCCCCTCCTCTGCTTTGCGGATTCATGCTTTATTTCATTCAAGTTGATTGTGTTTGAGAAGAGAACAATAGAGGGAAGAAAAAGACTGGTGAGTAGGGGAGACATTTAGGAGGGTGAGCATAGCGGGGCCCAGATCAGCAAGGGATTCAAAAGTTGCAGGGGAGAATGGATGTGTTGCTTAAATATCATACTTTTGTCCTCGTTGTGTCCATTTTGTCATGCAAACTACTTCAGGTCGTCTTGTATAAGACTGTCTTACGGTGAGATGAACTCAAAAGAAGAAGCCCACAGGCTAAAAATTTCTATTATTAGGCTTATATTCCCCACATGTCGCTTGCATATATATAAGATAGACTATATAACTCATGTATTAATGATGAACGTTTGTCGATGAGACAGTCTCATACAACAATTAGCGTTTCAGTTTTGGACCTCAGTGAAATAATCCAGCTTTGTTCTATGATTATTTTACTTCAATTTATAGAAGAAAACGGTCCATCAAACCGACCAATGTTGGACTGATAATTGAAAATAAATCAAGTGGGAAGTGAAACCCAAAATACAAGTAATACACAAACCATCATGTATTCAAGCAATTCTACAAAGATACATTATACCAACTACAAGGGACCTAAAATCACTACAATTGGACTGACCGGAGGCTGATAATAAAAATTGCTATGAGTCCGCTTCAAAGTAGAAACTCGAAACCCTAACCAATGATCTCTTTCTACCTGTGGTAAGATTTACTTCTACACTAGCATGTGCAGGACATAATACAGATGGAGTTACACTTTCAAGTTAGCATTTCATCTACCCCTTGGTCTACCTCTTCGTGCGTAACCTCTCGATTTCCTTTCCGTCTGCGTATCTTTTGCTTTGGCAGCCGGTCCATCATTTGCAACCGGCTGCCTGAATTCTTGAGATGGCTCCTCATGCATGCTAGAACTTTCCTGGGACCCATTAATAACAGGGTCATTTGGAGGATTTAAGTTCTCCATGTCAATATCAGGTCCTACTTGGCTTGATTCAACCAGGTTCTCGTTTTCTTCTTCAGATGGACGTGCATCGTGGGTATTACTCTGTCCTTCAGCTGAACTGCACAGAAAAAAGTATATATTTGAGGTGATTTTCCCATCTATCAGTTCTTTGGTGATCAGATCCGAAGATATTAAACATAAAAGGCTGACTCACCCATATGCAGACCACCCAAAGCCATTTTCAGCTGTACTGCTCTTGAACTGCTTGAATTGATCATTATTGTCATACTTCAACTCTAGACGATACAAAGTGACAAAAGAGTTAACAAAAGCTGGTGGTCTGGAGGAAGAAGTAGCATACTGGGAACAGCTTGGAAACTGAGATCATGGGGAAACACAAAATTTTAAGAAATTCTTTATTCATTGCCCTCCCCAAAATATGTTTATTTCCACATAATTAAATCTGTTCCAAGTAAAGTGAAAATGCTACAAAGCTGTTGTTGGATCTGACAACAATTTATTTATAAACCAACACTCAATTAGTGTTTGTGTTCTTCTGTTATGACTAGCAAAAACACATTGAGAAAACAAAAAATATTACCAGCAACTGCCTGAGATTCTTCTTGCCCAACAGATTGAACAGCATCACCACCATCCTTTAGGAAACAAGTTCAGAAGTTTTAAGAAAAATATACAAATAAGCTAAATATTTATTGAAGAAAAAAAAAGAAAATTTCAATAGAAAGCGGTCATTATTGATATCTACAACAGCCTAGAAAATTCGTTAATTATAACCATTCTCACTTAAGCATTTTGGATCTTGAAAAATGTCAAAAGCCAACATTTGGAGGACACATCACCTAAATCTCAATATCCTCCCCTCACATCAATTGGTTCATCCCTACAAAATGCACATAAGTAGTAAACAAACATATCAAGCACACACCTGACTTATTCTGGGATGAGTACTCACAGCAGCATCTTGCAAGGCAGTCTCTGATTTATCATGTGTAGACTCGGCAGGACCTGCACATGGAATCAAAAAGCATATTTATGCATTTTAATTGTAAATGCTATATGCAACACAGTAAACAAGACCCCAAACTAAATCCCTCTATCCAAAGAATGTCCGCACATAAAAGAAAACACAGTATTGAACTCCCATCACATGTTGATGCAGCTAATTTCAAGTGCAAGTTCAGATGCCGAAAAAAAAAGAAACCATGCAACGAACCTGCACCCTCTACGTCTCCTGTATTCATCAATGAATCTTGTAGTGATTTACTTTCAGGAGAAAATGAAGATATAATGGTCTTTGTCAATGGAGCAGAAGCTAATAGTTCTTCAGTAGCCTTAGAACGCACTCTTCGAATTTCCTCCAATAGATTCCATGAACCAGAAGTAAATGAACTCTTCTTTGGCTGTATGCATGTGATAGTCATCAAAACAACAGAATTTAAACTTTATGTCACTAACTGGGTTTCAGTAAAATTAGATGTGATAGCAATTCTGTTGACCTGACCATAGAGCACATTATTTATGATAAAGTAGATATGCACTCAACATTATTTCATTGTACAAAACTACAAATAAATATAATATTCCGATGTGATGAAACCATACACACTATCATCACATATTCATCCAAAACTAAAAGGTTCACAGTTCACACAATTCATAGCATATCTTGTTCAGTATAGTATAGAGAATTCAGACTCAAGTTATTTGAGATTAGACAAAATCCTATTGAGACTAGATAACTGTACAGAAAAGTACTTCCAATTATTGTAAAATACTAGGCATCAAAAGTTATGTGTACACTAGCAGCATGAAATAATGATTGCAACTTTGCACATTATTATTATACAAAGTAGCTTGGGTAAATTTGAATAAGCACAAATTGACTATCGTTTGAAAGACCAGGTCAAAAAATTATTTTCCAAGTAAATTGGAGTTACTCTTGTGAGAGACTAACCGCCTCTCTGTGAGACAACCTCAAAACAAGAATCGCATATGCTAATAATGTGTATTAGTTGAGATATTTAACATGGGGCGCGTCTACAATGAGACCGTCTCATACAAGAATTTGTGAATAAATTGAGCAAGGAAGCTGAACCTCATTACAGTCAAACAAAATAACATATGCTTCAAAAACCACATAGGATACCCCAGGTTACATGTAAACACACAAGCTCAAAAAAAGCCTTTACGGCTTTGACAAAAAGAATAAAAAATTAAACAAGATACCTAGTGACTTGCTGAAAAATATCTAAGGATGCGTTTGGGAACACATATTTCATTTCAAATTGTGGATTTCAATTATGAAATCATAATGAAGAATTTGAGAATGACAAGGATTGAGGTGTCATTCTCAAATCCTCACTTTAATGAAATACATTTATAACATTAGTGGATTTGACTCAAATCAAAATTTAAATTCTTGTTATTTGCCAAACACTAATTTAGGTCAAATCCATATTTGCAAATGGAATCATCATTCCCAAACATACCATAAAGGAAAATCCACCATAATCGAATTCAAACAAAGAAAACTTTGATGTTCAAGCAAAAAGGGCACCTCAAGTTCAAAAAATCCGAAGAAATATGTTACGCTAAAACATCTTCAAAACATGATTGATGTAGTGACAACAGACAGTGTTCTGATAGATTAGCAAGATTCTAAGGAACACAACAAAAATTTTAGAAGGGAAGTATTTTGAAAATCATCTACAATAAAAACAGAAAATCACTTAGCTTAATATATACCTCAGAGCTTCGTAATGTCGATTTAGGTGTTTCTTCCTGGAAATTCAGTACACCCACTGGCAGAGATCCGGCCTCAGCTTGTTTCAAAGACGGAGATGCCCAGGCAGGACGATTCTGCATATATGATCTTGCCACATCCACGGGGGAGCCTTTCTCATTTTTGGAGATCTAGCTCATTAGATTAATGGTAGCATGTTAGTAACAAGCAAAACCTTACAGTTTACAGATAATATAAAGCACAAAGGTTCTTCAATAGATAAACTCTCACATGGAGTAAATGGAATACAACTGTTCTAGTAATGCATAAAAGCATCCACATGAGCACTTCCCTGCCCCAAAACCCTCAAAATGAATGCACAAATATAGCAATACCTAAGTCCACCTTTCTGTCAATAATTAACTTGACAACCAAATTTAACACATTCACCAACACATAAAAATTAATACACAAACATAATCTTGCCAATAATCATAAACACATAGGAAACAGATAGTCTACAATAATAGAATCAGCAACAAAACCAGCATCAGGCAAACTAGTAAAAAATGTGTCAACCATTCCAAGGCAAAATAGTAAGTCTACAGCAAAAGCTACCAACTTGGGAAGAAGAAGCCATGTTCAAAACATCAAGCTCATCCTCACGCTTTTTCTTTGAGCTTGATCTTTTCTCCTGAAGCCATTTCCTGGCTTCCATAATTGCTGAGGTGCGAATATTTGGGGTGGTTTCACCTTCAGAAAAAAAGAAAGTAAAAGATATATCAGGCAGCTAAAACAGACATTCCAGTTTATCATGGGATTCAAAATTATTGCAATTAATTTACCCAAAGTTCCATTGGTATCATCAATACGAGATTTGACAAGCTTTATCAATTCATTTGCTTCTTTCCTGTGAAAGGAAACATCAAGAGAGATTGATATACAATTCCAAATCAGCGTGTAGTACATGGAATGGTACATCTATCATCATACATGCAAATTCATCAACAACCAAAAAATCAACAATATTCCTGTGTGAATAACAGCCAGAGCAAAAAACATGTGCTGCCCCAATACCAGTTTTGGAATTCATACCCATCAGCATGAATTGGTGCTTAACTGCTTATGAGTAAATTTTCTAAAGCTTACTAATATATTCAGTTACTCTAAAGGAATGACTTGTAGGACACCAAATGTCTCAACATAAAGAAGACGTGGATCTTTAGGCAGAGAAAAAGAAATTGAATTTAATTAATAACAGTAAAAAAAGACCTTACTCCATGAAACAAGCATCAACAGTCCGCCAAGGCCTAAAGACGTTATTACCATAATAAAATGTAATAATGCCCAACACTTGGATTTGAATTGTGCAGTTGGGCAGATAATGAAATGTAGCACAGGCAGAATTGGCCAATCGACCATTGAAGTTAATCCATTCAATTATCTAGGCACATACTCCCTAGTCCCTCCATCCCAATTCCCATGTTAAGATAAATACTCCTTTTTTGGTGGTCCCAATTAAATTCATGTTTGTTTTTTAAGACATGTTATCCTATTCGACCCTAAACTTATTATCAGAATCTAACCACTTGAAACACTTACTCTTTGACCCCATCAATTTTCATCTCAAACACAAAATTCAAATCATGAGAGGACAGCAAGTTTTACATAAAATGACAAAATCAATTGTTTATCCCAAAACCTACACTTTCTTATCTATCCAACGAACCCAAAAAACAAAAATATGGCCAAAAATTCCCAGCAATTAATTTAGGATGGTTGAAGTACAAGTTATTACATCAACACATTGCCTTCAAAATGTCATCATTCTAAGATGTCCTCATTTTAAGATGTCTTAGTCCTCAAACCTCAACTCCAATATGTCATCATTCTAAGATATCCCATATATTTTGGAGTAAAATAAAAGCTAAATGCATACATGGAGATGAAACAATGAATGATGCTTCAAATACTTAAGTCTTACATAACAGCACAATCAACAAGAATAGCTTTATTAATAGAATAGGAACATCAAGACAGTCAAAACCCTATTCATGGATCATAATCCCACCAAAAACTTATAAATTACATTTCAATAAAGTAATATCAAATGGAAAGATAATCAAAGCTAGCACACATTAGGTACCTCGAGTATGTCTCCTGGATCACTAATTGTTCTATCGCACGCTTGCTACCACTCTTGCTGGATGGTGAAAGGACCTTAGATCAAAATCAAAATACGTTAGCTCTTGTGAAACTTGAAAGCTTATTTTCTCGTTGCAAATACTGAAAAAATGAATCGTAACAGACAAGACAAATCAGTAAAAATTAATGCACAGACAAGTCTCAAGTGCACACAGTGGCTAAAAGCCTAAAACTATGCAAATAAATATAGCTAGCTTCAAACCCAAAAAACTAAAATCAGCCTGATTAAAATTGTTGAAACGAAATGTCAGATAGATTAGTTGTGAACCATAGAAACAATGTGCAGCGATCTAGAAGTAACGAGAACAAGGGAAAAGCTATTTAGCTTTTTTGCAAACTTAAAATGTCAATTAGCAATTAAAAATCACTAACATAGTCATGTAACAGCTTGTGAGTTGTGATTAAGTCTTAGTAAACTGGCATTCTAGTTAATATAACATAACTAGAACTCAACACAATTTGATTGTGTTCACAGTTTTATACGGTATGAAAATTCTAGTTAATGACATAACTAAAACTCAACATAATTTTATTGTGTTCACAGTTTCATACAGCATGAAAATCATAAAGCTTTATTGAAAAACACTTTAAGATACACATTTTTGTGCCTAGTGACATCTGCATTGCCGAAAACTCAAAATCATAAGCTCATACCTCTTCACTAAAATATCACTAAGGACTCATGTGAACCTCACACATGTCAAATAATATGAGTGAGTTATGTACATTCATGGATGTCAACATTGACGATACCACAAAATACAAGTGAAATCATTACATACGAAGACGACAATTGGAATTGATATCTTGTTCCATGTAGCCGACTCCAATCTTTTGAGATTAATGCACTGGCATTGTTGTTGTGTTGATGTACACAATTGCAACGTAATATGGTGCACATTGTAACAAAGTAAAATAGTCATAATTAACATAATTAAAAAAAACATGTTTTTGGTCTATGAATTTTATTTTTCTAAAACCTAATGTATGAGGAACGTGAATAAAGAGAAGGACAAGAAAATTAACATATTTATTTAAAAGGGAAAATTTTAATCACCCATCGAAAATCCCCGTGAACTTCCTTTCTCTTCCCGCACTTGTGCAACCCCCAAAACTTACCCCCACCTACCAGAGAGACAGAGAATAGGGACTATGGCCATATTTCATTTTAATAGGAAAATTAAATCAATCATTCAAAATAATTATCCCCTCTCTCTTCCTTGTAATTATGTAAAACCCAACCTTACCCTACCTCCAAGGCTTTGATCCTAACCCTAAACCAACATTGTATACTCCAAACCCAACAACCATGCTAACATTGCCTTAAATTTGAACACGATTAAGAGTCAATATAACCATCGTAAATAGAGATTGAGCATTGAATATTATAAACGATATCAAATTGTTGACAATAAGATAGCATAAATGGCTTTGAGAGAATGAGTTTGCAAGAATGCAATGATTCAAATAATTAGATATATAGTGATAAAAAAGAATGCAATTATCATTTGCTAATTTATACACAACCATTATGAACCTTTAATTGAAATTTTTCAAAAGATTTGACTCTTTTAAATACATAGGTCACAACTTTCTTTGGACAACTGAAAGGTGAAATTTTCTTAAACGACTAGACAAAGCAGGTATTCAAGAATCAATGTTTGCCAATTATTGTATCATCATTTTTGGACCTCAAATTCATAAAAATGAAATTAGGGTACTAATATAAAAAATTTTAGATCCATATAAGATCTCAAAAACACTAAGATTTTGCTAAGAAATGGGTTTATTTTACAAGATTCGGATCAAGAATAACCCTATACTAGATGGATATTATTACCATAATGCCCTTGAAGAGTTCAGACCTCGGTTCATTCAAACAAATATGATCAATAATTTCTACAAAAATACTAGATAATCAACTCTCATTGATGCTAAATAGGTATACAACACCCACACATATATTAGGCAAAATCAAAACCTTCTCAACCTAGATAAAGGTTGATCCAGTAAAAGCATGCTTAGAAAGTACAAACCAATACAGAAAACTATATTTGAATGTGTATGAAAAGGGAAACATGCATGAAAAAATACAACAGTGTAACTTACACTTAAAACACAACTAGAAAAATGATTAAAATGTTGCACAACTTTTGACATGAAAATATTGATGGTGTTTCACACAATAGCTTACCTTATCATCCTCTTGTAATGGGGTATCATCCTCAATCTCCTCCTCATCATCATCATATTCTGAAATCAGAAAAAGATCATGCTTTGAAATTTCAATTGCTGACAAGGTAATGGAAAAATCACGCTACCCTTAATGTAATTGCAAGTAGAAAAGAAGGTCACAAAACGATAATTGCATTGATGAAAATAGAGAAAAATAAAGAAATATAGCAAATACTTGTGCTAATTTGCACCAGCATACTTAGAATGTCATACAAAAAAATATCGTGGTTCTAGAACAAACAAAACTGAATACAGTACAACATCTTCATCTTGAAACAGCCTAAATGTGATGCACAAATGTAAACTTGTGGAAGCATTTAAAGTCATTATTTAAAAGCATATAGTTATGATTTATAAACAAAACTGTTAAGCACATTCATAGCATTTTCCACATGCTTGTGAAGAAGAAATAGAAAAACTATCCAAAACCATAGAGGTCAAGTCAACAACATTACAAAAACTACTTTAAAAACCTCAACACATTTGAAATACAAATTAGAAAAGGCTAAGGCCTTCTTTCGCAAATGGTTTTTAGCCGGCTTTTTGTTGGTTTTGGCTCAGATTTTTGTTGGCTTTGGTGTATAGCAAATTAATGTGGTCAAATAGCCAAAAATATCGCAAATAGATGAACCAGAGCTAAGGAAACAATTATCATGGTATTAAGTATCTCAAACTGATAAACCTGGCAAAGAAAAAAAATAAGGTCGCTTCCATCAATAAGCCTCCCACGAAACTGTGTCGAGTGCTCACTATATCTTGCTTTATTTAATCGCACATGAAACAGACAAGCCTAATTTCTTTCAAAAAAATTAACACTATTCTTAATCTTAAAAAATATAAAACTTTTGTGTCAAAAACACACATTCACCAGCCATGAAAGGTACCAGTTTCAAACCACTGAGATATGGGGCTCTTGTGAATGTCCGCTCAATGACCCTTCATCAAGCCCGGCATATTCAATTATTCTTACATGGAATGTTTCTCAGATCTTGCTTTCACATACACGACATTAATAAGCCCAATTCCACTCAATGTTCACTATTACTTATTTGACATTTTGATAACTTTCAAACTTCACAAGGATGCTCAATCACTAATGAAAAGAGAAAAACTCCACTTCATAGCCCTCATGGCCTCAATTATTTTCCCCATTTGATAGCCACACACAACCACAGTTCTACTGGTGACTTCCAACTTAATTGTTTTTTATGTCAGACTCTTTGGTGCTGAGAAATCATATCTCCAATCAAAAAACGCTTTAACTTAAAACAAATCATTTGAAAATTGCTAAAGACTCTCCCCAGTCCCTGGCCCTAGCCTCGGCCCTAGCCCCACCTACACACACCACCATTGTCCCATCAAGTAGAAGCCAACAAAACCTCCGTTAGTGCCATCGTCCCCACCACCATCAGGTAGCTGCCACCATCTCTCCCTCATTTACTCAAATTCAATTTCTTCTCCAATATAGATGCCATAAAAAATCCCTCGTTCTTCGCACAAACCACAGATCCAAATCCCACTCCCACCCACGCTGAATCGCAAATTCGCCCACTTTTCCTTAACTAGATGCAAATCATCAATTCCACCACCACCACCAAGCAAAACAATTATCACATTCAAAAGCAACAATAAATCTCTAAACAATTTTATTATAGCCAAATCAACAATCAAAATATATCAAAATCCAACGACAAATCTAACATATAAAAAATTACCAGAAGAATCGATATCTGAAGACGAAGACAAATCGTCATCATCATCATTGCCAAAAAAGGAAAGGAGTTTTCCAGCACCAGAAGCAATGACTTTAGCAGGATAAATCAAACCAGAAAGCCAATTAGGGTTTTCGACATTGTCGGAAAGAGGAGGAGTAGGAGAAGAAGGAGAAGGTCGAGAATAAGGAGTCTTTGGAAGTCTCTTGTTCTTTACAACCTTTCCACCGACACCGGAAGTTCGCCGCGAAGAAGTTGTCGCCATTTTTGAAAAGTGAGAGAATGTTTTTTGGTTTCTGGAGATGGAACTGTTGTTAACCACAACTGTAGAATACAACGGTTTCTGGATGAGAGAGAAAATATGAAGTTTGGATTTATTTTCTTGTTTTTCTTTAATTTTTAATTTGTTCTTGCTTCGTTAAATGTAGCCGTCGGTGTGGATTAGAGGAATCAGGAACAGGCTCCGTTAATAAGTTGACTCGTTAGAAATTAGTTTATCCCTTTGTTTTTTCTCAAATTCTTGTTTTTTTTAAATGGAATAGATTTTTTATATAATTCTTGTTTTTTTTAATGGAATTGTTTTTTTATATAATATATATTTTTCTTAATATAATATAATGCCACTAATATTCAATATTTTTAATGTATAATACTTCCTTTGTTCGTTAAATTAATGATCAACTCTGATTTTAAAAGTTTACAAGAAAAAATTAATTACTACTCCCTCAGTTTCTTAAATAAGTTCTCACTTTCCATTTTGGGTGTTTTAATTGTTCCCATAAATAAACTTTCCATTTATATCACAAATTTGGGAAAAAATAACTTCATTCATCCTCATTTTAATATTTTAATAATAATTATGGTCCTCATATATCTTCCACTAACTCATGGTCCCCAATTGTTTCCCACTAACTTTATAAAAATATTTTTTAATTAGTTGTGGTCCCCATATTTTTTCAACTAACTTTCTTTAAATACGCTTTTTAATATTTGTAGTCCACACTTTTCCTCCATCAAATTTATTGTTCAATAAAATAATATATTCACTATCTAAAAGATTCCACTTTTCTTAATTCCCGTGAACATTTCCTATGGGAACATCAATAGGGAACGAAGGGAGTATTATATTGGATTTTAACACATTTGCCTATTATGACCTTAAACCCAAAGTGTTTGCCTTTTTATTTAAGCTTGGTATTTGAATGAGAAAAGAAATTTAGAAAAAAAAATAATTACTTAAAAAAAAGAATAATGTGCAAATACAATCTTCAAGTTAGGCGTTTTTACAAATTACAGTTTTAATGTTTCTTTTACAAATACACCATTCAGGTCATGTAACTAATTAACCCTTCTTCACAGGTAGGGCTTCTTGAAGATGATGGCTTCCTTCTGCCATTTGCACTCTTTCCTTGTCCGATTATCAGTTTTTACGAATTTTTCCTTTTTTGTGTTTCTTGCGACTTAGGAATTTTGTTAATAGAGTTTTTGAATTGTTGGACTTAGTACAAGCAAAATTAGGGTCGAAAAACTATGGCATTTTTGAATTTTTAATTTGTTGATTGCTTGAGTTTTAATACTACCTCCTATTCATAGAGAATGAGACATTTGTTTTTTTGACACTATTCACTTATTACTCTTAATTTGCATTTTATTCTTAATCTATACATTAGAACATAGTTAAGTGAGATCTTGTTTGATTCGTCTCAATGCAAAGATTATTAATATTCACTTTTTATAATATTTTGTTATGTATAATAAGAGATATTAAGCATTGAATAAGTGCATTGGATAGTGTGAAAAAACAAATGTCTCATTCTCTACGAATAGGAGGGAGTAATAAATTAGGGTTTTTGGTAATGGATTAGGAAAATTTTGAATTGTTGATTGGTTGAATTCAATAAACTAGATGCTACCATGTAGAAAAATCTTCCAAAATGATAAATTAAACAGAAATTAACAAGAATTTAACGGAGAATGCTACGGCAGTTAGATAGTATATAAACTGGATGCTACTATGTAGAAAAATCTTACAAAAGTGTTACCACTGACATTTCATGAATGTTGGATACTACATGTAAAATTTCCCATAAATAAAATGAAAATTTACTTTTAAGAATCCGATCTTTCGGCTGTTCTCTTCTAAAAATTCGACCTTTCGATTATTTTTTAAAAATTTGACCTTTTGCCTCCATTTTCATCTAAAGTCCTATTTTATCGGTGACCTGTTGTTTTGAAAAATTACCCAACTAACCCATTTACTTCCCTCCTTCCCCCATTTACTTCCCTCCTTCCTTGATAGTTAAACATCAACTCACCATTAGTGTGCACTAGAGCTCCGTCCTCTCTTTTCTCTTTAAAACCTGCCTCAAATCAGAGTTCCTTCACATCATCACCATTATTGCGTTGGTTGGCAACCCAGATCAGATATGAAACCCTAATCTCTCACTTTTCCATTTTTGGTTATTTGGTGTTCTTGCATTTACTCATGATGTCTTCCTCGTTTTTTTTCCATAATTGTTGAAGCATTTACTGAAATCAAGTTTATTTATTTGCCATTTATGTTCATTGATTTTGGTTTTTTTGTTTGTTAGCGAAGATGGATGAAATGGTTACTTTTAGGTTTTGGTATGGTGGGAAATTCAGTACTGATGATGATGATATGTCTTACATTGGGGGAATGGATAGGACGTTTCAAGTGAATCCTGATAACTTGTGTTTTGATTTTCTTATGTCTCTCGTTGCAAAGTGTATAGAAATCATATATATAGAGGGGTTGTACTACTTGAAACCTGGTATGTTATTAAAGAATGGGTTGAGAAAGGTAGTTGGGGAACCAGGTGCTTTTCACCGTGGGAAAACAACTGTGGAATGTGGTTTTGTAAATGTCTATATTGTCCAAACTTTACCTAAATCTTGTTGTCTTTAGTATTAGCCTAGGGACAAGCAACAAGAATCATTTTTTGCCAAAAAGTCCATTCACTTCAAGGCTACCTAAGCTTCCTGTTGTGAGGGTACCACATAGTGGTAGTAGTGGTAAATTTGTTACTCCTCCAAGGTCAATTTCCTTAGACTCCACCATAAATGCACCCCAACCACAACATAACTCAGAAACCCTAGATAAAGGCAAGCAACCTCAGGCTAAGACCACAAAAAAAGTGTATGTAATGGGGAGAAGCATGCTGTAATAGAGGAAATTGAAAGTGAGGATGATTTAATCAACTATGAAGATCTAGATCTAGATTCAGAAGAGGATGAGGATTATGTAGCAACTAGCAAGTAGTTCTGAGGAAAGTGAGGAAGAGTTGCTGAACAATGATGATGCAATTGGTGAGAGCAGTGAAGATGAAGAGTTTATGATAGCTAGGGAAAGAGTAAGAGGTACTTGTTCCAAGGGTTCAAGTTGATGTTGTAGTCATTTTTTGCACTGCCTAGAGGCAGTTTTGTACAAATATAAGAATCAACTATTATTAAGTAATGAAGATGAATGATCTGAGTTTGGCAAAAGCTCATTTCATTAGCATCAATCCTTACATTTCAACATACAATTTCATAACAATTACAGCATAACCTATTTCATTAACAACATGGTGACAACATAAAACATCCATGACACAATCAACAAGATACAAAGGTTCTTCTCCCTACTTCCTAATTTCATAACTTGAAAACGAAGTGCATTAATTTCAGAATTTGTTTCCAGAATCTTCAACTGATCTTCCATCTTTGTTTTGTGCTTGAGTAGCTCATCTACCAACTTCTCTAAATTTGCCAATTTGAGTTGGAAATGATCACATTTAGGAAAATCACGCTCCTTCTCCCACATAAAGAATGAACAATCTCCCTTCTAAGATAAAAAGAACAACAATTAAAATAGGCATTAGGGTTTCAATTACAAAGAACAATTGAAAAGAAGAACTTATTGGCCAGCGTGGACATGAGTAGAACTTTTCCCCATAATTAGGACATTTCTTCACCACCCGCAACTTAGCATCAAGATCATGGTGACATTTAACCCCAGATCTTGCAGAATCAACACAATGAGAAGATGAACCACTATGATTTGGATGAGAGTACATGACTTCCATTGTTGAATATGAATAAAGAAGACCTATTTATAGCAATTAGGGTTTATTATTTTTGAATTTCTCTTTTTTTTTAAAAAAGGATATTTATCCGGTTGTTTAGGTTAAGGAATGGGGTATGTACTTTGGATGAAAATGGAGGCAAAAAGTCGAATTTTTAAAAAATAATCGAAAGGTCGGATTTTTAGAAGAGTAAATTTTCAATCAAACTCGAGAATAGCCACCACTTATTGTTCGCTTTTTTATATTTTATATTTATATTTATATTATATTATATTATATTTTATATTTTATATTTTTATTTTATATTTTTTCATTTGGTTTCAATTGCACTCGTAAAGACAACAAAAACAAGCAAATTCTAGTTTGGTAGATAAATTACCCCTGTTAACTTTGCTTAACGCTGTGATGTAAACCGGACATGCCCTCACTCACGCGCAGACAGGCAATTAGACGAGGCAACACAGCCGCGGAGCACTCTCACATTCTCTACTAGACCGTCGCTCTCCGGCTGTGCGATTTCCTGGTAATTGATTTCTCCATCTGAATTATTATCTTAATTTATTGTTACAAATTTGGCTATCTCAATTATTAATCCCTATTTGAGTTTTTGATTTAGCTTTAATTGACCTTCAATTGTTGCAAATTGCTCATATTTAAAGATTTTGATGTTACTCTTGTGATTTACTGGCTTAGACTAAAAGTGGTGGATATTAGGTATCACCGCAGTGATTTATTGTATCAAATTTGTTCTTATTGTTTGATTTATTTTGTCAATGCGAATTACGTTAAATTCACTCAAAACTTTTAGTTAGTTAAATGAATGTTGATGTTTTATTGACTTCTATTGTGGATTTTTACGTTTTACCTGTATGTTAACTATGGTATTAGGCTTCGAATTGGCTTAAAATTTGATTGTAGTTATTGAGGCGTGAATGTATTGTAATTTTCTGATTCGAGATTATATTTGACCTACAATTTTACAATGTATTATTTATGATCTATTAATTTTACTAGTATATTTTTGAATTCATTTTGTAATTGATGAATTTGGGATTGGGAAGATAGTTGGCTTATCTGTGTCTTGTGAATTGGTCCTTGTTGGTACAAAGTGAGTTAAAAGACGTTGTCATTGATTCGTCATAATCTCGGGGCCTTCCTTCCACTAAATTGCTAGCTGCGCACTAGCCAGAGATTTTTTCTTAGAGGTGATTTAATAATTTTGGATCTTTATGTTCTGTGATAAAAACATATCTACATTTCCTGCTTAATAAGTGTGAGTTTCTTTCTCCTTATTTTTGTTAATGTGTTAGAATCATGTCTCGGAAAGCTACCTATGGATTTGATTATGATGATGATTATGAAGATTATGACGATTACTACCATGAAGAAGAAGAAGAAGTTGTTTATCATGAAGAGGATGGTAAGTATTCCTATTATATTTTAAGTCATTATCTCTTTTGGTGACTTTTCCCCCGGTCTTTGTGGCAATGAGCTGATCCTTGTCAGAAATATTACTACTACTATTTTGTGAATTGTGGTTGCTTTTGCTTGATCAGATAATAAAACACTTGTTGGTATGCTAGTTTTTATTTAATCAATTATATTAGTTTCAACGAAAAGAATCTAACACTAGTGCTTTACATTTAGTTGAATTTAACTTGGCTTTGGAGGTGTCCATTAAGTTTATTTTTACTTTTTATGACGCAATACATAATTGTCATTATGAACGCATGATCATGTGGAAGCTAAATAGTCTCTTTTCAAGGCCATTTCTTGTTAAGTTTATACACTAAATATGGTCAAAAGACCAAGTTAGGTGTGTGGAGGGATAAGTTGTTGCAGAGGAATACTCGCATAATGCAATTGCTGATTGAAATGTCTTGCAACTATACAATTGTGATGAGAACGCCTTCCTTCACTCACAAAAGCCCTTACCTCTTGTTCCAACCAAGCTTCGCTCACTTCATCTTCCAAGGTTTGATTATAGCTTTTAATCGCTTAACTTAAAGAAATTAATGCAACTGTCAAACTAAATTTTATTGATTGAAAATTCAAATATCTAAAATCTCTTGGCTCATAAAACCTCCATTTTTAAGAAAATAAATCCTATTTTGATTTAAAAAGAAATCTTATCTAATAACGAATAAAATGTTCTAAGGACTTCAAGAAATGGAAAATAACATCACGCGCACGACACCCATTTCTTCGATCAAAAAATTTCCAGTCTATTTGTTATAGCCATAACTTCTTTTGTAGAAGTTTGATTCTTGCATATGACCAAATCTCTTGGCTCATAAAACCTCCATTTATAAGAAAATAAATCCTATTTTGATTTAAAAAAGAAATCTAATCTATTAACAAATATAATCTTCTAAGGAGGTCAAAAGATATAATATAAAACCAAAAGATAAGATATGAAAAATAACATCCTGCGCACGACGTCCATTTCTTTGATCAAAAATTTCCAGTCTATTTGTTTTAGCCATAACTTCTTTTGTAAAAGTTTGATTCTCGCATACGACCAAACTTGGGAAAGCGGACAAAGTCTTTTTTCAATTCCAACTGAAATAACCTTCATTAGAATTTTGTAACTCCAATTATGAGTTCTTGAGTGTGATGATGTACGTACTAAGTATAAACTTTTGTTGACATAACACTCTTCTAATTAGGAATGTATCAACCCTATTCATATAAGGACTACTGAATATAGAATTACTTAAAATAGAAACTATGTAAAATAGTGTTGTTTCATCATGGCTACTTGTATCCTCCATCTATGAATGTATATCTTTGCCCTGACTTGGATGATGAGCCATAACCACTCATTGAATAAACTAACTGATGTGGCTATTTTGTAGTTAAATCCATGCCCTTAGATTAGGTCTATTTTTCAAACTTGAGTTTCTGTAGCATACATGCTTATCAACTTTTACGTATAACCAAAAATATGTCACATACATGCTTTTATTCTATCACGATATAGATTCTAGAGATATATTATTTATTATAACCATTTTAGCGAGCCACTAATGGACTAATTGAAAATGTTGAATGTATTTTTGAGTTTATCAACTTTTTATTCCGATTTTGACCATCTTAACTTATTAAAATCTTGCAAGTTTGATGGATTATTACAATGCAATTTTACAATAGGTTGAAAAAAATAGTTGCACACTTGCACTGATAGTGATTGGGGGATTACAACTGCACTCTAGATCTTGTTTTTTAATTTCTTTTATTGTCAGTCTAGTCTTCATTGACCTCTGATTCTTTGCTTATGATGTTCCTCAAAGGAGTTTTAACCTTGCCTTGAGCTTTGTGCTTATTCTGGTCAAAATTCATTATGAGCTCATTCTCATTGTGGGAGTGAACATGAAGATGATAGAGTATTGTAAAGATAGTTTGTATGCAATTTGAAGCTTATATGACTGTTAGTTTTGTTAATTGACTGAGCTATGAACAATAAGTCCTAGTGACTAGGAGTCTTGACTGGAGTTAGAAAAATTAAGTAGGCAAATTTTAGCGGGATGCCGGGATTTATTTTAAATTTCAGATAACCAAAGGTATAATGATTGGATGTTATTGAAACGTGTGTGATAGAATGCATGTTATATGAATGTGCCCTTTTTCAGCATTACACAACTATGAATTCTAATTGGAATGTTTAAATAGAAGTTCCCTTAGAGAAATATAGCAAGTCCTATGTCGAACGAAATGTATGACATTTGTGTGACCAACACGTTTTTTTTGGGAAAAACTAATAGGCGTAGACACCCAAGTCATGGAACTAAAACCCCTTAGCTAGCCCATATATTCGATTCTCTGCTTCCCATTTCCAGGTTTTCCATGGTACAACATAAATTTGTAAACATTTTGTTGATCCTAAGCCTTGCATGCTTTAGGATTAAAATTTTCTTTAGTGTGCTGTCATTGCTACAAGTCAAGAAGAATTAAAGTTATTTGGAATGGTATTAGTAACTCAAGTTCTTGGACATTGTTGTAATTTATATAAGAAACTTTAATTTCCCTTCTAAAAATAGAATAGATTCTGCTCCATCCCCCTTTCAAACAATCCTAGTTGTTTTCGCCTTTAATAGGCATTCTCTATGTTTTGTGCAATGGTTTTTTATATGAACCTTTTGGTATAGTAGATATTATTTGCATGAGAAGCAAAGCTCCATGTCTTTTATTTAACGAAAGACTTGATTTTGCAGGTGTTGAAGCTGGAGTGACACGAGAAGTTGTTAATTCTGGGGTTTGGCATTGTTCTATATGCACTTATGATAATGAAGAAAGTATGAACTATTGTGAAATGTGTGGGGTTCTTCGTATTCCTCCATCTAATAGCCACAACAATATTGAGAAAGCAGGTAATGCAAAAAACTTCATCTTTTGTCAATACATCTTAATCAATAATTTTCTTCATGGGGTCCTACCAGTGTAGATGCATTGTTAGACTTTTTCTTCCACTGCATATAGTTCTGTCTCATGCCTATACTGTAGAAGATACAAAATCTGTATTAAAGTTACTATTGCTTTGTGCCTAATGAGTTTGTGTGAATTGAGAATGATTATTTCATTTATTTTCCCTTTAGGTGGGGAGGCTAGTAGGGATTAGGGACAGTGGGTTAATCTATGTGTTCCATAGTTTGACGATACCAGGAAAAATGGATCATAGTGATAGCTGATTGGTTCATGGACTTTTCTTGCGCGAATGTCACAATGATCTGACTATTTTGATTGTGGCTAATTAGGTTTCAATGTTTGAATAGTTGCACTCACTCTGTCCCAAATTAGTTGCTATGTATGGCTTTATGCCACTTTTTTTTGGTAATTTCTAAATGGGTGATAATGTGTAGGCTTGGATAGGCTAAATGCTCTAAAAAGGATATTGAATTTTATGTATGGTTTAGTAGGATTGGATAGGCTAAACACTCTTCTGGAATAGAAGTGCTTTAGACTAATGTCACTTCTCTAAGAAACTTCAAGTCGCTACAAAAAGCTTTATGTAGTTCATGACTTCATGTAGTCTTGTGCACATTTTATTTTGAAGTCACTCTGTTTTATTTTTCACGCTACTTTCGTCATCTAATATTACCAGGATTAGGAATTTTGAAGTTGAATCTGGCAATAATCGAGTCTAAACTGCGTTAAATGACGATGCATATGATCCAACGACAGCATTCAGGATATTAATTTAGCAACAAGTTCTATGATGTAACGATGCGTTTGACAACTCATTCTTCCCCGAGGCATATGTGTTTCCGCTATCAGTTTTAAAAAGCATGCTCGATGTTTGTGAGGTTCAGTTGAAGTATCCTTGTTGTATGCATGCCAAACTTATGCATGGCGCAAGTGATGCTGAATGTTTGTCCCACCAAACATCAAATGCTTCCGCGTACTAGCATGCCTTATAGTCGAATAATCCTAGGAGACCTGTAATATTTTGTTATCAGAGCCACAAAAGATATCCAAAGGGCATGCATCCTTATCCATCAATATTCACGTGGTTCCATAGGCATAACTGTAGCCACGACCCTGTGCATTACCACGTTATTTATTCTGGGTATCTTTGTCCACTATTGGAGAATATTCGTAGGAATTTTATCTATCATTTCATCTATTTAGGGTCAATCACAAGCACTACAAGGTTAATCATGAGTCATTGTTTAATCTATGCGCCTAGGCGCACTTTGTTTTACGTTCTGTTTTCAGTCAATTTTATTATAACTCGTGTGATTTTGTGGGTCAATTTTTGTGCTCTAGGTGTAGAAAGATTTGTTTTTGGAACAGTATTTGATATTTTTTGTGCATTTTGTTCTCCCATGTCAGTATTTTGCGTTCATTTTAGTAGATTTGAGTTTCCCACCACTCTTGGGTACCAAGATTAAATCTTTTAATGTTAAACTAATTTGTTGGGTTAGCATTAATAATGGTCCAAATTTTAGGGACATTAGCCAAGTAAGTTATTTGGGCTTTTGCTTTCTTTATGTCATGTTTGTTCGGCCAATTAGGACACAAGGGAGGGAAAGCAGCATGAAGCCTTGTTTAGCTATCAACCTCCAAAAGTTCACTAATTGCGGCCAGGTGCTCGCAAAATCTTTCTTCATTGGTGTTGTGACAACAAATTTGCATCACATAACTAGATACGATTCTCGGTATTTATATAATTTGGCCCTTTATTTCCTTTTTTTTCATAATTTAAGAAGGGATCAAAATACTGGAAACGATAGAAGAACTATTCATTTTATCATTGCTTGAGAACTATCATGTGATGGATAGCCCAACAATGAATAGCCCAGCAGGCCCAAGCACTCTAATTACGTACAAGAGAAGGACAAAGGGGAACATATCTGAGTAAAAGGGGATACCTGGAAAAAGGAATCTTTTCAGTTGGTTGCTTTAACAATTCCGTTATGCATTGTATTTCATACTTTCTGATTTGTTATGAATTGGCCATGATAAGGCATGCTTGTATTCACAAAGGGTGTATTATACATGAGGAGCTACTCAACCGCTCGAAGAGTTGGGCTGGGCACCTTGCCTAGTATACATAATATACAAGCAATCTTTCTAGACCTTCTTCTTCTTCTCTTTTCCGATCTTCTGACATATTACTGTGCAATTATTTCTGAACACAGGGGACACCTTGTATTCATTTTATCATTGCTTGAGAACTATCACTAATCATAGAGAGTAAATGCTACCTAGAATACTGGGATGAGTATTCGTTGAGAGTAAATGCTACCTAGAATATTGGGATCAACAGTTAAATAAATTAAGGAAGGAGAATTAAGAATGTTGATTAGTTTTAGTAGTTAAATAGTGATACTTGATTTTAGGTATCAATTGGATAGAACTCTATATAGGCATGCGTTAGATACTCCCTCTGCCCCTCTCATTTAGCACCCATTGCTTTTTGGGTGAAAATCAGTAGAAAAGAAAATGGTTGGAGAATAAGACAACAAAACAAGGGGATGCTAGAAATAAGTGGTTAAGATAAATAGAGTGAATAAGTTTGTGCATAAGAAGGTAAGTGGGACCATTCTCAAAAAAGGAAAGGGTGCTAAATGCTAATGAGTGGGATCGACTAAAATGAAAAGTTGTGCAAATTGAGAGGGACAGAGGGAGTGTTATTTTGGGCCCTAGGTGCCCCTTTTGCCTATTCTGAGGGTTGGGCTGATTGAGGTGTATTTTTCATGTGCCAACTATTGTCCGTTTGAGTGAGTGTATTTTCCTCGTTTGCATTAAATGGTCAGTTTTCTATATGGGCTTGAGTGAGATATTATTTTGGGCCGTGGATGTGTGCCCCTTTTGCCTATGCCTAGGGCCAGGGTGATTGAGTGTGTGTATTCCTTACGTGCTAACTATTTTCCGTTTGAGGGAGTGATTATTCCTAGTTGGCATTAAAAGCTCCCGCGTATTAGCAAGTCAACTAATAAATTTTTAGGAGACCCGTGTAAATGGTCAAAGCCGTCAAACAATCTCTTAGGTAAAGGCTGTAGGGTTTTTATTTGTTCCTGTACATTATGTAGTTGTATAAAGTTACTTTTTAGATTTCGAGTTATTGTAGGTTTTGTAATATTCAATGTTTAGTATAAAGCTGCTGATTGTCCACGCGCTGTTTCACTTTGTAAATTTAGAAACTACAGGTGTGCCCCCAAGGATCTTTGTGAAGACAGAAGCTACTACAGTATCTAGTACAAGACAAGCTGACACTACTTTTAAAAGAACAAGCACTCCAGAAGATCACAATCATGCCCTCACTGTAAATATTTTGAGAAATACTGTTATGGATGAGGGTCCTTCAAGCTCAACAAATTCTGTTAAAGGCCCCTCAACGAGCAAAAAATCAAAACATAATAGCATAGATGGGAGTATTTCTCTAGCAAATGGAGCAGAAGCTGAAAGCCTTCCTAGTGGCTTGAATAATATGTCATTGAATAGTAAACATGTATCTTCCAACATTCTGATTCCTAAGAAAACCCTTGCACAATACAAACCTGAGAAGTGGATGCTACCTGACAAAGAAGTTGGGGAAAAGGATCAAATAAATCTTGCTATTGTAAGTTATTTTATGTCAAATATTACTTCTTCTGCAGTGATCTTTGCTAAGGATGGAATATATAATCATTGGTCGTGCCACAGGTTGGCCATGTTGATTCTGGAAAATCGACATTGTCTGGAAGACTCTTGCATCTACTGGGCCAAATATCTAAGAAACAAATGCACAAGTATGAGAAAGAAGCCAAAGAACAGGTTAATCATGGATACTTCTTATTTTTCAAGTTTTAGTGCAATTTGAAGTATGTTTTTTCTTAATATTTGTTTGGTGTTCAGGGAAAGGGATCATTTGCCTATGCTTGGGCTCTTGATGAGAGTGCTGAAGAACGAGAACGTGGAATAACCATGACAGTTGCTGTTGCGTATTTTGACACCAAGAAATATCATGTGGTTGTGCTAGATTCTCCTGGGCATAAAGATTTCGTTCCCAATATGATATCAGGTGCAACCCAAGCAGATGCTGCAATTCTCCTTATAGATGCCTCAGTTGGTGCATATGAAACCGGGATGGACAATATAGGTGGACAATCCCGAGAGCACGCACAAATTATTAGAAGTTTTGGAGTCGATCAAATTGTGGTTGCAATAAACAAAATGGATGTTGTGGAATACTCCAAGGAACGATTTGAATTGATCAAGCATCAAGTTGGGTCCTTTCTATGTCAATGTGGCTTCAAGGAATCTTTCATCTCATGGGTTCCTTTGAGTGCTGTAGAAAACCAAAATTTGGTGTGTGCTGCTACTGATATGCGTCTAAATTCTTGGTATGTTCGATTAATTATATGCTGCTATTAAAGAGAACCAAATAGGTGAGAAGCAATACTATACTGATAATTTTGACTGCTTAGTTGTAGTGCATTGAAGAAAAGCAAAGTGAACTAGTTAGCACTGATTTTGGGTTGAACATGGGAGCATAATTAACTGGCCTTAAATGTGTCATATGTTTAAGTGATAATTTAGTACTGATCTACGGAGCAAGGGGGTGTAGTTGATTCGACTTTAGAAAAGCTAAGTGATTATTCAGTACTGATTTACGAAGTAAGGGAGTTTAGTTGATGTACGACTTTTGTACCTTATTTTATGATGTTGATTCAAACAGATGTGTTAACAAATCAATTGGTTGACAAATAGATGCTTCAATATGCAGGTACAAAGGACCATATCTTTTAGATGCTATAGACTCGCTACGCCTGCCTTGTAGAGATTATGAAAAGCCTTTGCTTATGCCTATATGTGATGTTTTCAAAGCACATTCAATGGCCGTTTCAGCATGTGGTAAATTGGAGGCTGGAGCCCTACAAATTGGATCTAAGGTATGTGAAAAACTGCGTGATGTGAGAACATGTTTGGTGTACAATGACCTTAACTAGTAATAAGTTCTATCAGAAAAATGTTCCGTGCTAAAATGGGTCAAGACTATGCGGCAATGATACTTCTACACAAAAGATTTATGCAATATTCACTCTTCCTCTTGCTAAAACTATTGATATGTACCAGAATTCATGATAAGTGAGCATGTCTTTAGAAACATGCTTCTAAAATTTGTGTGATCTGAAATTTAGATTTGTAAGGGGATTTCCAGCTGAGATAGATGCTGAATGTCTTTCTTAAATTCTAAAGTCATTAATAACTATTTTCACATTGGCATTTGTAGAGCTTCTAATGTCACACTTTCAATTTTTGGACAAGTGCATTTCTTCATGTCTGTATTTCACAAGACATGCAATCTTATCGGAGACAACAATCCCCCTTTTCCATGAATCAAAAGATCGTGTCTCTTACATGAGTCATATGTTTAATTAATGAAATCCCCACCAACAATCCTCTTGTTCAATTCATTTTTGTTTAGTGTTATATCCTTAATTTGACTCTAGTGCTTGGGATCAGGCAATGAGCTACAAGTTGATAACTCTGTTTACCATATCTTAGCAACCCACTTGTTCATAATCACACCCAATGTTGAAATGCAGGTTCTGGTTATGCCGTTAGGGGATATAGCATCAGTTCGTTCCATTGAGCGCAACTCCCAACCTTGTGATATTGCAAGGGCTGGAGAGAATGTTTCTGTTGTTTTACAGGGCATCGATGTTAATCATATAATTGCTGGAGGTGTCTTATGTCATCCAGATTTTCCTGTTAGGGTTGCATCTCGCTTGGAGTTGAAAATTCTTGTCTTGGATGTAAAAATCCCAATTTTGATTGGTTCTCAGGTGAGCATCTACTAGTTAGTGTATAAATGTATACTTAAAATAAAATTTAATGCCTGATAACTCACAGTATTGTCATGAAATACAGCTGGAATTCCATATCCATCATGCAAAAGAAGAGGCTAGAGTTGTAAAAATAGTGTCGTTGATCGATCCCAAAACCGGGAAGGAGACAAAAAAGGCACCTCGCTGTCTTCTAGCAAAGCAGAGGGCTGTGATACAGGTGAGTTCATTACTGATTTTCAGTTTGTTTATGGATTGATTTTTCTTTCGGAAAACTGCTTTATTCACCATGTATATGCATTATGAATGATCTTTTGCTTATCATTTCAGGTAGCTTTACAAGGAGCGGTTTGTGTTGAGGATTTCTCCAGTTGTAAAGCTCTTGGACGGGTATTTCTACGTTCATCAGGAAGAACCATAGCCGTGGGTGTTGTGACTCGAGTACTGGAAGACCGGAATTAGTACAATCTCTTGTATATCATCTCTAAAAGTACATACCATAATAGTTATAGAATTGAGACAGTGCACACAAATGAGGAAGTAAATTTTGAAAGTGAGTTTACTACTGAGGGCCAAGTGTACGGCATATACTGCTGTAACAAGTAGTAAATTCTATCGGAAACATCTACAATTTTCTTTATTACACATCAGCTACTTGTTTTACTGTGCCACATGCTTTGATTTGCCCTGACAAAGCTCGGCATGGCACAGCCTGTGGCTCTGACGTGCCTGAGCCACCACAGCCTGTGGCTACCCGTGCCCTGCGAGGCACAGCCCATGTCCATCATTTACTTGGTGTTGTTTGTAGTTCGAAAATCTGAGTGGTCTACCCACTTATTTAATGCCAAAATTGCCAGGCAAACATACACGTATTTTTTTTGAAACTGTTTCATTTCATTTGAATTATTTGAACTACCAATTGCCAGGGAAACATACCTGACAATGACATACCTACTTTTCTTGAAAATTCACACGAATTCTTCTGTATAGTATCAGCAAACAGAAATCTGCTGGACACAAAAATGGATTTTTATATAATTTTGGTGAGCACCCAATATCCGATATATACAATGCCAAAATTGTAGTCTCCTTAGCCTATACTGTATACATATAATACAAATTTTGAATACAAAATTTAATTAACCCTTTACAAAATCGACGAGGCTTGAAATTTCTTCCTTGAATTAAGAAATAGGGATGCACTAGCAAGCTTCCGATTTCTCAGTCGGACAAAACTGAATTACTCCAAGAAAGCAAAATATCTCGTGCCATATTTGGTAAATCTGCAAGATAAACATTTGATCTCTTTAATAAAAAGAATCTCAGATTTTCAGGGCTTAATAAATAACTGAACAGAAGCTAACCTCGAGCAACTTGCGAAGCAACTGTGGGTGCATCTATTTGATCCTCAAGCAATCGATACACGTCTAAAAGCTACAGCATGAAATGTTGAAACTTAAAAATTCCTCCCGATATTCGACATTATTCATACATGAAAAAAAAAAACGAAAATTGATGTAATACAAACCTCCTGTATATGAAGCTTTGAATCTTCAGTTAAAGCAAGAACTAGCTGTCTACGAATCCCCCCATCAAGCAGGACCAGTCGTGTGCCGTCCTTGATGGTGTCCGTGAGGTCCAACTTCAGCTTGTTTCCTGCTCTTCCGTTCCCTTGCCTTCAAACGACAGAAGAAAAAATAGAGACACGTGATCAGTTAGAATGCTAGAGAAGATGACAGTAGATCAATAATAAATTGTTTGTTAAGCAGGTAGCGACTGACGAGTTTCTAAGTTGCAATGCAGGAGTATTGCTCATCCTTGAAACATTTTCCTTCGCCAATACAATCAAATTTTCGAGTCGTTTCCACTGGAAAACTCCATCTTTAAATAGAACCTGATGCAGGATAAAGAGCATTATTTGGAATGCGATTCTTCTATGAAATCGAAACCAACACCACTTTCAGTAGTTTAATGAGACTGTATGACCTTGCTACATGTAAAAGTGTTACGGGAGTAAGATGATTTTCATCACCAATGTTAGAAATCCCATACATGTAGAAATTAATGCATTATCAAGGAAAAAGACTTGAAGAATAAGTGGGCTTGAGTTAAAACAAACGGATGCTATTAGTAAGGTCATTCTATCCCATCCCGGATTTTCCTATTCATCTATCATAAATTGGTAGAAAGATTTTAACTCCTTATTCATGTACATGCAGAAGACAACTTACCTGGATAAGGCGTTCACGAAGAGCAGGATTTGGATCGGTAAGAAGACGTTTTGCTACGTATGGGTAAGCAACCTAGAAGGACAGTTGCAAACAATTTGCATTAGAAAATAACACAGAGATGAAGAAATAAATCAAGTAGAGCTTGTAGAGTTGTACAATGTACGAGCTATCATGAATGATATTATGTAGTACAATATCATGCGTACAACTCGTTATAAAATTAAATACATAGTTAACAACATCAGCTCTACCGGTAGTTAGTGCAAAACAAAGATATTGTTAATTACCTCCAGGAATTTGAAATCCGGTTCCAGAGATAAGCAAATGCCTTCTTGTGTAAGTAGAGACCGGATGACAAGTGAAAACCTTTCGGGAATACGGATGGGATAATTATAAACCAGCTGATTGAATTTACCTGGCAGTCATGGTTCATAGCACATCATTAGAAGCGATCTAAATGGCTACTCAGCGATAATTCATTGTATAGGTATACAGTATTTTCTTGCTTTGAAGAGATGAACTTCTAGCATATTTATTTTTCTTTTTGCATTGATATATGGAAACCAAAACGATCGGTCTACATCAATCTTTCTTGTTAGCGGTAATCCTAGATGAAAAAACAAGACTATCCAAGGAGTAGTTCATGGTGCGTGATGTTTAGTGATAACATCATATTAGCGGATCAAAGTGGAGATGAGGTCAATGCTAAGCTAGGTATTGGAGGCAAGGTTCATGATTAAAAAAATGTTTTAGTCGAAGATAAAGTTTACTGAATGTTGTTTTGGTATGAATGATCATATAAGTGTTGTATCCTTCCAGGTGAGTGTTTCAAGTACCTTGACTCAATTTTTCTCAAGAGAATGAAAATTACCTGTGACACTTCTAAAATTAAATTCTGATAGCCCTTTCCCAAGAGAATTCTGCCATATGGCTTCTAATGCAGGTATTATAGGCGCCACATTGGTTCCCTTTGCTAAGAAACCAAGCCGCGTGAAATCATTTGCCATCTCAGCATAATCCTCATTTACAGCATGGACAACAGCATCTATCAGAATTTGTTTATTTTGCTGAACATAACAAATAAAATTTGTTAGAGCATAATACTGTACGACACAAAATTAGCGTCACATGGCTGACGAGGGTGTGAGTTAAGCATGTGAAAGAAAAATGGAGATAGGAGGATTTTCATAGAAAGGCAACTACATATTCCTAACATTAATGACCGCCGCCCCCTTAAAAAAATACAATTAAACGGGTTTAAGACTAGCATACTATTTGAGCTTTTTCCTTTTGGGATACAAAACTTTTGCCCTTCATCTCTCATAAATCCTTTGTTGGTCATTCCTAGTATTCCGTTTAAAAATATTGATGTATAAACACATTCACAACGATGACGATTATAACTAACATTTTGCTGAAAAAAAATACTCCCTCCGTCCCATTTAATTTGCAGCATTTTCCATTTTGATTCATCCTACTCATTTTACGTCATCTTTATTTTTGGACAACGATCCACTACTTTCTTTTAATCTCATCCATACATTTTAACTCTCTTATAATTTCATCCACACAATTCATTCTCTGTCTTCATTTATTACCATTATCCGCCTTTTTCTTAAAAAACTAACAATTTTCTCTTTGATGCAAATTATACAGGACGGAGGGAGTACAAAAATTAGACAAAGCTTCTTAAGTTCCTATGGACTTGTCTAGAAGTTTTCATATAAAATGTTACTTATCCTAGGATTCAAAAGATCTAACTGCTTCTATCTATAATCGAACAGCAATATCAGTACCAACGGTCAGCAAGTAGTGTCGGAGATTCTGTCTAATTTGTATCTTACCTGGCTCAGCACAGCAACATTTCCAAAGTCCACATAGGCAATACGTCCATCTCGCATAGCAAATATATTTCCAGGGTGAGGATCTCCGTGGAAAAGCCCAAACTCTAACAATTGCCGCAGCGCAGCACTAACTCCAACAGTCAAAAATCCATCCATGTCAATGCCGGATTCCCGAATTGCCTAATGATGATGACAACGAGTTAGTCCATTTACGCAAAATTACAGCAGAAAATTATGCGGGATAACATATTTCCCATAATTTTCAAACCTGAGGATCAGTACAACGAATTCCATCAATCCATTCCATCACTAGAACACGTGAACCGCAGTACTGCTTATAAACTCTAGGAATTTTAACAGTAGGATCATCTTTGAAGTTCTCTATAAACTCTTCAATGTTACGAGCTTCCTGCAGTTTATCAGCAGAGAAGGGGAAAATTACATAAAGTGAAAGGGTCAAATAACAAGAGCGGAAACATATATGGGCCCTTAGAGCTTATTCTCCTAAACTTGTTAATTATTCTTATTAGGTTAGATTGCATTTGATCATACTCGATAAATCAGACTAGATCATATGAGTCAAGACTCTAGACCATATCAATTCGAATTGAATCAAATCAGATCAGAGTAAAGCAGACCACATCTAGTCAGATCAAATTAGAGCAATGTATCTTACAATTAATTCTTATTATTTATTCGTATTGGTGTTATCAATTATTAATATTATCTATCTATAAATTTTATGATTAGTTATTATTTATTGGGCCAGGTAGTAGTAAAATAATTTTAAATTTTATTTAGCCAAATCATTTTCTAGTTGGATATAAAATTGTATTTGTTAAACACATAATGTTTTCAAAATTGGGTTAATTCAACGTGTAGCTTGTATTTTTTCATCAAAAAATTTGGGAAACAATCCTAATCATATTTCTTGAGTATTTGTTATGGATTCCCACAAGTTCATAAAAAAGGGTAATAGAAAATGGATATTAAATGATGATTGCAATGGACTAGATATGTAAAACTTATATCCAATATCATTAATGTTGAAACCTCTTGGATATTTGATATAGATAGAGTAATACTCCCTCCGAATCATTTTAGATGTCCCATTTGGGTTTTCACGATTATTAAGGGTGGTGTGAGGTCCATTAAAAAGGTGGTAGTTGGGTATTTTAATTGATTAAATTAATTGTAAAGGTGGTAGTTGGGTATTTTAATTGATTAAATTAATTGTAAAGGTGGTAGTTGGGTATTGGGAGTAGTAAAAGTGGGGGTATTTAGGTAAAAAAAGATAGACAAAAAAGGAAATGGGACAATTGATATGAATTTGCCAAATAAGGAAATGAGACAACTAAAAAGATTCGGAGGGAGTATATTTTATGTATGAAACTTTGATATTGATCAAACTAATTTTTGTTAATCTATAAAACAATAGATATTGATAAGACTTTTAATTATTTACAAAGGAAATCCATTATAAACATAAAAATCTTAAAATCCAATAACTCTGAAACTCTACAAAAGAATAACTCACCAAGGTATAATCAAGCTCCTCCAAAAGTTTCTCCCCAAACTCATCAACTATCAGTTCGGCATTGCAGCCTAGTTTTTGTATACTGATGCCATTCAAAAATGACGCAAGTGTTCGGAAGAGAAAAAGGTCTCGGTAAATTATGGGCTCAATGTTTGGCCTTTGTACCTGGAAGTCCACATTTATACATTTCACTTCAGTTTTTTCGAACAATCTTCCAAATTAGCTGTAACTTGTAACAGAAACAGGGATGCACATATGATAATCTACCAAATTACTATTAAGCCAAATACATTTCCCCATGTCATAGAAGTTTCTCAAACAAGTGACTTCCAACAAAAGTCTTGGGTCATAGAAAGGGTGCGTTCCAACAGAAATTTTATCGTCTTAACCCTTAAGTACTTTTACATCGGGATATTGATTACTGTACCCCTTCAATCATTGGGCTCCAGGATGATCAGGAAAGACATTTATTACGCTTGTATAGGTCCAAATCGTATAATATAGGATAACAAGTGGTCTACACATTCGACTTACAATAGGGAGAATAAGACACCAGATGCACCTTAATAGCAACGTCTTCCCCTGTAGCACGAAGAGTGGCTCGGTAGACTTGACCCAGACTTGCTGCTGCTATTGTCTGAGATGAAATTTTGCTGAATATTGCCTCAAGGGGCTGCCCGAGTTCCTCCTCTATAATTTTGAACGCAACCTTCAACATTTGCAAACAATTTCAGCTATGTCCTACCAAAAAGAAATGATACAACACTGTATGGGCTCAGCCTACCTGATTGGGAAATGATGGAACATCATCTTGCAAAATGCAAAGTTCATTCATGTAATCTTCCCTTATTATATCAGGACGGTTGGCAAGGACCTGGGATGTTGCACATCAATCAAAAGAACAATTTTGAGAAAGGACTAGTCAATTTCGATCAAATCAAAGCCAAAGTAGAGTTCAATCAATGTTTAGGTGGTTTAACTAGGTTATATCGAATAGGCAAATACTATCTTGAAAGTTCGGTACTTCAATGTTTATATAGTTTGACTAGTGCAAGTCAGTATATATGGTTTTTAATCAATTAAAAGGTCCATATGTTCTTCTTTACTGAATGGAGAAAGGTTGACAGGGTAATAATCCCACATATATGATTCGCCCAAGATGCAACTTGCAAGGAATAAGAAACTTCATGTCATTGATAATCAAACCAGGCAAGGGTGTGAGAGTCGGTACATGATGTGGAACCGAGTAACAAAAGTTGGATTGAATGTGCCAAAAACAACTCTAGCCAATGAAGATAGTCATATCAGACACTCATAAACCCTCAACCATATGATTGAATGATGGAGTCGAGACCATGGCCGTCAGTTAGCAAGGGCAAAGAGGGCTATCGCCTAGGACTCCAAATTTTTAGGACTTCATACAAGGTTGATTTGAATTAAATTTCGATATATAATTTTATTTTTACATTTAACATGAGTTATTAGGATTTTTATAAAACAGAAAATACAAACAATACAAAAAAAAGAGTATTATAAAACAGAAAATATAAACAATCCAAAAATGAACGAGATGGCCCTGTTCAAATCATCTTACTCCAATATTTAACCCCAACGACTACGTTTAGCAAGAACAACCTTGTTGATCTAGTCAATTCAGTAAAAGCTAGTCTCTTATGTAATGTAACCATAAGACATAGGCATCTATTTCACTGAAAAACCTAATATCACAGACAGCAAGAAAGAAATTTTACTCCAATATCAAATCTAGACATATCCTTTGATCAGAAAGAAAAAACCCAACCATGAAATTTCAGAACATAGTTGGTCACATCACAATAAGCAACAAAGAAGGTTAGAAACCAAAATACTAACCTGCCCAGCTTTGATGAAAGATGGCCCTAAATCACATAACAGATTCCTTAGCTGCGTAGCTCGATAAGGCACAACTTCTTCATCTCTACCAACTAAACAATCATATGAAAGTGTAGCCCAATAAAAACCCAAGTTCCACACTATCTCAATGCCCCGTTGAATCAAAGACAAAATCGCACCTCTCGATTCTAATACCTTGCTCCTTACCTAACAATGAGCAATCAAATAATTCTAAATCAAATATCCAAAGCCAACAATCCATTAACAATAGAAAAAAGTCAAAGAACTGAAATTAAAGTCATTAGTTCAAACAAAAGAGAATCAATTAAGGTGATTAACATGGACATGATAGAATAGGATCAAGCAAGTACCCATATACTAAAGAAAATCATTATTAATGGTCCAAGACCTGACGTATTGGTAAACAAAAGGGCAATTCATTTGAGTAACATAGTTTTAAACAATTAGTTTGTTTAATTTCATCCTGAGTAAAGATTTCACAGTCAAATTGAATCAGAATCCATGAGGTTTAAATTGTAACCGAATTCATTAGAAACTAAAAACCCATAAATTAATCATCTAAAAATGCCCCCAAAATCAAAGACAAGGATCCCAATTAAACAAAAAAGATTAATTCTCATTAGATAACAAATTATGTTGAAATTATGCATTACCCCTTCAGGCGAATACTTGCGAAATGGCACACAGACACCACGTTCAATGTCAAGCTGTTCTAAGGCACTATTTCTACCATTTCCACTATCATTCTTGCTTAATTGCAATGCATTTGCTCTAATAACAAATGATTTTGATGGGTTTGTATATGGGACATTGAATTTAGACTTGAAAACAAGTGATTTTGGAAGAGAAGAGAAAAGGGTAATGGAGAGTGGAGATGATGAATTGGTGGAGCAAGTTGGGGATATGAATTCCATAATAATCACAAACTAAAATAGCATCAAATTCATAAATCAAAAGAGTATAAATAGATATGATTGTGGGTTTTTCAAGTGTATGATTTAAATGTATGTCAAGCTTAAAATGAGTGATGGGTAACTAACCACGAAACAGTGGAGGAAAAAGAAATTAGGAAATACGGCTACATGACAATTTGTTGAATAGATCAGAAATGTCGCGAAACGTATTTTTATGACTGACCGTCTCTTGGTGAGAGCGTCTTAAAATAAAAGTTAATACTCCCTTTAATTCACCACTAAGTTTTCATTTGTTTTGTGACACTATTTATATTTTACTCTTAATTTGTATTTTATTATAAATTTTTAAGTTAAAACATAGTCAAGTGGGATCTTGTTTGATTCGTCTCAATGCAAGGATTATTCATATCAACTTTCCATAATTTTTAATTATTCACAATCTAAGATATTAACGATTGAATAAGAATATTGGATAAAGCGCTAAAGCAAATGGGACTTTAGTCGTGAATTGGAGGGAGTATATTAATAATTTGTTGTAGGACTTTTTAATCTATTTATGAAGGCGTTTCACCTAAGGCTGTTTTATTCAAGAATTTTTGATATATAGAAGAACATGGTTTTGTCTTAGTTGGGACAAGTATCACTTTTTCTAGGTAAGATTATGAATTTAATTATCATGTATTTCTCATTATCCAACTTTGTAATAAAAAATAACCGAACAATCACAATTTGATAATGTTTTGTGGTAAAAAATTAAAACAAGTAGAATTCAAGAGAATTTCGATAGCTTATGGGCGATTTGCAATTAATACGTCCAATGTTTTTTAAAATAAGAACACTAAGATTATTAGCGATTTTGATTGTTATAATGGAAAAATAACTTAGGATTTAGATTAGTAGCTATTAGACTCTAAAAATAACTTGAGTAAAGGTTGTTCAACTTTAGAATAAGAGATTAATAGGGTTGTTTAAAACACCACAAGTGTTATAGAGAAATTCTTTACTAAGATCAAAGAACTATGACATGAAATTGAATCGCATTATCCTATAGCAATATGCTCTCATACAACTTCGACGGCACGTTATCAGAACTCGTGGAGTTTTGCTTCAACTGCGTTCGGTCTCATCAGTTGCAGAATCTTATCTCACTCTTTCTTAAGTCGGGGCTCTTTGGCCGTACTCTCCTTTATGGGTATGAGTTGCCGTCGTCGTTCCTCCCCCGGACTTTAATCATAGTCTTTCTATGGGAGGAATACACTAGGTATGATGATGACAACAAATTGTGAGTGTTGACAGTCTTGAGCAAAACAAAAAAGGCAAAGAATTACTCAATTGTTGATGAAATTGGATACAAAAAAAGGCAAAGAATTACTCAATTGTTGATGAAAATGGATACAAAGGATCATCAAACAATAAATCTCATTATGATGAAGGAGTTGCCAAGAACTTTAGAAATCTATAATATTTTATAACAATAAGTTCACTAACAATATCAAGGTGATTCAAATTGATAGATTTAGATGTTAGGATTGCTTGCAAGGCAGAAAATAAAAGTTTTATGATAATAAATTAAAAATAGGAATGAAAATAAAAATGATTCTTCTGCAAATAAAAAACACAAATATTTTTTTCTATGACCATTATAAAATTTCGAGTCACACTATAGACATGTGCTAGAAGGTTCATGAGTTTTTATTGCTTTCATTTTAAGTTTCTTAATTGACTACATCTAAGTTTTAGTCTTTAATTTTAAACTTTTCATTTATAAATTGTTTGTTTTATATTTATCATGAAAATATGAAAATACTAAATCAATTAAGTTTAAGTTATACTTATTAATTTAACTTGAAATTAACTCGTTTAATTAAATAAATCATTTAGGTTTGTTTCAGATTTGAAGTTTTGGTGTGAATCCAACTCATTTAGTAACTAAATCATGTCAAACCAACCCATTTGTCATTTCATTAACTGGATCAAAAGTCTCAAACCATATCCACTTTATTGAAGTTAAATTCATCTCAAGTTAGCAGGACGAGTTTACTTTTATCAGGCCTAATTAGAAGAACCCGCGATGATACTTTAGGGAATTAATTTCATCACGATATTGGTTCACCATTAAAATCTCAAATGGAAAATGCCTGGGTAATATCGTATCGACGAGAAAGGGATGAAAGGAATGGTGTCTAATGGAGACGTAATTTGTGTAGTGGTCAGCAAGCACCGAGATGATTTCAACCGCTTCAACGCCTTCACTGCGAGATGATGACAGTAAAAATATGTACAAGGCACCAAAAAGGGTATGAAATTCAGTAATACATAGGTAGAATCTGAAAGCATTCCAGCCAAGTTATTACGTTTCCAAATTAAAATCGCAGACAATGGCAATAGTCATACAGATTAATCAATAAAATTTACCATCAACTCATTTGCATAACTCTGGATCAAGGATGAAAGACTAACTAATAGACATAGGATAAAATGATCCTACTACAACGTATAAGAAATTTGGCGAGTTAAAATTAAGAGCCCTTCGTAGCTGTTGGATCGTCATTCGATAAATCATCCTCGTCATGGTATATGTTCTCAGCCATCTGCCAGATTTGAAGTATGTTGTCCTCAGCAACACTCGCAACCACCCAATCTTCACATGGATTCCATGAGAAGTCTGAGATTTTACTAGTATGACCGCCGTGAATGAAAAGCAATTCAGGCGGACCGTCTTCAGCATCCTCTGGAGTCTGTTCCTCGTCAATTCTGCAAATCCCGCAAAAATATTCAAGAACAAGTATTTTTATCAAGCAGAAGACGAAAAAAAAAACTTTTTTCTGCAATGACATTACAAAGACACATAATAGGACTCTAGGATGGCATATGTGCACCAACAGCAGCTCGGTAATCTAATACTCTAATGCACGAACAAGCAAATGAGAACACTGAGCAGAGAAAGCTTCAGTCAGTAAGTTACAGTTCTTGATTTTCTTTTAAAGTGGAAAACTATCAAAGGCCATCTACCTTCCTTTCCTAATGTTTTTCTGTTTCAAGCCGGTTCATCAATAAAGCCCAAAGAAAATTTTTAAAAGCTAGGACAGCCGGGGAATTTCTAGTCGTCGTAAACAAGTCAGTAACTGAAATGGCAATTGTCATCCAAGAAAAGAAGCACAACAAAACACGTCAAACACAACATATTTTACATGGTGAAATTTAGGATTCCCTCCTACTCAATGCCTGTTTCCATCACAAAATAGAATAGCAACTTGAGTCTCGGTTTTCCTCTTGATAAGCCTCATCCTATGTTACTTGGACTCGAGTAGACGAGTATTGATGTTGATCTTGGATATTGGTAAGTGTCCAAGTGTCAGAAACGTCTAAATATGCAATCTATCTATATCTAATACTAAAACAGAGACCACCTAAGGACACGTGTCATGTTCTGATGAGTTTAGTTCCCGCCTAAAAACTAGAGTACTGAATACGATATTAACTCAAATAGCCTTTTATATCTAGATTATCTGCCATAATAATCCCTATAATTAAGAAATTATTACTACAACATTAATGACTTTTTATGTCTCATTAAACTAATTATCACATTTTTTAAAAATCATTGCAACTTGTGATGGAAGATTACTTCTATCTTTTTCTCAAAAAAATTATTTATCTTTCTTCTATTCTCATATCTAAAAAATTAGGTTTTTAATTTTTAATTATCTCTCCCTATAAATTTTTTGGGTTTAGCTAATTCGAATCAAAGAGAGAACTAAAGCATGTAACCAATCTCGATGAATGGGTCATATCTCCTGCATTAGTCTATTTTTATCTTTTATTTTTCATGCATATTTTATTTATTGATTTTTGATATCATATTTTTTCTATGCATGTGAATGATTTATTATTTATAAAGTTAAATTTTAATTGCTCTTTATTATTATTATTTTTATTGATCAAACATTTTTTTCTAATTTAGCAAATTTTAATTTCTTTATTCAAATTGAGGGGAAGTAAGTCGTGTTTAGAGATGCACGAAATCTACAAAGGGGCAATCAAACTTGAGAAGGATTGACAATAACAATCTTGATATTGTTTCCTAATAGATAAAGTATTGAAAATTCCCCCAATCTCGATGAATGAGTCATATCTCCTGCATCAGTCTATTTTTATCTGTTATGTTCTTAATATTTTATTTATTAATTTTTGATATCATATTTTTTCTATGCATGTGAATGAATTATTATTTATAAATTTTAATTTTAATTGTATTTTATTGTTATTATTTTTATTGATCAAACATGGATCTATTTTTTTCTAATTTAGCAAATTTTAATTTCTTTATTCAAATTGAGGGGAAGTAAGTCGTGTTTAGAGATAGACGAAAACTACAGAGGAGTAGTTAAACTTGCGAAGGATTGACAATAACAACCGTGATATTGTTTCCTAATAGCTAAAGTACTAGATACGCTATTATGTCAAATAGCCTATAATATCTTAATTATCTACGATAATAATCCCTACAACTAAGAAAATAATTGATGTAGCATTACTGACTTTCTATGTCTCATTAAACTAATTATCACAATTTTTTAAGATCATTACAACTTGTGATGGAAGATTACTTCTATCTTTTTCACATGAAAATTCTCTATTTTTCTATTATTTTCATATCTCAAAAATTGGATTTTTAGTTTTTAATTATCTCTCTATAGATTTTTTGGGTTTGGCTAAATCGAACCAAAGAGAGAAATAATGCATGTAACCGATCTCAATGAATGAGTCATATCTCCCAGCATTAGTCTATTTTTACCTTTTATTTATCAAATATTTTATTTATTGATTTTTGATATCATATTTTTTCTATGCATGTGAATGATTCATTTAAAAATTTAAATTTTAATTACTTTTATTTTTATTATTTTGATTGATCACATCTGAATCTTTCTTTCTAATTAAACTTGAGAAGGATTGACAATAACAACCGTGATATTGTTTCCTAATAACTAGAGTACTAGATACGCTATTATGTCAAATAACCTTTAATATCTTGATTATCTACGATAATAATCCTACAACTAAGAAAATAATTGATTTAACATTACTGATTTTCTATGTCTCATTAAACTAATTATCACAATTTTTTAAGATCATTGCAACTTGTGATGGAAGATTACTTCTATCTTTTCACATGAAAATTCTCTATTTTTCTTCTATTTTCATATCTAAAAAATTAGATTTTTAGTTTTTAATTATCTCTCTATAGATTTTTTGGGTTTGGCTAAATCGAACCAAAGAGAGAAGTAATGCATGTAACCAATCTCGATGAATAAGTCATATCTCCCAGCATTAGTCTATTTTTTATCTTTTATTTATCAAATATTTTATTTATTGATTTTTGATATCATTTTTTTTCTATGCATGTGAATGATTCAATTAAAAATTTAAATTTTAATTACTTTTTATTTTTATTATTTTGATTGATCACATCTGGATCTCTTTCTTTCTAATTTAGCAAATTTTAATTTCTTTATTCAAATTGAGGGGAATAAGTCGTGTTTAGAGATGGATGAAATCTACAGAAGAGTAATTAAACTTGAGAAGGATTCACAATAACAATCATGATACTGTTTCCTAATACTAAAATCTAAAATTTTATTTTTCCGATAGGAAAATAATGATTAAGATATAAAATTAAAATTCAATCATTTGATTATCACCTAACATAAATTTTAAATTTTTAGGTAATATGTGTTGTTAAATTCAATCATGTATAGTTATTCATGGGTCAAAAGTAAGTAAAAACTAAAGATTTTAATGTGTTGATTATGATAATAATTATACTTTTAACATACAATATCGTATACAAAAAAGCGATTCAGTATTTATAGTTGACAAAAGTTGTTATAAATAGATTCATTTCACTAGGTTTTTTCAAATTGCGTATCAATATTATTGTTTTATTCATCTTATTTTGATATTTTTTATTTATTTATGTAAAAATATATGTTAAATATGATAAAATATTAAATAACCCGTGTTTAGCACGGGCAATCACCTAGTTTTACGCCTAAAATGAAGTGATTGAGTGCCACATCAATGTCCACGAATCAAAGATCGGATACGGGTACGTAAACAAAATGAAGAGTCTGAGTAATCTCATCTTACTATAGTTACAACAGCGATACATCCTTACACCACCCCATTGAGACTAGACAATGGATTAATTCACACTTAACTTTTTTTTCATTTCCAGAAATAGTCCATGTAAAAGAAAAACATGCAAGAAAGAAATAAAAACATTATAAAAATACCTGCTAAGGTCCCACACCATCAGTCTTCTACCAAGACAGCAAGAAGCCAGGATTGTCTCATTTTTAGGACTCCATCCAACTTGGAAGACCTCTTCTCTGTCAAATCATACATTTTTCTTAGTAAATGTCAAGGAGTGGAACAATATGACACTAAGTTGTCAATAAAAGGTTCATAGAATTTCAATTGAGGGTCAAATAAAAACATGTACTTACTTGTGACAATCAAAAGTATGCAGCGCGGTGTTGATTTTCCTTAAATCAAACAATTTGACAGTCTTATCAGTAGAACCCGTAGCGACAACCCATTCATTAAAAGGATTGAAAGCCAAGCAGTTCACCTGACAATTTGAAATAATATGTAAAGAGAAAGAAAGATTAGGTAACTTCAAACGAGTTTGGAAGGAAAGAGCGGTCCCCAAAAAATTATAATACAAAAGCAACATGAAAATAAATCCAACTATTGATAAGGATAAGCTAAAACTTTCGACCGATGATAATTACTAAAACAGGCATATTATTAAGATGTACACAGATATTGCGTACTGAATGAAAGCTGGTACCACTACAACAAAACTACATTTGCTTCATGGATTTGTTGCACAAAGTACAAATGACTTTCCAAGTGATCTTCAACAATTATGTACCAAAGTAAATCATAAAGACAAGTCAGTTCCTGATTTTCATTTGTGTCTAAAGAGGGAAAGGGGTAAGGTCTACATCAAAAGCAAAAATAAAAAAAAAAACTGTATCATATTAAACTTAGATATTATAACAGTTTTCTGATAGCTGAAATTGCCATCAAGCCCTGATAATTTTTCTGCAAGAAAATTGGAAGAACCCAAATAACTTTTTTTTCATCAAAATACCAAAACAATAGTTCACTCACCTCACTTTGATGAGCAATTACAGACTGGACAGGCTTGGTAACTGTTGGAGCTCGGAGGTCCCATATCAGCAGGTACTGATCATCTCCAACAGAACCAAACAAATATTCATGCCTCATATGCCACGAAACATCCTCAACAACACCTTCATGAACCTACATGAGCAGTTCACAAAAATAATGACGATATTGCCAACAAAAGAAAAATGAATTGTGACCATGAAATATGAATGAGATGCTAAATTTACACCATTATTGCGTTGTTTTAAGTTACGATTCAAATTGAGTTTGATCACTTTTAATTCATTTGGGTTAGTTTAACTAGAATATTCTACATGTTCAGCATATTGTTTAAATGTGTCGGACATTTCCCATAACTTTGAATCCAAGTGAGCCATTTTGGGACTAAAACCTAACATATGAACATACCTTAAATATTTGCATTGCATCGAGCGTCTTATTTCTAGGAGTGGCATTGATGTCCCAAAGACAAATCTGTGCATCATCAGAGCCACTCAACAAATGCCCTTGCTTGAATTTGCTCCATGATAAACCATATCCTTCGGTGCTGTGACCTCGTAATCTCAAATCGGGATTGCATGCGCCATCTAGTGGTGGCTTTGACGGATGTTTACTGTAGTCGAAGATGTATACTTCTGCACTCACTGTTTTAGTGGCAATTATGAATGGATTCTGTGGCATATACCGGGCTCGATTTACCTCTCCATCATGGTTTATCTGCTGTATAATTTGTACCTGAACGCACAGGATAGATAATTAGCATCATATAATAGCACATTAAAACAGCACATGAGATAAGACCTTGACTCCAATTTCAATGTCCAAGGAGACATATCTTTTACTACTTTACTAGCCCTGATTAGCGATATTACTAGACCTCCTCACAACCCAACAGTGGATGAAATAGAATATCAGGCTAACTAATCCAACACTATCACCACACAGAATTTGCCCAACAGTTTAGCTTCGGCCCATGAAGCAAGTACAGACCCTCATCTTCTCAAAAAAGAAGCAATAGCATCCAAACCTTGCAATAACGGCAAATACAAAAGTGTATATCGCCAATTCTGAGCTAATATAACCAGTTGTAAATTGTAACTTAACATTTTAGTAAAAAAATACACATTTTTAATGAGCCAATTTCTAGAAACTTGTTGCAGATCTACACCAACATTTGTCCATATGAACACTTAAGATCAACACCTTCATAAACAATAAGAAAGAAAAGCCAAAGTAGTATACCTTTCCATTGGCGCACCCAAACCCACCAAAATCAGACCGTTCATCGTCATAATGTCGGGCATCATTCTCAGCATCTTCAAGAGGAAGTTGAACCTGAGCTAGCATAAGATAATTGGGTTCATTCTCAGAAGTATGAGTCCCTAAAATCATCTTCTGAACCGAGTAATCCTTCCCTGGAGGCTCGTCTCGATCAGGGAGCCACTCAACGGTGAGAGATGGCCATTCAAGAGCATGGGTAATCACCAAATCATACAAAAAAGGAGTATTTTTCTTCCATATCTTATACTCCTCGTTTTTCAATCTCTCTTCTATCTCCCCTCTCATCTCATCTTCATCTTTCCCCATTGGAATTTCTATCCACTCCCAAACCCTAAAATAAAAAAAATAAATAATCAATATTAAATTCTCCAAGATTAATCCAAATCAACGAATCTTCAATCTTTTCCATCAAAGGCACTCACCTTTAAAGTTTAAACACTTAAACACAAAAGGTAACAAATCACTCAACAGTATAGTTATCGTACCGTTCTTCCTGAAAAAAAAATTAATCAAATCTTCAGAAACAAAATTAAAGTCGGAGAAGTTCTAAAACTAACAAATTCACATCCTAAAAAAATAATTGGTATGGAAAACACAGCATTAAGAAAAACGGTTGAATAATCTAACCCTAAAATGGACATGGATTGAAGTAAGCATAAAAACTGTAAATTAAAGCTAGGTTATGAGAAATCGGTAGAAAATTAAAGGAAATGAGTAGATAAAGAGAGATAGAATTACCTGATGAGAGAGAAATGAGGCAGGAAAGAGGAGGCGGGAGAGAACTGAGAAGAGGGGAAAATGGGGGAGGAGAAGATGGGGGTTATGGAAGGTTGTATGAAGAGCGGGAAATCAAGTGTAACGAGGGGGAAAAGGGCATACTATTAATAATTAGTTGGTCTTTGTAAAATGGGTCAAAAACACTTGTGAATAAGTATCACTTAAAAAGGTGAAATTTTAAATTTTATTTTTACTTTTCTATAGGTTATTTTATTGGCTTGTTCTTTAATAAAACAAAAAATTGAAATAACACAAATGTTATATGATACGGTGTCGTTGTGAGATTAGCCTCAATATTGGTTTAATAGCTTAATAATATAGTGATTTTTAGCTTATAGGTATCTTATTTGGAGGTTATTTTACCGTGAGAAGGTATCATATAACATAGATGATAATAATGATAGCAATGTTTTATTTTTATTAAAGTTGAGTTACATAGATTATATATGTTCAAATTTGTATCTATGGTGATGTAATTCAACTTTTCTATTTTTCTATTTCTTATTACATAGTATTATTATATGATAGATTGTTTATGGGGTGTTTAAGGACTGATGTATCGGGTGCTACACGCTTAGAACTTCAAACACAGTAGTTAGTACACTGAATTCTTATCGAACTAAACCGAAGGATGGGAGAAATTGTAAGTTACATAAAGATCAAATAAATAAAATATGAATATATATATATATATATATATATATATATATATATATATATATATATATATATATATATATATATAATATATATATATAATATTTTATAGCTTCAAATGTCGCGTTTTTAAGGATTTGAAATGTGTTTCAAGGGTTTGAGAGGGATATGCAGGTGTGTGTTTGCAATGTTTCTACTAGCTTCAAATGTCGCGAGCAAAGATTTTGGGAATCTACTATGAGATTTTTTTGTGATATTTGAGTTTATGTGTTTAAGAAAGTGTAATATTTAGATATTTCAAATAATAATAATACTATTCATAATAAATACTATATTCAATATCAAAAATAAATTTTTCCAATAAAACTAGAAAAAATTATATAAAACTACCTAATCTATACCTCTTTTTTAAAAAAACTTCCTAATATAAAAAAAATGTCAAAAAACTACCTTGTATAATACTAAACTTTGCAAAAGACTATCTTGTACAAAATTTCGTTAGTTGACTGGTAATCCTAACGTTGACCAGTACGCTTTTCTCACGTGGTCTCTTTAAACCCCTCTTTCTTCTTCACTTCTCTGATTTCGATTCTCTCACCTACCAAACCAAAACCTTTACTCTTCATGTCCTTCTCCACTTCTTCTCCATATTAATTGCTTCTTCATATCTTCAATTCATTAAAGATTCTCTCACCTACCAAACACAGGTATGTATATCTTCTCAATTGTGGGTTTTTAGTTCGTTTTATGGTTAATTTTCGTGTGCTTTAGTTGATGTGTTTATGGAGATTGATGCGTTTTTTTAGCTTAGTTCGTTTTAGGGTTAATTTTGTATGCATCTTTGTTTGTATTGTTTTTCGTTTTTCATCAATTGCTTAGGGTTCATATAATTACATAGATCAATAAATGAAGAAACCGAAAATCAAGAGAAAAGTTGTGAAATTGAAAGGGGGGAATCTGAGTTGGCTGCTGAGGTGGGTAATGTAGGTACGTTTAGTGTAGATGAGGTGGAAATTGGTAGAGCTGATGTGACACATATTGATGTTGTTGAGTTGGAAAGTGCTAGTGCACATGTTGATGTTAGGGATATGGGACCACTAGGTAAAAATATGGGTATTAAAGAAACTGTAGCAGGGTCGGCACTCTCGATACATAATGTACATTAATAATTATATTTAAGATAAATAATACGGAAGTGTAAAATACCGAACTGCTAAAAACCTTTAAAACTAAAACCGTTTAGAACATAAGTTAAAAGAAATATTACAACTGAGAAAATATAACATAAAATTTGCTTAAATACGATAAAAGAACATAAGTACAAGATAGTCATTAAAGTCATCAAGTAAAATCAATGCAGCTAAGTCCCCGATAGAAAATAAATTAAAATTGTGGCCTGGATCGAAACCTGAGCTAAACTTTCCTGCAAAATACTGCTATCCATGATACGGATGACAGCCGATTAAATCGGTCAGCGATAAAGCCGAGTACAATTTCCTCAACAAGCTTATGATGCGATAGTTAAATCATGCTTACAAAATAATCATCAAGCACAATCTAAAAGTTTATTACTCTTTATTGATCATTATTAAGCCATTAAGTTACATTCTCAATACTTGCAGAAGTTCACTGCTACTAAATACTTGGTAACCTTAATGCTTATTCAATCAAGTTCGATTAAGCCTCATAACTTTACCTTCATAGCACATCACAAGATCACAACAATAATGACTACTGATATATGTAAGGGTCTGGTTAGGTGAGAACCGTAGTCCTAAACCCTAACTGTGGTGGGAGTCGTCACTCCACTCAATACTGTTATGCTCGAGACTTCACAGGATGGGTTTTTCTCGGACCCCCTGTCTGACACCGCATTTTACGTGCCGGCTAACACGGACGCCGGGATTTTACATGCCGGTCCATGGTTCGACGTTACCTTACTATCAGAGTCATACAATCAATATCAAACAATATCAAATAAGACTCTAAACCGAAATAGTTTACATTCTTATAAGTCTGTCAAAATTTAGACAATCTTACTCTTTGGATAAAATACTAGTTAAATAGTAAATTAATATTAATTAAATAATAAATTTCCATAACTATACTAAGATTCTAGAGGCTAAGCTAAGTCATTATTATGTCATAAATAATCATAAAAGTTAAGGATAATATTTCTAAAAACTTAATAACGTATTTTATCAAATAACCAAGTAAAATAAAAAAAAATAATCTGAATAGTAATTAAGGGTCCAAAATATAAATAAAATGAGTCTTTGACTAAAAAAAAGTTCAAGAAAAACAATGTTAAGTATTTTAACAAATCAATTTGACTGTTTTACCGATAAATCGATTAATAATTCCTTATATTTACTTAAGTCTAAAATAAAAATTTTATCAAAATACCCAGATGATATGAAAATCATTTTAAAGAGATAAGTTTATTTAACCAATAAAATCCTTGATTATTATTTTAAATAAATAATATGATAATTTTAGCCATAAATCGATATAAAAAAAATAATTAAAGTCCATGAGGTTCACGATTATTTAACCAAGAGTCATTATGTGATTGCTATAGAAGTGTCCCAAAAGTTACAAGTCAAGAAGAATTCATCTAATATTTATTTTCTTTTTAAATTTTATTTACAAAATTTTTAATAAACTTTTGACTTCTTTCAAACTTAAATAATTTATATTCTTAGCTATTTTTAATTAAGAAAGTATTTAACACCGCTTCCTATTAAAAATAAATAAATATTTTTCTTACCAAAATTTCAATTAACATTATTTTAATGAAGTAAAAAAAATATTCAATGAACATATCTAAAATCATATCCTAACTTTTAGCCACTATAAAGCACTTATAAAATATTCTTTTTAATTAAAGTTCTTAAGTTACCAATTTTATCTACTAAGATTTCATCATAAAAACATCACTAAACATCATTTTTAAACATTTTCTCAATGCAAAAGTTCATAAAACATACATGAAACTTAAAATAATATTTCACATGATAAACTCATATGCATCTACCTTCTTTAAAGAAGTAGATCTTTAATTACCCAAAAGGAATGATATCCAAGCTCCAAAATGATAATACTTGACTTTTCAAAAGTTGATGACTATTGGATTAAGAAGTGATAAGATCAAACTCCATCTTCATTTGATTCTTCAACTAATAAAAAGGGTATAAAGTTAGTAAGATGTTAATGAAGTGAAGATATAAGAAAGAATGGTAGAAAGATTTGATGAAAGGGTGCAAGTGATCTCATGGATAAGGGGGGGTATTTATAATGGGTGTGGAAAACTTTGTAGTTCTTAGATTGTATGAAAAAGAGTGTTATGAGTATGGAAGAAGACTAACTTGTGTAAGAAAATGGTGATAGCTTGTGTAAGTGATGAAAATCATGGGTTTTATAGAAATAATTTTTGGTTCATCATATTTTTGTTCTAGTTTATCCAAGTGAATATATTTTAGAATAATGGGTAAGTTTGATTAAAGTTTGATTATGAAATATGATAGTTTACTTAGAAAGTTTTGGTTAAAACCATACATAGAGTTCATAAAAATATGTTAAATTTTTAGGTATAAAATAATTAAGTCAAAGTTGTAAGGTTAAAATAATAAATAAAGTTTAGTTTAAAAAAAATGAAATTAAAACGTAACTTTTTAACAAAACCGTAAATATAATATTAAAATTTTACTTCGTAATAAAATATATTTTAGTACATTTAAAGAGATTTAAGAAATATATAAAAAAAATCGGAAAAAGGTTTAGGAATTATAGGTGATTTGAATTAGATAACCAAAGGATTAAGGATTCGGATCGAAAATTCGAAATAATTGATCGAAAGATTTAGATTTAGAATTTTGAGTCTGTTACAGAAACTTTGAGTGCTAACCCTAGATCTACATCAGAAAAATCAGCTACTACACCATCCATAACCCTCACAGGAAATCACACAGCCCACATAGAGGAGAATTCTGATTTTGATGATAGTTTTGATGAAGATTATAGTGTAGGTGATGAACATGAATCTGAGGATGATGCTGATTTGTTTGCAGAAAATGTAGTTTATGGTCTTGATGATGTATTTATTGGAGATGATGATTTAAGATTGGTAGTAGATAAGGAGATTGATGAAGAAAATAATAGAGACATATACTATAATGGAGAAGGGGATGAATTGGAGTCTGATGATGATGATTTGGGTGCATTGAATGATGATAAGGCAGGTATAAGTAGCTATCCTACATTCAATACAGAGGTTGATTTCAAGGGTAAGATCAATTTATCTCTAGGCCTTAAATTTCCATCAACACATGTTTTTAGAAAAGCACTAAAGTACCATGCTATTGAATGTGGTTACAATTATTATTACTTGCATAATGGTAGTAGTAGGATAAGTGTGTATTGTTACAACATATGTAATTGTAGTAAATCAAAAGCAAGAATTATGAAGTGTATGTGTGGCAAGGAGAAGAAGTGTTATTTTAAGGTTCATGCTGTGAAGTTGAAAGATGAGGAGACCACTTTGGCCAGACCACTTCCTCCTCCATTTTGAAAAATGCCTGGAAGACCTAACAAGAGGAAAAGAAAGAAGGAGGTTGATGAAGGAAAGGAAGGGAATAAAGCTGCTACTGTTGTTAGAGAATTCAAGCCACGAAAATGTAGCAACTGTGGTAATCTTGGTCACTACAAAAAGAGATGCAAGAATCCACCCAAACCACCAACGACGAAGGAGAAATCAAAGGGTGGTAGGCCTAAAAAGGGGTCTTCTTCAACTCAACAATCAACAACAAATGATATGCCAAGCACCAGCAGTCAACCACAAACACAACCTGCAACAATCGGATCTGCTTCATGTGTAATTGATCAAATCAGTCAAATCTAGTAGTTTGGATTGTAATGGATTGTAATTGATCAAATTAGTCAAACTAATGTACTTAATATAGTAGTGCTGGATTGTAATTTTGCAAGAACAAATTAGTCAAACTAATGTACTTAATGTAGTAGTCAAACTAATGTACTTAATGTAGTAGTGCTGGATTGTAATGGATTGTAATTTTGCAAGAACTAATGTAGTTGTGCAGTTCTTGTTTAGTTGTGTAGTGATCTGATATTTATTTTGAAGCAAGCATATGTTCTGATTTTGGTGTACAAGCTGTGCAGCTGTTGTTAATTTGTGTGTATATTAGTGTGTATGTACAAGCTGTTAGTTATGTTCTGTACATGTATATTAGTTTAGTGCTTAAGTGTGTATATTAGTTCAGTGTGTGTGCAATGTGCAGTGTGTATATTAGTTCAGTGCTTAAGTACAAGCTGTTGTGCATGTTGATCAGAAATCAGTGTGTGTACATGTTCATAGAAGCAGCAAATACCAAATGAGCCATCTAATGATCTGATGTTGGTGCTGTGCAAGTATATGTTCTGTACAAGCTGTTGAAATCAGCTGCTGTAATGTATAATCAGCAAGCATATGTTGTGTACAAGCCGTGTGTATGAAGCAAGCATATACACAAGCAATCATATACAAGCTGCTGTAATGTATAATCAGTAGCAATAGACAAAATACAAAATACTCATTTCATTTATCATTGATTAGAACAAATTCTTAATTAATCAGCAAGCATATACAAAACCAGTGAGTATAATCAGTAGCAGTAACGTATCATTGATTAGAACAAATTCTTAATTAGCAGTAATGTATCAGTAGCAGTAATCAACAAGCATATACAAAATACCCATTTCATTTATCATAAACATGTTACAATAAGGTAGTAACTAGTACAAATTCTTAATTAATTCATAAACTTTAGAACAACCAACACCAACAAAAAACAAAAGAAAAACCCTAATACAAAGCTCTTAATCTGATTTTCATGCTTCCTCTCATTCACCCATTTCTTCTTAATCTTTTTAACTTCTGAAATTGCTTGTTCCTTTTCATTTTCCAAGCAACAAACCCTTGAACTCGGAATTTTGATTTCGGTTGCTAATTGTCGCTTCTCCTCCACAAGTGTATTTGTCACTACTCTTTGCCAATCAGCCATTTCAGGTTCATCAGTCCACTTAAACTTTTTGCAACTCTTCCGATTTGTGTCTGGATCATAAAAAGCACAACACTTGAACCTCCTTCCAGGATTTTCCTTGGTCCATGAAACACTCCTTGCAAAGGGAACTCCACAACCACATTTCTCGGGCTTTGAATTTGATGTTGAAGAAGGGGAATACATTAGGGAAGCAAGATGAAGAAGGAATGGTGAATTGGAAGAATATATGGATCATAAATTAGGGGTTTGAGTTTAGGGCTTTGAGTTTTAATGGAAGAAGAATGATGAATCTGGATTATAAATGAAGAAGGAAGTGTTTAAAGGTAGCACGTGCAAGCAGCGTGGTAGTCAACGTCAAAATGAACAGTCAAATGACGGAAATTCATTATAAGGTAGTCTTTTGCAAAGTTTAGTATTATACAAGGTAGTTTTTTGAAAAAAAATTATATTAGGTAGTTTTTGGAAAAAAGAGGTATAAATTAGGTAGTTTTATATAATTTTTCCATAAAACTAAGATCATCATGAAAATAAAAGTCTATGGGTTTCTAAAAACACAAAATAAGCTTAACAAGAGATTATTAGCATGGACGACATAAGGCTTGCTCTGATCCCAATCCTAAAAGAGTATAGGTATGTCAAAAACAAGCTAAATGTTTCAAAGGCTTTCTAATAATATACCTTTCGTCGATACAACCACTTGGAAAACACGACATCGATACAATCATTTCACCGGATGACTTGCTAATTGACCATTGACCATGACCTTTGAATTTTACTTAAATTCATTAATCAAACCTAATTACCCAATTATCACTAATTAAACCCGTCTTCCCCAACCTCTCTCTAACCCACCACAATCACCAGCATTTTTTCACCCCACAACCATTAAAATCCCTCCTTTAATAACAATCTCATTAAAAGCCCCTTCTTTTTTTCTATATTTGACTTAAGAGTGGGTCTAGGGCTTCAATGAAGGAAATCCCAAACATAATCGCAGATTTGAAAAACCATGGTGATGAAGATGGTGGATGAATTAGGGAAAAGAGGTGGTGAGCAAAATAGAGTGAGTAATGAGGCAAGTTCATCGATTCAATAGGACCACCCAATTTCACCACTGTGCTAAGTGCTAACCACCCAATTTCAGAGGAAATTGTGGTTCTAGAAAATTCTAAACTTTCTTTATCTTGTTCTTGTTCTTGTTGATGTCCTTGCTGATTTTCTTTCAAATTAATAGTCAAATCTTGCACATTTTCAACCTTGTCTTCATCTATAATTGCTACGATTGAAAACCCATTATCCAAAATTTCATCTTTTACATGGGTTTTTTTCTAGAAATTCACAGTTTATATGTTCTGTTTATCCTTTGTTTTTTAACTTTATTTCCTCCACTTTGATGGGTTGTTATTAAAGGAGGGGTTTGGTGGTGGTGGTGGTGGGGTGGAAGAATGGTGGTGATTGGGAAAAGGTAGAGAGAAGTTGGGGAAGAAGGGTTTAATTGGGGGTAACTGAGTAATTAGGTTAGATAAATGAATTTAATTGAAAAGTCAAAGGTGAATTACCTTGGTCAGCGGTCATTTAGTAGGTCATCCGATGAAGTGGCTATATCGATGTCGTGTTTGGTAATTTAAAGGTTGTTGTTTAAAAAAAAGTTGGAGATTGTTTATTATAAAATGACTAAACTTCAAGGCTTTAATTGGTAATTGATCCTTGTTTTTTATGATATTCTATATGATAGACACCAACTATTGCAAAAGGTGAATGATAGCAATTCTTAAATTTTTTTCCACAAAATAGCATTCAACTGTTAAACAACTTAACTATAGTAACATTACAAGGGGAAAAATATTTATTTTTCGTTAAGATGAGAACTTATCATTTTACCCATGTCTTCTTCTTCCATTCTTCTTCTTCTTTCTCTTTATCCTTAAACCATGTCTTCAATCCCTGCACTCAGAATTGGAAAAGCAGCCTACCTTAGAAGAAATAGGCCCAACAAGAGCATCAACACCCTCAACCAATTTACTGGTCAGTTCTTATCTCGTCCCATATTATTCTCCCAAAACATTATCTGATGAATTTTTTTTACTTAATTCTAGTTCCACTTTGAGATGGGGTTTTTGACATTGAACCATATAGTGAAATTCGCTAAAAATGATCCTAAGATAGCCTAAAATTTACCATAATTTGTTTTTCTTGATTTACGATTCGCAAGAATATTAGTGAATCATGTGACAGTCTACAAGAGCCATGTTTATAGCTTAATGAGCACTGGTGGTCATTTACTCATTTGTGATCATGTGTGACAAGTTGTTATGGCAATGAAAAGAACACTAGGTAGATGAGTGATGAATTGATGGTTATGACTAGACCTGTTCAACGGTCCGAGTCGGACCGAATTTGATCAAAGTCTTAATGGACCGGGCCATGTCACTTTAAAATATCGGGTCGGGTAGGGCCAAAGTCCATTTAACCTTACCCCTTAAGACTTCATTTAATCTTAACAATACTGCGATTTCTTGTTTATAGAAGATGAAACAACTCAATATTTTTTGTGCATATTTCCTTCTCTTCAGTTTCCTCTGTGCGATGTATAATCCAAATATTTCCTTTTGTATAATAGAGTGATATACATTAAGTTATATCTCCACTGATTTTATACTTTCATATTATTTCACATCTAGTAAGAAGTATTAGAAGAATTAAATGGAAATTTTGATTCGATTTTCATCTTACTTCAACAAAATGCCTTCACCTACGTGGAATTTTATTATTTAGGAGGATCTACGCAACTTTACCAATACCATGTATAAGATTAATACTAAATTCTTATAGGAAACATCATTTGTTATCAAACAACTTTGATTTCCACTTCATAAGAGTATATCATTCTATAGTCTTTATATGACCCGACCCTATTATGACCCTCTAATGACCTTTTTAAGACCCTTTATAATTAAGTCTTATATTGACCCAACTCCGTTAATGACCCGTTAAATTGACCTGACTCTTGACCCCCTTGACTCGTTTAGTCGCCCCACTCTATTAAACACCACTAATGATAACTGATGAAGTTTGATAATGGTGTTGATGATTATTGGTTAAGTTTGATGAAGGTGAAGAAAATGGTGGAAGAGGGGCTCAAAGGCTAGAAAGATAGTTTTCCTTTTGTTCTTTTTAATTATTTTTTTATAATAAACCTATATAATAGGTAATTGGTCATCCTAATACATTGTTGTCAAACATTTTCAAAAGCTAAAATTATATACATGATTAATAAAAGTTGAAATTTTTTTTAAAAGATTAAAAACTGAGATTATTCTTAAAAAAATCTATAATATATTTAATTATTTTAGATAATCTATATTCTATAACTAAAACAAAAAACTTTTGTATCATCATATTAAGCTAATAAAGTGTCACTTTGTGGATTAAAATTTTCCCTCCAATAAATAATGATGATGTCATTCTAATATGTTGATTAATCCTTATGAATATATATTATCATAATAATCAATACATTGGAAATTGATTTGTATAATCAATATATGTAAATGCATTAATACAATTGGATAATATGATTAACCTTTCACTAATCAAACTAATGTATCTAATTCACAAAAAAATATAACCAATTCCATGAATGGTGTGATGTATATCTATCTTTTGTAGATTAAAATTTGATATTATTTTTAATTTTAATTTTAATTTTATATTATTATTTAAATTATTTCACTTGATTTAATATTGTAATATATATTCAAAATAATTTATATAGTAAATATTAAAATTTATTTTAAACATACTTTGTTAAGCTTACTTAATAAATATTAAAATAATTTCAAAATAATATTATTTAACATTGTACAAAACTTATACAATAGTATTTGTAAATTAATATTGAATCAAAATATTAGCTATTATATGCAATTATTAATTCATTGAAAATGAATAGTCAATAATTTATAATTTATTTTTTTTTAAAATATTATAAAAAACAATAAAATGAAAAGGATTATCTAGTTTTTTTTATAGTAGTAATTCTCTTTCATAATTCAAAAAAAAAAAAAAAAAGTAAAAGGACGAATTAGAGGTTTTAATTAAGTAAGATTTGGAGAAAACAATGTCAATAGTCTAAACTTCTTCCATTCCGTTGGTGCACCTAAAACCCTCCCTCCATTTTACCCGTCGTCAATCTACAATCTTCTCCTCCATTTTCTCTACTCTCAAAAATGGCTGCCATTCTTTTGCGAAACTTCAACTCTAAACGACTACTTTCTTCTTCCTCTCACCAAATCTACCTCTACTCTTCCTCTTGCCGAGCTCTGCTTTCTCCAAATTGTTCATCTTCTATTGTCCAACAACTTTCTAGAAATGATTCAACTTCGCCGTCTTCTCTTTCCTCTTGGTGCCGATCTATGGCTACTTTCACACGAACGTATGTTTCTAATTGCTTTTATTTTCATTCTTTATTTTGTGATCATTTCGTCCAAAATGTGTTTGTTTTCTGTTCCTATTTTAAAATATTGATGAATTCATTTAGCAATTTTCATGTAGGTTTTGTATTCATAAATTGAGTTTTGATGAGCTCTCTATCTCATTGGGTTCTTCATTGCAAGGAAATGCTTACATTGACTCCAAAATAATTTGATTTCTTGGTGCCAAAGTTGCATGAAAATGATTTAGGTTGTTCGATTTTAGTTTTACAGTTACTAATTCCTTGGTTCTTTAATTCTTTTAGTATGCATTGCTAGTTTGAGGTCCTTCATGAACAATTTCTTTGAGTTCTTAGTGTATAGCAAAATACAGCTATAAACTGTAGTGTATAGCAAAATACAGCTTATCACATAGAAGCATAGTGAAAGAGAAGGTCTAGGACCCAACAATGGTAGAAAACAAGATGCGGAAGATGATAGAAAACAGAGTATAATCAAGGAACAAGCAATCAACAACAAACAAGTGTTTATGAGGTATCTGTGACACTCCCTACCTTTAGTACTTTCTACACACCAAAACAGAATTAAAGAACACCACAGAATACAATGAATGAACACAAAGAATGAACACACAGCTTTGAGTGCTATGCAAACTCTCCCACAACTTCGAGTGTTGTGTAAACTCCTTTCTTATTCAATTTCTTATTCAATTTCTGGATCCCTTACAAGAATAGAGGGTGGCCTTATTTATACTACATCTTAATGCCACCTAAGCCTAAAAACATAAAGGCCTCAAAGCTACAATTATAAAAGCCCAATGCCACCTAAGCATTTCTAAAAATAAAACCCACAAGACTTTATTAATACATTTTATTTATTAACTCGTCACCCGCCCCTCCTATTCTTCCTATAATATGTCTTGAGGATAGGCGGTGCCGTATGTGTTACAGTATCAAAGGATACCTCCCCTCGAATAAAGTATCTTATCATTGATGAAATCAACATTACATTCAATGACTCAACTTACAATAGTTAAGAACACACTCTTAACCTATAAAAGTTTCACCTTTAATGGTGAAACTCCACAAATGACACTAATACAAGGAGAAGACTCTAATGGCCTATGCCCTAGTTTTTCTAGTGTATTTGCCTCACCCACTATGCCCTAATACACTCCTAAGACTCTTATTTATAGTCCTAAGATATATTACAAGGCCTTATGACAAGTGGCTTAAAAGCCCACTAAAACGCACGCGAGAAACAGAATCCCGCAAAGAAACCAGCTGCACCTTGCTCAGGTTGAGCGGATGCTCCCAGCTCACTGTCTGCATTCTGCTTGCTGGCTCGATCGAGCCCCACGCGCTCGTCTGGTCGAGCCAGCTCCTCTGCCATCCCATCTTCGATTCTTAGCTTCTGCATTGCACCATCAACATGACACATTGAAGGCTCCCTTGTGTTGCTCACAACACCATCATATTTAGTAGATTGGGCACTTGCTCTAACACATAGTTCTTAACTAATTAGCTGCTGACTGTTTCTCATTAGAAATGGTTCTTTACTATGTCTGGATAACATATTGGAAGGAAGCAATAGGAGAGTAGGGAAGGAAGGAATGATTATTGTGTTTTCCTTTCAAATCTTTTTAATGTCAGAAATGATATGTTTTGTTTATAATGTGAAGGTGTTATTCGTTCCATTTCCCTTTACTTTATTTCCGCCCCTCCCCTTTAAACTTCCAAATAAAGAAAATACAATTCCTTCATTTCCCCCTTCCTTTCCCTCCATTTCCTTCCATCCAAACTTAGTTTTAGAGATCTTAATGTGCCACAATATAATGTTACAAACTAGATTTAGGTGGGAATTTTGGGTTTTTTTTGTGTGGCTCTACTGAACTGGAGCATATATTCCCTGTTGCAATTTTACAATTCTACAAATTTACAGTGTTGCACAAACGTTTGTCTTTTTTTGCGTTTACATAGGGCCTATTCTCCAGCTTATTCTAAGTTCAATTTGATTTAGGTTTGCCCATGACTTCTACATACACTAACATTGTCACTCCTTTAAAAGCTTTTGTATGTTCTGTTAGTTTTGTTCAATTCTGGGGGAGAAGAAACCCATGGTGGCATCAACTAAGTTCTCTTGCTCATATAGATTGATATCACTTGAGTGATCATTTATAATGGCTTAAGATTAATAATTGAGTTATGTGGAAAATAATGCATGAAAATTGTTTTTTTAGCTCGTTTTAATTTTTCTTCTTCCGTTGAACTATAGGTTTTTAACCAATTTATTTTTTTGTTGATGCAACAGAAAGCCTCATGTCAATGTAGGAACTATTGGTCATGTTGATCATGGGAAGACTACATTGACTGCAGCAATTACAAAGGTGGATTGAGCTTGTACTTTTTATATTCTTTCTTATGGTTTAATTCTTTTAATGTTTTTTATTCTTCAGTCAATCTGTCCTAGGAATTGTGGTTAGTTCTTCTTATGAGATTGTTTCCTTTATTTCTTTTTCCCACAAAAATAGTATTGTTTGTTTGGCTAGGTTTTGGCTGAAGAAGGTAAAGCTAAGGCTGTTGCCTTTGATGAAATTGACAAAGCTCCCGAAGAGAAGAAGAGAGGAATCACTATCGCAACAGTTAATACCTGCTCACTTTTTCTGTTACATCTAGTTACTTGACTGAAGAATACTTATGCTCCAATACGTGATCAAACGATTACGCTATTTACAGGCACATGTGGAGTATGAGACTGCAAAGCGACACTATGCACATGTTGATTGTCCAGGACATGCTGATTATGTCAAGGTTAGTAGAGGCTAGGTTGAAAAAATATATGGTATTGTGCCTTTGTTATCATACTAGTGTGTTGAATAATTGGTCCATATATGAGTTGCATGCTAAGAGGATCATGCGTTGTGCTCAACTGAGCAAGTTCTTAGTTACTAATAAAGATGGTTTGAGATGGGCATTACCACAAAGAAAAAAAAGAGAATTTTGATTTTTTTGCCGCGTAAAGACTCATTTGTGCATATGCCATTGTCTAGTTGTTCTAGCATCAATTGACACAACTAGGTATTAAAACAAGTCTAATGGAAAATGTTTGGAGTTTGGTATATTATTTATTTATTTATTTATGTTCATTGAGGAGTTAGGTCAAACTCAAGTTGTAATCTAAATTGTGAAGGTTTCCATTTGGTTTGAGATCCCCTTATCTCTGTCATCTCTAAGGGCTGGTTCAGTAATTTCCTATCAAATAGAAAAGGAAAAACTGTACACAAACACTTTATAAGTATCAAATTATTTGTAGAACTTGTGTCGTATTCTAATTAAAGACTAACTTGGTGGTCCCATTTTCCAAGATTAATTCCTCATCAATTGTTTAATCAGTAGTAGTTTCAGGATTATGTGCTTTATTGTTGAAGTTTTACATGAATTATCATGGCCTTGACCCCATAATTGCCATTAATGGTAGAGACTAGAGACATCAAAACCTCCCATGAAAACATTTTCTCTTGGTGCCTGTTCCTGATGGATTTGCACTTCCTTCCATTCAAATTAAACATAAATAGCATAGTTGACCTTTTCCCATCAAAACAGGATTTCCTGCCATAGAATCAATACTAAAATGAGTAAAATGTTGGTGAATACCACAAATTGGGTTTTGCAATTTTGCTTATGTTTGGGGGCTTCGAACTAAGAGAAGATTGAAAAGTGATTGGGCAAATTTTATATACCGCAAGCGCATAGTGTACGCGTAGTGCGGGTCGAACACAAGGAGGCGAGTTAACTTTAGATTGTATGCTTTATGACTAACAAGACGCGGGATAAACAAATGATATGGGTTGAAATCTAATACTACGATGCAATTAAACTAAAGCAAATAACAATAATGGTGTAATCACAATAATAAGACAAGTTCTAGGGCGTCAGACGTCGCTTAATTCTAACATAAAGGTCAATTACTCTCATGATTGTATGAAATTGAGTCATCGACATAATTGAACGTGATCTAATTAATCTCAAGCTTCCGCTCTATTGATTAATATCGATTTAAGACCAACTAGTATTAATCTTCAAACTTCCGTTCTATTGGTTAAACCAGAAGGAATTTAACTTAAATATATCTCAATCCTAAGTTAATCCTAATCTCAAACTTCCATTATATTGAAAAGGTTAACAAAGATGTTTAAATCAATATTTATTAAGCGTAGATTCAATTGTAGACTCAAATCGCACACAATCAATCGATAAAATATCAATCCATGCTTCGAATTAGGGATTATGCCCTAACCCTAGATAAGAAAACTACTCACAATGCATATTTATGAAAAACATATAGCAAACGATGAATAAAAGCAAAGAACAAAATAATAACACAAGAAAACTTATGAATTCTGAAGATAACATAACATAAACTTGAAAATACGGAAATCCGAATGTAACAACGATGTTCAACAAAGGAAAATTGCAAGAAACTCCAAGAACTCGAAAGAAAGTACAAGAAAAATGAAAATTACTGGAAAATGAAAACTAAAACTGAAATGTAAAAACTGAGAACTGAATCCACTTTCTGAAATGGTAACCGCCACTTTATATAGTGGCTCCAAAAATTAGAAAAGAAATCGCCAGGAAACTGCTTCGGATAATAAAGCGACGATCGTTGCTTGATAGGCAACGAGTCGTCGAAAAGTTTCTGACTCCTTCAGTGCAGTTCATTGATTGAGCGACGAGCGTCGTCGCATTGGTGAGCGACGAGCGTCGTCGCATTTCTTCTGGAAAATTCATGGGATCAGCGATACGAACGACGATCGTAGCATATGGGCGACGACTCGTTGCTTGGCCTCTGGTGTCCATTTTGCCTTGATTTCTTCGTTGCTTCTTCATTGGGAGTACTCTTGGCATGATTCCTTCACTTTGCAAAGGGGTCTTAGGCTATTTCTCCGGGCCTTCACCCTCTTATCACTCCAAAACCTAGTAAAGTTCCAATTTTGCCTCAAAACTCATCCAAAACACAACAATAAACTCATGAGACAAAATTATCATAAATTCTAAAAATATTGCCTAAAACCCACTAAAACTACGTATAAGGAGCATAAAAATTAATGCGGATAAGTGCAAATAATTGCACTTATCAAAAAGCTAAACATGGGGACTGTATGCTGGAAGCTTTGTTGGATTCAAGCTTAACATATGGCGTTGCCCTAACAAAAACAATACTCCCTCCGTCCCATTTAATTTGCAGCATTTTTCATTTTGGTTCGTCCCACTTAATTTGCATCATTTCTATTTTTGGGTGATGGCCCACCACTTTCTTTTAATCTCATCCATACATTTTACTCTCTTTTAATTTCCTCCACACAATTCATTCTCTCTCTTCATTTATTACCACATTCTTAAAAACTATCCTCTTTCTCATTGATGCAAATCAAAAGGGACGGAGGGAGTATATAATTTGGTTTCTCAAACAAGAAGTTAAATAGGTGGTTCTACTGTAAAATAGGTACTTATAAGGTGGTTTTACAGTGTTTTCCAAGAAAAAAAGATTAATATTGAACGAGTATTTTTAATTTCTAAACTTTTACTGGCATGTTTACCCTTTTTAAAAACTTATCATTCATGGTGGTGAGTTTATGTTACCATCCTGTTGAAGACGACCGTGATAATATGGCTTCTGCTTGCGCTGGTATTGCTTTGCTTGTTATGAATTTGAACTTTGTTAACAACTTTAGAACTTGGAGTGCCTTAACTATCTATTTGTAGGAGTTAAATGATTGTTGGTACAATGGCCAGTATCACAACTGTATAACGTAACAAATTCTTTTGATTTGCAGAACATGATTACTGGTGCTGCTCAAATGGATGGTGGAATTCTTGTTGTATCTGCTCCTGATGGGCCTATGCCACAAACCAAGGAGCATATTCTTCTTGCACGTCAGGTACAAGTACAACAGTTGTAGTAATAGCACTTGCATTGTTAGAGAACTTTCTGGGTTGCATCCTCAATTTCTCCTTCAGTCCAGTGTATCTATTCTACCTCAGATAATGCTTGATACTTTTTTGTTTATATTAGTGCATATTAGTAGCAAAATTGGTTGAACATGCCACTTTTTAACAAATGAAAATGAGGAAGGTCAAAATAATCGAATAACTCTTAGATTGGTGTGACTTGGGTCAGTGATTTAGCATAGTTCATTGTAAGATGCAATTTACTGCAATACAAATTACAAACTTAGGAGTTTCTGGCTTTCCTGCTTTTTCCTTGTAGACATTGATCACTTTTATAAAAGAAATAAATTGTTTAGGGAAGTACTCCATTTTTGACGTGCCTTTACTGCCCTGTGTAGTACATAGGGTTTGCTTGAATACTTGCATCACATTGTCTTTTTATAATTTGGAATTATGATCTTTTTATATTTGGCCGTAAGTTGTTTTTAAATGTTTCTAAATTTTCTTGTAGGTTGGTGTGCCATCATTGGTTTGCTTTTTGAACAAAGTGGATGCTGTTGATGACCCAGAGTTACTTGAATTGGTCGAAATGGAACTTCGTGGTAAGTTTTAAATCCTTGTACAATATGATAATTTCAAGAGTTTTTGGGTTTTGATTGATTTACTAGTTATTTCTTTGACATTACTTTATTTCTTTGTAGAGCTTCTCAGCTTCTACAAGTTCCCTGGGGATGAGATCCCTATTATCAGGGGTTCGGCCTTGTCTGCTTTACAGGGAACAAATGATGAAATAGGGAGGCAAGCTATTCTAAAGCTTATGGATGCTGTTGATGAATACATTCCTGATCCTGTTCGCCAACTTGACAAACCTTTCTTGATGCCTGTTGAAGATGTTTTCTCGATTCAGGTACATAGAACTTAAATCTACGCGAACCATGGAATTCTTAGAATAGACTATTAGGTTACGTCTGTATTTTATTCTCTTTCCAGACTTTAGCTGTGCACCGGAAATAAAACTAATCAATCTTCTTGGATCTCTAATCACCTTGCTGAATTTTCATTATTGCTTAGAATTGTATTTCTAATTTAATGGGCAATTGAATAGTAAGGAATAAGGATACATTCATCTTTCTCTTAAGGGTTTGTCAATTTTTCTCTTGGAAAACTAAAAGAATGGGTCAAGCCTTATAGTAACCCGAAAACAACTGCTTTTACCAATTTTCTAACTTTTCAAAATTGTTTAGTGCCACGCCATCATTTTTTGGTCGGGACCAACTATATATCTCGTCTATTTTTTGTATTGTGAGTTAATATTTCCTTGTTGAAGCCTTAAAGTGGTAGATTGGTCCATTTTTATAAGAAACATTAATAAAAAGAACTATTTTATATTTATTTGGAAAATTTCATATGATGACAAAAAATGTAAACCCTTGATGGGCCTAAAGACGGTTAAATCGGAAAATATGCGACCCAAAAACGATTCAACCTTAAATCACCCAACCGATGTATGTTTTTTGACTTGATAAATAATTTTGTGCAACTTTTTTCTTGTAAACTGTTAATTATTGCTGAAATCTGTTTCTTTAGACATGAATAAAAGATTATGTTTTGGATAATGTAGTGATAAGATCAGCTGTAATTCTTATCATGTTTGGTTCAGGGCCGAGGAACTGTGGTGACTGGTCGTGTTGAACAAGGTACCATAAAAGTCGGAGAGGATGTAGAAATATTAGGGTTGATGCAGGTTACACTTGAAACTTGATCTCTTTTTTGCTTCCAATAATTTGAACAGGATCTGCTGACTTTTAATCTATAATTATGTGTTCAACCAATTTTGACTGTTCCACCTTGGATAGAGAAGTTTCATGATCTGTTTACTAGATGTAAATATTATTATTTTTTATTTTTTAATTTTCTGTTACAGGGTGGTCCATTGAAAACGACAGTAACTGGTGTGGAAATGTTTAAGAAAATTTTGGATCATGGTCAGGTAAATGGGCGAAATTTAGTTTCTGGAAAGTGAGTTTTGTTTTACTTGGTATGTGAACTATAACTACAGTATGTACATATTCCTAGGCTGGTGACAATGTGGGTCTCCTTCTGCGTGGGCTAAAGAGGGAAGATGTACAGAGAGGACAGGTATATTAACCTATTTTGGTTGTTAATGGAGATTCTGTTTCCTAAATTTCTACATTTGCTGTAAATGTATTTGGATTTTTTTTTCTATCTGTTGGTTTCACTTAAATCCAAAGATAGAACAATAATAATAGAATATTGTCACTGAATACTAAAGGAATAAAGGATAGATTTCATGTTTTTTTTTTTTTTTTTTTTAATTTTTAATTTTTTTATTATAAATCATATAGTAGTACTTAAACTCTTGACTGAAAGTTGAGTTTGGTGATCAGACAAAGTGGCGATTTGACAATTATTGTAATACTATACTGGCCTTCCTTTAAGTCAAGGTCATACTCTTAGGGGACCTGATTGTTTAGTCACTTGTGTTTCTCGTTTATAGAAGCAAAATTACTAGAATTATGCCACTCTATAGTTAAGATGTAGTTGGTGAATTCAAAATCTGTCCACTTACTGGAAAGACGAGGAAAAAAACTATGCTGGGAACTTGGTATAATTTAGTTGTTTAATGGTTAGTAAAAGTTACTTGCCGACTGTATATGTATATATGTGTGAGCAATGTTTCGATTCAAGAGAAACCTTGTCCTTAGGTCACCCCCTGTTTACTGCAGTTATTTCCCTAATATGAATAAGCTTCTTAATCAATAATTGTCCTTTCCTTTCATCATCTTCCTTCATATGCTTTAATTTATGTCATGGTAAGCCTGTCTTTATTTATTTGGCTCTCTCAAAGCTGTTTGCACTTCCCTTAAGTTCCATGAAAAAGCCATCATTAAACAATCCTTAGTTTAAAAAGCGCGCTTAAGGCTAGCGCCATGTGCAGCCGATGAGTTGCACACTTTAATGGAGTTGGGCAGGTGATTATTTAAAGCGAGAGCCTCAAAATGCCTTATAACGTCTACAGGTCTGAGATCACCTTCCAACGCTTTTTAGTCTTACTCTTAGCCTTAGAAATTAGAATCCCTTTTGATGCGGGCACCCACCATGCATGTTTTCTCTCCTCTTCTCTGCTCTTGTTTTCTTTTTAATTCATTCTCTTCTTTTGGGTTTACTGCTTGTTTTTTTGGGGGGTTTTCAAATTTATATTTTCTGGGTTTTGGACGCCTTGCATCCAAAAGCTTTGCCTGCTGCTTAGAGTCTAGGATTTGGGATTTGGCCATTTGGGTACCCTTGTTGCATTACTGTGCCTCAAGCTTTTTACAACTAAGGGAAACCCCATCTCAAAAAGGTTAATTTCATTGTTGAAAAAATATCATACTAAAAAACTCCATCAACTGTTTAAAGACATTCCAATGTCAATGTCTTTATATTTTTTCCATTTGCTGTCCTATATTTTACCCATACCTCCCTTCATTTATGACTATGTATGGTTCTCCATGACATGTTTACTATATGCATTCTTTTTTCCTTGTATGTAAAGTTGAAGAAGGGTTTTGTTTCATATTTTGCGCTTTGATACACTTTTTGGATAAATAGATTATTATTCTCAGTAATACACTTTCTTGCTTCTTTAAGGTCGTTGCTAAACCTGGAAGTTGCAAGACATACAAAAAGTTTGAGGCTGAAATTTATGTTCTTACCAAGGATGAAGGTGGACGTCATACAGCTTTCTTGTCCAATTACAGTCCACAATTTTATTTGAGAACAGCAGATGTTACTGGAAGAGTTGAGTTGCCTGAGAGTGTAAAGATGGTGATGCCGGGTGACAATGTGACTGCTACTTTTGAATTGATATCAGCTGTTCCTCTTGAACCAGGTAAAGATAGCTTTTTAGTATGAATCATTGAGCGATACTCACTTTTCTGTTGGGTGCGGTCTAACGATGTTTCTTATGCTAGTATATTACGTGGCACAGACATGATAGTATATTACGTAACAATTTAATGGATTTTAGTTTGAACTTTGAAGAAGTTCGAAAGCAACAACTTAGAATATGAGAAGTTAATTAAACAAATATTTTGCCTATTGTTTTCAGAAGGCAACACACATGTGGGATGATAATTTTATGATCTTTCTTTCCATTCTCTCTTCTTACCCTAAGGAAGGAAGCTTTTTACCTAAGTTGGACTCAATGACTTTCATTGAGTCGAGCATGTGGTGCTCTCCTTGAATTTGTAAGTAGGACCTGATAGTCTGAGAATGCTTTTATGTTCCACTTGATTTGTCGTGTCTAGGAAGTTGTAAGTTGCATTGTTAGAAGTCATGAGGGCCAAAGCATTGCAAGAAGAGGAAATTTGATAGTTGACATGCAATGTGCAGCCTGGAATCTGGATGCTCGCTAAAATGACTGTTTTTCATGTTTTCTGGGGATGGACGACATTGTTTGAATTAACCCCGTCCAAGTTTACATTATAGTTAATGAAACTTGGTGTGCTAGAGAATATAGTCAAGAAGCAAAAGCCGAAATCAGCACAATTTTATTTGATATATTAAGTACAAGAAATTCATAACTAAAATGTAATCACAGCTCTAATGCTTCCACTCTTCATTGTCTGCAACTGCAAACAGGGCAAAGATTTGCTTTGAGGGAAGGAGGTCGAACTGTTGGTGCTGGTGTTGTTTCTAAAGTTATCAGCTAAAAATGTCAATTTGTGTTCATCAAGAATTCAAGTTGGACTACACTAAGAGGCTTTTGAAGACAAAGATTGGATCTTTGTACTCTCGAATCCACAAGCAGGGTAAAACATAGGAATTATTTTAAATCAAATAGAATTAATTTTCGTTTTCTAGGAAACAGTTACATCGTAGTTTGTATTTCACATGAAAAGCTCATCATTCAGCTGTTAAATGGCTAAGTAAATAATTTTGTTGTAGTTGCCTCATTTATATGTTCGTTAGATTATCATTTAAAGGAAATTGTTGTAGACTTTGAGCATCCAAGTCAGTTTAGTATAGGCTTTCCCGGTTACGATTCAATTTTTTTATTCATCTTTTTTTTTTTTTTTTGGTTCAGTCTGGAATCTCGACTACACGCATCTCTCTTTGCTCCCTCTTTGGGGGAACATGTATGATTTGTCCGCATCTGTTAAGAAAAAGAAAACTCCCACTCGGATGGTCGGACCTTGCCTTATGCGGGATACTGGAAGTGTCCTTTATCTTTACTTTTAAATCTTATTTACAGGGTAATTTGGAAAGGCATAGTCGTATAGACATAAATTCTCTTCCTATAAACTTTGCTCAAGTTGATCACTTTATATCTCATCTGCATCTAATTTGATTTTATTGATGAAAACACAAGTCTTGGAATGATTTTAATCTCCTAAAATAATGAATATTTCACAAGATCCAAAATAACTAACTATAATTTTATATTTTAAAAAATTCTACATAGCAATGCTTGATTTGAAGGTAACTATTTTACAAGCAATGATTTGATTTAAAAATATATATAAAGTATTTTACTATATTACAACATTTCTTTTTGAAATAAACTACTTTATACGATCATATGATGTAATAAAAACACTTAAAATTTCAGAATTTATATTTATATTTCATTTCATATTAATAATTTTGTGTATTACACGAGTTTTTATACTATTATACGTTCTTTATAAAAGTATATACGTCAAAAAAAACCAAAATGAAAAAGGCGGGAAAATAGTGCAAAAGACGGCGCTAAAACCAAATCCCTAGTTGTAGTAGTAGTAAAATCTCTTCACATTACCAAAATAAGTAAAATTTCTGATATTCAATTCAAAGTTTAAACCCTATTTCTGTTCCTCAAATTATTTTTGAAAAATGATGTTTTCTCAGAGTCAATTTGAAAATGGATTCACATCTTCTCAGTTAACTCAATCAGATTCTTCGCCATCTACCGCTAAAGTATTCTTTTCTTCTCTTCTTCCCTTTCTTATTTTGCATTTTCCATTTTTGTTTACCATTTTTTTTGGCGTTGGAGCAGAATAGATATCCACAAGGAACAATTCCGGTAACTGTGAAGCAAATCAGTCAAGCCTCTCCTTCATCTACAGATGACAAATCCAATTTCAACATCGATGGTGTTGATGTTACCAATGTACTTTTCTTCCATCTTTTCTATTGATTTGTTTTTATTGTGTTTGAATTCGAATTTAGGGTTTTTGCATATTTGGTTGGACTGCTCATTGATGTGCTCTTTTTCTGATTACAATTTGTTGCTTTAAGTGCGTTCAGAATTTGGTATAAGAAATTTTATGGAAAAGGATTTTTTCGATTCGGATGATACATGATGTTTTTTCCTAGTTTTGTTGAAATTTACCATATTTTCATCTTGATTTTGTAATTTGTTTTAACTTTGAATTTGTCATTACAACTTATGATGACTTAGAGTTCTGAAGTGACAATCAATTAAACATATCAAAGAATTAAGACAGGGTTTTTTCCCCTTATATTAACATGTTCATGATTCTTACTTTTGACAATTTTTTTTGGAAAAAAAAAATTTTTGCGCCCATGCTTTATCTTATTAACAACTAATCCCCTGTTCATGTTTGTTCACCATGGATAAAGTATAAACACGTATTGATTAAATCCAAATCTTTAGAGTAATTGAGGTAAAATTATTTTGAAAAAATGTTAAGTGTGATAGAATAGAATATTTATATGATATATACTCTAACAAAGTGGTAAAAATAGTATTCAAAATGAGTAAAAATGATTATGTAAAAGTCAATGATTACATTGAATATATAGTCATGAATGCACATAAACATAGAATCCCGTGAGACAAGAGTTATTTTCTCAATTTCTTGTAGATAAAATTCTTCAAAATATTTCAAAAAAGAGTAGGATGAATGTTTTGAACCTACCTAAAGGCGGATAAAGATAAATGAACCTAGCTAGTAATAAGTAACAAATACTAATATTAGGTAGTAAAAATGTGAGAGAAAATGGTGGATGACACTTAGGGTTCGTTTGGTAAGGTTATTTTTTGGAAGGTAAACGGAAACAATGAGCTGTTTCCTAGGCAATGATATTGATAACCATTGATTTTATTTGAGGGTTCATGTTTCAACTTGTTTGTTACCTCTATAAATTTAGCGAAATCAAATACCAAACAATAAGATTTCCTTTTATCTTTCTCATAGTAAACAAGCAATATGAAGTAGACTTATCGTCATTTCTATATTTTAATTATTACCATTCCATCACATGTGCAATTTCTTTACAAACGACACCTAAATGTGTATGGATTGAGCTTAGAAGTTAAATTAACATGGGGATAATAGACCCTTCAAGGTGTTTTGAGCATAGAAAAAACTAAACGTGACCGACACTTTGAAACTGAGGGTATACCTGGAAACTTGTGATTAGTAAGCTTTCTGCTTGCTTCGTTACATAATGTTGTAAAAGTTTCTATGTGCACCCATTCCTCCTTTAGTTTGTAGGTTTAGGCTAACTTTTATGGATAAGTTTAATCAAATGTTGGGATTTTCAAAAGGATGACCTATTGGGAGCCAGGTGATCATTATCATCTGTTTTGGTTTTCAGGTTAAATTGGTGGGAATGGTTTTTGATAAAACTGAGAAAGTGACTGATGTTTCTTTCATCCTTGACGATGGAACTGGTCGTATTGGATGCAAAAGATGGTATTTTCCTTTTCGCTTGGTTTGTTTATGTATCCAGCATTCTTTTTGTCATTGATCATCCTAATTATGATAGTGACTTTTCCATTATGAGATTGAGCTTGGTAATAGGACAGCATTAATAATTGTTTAAATGAGGGTTGTACTTGAAGTAAATGCTGACCAGATCAATTTCTGAATATCTCAAAGCTTATGGGTCTTTTTGTTTACATTGTGAATGATTTACACCATTCTTGTTCATTTCATATCTACAGGCTCAATGAAGCGTTTGACAGAAAGCAAATGGAAGTTGTAGAGTAAGTTATTGTGTAATATAACCATGGTTTTAAGCTTAATGACTAATGGTAACCTAAAGTGGTGTTTTTTTTCTTACAGAGATGGCATGTATGTACGGCTTGTTGGGCACTTGAAGAGCTCTAGAGGCACTGCAGAAATAGTTGTTTTTAACATGCGGTCAGTCTAAATTTGTACTATATTTTTATATGTTTGGTAACAGTAGTGGTCTGGCTTCACTCTTCTGTAATCATGAACAAAACTGAAAACGTAATGAGTCCAATCTATAAAGATGCTTGTCCAGTATTTTCCCCTCTATGGTAGCATAAACATGTTAACAGACAGTAAAACTTGCAAATATGTAGATGTACACCACAATTACCTACTTTTGCATCGACACTTTGAAGTGATAAAATTCAATAGGTGACTTGCAAAAGATATGTGCTTGACAAATTGATCTTATTTATACAAACTTTAGTACACTTTTTGTCGCTTGAAACAGAATAATGAAAACTTGAGGGGTGGAGGAGTAATGTTAACATTGAAGGCCCTTATTCGAAACAATTTGGTCTTGTTTGAACACTAAAAGTCTAAATTACAAGCGAGCAATATGGGCTAAATTAAGCTCTTGGAATCTTGTGTTTGCAGGCCTGTTACTGATTTCAATGAAATTACACTCCATCAAGTAGAGTGCATTCACCAGCATCTTTTGAATAATAAGTCACAGGTAAATTTTCACTCCTAGCTTCCTGATGTTCAGGAAAATTGTAGTGCAATTGAAATTATTCTGACTGCTATTGTCTACTTTTGCAGAAAGGTGATTCTCTTCTTCAAAATGTGAAGATTGAATCATCACAAAGTACCCCGGTTAAGGTTGAATCCAATGGATTCCACTCATCTCCTCCTAATCAAGTAAGCTTGAGATGCCAGTTCCTGTGTTCAGCCCTAAAATCATTCCTATTAAGTTTTCCACTATCCACTCCAATTTTTAATCATTTTCCCCCTCTGTAGGTCTCAATGCAGATGAGTGTTGATGGGCTTAAAGATATTGATCAAAGGGTTCTTGATTTTCTACAGCAGTCTTCAAGTTTGTAAGTTGTGGAATCACTTTAGAAGCACTACTTTTTCACTGTGCTCTGCTGTTTTCCTTTGTCAGATTCCCCCCTTGTTTCTCTTCCTTGAGTTGAGGGTTTGATTTTTTTTTAAATGATTGGATTGGCATCTAATTTTACGTTTTAGGGCCCACTTGGATTGAGTGTAAGTATTTAAGGTGGTAAATAAAAGTCAAAGTATGAAAAGAAAGTTAGTTAGTTAGAAGAAAATTAGAAGCATTTAATTGAAAGAGGGGGAAGAATTGATTAGAAAGTAATGAAAAATGGATAGAATAGCATTTGGTCCCTCATTTTGGGTATAAATTTAACTCTATGGGAGGGTGGGGGAATACTATCCTCCAAATGAGGGAAATCATCCTTCTTTTTTAATCATCTTGTTTAGACAATTCTCATTCTACCTCTTACAATTATTTTAATACTTCATTTGCACCTCTACCTTCTTTATTTAATTAGTTTGACTTTCTTTTTTACCCTTTTAAATATTTAGACTCATTCCAAGCGTAATTAAGGGTGTGTTCGGATAACAATTTTTGAGAGAAAAGAAATGAAAGGTATAAGGAGAGACGGGAGGGAAAGGAAGTGAAGAGAAATGAAAGGCAAGTCTTAGAAGCTAAATTTACTGAAAACTGGCATATCTTTCAGGGCTCAAGAAAAGGGTGTACACAGGGATGAAATAGCTAAGCATTTGAAGGTTCCGGTGGAGAAGATAATGTAACTCCTTTCCTCCATCACTTTGATCACCTCCCTCAAAAAATCTTGGTTAGAGATTTTAATATTTTACATTTACACATGACCTTTGTTTTCTTGCTTATATAGGGAATCCATCACATGTCTAGAGGATGAAGGCTTGATATACTCCACCATTGATGATTTCCACTTCAAGTCTACTGCTGCTTGAGCCTTGAAACTCTTTCCATGACGGAGGAAAGTCAAAATAAGAGAATTCTGTGATTAGAATGTATTGCTGCTGAAGCTTTGAATCTCATGTCTGTTTAGTGTTTAGTGATATGGGCTGACAGCTTTTATCTGTTAATGGTTTCCATTTTGGGCATAGGTCTGGCTTTATTTATAGTGTATTGTCTGAGAAGCAACTTAATTCAGCTATTGTATAGTGCTTGGCTGAACATGTTAGTTTTTCACAAATTTGGGCTTCCCTAGTTGAAAATGACTAGAGTATATTTATAGTATTACTTTACTATTAGCTATTACTATAAAATATTGCTACATATTGCCCGGTCTATCCCTCCATTTTTGCTTTTTATTTTTGTATAACTAATAAATCAATTACCCTTGCGAGAGACCGTCTTTCAAATAAACGACTTTAAAACAAAATCCCACATTCTTATTTTTTCTTTAATTTGTACTCCCTCCGTTCCCTATTGATGTTCCCATTGGGAATATTCACGGAAATTAATAGTGGAATCTTTTAGATAGTGGCGTCTCTCGAAAAAACCGTCTTTCACTTTGTGCTAATATTTTGATGATTGGTATGAATGGTTGTGGTGTATATTCATTTGTGTAGAAAATAGAAGTTTTATTTATGAATCAAAATTTCATTACAAGATTAATCCCTTATTCTAATAGCTAATAACTTTGAGATGAGACCAATGCCTAAACAACTCTCTCGATTGCTTACTGTCTATCTACATATATTTGCCACTAATACTAGTTTGTTTTTTTTTTGTTTATTTATTATTATTTTTTTTTTGTAAATGCCACTAATACTAGTTATTAGTTGGTGTTTAAGATTAATTTACACATGTGATATATTAGAAGGATATTGGTTTCCAACGACTCTTGAAACCCTCTATCATTATGTTTTTAACGCAATTTTAGGTCAAAGAAAGGATAAGGTCTTGCATGCCATCTAATACTACTCTACAAATACCTTGGATGAAGCTAGGTCAATTATGCCGCTATTAAGGAAATACTGTAGCGTTTAGATAAGTGTTTGAAATAATCATACAATCATACATCATATCATCATAATCATAAATCATATCATAATCATAAAATACTATAAAAGTACTGGAAAATTTCAAGTGTCATTATTTAAAGAGGCATGCAAATATTTATCAAATTTAGAACCTAATATTTTTGTTTAAGTTTGAAACTAAATTAGGTAAAGTATTTGTATGATATACTATAGCAATTGTATTTTGTTAACATAGAATTTAATATGTTCAATTGAATGAAAAAAAAATTATGTATCAGGTAAATAATTAAAATAAACATCAGTAATTATGTTTTGATTAAAAAATCATGAATTTGGTAAATTTAAGAACAATAGTATACAATACTTACATTATTATTTGAAATTGTTTTTATATATATTTCGCACTAACAAATTCATGCATTGTACGAGTTTCTATACCAGTTGTTATTATTAATCATAACATTAAAGTGTATTTATACTATAAAGAATATCTAAAATACTACATAAAATAAAAGAAATAATCTCTATTAGCTACTTTTTATAGTTACACAGCTGAGGCGGTTCTGGGGCCGTGCGAGGTGCCCAATCGCACAGGGCCCCGAACCTAAAGGGCCTCATATTAAAAAATTATTGTAAAATAGCATACTATTGCAGTAGAGTAGTTGGTAAGAGTTTTACTTGATGTAACAATGGTAATATGTTCAAAACCTATTGATTGATTACATTTTTCTCCACCTTTTTTATCTCTTTCCAAAACAACTCTTAACCTTCCAAATATGTTTTCTTATCTAATTTAATGTTTAGACATTCATCAAATATCAATTATCACTAGCTTAATTTATAAAAATAATCAACAATTTATTTTTAATTTTTCAACCTTTTACTCTTTTTACTATTGGTCATCAATTTATTACTATTTTTTTTTTAACATTAGAAAAGAAAGTTAATTTTTAAAAACATAATTTATGTTTAAGAAATATAAATTGTATTGAATTTTTATTTTTTTATTTTTTTAATCATAAAGGGCCCAAATTTAGAAATCTATAAATAATAAAGAGGGCCTCGGAATTGTTTGCTCCGGCCCTGTTACACAGTACCATATTAGATTAGTTTTGGACCTTCCTCATTAGGTCTCAGGTGTATTATTTTACAACACATAAAATAGCAGATATATAAGAGAAGACAATGCATTTATAATAGGAGTACTTACATGCAACACGTATAAGTATAAACCCTAGCTAGCTACTCAATTAAATATATCCATAGTTCATGGATATAATTACAGGTCCCGGACTTGAAACACATTAGGGTTCTTAACAACAATGTCGTACATATAGACAGAACTAAACTTGGAGAAATCCCGTGGAAGTGAAATCAAATCAATAGAATTCTTCCTATGATATTGATTAAGTTCTGGATCCGATCCGAAGTATATTTCCCAACCAAGACTTTTAAGAATTCCTTCAAGGGTATGGTAGGAAGTTATAACTTGTCCTGTTGCGAGGAACACTAGAACCTTCTTTCTTCCCCTCATCACTACTTGTTGCTCAGCTTGAGGGTTCTCCACCAATCTTATCACCCCATTATTTTGGAACATCCATACTCCTGCCATTTTTCTTTTTCTTTTTTTTTTTTATATAGTTTTTTAGGTAATGGTTTGAATAAAGGTAAGTAGGTGGATGCAATGGTGGATGAGTGGATAGGGAGAAGGGAGGATGCCATCTATATATAGAGAGGGTGGAGGAGTTAAAGAAGATGCCTTTAGAAGAAAGGGGACATCTAAAACAAAGACCAATGAGTATTTTTTGTCAATTATCTTTACAAAATTAGGAATAAGAATATAGATATAGAGGAATCCACTATTGAATTCAAGGGTCATTTTCTAAAATAGGAGTATCATTATAATGGGGTACATGAAGATGCCCTATGGGTTATGGGTGTGTTTTAGGGCACACGTGGGTGTAGTTGTACTCTTAACTATATGATGGATTTAGATGTTTATGTTTAAGTTCATAGAAGAATCTTGTGGGACCAAGAATGGGTAAAATAAAGGGAGGAGAGTTGTAGGCAAGACAGCCGAAATGTAAATAATTGAATAGCACAAAAGTTGGTGACCACTTTGATCACACAAAGCCCATGTGAATAGGGATGTCTTGGTGACCACTTTGAGTGTTTTGGCTAAATTAAGTAGGTGTTTTGGTGCCGTGTTCCTGACTATTTGTAGGCTATAGGTAAAATAACAGATATGTGCCCTCTCTATAGAAGATCGATTTTGATCTTTAATAAATATTTTAAAAAATAATAGTGACGAGTTACACTAAAACTTTGGCTTCTTCCTGAAAAGATTTATTGTAAACTCACGGATTACACTGACACTAGGCTCCTAATGTACTTGGTTATGGACCCAAAATAAACAAGTATATGATTATATATTTACCCGATCAGCAACTTTTGTATGATATTGTCTTACTGTGAGACGTATCCCATACAAGCATCTCATTAGTAATAAACATAAAAAACAACAAAATCTGAATTCACACTTGTATAGAAAGTGATTTTTTAATAGTGTAGACTTCATTTGAAGTCGTCTCACGGTGAGATGACCTCAATAAAAAATTAGTGTTACCCGATAAACAAATTTTTTAGTAAGACCATCTCACTGTGAGACAGTTTAATATGGGCTGACCAAATTTTTATTTTGTCAAAAATTAATGAAAAAACAGTTTTTATTTAGTAATATGTTGTGTAAGTTTAACTCAATTAATTTTATATTCTCACTATTTTTCTCTTTGCTACCCCAGCCTGTATCTCTCTTATGGAAAAACCCCTCCCCTGCTACCCAGAGATAAACCCCAACATCTGCTGGTTTTTCATCAAGTCAGGTTCACAATGGGATCGTGTACCTCCATCCCTGATAAGGCGCTTCATAGCGTGTCCCTCCATGGTGAACCACCCGTATACGGAGATGATGTTTTTACCGGAGGGCAGCACACTAGATACCGAAAAAATGGATGCACATCTCCCCAATATAGACGATCTTCGACGGTTGGGCAAACTGGTTAGTTCAAATGCCTCCAAACCAGAAACAAATTGTTCAACAAGACTTATTATTCTTAGTGGATCCAACACCGATCTTGAGTCCATTTAGAGATGTCTTGAGGTTGACTTCTCCATGTACAACCATCACCATCGCAGGATACTCCAATGCCCTCCTTTATCTGATTTCGGCCAACACAGCACACCAAGTTCGTATGTCGGCAATAATGACCTGTGGGGGGAACTGCCACCCAGTCTGCTCTCTGGAAATCATGCAACTTACAGAGACTTTCTTCAGCCACATTATGAACAAGGAGATGCCCATGGTAGCCCATGTTCCACCACATGTCCTTTGGGAACGAACGATGATCTCCAACAACTCTAACCCCATCTCTATCCTGGCGTGGAATGCACGTGGCATAGTGCGCCCTAGCTTTCGAGAAAACATCCTACATTTGATCTCATCCCACAATCCAGATGTGATTTGCCTCTCTGAAACCCGTTGCTCTGCCTCAAAAACTGAAAAAATCATGGAAACCCTCCCTTATTCAGATTATGTGTTGGCGGAACCCCATGGCTTTTCTGGTGGTATCCTTCTTATCTGGGACAACACTAGAGTTTCATTCTCCTCTCTCTCTAAGGATCTCCATGCCATTAATGGTATCCTGCAGGTATTATCTTCTAACACTAGCATTTATGTTTCTTCTATATATGCGAGTACTTGCTTTCATGATCGTTTGTCACAGTGGAACTCTTTTAGGATGGTAGCCTCTAATATGTGTTATCCTTGGATTATGATTGGTGACTTTAACCAAATTGCTTACACCTCTGAGAAACTAGGTGGAAACCACCCTTCTTTTAGAAAATTGGGAGCCTTCTTGGACTTTTGGAATGATTGTAACCTGACAGACTTGGGTTGTAATGGGCTTAGATTTACTTGGTCAAATATGAGGAGAACCGCACCCATCTTTCAAAGGCTAGATAGGGCCCTAGCTTCCCCCTCCCTCCTTGAGCCTTTTCCAAATGCTAGAGTTCTTAATTTACCCAAACTCCATTCTGACCGCTCTCCTATCCTGCTCCAACTTAACCCACCCTGGTCTAAACCACCAAAAAAAACCTTCAAGCTCGAGCCCATGTGGTACCTTGAACCTACCTTCAGAACCCTTGTTAGTGATGCTTGGACTTCTTGCTCGGACTCTTTCCTTCCGAACCTCGATGTCCTTACGCATCATATTGGATCTTGGGTTGAAACCTGTTTTAGTAACATTTTCAAGGAGAAAGCTTCCCTCAGGAAAAGAATTGCTGGCATTGAGAAGGCCCTTGAATCTCATTCGCTCTCTAGTAACCTTTGGAGCCTTCTAAATTGCCTCCGTTCCGAGCTAGACTCTATCCTCCAAAAAGAAGAAGAGTTTTGGCGCACTAGAGCTCGAGACGCCTGGGTTCAAGGTGGGGATCGTAATACCACCTTTTTCTACCACTCTGTCCTTCTTAGGAGAAAAAAGAACAGGATTGATTCTATCTTGGACACTCAGGGCAATCTGGTTTTTGACCCTACACAAGTTTCTAACATCTTCTTTTTGTTCTATACCAATCTCTTTACCTCTCAATCGATGGCTTCTCCTCTTCTTCCCCCTACCTCCATCAACCCTTCTATCTTCGTTTCTCATATCCCTTCACCTTCTGAAGTTAAAAAAAGCCACTTTTTCCCCCCCTCTTTGAAATCCCCTGGGCCAGATGGCTATCATAGCCTTTTCTATCAAAGACATTGGTCTACCATCGAGTCATCTCTCGTTTCTTTCGTCCAAGATACCTTTTTTCGAGGTAGCATCAATCCTGTTATCAACTATACTTTCTTGGCTCTTATCCCTAAGTCAAATTCTCCTTCAAATCCTAGCCAATTTCGTCCTATTAGCCTTTGTAACTCTGTCTATAAGATTATCTCTAAGATCTTGGTTGCTAGGATTCGACCCTCCCTCAACTCCCTCATTTCCCCTTATCAAAATAGTTTTTTTCCTGGAAGAGGAACAAAAATAAATTACTTAATTGCTTCCGAAATCCTTCACTCCATGCGCATCAAAAAAGGAAGGAAAAGTTTCTTTGCTCTTAAGATTGATCTGAGAAAAGCTTATGATAGCATTGAATGGAGCTTTATCAGACAAACTCTCATTCACCATGGTTTTGATGAGGCTTCTTGTAAACTCATTATGAGTTGTGTTTCCTCCTCCTCTATATCTGTTTTGACAAATGGGACTCCTTCAGCCCCTTTTTTCCCCTCCAAAGGGATTCGACAAGGTGACCCCCTCTCCCCCTACTTGTTTATCCTCTCCATGGAAATCTTGTCTAGAAAGATCGAACACGCGGTGGAACGTGGTCTTTGGAAGCCGTTCTCTCTCAAAGGAAACAAAGCCTCCATTTCCCACCTTAAGCTTGCTGATGACCTCCTCCTTTTTGGAGAAGCTACCTCTGAAACCATATCAGCTGTTAAAGAGATCCTTCTTGAGTTTAGTGGGGAATCTGGGTTGCAGATTAACCCGGAGAAAAGTAACCTTAGCTTCTCTAAGAATGCACTTACTGCAACCCAACAGACTCTCTCAAGTCTCCTTTCTATCCCTATCTCAGCTTGTCTTGGATCCTACCTAGGTTTTCCTCTCCTCGACAAGCGCCCTTCTCTTTCTGCCCTCCATGACATCATCAACAAGATATCCAAGAGACTGGCCTCTTGGAAATCAAATCTCCTCTCCAAAGCAGGTCGCCTTGTGCTTATCAACTCTGTCCTCAATACCATCCCTTCCTACTCCTCTTCTTGTATTAGATTCCCCAAAGCCTTGAGCTTTAAGATCGACCAAATCATCCGAAATTTCTTTTGGGGCTCCTTTCTCTCTTCCTCTAGGAAACCTCACTTAGTGGCTTGGAAATATATCTCTGATGTGCAAATTTTATTTTAACCGCAAGCGCACGGTGTACGTGTAGTCGCGGGTCGAACACAAGGAAGTTAGGACAAGAAACTTGGTAATTTCGATTAATTATATTGCTTAGGGAGAAAAAAAGATTGATTGGTTGTGAACTAACAACTACAAATGAAATAATTAAAATGTGTTTAAACTATATGATGATGAAATCTAGGGTGTCGGGAATCCCCTAAAGTCTTTTATGATCCAATTCTCAATAGTGTCTATGAAATGTCGGATTAATTATGTGATTAAACATGATCTTGTTAATCTCAAACTCTCGCTCTGTTGATTAACTATTAGATTTAGACCCTATTAATTCAATTCTCACACGTTAATTTTATTGAACGAATTAATAAGAATTTAACTAAAATTTACCCTAAAGCAAAGTCGATCCCGATCTCACACGCTAGTTCTATTGAATGGTCCGACAAAGCATATTTAATTTAGGGTTAATTGACACAATTTAATCACTTTAATTCATAGTTTCATAGACACATCCAAGAATCAAATCATACTCAACTAATAAGTTCAAAACCCTAACCCTAGAAATGGATCTACTCACTAATCATGGTGAAAACAATAAATAAAAACCCTAGAATGAAACTAAGCATGATAAAAGATGATAATAATGAAATTTGAAAGGAAAAACAATAATTAAACTATGAGACAAACAAGTAAAGATCCAAGAGCCAAAAAATATGAAGAACAATTCTACTTTTAATAAATGACAATTTCTAGTAAAAGCAATTAAAGTTAAACAAAAAAAGATTAAACTAATACAAAATTGATAAAGAAGGATTAAACTACTAATAAGAAAGACAAGAAATTAAAAGCTTACAAGGAATAAAAATGGTGTTCAATGGAGAAAGATTAAGGAGGAAGGAGGAAGAAGAGGGTTTCAATTTCCCTCCCTCATGCTCCCTCAAGGAGGCTTAAGAGACTTAACCTAATGTGTCTCTAATTACCCACTAATAAACCCTAAAAAGTAAATTAAAATAAAGATAAAAGAAAATGAATCAGAATTAAAGTAATTAAAACAGAATGCACGAAAAAAATCAGAAGAAAAAGCCGACTCGGCGGCCACTTCCACGTCCTGGAAGCCGAGTCGGCATTTTGGGCTGTCAGCTTCAGCAAATTTCAAACGTTCTCCATTTCTTGCTCGGTTGTCAGAATTGGACGTATAATATACCGTTGGAAAGCTCTTGAAGTCTAGTTTCCAATGCCGCAAACCTTGCATCAAAGCGATGTTTCTATCAAAAGTTATGGCCAAAAGAGTAGACATATATCAAATTTCACCTCAAAACTTTTGCATTTACAACACTTTTCTACTCTTTTGCTCTTTTACTCTTCATGGCTTGAAAAAATTGATAGCTTGATACGTTCTTTGAGCAATTTATACATGATTAGCACCAAAAACCCACAAAAATGACTCAAAAGCGCATAATTCACCCATCTTCCCATACTTTGACCATGAAACACCGAAATAGAGTGAAACCTAACGAAATGACCCTAAATCGCCTCTAAACACCTCAATGGAGCATAAAAAAGTAAGCGATTAGTGCAAATAATTGCACTTATCAATCTCAGCCCCTAAACATGCTGGGGGATTGGGAATTAGACAAAATGGTCTAGCCAATCAAATTGCTCAACTTAAACTCTGTTGGAAACTTCACTCTGGGGGGACTTTAGCTTCTTCCTTCATTCGAGCCAAATATCAAAAAAAGGACTCCTCTTTCCGCCCTTTCAATCGAGGGTCTCATATCTGGCAAAACATGGGCAAGATTTGGGGGCTCTTCGAAGAATCTGCAATTTGGAACATTTGCTTGTCTTCTAACCTCTCCCTTTGGTTCAATAATTGGACTCAGATAGGTACTCTTAGATCCATTCTAGTTGGACCTCTGCGTCTCCAAGATCTCTCCCTCACCCTCCAAGACCTCCTGGCTGACAATCAGTGGAATTTATCCTGCATTTCATACCCTCTTCCTACCTGGCTTTCTAATCATATATCCTCTATACCGTTTTCCAAATCAGGCTCTGACCTGATGGTTTGCAACCTATCCAAAGGGAAGTTTTTCAACTCCCGCGACTTGTACTCTTCTCTCCACCACACCTCTATCCCTCAACCGCCTCCCTTTAACTGGAACCTCATCTGGGATACGTCTTGTCCTCCCAAAATATCCATCTTTCTTTGGCAACTTGCTTGGGATGCTCTCCCGACGAGGTGCACTCTTTACCATCGATCTATTGTCCAGGTCTCCGACTGTCCCTTTTGCCCTTCCCCTACGGAAACTGCTATTCACTGTCTTCGGGACTGTTTTGTAGCCAAAGAATTCTGGCTTCTTTGTTTTTCTGATTTACCCAAGAACTTTTTCAACCTTGAGCCATCAGCTTGGTTATCCTTAAATCTTGGTTATGTTTCCTCCTTTTGCTCTATTCCGTGGGCAACTTGGTTCAGCTTTGCTCTATGGACCTTGTGGACCAGACGGAATAACAAGATCTTCTCCAAACCAAACCCCTCAACCAACCTTTCCTTCAACCTTACTTTATCTACCGCTCTTGATTTTTTCTTCTCTCAGCCACACCATAGTCAGCCTGCCCAAAGCATGATTGGTCCCCCTTCCCTTGCTCCCCCTCAACACCCCCTTATCCAAGTAGATGCCTCTTTCCTCCCATCCTCTAACCTTTGCACCATTGGCGTGGTCTGTTATTCCCAACCTGATTGTTGGCATTCTGCATTTATCCTCTCTGCTAGGGCCCTAAATGCAAACATGGCTGAGCTTTTGACTATTATTACGGGTTTTTTGGTTGCCGATCTCCTCTTGTGGACTGACTTTTCTATTGTTTCGGATTCTAAAGTAGCAGTGGAGGGTTTGTCAGACATCACTCCTATTAGGGACAAATATCCGTCGCTTTGTACATTTTGTAGGGAGCTCTCAAGCTGGAACCTCAAGAAGGAAGTGTGTCATGTCCCCAGACAGGAAGTTCACTATGCTGATTGCCTCTCGCACCAAGGTCGTACGGAAATCCCCCAACAGTACAAATTATTTAAGCTGTCTAGGCTGCCATCCTTTGTAAACAATGCTATTATCTTTGATTTTGATGTTTTGTTGCCTTGTGATGATGTAACTTTAGACTCTTTATTCCTTCCTCTTGTCTCTCCGACTCCCCCTGTGTTAGAGGAGCATGAGACCGTTCTTTTTTCTTATGATGTACCCTAACTTATTTATGTTGCTATAATATGTTGCATTTTCTCCACAAAAAAAAAAGCTAGGCGCTTCTATTTTTTAAATTCTAACTTTTGAGGTATTTCATTCTAAGCGAGTAACTCTAGGTTAATAACAGTTATTTGCCACTTTGACAAATCACACTCATGTGGAAGGATTTGATAGGGTGACTTTTTTTAGATTTTAATTTATCTTTTTGAGTTTTACTTATTTTATTAATATATTTTTTGTCTTTTATGGTGATTTACAAATCACCGTGATTGATTAAGGTTTTCTAATTCTAAGCCACCAACCTGTTAATGATTACTATAAGAGGTAAAAACAATTACATGATAATATTTTATTACTTCATATATGAAGTATTTTTCTTTTTAAATTTTTTAAGGAGAATAAAATTTTAATGTAATATTTTAAAGTATACAAGAAAATAAGGGATTTATAGACACTTTTGATGCGACGCTTTATCGAAGTGTCGCTTTTCAAATGGGAGTAAATATAAAAAACACGGCACATAACGTCACTTTTTATAAAAGCGTAGAAAGTGGTAAATAAAATTCACACAATTTTCGCCAAAAACCCAAAATGTTAAAATTAACCATAACCGTCACCAAAAATTGTTCATGATTGCGTGCCATTTTCTTCTCCGCCAATAACTGCTCCTTCATCTTCTTCAAAAATCAAAACTGAAGTGTTCCTCTTCTCCGCAATAACCCGCACCCAAAACTGTACCATTCCTCTTCTTTCCCTTAATCTTGCTCTTCCCATACTCAATTACATACGGATAAACTTATACCCCTGTAAATTGCGTATTGTCCATACCGCACTCAAAACTGTACCACACCTAAATCTGTATCGTTCCTCTTCTTCCCTTATTCATCCATCCATTGAAGATCTGCTCAAGGTTTGTACTTTCATACCGATTCCACAGCTGCTTTGCAATCGAAGGTTTGTGATTTCTGTTTTCAAAAATTTAATTTTGATTTTAAATTGTAATTATAAATATTTATGGGGTGTTTATGAAATTCTGTATGTTATCTTGTGTACTATAAGTATTATTGATTATTATACTTGAATGTAATGTCTTTTTCAAAGTATATGTTTGGTGGGATGTGTACAGTTTTGGATTTTATTTGAATGAGGAATGATGTGTACAATTTGGGGTATTTGATCGGATTAATGTTATTTGTAAAATTCAAAACCGATAAACAATTGGTTCCCCTAATTAATTTGAATTATTATGCTTGAATGTCTTCTTTTTGAATTGGTTGTGTAAAGTTTTGTTTTTAATGGAATGGTGAATTGATTCAGGAAATTGTAGTGTGAAATCAAAAGATTGATCTTTCAACATTGTAGAATCATATTTTGGGTGGCCATCCAAAACAAGTTAAATTGACAAGAACACATGTCTTATCTGTGATACTTAGCCAGAATCAGTAGAACACCTTTTGTTCAAGTGATAGTTGGGTTATGAATGTTTATCTGCTGTGCTTTCATGGCTGAATATTTCTTTCAAATTCTCATCTTTAAAAGAACCTCCTAGCTAACATCTAAAGATCTAGTGATGATTCACGTGTGTGTTTTGAGTCACATGCTGTGGGGTAATCAATCAGTTATCGAACTAAGATATTGATTAAGGTTTTCCTACGTAATGCACTCACTTTGTGTACTTAAAAGCCAGAGAACAATTGTGACATTGGTTAATTATTTTGTTCGATTCTCAAAAGACTAGAATCATTAATTCACAAATAGCGACACTACAAGTGTCGCTAATTGCCAAATATCGACATTTAAAAGCGTCGTAAAATGATAATTTGACATAAAAAATTAGCGCAAAATGACAAATATTGATGTGAAAAAGCATCGCAAATGTGAATTTTGACACTAAAAGCGTCCAAAAAAGAAACAAAAATGACATCAAAATGCGTCCTAATTTGTGAGAATTGTGATGCTTTCTGAAGTGTCGGTAAATAGCGACATTGAAAATACCAACACTTTTATGAAGTGTCGCTAAGATATATTGCGTGGCTTTAAAGCGTCGCAAAGTGTTAAAAAAAGCATCACAATATGTCTTATTTTCTTGTAGTTAGAATAAAAACTAATAAAAAGTTAGGATTCTAAAAATAATATCTTAAAATTTTGATTTTAGAAATATAACATCTAGAGTTAGATTTTGTATTTTCATTTTTCCTTTTATAAAAAATAAATGTGCATTTGCTTTATCACAAATTTATACTCCCTCCGTCCCTATGAGATAGTAGCAAAGAGAAAAATGGTGAGAATTAAGAAAGTGGTAATAAATAAAGAGAGAGAATGCATTGTGTGGATGAAATTAAAAGAGACTTAAAATGTATGGATAAGATTAAAAGAAAGTGGTGGGTCATAGTCCAAAAATAGAAATGCTGCAATTTAAGTGGGACGGACGAAAATAGAAAATGCTGCAAATTCATAGGGACGGAGGGAGTAATTATGAGGTAAATTATTAATTCAATCATTTGTGGAACACTAGTTGATGTGTAAGACAAATCCGTACATCTATGATTAGCTACCACCTACCAGTGGGGTAAGTGACTTATGATTAGTGTTTTGTATTAAGGATATATCATTGGCAACTGATTATCATGCTTACTCCCTCCGTCCCATAGTTTTTTAAGAAAAAAGTAAATAATGGTAATAAATGAAGAAAGATAATGAATTGTGTTGTTGAAACTAAAAAAAGAATTAAAATGTATGGATGGGATTAAAAGGAAATGGTAATAAAAATGATGCAAATTAAATGGGACGGACCAAAATAGAAAATGCTGCAAATTGAAAGGCACAGAGGGAGTATATGGAGAAAGCAAACATTCCTCGTGAATAACTAATAGAGAAAAACTATTAAATACTTCTATTAACTTGTTCAATATTATTTTAGTGTGCATTAATTCTAAAATAAATTAATAGTAGTTTGTTCGTTCTTTTAAAAAAATTCTTATTTGTTATTTTGGGTATTCTATTTGTTGTTCCCATAAAAAAACTTTGTATTTATATTACAAATTTTGCACAAAGATAATCTTGTTCATCCTCATTTTAAAATTTTAACATATGGACTGATATTTTTCCATATATCTTCCACTAACTTGATTTTAATAATTTTATATTTTTTATGGTCCCCATATGTTTTCTACTAACTTTATACTACATAAATTATTTTTCTATTAATTCTAGTTTCTAACTTTCTTTTTAATATTTTTTAATGTTTATGATCTCCACTTTTCCTATATCAAATTTAGTTTATAATAAAATAATATATTTACTACTTAAAGAATTCTATTTTTCTTAATTCTCGCGAATATTCCTTGTGGGAACTTAATTAGGGAACGGAGAAAGTATATATTTCTACTTGACAAGTACAATCAAATGTAATCGTAAAGAATACTCTCTCCGTTTAATTTGTTTTTTCAGATAGAATTACGAATTTTAGTGTCAAACTTTGACTATGATTTTTCATTAATCAATATGAAAAGACATACTTGATTTTTGTCTCCATATATACTTTTTAAATATCAACTTTTTAGAATTTTTAAAAACCTATCAATTGAAATTATTTGATTTCTAAATTCATATTTAAATTTACAAAAAAATGAATATGAAGAACAAATAAAAATAAAAAAAGTATTTACTATTCATAGATTAATGTATGCTAAAATAGTACGGACTAAGTCGATAAAAAATTTGCTAATAAGAAGCGTATCCAACAATGAGAGGACATGGTGATTGGTGATGGTAGTTAATGTCAACAAATTAAGCGTTTGAAACACATGACACCCACATGGCCTAGTTGCACTTCGCTCCTACTACGTATTTGTCACTTTCTACTCTTTCCCTTTCATATTTAGTGGAGTACTATCTATGTGCCTCACAACACCATGAACTACTTAATAATTGGTTAGAGGATTTAATTTTGACATTATCCTTAATACTTACTTATCGTATCTCTAATCACAAATTCTTGCTATAGACCGTCTATAGCATAGACGGGTAAAAAAGGGTCTGCCCATTTGTTAAATGAGTAACTGAATAGTCATGTCAACCACTGGGCTGGGCTATTGAGAGAGTCGTCTATGCCATAGATGATCTCTCAGGAGACCTCATAATCTTTAATACCTACTTTTAATATCTTAAATGTCAACTTACATCATTTTTAATGCTACTTAATATTTTAAAAAATATATAACTAGAAATGGTCTCTCAAATAGTCCGTCTCTCTCAAAAATTTGTAAAAATTTATTGATTAACAGCAGAATACTTTTGATTTAACGAGATAATAGAGATTAATTGCTAATTATAAAGGTAACATCCCTACTAATTGGATCGGAGTAGTACTAGTACCAAAGTGAAACTAGGCTATGTGGGATTCGTGTGGTTCAAACGTTTATTCTCGATTATCTCATTTTCTTCTTAATATTTATTTCAATGTATTATAATTGGGAGATGTGGTATTAGATAGTAATGGAAATTTTTTAACAATTTTTTTTTTGTGATCAAAGTTTAATTACCATAGGAATGATACGAAACTTTTGACAAAATTTTACACTATAAATTATTCTCATTACCACCATTTAGTACCACGAACAAAACGGACCGTAAATATATCATGTTGGATACTCTTTTTTCATTATGAACATCGTCTTTTTTCAAAAAAAGTAGGACAATGATTTTTTGCTTATTCATTATACTGACTTGTCTATGATATTATAGCCTTTGATAAATCTATGGTAGTCCAAAACACTAGTCATAAATAATGCTCATGATATTTAACAAATAACATAACTGGTGGTGATAATTAGGGATGGTCATGGGTCCAGGACCCTGTTGGACCCGCTCCGGACCCGCCCCTTTTTTAAGGGTTTGGGTCTAAATTTTTGAGACCCATCGGATCCGGGGCGGGTCTGGATCCAAATTTTTTTTGACGGGTCCGGGTCCGAATCTGAAATTGAGACCCGGACCCGGACCCTAGACCCGACCTCTAGACCCGGACCCTAGACCCGCCCCTCAGACCCGGACCCTGACCCTTAATAATTAGGTATTCTGATTTATAATATTAGTTTTTTTAATTAAAAATATTTTAAATGACCTATATACCCACTTCATATATATACACCCTAACCCTAATTTTTCATTCCAAGCAAGAGCAACTAGTCTTCTTCTTCATCTGGAGCGCCGTCCAAGTATCCAACCAACCAAGTCTGATTTTTTAATCTGATTTTTGTTAATCTACCTTCTCCAAGTCTACCTTCTTCAAGTCTTAAAGCTTTCATCGACCCATATACCCACTTGATGTTAATTTCATTTTCATTGATGTTAATTTCATTTTCATCAAATGAAAATATACCCACTGAAATGAATATACCCACTTGATGTTAATTTCATTTTCATTTTGTAATTTTATTATGTTAATCTCGTTTTGTTAATCTAAAGCAAGATGTTAATTTCATTGGATGTCTATTGTTTATTGTTTTGGATGTTTATTGTTTATTATTATTTTTTTCTTCTAAATATATGGAAATCAGTGGCTGGAATATTTTTGATGTTAATCTGCTTACAAAATTAGAATTAAATATATATAAAATACGATATAAGTCGCTTACAAAAATACGATATAAGTCGCTTACAAAAACACGATATATTTTAAAGAGACTTTGTTTAAGGACCCATTAAGGACCCTAGACCCGTCAGATCCGGAGGGTCTGGGTCTGGGTCTGAAAATTTTAGACCCTTAGGGTCCGGGTCCGGGTCTGGGTCCAAAAAAAATAAAAGGGTCCGGGTCCGGGTCTGGCCAGACCCGCTCCAGACCCGACCCATGACCATCCCTAGTGATAATTAAGACTGTCAAATTTTAATTTGAATAGTAATTGATCATAAAATCTAATAAGTATTCCATTCTTTTTAATTCAAATGTTATTCCTATTTAATTTTTGTACAATTTTCAAACTAAATTTTAAGATTTAAATACGCATCATAAAAAATTATAGAAATATATAATAAAAAAGTGTACGTACATTAATTATAAGACGAATCTAATGATTAATTGTATAAATCAATCAAAATACATTAAAATTAGTGATTAGCATTTACACGCTTACCATATTTACAATTCATATACAACAATTTAGAAAATTGAACGATCATTTATATCAGTCATACATTATTAGGCTACTATGAATACAATTTTAAATTTTAGAAAAAAACTGAAGTATATTGGACCAGATGTCAATTATAGAAACAAATATATTTATGCAAAAAATCAGCCAATTGTAATATGTGTAAAGGCAATTAGCCAACTGTAATTATACAGTGTATGTATATAAAAGTATACAGCAATGCAATTTATGAGATTGATTGATCATTAAAATTATACTGTGTATAAATATATAAGTATACAACAATTTAGGAGATTGATTGATCATTAAAATTATACTGTGTATAAAAGTTACAGCAATTTCTTAGGAAATTGATTACCGCAAAACCTATTAACTCTTTATTAACAACCTATTTTGTGTTTATTTATATTTAATTTTTTTTAATTACAATATACATATGTAAAAATACTTTATTACGCACCTTCATTTAATATTTTTATTCATCTAAAATTTCATTAAAATATTAACGTATTTATCTTAAAAAAATGCATTGTAATCCTAGTATAAATGTTTATAAAATTGTGAAGTGACACGTAGTTACACAAGCTAGTTTTTTGTTTGGCCCGTGTCTCCATAAACTGACATTTACCTGATTACTAATGATTGATCTCTATGTACGGACTTGTCTGCTTTAACATCAACTGTAATGTCAGACATTAATCACGTTATGATTATCTTTACTAGCTTTATGCTCTTATATTTATTTTTAATTATAAAATAAAATATTATTATAATTAAAATAAAAATATTTATTATAATGATTAAATTTTAAAAATAAAATGATTTAAATAAACATATGAAAAAATATTAAAATTAACATGGAGAAATGATCTTTTCTTTAAACTTGGCGACAAATAACTACATCTTCGCGATTTTGCATCAAAAATAAAAACGACATGTTAACCAAATTAAAGATGACGACGACCCGACTACAACTCCGGTTTGTTGCTATATATTTTTTAAAAACTAATTTTTATAACAAAATTTTTACAAAAATTAAAAGAAAGAAAATGGCAGTGACTTGACTACGACTCTAAGCCTCTAAGGCATCAATCATGCTGGCGATGGGCTAGGGATTTAGTCGCAAATTTATTAAAATAAATAAATAAAATAAGTAAATAGATTGGTGTCTTTTTGACATTTAGAATTATGGAACGTTTAGTCGTCGTTAGGCCGTCATCTTTCTAAAGAAGGTGACAAATGGTTGTTCTTCGCCTTTTAGCCGTCGCAATATTAATAATTTAATTAAATTGTCTAGTTAATATTAGATGAAATTTGAAATGTATGCAATGTATGGGATTAAAAATAAGATAGAATCCATTTATAAATTAATAAGAAAATGACGGATATAATTAATTATTTTCAAATTAAAAAGAAAATGAGAAGGATAACCTTAATTAAACAAAGAGGAAAATTAGGATAAATTGACAGATAGATTACTTTATTACCTTCTTTTGCACTCAGAATGATACTTTATAGAAGTCTTTAATGTCCAAAGCTCTCACATTGATATTTAAAATGTATATTATTATAATTTTCGTGGGACAGAGACGTAGTGTTTGAATAAAAAATTAAGACAAAAATGTTATTTTTGTGGGTTTGCTACAACGTAATTACTTATTATTGGTATAAATTTGTTTTTTGGCTGAATGATTTAGTTAATTAAGGAAAAAAATTTCAATTGTATAAATAGAAATTCAAAAAAGAAAAAAATGTTTTTATAAGAATCAAAGTAAATGGCATGAACATTTCTATAAAAAAATATAAGTATTGGAACAACTTTGTATTTAAAAATATATTTGAATAAAGAGAAACGAAAAGAGTAATTTTCTAATTACTATATAAATGAATGAAAGAAAACAAAGAATAAGATAAAGATAACCGGATAAAAAATTCTAATTATGATACATTATATATCTAGCTAATTTTAAAATAGAGACATATAGTGTCATTGATAAGGCGATACTAATGATAAAATCATATAATCGTTGTTAGCTTAGTCGCTAAAAAAAATTTCATCTTCCAGTCGACACTATTTACAAAGGATAAGGTTATTTGTTGTTATTTTCGTTGAAAAAATTAGAATAAGATATAAATTTGGATTTTTTTTGAAAGTCGCCATACTTGATTTTGGATAACTTAGTAAGTAATTCAAGTACTTCAGTTAAACATTTTCGGACGTTGATTTTCTATTAATTATAAGCAATAAAAAATATGGATGAAATACTAACACAAATATTTTTTGTTGCCAAATGACTACTATATTCTTTTTGGTAGCAAATTAGTTGCACGTAACGATGAAATCAGTTAATTGGTATCGTATGGTCACTATATAAGTTTTTTTTTGAAAGAGATGAAAACAAAGTTCGTTTGTAAAATGTTAATAAGATAAGAAATGTTATATAGTCTTTGGATAACTTAGTAATTTCTACTAAAAAAAAAACTTACTCCCTCCGTTCCTTTTTGTTTTTCCACCTTACTAAAACGGGTAGTTCCATAAGTTTTTCCACTTTAGAATACTTTTCATTTTTAGAAAGTTTTCATCCCACTTTTACCCCTTAAAACCCCACTTTCCTTACTCCACACTACTATTTAATTATTTTCTCTTTCATACTTCCAACACAATCATTACATTACACTATTATTTAATTATTTTTTCTCTCATACTTCCAATACAATCATTACTTTCCACTATTATATAATTAAAATAATACCCACAACCACCAAAGATTCCATTTTTCTTAATCTTGGTGAAAAACCCAAATAGGAACATCAAAAAGGAACGAAGGGAGTAGTAAGTAATTCTGTTAAACATTTTTAGACGTTGATTTTCTATTATTTAAATGTTTCGAATCAATTTAAAATCGTATTTTGTGTTTTAGGTCATTAGTTTTTATATTATTGTAAATTTATTTTAAGTGTCGAATCAAATTGAGTTCATTTATAATTTATAAAATTGAGTAAATATTCATCGAGCCTGTTTTAAACATTCTAAGCTAAATAGTTAATATACGTGTATTAAAAATACACAAATTCTTAACTGAAACCGTCACAATAGACGTCTCAAGTTTGGGTTGGCCCTATTTATAATTTTTCTTTAAAAAAAAACTAAATAGTAATTTTGTAAGTTAAAAGGGAGATATGAGTTGGGCTCTTGAGAGACGTCTATACTATAGACGGTCTCTCATATAGACGGTCTCTCAAGAGGAGGACCTGTTAAAAATATCATCATGTCATGCTTTGTTTATTAGCCAAGGACATAACTTGACAACTCTTATTTACTTCTATAACTCACAATTATGTAGTAGGACCATCCATCGTATGACGGCCGATAAACTAAACTAATGCTTACCAATCATCATGTAATAAGTCGATATTATGTACAAGTAGTATGGACACCAACAAATTATTCATTAGAAATGACCCAATTCTTATTATTAGTTTTTGTCTTTTATACGAAACAAATTCTAAACCATACAATAGAAATGACACCAAATGTTGGATGAGAGTGTATCTTTTCTGAGACGCATTTTATTGCATCAGTCCAATTATATATTTTTTTCACTAATTGTATGCTTTACCGATTCCAAATTTCGGAGTTGATATCAGCGTCATCAAATTAGACATTTTAAGATTTAAAAGACCAATTCGAATACTTATAAAAACCAATCGTAAAGCTTAAAATTCTCATTTTCAACTTTAAATTAGGATACCTCAAACATTAAAAGTGTTAACCTTCTACGTCTTGAAATTGACTTTTTAAGTCTTATATATATATATATAATGTTTCTGTTAAATTTCTGATCGTTAATTATTTCCTATATGGGTATGAGATGTCGTCTATCTCCCCTTTTCAGATTCTGACCATAATTTGTCTATAAGTAGGATACACTGAACATGATGATAATTAACAATAATATCTAATCCAAAAGGCATTAAACTAACATTTAGGACCAAAGTCAAAAAACATATCCCACATCCACACACCCTATTCACGTGGGCTTTGCGTGACTAAAGTTGGTACCAACATTTGTGCTACACCCATCTTATTGGATAAATTACTTTTCGGCTGTCTAGTCCTCTCGTTTTACCCACTTCTTGGTCCCACTAGATTCTTCTATGAACTCAAAACATAAGCATCTTAAAAATAAATCCATCATATAGATAGTACTACACCCACGTGTGACCTAAATCATACCCATAGCCCATAGGGTATCACTACAATTTACAAACATAATTAAATGTTAGAATATGACCTTTGAAAAGTGGGTTCTTCTATATCTAGATTCATATTCCAAAGTTTTTTATGATAATTGACAAAAATATTATTCATTGGTTAAGATATGTATTCTCCTATGTTTTAATTTATGAACTCCCCCACTATATATAGATGGCATCCTCACTTCTTCTCCCTATCCACTCATCCACCATTGCACCAACCTACAAATTATATAGCTTTCCTTTAATTTATTCAAACCTCTAACCAAAAATATAAATTATAAAAAAAGAAAAAGAAAAATGGCAGGAGTATGGATGTTCCAAAATAATGGGGTCATAAGATTGGTGGAGAATCCTCAAGCTGAGCAACAAGTAGTGATGAGGGGAATAAAGAAGGTTCTAGTGTTTCTCGCAACAGGACAAGTTATAACTTCCTACCATACCCTTGAAGGAATTCTTAAAAGTCTTGGTTGGGAAATATATTTTGGATCAGATCCGGAGCTTAACCAATATCATAGGAAGAATTCCATTGATTTGATTTCACTTCCTAGAGATTTTTCCAAGTTTAGTTCTGTCTATATGTACGACATTGTTGTTAAGAACCCTAATGTGTTTCAAGTCCGCGACGTGTAATTATATCCATGGATCATGGATCATGGATGGGATACGTACCCCTCAAACTATTAAATTAATTAAGTAGCTAGCTAGGGTTTGTACTTGTGTTTGCATGTAAGTAATAATACTCCTATTATAAATTGATTGCCTTCTCTTATATCTTGTATTATTACTACGTACCTCTATTGTAGTAACTTTTCTCTATTTGATTTTTTGATATTATGAACAGTTTACTTTTAATTTGTATTTTATTATTAATCTATATAAATTAAAATATAATCAAGTGAGATCTTGTTTAATTTGTCTCAACGCAAAGATTATTATTATCAAGTTTTTATAAATTTTAGTTATATACTGTTAAAAATATTAAGACTTTAATATATGTGTTGGCAAACGTGCTGAAATGAAGTAAGACAAAATCATTAAAATGGAGAGAGTATTGTGTATTATATGTATATATTGCTATTAATCAATAATATTAGAAAAGCTGAATTCTTTAATGAGCTGATCATCGTTGTCTGATTCTCTCATCAAAATCATGATAAAATGGAAGGAGTATTATATGTGTATTATATTTATATATATTGGATATTGCTATTATTTTCTAACTTGTATTTTATTCTATAAGTAAAAAATTATAATCGTGTATGTTTTTAATTGTTTGATTGATGGTTTTAACTAAAATTAATTTATTATTCTCATCTTTTATTGTTTTAATTATGCACAAATAATACATATACTTAACAATTGGTTTAAATAGGCTAAATAGTTCATAAGTTTGTATTATAAGCGGCCCATACAAGGAGTGAAGTCCCTTTGACCGCATATTATGGTGAAATCTGTCAATATAAGTAGTCAAAATTCAAAAAATTAAGTTTTAAAATATTTATAGAGGTAATTTTACATCCAAAATGACATATTTAATATTAATTAAGGTTGCGTTTGGAAACGTTTATTTCATTTTGAATTGTAGATTTCAATTATGGATTCATAAATTAAGAATTTGAGAATGACAATGTTTGAAAATTCATTCTAAAATTCTCATTTTTAACCACTTTTATAACTATAGTGGATTTGACTCAAATCCAAATTTCAAAATTTTAGATTTGTGCAAACAATAAATTTGAGCCAATTCCAAATTTTCAAATGAAATCTTTGTTCCCAAACAAGGTATAAAGTAATTATTATATGAAGTATAAAAGTGCATGTTTTTACATTCTAATTGTTGGCCACACGGGTTTTATTCATGAGTTAATGTATTTCGTACCACATAAAACAAGCTCATTTAATCATTTTAACTTGAAAATAAGCCGAGAGAAAAGTAAGATAACGTGATTTAAAAACAATAAAAAAAGTAAAAATAAAAATAGACAATTGATTTCTTATTAGTTTTATATCCTATATACTTGAAAGAACGTTTGACCAAACTTTACTATTGGTACTCTCATAATACGTTTATCTCTATGTGTCTTTAAAATTGTAACTAGATAGTGCATGTGTGATGTACAGCTTTATTAAAATTTCTGACATATTTGTATAAATAAAAAATAAAAAATTACGATTTTATGTTTTTATCATCTCAAAATATTCTATACTCATTTAATAAAAAAAAACAAAAATTTAATAAAAACTTGAAAAAAGTAAAATAAAATATACTCTATGACTTTCTAATACATTAAATAATGTGATATAAAAAGTAAATAATCACTCAGTTCGAATTAACTAGTCATACTTAAAAATTAGCAAAGTCAAAGATATTAATAGTACTCATTATGACATCATCTTTAAGTTTTGGAGGAAAAATTTTTATTGAGAGAACGACACGTAAGCAATTTTGATAAGTGATGACATCAATAAGTGTTTTGTTTTAGTAATAGTTATAGATTTTTATATTTACGAAAATTTGTGTAAAATTAAATATTGCAATATGGAATATATATATATGTACTAAAACGTATCCCATTAAAAATGAGATATTGGACCAACGAAACCATGTGAAATTCATATGGTTCAAACGCCTATTTTCATGACCAAAAGTAACATAATGTTGGAATTTCATTATAATGGTTTTTCTTTTTCTTACAAAAAAGTAGGACAATGATTGATAATGTTTAGTAATAAATTGACCACTAAGAAATACTTGTCATTAAAGAGAGTATTAGATTCATTATGATTTCATGATTCCGCCAAAAATGACACTATATTTACAAATGCAATTTTAGGCTCACTCGCACGATTGGTGTCACTAGCTTTATTTTTATTATTTTTATAAATAATATATTTTTATTCTTTACTTAGATTTTTTTAGGTTGCGTTTGGAAATATGTATTTTATTTCAAATTGTAAATTTCAATTATAAATTCATAATGAAGAATTTGAGGATGGCAAGTTTGAGAAGTCATTCTCAAATTCTTATTGTTTAATCATTTTTATTACTACGGTGGATTTGACTCAAATCTATATTTGAATAATTTTTATTTCCAAACACTCAATTTTAGTTAAATCTCTATTTTCAAATGAAATCCTCATTCCCAAACATAGTGATAAGTCCAATTATTTACACTTATTTATATCATATTTTATACTCCTTAATGATGGTCGTTGTTAGTAATTTCGTGATTATTTTGGAGATTTATGCTACTTTACTCGTTTTGGTTATTCAAGTTGATTTTTAGTGGTTTTGATTGTTTTAAGCATAGTTCTTATGGTTTTAATGATGAAAGAGTTCGCTAAGAAAGATTCTAGCTTGGGTGAAGATGGTCTACAAAGTAAATGAGCAAAAGAGAAGAAGAGTGTTTATAATGCAAGAGTTTTGAGATGAAATTTGATATATGTCTACTATTTTGACCATAACTTTTTATAGAAAGATCGCATTAATATAAAGTTTATGGCATTGGAAACTAGACTTCAAGATCTTTCCATCGGTATATTATATGTCCGATTTCGACAACCGAACAAAACATGGCGATCATTTGAAGTTGCTGCAGTTTTCCAATCCAAACGTCGACTCGACGGTACTGTCCTGTTATGGTGCAGCCGACTCGACTGTGGCTTCTGTTTTTTGCACGGGATCGGATTTTCAATAATTTAGTCTTTTAAAAACATTTGAGGGTTAAGTCCTTATTAGTATAAATAGGCCCTAAAAATCAGATTAGAGTTCCTTCTTCTCCTTTTCCTTTTCCTTTGCTTTTCATTTCATTAGACTTAGTTTTACTTTGAATTTCATCCTCTAATTTAGTTTCTCATTAATTCCACCATTAATCTTTCTTTGAGCACTGTAAGTTTTCTTTAGTATTTAAATTTTCTTAGTTTTTTTTTCCTTGTATTAGTTTTAATCTTCCTTTAGTGAACTTTGATTTATTATTTAATCTTGCTTCAATGAAAGTGTAATTTGTTCTTCATTATTGTTATTTAAATTGATTGTGGTATTATTTGATATTTAACTATTGTTTTCTTTGAGTTTGTCATTTATTTCAATTCAAATCATGTCTAGTATCATCTTAGGGTTTATTTTAATTACATTCACCATGATTAGTGAGTAGATCCATCTTCTAGGGTTAGAGTTTTAAATCTATTAGTTAAGGATTAATGTGGTTAAATTGTGCTAATTAACCCTAAACTAAATATACTTTGTCGGACTATTCAATAGAACTAGCGTGTGAGATTGGGATCAACTTTGCTTTAGGGTAAATTTAGTTAAATTCTTATTAATTCGTTCAATAAAACTAGCGTGTGAGAATCGAATTAATAGGGTCTATATCTAATAGTTAATCAACAAAGCGATAGTTTGAGATTAACAAGATCATGTTTGACCACGAATTTAATCCAAATCTTCATAGACGTTAATGGGAATTGAATCATACAAGACTTTAGGGGATTCCCGACACCCTAGATCTCATTATCATATAGTTTAATCTCATTTTAGTTATTGCATTTGTAGTTTTTAGTAACAATCAACCAACACCTTTTTCTCTTCAAGCAATATAATCAACTAAAATCATTAAGTTTCTTGTCCTAGCTTCCTTGTGTTCGACCTGCATCTACACGTACACCGTGCACTTGCGGTTAAATAAAATTTGCTCATCAAATAGCATTAGGGAAATTTCAGGTGGTGACCCTGAGGTTTGGGTTTTCCACATGGTGACCAAAACTTTTAAAAATTCCACGTGGTAATAACCGTGAGGTTTACCGTTTACGTAATTGTTGGCAAGATGATATAACTTGTGAAGTTGGCAAGTAAACCAACACCTTATTTGGCCTTCTTGATCTTACTTGCTCACTTCCTTCATGTTTGGCTTGTGGGTTTTCTACTAATTGAATCACTCTATTATATACTCACTTCGTTCTTTTTTTTCTTCCAAATTACTTTTTACTCAGTTTTTAATGTAACTTCTTAGTCTCAATATCTCTAAATACCTATTATAAAAAATTATAAAAATATATGATAATAAAGTATATATTATGACGAATCTATCGAGATCATAAATAGATATACTTTATCATCTATATATATCTTAAAAATCTTAATCAAATTTCACTCTCAAAAATAGAATATTCTAAACGGAAAGAATATTAAGAAACAATGGGAGTGATTTCTAAAGATTTGTTTGTAAATAGATTATTATTTAATTTTTTTCTTTGTTACTCGGGAGGTATGAAAGAGGTGTTATATATAGGGGTTGAAAGAATATGAAACAAAGGATAAATAATTTTCCACTTTACAACTGTATATTGAAATGTCAATTTTAGTGTAGGAATCTAAAATGTAGGGCACACGTGTCTGTAATTTAGGAGGAATGTAATTCTATTAATTAATTTAATTTGATAGTAGGGAATCTAGGGAACGAAGAACGGAATAGCTATTCTAAAGTATAAGTTGATAAGAGATAAAAAAAATAATTACCGTGAATAATATTAAATTTTTGTTAATTTATTTATAGAAACTCGTACAATGTATGAAATTATTAGTACGAAATTATTAGTACACTAGTATAAAAATTCGTGCAATATACGAAATTATTAGTACGGATTTTTATTATAGATATTATATTCTAAATAAACATGTAATTGCATGTTATTAGTATATTTTGTAAACTTTAGAAAAGAATTTTAGAATATATGCTTTTAATGAATATAAATCTGATTATTAATATAAGTATTAATTAAAGTTGTTATACTTTTTAAGGCAAATATGTGTAATCTTTTAACAATGTTTATATAATGATTTTTTGTCATTCTCCAAATAATTTTTAATGTCATGAATTTTTTGTTTCTTGATAAATATTTTAGATGATAAAATTTCAATCAAAATTTTTTATTAATTAGCAAATACTTCAACATAAAAAAACAAATATACATTCTAAGAAACATTAAATGAAAATCTTATGTGTCTTTTATATTCAAAAATATTATATTCCAAGATAATTAATTTAACAAAATATATCTAATTGTGAATGCTACTCAAATATTAAATGAATGAATTAATGCTAACTTTGGTAAGACATATTCCATATGGCAAATCACCACGAGAGTGCTATGTGGAATTTTACAGGTTTTTTATAAGATTGTATGATATGATGATTAGATTAGAGATCAAATGATATCTTCACATGATACAAGCTGAGAAATTAGTAAGTATATATTATAACTGATCCAAATCTACGTACAATAATAGTACTCTTTCTTACAACCAAGAAGCATGAATACTATGCATGCATAAACATGAACTAATATATCTAATCTTCTTTATTAGCTATCGGTAAGTGTAAGTGATTTGATGACTTAAACTCACCTGATTACATGTCGTGAACTTGAAAGACGTTAGGATTCTTAACGACAATGTCGTACATATACACAGAACTAAATTTAGAGAAGTCACTTGGTAGTGAAATCAAATCGATAGAATTTTTCCTATGAAATTGGATAAGATTAGGATCAGAACCTAAGTACATCTCCCATCCTAAACTTTTCAATATTCTTTCGAGAATGTCATAAGATGAGATAGCTTGTCTAGTTGGCAAGTAAACCAACACCTTATTTGGCCTTCTTGCTCGTACTTGCTCACTTCCTTCTTGTTGGGCTTGTGGGTTCTCTACCAATTGAATCACTCCATTATTTTTAAACACCCAAACTCCTGACATTTTTTATAGCTAGATTTAATAATATATTATTATTATTTAATTTTTTTATTTATTTGTTAATTGGGAGGTACGAAAGAAATATAGATTTAGTTAAGGGGTTTTTGGTTGAAGGTTGATATATGAATGGATGGGTAGAACTTAGAAGGGAAGTGGTGTATATATAGGGGATGAGGTTGAAGAAAGAATATGAAACAAGGATAAAATTTCTACTTTACAACTGTACACGTATTTATCAAATGTCAATTTTTGTGTAAGAATCTGAAATGTAGGGCACACGTAGCTATAATTTAGGAGGAATGTTATATGCTTTCGTTAATTTATGGAAAAATTGATATTAATAATTCAACTTTTTACTGTTTGGATATGAATAATCACATTTTAAGATTATTTTCTAATAATCTAACCTTTGTGATAAATTTGTCCATATAACATACCGTATTACCAATAATAATAGGGTTATGCTGCTAGTAAACTAAAATAATGCTGGATTATTTACAACGAACTAAGGGCAAATATTAAATTATTAGAAAATAATCGAAAGGTTAAATTATTCACAGTGGATGAGCCAAATCTTGAATTATTAAAGTCAATTTTTCCTTAATTTAATTTAATTACTTTGGAATATAAATAAAAAGGAATCTAGGGAACCTAGATCAAAATGAAAAAAGAGAGAAGCAAAGCCTATTCCAAAGTAGACATATATATATTTTTTTAAAAAAAAGAAAGTGGACACTATGAATCACTTTGGTCATGCAACACCCATGTGGATATGGTAGATTAAGGTGTATGGTTGGAAACAAATCTACTCCATCCTAACAATTTTACAATATTTTTTTCATCAATCTCATCAATTTGTTTCCAACCATTCGCAACAATTTAATATCTTATTTCTGATTACTCATTTCTAATTTCTCATATGTCTTAATTCGAATTTCTTAAGCGTTATCTATCTTTTGGAGTACTCAATTGACTTTTCCTCATTTAAGACTTTTCAACAACAAATTTAGTGTATATAATAATGCGAAGGTAGAAAAATTTATTTTAACTAAATTTGTATCATTGATATTATATAATTTTTAATATAACTTAAATTTAAAGATATTCAAAATTAATAGTTATAAAAATTAATAAAATAATATATTTATTTTTCTTTTGGTGACGTCATATACAGTCGCTATATTTTTCACATATTGGATTGATTATGATGATATACTGTCGCTATTTGTGTGTGTTTTTGTAGTTGGATATAGAGTGTAATTTTTTTGTCATATTACGTGGGTCTAAATTATAGAAGTATAACTGGTTGTCATTATTTATTAAAAGAATCATAATCCAATCATTTGTATACAGTTACTTTCAATTTTGGCGACATGAATTATATTTAAGTAATGGAATCATGAATTATATTAGCATGTGTACTTATAATCATTTTATCCTACTTTTTTGTAAGAAAAAGGAAAACCACCTTAACGAAATTCCAACATATTGTTACATTTATGTCATGAAAATAGGCATTAGAACCATATGAATATCACATGAAGCTACCTTTATAACTTAGATTGGTCCAATATTTCATTTTCAAGAACCCACATTTAGTATCCAACTTGTAAAGTACTCCATACCAAGTCAAAACTTTTTCATCAACCTAGTCAAGGATGATTTCTTAATGGTTGATATGAAAATGATGGGAATAAATCTATAACACCCGAATTTCCTTTACCAAAATCGTGAAGGAAGAAAGAAAATTCGGGGGTTACAAAATCATAATAGAATGTTAGTATAATTTTGTAGGAATTAATATCTCTTAACCTTATTTTGTTTAATGGTCATAGTTATATACTCTTTCAACAATCTCATTTTGTTTATAAAAGTCATTCCAAAGCATTATTGTTTGAGCATGTGGTATTAGGTGGTAGTCGAAAATTGTGAAGAAAAAACCTTTTGGTAAATTCTATGTGGTGATCTTGAATTTTTGGCTTTTTCACGTGATAGATAAACCTTTTTTTAAATACATGTGGTGATCTTGACCTTCCTATTTTTCCACGAGGTAGACAAAAGGAAAATTTTATTTGTTAACTGCACGTTATTTTTATCCAACGAAATGACAATTTTCAAAAAAAAACATTGTAATCACCCTAATTGACCATATATTTCGAAAGTCAGTCGAAAAAAAAAAATACTTAATTTAACTAAAAATTTAACATTTTGTGTTTTACATGGAAAAGTTGAAAGCTCAAGGTCACCTTGCGGATTCAACAAAACATTCGTGAAATTTCCAAACTTTGATATATATCATGATATTTACATTTATTACAAATCATATTCATTCCATATATGTTCTTGTCATAATTTAACATGAAGCTTTCCCATCAATATTGTTATGAGTTTTTTCATTTCTTAGATGTTTACAATAGAGTTATCTGGTTTTTATTATTTTTTTTTTATCTCTAAACTAACTTTTAAGGATTTCGAGGATTTTGATTCATATGAATACTTAACTCCCTTACCTATTCCAAAAAACAAAATAAAATGCAAATACATATTAGATTTTCCATCACTTATTTAGGTGGACTTATGATCCCAACTCTTCAATGAAGTCATTGAATTTTGTTGTAAGGTTTAATCATAGTAGCATCTGAGCATGTTCAACATGTTTCTCCGCATAGGGCCATTAAAAATTAAGGGTTTCAATGTTAAATTACTTAGTATATGTTAGGTGTTTAAAGATACAAAATAATTAGAAAAATATTATAATTTTTAAAATTACACGGTCTTCATAAAATTTATCAATTTTTACTCTGCTCCTGTGTTTAATCAATTTTTTTTTAAGTTTTAAAGAGTTACAAAGTTGAACTTGCATTATTATCAAATGGTCGGCCGATCAACTAATTAAGTCATACTTTCGAATTTTTTGCATAATTAATTTGTTATTATAGAACTTATAATGAACTTTAATAATTATCCTTGTTATTTTATTGGTTTCTTGGTTATGGGCGCTTTAGATGAACGACTTTGGAATTTACACTTTATAGAAGGAATATTTAAAGTACCTAATTCATGGAATCAATTCTTATTTATTTAAAGATTAGTCTAGTTTTAAATTGGTTTTATTGGAAGGAAAAATTATCCCAAATAATTCAAATTTTTACTGATTTATCTATAATGATCTTATTTTTTTTATTAAATATGAATAATCCTAACTATAAAGATGCTTGCTAATGATGAACGTACCAAGATAACCTCTTACCTATACACCGAGTCATTTTTCATAAAAAATTTAAAAAATAAATATAAAATTTAATCATGTAAAAATTGAAAAATTAATAAAAATTAAAAAGAAAATTCAAGTTAGTTTATTTCTAAATTTAAGTTTTTAACTTTTGATATTTTGATTTATTATTTTATTTTTTTCTATTTTTTGTTGCTATCAACCTGCAAAAAATCGGTTATCATTTGAACAACAATATTCTTGAATAAATGCCCTTAAAATTTAAATTATTCAAGAATGATCAAAAAATTATAGATATTATAAAAAAAACAATAAAACATCAGATTATCCTAGATAATTTTCCTTATTTGAAAGCGTAGCTAATGAGCTTTCCTTGTTGTTTCTTTTGTATCATCATAGGGGAATCAATAGTATATTATGTGTTGTCATGGTCGATTGATATAAGAAAAAGGAAAACCATTATAACTAAATTCCAACAATATGTTACACTTATGTCATGAAAATAAGCATTTGAACCATATGAATCTCACATGTATATTAAGTTACATTGGTCCAATATCTCATTCTCTATAGAACCCACCTTTTAGAATTATCCAAGTTAAAGTACGTACTCCATAGTCCATACCTAAGTTAAAACTTTTGATCAAGCTAGCTAGTAGCTAGGTCAGGGAATTCTTCAAGCTACATATATATGAAACTTAGAAACCCTTGTCCTTATTTCACATTAAACTTTTACCATTTTCCATAGCATTGTTATGAGTAATATTATGTCTTCGCTATGTCTCGAGGCGATGACTCTTTGATCACAATCTTCTTTCTGGGTATGAGTCTGCCATCGTTCTTCCCTCCCCAGACCCTAATCATAGTTTTCTTTGAGCGGGATAGACTGGGTATGATGATGATGGTGATATGTTCGGTAGCTAGGGTTATATGACATTATTTATTTTTGTCTTTGAACTAAACTAATTCAAATTTCAAGTAATTAGATGAAAATATGTTGCTTTTAAGCAAGGTTATTAGGATCGGGATTCTACGTAGGATCTTTTAGGGGTAGGATCGAAAGTAGTAGAATCGGATCGTAGGATCGTGTGATCCTACAAAAATGCATTAATGGGCTTGGATTACTGATCATCTATTACATTTGTTATCTTTTTAAGTTTTATAAGGTGTAAGCAAAACCTTATTTTACTTCATCTCTTAAGTTTTATTTAAAAAAAATATTTTTAATGATCATTTTTAAACAGCAAATCAAGAAAAACTTGAATTTTTATAAAAGTATTGATATAATTAATTTAAGTTTTTATTTACACATAGTGAAATCTGTATTATATGAAAATAGTTTAACGGTGCAACTATCCAAGTAGAATCGGATCGTTGGATCGTGGGATCGTAGAATCGTATTATGATCCTACCATCTAATTTTTTGAGCTAATTAAGTAGGCTCGCACGATTATACCACATTAAGATCCTACCTACAATTCGGATCGGTTGCCTATTTTTGGATCGTAAAATCGTAAATTAGAATCGGGATTCTGATAACTATGCTTTTATGTCATATCTAGTGTTGTTAAAATCGCGATTCAAGCCGTAGAATTGTAAGATTTTATTCAAATACATTTTCATGATTAAATAGTTACTAAAGTTGAAATTAGTTAGAATCACAGGTAGAATTGCTAGAATCATACGATTTCGACAGCCTACACAATTCAGAAAATACTTCACAATTTAATTTTTGTAATGATTAAATTGAGACTTTTGTCTATAATTTAACTGTTATTTTAATCTAGATTACTAAATGAGGCTTTGTTTCATTTGATGTTACTTAATTTACAGAAGATCATTATAAATGTATTTACCTGGTGTGTTTTTTCCTTAAATATTAATTATATATATGATTAGTGTTTATCTTATTATGTTTTTCAATTTATAAAAATTAGAGAAATAATGCAACAAAAAAGAGGTATATATATTGTTTGAATAATAAAGTGTTTAAAATATTAAAGAAGTTTTAACTATTCTTTTATAATAGAAATGATTAAACAATTCACAAAAATAATTATATTTTCTTATTTTTGCAATATTCGAAAGTAAATTTTTGATTTAAGTTAAAATCACGATTTTAAAAACTTTGTTAATATGAATACTAACCTTAGCTTGTTTAGGTAGCTTTAATATGAAGAGGTAATATCATCACTTCATAAAATTTGTGGAAATGAATTAAAAGCAAAAAGTTTCTATTTGGACTAATCGGATTAACTCAAAGACTTCATTAATTTGTATCTTAAATATTTTCTGCTTTTAAAATATATTTATTTTTTCAAGACTTCATTAATTAATTAAAAGCAATCTGGATTAGAGAGCAGAAAGAGTTTTCTTCTTGTATGAGTGTCTATTTCCAATAAAGGTGAAAACTTTGGACTTGAGTATGATAGGATTTGGAAAATGGGTCTGGGCAACCCAAACAAGGAGAAGAAGAAGTTGTCCACTTATAAACCCAAAGAAGGTTCACTACTAAAACTAATTGGTAATAGTAGGAGTTACTCCTTGAGTATATAAAGTGATGCATACTCTTCTCTTTCTCCGATGTGGGACAACTCACATGTGGGTAACACATGAGCACTTCAACATAAGCTTAGAAAGGTCATCATTAATGATAGGATTTAGAAAATGGGCCTGGGCAACCCAAATAAGAAGGAGAAGAAGTAGTCCACTTATAAACCCAAAGAAGGTTTACTACTAAAACCAATTGGTAGTAGTAGGAGTTACTCCTTGAGTATATGAAGTGATGCATACTTTTCTCTTTCTCCGATGTGGGACAACTCACATGTGGGTAACACATGAGCACTTCAACAATTAATGTATTATGAAATCCATTAATAAAATACAATCTTGTTTGAGAGGGAGGTGTCGAATTAAGACACCTCATCAATCATTTTTGTGTTCTTGCTCTTGTGTTTGCTATACTAATTGTTTATGGTATGTTTTATCTTTCATTTACTTGTACTTAATCATTAGAGATCTTTAAGCTTTTCATCTCATGACTATATTTAAACGACTTATTATTAAATTTAAATTTGGTTGACTTTATATATTACTCCCTCCGAACTAATTTAGTTGTCCCATTTTATTTTTTGGCAAATTTATATCAATTGTCTCATTTTTTTTGTCAATCTTTTTTTTCCTAAATACCCCTACTTTTATTACTTACAATACTTCAACTACCACCTTTACAATTAATTTAAACAATTAAAATACCACCCTTAATAACCGTGCCCAAGCAAATGGGACAACTAATTTTGTTGGATTACAAATTAAGTCACATTTTACTTTCCACCATATTAACTAAATAAAGTTCAAGTTTGGGTCAAGAGTCAAATCCATTTCCATATGACCTGAACACGAGTCAAGTTCAACTTGCTCTATTTGACAAGCCTCGGTGGAGAAATGTAATAAATTAGATTTAGCTTCCTCCCACAGCACCCAATTAATATCTTGTTGGGAATCAATAAACCCATTACTAATTAAATGATTAGATATAATAGATAAGAATGAAATGACGAGTGGGATATTAGGTTGATGGATGATGCGATAAGAATGACATGACAATCTCAAATAGAAGAAAAAGTATTACAAGTTACAACTGATACATATCAACCATATAAGCACTCTTACAACTAAAAAACATGAATACAATGCATCATGCATGCATAAACATGAACTAATATAATTAATATTCTTTATTATTAGATGGCTACTAGACGATGAGTACACTATCCGTAAGTGTAACTCATGTTTGATGAGTAAACTCACCTAAACGTCACGAACTTGGAAGACATTCGAATTCTTGACAACAATATCGTACATATAAACAGAATTAAACTTAGAGAAGTCGCTTGGAAGTGAAATCAAATCGATAGAGTTCTTCCTATGAAATTGGATAAGATTTGAATCAGAACCTAAATACATTTCCCACCCTAAACTTTTCAATATTCTTTCGAGAATGTCATAAGATGATATAACTTGTGAAGTTGGCAAGTAAACCAACACCTTATTTGGCCTTCTTGCTCTTACTTGCTCACTTCCTTGATTTTCGGTTTGTGGGTTTTCTACCAATCGAATCACTCCATTATTTTTGAACACCCAAACTCCTGACATTTTTTGTATAGCTAGGTTTGGTAATAGATAATTATTTAATTCTTTTTTAATTTTTAAATTGGGAGGTTTGTTGGTTGATGAATGGAAGGGAAGAAGGGTAGAGGTGTATATATAGGGGATGTGGTAAGGGGTAAGAAAGGGGTAAAATAAAGAAACAAGATAAAACAAAGGAGAATTTCCCATTTTACAACTATATTAAATGTCAATTTTGGTGTAAGAATCTAAAATGTAGGGCACACGTGGGTATAAATTAGGTGGAATATTGTTTTATGCTTCAACTAATTTAATTTAATAGAAGGGAATCTAGGGAACAAAGAGCACTATGAAAAAAGAGAGGTGCTTGTTTCTAATATTGACATAAAACAAAATTGTGGAAACCATCCCTTAGTTTTCTTCATGCAACACCCATGTGAATATGGTGAAAAAGGATATAAGAGATATAAGTTGAAATAATATCTTTATTTTTGTTGCATTAAGTTTAGTTTTTTTTATTTATAAATTAGTGCGTATCATTAAAAAAATCATTGTTGTACGTACGAAATTTGTATGAGTGAGTAATACATTATGAAATCACTTGATCACAAGATTGAGCTAATAATTAGGATATTTAACACGTCTCTTTACTAGTTTAAGTTTTCATAAAAGTACAAAAATTATTAACTAGTTTAATTTCTTATGCAAATGAAAGAAATGTCCTTAATTAAAATTACTATTACACGCTTTTTATAAGTAAAAAAATTAATTTGATTATTATAAAATATATTGTTTTATATAATTAATTCTTTATTATATCTAAATATATATTTGTGAATGAGAATTTCTTTATATTTATCTTAAAGGTCTGCTTGTTTAATATATGTTGCATTACCAGTCTTGCTAATTAGGCGGAAAAAATAAAATTAAACTGTGACATGCTTTATTGAGATTAATGCATTTAGTATATAGTATTGATTTAATCATTACTATTCATTTAATAAAAATAAATTATGTTTTTTTTATTGTTATGATAAATATTTATTGTAAATATGTCATTAAATATATATATATATATATATATATATATATATATATATATATATATATATATATATATATATATATATATATATATATATATATATATATATATATATATATATATTTTTACTCAATATTTGTTGCTTTGCGATCACGATTTAGTAACGACATTACTTCTATATCAGGAAAAAAAAAAACCCAATTTGATCAGTATGAAAATAATTATTTACTCAATATTTGTTGCTTTGCGATCACGATTTAGTAACGACATTACTTCTATATCAGGATAGATAACAGAATTATGTTGAAACATTACCATTTAGTATGGACATTGTACAAAAAAATTCTAATTAAAATTATCAAAATGTTCAACCTAAAAATTTTGACATTTATGAGGCAAATATTATGGGGAGGAGTTCATTTTTAGGCCAAGTCACAAAAATTATGAACTCATTGAGATGGCAACACAAACGGATCTGAATTTTGACATTTATTTATTAAAGCATTCTTAATTAGTAATGTTTTTGTTAAAGTTGATGTTTATATTTGTCATTTTACTCACCAAACATTACATGCCACGTGCAAGGCCCGATCCTTGATATTTTGGGGCCCTGGGCGAAATAGTAGATTGGAGCCCTTTTCCTTTTGCAATTTATAACCTATATGGACCTTCTACAACCATTAATTTTGATTTTTTGACATGGGGCCCTGGGCGACGGTCCCTATTGCCCACCCTTAGGGCCTGCCCTGGCCACGTGGCGAGTTGTTTGAAAAAAAATTGTGACCATTTGAGAGAATAGGTCACTTGATGACCCATTCCCATGCTTCTTTGGATAAATGACTCAATATGGGTCATTGTTAACATGGGAAACTAAAGTTTGTGCATGAGAATTTTAAATTATGAAGAATGGCAAATTTAGAGTTCAAAATCATGTGTATCATCAATGACTTAATACAAATTATTAAAATTTTTCATAGAGTTTGTTTGTAAAATGAACAATTTAAAAATGTTTTATTACTCCAAATTGACTTGTACAAGTAAAATATTTCAATAATAATCTCACCTCGTTTCCACTATAAAATGTAATGGGCAATAAATGTCTTCTGCACTGCATCGTACAAAAGCTAGTTACAAGTTACAACGCAGATCAAAGTTTGACATAGTGAATATAGGCGAGTGAGATCTTGTTTGAATTATCTAGTCACACACTTTCATCAAATTAACTTTTTTATAATTTTTGCATATGCATATTTCAATATAAAAATAATTAAAATAACATATTGGATGGCATAAAAAATCAAATGTAGCTAATATAATAGAACGTAGGAAATACAAGGTAAAAAGAAAAGAAAAAATATTTTTAAAAAAACATGAATACCCAATGCTACCCATTGTCATAGTGTGCATCCCCCTATGATTATGTCATTGTTAACAATGTTCTTATATAACTCATTATTAAGACTTTTGAACATTAATTTTAAGAAATTGGTAATAAATGAAGAGACAGAATAAACTATGTAGATGAAATTAAAAATAGTTAAAATATATGGATGAGACTAAAAGAAAGTGATGAGCTATATCCAAAAATACACTACAACATAATTTGATTTTAGTGAGATATATTTAACGATATTTAATTGAAATGTCACTCTTCAAATTTCTAATAGTATATATAGATGATTTAGTTACATTTATTAGACTATTTAGCAGCATAATAAAAAATCACTCTAAAACTTTTTGCGACATAGGATCTAGTGACAATTCTCATAAATGTCAATATAGACTATAGTGACAATTACATATGTTACTAAAGACCAAATTAAGTGTCAATAAATCACTTTGTAGTGAAACTTAAAATATAAACCAATAGTTATATTACACTAAAAATATAAAATAGTTGCATTTATTTTATGCCACTAAATCTAATATTGCGAAAAGTTAAATTTATTGTAGTGATAGAATTAATACAAAATTAGTGAGATAAACTAAAATAACAATTACTGCAAAACGAATAGAACAAAGGGTAATATCTTAAAAAAATAGAACAAAGGGTATATATTTGATTTAGAATTAAGTGCGAAATGAGATCATCAAACTTTGTTGAGCCGCCAGATAAAATTAAATCCGTGATGGATCTTTCGCTACTTTAAATGCTAAAAAACAATTATAATCTTATTCCATTTGAATACGTAAACAAATTTTAATTGTTTTGGCGAACCAAAGTATCATATCTTATTTAACAAAAAAAATTAGTGAATTAGCGTATAACCTTTACTTACCAACCTTTGTTTTTATTAATATTATCTTTTTGTTTCTATGAATTAAAAAATATATGCTTAAATTTAAGGAATTTATTCGATAAACGAATAAATATTTTTGTAGTTTTATAATTTTATGAATCCTAGTAATTAATTGTTTAATAAAGCATGAATATTTAGTGGTGATCAAAGCCTAGCTTTAGAACAATTTTATGCATGGGGTTGGATTTATAGTGATCCATAATACCACGTATATATAAGCTTTTTGGAAGGGTTGGAGTATGAGCTATCAATATTCCCCAATTTATTCCACAATTTCTTATTTTTGCATAGTTGTTATGTTTGGTATTGATAATGATTGATAATTAACAAGTAAAAGCATTTTAGAGAATAATGGAAGCTACTATAGAGATGCCGATCATACTGATAGTCATAGTTTTCAACTTAATATCTTATACAGGTCGGCGTCCAGTGGGAAGATGATAGAGCACAAATCATACATGTAATCATTTTAAGGAAAGGCAAAGAAGAATATTGAGCGCACTAAAATATTCCCCCTAAGGGATGAGCTTTGTAGAGAAAAAGGTAGGTGGTATACATTTTGCCTGGAAAGACACTTGCAAGGTTGCAACCAACAAACCACATTAAAATTGTAACTGAAGCATTATAGTAAAGGTAAATGTTTTTTAATAAGGTAGCTAAATAACTAAATAAGGAACTAAGGTAACTAAATAACTGTATAAAGAACTAAGGTAAAATTAGATAAAAGACTAAAGCTATCAAAAATTTAAAATACGATTACGAATACGACATTTCCAATTCATCCTATGTCTGCTGATCAAGTCTTGAACCGATTCTTACTAAACAAAACTACAAACTGGCGTACTTGGTTTTTGTTATTAGTATCAACACTGTCAATTCAAAGGCAACAGGATAGGAAATATACGTTTGTATTGGTAAAATTCGAAAGCCACAATAATAAAATTCCCCAGCATGATGTTACGTTATGTCATGTAAACAAGCGTATGAACCACTTGAATCTCACATGGTCTCATTGGTCCTAAATCTATCTTCATTTTACTTTAAAAGCTTGTCCACTCTAAATTAGTCCTACCATGTATGTCAAAACTTTATGGATCAATTGTACAAAGGTAAATTATTTACCTCTTTACCTGTACTCTGTCTTTGTGCGAGATGCTGGGTTGATGGGCTGATGATTAGTACTATGATCATAATACATGTTAAAATCATTTTTAATATAATACTCCTTCCTATTTAACCTAAGTGTCCCATTTTCTTATTGAATCAACTTACCTAAACGGCCTGTTTGGTAGGTGGTAGTAAACGGTGTACGACCTGTTTGGTAGGTGGTAGTAAACGGTGGTAATGAAATTGGTAAATTAGTATAATTTTGGTTGGAAAATCTGTTGGTTACCTTGATACCCATGCTTGTCCAACTTCAATGTATCATCTCATTTTATTTATAAAATTCACTCTAATGCATTACCATTGGCAGATGGTATTAGGTGGTAATGAAAATTTGTAAATAAGAAAACTTTTTGGTGATCAAAGTTTTATTACCATGAGAATGATATGAAAGTTTTGATGCAATTTTAGACTACAGATCATTCTCATTACCGACATTTAGTATCACTAACCAAACGGGCCATAAATGTAGGGCCGACCATAAGGGGGAGCACCATGAGCTACTGCTCAGAGACCCGATTTATAGAGGGCTTTTATGCAAAGTATAGCAAAATTAAATGGATAGGGAGAGTATTAAAATTTAATGTGAATTCACATTCAATCTATTTTTTAAAAGTTAGATAAATTGGTTAATAAATTTGTATTTGTATTGAATGATAAGAATTTAGGATAATTAGTATATATTATTTTAGGTAAGCAATATAATCTCTCTTGATAATTTTTAATTTATCACTTTTATTAATAATTAGTTCAATTAAGATAAGTGATGATAGTGGTTTAAACTTTAAACTTAAAAGAATGGGTACATGAAATTTATGATTAATAATTAATTGTTAGTTCCATGTAATTAAAAAAATTTAACAATATTTTAATAATTGTACTAATTAAAGTATTAATAAAGAAATTTACAAATACCAAAATGTAATAGAACATAATTTTAGATTTTAGGGGCCCATAATTTAGATTTTGCTCAGGGCTTTTGAAGTGTGGGAGACGGCTCTACATCTCATGTTTTTTATTTTAGGTATGTTAACAATATCAATTTACTCCCTCCTTAATACCAAAAGGGCCTGTGGCTCAATGGATAGAGCATCTGCATGTGAAGCAGAAGATTTGGGGTTTGATTCCTACTCCTACTGGGCGCAGCTATCAGTTGGAGAGTTTCTTGACTGTGTGCGTCTTTCTTTACTCCGTCCTTGGGGGAACGGGTATGATTTGTCCGCATCTTTCAGGAAAAAACCCCCCACCCGAACACTACTTTGTGCGTGATACCGAGAGTGTCCTTTACATTAACCTAACATTATCAATTTACCTTTGCTAAACTGAACCTTTTTCACATCTCTACACTCACTAACCCCATTTTACATCTAACGAAATTAAAAAGCACTACACTTTTTGTATTTCACACGTGGTCCTATTTGAGCACCAAAAAATGGCGAAAAGTCAAATAAGACACTTTGAAATATTTAGGTAAATAAAAGGGAGTAAATTTCTTGCATTTTATTCTAAATATTTGTGATTCTTAAATCATTTTTTTTATATGTTTTTGTTTTGAATCTCTAGATGTATGTTCACTCATCTATTTAAAAGGTAAAATAAGATTAATTGATGAATATTTTGAATTATTTAAGTGTAGTGGTTAAAAGAAAAGTATGATAAAGTTTTAAATTATATCCAAAGCTTATGATGTCCATTTAAGAAATTTTAAATTGCTTAGATTATTTATCATTGAATAATAATACATATATGCATTCAAAGCATTACTATTTGAAAATGATCTTTGAAATATGACTTTTACTACATGTATTTCCCGCGACAACCATAGAACTTCAATCGTTAATTATTCTAGTATAAAATATGAGTTGATTAATTATTTTTTTATTATATTAATTCAAAAATAATTTAAATGCAAATAAATACTTCAAAAAATACAGCAAAAAAATTATAAAAGGATTTGACATATGTAGGAATATACGGGATATTTGCATATTGTATTTACCTCTTTTAGTTTAGGCTGATTTTATTATTATTCTTAGATTATTCTCCTACCATATTTAGGAGATTAGTTTGTATATTTAATGGCTGTAATTCTCATCAGTTTAATAGAATTTTTCATACAATTAAACACTAAACACTCTCATTCCGCAATTATCTTTGTCTTCATGGTATCAGAGCCAACGGTGTTTTCCGGGACCGGCAACACGTCGTGACTCATCATTTACCCTTAAACCAAACTAAACCAAACACAAACCTGCAAACTGTCCCAAATGGACGAAAACCAATCTATTTCAAACCCAAACCAGCAATTGATGACACTTGAACAAATGGAGCAAATGTTCAAGCTGTTCGAAAAAATGCAAAAACCAGTAGCCCAAACGGAGACTGTCTCACCGGATTTAAAGGTGGCCGAAAAGTTGAATCATCATAATTATACGAGCTGGTGCAAAATGATGCACATAGCCTTGGACTGCCGGGGTCGTCTCAATCACATCATCGACGAACCCCCGAGTCCCACCGAACCTGAATACAAGATCTGGAAACAAAAGGACTCAATAGTCCTCTCGTGGATTATCTCAAACATTGATAAAGAACTTATCAATCATTTTCTTGATTACTCAATAGCACGAGATTTATGGAAGGGGATTGAGACTCTCTTAAGTGGTGGGAGAGATGAATTACAAGTTTTTGATTTAAACTGTCAAGCTAATAGTCTCAAACAGAAAAATGACACTCTTGAGGATTATTATGGTAAATTGATTACCATTTGGAAGGAGATGGACCGTAGGCAACCTAACCCGATGGTACATGCGGAGGACATCACGATTTTCGGCCAATACCTTCAAAAACAACGTCTTTTTCAATTCCTCGCCGGAATCGATGAGACATTTGACAAGGAGAAAAGAGATTTATTAAACATGGACCCCCTACCAACGGTTGAAATGGCCTACTCAAACATTCGAAGAGAAATTTCGAGACGTGGGATAATGACCCACGTTTCATCATTGGGTAAAACACCCTCAGAAATTGGAAGTGGGTTGGTGGCTCACCGGTCGGCATTACCCTCATTCCGGCATGAAAAAGAGGACAAATCTCACCTGAGATGCACACACTGTGGTGGAACCCGTCACACAAAAGACGGGTGTTTCAAGTTGATTGGTTTCCCGGACTGGTGGGAGGACCGCCGGCAAAAAGCCGCCACCAAGGCCCCGATGAACAAGACCGGCGGCAAGGCTAATATGGCCACTGGAGTCTCACACCAACAGGGCACCTCAGAACATCATGCAACCCACTCCTTAAAGCTCCAAACCGGTGAAAATGGCGAAACAGTGAATGGTATGGAGGACAAGGAAGGTGACGGCCCAGGAGAGAGAAAGGGAAGGGATGGGACAAATGAAAACTTTCCTTTTTCATCCTTTTATACTCCCACAAATACTCACATAAAAACCCTAGGCCATTCCCTTAACAAATCAGAACATTCCCTTACCCATTCTCACCCAAACCCACGGCCCAATATGCATCAAGCCCACGTTGGGCTTTTATGCACCAAACCCTTATCTACCCAGTGGATTTTTGATTGTGGGGCCACCGATACTATGACTTTCGACCCTCACGATCTCTTATCTACTAATACCCAAACACATACCCACATTCAAACTGCCAATGGGGAATTAGTGAGTGTTGATAAATCTGGGCCTGTCCATGTTACCTCTTCCTTGAATTTGAAGAACTGTCTTTTAATTCCGAGTCTTTCTCATAAATTACTTTCTATTAGTCAGCTTACTCGTGAATTAAATTGTACTGTGCTTATGTCCTCTTCTGATTGTATTGTGCAGGATGCTCAGACCGGGAGGATCATTGGGCGTGGTACTGAACGAGATGGCTTATATTATGTGGATGAAGCGACTCGCCAGGGTCACACTTCACTTGCTCAACGGTCTCCTGATCATCAGTTATGGACGTGGCATAGACGTCTTGGACATCCATCCTTAGGGTATCTAAAGCGTCTTTTTCCATCTTTTAGTAGCTGTAATGTACCTTTGGACTGTGAAGCGTGTATTTTGTCTAAGAGTCACAAACAATCTTATTATCCTAGTAGTACTCATAGCAGCAAACCTTTTTGTTTGATACATTCTGATGTGTGGGGCCCAGCTCCGGAGTTCAATAAACAGCATTTTTCATATTTTATCTCCTTTATTGATGATTGTACGAGAATGTGTTGGGTGTATTTCTTAAAGCACAAATCTGAGGTTTTTGATGTGTTCTCTAAATTTTATCATATGATTGGTAATCAATTTGAAGTCTCACCTAAAATTATTCGATCTGATAATGGGGGGGAATATATAAACCACCAAATGAAACATTTTTTTGATTCCCATGGTATTCTCCATCAAACTTCTTGTCCTTATTCACCACAACAAAATGGGGTCGCTGAAAGGAAAAATCGCACCCTCCTTGAGATTAGTAGAGCCCTCATGTTTGAAGCCCATGTTCCCTCATATTATTGGCCTGAAGCCATTTCATCTGCCACTTATCTTACCAACAGACTACCTTCCAAAATCCTAAAATTCAAAACTCCCCTTGAAACCCTCCATACATACTTTCCTACCATCAGTTTCCATTCTCTTCCCCCTCGTGTTTTTGGGTGTGTTGTTTATGTTCATCTCCCTAAACCTGTGAGACACAAACTTGAACCTCGTGCTGTTAAGTGTATCTTTGTGGGCTATGGTGTACATCAGAAAGGTTATCGCTGCTTCGATCCCTCTCAGAATAAACTTTTTACTACTATGGATTGTGACTTCTTTGAGTCTTCGTATTTCTACTCCTCGCTTCGTCCTCAGGGGGAGACTACTAGTGATGACTTCAGCTGGCTCTCTTATTCTGTAACTGATGATCTAGACCACCAAGAGCAAGTAGACAATCCCACAGATGTTGCTTCTGAAACTATTATTATCCAGTCTCCTCAGGCTACACCTGTCCTGTCTGATGCATCACAGGGTGGAGTAGTGGAGAATGAATCTCAGGAGGTTGTGAATGAACCTGAAGTTATAAATGAGATAACTAACAATGAATCTGTTGCTATTGAGAATTCTTGCAGGTATGAGCTGCCCCCAAGGAGAACTCGAGGAGTTCCTCCAAAGAGATATGACCCAGAGTATGAGTCACTAAGATCGAAATATCCTATCATTCAAGAGATGGCTGGTACCCTAGCCCAGACTGCAAGGGCTTTCCAAACAAACCTATATTCCAGCTCTATTCCCCGAAATGCTAGTGAAGCTTTACTTGATCCAAAGTGGCGAAAAGCTATGGAGGATGAGATTCTGGCTCTTAAGAAGAATAGCACTTGGGAGAAGTGCAGACTTCCTAAAGGAAAGAAAACTGTAGGTTGCAAGTGGGTGTTTACTATAAAGTATCATGCAAATGGGTCGATTGAACGATACAAAGCACGTCTTGTAGCAAAGGGATACACCCAGACCTATGGTATTGATTACTCAGAGACCTTCTCTCCAGTAGCAAAGATTGATACAATAAGGGTTCTCTTCTCCATTGCTGCTAATAAAGACTGGCCATTGTACCAGTTTGATGTAAAAAATGCTTTTCTACATGGGGAGATTGAAGAGGAAGTTTACATGCAAGCTCCACCAGGTTTTTCAGAGGAGTTTAACGAAGGGGAAGGATGCAAACTTAAGAGGGCTCTGTATGGCTTGAAACAGTCCCCAAGAGCATGGTTCGGAAGGTTTACAGCTGCTATGAAAAAGTTTGGCTACACACAAAGTCATTCTGATCACACCCTGTTCCTTAAGAAGGTAAATAATAAGATGACTTGTCTGATTATCTATGTTGATGATATGGTGATTACTGGAGATAACGAAGAAGAGATCAGGGATCTAAAGGCAAAACTCTTTAGGGAGTTTGAGATGAAAGACTTGGGGAATTTGAAATACTTCTTGGGAATAGAAGTCTACAGATCAAAGAAAGGGATTTTTATCAATCAGAAGAAATATATCCTAGACCTACTTGCAGAGGTCGGAATGCTTGATTGTAAACCTGCTGATACACCCATGGTTGTGAATCATAAACTCCAAACTTTACCTGAAGGAGAACCAGCAGATAGGGAAACATATCAAAAGTTAGTGGGGAAACTGATCTACTTAGCTCACACAAGGCCTGACATAGCCTATGCAGTTGGAGTTGTAAGCCGCTTCATGCACTCACCACAGATACCTCACATGGAAGCTGTTACTAGAATCTTGAGATACTTAAAGGGCACTCATGACAAAGGAGTGTTCTATGGGAAGAATGGACATCTTGATTTGGTTGCATATACAGATGCAGATTGGGCTGGTGATATTGGCAGTAGAAAATCAACATCTGGATACTTTACTCTCATAGGGGGAAATCTGGTTACTTGGAGAAGCAAGAAACAAAAGGTGGTGGCCTTATCAAGTGCTGAAGCTGAGTTTAGAGGTGTTGCTAAGGGAATAACAGAGGTCTTGTGGTTAAGGAGACTCATGGGAGAACTGAACTTCCATTCATCAGAAGCTTGTACCTTGTATTGTGATAATAAATCAGCCATTGATATATCAGAAAATCCAGTTCAGCACGACAGAACCAAGCATGTGGAAATTGATAGACATTTCATAAAAGAGAAGTTGGAAAACAAGATCATTCGAATCCCACATCTAAAATCTGAAGATCAGCTTGCCGATATCCTCACTAAAGCGGTTGCAGCAGAAGTCTTTGAGATGACTTTATCCAAGTTAGGCATTGGAAATCCCATGACCTAACTTGAGGGGGAGTGTAGGAATATACGGGATATTTGCATATTGTATTTACCTCTTTTAGTTTAGGCTGATTTTATTATTATTCTTAGATTATTCTCCTACCATATTTAGGAGATTAGTTTGTATATTTAATGGCTGTAATTCTCATCAGTTTAATAGAATTTTTCATACAATTAAACACTAAACACTCTCATTCCGCAATTATCTTTGTCTTCAACATAAATAAAAAAAACTGCGTTGTTTCAATGATTTAAAACTTAATATTAATATTTTATAAACATTCACTTTTAGTTGATAGTTTGCTTTATGAAATAACCCGTCTTCGGCCTATCAGTTAATTTTCAGTTAATTTCAACAATTTCAAAGGTTATTTCATGTTATTAACTATTAAAATATTTATTATTTTCCTAAATCATCTATTAAGTGGTCATGGTTATAATTATCAGCCTAACATCTCGTGCAAAGTCAAAATCTAGAAGAAAGAACTAGCAGACATATCATACTCAAACCCTTTCAAGAGAGTAGAAAAAATGCGCACAATTAAATTAAACCCTTAAAATTGAATAAAATCATCTACTAAGTATTAAAAAATTTAAGTGCACATCAACTTAGAATATAAGGATAAATTATGTAGTGGTCACAGTGTCGTTCCTGGTATTGTATTGGCCCTAAACAAATTAAAAGAAGTGGGCCCTCTCTATAAAGGGTCAATTATGAACTTAAACGAATGTTTGGAAAAATAACAAAGATGAACCTTATATATTATAATTAACATTAAAAAATATAGATGTATCATATAATTCTTTAAATGATAAAAGAACTACTCATAAATTGCGAATTGTCAAGTGTGTACTTTCATTAACTAGCACTTTCTAATTTTAGGGTCCTTTTTAACTCTGAACCCTAGGCAAATACTCCCTCCGTCCCTTATAATTTGCAGCATTTTCTATTTTCGTCCGTCCCACTTAAATTGCAGCATTTCTATTTTTGGACTATGACCCACCACTTTCTTTTAATCTCATTCATACATTTTAACTCTATTTTAATTTCATCCACACAATTTATTCCCTCTTTTCATTTATTACCACTTTCTTAAATTTTATTCATTTTCTCTATGCTACTAACTCATCAGGACGGAGAGAGTACATATCTTGTCTATGATCAGGAACCACCCTCTCGTGAATGGTTAGAAATTACTATGTGTTACAGGATAAAATAAAATCAAATGGTTGAACACGGTATAAAGAGATTGAATCATTAAATTAAGTTTAAATTATTTAAGCATGTAGCTCATAAACATTAACTTGATAAATTAAATTCATTCCTATATGCTTCTTGCAGGGACTAAGCAAGAAGTATAGAATAATCTTGGAGTCCTATTTATTTTATATATTTTCACAACTTATAGGCTTATATGCAAATAATTGAATTAAAGCAAAATTATTATAATATAAACTAATATTCAAAATGCCTTAATCAGCATTTAAAAAACCTTATGCGTTTAGACACCTTATACATACTCAAAAACAGCTATGATTTCTCGTACTATCATGGCAGAGAAACTACAAAAAAAAGTTTAATATATTTGAAAACAATTTTTTTGACACTTAATCTAAATGTCAACATTGTTAGAGTATATAGTAGTAAGTGGCAATTCTAAATGTTACAAATTATTAACTAACGACACTTATAAATGTGATACCATCAAATGGCGACCATAGAAAGTAACACAATCATCACAATTATATTTGAAGAATATTGTTTCTTAAGATTATAATATTTTAAAATTATACGTTTTAATATATTTTACTATGCATATTATCCTAACAGTTTACTAAAATTCAATTTTGAATATGTACATGTATATTTTGATTTTATATAT